>OW026367.1:56346268-57591871 GCA_932273885.2 Leucozona laternaria | reverse complement strand
TTATATTTATATTTATATTTATATTTTATATTTATATTTTATATTTATATTTATATTATATTTATATTTATATTTATATTTATATTTATATTTATATTTATATTTATATTTATATTTATATTTATATTTATATTTATATTTATATTTATATTTATATTTATATTTATATTTATATTTATATTTATATTTATATTATATTTATATTTATATTTATATTTATATTTATATTTATATTATATTTATATTTATATTTATATTTATATTTATATTTTATATTTATATTTATATTTATATTTATATTTATATTTATATTTATATTTATATTTATATTTATATTTATATTTATATTTATATTTATATTTATATTTATATTTATATTTATATTTATATTTATATTTATATTTATAAGATAGGTCGAGACAAGAAAAAAATCGTATGTGAAGGGTCTATGTTTAGGGGCGGTTATAGCTATCAGGAAAACGCAACAGGCATTTATTAATTTTCCTGATGAAAATTTGTTTTCCGTTCAGAATTTTCATCAGGAAAATTAATAAATGATTTTGTTTGGGAAAAAAAATTTCAATTTATTCCTCATAGATTCGTATTTCTCCTGATGTGTTTTCCTGGTCGCAATAACCGGTCCCTTAGGCAGGAATATTGATTTAAAATCTGTTAAGCTTTCATTAAAACGAAATTATGATGTAAATTAAACAAAAATTCTAACCTTAAACAAAAATCCCTCCAATCATAGTTCGTTTCGTATCTACATAGCATAAACATTAGACTTTTGCTGAATTAGTCATTCGACCCTCATGCAATACCCTAAAGTATCTCCAAGGATTTTGGTATCTCTGTTCTGTTTCACCTCCAAGAGAATTTAAAACGGAAATACATAACATCAAAATCCGCTCTGAAATAAAAACAAGAAGAAAATGAAAAATATGATGAAACAACAAAAGGCGAAAGCCAAACCACAATGAACCGCTTTTTGGCAGAAAATCCGGAAACCGAAACAGTTTTGTGATTTTTTTTTTTTGTGTGCTGGACATTGGCAGAAATCGAAAAAAACACGATGTGCAGCGAAAGAAAAAAAAATGGGTGCAAAGAGGATTTAACAGAGGTCCTTGTACCCAATCTAGCTGGCCCTTAAAAAAACATTGTAGGGTAAAAATTTGACCGACGAACTGTGTGAGGCGATGCAAACCGATAATGGCTGTCATATTTTTATCTGGCCCTCTACGTTGTCAAGTTTTGTTTTTTTTTTGTTTGGTCTATGCTCTGCATTTGCAGGCTGTTTTTTAGTCCCTCAATTGCTTGCATCCTTGTTTCTATGAAGATGCTTTTTGTGACTGTACCTTATTGCTATTTTTTGTGTCGCTGTATATAGTGACATATTTTGCTGCTGATGGTTTGTGTCGTGCGAAATATTTCCACTTAACACAACCCAACACAGCCTTGCTTTTATACATAATTTAAATAAAAAGAGTCCTCGGAACTAATGATAACAATAATTACAGGTCGCTGGCATGTGATTGCACTACGAACACCAACAATAACGGTAGCTCGTCTACACAATACTCGACTACAGTTAATCCGACTAGAAACGGAAATACGATGGGAAATCCTGGCGGTACAACTCCATCGTTGACTTTGTCGTCGTCATCGTCGTCAAGCAATGGCAATGGCGGTGGTGGTAGTGGTAGTGCTTCTGGTGTTCAAGCAGCAGCAGCAGCAGGAGGAATTATGGGAATTGGAGCTGGCTCTGGTTGTTTATGCAATGGTGGCAACATCATGACAACTGGTCCCACGACAACTACAACAGTGTTACTAGGTGCTAAGGTAGTATTAAATGGTGCAAACGCCGGTACTGCTGCAGGTATTTCTGGTCTTGGTGGCGGAACAATTAATGAAGACGGAACCCTCAGTAATGCAGAGACATTGTTATCCTCGAATGCTAGATTCCAGGCGATTTCCGCAATTGCCGTTGCCCAGGATGGTGTCATCAATGTTGCCGATCAAGGTGAGTTTTTTTTTTTTTGTTATATACAAAATTGTAATTCTAACTAAAGTTCACATACAGACAAGTTTTTCGATGTAAATGTACATGTTTCAGGCACTTGTTAATGATGAAAATTCTCAATCTTGATGAATGTGTTAATGAGATTAAAGTGTCTTCTTATAGGCACTAAAAAAATCACCAAAGACGATCAAAATTAATCCTCTACAAAGCGTGAATGATGTTGTTTCTAACATTAAGACTTTTTAAATTTTTAGACGAAAGTTTATTCCAGATAGGTACAATTAACGAAGTTTCTTGGTTTAAAATAAAACACTTGTAGATTACAAAACTGATAATTACAAAATTTACTATTTCCCCAAATTTGAAGTTTATTGTTAAAACCCAATTTTTAACTTGGTTATTTATAACCGAGTTTGAGTTTCTTTGTGAATTTATCAAGGAGATTTAATTTGTTTCACATGTATGTTTGTCTATTAACAAGGGCAACGTATTCGTGGCGTTTCTGAATAAGAAGGTTAATGGAGATACATACAGTAGTCCCCCGATAATGTGTACTAATTTAAAAAAAAAAGGCGTTTTCGGATTTTAGAGGGATTCGCATTACCTGAACTTTTTCAGTATTTATAAACTGATTGAAACAACTTTCGTATTTATTTATAACACCACAGTATAATTTTTTAAAGCCCAGTTTCAACATTTATTAAATTCAGAAAAAACTAAAATAGTATTAAGAACAAGAAAAAAAATGTACACGTATTTATCTTTTATCGATCAAAATCGATGCACTTTTTGTTTAACTACTGATCATAAAACATCATAAAAAAAAGCATAACAATGTAAATTGTACCTTCACAACTGGCATACGGCACTATCTGGACTGCAGCTGCATTCAAAACCTTGAAATATTAGTTCCTAATATCGCACGCAAAACTAACAAGAGAAAAATAAAAACTTTTACAAAAGAAAATTCACATTTGAGAGATGATAATGCAAAGTTTTGGTAGTTCACATTTTAGAGAAATTCACATTATCGGTAATTTAAATTATCGAAGGACAAATAGTGTTTTTTTTTAGTTAGTTGACTTTATTTCTGTGTACCTAGACTGACATTTTTTTTTTAAATGTAAATATGAAAACAGCAAAAAAGAACTTGATTTATATAAAATTACAATATATTTCCTTCAATTATAAAGGGTCCGCCATCTAACGTTTTTTTTTCAACTAGAGCTAGTTTCGTGAATGGTAACACTCAGCTATGTCTGATTTGACAAATAATTAGTTTTATCCTTCCGCTGAACGAATATGGTTGTGTATACGCTTCGCTAAGTGGGCCTGTGATCGACTTAGAGAAGATGCCGATTTTGCCAAAAAAATCATATTTTCAGATGAAGCTAATTTTGGTCTTGGCGGGTAGTAAACAAGCAAAATTGTCGCATTTGGGGCACAGAAAACCCGCACGCATACATTGAAAAGCCGAATCACCCAAAACGAGTCACTGTTTGGTGCGGATTTTGGTCCAGAGGAATAATTGGGCCATTTTTCGAAAATGAGCAAGGACTGGCCGTTACAGTAAATGGCGATCGTTATCGGGCCATGTTTAACGAATTTTTGTTCACAAAAATTGAAGAAGAGGATATTGGCAACATTTGGTTTCAACAGGACGGCCGGCGCGGCGCTACGTGCCACACAGCCGAAGCTACACTCGATGTTTTGCGCCATTTTCAAAAAAAAAAGAAGTTATTTGGCGGACCCTTTATAAACATTTTCTATAATTTTTTATAAATAAAGCGTATCCCAACCATTCTCTCCGTTTAGTACATCAAGCAATTCGCGTTCATCTAGGCTTTTTTTTTATTAAAAAACCTCATCCAAAATTCCTACAAAACAGGGCATATTGGAATGAAATGACAAATATCTTCTCGCATATTCATATTGCAGATACTACATATTATTGGTAATCCCGAGGCGTGAAGTTAAAGTTCAGCAATTTTTCTCTCTTTTTTTAAAAAAATGAAGAGTTGTTTTCTATATCGTTATTCAAACGGCTGTAAGAGCATCTAAACAGTGAAGATCCAGCTTCATATCTGTCGTACAGGACGTTACCAAATTTTTTCACAACAGTGTTGGACTTGATCCTCACAGAAGTCGGTTTCTCATTCTGGATTACTGTTAAATTTATACCGCATGTGGTTGTTAGGCTCTCCCATTCTTCCAGCATTGATCCAATTGACTTGACTGAATTATATTATTTAGGATGATTTTTGGTATCCTTTAATTTTTCGTCTCCATAACTTTCACAATGTAGTTGAAGTGCGATACAAGAGTGTCAAATGTCAAAAGAAGTGTCCCCGTTTCTAAATAAAGAATGTTGTTTCGAGTATTTCTTGGTAGACAAAAAATCCTTTAAATAAAATAACGTAGAAATTTCGCTACGGCTTCAATAAGACAATAACCCTATACTTGAGATGCATATAGAAGAATTGATGCGGCTATAGAGCGGAATAATCTTGGCTTTGCACTAAGCTATACCTAGTACTTGTTCTTGCAGCAGCGTTCCCAAACCGAAGAAATTGCCCTTTTCGCCTCCGATAGTTTTCCTTCCAGATGTTTTCTCATGTTCAAATTTGAAGTTATTGCGGAACTCCCAGATATTTGAACTCGCGCAAAATTTCCACCGCCTCCCCGTTAAATGTCCACTTTTCATTCCTTGACTGCCGACCACCTCCTCCTCGGAATACCATCATTTTTGACTTTTCTAGATTCACAACCAGGTTCCAATGTTTGCAGTATTTTGCTAGCCTATACATCATTAGTAGCATGCCATGTTTACAGTGTCCCCAAAGAAGACTATATCATCTGCATACACAAGTCCCAGAATTGTTGCTCCTCCCACTTGCATTCCTCCTCATCCGTTTTGTCATATATTTATAAACAATATAAAAAGTAAAGCACTTAGAATGCAACCTTGCTTTAATCCCATTGTTGTTGGAAATTCGTTCAAAATAGTAGTTGCAAATCCCATCTTAGTACGTACGTTAATCATTTACCTGGACAGCCCAATCGAATATAATTTACAGAAGAAGGCGTCTTGTATACTATAGATTTTGAAAGCTGCACCAAACAATTTTTTTACGAAAATGTATTCTTTTATTAAATAAACTTCCTCACAATAGCAATTCGAAAAATATATGATGAAAACGGTTCATGACAATATTTAAACTCTTGTAATGGCGTTATTCAACAAAAAAACAAAGCTTTTTCATTTTTGACATATATAGTAGGGTGTCCCGTCAAAAATTTTTTCGGAGTATCTTAATGAAAGACACCTCAAAAGTTGCGTATTGAACAGCATATTACAGAAGAAATAATAAAATAAAAATTGGAGGGTACTTTTGGGGCTCTACAGCTCGTTGAAGTTTTGAAAACTAAGCCAATATTCATTGTTTTTTTTTTGTTTCCCTCATTTCGTATAACAACAATTCTTTAAACCTGTCAACTTAACTTCTTTTAGTAATTTGAATGTTTTTATTTGCATTTGAGAACTTATTTTTATATCATTTGATAGAATATGTTTGCCGCAAGCGGATCAAAGATATTTCAGTAAAACTGTGATCGGTATTGTTAAAAAAAACTTACGCCATTAAAATAAAAAACCACTAGATGAAAAGAAAGTAGTGCAATCTGTATAATCAAATGGCTGCCTTCTGCCTCTACTGCTTTACCAACGGTGAAAGACGATACATTCGATACAGCAGAGTTAATCGAAACCATAAAGTTAGTCAATACTATACAACTAGTCGAGACAGTAGAACGACATATATTTTTATCAGTCATCTTAAAACACTTCAACGCCGGTCACCGTCATCAAGTTAGCAAAATTCTACTTGTTCTATACAGTATGTATCAAGAGTTTGTGATAGGTATGCATTTTCAGTTCAATTTCGATCTCCTGCAACAGTTGCTACTGCAGGAGAATGGAATAGTAAATATCATAATACGAGATTCGTCTCTTGTAATTTATGAATAATTTGTCACACGACAACTTATATGACTTATGACTCTCAACCAGCCAGCAGAAATAGATGAAACCAACGATTTGACGTCTAAGATGAAGCGCACTTAATCATTACAAGAGATACTTTTGAAGGATTTGTCTGTCCCCGCAAGACACAGTACCTACCTCTGAGAAAAACATTTTCTAAAGTGCCAAAGCTAGGATTTGATCCCAGACCTCCAGCATGAAAAACCATAGGACAGTTCTAGCAGAAAATATTTAATTCTTGCGAAACCAGAATTAATTTTCTTAGTAATGATTGAAAATAATCAAAACAGGTTACTTTCCTTCCATATTAGCCAATTGAAAACGTGAAAAAATGGCATATATAAGATAGTTCACAACTGCAAAAAAAGTCCTAGGGCTTTATGTAAGTTCTAGTATTTTTCCAAACAATAATAAAATTTTTGTCGAGTACATAATGAAATGTTTCGTGTCTGTGTGGTTTTCGGTAAGAAACAAACCTTCCTTGATAAATGTTATGCTGATAAAAAATCAAAGCTCGAAATTACAGATCGCACAGTGTAAAAATAATATGCATTCAATATGTTATTAATGAATTTTCCTAATTCATGATCAGAGCATATACGAGTAGAAAATATGCAATTATTAGAAGCTACATATTATATTTTAGGGCCGTGTTTGTATTGCTTCACTTTATTATCAAAGAATAAATTCTGAACGTTTAAGTCATGAATTAGGTATACTTCTTCATAATGAGGTTTAAACTATTTGCTCCCTCCCTTCATCAAATATATATTTTAGTGCCATCCTATGGTCGCATTTTGATTCATTTGTTAACCACAAATTTTGAGTATATTTTTGGTTTTGGAGACTTATTTCTAACTTCCGAAAATATTTGAATTGTTTAAAACCTTTACCTTAACTTAAACTTAACTTATAAATGAAAAAAATTTATTGGAATAATACAAAAAGAAACAAAACAAAATGTGCATCTTATAGTTTTTTTGTAAATTTTCAAACGTCGGTAGAGGCCCAAACGTTATGTCAAAATAAAAAAGTACGTACATATTCTGCATCTACGCGCTAATACGCAACTTTTGATACCCCTTTCGACGAAAAATTCGACAAAAAATTGTTCTCCATACAACGACGGGACACCCTAATATATAGGTACTTTGTTAACGACCTCTATGGATATATCCAATACACTGACTCTGAAATACCCAACTTTTGTATTCGAAATTTATCTTTTTTTTTCTAATTTATTTCATTAAACATTTTTTTATTTAATGTATTTTTTTTTAACCAAAATGATTAAGCTCTATAGAAAGTGAATCAAAACTTTTGTTTAATTTTCATATAGTATGTGCATAAATGATGTTGTCTATTATGCTTTTAAAGTTCACCCTTTTGTTTTAAAATGTTTGTATTCCTTGGCAAAATGTCATTAATTTTACAAATTCTACTTTATCTGCTTTCGCGCACACATACCTTATGAATAATAATATTATATTATTTGTCTCCGCCAGCCTTAAATGAATTTCCTCTTCGAATCACGTAAAATCCGCCCTTACACAAAAAAAAAAAAAAGCAATGAAGCTTTTTTGTTTTGTGTATAAGAGACCTATTTCCTCGTTTTTTTTTTTTTTTTTTTGTGTGATATATCTGCTTATCAGCATACAAGTCGTATACTTATTTGCCAAAAGCGGACAAGAACAAAAAAAGAAAAATGAGAGATAGAGGAGAAACGCAATTTTCATTACTCCAATGTCAGTGAATTAAATTGACATTCCTAAGAGCTTATCACATACAATCAATCAGTCAGACAGACTGATATTCTCCGACAGCAACACGGGATGAATCTATAGAAGGCTATATGTATGTATGTACGTATGTATGTCTGTATATACAGGAAGAAAGGCTATATTATATATGTATGTGCCTATACCTACCCGCGTGCTAATGTGACAAAAAGACACATCCTCGCATTGAACGCATTATCATCCTCCAAACAAAATGTCAACTCTCCACATCAAGATAATGAAACATCATCATCGTCAATATTCTCTCCTGTATCTCTCTTGCCCGCCTATCCTTATGCTGACTGGGGTTCTTTGTCAGTTATAGTGTGTCCTTTTAAAACAGCTTTCATGTCGATGACTAACGCCTGTCAAACTCACATTAGGCTCTGGCGCTGATGCTGCAAATATTTACGCACAGGAATTTTTACAAAAAATAATATTGAGAGAAGTACATAGGTACATATATAGACGTAGAGCACCTAAGTGTATACATATGTATGTCATTTGAAGTGAAAAACTAGTCATGGAAGGACGATGAAAAATTAATTGCAATTAATCTTAGTTCTAGAGTGCATGGAATATTTGTAAATAAGTTGCTCTTATTATTTGAAAATCGAGTTTGAGTAGAGTACTTCACTTACAAGAAGTATGGGAGAGCCATTGGACAATTTTATCAATTTTTTTTTCCAGATGTAATGTCGTTTTGAGAGCAAATTACATAAACATCGAATTTGCCTTTCTGTCAAAGACTGGACAAAATTTTCTATTCGGTTCAAAAGTACATTCCATACGAGTGAATATATAGATTCGCAATAATATATCTATAGCCAGGTGCGGAGCCAGGAATTAGTTTGAGGGGAGTCAAGTTGCCAGAAGCAATCTTAAAACACTCTTGGGCAGAAGTCCAACTAATCATTTTCTCAATAGTTGGACATCTCCTTATTTATTACACATTCCTCATTTATTGACTTAGGCACATATCCTCCCTAACACAAATAGAAAATCAATAGTTTGATTTAAATAGACTGAGTTTAGTACCTACTTAATCAGAATGAGTCCGCCTAACACTCTCGACCCTCTGATTTTCAAAATTTCAAGATTTGTATATCATGAAAATAAAGAAGAGGGTACAAACATTTTAAATACATTTAAGATAGAAAAATTAAAAAAAAAATTTACTAGTTCTAAAATTATTAACGTTTTTTTTTAAATTTTGAGGAAACTCACTTAATAAGTTGCCTTTTTCCATGTTGTTTGATGCATCCCTTGGGCTCGTTTTCGTGTATTGTGTTGTTGGTCAATGAGCCTCTTGAATAGTGAGTCTGAGTAATATTTTAAGGCTAGCAACATTTTAGATTTGTTGGAATGAAATTACTTTGAAATAACCGGATATAATGGCAAAGTTTCTTCTTTTTATATTTTTAAGGATGTTGTTTTGTATAATTAGTAGTTTATTTAAGCATATGTAAGTGTTTGATGCATTTCCCCAAGCAACTATGGCATATCTCAGTTTCAATTCCACCAATCCAAAGTAAACATGCTTTTGAACTACATAGATGTTTTTAGACTGAAGAGTAGTTTCCAAGGGAAAATAAAGCGAAAGACGATTTATTTTATTCGGACGGGAGATTATTTCTATAAATGTTTATCCCAGATGAAGTAAGTTTATCGATAGTAATTCCCAAATACTTACAACTTTCAACCACTTCGATCATCTGGTCTGTAAACGAGCTCTGACATAAACGGTGTTGAAAACGGAATACATTTATCAGTTTGTTAATAAAAAGGATGAATAAAATTAGCCCTTAATTCGAACCTTGTGGTATTCCAAAAAGAATTGCTTCATCATCGGTGTAGGTACGTATCTTTTATTCTTTTGCGAAATGATCTGTACCTCTGGTAATTTATTGCCAGTTTGATAACATTCCTCGAATTGCTATTTTTTAGTGACAGTAACATTTTTTCGTGGTTTAGAGTGTCAAAGGCCTTACTAAAATCTCTCGCTTTCCTTGGCGATGTTGAAGAATTCTAAAGTACTTTTGGTTTTTTTTCGAAACTATACTGCTTTTCATGGATTAGCAGGTGTTTAAAATCTTGAAGACGTCTTTGACGTCTTTAACACTTCTTCTTCCAGACACTTTTCAACTACTGGTAAAATGTATATGGGTATATAGTACGTAGTTGGTTAACTGGATTTTTCACTCCCCATTTATAGATATGGCGGGCGCACCTACGACCGCGGTCTTCAGATTCTTTGGTGTAGTTGCTTGATTCAGACTCTGATTTATAAGCTTTGTTATTAGGTATCAGGGAAAAAATATCTCAGCACTGCCCCTCATATCCCACGATCTGATGTTTGCAATCAACGCCTGTAGATTTGTTTTCGTTCAATTGTTTTAGTTTATCGTGAACTCCTTTTATGTTCGTTTCTTCCATAAAGATTGAGTTAATTATACTGATCTGAGATGATTTGATTTCGTTACTGTCTGTTCAATATGTTCAGAGAATTGTTCAGCATATTTTTTGGACAACTTCTATAGAGATTTTTAATTAGTTTGAGTAGGCTTTTTTGGTCAATATGTATTTAAATGCAAATAAAACCAGACTATTTCATCTTTTCCCAACGTTTCGTCGTTATTCACGACTTCTCCAGGGGTGTATTGATTTTTGATTTTACTCTGTTGAATTTACATTATTTGAAGATAGATTATTTTTGATAATTTAATTTAAAACAAAACAAAATAAATTAACATAAAAATAATTTAACATAAAAAAGACTTATTACTTTACGGAACAAACAAAAAATTTATCACAGTAGTTCATGCAGGTACCAATTTGAAAACATCGATTATTTATAACGACTTTTTGGTACTTTCTTAAAGTAAGACCTTTTGCCTCTCGTTTTTTTTGTTTTTTTTTTAGAGTAGGTGTAACCAGTAGCTGATCCAGGGGAGGGGGCCCAATATGAGCTTAATTAATGGCATATGCTCGATAGCGAGCTGGCTGCGCCCGGCCCTCGAATTTGAACAACTTTTCAAACGGATATTCGATTCTTCCAATAGTTGATTAAATGCACATTGAGACAGACGAAACAGCTCTATAAAGCTATGGATCCACAGTTAATCTTTTCATTAAAAAAAACCACAAAAGGTCAGAGTTATCTCGAATCAATCTCCGAGTTGTTAATAAGCTTTCCTTTCGGCCTTTTCAGTTCCATCTTCAAAGAAAAACAATTCTATTGTAATTGTTAATCAATCAATCACAATTTGAGCATAACAAACAAAGTTTGAGATGAAAACAAGTAATTTATTAACATCAAAAATTTGACGTTTAGAGTCGATTTTTCAATCATCAGCTAAGCTGTCTGTTAATTATTATCAGACGAATAAGTAGAAACAATATTGTGTGATTTTTCTGAAGAATAAGTAAAGGGTTTTCCAATAAGAGGTGTTATTTTGATATTCAAAGAAAAATGGCATTTTTTGAGATAAATGATCGGATGTTTATTTCATTATAAAGAGGAAGGTATGCCTTTAATAATGGAACACAACATCAGCCAAATGGCCGCCACGACCACGCTTACAAGACCATATCCTTTTCATGAAATTTTCCATAACCAAATCACAAAGTGGCTGCCCTATGTCCTCGGTAGCCTCACGAATTCCATCTTTGAGGTCTTGAATCGACGCTGGGCTGTTGGCGTAGACCTTATCTTTCACGTGGCCCCAAAGGAAGAAGTCGCAAGGTGTTAAATCACAAGATCTCGGTGGCCAATTGTGATCACCTCTTCGAGAGATAACACGGTCCGGAAACTTTTCCCGTAAAAGATCGATGGTTTCATTGCTTGTGTGGCACGTAGCGCCGTCTTGTTGAAAGTAAACGTTGTCCAGATCAATACCATCCAATTCCGGCCATAAAAAATCATTAATCATCTCTCGATAGCGCAATCCATTGACCGTAACTGTTGCTCCAGCCTCATTTTCGAAAAAGTAAGGTCCAATGACCCCGCCGGACCATAAACCGCACCAAACAGTCACGCGTTGAGGATGGAGAGGCTTTTCAACAATAACTCTTGGGTTTTCCGAGCCCCAGATGCGACAGTTTTGCTTGTTGACGTAGCCTCCGAGGTGGAAATGGGCCTCGTCAGTTAAGATGATTTTTCGATGAAATTCCGGATCATTTTCATGCATTTCAAGGACCCAATCAGCAAAGACACGACGTTGTTGATGATCAGCCGGCTTGAGTTCTTGTGTTAACTGAACTTTATAAGCCTTAAGACCCAAGTCTTTATGCAAAATACGGTGTAATGACGTTTGTGGAATGCCTAATTCCAAAGAACGACGAGGAATGGACAAACCTGGGTTTTCTTCAACACTTTGGGCTACAACAGCAATATTCTCAGTTGTTCTTGAGCGACGTGCACGGGTTTTATTCTTCACATCACTAACTTGTCCCAACAGCTAGAATTTGTCCACCAATTTCTGTATTGCGGTGCGACGAGGTGCTTCACGACGACCCAAAAATGTTTTAGTTTTACGAACCGTCTCTGCCAAATTTTCATCATTTTTATAGTGAATTATAATAATTTCAATGCGTTGTTGAAGCGTGTATCGTTCCATTTTTATTAATGGTAGTTGTTTCTACTTGTCAAATGTCAAAAAATGACAGCTTCAAAAGTGACAGCTACCGAAATAGCGGGCTATTCAAAATAACACCTCTTATTGGAAAACCCTTTACTATCTAATGTTTAACTGACTATTGAAAAATTGGCCCTTAAATATTCAAAAACGTCGAGTCATTTTCATTGCATACGACTTTCATATTATCCGTTTCAAATAAAATACGATACAAATACTTTTTCAGAACCGCTGCCCAGTTCTACTAAACTTAGGTTAAAATAAAATGGATAAACGAATACAGCATCTTTTTATAATCCTATATGAACTTCTAAGTTGATTAAAATATTTATTTATTCAATTATTCCTGTTTAAATATTGAAAAATTTAACCATAGCAATCAAAATTAGTCATAGAAAATAAAATCAAATTCATCTTAACTTAGAAACAGTCTGAAAATGACTATGAATACGCCCCAATGTCTTTATTTATATATAACTAGATATTTGGTTTGAACTGATTTTTTCTAAAACATTCGATTTATCCATATAATGCACAGGCATGTGAAGGTATATTTTTGTTCCAAAAAATTATCATTTTCTTAGTTACCTATTTTTTTTAGGTCAGTTCTTATGTATGTATTTGCTGAACTCCCTATAGTTAATTAAGTGATTTGACACAGAATAAGGATAGAAATAGGGAATGTCCTTTTTTTCGGAAAAAAAAGAAAATCGAAGAGAATTCCTTTCATTAGCTAGAAATTACATTCATTCACAGAGTTTTCTGTGCTTACTTTTTTTTTTTTTGCTCATATGCTATAACTGTAGGTGTAGCTTATAGTGAAAAGCTTTTTCTATACTGAATTCTTTTGAACTGAATGAAATTGAATGCGGTAAATATATTAGGATGGAATTGAATTTGGACCAAGGATGAAAGCAAATAGTGCCGAGGTACACACATTAGCATTTAGAATAGAGAGAGAGTCCTTTGCTATACTATATAGTATATATACATACTTAACTTATCAAGAGTGGTCATCACTTTGTCATTGTCCTCCAGGTATATCTGTATGTATTAGGTAGAATATTTTATTTCTATTATTTCCTAAATTATCAGTGAATTTTCTCAGAAATATTTTCAATTAAACTCTCAGCAACAACTGAAGAGTGTATGCATGATACTCAAATAGTTTCATTTTGAGTACAGTTTTATATGAGGAATCAATGGTAACCGAAACTGCTTTTGAGTTAATAGGTGCGATTATTGTTTACGGATATTTAAGCTTACAAAAATAAATCGAGCGTTAAATAGATCAAAACCTAATCGTTTACACTCATTTTGGTAATAGAATAGTTCAATTTCAAGAGTTTGTTAAATTGTAAAATTCCTGCCTTCAGAATTTTTTATCTTTTTGTTTATAAAAAAAATTGAACAATGCCTGTAAGACCTAAGGTCATTTAAATATGCAACCTGAATTGCACGGCACTAGTTAGAAGGAATGGAGGGATAGGAAAGAATTTTTGTTCGCACAGTGGACTGAGAAATAATTTATTGATTGTCTCATGGAATCGAACTGGTGCCATCCAGTTGTATAACTTGGGGAATATAGAAAAGAATGCTGCCTAGAGTGGGGCACCTCAAAGTTAGCAGTCAAGCACTTCATCCACTACGCCATTGCCACCCCCAAATTTAGTGGTGCGACAGCTCGTCGAGAGCTAGGGCCTAATGACTGACAACTTTCAACTATTCCTGTGTTATGGGCAGGAATGGAGGGGACCTTCAATTTTCTACCGAACCGAATAGTTAAGATGAGAGGCATTTATTCATGAGAAGATAAATACTTTTGAAGAATGTGTCACTTGAACACAAGAGGAGGTAGTCGATTTTGTTTGTATTTTGGTGGACTAAACTGGGATTCGAACCCAGGTCTCCGGTATGACAGTCCAATTAAAAAGAATTTATAAAAAAATAAAAACTATGCACGACTTGATCGCACGCGAACTTGCTCTTGTGGTTAAATACTGTTTGTAACCCATTATTGAAGATGCATGATATAAATATTTAACGAGTAAATATTAAAGGAGTCGAAAGCACTGAAAAATTGACTTTTGGTTTGATTTTTTTTGTTTATAAAATAATGTTTTTTAAATTTTTTAAATGCATTATTGTTTAAATTATTGAGAAGCATCAGATTGCAAATTATAACAAAATCGATTTAACAATGGCAAAGATATACGCGAATAACCCAAAAATAAGACCATTTTCTCAAAAAACCTAGAATTCCTAATTCCGTAATGTGAGTTTTTTGAGAAAAACCTGAAATTCAGTTTTCTTACAATTGGCTTGGTTATAACAGAAACGAAGTTTAATAAAAATCCTTACAGCCGTTTTCGAGAAAAATTGAAGAAACCAAAATATTTGTATGACAGCTACCCGTTTTAAATGAGCTAAAACAAAAATTCGAATTTCCCCTCTAGTGAATCACATAAAAATGCTGTGTACCAAAGTTCATGCAAATCGGTCTACCCGTTTAGGCTCTAGCTCAAATTACAGTGGATGCACCGACGCACAGTGGTGCGAGAGCGGAAAAAAGTCTTTTGAAAAAGTCATGTCTATCGTTTTAAACTTTATGTTAAAGTACTCTTAGATAACCAAAGCGTATGATTTAAAAGTATTTTTTAACATATATATTGTATGTTCTGATTTACAAGCAATCAAAGTTGAAAAATAATTTTACTCAAATCGCGAACCGTATTTTCAACAAATTTTGAGATGTTTTTTTCCGAAGTTCCTGCAGATAAATTCTCTAGTTTCTTAAATAATTTAATTGGTCTATTTTCGATTATCTAAAAATAAAAAAAAATATTGATTATTTATAAAAGATACCTTCAATAAGTAGCCTGAAGCTTTAGTACTAAGAAAAAATGCTTTTTTTTAAAACTTTTTGATTTAAAAAAACAGCTCCAAAAGATACCAAGAAAGTAAGTATGCCACCATATGCTCCATACATTCATGTTAAAGCACAGAAAAAATCAGCTGCAGATACGTGCAGATGTGGAAGTTATGCTCAAAAATGTTTCACTTAATCGGATTTCAAAAAACTCCGTCTTGACGGTGGTGTCTACCAAAAAGTTTGATTACTTCGGTATTAATTGTCAGAATGAACTGGTTAGGCCCATTATTTAAAAAAAAAAATTCAAACGTTATTTTAAAAATAAAACAAAATTAATACATTGACCCAGGGCTGAGAATTTCGATTTTTGCGAAACCATTTATTTCTGCCTGGAAAATTTTTCAACTTTCAACTCAATTTTCTTGAAAGCAACACACGAAAAATAATATAGTTTTATGATATTTTGAATTATATGATAGAGCTTAATACAAAATAAAGAAAGGGATTAGGGATAATCTTTTATTTTTTTTTAATTTTTCGCTAAAAGTAGGGCAGGTAAAAATAAAAAAAGTGTTCTTTTTAAAGTTTTATTGCTTTGTTTTTGTTCTGTATTGCGTAATTTTTTATTACCTGTAAGGATTAGTAATGGCTTATTAGAATAAAATCTCTTACTTAAATCTATTTATATAAAGGATTAATGAAAAAAAAGTCAGTATTGAGTTATTGAGCATTTGTGCAAGGTGCAATAAGTGAAAGTGAAGTTAAATATAATAACAAACATATATAGTGAATTCAATACATTAAAATGGATTCAATCGAAATTCCTTATTCGGTGTTGTGTAGTGAACTTATTACTAATGGGTAAGATGTTCAAAATCTTCGACCATATTTTGTAAGGAAATACCCCAACTTAATTTCTGAGCAAATAGAAACTGTGCTATCAGAATTAAAGAAACGTTTTATTTCTCATTTTTTAAGTCGATGGAACGCAGTTCATAGAAAAAAAAGTCATTTAAAAAAAAAAATACACTTATTGGCTCGAAGGAGTTTTCCAAGTAGACCTAACCCAAAGTGTATTGCCCGAAACGTCAACTAATATGGGAAGACCACGAAAGAGTTTTGACGAATGCTGTGATCGAGCTAAAAGGTATAAGAGGGACGAAATTAGAAATATATTTCCTCGAGAAGAGATAAACTATGCAGCAACATCAGAGAGCTTTTCCTGTTCACAATTTGATCCGGATAAGGCTCTTGCATTATTTATACAAGCAGAATTGTCGAAACGCCAATATGAAGTATTGAGACATGCACTAAAAGACGAAGGACATGATGTTTTTCCACCTTATATTAAATTACTGGAAGCAAAGAAAAAGTGCTATCCTTTAGATATAAACATTACGGAAAGCTCAGCAAGTGTGCAACTACAAAAATTGTTAGACCACACTGTAACAAGGTTATTAGAAGGAAAGACATCAGAGGAGATAACCAGAATTGTAGGACAGTCTTTAACACTGTTCACTAAATGGGGATGCGATGGTGCCTCTGGACAACCACAATACAGTCAAACATTTGACAATGAAGAAACTTCGGACGTTTATGACATCTTTGGTACCAATTCAAATGACTATGGAGGAAAACAGGGATATTATTGTGTGGAACAACGATCGATTATAAATTTAATTTTATAATATATATATATATTCAAAATAAAAAGTTAAGATTTTACTAAAAAAAACTTTTATTTAAATATAACATTAAAACCCTCAAATTTTATAAAAATGTCAATAACTTTTTTTCTAACAATTTTTTCTTGATCAAATTTTGACCAAGCATGTATAAGACTAATTTTAACATGTTTGTCAAATTTCAATAAAATTCGTTTAATAGTTCAGATTTTACAGACTTTTTTCCGCTCTCCCATACAAACATTAAAACACTCAAATTTTAGAAAAAAAAGCCAATAACTTTTTTACTAATGATTTTTTCTTAACCAAATTTTGATAAAATGTGTATAAGACTAATTTAAAAATGCGAATCAAATTTCATCTTAATCCGTTAAACAGTTCAGATGTTACAGATTTTTTTTCCGCTCTGCCATACAAACATCAAATCCCTCAAATTTTAGAAAAATGTCAATAACTTTGTTTCTAATTATTTTTTTTCAACCAAATTTTGACCAAATATGTATAAGACTAATATAAACATGATTGCCAAATTTCATTTAAATCTGTTGAACCGTTCAGATAAAACAGACTTTTTTCCGCTCTCCCATACAAACCGAACCACTGTGCGACGCACAGACGCACAGACGTACAGACGCACAGAAGTACAGACGCACAGACCGACGGACAGCATGACGAAACCCACTTTTTCGGACTTTATAGTAGTGTTAGTTTTGATTATAACCTCGAAATTACTTGCCCTATAGAGCAAGTAAAAAATTGTACTATTGGTTTCCACAATTCGGTCTAAAAAAGTTAACTTTACTCTTGACAAGTCGGTGGCGTTAGGAGTTCAAAACAAAGCATCAACCAAGTTTGGTCTTGAGTCGAAACTTATAAACCTCCAAAAACCATAGAGAAAATACCTGAAGAAATATTTAATTTCAAAAAAACCAATACGAATCGATTGTAACCATCCAGGTCAGTTGGACTATGCCTAGTAGAAGTTTAATGTCAAATGAACAGAAAAGAGATTATTATTTATGATGCGTTAAATGGACTGCTATAAGAAAATCATTTATAAATCCTTCAGGGTCTCTTAGGCCTAGTCTTTCAAAGTGACCGCAATAATCCAAAGCCATTCTTCTATAATACCTTTGCCGCACTCTTTTTTTATACTCTGTCATCAGTTTTCTTCGATATTATGGTTTTTGAAAGTTTCCTTCCCTCCAGTTTCTTCTGATGTATAGGTATATAGGGAACTTCACTAACAAATGAACATAACATAGGTATAGGTATGGGTACATAGGTATAGAATATGAGTATGTTATCATTTATTGTCGTTTCAGCTTGTAATCCTGTGTAGACGTCATCATCATCATTATTATCGATGATGGCGTCATCATCATTTTCCGGAATCGAAATCGAAATCGAAAATTGTGTACATCTCATTTGAAGTGGAGAAGAGATTTGCACGTAAAGCCAAATCGGAATCGGCGTTCAATTGAATCCACTAAATCAAATCTTCAATTGGGGATATGAGAGCCGCAATCTAAACCTCTATAGAGTAGGTATACACACACATACACCATAATGTAGATAGCTTTGTATCAATAATTCGATTGCTTTGCTTAGATGAGGTGGAGAAAAGCGGCCTATTCATACGATTGTCGTTGTGGTGCTGAAAGGACATAATCTCAAAACACATGTGAGCTCCTCGTAGTCCTCGTGTTCTCATCGTCTTTGTTTCTTTGTTGGCGTCGTCGTTGTTATAGTCGTCGTCGTCGTCGTCTCCGTCATCGTCGTAGTCGTCGTTTTGGCAAATAACGCACATCGTTGAACTAAACTAAAATACCATTAAGTCAAATAGAAGTCCTTTTGCGCTTTTGATGTAATCAGTTCCTAGCCGTTAAGCATCGACTCTCCGCCTTTGCTTGACTTGGCCGTTTATGGATGTTACATCCTATTATTCTGTAATCGTATTCTCTCACATGGTGCACACCGCCGGAAATAACAAGCTCTGACTCAAAATGGTGATGGCGATGGCGGTGATATGGTGTTGAGGGTGAATATGAGGGTTACTATATGAGCATATACGACAAAATGGGTTGCAGAATTATTTCCGGATTATTATTATTTCTTATTCCTTCGACGACAAGCATAACGATGACGACGACGACGACAACGACAACGACCGACGCAACGGTTGTTTGGTTTTGTGTATTGTCGTCTTCACGACCACCATCATTGAATACAAATGCTCGTATTTGCTATATGAACTTGACCTAAGAACTCAACATGAGAGCCCAGTAATTTTGATTTTTTGTTTGTGCTAAATTGGTTATACACGAAGTGTGTATCCTATTTCTTCACGCAGATATACATATAAAGGTACACGCATGGTATTTCATACCTATAAACAATTGTATACCTTCCTATATGCAACCGGGGGGGATATTTAATATCTTCTTCATGTACATTTAGGTATTAAAAGTTCAAACGTAGAGCACTGACACGCACTGTTGCCATTGATTCTGGAAATTGAAACCAGGCTAACAAGATGGAATAGTCACAAAAAATAGTAAGCAGTTTAAAATCTTCAAAAGTTGATAGGAATATCGCCTAACCCCAGTTTTGTTTTTTTTTTATAAATTTGAAAGTAATATTTGAGACAATGACAATGGCAAATTGATAGAAAAGGTTTATGAATAAGTTAGCTTACTCACATTTGTGTGCTTTCAAAAATGTTCTTCCGTCAAAAAATTGACTTAAGTTTCGTATCAACAATCTGCTCTTAGGGCTTGTTTCTCAATGTCTGATTAAAGTTTCAATTTGGCTACATGGAACTTACTCTTCAATTAACAACCTTATTTGCGTTTCCCTCTTTGAATTAAGATGATGGAAACCCTGCAAATTCAATGCATCCATTAGAATACAATAGTTTTTGAAGCTTAAAATACGTTTATCATTTTAACAAAAAAAATGGTTGCATATCTTTTTAAATTTAAAAAAAAAAAACACTAGTGTGGCAGTATAACCTTATCCAAACTCATTGAGAGGGCGGGAACGAATTTATGCCTAAGGTCCCTGGAACAATTATTTCTGTCTGTGAGATATGTAAAGTTAACGTATATACATGATAACCAAAAGGTGCTCCTATCTTTTCTGTTATCTAAAATCTCCCTATCTACCGTACAGGGTCATTCATTTCGTGGTTTTAAGTTGGGAGCCCTGGCATTTGAGACTTGTCAAACACAGCTGTCATTTGAAGTGTCATAATATTAGTTGAATGTTTGTTAATTACGATAATGGATCGATAAACAATCGAACGACGCGTTAAAATTATTAAAGCGTACTATACAAAAGTGGTGATTCAAACGATATCCACTTTGCGCATTACCCGATGATTATGCTCGTCATAATCGACCAACTACACAAGCAATCGGTAAAATTGTGAAGAAATTTGAAGAGTGTGGAAGCGTTACTGATGTCTTAAGGCCTATGTGCAGCATCGTAATGCACACTCAGTCGAAAATATTGCTGATACAAGTGCAAGTGTTGCTGATGATCCGAATTTATCGATTTACCGGCGTTCGCAGCAATTGGTCGAATGATAAGGGATTTTTTTTTGGCTGGCTATTGAAGATCATGTCTTGGACAATATGTGGTTCTAAAAAGACAGGGCAACAAGCCACACAACATGACCAATTATGGCTTTATTGCGCGAGAAGTTTTCTGGTCGCGTAATTTCACGTTTTGGCGACGTCAATTGATGGCCACCAAGATCATGCAATTTGACACTGTTAGATTTGTTTCTGTAAGTCTACCGAAAAGACCGTGCTTACGCGAATAATCCATGAACTCTAGATGCATTAAAAACCAACATTACTCAAGTTATGGCCGAGATACCGCCCGAAATGTGCGAAAAAGTGGTTAAAAATCACCTCAAAAATATCACATGCTGCGAATCTTCCCGAGGCGGCCATTTGAATGATATTGTTTTTCACATTCAATGGCAAAGTCCAAAATTTATAATTAAATAAAATTTTCATCAAAAATCTATCGCTGTGTATGTTTTATTTAGATTTACTTTCGAAACCGAAAAATTAATAACCCTATATTATCCTCTTAGACTTACATAAATTTACCTGTTAGACATGAACTTTCAGTATACACAGAGTATTTCGTCCCTATAGTTTTTTAAATTCAATTCTCCTCGTCACAAAGTAGTACATCTACTCACTCCCACAAACTTTAAATTGGCATCACTTTTCTTCTAGCCCCTTGCGGTTTTCTTTCGAAATAAGAATCATAAAAATAATAAAAAAAATGATCTCTATGTTTATAATAGAAAAAGTTAAGTGCATAATCACAATAATTGCTTTTTAAAAAGTCAAGAAGCAAGTCGCGACAACAAGCGTTTCTACAGTAGTTTTTCAGGCGCAATAAATAAATAACAGACAAAAAAATTAACAGAAAGCAAATCATCAAAAAAAAAAAAATAATTAAATGCTCAAGCAGGAAGACGATTATAATACAATACAACCAGCACCAAAAGATAAAGCTCATAAGAGAAATAAAAAAAAATAAATAAAAGTCCTTATTAAAACAGAGCAACTATAAATAAAAAAAAAAAAATTACACCAGACACGCTACTACAACACAACTAGACAGAAATTAAACTTATTAAAAAATAAATAAATAAGAAAAATCCTCCAAGAATATACATAAATAAATGTGAACGGGCGCGGTGAGGGAGGAAAACAAGTTGTTTTTTTTTAGATCATTTTATCTTTTGAAATTGGTTATAATCCTTGCTTAGTTGGCTATGGTTAGTGTAAAAAAGGAGTGTGGTCGTCTTGATACGCGGGAGCAGGAGTAGAGTAAAAGTATATGCAATACTCATCGTTCTGCGAAATAGTAGAAGAAAATCCATTTCCTTTAGTCTCTGACACGACGCGGCTCGCCGGACCTCACAGAGGAAACGGAAACAAACAACGAAGAGTAGATGTGGGTAGGGAAGGGACATGATCAAACTAAGAGTTTAAAAAAAAAAGTCTCTGGTATATACCTAATAATATTTTTCTTTATATTATATTTTGCCAGCTTTTATACTTCAGGAGCTATGTATCTCATGTTTTTTTATGCTACTAAATTCATTGCACATCTTGGCCATGAGTGGTGGATTTACTGCGCAAAATGAGCCTACACGCTGTTTAAGTATTGGGGCGCTATAATGTTGCAATCCTGTTCCCAGCACACCCTCTTTCTTTAGGCCCAGTTTTTCAGTGGGGAGCTAAACTAGAGTAAGCTTACTCTGAACAAAGATGTATCTACGTTTTTTCTCCAAGAAGCAGATTCACAGGAGGGAAAATGTATGCAGAAAGTACTTAAGAAACTCAGAGAACAAATCATCGAAAGCATCTGTTTTGTTAATCCGGAGTTAACTCAGCTAATTTAATGATTTAACTCGGGTTTAACTTTAATCTCGTACTGCAAAACTGGGCCTGAAGCTTCGGCCATGCAGTGGGCGACAAGCGACTGAGAGGCTGAGTTTCAATTCAAGCGACAACTGGCCATTTATTGAAATTCAATTCGCTAGAGCAGCTATAGTAAATGGTTTTCCAACAGGAGGTGTTATTTTGATATTCAAAGAAAAATCGCATTTTTTGAGATAAATGATCGGATGTTTATTTCATTATAAAGAGGAAGGTATGCCGTTAATAATGGACCACAACATCAGCCAAATGGCCGCCACGACCACGCTTACAGGACCATATCCTTTTCATGAAATTTTCCATAACCAAATCGCAAAGTGGCTGCCCTATGTCCTCGATAGCCTCACGAATTAAATTTTTGAGGTCTTGAATCGACGCTGGGCTGTTGGCGTAGACCTTATCTTTCACGTGGCCCCAAAGGAAGAAGTCGCAAGATGTTAAATCACAAGATCTCGGTGGCCAATTTTGATCACCTCTTCGAGAGATAACACGGTCCGGAAACTTTTCCCGTAAAAGATCGATGGTTTCATTGCTTGTGTGGCACGTAGCGCCGTCTTGTTGAAAGTAAACGTTGTCCAGATCAATACCATCCAATTCCGGCCATAAAAAATATGCACGACTGGGTCGCACGAACTTGCTCTTATGCGCGATCACATTGTGGTTCTATAGTCTGAAATAAATTAGCTATAGGAGTATATATGTTATCCATTTGCCAAATCTTAGTTTAGTTTCAGGTGGTATAATGTGAGTACACAAAAATTAACAATATAGCCTAGTGTTGCACATAATGCAATATGCATAAACGGAAATTATACTATTTAAACTGGTAAATCGTTTTAAATCAACAAAATTAGAAAGAAATTGATTAAAATACTTTGAATCCGTTTTAACCCAACGCGATGTACACCATCTGATTTCTTATATAAATCTTTATTTATGAGAAACAAATTTTGAAAATCGTAGGAGCGGTTTTAAAAATAATTAATTTTTTATATATAAAATTTCGTTAACATTTTTGAGAAAAATAATTGGTACGCCAATTTAAAGCTTTTATTAATGTTAAGTTAAAAATTGAAATTCACAAAAAAATCTGCTACCAGTTTTCGAAATATCGAATTTTCAAAAAATAATTTTGATTTTTTTTTTTAAAATCCAAAAATAATTTTTTAGAAAATTTTGATACGCACTTTTATTTATATTTTTTACAAGCTTCTGTATACAAAATCTAATTTTATTCGGTTGATCAGATGTTGAGATAGTCGAAAATCAAAGAAACCGTTCTATGAGAGGTACTGTTAATAAACGTAAAATATAAACTTTAAAAATTTTAAATGGTAGATCGTACTAATTTTAACACACCAAAAAACTTTTATGAAAATCGTAGGAGTCGTTTTTGAGAAAAAAAATATTTTTCATAACGGTTTTTTAACATTTGTATGGGAGGCACCGTTATTTTTGAGTATTAGAATAATTTTTGTCAAAAATCTTATAGATAAAGTTAAGAAACTGTTATTTACCAAGTTTATTGAAAATCGACCAAGTCGTTTTTGAAATATTGAGTTTTCAAAAAAAAATATTAAAACTTTTTTTAAAAATCTAAAAAATATTTTTTTTGAAAATTTTGGTAAACAATATTATTTAGAATGTGTCAATACTTCTTCATAAAAAAATTGATCAGAATCTGTTTAACCGTTTTCGAGAAAAGCGAAAATCAAAAAAATGGTTCTTTGGGAGGTACCATTAATAACCATTTTTCGGAACCATTTTTTTTATTAAACAGCATTTTATAACTATTTAAATTTATGGAGTTCTTAAAAACAAATTCGGTAGCGCTGGATTTGAGAAAAATAAGTTTTTCCTTTTTGGCCAAGAAATTTTGTATGACAGCTACTGTTAATTTTGGTCCTAAAAAAAAAGAGAAAAAAACGGGTGGGGGGAATGTCCAAAAAACGCTAGGTACCAAGTTTAAAGAAAATCGACCCATCCGTTTAAGCTGTAGTCGAACCGACAGACAGACAGACAGACAGGCAGACAGACAGACGGACGTTTTTGCGAGACCCACTTTTTTTGACTTCTCTATCATCGTTATGTAAAGTTTGATCAAAATCTCGAGTTCGATTTTTTGTACGAATCCATAACTTCCCATATAGTACCTATATCGCAAGTAAAAATCATTAATCATCTCTCGATAGCGCAATCCATTGACCGTAACTGTTGCTCCAGCCTCATTTTCGAAAAAGTAAGGTCCAATGACCCCGCCGGACCATAAACCGCACCAAACAGTCACGCGTTGAGAATGGAGAAGCTTTTCAACAATAACTCTTGGGTTTTCCGAGCCCCAGATGCGACAGTTTTGCTTGTTTACGTAGCCTCCGAGGTGGAAATGGGCCTCATCAGTCAAGATGATTTTTCGATGAAATTCCGGATCATTTTCATGCATTTCAAGGACCCAATCAGCAAAGACACGACGTTGTTGATGATCAGCCGGCTTGAGTTCTTGTGTTAACTTAACTTTATAAGCCTTAAAACCCAAGTCTTTATTCAAAATACGGTGTAATGACGTTGTGGAATGCCTAATTCCAAAAAACGACGAGGAATGGACAAACCTGGGTTTTCTTCAACACTTTGGGCTACAACAGCAATATTCTCAGTTGTTCTTGAGCGACGTTCACGGGTTTTATTCTTCACATCACTAACTTGTCCCAACAGCTCGAATTTTTCCACCAATTTCTGTATTGCGGTCCGACAAGGTGCTTCACGACGACCCAAAAATGTTTTAGTTTTACGAACCGTCTCTGCCAAATTTTCACCATTTTTATAGTGAATTTTAATAATTTCAATGCGTTGTTGAAGCGTCTATCGTTCCATTTTAATTAATGGCGTAGTTTCTACTTGTCAAATGTCAAAAAATGACAGCTTCAAAAGTGACAG
Organism: Leucozona laternaria; assembly: GCA_932273885.2. Lineage (NCBI taxonomy): Eukaryota > Metazoa > Arthropoda > Insecta > Diptera > Syrphidae > Leucozona > Leucozona laternaria. The sequence goes on along the minus strand of OW026367.1, from coordinate 57,566,432 downwards.
CTACCGAAATAGCGGGCTATTCAAAATAACACCTCTTGTTGGAAAACCCTTTAGTTGTTAAAATTATGTTGCTAAAGTAACGTTCTCAAGCATTGTAATTAATCCGAAGATAAAGTTATTTGTTGCTCAGGATTCGAAACAAAAATAGACTAGAAAGCTGATCAAAGTCGCTCAGAAATGTCACTTGACGCTTTTTGCTCAATGACTACAATTTTTACGTGGCCAAAACCATATAATCTCATACACATGTGTTATGTTTTTTTTTTCTGTCGCTCAGGATTTTGTCCCGCTTGTCGATCACTGCGTTGCCGAGTCGAGTTTTTTCCCAGGATAGCAATGAATTCTATATGTTTGTAAAGTGTGTTATACCTCTACCTAGCCAGTAAGACGGTTAGCTGAAAGAAAGAACATTACTAACTTCTGCAATTAAATTTTGGGGCAGCACTTAAATGGCGCCCAATCAGGTTCCTTATAGTCCGCTTATTGATAAAAACTAGCACTGATCTCTGCACAAAGTAGGTAGGTACATACATATACGTAGTGTGTTGTAAATGGTGTGCGTTCTTTATGATTTTATTTAAAGACATATTTTTCTTGGTGAATGTCTGTCAGCTCTCTCATAGTTTGTTTTGCTTTTCAAATGGTTTTTCCTTTCTTTTTGTTATGTTCCTTGATTCCTGTTCTGTGGTTGTGGTTTAATGCTTTTGCATCTGACTCCTTTTTTCTATATACAACAACAATACACACAAAAGCACTGTGGCGAAGGACATTAACTTAACTCTTCCGTTTATTCAGAGCCTTCCATTCGGCAGTTTAAAGTCATTCATAGTGAGTGGTAGCTGTATAAATAGGCTTAAGGAACAGAGGTCTTTTTTTTCTTTTTTTTTACATTTACTTCCCTCTGATGCTTATTTTTTTTAAGATTATTTTATTTTTGCTTAATCCAGCTCAAGGATTTTCCTTTTTTTTTTGTGAATGGATTATCCTACAAAGTCTAATGAAGAAGCAATTTATGTTCCTTTGTGGACTTCTGGTATATTTACATTTGACCCTGAGGGCGGAAAACATCACATTCACTAAACAACATGTAAGATTTATGTTTAAGAAATGATTTTACAAGATGCTGGGGAAACAAAATGAGACGTCTACCTACACAAAACATACCTATAGATACAGTTGAATGAAAATTCAACTAGGAATACGCAATGCAGGTATATAAAGCGTAGGAAGATGAAAGCATGCGTGTTTTCATCACAAAAGCCTTCATATATAAACTGTCTTCTTTTTTCAGAGTCGAGATGAATTTGTATTTTTGTTTGCTTTTCCTGGGCGCGAAAAGTAAACTCTAGACGATTTCAATTTTTAAAAAATGTGTGAAAAATTGTATCTATGTATGTATGTATGTCTGTAGCTATAGCTATGGCTAGGTACTTTAAACACAACTTGAACAAAGTTTGAAGGAACTAAACTATATAGATATAAAAAAGTTTTCTAAAGGAGTGAGAATAAAGTATACATTATACATTATATAGTTATCATCACATAATACTATTTTGTGTATCATCTGTGGCAATGAGCTCCGGGATCTTAGCACCCCATATGTGGGATATTCGTAAAAAAAGTATAGGTACCATATATAGGTGTTAGTGACCTCATAAAAGGTCAGTTACTTTCAATAATTCGTCAGCAATAGGTTTTTTAATTAATCTAAAAAAACATTTAAAAAAAACTTTAAAAATTGTTACCTTTTAATGATTTAGTGACCTTCCAAATGGTATATTTTTTTCCGAAAATCCCACAATTTAATGAGGTGCTAAAAGTGTTTATGACTTTGGAAAAATAAACTTTTAAAATGCATAAAAAAATATATCCATGGCTGACCGTAATTACTGAAATAAGAATTTGACCGTTTTTGACTAATTGCTGACCTTAGATACCACGCTTGTTTTTCGAATATCCCACAATTGAGAGTGAAGTGGCGTAATCCTCATTTTTTCAGTATTTATTTTTTTGCACTATTATGATAAAAAATACATTTGCTTTCAACTCAGAAGTGGTCCAACACACTTTTTGTCTTAAATCAATTCAAATTTGGTTTAAAAACATTTGAATTGTCCTATCCACGTGAAGGAAATGATTCTTTCATAAATTGGGATACAAATAAAATTAAAACAATAATATTCTCTTTATAAAATTTCAAAAACAAGTACATACTAGTTGGCATTTGAAAGACATACATAGTTTAAAATAATCAATTTAAGGCAAAGTGAATGAAACATTAACGTTAATCGAATCGTATAGCAAAATAGACTGATATAGTCTTATTCTATTCAAGCTTTCGTTTCTCAGCTTTCCCTCAGCTTTTGGTCAATGGATTGAGTCGTATCTGAAGAAAAGTGGGTGGTGTACCTTAAGGTAGTCTCCAAGGCCCACTACTTTTTATAATGTGTGTTTTTTTTAGACGTGTGTGGTTTTCAATCTGGAAATACTTTTTTTGCAGTTGGTCTTTTTGACAGCTGTCACTTGATTCATGCTCAGTTTGGCTGGCCATTTTATAATCAATAGCCGAACGACCATCAAGCGGGGTGAATGGGCCCAAAACGAGATGGCCACCGATCCCGATTTTCACAAGAAAATTTTGTTCAGCGATGAAGCTCATTTTTGGTTGAATGGGTACGTTAATAAGCAAAATTGTCGTATTTGGAGTGATCATAATCCACAAGCCATTGTTGAGACGCCGCCGCGGCGTTACATCCTCAAAAAGTCACTGTTTTTTGTGCTCTATGGGCAGAGGGAATCATTGGTCCATATTTCTTCAAAAATGAAGCCGGCCATAATGTTACAGTCAATGGGGAACCCTGTAGAGCCATGATTAATAACTTTTTCGTGCCTGAATCGAAGGATGTTGATGTGGACGATCTTTCGTTCCAACAAGACGGCGCTACATGCCATACAGCCAACGAAAGAATCAATTTATTGAAGGAAACTTTTGGTGAGCGCATTATCTCGCGTCGTGGGCCTGTGGCGTGGCCTCCAACATCGTGCGATTTAACACCACTGGACTATTTTTTGTTGGGTGATGTGAAGTCGCTTGTCTACGCAGATAAGCACAAGAAGATTGGCGCCTTGGAAGAGAATATTCTGCGCGTTATTGCTTAAATACGGCCCCAATTGATGCAAAAAGGGTGTCGAAAATTGAGCCTCTCGGCTGGAATTCATTTGAGCCAGCCGCGGCGGTCACTTGCCCGAAATCATTTTTAAAACATAATCTCAAACCCTTATCTTTATAATAAGGCTAAATTCTTGGCCATAACATTAAATTGCATGCGTTTTATTTCTTTTTGAAAACCATACGTCTAAAACAAACACCCTTTACTTTTTGTCAATTACGTAGTTTTGATAGTAAAATCCTGTTTTTTCCTTGGGTGATGATCTTAAAATATTTGGTATCAGGTTGAGTAAAGACAAAAAAAAATCTTAAGGGAAGTAAGATGGGTATATTTTCTCTGGATTTATGCGGAAGGGGCAGTTACATACATTTACTCTATGAAATATATCTGAAATTAAAGAGACAAAAAGTCAAAACATGGTTGTTTATTTTATTGAAGTGAAACATTGACATTTAAGCTTTATGTTTGTAGGTATTACCGGTTTGGTAGTTATAATTTATATATTTTTTTTTTCAAAACATGGTTATGAACTTTAAGTATTGTTTGGTGTAGGTAGCTGCATTCACTTTATGTTAGGGATACTTTACCATTGAGCAGACAATTTGAAGGACCCTAAGGCATACGAATAAACAATTTGCCTTAGTTTTCACATCATTTTAACTGTCTCTGTGGCCCTGAGCTGCCTGAGCAACATTGCCAGGTTTTACAGGTGTAACAAAAATGTTAAACTTTCGTTTAATTTTATGTTTTTGTTAATATGTTACTTTTTCCATAAGATACTTTTGTTAAATTTTGTGGGTTTATAATTTTCTTTAAGAACAATGTCCTTCTGGCAACACTTCTTTTATCTGTTGTTTCATTGTCATCAAAATCATTTTAAAATATAACAGAATTTGTTCGTACAAAATATTAAGTTATCACGCAGAACTCTGCAGCAGCCAAACGCGGTATTTCTTTGTGATATTTTTGTATATTTTTTTGGATTTGTTACGATTTTTTTTTTATTTTGTTATGTTTATTTTTTTTATTTTTTACACCATGTGCTTTCATGTCTCTGTTTACAGTGAACACACCCACTCTAGTCGTTAGTTTTTTTCGTCTGTCGAAATAAAATACACACGCCATTTGTGAAATCTTTATGCATTTAAACGTGCGAAATAACTGTGCATAGAGCTTCAAACAAAATTATTCTTTTAATTTAAAAAAAAATATAATTCCTTATATTTAAAAAAATATAATTCCTCTCATATTATTTTAATTCATTTTCAAATTGATTACAATATTTATTAAACATGATGTTTGTGAGCAATTCGCCATCATTATATCGTCATATTCATATGTGGTCGTATATTCGTATATTCGTATAGCTGTATATAGAGATATTCACCACATTGCTACATCGCTCTCCCCCTACATCGCTCTCCACTCAACCTCATAAATTCCAAACTAAGTATTAAATCCGGTCAACTCGAACGAATATGTAGATTTTCGAATTCACATAAATGTATGTATTTTAGCATAAATTATTTCGGGCATTCACTCCTCTGCGATATGGTGAAAAGCCTCCTAAAAATGCATGCATATTGTATGCGATGCCTCCCTCGTGCTGTTGCATCCATATGTATCTACAACACATCGCATTCGAAATCTGAGGCAAATTTTGTAAAATTGGTATAGAACCGCATTCAACTGCTCTCACTCTGCGTGCGTTGAACTGATGTACCTAGCACAAGAACAATCTGCAACAATACATTGTATTTCATCCCTTTTGGCTCCCGTATAGCCCCATCCCACCCCATACCATTCCAACCCCTTGAGCTCCCTCATCAAGGCTCCAACAGACCGTCCTTAAAAGTTTATTTTTTCCTTATATGAACAGTGTATACACACAAATGCAAATGGCTGCCACCAGTGCGGTAGATTTATCCATCCAGCAGGGAAGTGAAGTGAAGTGGAGCGTTACTGGGAGCAACAGGGCGAGTAGCTGGAGCAGGAAAAAGAAAATTGTAAAAACATACATATAATGTTTATCACAAAAAAAAAAAAAAGAAAACAGGAAAACAAAATACAATACCATGGAACATAACTATTTTGATCCAGTTCAACAATTTGGGTCATATCTAGGAATTTATGGATACCCATCAGTATGCATCCCTCATTCGAAGTAACCACCCATCGCAGCTTGCAACAGCCCAAATGGTCCTCTTTCACGTCCATCCCTTCGCTCTTTTAGTTTTAATTTTTTTTTTTATTATTATTTTTTCTTTTATTAATATCTCGTTTCTGGGTAATGGAAATTTTACACATTTAACATTCTCAAATTTTTTTTTGTATGCTGTGTTGGTTGATATGAGTGGTATCTGACTGTGTAGTGTGTATGTGGACGTTGACGATGATGATGGCTGAAATTCGGCAAGATGATGATGGGGGTTCATGAGAATGAAATGCATCCGATCCAGATTCAACATCAGCATCAGCATCAGGACACTCACCCCGACTGCCAGATAAATAAGAATCAACCTTTTTGTTCAGTGGCACAGATATTACTTGTGACGGACAGGGTGGATAAGAGCGGTAATCGCCAAGCCAACTATATATTGTAGGTCGGTTTTTCAAAAATAACCCCAAACCCCTTTCTGCCCCATCACAAAACACTCACTCTCTCTCTCTGTGCTTATTCGTTTTGGCCATTGTCAGGCCAGATTTCAGTTTCAGATGTCATACCATAAATCATATCTTTGGTTGTTTGGTGGGAGTCCCAGTCCAAAACAAAAACGAAAATCCGACCATCAGATGCAGTAACAACCACAATTCTTCACTTATATGATTGTATACTCCTCAAAAAAAAAAATGGATGAATTTTTTGACTCTGAATTTTGTATAAAGATATAATTGGATTTTCTAAGATTTGTTCGAAGAAAAATGGTTTCAATAATTAATTGACATTAACGAGCACATCTTAATTTTGACAGATTGTTATCTTATGTTAAAACAGATTGTCAGAGGTTGAAATTATTCAATTCACTGGAACCTGCCGGGAACTATACTCTCTGCATTAATCAACTTTGAGTTTTGTTTTTTGTGTCATTAAGTGTTTATTTGCCATCCCAAATTTCACAAAGGGAACTGAATGAAAAAAAAGTTGACATCGATGATAAGCGATGCCATCATAGAAAAAAGTTGAAGTTTTTATACAAACTATCGATAAAAAAACGAATTCGGGCCGTTAACACAGTTTTTTTCAGGGATAAGAGCCAAAGTTTATTTTATAAGTTGGCTCTTTTCATCCTCCATTGCGTTGCGTCATTAGGCGTGTGTTTTTGCACTTCGAAAGGGAATTGAATGCAAAAAGAACGAAACAAATGACATTTCATACATAATATCGATAGCGAAAGATGAAATTCCCACCTGTAACACAGTATCACTGGGCTAAGAGCTAAGTTAATTTTAGAAGTTGACTCTTTCAATCTCGTCTGGCTTTTGGTCTTGCAAATCCAAAAGGGAAATTAATGAAAAAAAAACGAAAAAATTTTACGTTTTCATAGAAACTATCGATAACTAAAAGGTAATAATTGCCACCGGTAATACAGTTTTTCAAGAATAAAAGCTAAGCCACAAAAATTTTCTGGACTCAGCTAAGTTTTACCACATCATCAGGGTATGAGTCTACAGCCCTATGACAGAGTATGATTCGAGTGTGCAACTATTTTAACTCACAGCTTTCATAATCCTAACAATAATCGAAAAACAAATTAAAAACATCAATTTCTGGAATTTCTCGTTCTAAATGTAAATAAAAAAAATTTAGTTGAATTGAAAAAAAAACAGAAATTAACCAAAAATTGAACTTAAACTTCGAACAGTTGAATTTCGGTATAGAGCTTCATTTGTGTGTCCTATGAAATTCCGAAAAAGTGCCATGAATTTCGAGCCAGGCTAAAACTTTGATTGAAATCAAAAATTTTTAATTTTTTTTTTTGAAAAAGTGTAAAAAATTTAGCTTTTGTAATTCTTCATAAAATAGCATAGGAGCAATGGACTTCGGAAAAAATTTGCACAAGAAATACAATACAGTATTGCTTGCTGCCACAGCTGCGGTAGAAAACTGAGCTCGTTTGTTTCTTGTGTGTTTTTACACTAGCACTAGGCGACGCGACGTTGAAAAACCATGACAAAAAAAAAATTCAGTTAATCCAACCAATATACTGAAAATGTGATTTTGATTTTGAAAAAAGCTGAATTTTGGTGGAGAACTTTTGTTTTAAGCACATCCTTAAATGGTCCTTATAAGCTTCAATCACAGCTACATTTATTGCTTTTGTGGGATAAAAGGAGCAACATTATTGTTTTGTGCATTGTATCTCCAAAAATATGAAGATAGTTAGATTCTATAGAAAAAGGATTATAACAATTTTGTACGTAAGAGCAATAGATTTAGCAATAAACGTTATAATATCAGTTGTTTTTTTTTAAATGTATTTTTTCGTTTGCGTACGTTTTGATCAAAATATAGCTTGTACTTAAAAATATGTTATAATTTTTGTGTATATAAAACTAGCTGGCCCACCCGGCTCAAGCTTCGCATAAAAACTACAAAAGAAAATATTAATTAATATTTAAGCTATTTTTTGTAATCGAATACTAATTTATGGGTTTTAACCTTCTTCACGTTATGAAATATAAATATGTAAGAACATGATCATCTAACTCCAACCTTTATTACTTTTCGTTTTTATCTCATTTCACCCTATAAATGCCAATTACTGAAAAAAAAAGTCTCTAAGACCATCCACTAAAAAACAACCTTTCAAACACCAAAAGAATTTCATAAATCGGATTTTCTTTAATTCTTACCCCATTTCACCCTACAAATAACAAAAGTTGAAAAAGAATATCCCAAAAACCATTTCCTAACCGCCTACAGCGCCACCTGTTGAACGCTAATTGAATTGAGCTGAAAAATGATATGTGCGACTACAGCGCCACCTGTTGACCATTTTTCGAAGTGCAAATATAATTTTCCTGGGGCATATAACGTGACAATAAACAATTTAACTTTTGTTAAAAACTATTTATTATTTGTCATCATGGAATTATTGGTCAGAAGTATTTTATGCCAAATTTTGACAGTCCAAAAATAGTAAAAACTCTCACGCCGCACCGCCGCCGTAATAACTGCATACTTTTACTCTGCACGCTAAATTTAGCTTTGAAATATTTTTTTTTTTAATTTTATTCATGTCGCTGATTTTATTCAGGGTCTGAGTACTCTTACCCGCTGGGTAATCATACCCTCGATAACTTTACTGTAATACGTAACGTACGGCTCTGAGCTATAGATAAAGTTACGGTGGAATTGTTTCAGGGAAAGAGTGCTTTTGTTTATTTTTCAAAAAATATTTACGATACTAATCCGAACGATATCTGATTGTGGCAGAACACTGCTACGTGCCATAAAGTTGTCCTTTAGTTTTTTTAGCAGTATATATACATCAATCTCTTCTCTATGCATTTGTATGTATATGTTCCTAGTCTACCTATAAATTCCCTGCACGTTTGCAACAAAATGCGAAATCCAATTCAAAATTCTAAAAATCCATTGTTGTTTTGTTCTTTATTTTCAGGTTCATTGCATGTCCTAGCACTGGAGCACTATCTACCCAGCCACGATGAGAACGGTGAATTCCATATACCATATCCGCCATCGAGTGAAATTTATATATTCAATCGTTACGGACAACATGTAGCCACAAATGATTTGACATCGGGCAAGACACGGTACTCTTTTTTGTATTCGAAGAATACCAGTTTTGGGCGTTTGTCAACGGTAACTGATAGTTCGGGGAATAAAATTCAATTCCTGCGGGATTACAGCAATGTGGTGAGCTCAATTGAGAATACCCAGGACCACAAGTCGGAAATTCAAATAAATGGAATTGGTATTATGACCAAGTTGACCGAAAAGGGCAAGTTCGAGATTGAATTGGATTACGATAGTAATACGGGTTTGCTGAATAGTCGATCGAGCGGCGGCGAAACGTACATTTATCAATATGATGAATTTGGGCGGGTGACGGGAATGATTTTGCCAAGTGGAGAGATTGTGCGTATAACGTCAGAGTTGGCTGATAATAAGGGTCTATCGGTTTATATTCATGCATCGGTTGAGTCGTTATTCTCGAGAGACAAGGGAGAAACCAATGAGTTGTTGGTTCTGGGTGGAGTGCGGTCGACTTTCATGAAGAAGGGTCGGGAGAATGCCGATGCAGAAATCAAGCCAAACAACACACTGATTATTCATGGAGCCAATGGAGTTATTGTTGAGTCATCTGCTGTAGCTAGACATCCCTTATTAGAGGCAGCTCTGCCAGTTGAAGCTGAAATGCTGGCGATGTGGTCACATCAAAGCATCACAATGGGTGAAGGTCTAACCAACAACATGTACTCTGTGTTCAATTTAGTCGGGGATGTTAGGAACCCTCAGCAGACTCTGAATCGCGAAATTTGGGTCAACGAAAGTCGGGTCATCGGCGTAGAATACGACCAGTTTACCAACCGTGAGACATTCTACGATCGCAATCGAACTCCCATCCTGATCATAGCGTATGATCAGTCAGGGTTGCCAAAATCCTACTATCCCACCAATGGATATCCGGTTAACATCACATATGACCGATTCAATCGTATCGAGGGATGGTCTTGGGGACCAGCCGAGCTCAAGTACACCTACGATAGGCATGGTTTGCTATCGGAGATTACAAGCCAACAAGACGGAATCATTTCCTACATCTACAACGATTGGAATTTAGTATCAGAAATAGGGCTAGCGAGCCAGAGGAAGTTTGTGCTGAACTATGATGAAGCAGGAGGTCTTCGGCATGTTCTACTTCCAAGTGGAACCAAACACTCGTTTAGCATGCAAACTTCTATCGGTTTCATTCGATGGACATACACCCCACCTGGCGGAACGAAGCCTTACCTTCAACACTACAGTCATTCGGGAGCCCTACTTCAGACTATCTTTGCTGGCGATGGAGCCCGCATCATCTACAGATATAACTCAGCTGGTCAACTCACAGAAATTGTACATGGAGATGGAAAGAGTGAATTCATATACAATGAAATCACAGGAATGCCCAGTACTGTTTCTCACTCCGAACGAGAGCTGGAATACCGATGGGACTTTGAGTTCACCGGAGGCTTGCTAACTGAAGAACGGATCGACTATGTTGCCAAAACTGGTCTTAGCAATGCGAAGTTCACCTACGATTATGACACTGATTTTAGAGTAATTTCAATCCAGGGTCGCATTGGTGGTCAGAATCTTCCGACACATGCATTCGCCTATGATCGCCGAACGGGACAACCCAGCCAAATTGGCCAATTCAAACTAATGCATCCAAAACTGAATCAAACTGAGATCTACGATGGCACTGGAAGTTTTATTAGGACAGTTAATGGAAGGTTCCTGGAATCCCAAGTCTCGCTGTCAATACACAGAATGGAAGTGTTCAGAATGGAATTTTCGTACGGCGTTCATGGGAGAATTTCCCAGACCAGAACCTACACTCGAAATGTGGCTGTGAATACCTACACTAATGTCAAGAACTACACGTGGGACTGTGACGGCCAATTGATTGGTGTAGAAGCGCAGGAGCCTTGGGGATTCCGCTATGATGATAATGGAAACCTGCTTTCTTTGACTTACCGGGGGAACACAATCCCAATGGAATATAATAACCTCGATCGCATTGTGAAATTTGGTGAGGGTCAGTATAAATATGACTCGAGAGGACTGGTAGCCCAGAATGCAAGAGAAGAACGTTTCCACTACAACACCCAGGGGCTTTTAGTGCGCGCTACAAAACGAGGACGGTTCGATGTGAAGTACTACTATGATCACCTCAAACGTCTGACAACACGAAAGGACAACTTTGGCAACGTGACGCAATTCTTCTACACCAACCAACATCGGCCTTACGAAGTAAGTCAGATATATTCGCCGCGCGATGGAAAACTTATGTCACTGACCTACGATGACAGAGGCCACCTGATATACACCCAAGTCTATCGTCATAAATACTACGTTGCCACCGACCAAAGTGGCACTCCAATAATGATCTTTAACCAGTATGGCGAGGGTATCCGCGAGATAATGCGATCTCCATTTGGCCACATAGTCTATGACTCGAATCCCTATCTCTATCTGCCGATTGATTTTTGTGGTGGAATTTTGGACCAGGTTACTACTCTGGTGCACATGGGCGATGGAAGAGTTTATGATCCCTTGATCGGCCAATGGATGTCTCCGAACTGGGAGAACGTTGCAGAAAAAATCATCACACCGACCAAAATGCATTTATACCGATTTAACGGTAATGATCCTATAAACATCGATCACGATCGGAATTATCCAGCCGATTTTTCGGCATGGATGAAGAAATTAGGTTTCAACATTCCGAATATAGTGCCTCAGCTTACAAGAACCCTCTGGGAGCAACCATCGTTGTGGGGAAGAACACTCAATAACCCCATTGCACTGGACCTCAAACGGCCAGTTGATAATATCCCAACAATGGCTGTCGAATCAGGATTCCTAGCCCACCTTGGTATTCGTCGAATGTCAAGCTTTGAAGATCTCTCAGCTCCTCCCAAATCAGCGCTCAAATTCGATGTCATGAATCCCAAACCACGTAATATTGGTTCGGACTCAGATCCACCATTCGGAAGGGGCATAGTCGTCTCACGAACCACAGATGGACAGGCTATTGTTTCGAGTGTGCCAGCTGCAAACGCTATTTACCGCGACGTCTACACGTCCGTGTTTAACCGATCCAAATTACTGCCATTCACTTTTGTGGTCCATAATGCCCAACAGGACTCGTTCTTCTTTGTCAAAGAGGAATCGTGGCGAGCCAGTGAAGACCGACAGCAACTTAAGCGGCTGCAAGGCCAAGTCAATACGACTTTCCATGAAATCACCAGAGAAAACGGAAGCGGAAACAACTATTTGGATGTGAAGATACACGGTGTTCACGCCATCATCAATCTTCGTTACGGCACCACCGTGGACAAGGAAAAACAACGCCTTATGCATCATGCTAAACTCACAGCTGTTCGCAAGGCCTGGCATCGGGAAAAGGAGGCACTACGCAACGGTCTTACCACAGTGATCGACTGGTCACAACAGGAAATCGATGAGGTCCTCAAATTGGGCTATGCCACTTCCTACGAAGGTGAATACATTCACGAAATCAGTGAGTATCCTGAACTAGCCGAAGATCCTTACAACATTCGTTTTACTAAAAAGAAAGCCACTGCCACAAGAAAGCGAAGACGTCGGAGCCTGAATCAAACTGGTACTGGTACTGGCGAGCCAGATGGTGTAAGTAAATCAAATATAATTAGGTATAGTAATAGTCTTGAAATAAATGAGCCCTTATCAACATCGTCGTCAACAACAACAACAACAAGAAAAACAAAAACATCATCAACAGTCACATTAAATATTAATGAAAATACACTTAAATGTCTAGGTGATAGAAATGCTTGTTAGCTTTTGTTATAATATTTTTTATAATTTTAAGTTCCTCTTTTGTTAAAAATAAAATTAAGTTTTCACTAAATTAATTAATATTTATAAAAATGTATTTAAAAAGAAAAGAAGAAAATGGAACAATTGATCATGTCTAAAATTCAAAAAAATAAAAAAAAAAACATAACATACTTTTAGGCGAAAAAAAAAATAAATAACTAGATGCAAACAAGCAAAAAACAACTAATTAAAAAAAAATCAACATTTATGAAATAAAGTTAAAACAAAAATGGTAACTTTCTAAGTGGTGACTCGAGCTTTTTGAGACTGGCAGTAGAATTTAAATAGAAAATAAATAAATTAAAAAAAAAAAAAAATACAAAACAAAAAGATAACTATGATATATATATTTAAACTAAGGTAAATAGTAAAAAGAGTAAACGGAACATATAGGTATATATATATTTAAGTATAAACATATTGTGAGACCAATTTGTAAATCCAAATGAATTTATTGTTATTATTTGTATTCGTTTGGGGAATTATTTTTTTTTTTTATTTTAATTTTTAATCCTTTTTATTTAATTATGTTTGTAATTTTGATTTTCTATGGAGAACTGTGTTGGTGCGCTCATTTGTTTCTTATAAATTATTTTCTTATCTATTTAATTTTTAGCTTAAGTCATCCATTCGTATCCATTCCAATATTTTGTTTGTTTTATATCGCTATTTTTATTTTAGATCGTTTCAATGTTGGCCTTGTCAAACTGCAGTCGGTGTTTATAGATTCTTTCAACAAAAATTCAATTTATCTTTGCAGTAACCCACCACCCTTGTATTCAAAGATCCATGATCCTGTGAGACAGCAATCATACATAAGTAGTCTGGGAAGTCAAAGTTTTAAAGTGTGAGAGCAGAGTCCACTGAATTCCTCGATTTCCAGCCATCAAAAGCTGCGTGTTGTAAATAAAATATTTACATAAAAAGTGCAAGTTATTAACACAGCCTGTACCGTACATAATCTGTACTGTACACTACCTGAAAAATATCTGTATAATGTACACTGCTTGTATTGTACAGAATCTGTAGGTACTGTACCCAATCTCAATTGTACAATAGCTATAGTGTACAATACCTGTACTGTACAGACGAATGAACAATATATGCTTGTGCTGTAAAGCACCTGTGAAGAAGAGAAAAATAGGTGTACATGACAATACAGTAAATGCACAGTAAAATACAGTAACCTTATACTAAAGGGTGTTTTTTTAGACGTGTAGTTTTCAAGAAGAAATAAAATGCATGTCATTTAATGTTATGGCCTAGAATTTAGCTTTATTATAAAGATAAGGGTTTGCCATTATGTTTTGAAAATGATTTCGAGCAAGTGGCCGCCGCGGCTGTCTCGAATAAATTCCAGCCGAGAGGCCCAATTTCCAACCACTTGTTGTAGCAATTTAGGCCGTATGTCAGCAATAACGTGCCGAATATTCTCTTCCAAGGCGCCAATCTTCTTGTGCTTATCTGCGTAGACAAGCGACTTCACATCACCCAACAAAAAATAGTCCAGTGGTGTTAAATCGCACGATGTTGGAGGCCACGACGCGAGATAATGCGCTCACCAAAAGTTTCCTTCAATAAATTGATTGTTTCGTTGGCTTTATGGCATGTAGCGCCGTCTTGTTGGAACCTCCAATTCAGGCACGAAAAAGCCATTAATCATGGCTCTATAGCGTTCCCCATTGACTGTAAGATTATTGCCGGCTTCATTTTTGAAGAAATATGGACCAATGCGATTCCTTCTGCGCATAGAACACACCAAACAGTGACTTTTTGAGGATGTAACGGCGTCTCAACAATGGCTTGTGGATTATGATCACTCCAAATACGACAATTTTGCTTATCAACGCAGCCATTCAACAAAATTTTCTTGCGATGCGTCGCGCGAACCGAACCATTATTTTGGTAATAAATTTGTACGATTTGCAAACGTTGTTCAAGAGTAAGTCTATTCATTATGAAATGGCAAACCAAATTAAGCATAAATCAGGTGACAGCTATCAAAAAGACCAACTCCGATAAAAGTATTGCCAGATTGAAAACCAGACGTCTAAAAAAAAACACCCTTTACATTGCAGTATACGTACAGTAGGTTCAATACAATGCCTTGTGGAACTTATTCACTTTAAATTTAAAATTCCTCGAAAATATGCCTCTGTGTAGAGCATGAGTCTTGTCTACCTTTCACGCCGAGAAAAGCTTCTTACTCAATCTGAACTTGTCCAATTTATTATCTACTTTTACCGAGAAGACGGCAAAATTTATTACTACAAGCTTTTAATACTAGTCCGTTACTAGTAAGTAAAAAAAACTTATAAATTTCATTGTTGATTCGGTGTCAACAAAAATAAGCTTCAACAATGTCCTTGGAAGCCATAACGCTTTCTACATATCAAAAATCAAAAAGAAAGTATTTCGAGTAGGGGAAGTTCCCTTGAAACTACTTGACGGTAAAACTAGCCAAGAAAAGCATAATTCGTTTAAATAAAAATGCATTTTAGTGTAGATATTAGCCGTTTTTCCTTCAGAATTAGTACAAAACTTTTTACAAAACAATGCCGAATAAATTTGGCCATCTTTTTGTATATGAATGCCGAATTCGAAAGTTCTCAACATTCTCAACTCGCCTTTAACTGGAGAAAAAAAAGTAAAGTATCTGGAAGTAATTTATTGTTGTTACATTAAGTGTTAAATTAAAACTGACTCAGTTGAAAAGACTCTCGAAAAAATGGTCTTAATTCAAAAAAACCACCCATATCTATCTAACATAGAGTGAATCTTATGAATATCGACTGCAAAATCATTTTATTTTTGTCTTACAAAATCTTGGTGCTTTCCGAATTTAACTCAAAATATTTTTTTTTTTTTTTTTTTGACTCTATATTTATTATTATACATATAAGTTAGATATTTTAACTAAATACTATTATTGTTGCCAAATATTATAAATTTAAGTATTAAATATAAAAATATTAATATCACTTAATTTAAAAACACAATTACATTAACAAAACAAAAAAAAAAAAAAAACTATATACTAAAACAAAAATTTGTAGAAAACAAAATCACATGTGTGACTCTTATTAATTAAAAGAAAGATAAAAAAATTACAGTAAAAGCTAACAATAATAACTGTAGGTTTATGATGCAAATTAGAAAACAAAAAAATATTACTGTTTATAAATATATATATTTATATTTATAATAAGAGAATATTTAATATAAATAAAATAAATAAATAAATTACAAAAAGCACGCACGGTCTCTCCTAAAGGATTATAAGACATATATACCATGGCATATATGTAATCCAACAAAAAAAAAAAAAAAAACAACAACCCATGTAGATTTAATAAAAAATTAAATTTAACACTCAAAAAATGAAAACAAAAAAAGAAAATGTTCAATTTGTAAATATTAAAATTATTAGGAAAAAATAAATTTTTAAATAATTAAACAATTTTTATAAATAAAAAAAAATAATTTATTATTACAATTGTAAATGTTTATATTGAAATTCTGTTTAAATATTTTTTTAAGTACTTTAACTTATATACATATATTGAATAAGAAAAAGAAAAAAAAACATTAAAATTCTCAAAATAATATAATAAAATAAAATTATCAAATTAGGAACATATTGCATTCAAAACAAAAAAAATCTACATCCTGAAGCTGAATTATCTGTAGCATCAGACTATACATTAACATAATATAATTATATGTATAGATCCTAAGGAATAAAGCAGAATAAAATACTTCAAACAAAATTGAAAAAAAAAAACATGTATTATATATTATTATTATATTGAAGTACCTATAACTAAAAGTAAATTAAAAATAAATTACTGGCCCTGTAAATATTTATAAATAAAAAATCAAATAAAAATTACAAAAAAATAAAAATATTTTTAATTTTATCTTTATTCTTCTTTTATTTTTTTATCTCAAAAAAGGAAAACCAAAATATTGGCTAGCTGTTTTTAGATGTGAAATTTTTTGAATGTGTTGTTTTGCAACTGTTTTTGATATTTCAAAAAAAAAAAAACAAAAACAACAACAACAATTCACAAGAAAAAAATTCTTTTTCATGCGAGCAACAGGAGTCAGTTACCTAAACAAATTGCTTTAAGTAAAATTGTGAATATAAATTTTAAAACAAAAAAAAAAAAAAAAAAAAAAAGCAGAACAAAATTGTTGCTACCGCTGTTACTACTATCGAACTGAAAAAAGTCATTAAAAATAATAAAATGAACACCTAGCATATACAAATATGAAGTGAACATGAAATATACTACGTCTAATTCCAGAGAGATGGCAAAAACAAATTCATAAGAATTACTAAATTTAAGTATTCATCTAAAAATAAGTCAAAATATAAATACATTCATAATTATTATAACAAAAAAGTATGTAGGTAAGGAAAGATAGATATTATGATATATATTAACTACTTATAAACAATAATTATAAATATTTGTATAAAAAAAAATTCATACAGAGTAAACAAAACAAAAATATACAAGATGAGGATATCAAGGGTCTAACAAAATAAATGAATAATAATGAAAAATTAAAAAAACTAGTTTTAATTTATTTTGAAGAAGAGTTTTGAATTTCACAGGTTAGAACATGAGATTTTGGAAAAATCTGTACTTAAGCAAGAAAATTGAATATGGTAAGCAATTTGTTGATTTCAGAATCGGAAAAATGAACTACTAATTTATTAAACGAAAGTTAACTTATTCTTGACTAACAGAAAAGGTGTTGAGTCTGAAGTCAAGTACCAGCGACTAGTACCAGCATGAGAAACTTTATTCCGAATAGGGCAAACACTATCAAACCGAAAGAAAATGCATGGTTTGATTCGAGCTGTAAAGATGTTATCAGGGTTACAGAAGTAAGCTTCCGATGTTATATAAAGCCAACCCCACTCAAGAAAACCGGCAAAAGTTCAAATAAGCTAGATAGACCAGCAACGCCCAATATTATCGACGAATTAAATTTTTGCATGACCAGAAATTAAGGCAAAAAATACTATAATGTAATACTAAAGGGTGTTTTTTTAGACGTGTGGTTTTCAATCTGGCAATACTTTTTTCTGAGTTGGTCTTTTTGGCAGCTGTCACTTGATTTATGCTCAATTTGGTTTGACATTTCATTATTAATTGATTTACTGCTGAACAACGTTTGCAAATTTATTACCAAAATGATCTTTCGGTTCGCGCTACGCATCGCGCTCTGCGTCCAATATTCGTTCGACATAATCGCAAAATCGCATAAATTCGAGCAACCATGGATCGGTTTCGCAACACGTTTACTCAAGTGGATAATGCGCATCCTCACAGACGCCGTACAGTGCGCACCGAAGACCCTATTGTTGCGCAACAATTGGAGCTGTCGAAAATTGGGCCTCTCGGCTGGAGTTTAGTCGAGCCAGCAGCGGCGGTCACTTGGCCGAAATCATTTTTAAGACATAATGGCAAACCCTTATCTTTATAATAAATTAAGCTAAATTCTTGGCCGTAACATTAAATTATATGCGTTTTATATCTTTTTGAAACCCACACGCCATTTTTGGTCATTCGTAAAATTCATTCGAAATACCACTTCGTCTTCGATTCCAAAGCTTGTCTTCAACGACACTCCTTTTGTTAGCCCTCTGGAGAAGGCTTACCTCCTCGCAACGCAGTTTGCTTCCAACTCTACGTTGCCAGAAAGTGTCATAACTCCTCCCGTACTTGGGCGTAAATGATTCCATGATACTGTCCTACTCTACTGGTCTCTTTCCAAGTAGATGGAAAATAGCATTTGTCCAGCCAGTCCCTAAGAAAAGGCGAATCTTCTTCACCCTCAAGCTATCCACCAATTGCACTCACGTTCGTTCTTTCCAAGGAAACGCTAATCAATTATAAGCTCAAGAAATATCTATTGGAACGAAGTTCTTAATGACCGGCAATACGGCTTTCGTAGCAGTAGGTCCACTGGTGATCTGATGGTATATCTCACCGAGCAGTGGAACAAATCTTTATACATCGTTTTGGAGAAAGTGAGTGGATATTTCAAAAGCGTTTGATAGAGTTTGGCATCATCAAGCTCCCTTATCGAAGTGTTGATGACTCCTTTCTCAGCTGGATTACAAACTGCCTTTCGGATCGTTTAACACAATTCGTATTGGATGGATTCAAGTCTGAAATCCTCAACATAAATGCTAGTGTGCCTCAGGGCTCAGTTCTGTCTCCGACTCTCTTCCTAATTTTTATTAATGATCTTCTTTCTGAAACCTCTAATGCACTAAATTGTTTTGCTGATGGTAGTACTCTCAGCTTTTCATATTCGTTTGTAGATTCACACCCATGTTCTTCAGATGTGGAACTTGAACTGCAAAATATGATAGGTTCATTAAATTCTGATCTCGACAGCATTGTCCAGTAGGGAGTAAGAAACCACGTAGAATTTAATGCTTCTAAAACAGAATGCTGCTTACTATCATTAAAGCGGAACCTATATTTCCCATGCCGCTATCCATGAGTGGCACTTGTATCGAGGAAACCGAACAGCTTTAAATTCTCGTTGTGTGCGTTACAAACCACCTCTTGTGAAGCGAACACACATAATATTCAATGTTGCAAAAAATGCTGCGAAATGCTTAGATTTCCTCCGGAGATGCATGAAATTTTTCTCCCCTTCTTATCTAGCTGTTATGTATAAAGCGTATATTCGTCACAAGCTCGAGTACAATTCTCACATCTGGGCAGGTGCTCCCTAACCTACTTGAGTTTCTTGGACAGAATACAAAATTGAGCTTTAAAAATGATAGGTGATAGATTCATAACAGTAACGATCACGCCTCTTGAGCACCGACATAATGTTTCGTGTCTCTCCTTGTTCTATCGCTATTTTTACAAAAAATGTTCAGATTAGATAGCTGGCTGCATTCTTGCCCTTAAACAATTTCACCGTAATACTTTCGCTTCTAGGAATGCTCATCAGTATACTCTTGTGCCCAACTTCAGACGTACCGTCAAATACAGAGATTCTTTCTTTAGCCGCACCATACGAATGTGGAACGCATTACCCACCTCTGTTTTTCCTTGCCATTTTAATATCCAGTACTCCAAACCAAAGTACATCGGACGTGTGTCAAGTTAGCACTACACTTTTAGAAATTAAATAAACTAAGTACACAGTTAATTGTAGCTTTTTAGTAGTAAATTAGTTGTGGAGAGAAAAATATTCTAAAAATTTTTTTGACGAAGTTTTCAAACAAAAACTAGGTAGGTAGTCCTACAATTAATGCCATCTTTAGGTTTTCTAATTCGCTTTTCTAATGCCTGGACTCAGTGTCAACTTAGCACTACCTACCTAGTTTTTGTTTGAAAACTTCGTCAAAAAAAATTTTAGAATATTTTTCTCTCCACAACTAATTTACTACAAAAAAGCTACAATTAATTGTGTACTTTGTTTTTTAAATTTCCTAAAGTGTAGTGCTAACTTGATATCAAGTTAGCACTACATACCATGTTTTTTTTTAATACAAGGATTCTTATGGCAAACAAAGTTTTAGAATTTTTTTCTTTCCACAACAAATTTACAACAAAAAAACTACAATTAACTGTGTACTTAGTTTATTTAATTTCTAAAAGTGTAATGCTAACTTGACACACGTCGATATTTCCGCAACCAAGCCTTTTAAGAGGTTGCAGTTTTCAGTTTCGTATAGAAAATTAACAGGCCTTTCCGTCGATATGAATAAAAAAATTTTGCAAGCTTCGGTTCTCGAAATATTCACATCAGAAATGATATTTCTTTGTTTTTTTCGGTCCAACCTTAAAAAGTGTCGATGGCGATATTTCCACAACAAAGCCTCGTAAGGGGTTGCGGTTTGCAGTGGCGAATAGCAAATTCCCAGAGCTTTCCAGCGATGTAAAAATTTTGACAAAAATTTTTTCAATGATTTTTGAAAAAAATCATGGACTACCCCCTTGCCACTTTTTTTCAACTTTTAAAAAATGTTTCCAAATCCCATCGAGCTATACATCAAAAGACAGGTTTTTTCAAACTCTATCCGGACGTCTAAACCAAAAGCGTGTGGAAGGTCTGGTTCTCGAAATATTTTCATCCAAAGTGATTGCTCGATTTACTGCATTTCTGTGCAAAACATGCAAAAGCGTTTGTGTTTGGATAGCGATATTTCCGTAATCGAGCCTCGAAATCGGAAACGGTTTTACAAACCCATTGTTAAATTTTTAAGAGCTTTCTAAAACTGAAAACGAAAATACCCTGCGAGGTTTGGTTCTCGAAATATTCGCATCCAAAGTCAAATTACTGTATTTCGATGCAACCCTAAAAAGGGCTTTGGATAACGATATTTCCGCAACCAAGCCTTGTAAGAGGTTGCAGTTTTCAGTTTCGTATAGAAAATTAACAGGTCTTTCCGCCGATATGAATAAAAAATTTTTGCAAGCTTCGGTTCTCGAAATATTCACATCAAAAATGATATTTCTTTGTTTTTTTCGGTCCAACCTTAAAAAGTGTCGATGGCGATATTTCCACAACAAAGCCTCGTAAGGGGTTGCGGTTTACAGTGGCGAATAGCAAATTCCCAGAGCTTTCCAGCGCTGTAAAAATTTTGATAAAAATTTTTTCAATGATTTTTGAAAAAAATCATGGAGTACCCTTGTCACTTTTTTTCAACTTTTAAAAAATGTTTCCAAATCCCATCGAGCTATGCATCAAAAGACAGGTTTTTTCAAACTCTTTCCGGACGTTTAAACCAAAAGCGTGTGGAAGGTCTGGTTCTCGAAATATTCGCATCCAAAGTCAAGCTTTCCAGCGATGTAAAAATTTTGACAAAAATTTTTTCAATGATTTTTGAAAAAAATCATGGACTACCTACCCCCTTGTCACTTTTTTTCAAATTTGAAAAAATGTTTCCAAATCCCATCGAGCTATACATCAAAAGACAGGTTTTTTCAAACTCTATCCGGACGTCTAAACCAAAAGCGTGTGGAAGGTCTGGTTCTCGAAATATTTTCATCCAAAGTCAAATTACTGTATTTCGATGCAACCCTAAAAAGGGCTTTGGATAACGATATTTCCGCAACCAAGCCTTGTAAGAGGTTGCAGTTTTCAGTTTCGTATAGAAAATTAACAGGTCTTTCCGCCGATATGAATAAAAAATTTTTGCAAGCTTCGGTTCTCGAAATATTCACATCAGAAATGATATTTCTTTGTTTTTTTCGGTCCAACCTTAAAAAGTGTCGATGGCGATATTTCCACAACAAAGCCTCGCAAGGGGTTGCGGTTTACAGTGGCGATGTAAAAATTTTGACAAAAATTTTTTCAATGATTTTTGAGAAAAATCATGGAGTACCCCCTTGTCACTTTTTTTCAACTTTTAAAAAATGTTTCCAAATCCCATCGAGCTATGCTTCAAAAGACAGGTTTTTTCAAACTCTTTCCGGACGTCTAAACCAAAAGCGTGTGGAAGGTCTGGTTCTCGAAATATTCGCATCCAAAGTCAAGCTTTCCAGCGATGTAAAAATTTTGACAAAAATTTTTTCAATGATTTTTGAAAAAAATCATGGACTACCTACCCCCTTGTCACTTTTTTTCAACTTTTAAAAAATGTTTCCAAATCCCATCGAGCTATACATCAAAAGACAGGTTTTTTCAAAATCTATCCGGACGTCTAAACCAAAAGCGTGTGGAAGGTCTGGTTCTCGAAATATTTTCATCCAAAGTCAAATTACTGTATTTCGATGCAACCCTAAAAAGGGCTTTGGATAACGATATTTCCGCAACAAAGCCTTGTAAGAGGTTGCAGTGTTCAGTTTCGTATAGAAAATTAACAGGCCTTTCCGCCGATATGAATAAAAAAATTTTGCAAGCTTCGGTTCTCGAAATATTCACATCAGAAATGATATTTCTTTGTTTTTTTCGGTCCAACCTTAAAAAGTGTCGATGGCGATATTTCCACAACAAAGCCTCGTAAGGGGTTGCGGTTTGCAGTGGCGAATAGCAAATTCCCAGAGCTTTCCAGCGATGTAAAAATTTTGACAAAAATTTTTTCAATGATTTTTGAAAAAAATCATGGACTACCCCCTTGCCACTTTTTTTCAACTTTTAAAAAATGTTTCCAAATCCCATCGAGCTATACATCAAAAGACAGGTTTTTTCAAACTCTATCCGGACGTCTAAACCAAAAGCGTGTGGAAGGTCTGGTTCTCGAAATATTTTCATCCAAAGTGATTGCTCGATTTACTGCATTTCTGTGCAAAACATGCAAAAGCGTTTGTGTTTGGATAGCGATATTTCCGTAATCGAGCCTCGAAATCGGAAACGGTTTTACAAACCCATTGTTAAATTTTTAAGAGCTTTCTAAAACTGAAAACGAAAATACCCTGCGAGGTTTGGTTCTCGAAATATTCGCATCCAAAGTCAAATTACTGTATTTCGATGCAACCCTAAAAAGGGCTTTGGATAACGATATTTCCGCAACCAAGCCTTGTAAGAGGTTGCAGTTTTCAGTTTCGTATAGAAAATTAACAGGCCTTTTCGCCGATATAAATAAAAAAATTTTGCAAGCTTCGGTTCTCGAAATATTCACATCAGAAATGATATTTCTTTGTTTTTTTCGGTCCAACCTTAAAAAGTGTCGATGGCGATATTTCCACAACAAAGCCTCGTAAGGGGTTGCGGTTTGCAGTGGCGAATAGCAAATTCCCAGAGCTTTCCAGCGATGTAAAAATTTTGACAAAAATTTTTTCAATGATTTTTGAAAAAAATCATGGACTACCTACCCCCTTGTCACTTTTTTTCAACTTTTAAAAAATGTTTCCAAATCCCATCGAGCTATGCATCAAAAGACAGGTTTTTTCAAACTCTTTCCGGACGTCTAAACCAAAAGCGTGTGGAAGGTCTGGTTCTCGAAATATTTTCATCCAAAGTGATTGCTCGATTTACTGCATTTCTGTGCAAAACATGCAAAAGCGTTTGTGTTTGGATAGCGATATTTCCGTAATCGAGCCTCGAAATCGGAAACGGTTTTACAAACCCATTGTTAAATTTTTAAGAGCTTTCTAAAACTGAAAACGAAAATACCCTGCGAGGTTTGGTTCTCGAAATATTCGCATCCAAAGTCAAATTACTGTATTTCGATGCAACCCTAAAAAGGGCTTTGGATAACGATATTTCCGCAACCAAGCCTTGTAAGAGGTTGCAGTTTTCAGTTTCGTATAGAAAATTAACAGGCCTTTTCGCCGATATAAATAAAAAAATTTTGCAAGCTTCGGTTCTCGAAATATTCACATCAGAAATGATATTTCTTTGTTTTTTTCGGTCCAACCTTAAAAAGTGTCGATGGCGATATTTCCACAACAAAGCCTCGTAAGGGGTTGCGGTTTACAGTGGCGAAAAGCAAATTCCCAGAGCTTTCCAGCGATGTAAAAATTTTGACAAAAATTTTTTCAATGATTTTTGAAAAAAATCATGGACTACCTACCCCCTTGTCACTTTTTTTCAACTTTTAAAAAATGTTTCCAAATCCCATCGAGCTATGCATCAAAAGACAGGTTTTTTCAAACTCTTTCCGGACGTCTAAACCAAAAGCGTGTGGAAGGTCTGGTTCTCGAAATATTCGCATCCAAAGTCAAGCTTTCCAGCGATGTAAAAATTTTGACAAAAATTTTTTCAATGATTTTTGAAAAAAATCATGGACTACCTACCCCCTTGTCACTTTTTTTCAAATTTTAAAAAATGTTTCCAAATCCCATCGAGCTATACATCAAAAGACAGGTTTTTTCAAACTCTATCCGGACGTCTAAACCAAAAGCGTGTGGAAGGTCTGGTTCTCGAAATATTTTCATCCAAAGTGATTGCTCGATTTACTGCATTTCTGTGCAAAACATGCAAAAGCGTTTGTGTTTGGATAGCGATATTTGCGTAATCGAGCCTCGAAATCGGAAACGGTTTTAAAAACCCATTGTTAAATTTTTAAGAGCTTTCTAAAACTGAAAACGAAAATACTCTGCGAGGTTTGGTTCTCGAAATATTCGCATCCAAAGTCAAATTACTGTATTTCGATGCAACCCTAAAAAGGGCTTTGGATAACGATATTTCCGCAACCAAGCCTTGTAAGAGGTTGCAGTTTTCAGTTTCGTATAGAAAATTAACAGGCCTTTCCGCCGATATGAATACAAAAATTTTGCAAGCTTCGGTTCTCGAAATATTCACATCAGAAATGATATTTCTTTGTTTTTTTCGGTCCAACCTTAAAAAGTGTCGATGGCGATATTTCCACAACAAAGCCTCGTAAGGGGTTGCGGTTTGCAGTGGCGAATAGCAAATTCCCAGAGCTTTCCAGCGATGTAAAAATTTTGACAAAAATTTTTTCAATGATTTTTGAAAAAAATCATGGGCTACCCCCTTGTCACTTTTTTTCAACTTTTAAAAAATGTTTCCAAATCCCATCGAGCTATACATCAAAAGACAGGTTTTTTCAAACTCTATCCGGACGTCTAAACCAAAAGCGTGTGGAAGGTCTGGTTCTCGAAATATTTTCATCCAAAGTGATTGCTCGATTTACTGCATTTCTGTGCAAAACATGCAAAAGCGTTTGTGTTTGGATAGCGATATTTCCGTAATCGAGCCTCGAAATCGGAAACGGTTTTAAAAACCCATTGTTAAATTTTTAAGAGCTTTCTAAAACTGAAAACAAAAATACTCTGCGAGGTTTGGTTCTCGAAATATTCGCATCCAAAGTCAAATTACTGTATTTCGATGCAACCCTAAAAAGGGCTTTGGATAACGATATTTCCGCAACCAAGCCTTGTAAGAGGTTGCAGTTTTCAGTTTCGTATAGAAAATTAACAGGCCTTTCCGCCGATATGAATACAAAAATTTTGCAAGCTTCGGTTCTCGAAATATTCACATCAGAAATGATATTTCTTTGTTTTTTTCGGTCCAACCTTAAAAAGTGTCGATGGCGATATTTCCACAACAAAGCCTCGTAAGGGGTTGCGGTTTGCAGTGGCGAATAGCAAATTCCCAGAGCTTTCCAGCGATGTAAAAATTTTGACAAAAATTTTTTCAATGATTTTTGAAAAAAATCATGGACTACCCCCTTGTCACTTTTTTTCAACTTTTAAAAAATGTTTCCAAATCCCATCGAGCTATACATCAAAAGACAGGTTTTTTCAAACTCTATCCAGACGTCTAAACCAAAAGCGTGTGGAAGGTCTGGTTCTCGAAATATTT
Organism: Leucozona laternaria; assembly: GCA_932273885.2. Lineage (NCBI taxonomy): Eukaryota > Metazoa > Arthropoda > Insecta > Diptera > Syrphidae > Leucozona > Leucozona laternaria. Next base: position 57,540,407 of record OW026367.1, on the reverse strand, counting down.
TCATCCAAAGTGATTGCTCGATTTACTGCATTTCTGTGCAAAACATGCAAAAGCGTTTGTGTTTGGATAGCGATATTTCCGTAATCGAGCCTCGAAATCGGAAACGGTTTTAAAAACCCATTGTTAAATTTTTAAGAGCTTTCTAAAACTGAAAACAAAAATACTCTGCGAGGTTTGGTTCTCGAAATATTCGCATCCAAAGTCAAATTACTGTATTTCGATGCAACCCTAAAAAGGGCTTTGGATAACGATATTTCCGCAACCAAGCCTTGTAAGAGGTTGCAGTTTTCAGTTTCGTATAGAAAATTAACAGGCCTTTCCGCCGATATGAATACAAAAATTTTGCAAGCTTCGGTTCTCGAAATATTCACATCAGAAATGATATTTCTTTGTTTTTTTCGGTCCAACCTTAAAAAGTGTCGATGGCGATATTTCCACAACAAAGCCTCGTAAGGGGTTGCGGTTTGCAGTGGCGAATAGCAAATTCCCAGAGCTTTCCAGCGATGTAAAAATTTTGACAAAAATTTTTTCAATGATTTTTGAAAAAAATCATGGGCTACCCCCTTGTCACTTTTTTTCAACTTTTAAAAAATGTTTCCAAATCCCATCGAGCTATACATCAAAAGACAGGTTTTTTCAAACTCTATCCAGACGTCTAAACCAAAAGCGTGTGGAAGGTCTGGTTCTCGAAATATTTTCATCCAAAGTGATTGCTCGATTTACTGCATTTCTGTGCAAAACATGCAAAAGCGTTTGTGTTTGGATAGCGATATTTCCGTAATCGAGCCTCGAAATCGGAAACGGTTTTACAAACCCATTGTTAAATTTTTAAGAGCTTTCTAAAACTGAAAACGAAAATACTCTGCGAGGTTTGGTTCTCGAAATATTCGCATCCAAAGTCAAATTACTGTATTTCGATGCAACCCTAAAAAGGGCTTTGGATAACGATATTTCCGCAACCAAGCCTTGTAAGAGGTTGCAGTTTTCAGTTTCGTATAGAAAATTAACAGGCCTTTTCGCCGATATAAATAAAAAAAATTTGCAAGCTTCGGTTCTCGAAATATTCACATCAGAAATGATATTTCTTTGTTTTTTTCGGTCCAACCTTAAAAAGTGTCGATGGCGATATTTCCACAACAAAGCCTCGTAAGGGGTTGCGGTTTGCAGTGGCGAATAGCAAATTCCCAGAGCTTTCCAGCGATGTAAAAATTTTGACAAAAATTTTTTCAATGATTTTTGAAAAAAATCATGGACTACCCCCTTGTCACTTTTTTTCAACTTTTAAAAAATGTTTCCAAATCCCATCGAGCTATACATCAAAAGACAGGTTTTTTCAAACTCTATCCGGACGTCTAAACCAAAAGCGTGTGGAAGGTCTGGTTCTCGAAATATTTTCATCCAAAGTGATTGCTCGATTTACTGCATTTCTGTGCAAAACATGCAAAAGCGTTTGTGTTTGGATAGCGATATTTCCGTAATCGAGCCTCGAAATCGGAAACGGTTTTAAAAACCCATTGTTAAATTTTTAAGAGCTTTCTAAAACTGAAAACAAAAATACTCTGCGAGGTTTGGTTCTCGAAATATTCGCATCCAAAGTCAAATTACTGTATTTCGATGCAACCCTAAAAAGGGCTTTGGATAACGATATTTCCGCAACCAAGCCTTGTAAGAGGTTGCAGTTTTCAGTTTCGTATAGAAAATTAACAGGCCTTTCCGCCGATATGAATATAAAAATTTGGCAAGCTTCGGTTCTCGAAATATTCACATCAGAAATGATATTTCTTTGTTTTTTTCGGTCCAACCTTAAAAAGTGTCGATGGCGATATTTCCACAACAAAGCCTCGTAAGGGGTTGCGGTTTGCAGTGGCGAATAGCAAATTCCCAGAGCTTTCCAGCGATGTAAAAATTTTGACAAAAATTTTTTCAATGATTTTTGAAAAAAATCATGGACTACCCCCTTGTCACTTTTTTTCAACTTTTAAAAAATGTTTCCAAATCCCATCGAGCTATACATCAAAAGACAGGTTTTTTCAAACTCTATCCAGACGTCTAAACCAAAAGCGTGTGGAAGGTCTGGTTCTCGAAATATTTTCATCCAAAGTGATTGCTCGATTTACTGCATTTCTGTGCAAAACATGCAAAAGCGTTTGTGTTTGGATAGCGATATTTCCGTAATCGAGCCTCGAAATCGGAAACGGTTTTACAAACCCATTGTTAAATTTTTAAGAGCTTTCTAAAACTGAAAACGAAAATACTCTGCGAGGTTTGGTTCTCGAAATATTCGCATCCAAAGTCAAATTACTGTATTTCGATGCAACCCTAAAAAGGGCTTTGGATAACGATATTTCCGCAACCAAGCCTTGTAAGAGGTTGCAGTTTTCAGTTTCGTATAGAAAATTAACAGGCCTTTTCGCCGATATAAATAAAAAAATTTTGCAAGCTTCGGTTCTCGAAATATTCACATCAGAAATGATATTTCTTTGTTTTTTTCGGTCCAACCTTAAAAAGTGTCGATGGCGATATTTCCACAACAAAGCCTCGTAAGGGGTTGCGGTTTGCAGTGGCGAATAGCAAATTCCCAGAGCTTTCCAGCGATGTAAAAATTTTGACAAAAATTTTTTCAATGATTTTTGAAAAAAATCATGGACTACCCCCTTGTCACTTTTTTCAACTTTTAAAAAATGTTTCCAAATCCCATCGAGCTATACATCAAAAGACAGGTTTTTTCAAACTCTATCCGGACGTCTAAACCAAAAGCGTGTGGAAGGTCTGGTTCTCGAAATATTTTCATCCAAAGTGATTGCTCGATTTACTGCATTTCTGTGCAAAACATGCAAAAGCGTTTGTGTTTGGATAGCGATATTTCCGTAATCGAGCCTCGAAATCGGAAACGGTTTTAAAAACCCATTGTTAAATTTTTAAGAGCTTTCTAAAACTGAAAACGAAAATACTCTGCGAGGTTTGGTTCTCGAAATATTCGCATCCAAAGTCAAATTACTGTATTTCGATGCAACCCTAAAAAGGGCTTTGGATAACGATATTTCCGCAACCAAGCCTTGTAAGAGGTTGCAGTTTTCAGTTTCGTATAGAAAATTAACAGGCCTTTCCGCCGATATGAATACAAAAATTTTGCAAGCTTCGGTTCTCGAAATATTCACATCAGAAATGATATTTCTTTGTTTTTTTCGGTCCAACCTTAAAAAGTGTCGATGGCGATATTTCCACAACAAAGCCTCGTAAGGGGTTGCGGTTTGCAGTGGCGAATAGCAAATTCCCAGAGCTTTCCAGCGATGTAAAAATTTTGACAAAAATTTTTTCAATGATTTTTGAAAAAAATCATGGACTACCCCCTTGTCACTTTTTTTCAACTTTTAAAAAATGTTTCCAAATCCCATCGAGCTATACATCAAAAGACAGGTTTTTTCAAACTCTATCCGGACGTCTAAACTAAAAGCGTGTGGAAGGTCTGGTTCTTGAAATATTTTCATCCAAAGTGATTGCTCGATTTACTGCATTTCTGTGCAAAACATGCAAAAGCGTTTGTGTTTGGATAGCGATATTTCCGTAATCGAGCCTCGAAATCGGAAACGGTTTTAAAAACCCATTGTTAAATTTTTAAGAGCTTTCTAAAACTGAAAACAAAAATACTCTGCGAGGTTTGGTTCTCGAAATATTCGCATCCAAAGTCAAATTACTGTATTTCGATGCAACCCTAAAAAGGGCTTTGGATAACGATATTTCCGCAACCAAGCCTTGTAAGGGGTTGCAGTTTTCAGTTTCGTATAGAAAATTAACAGGCCTTTCCGCCGATATGAATACAAAAATTTTGCAAGCTTCGGTTCTCGAAATATTCACATCAGAAATGATATTTCTTTGTTTTTTTCGGTCCAACCTTAAAAAGTGTCGATGGCGATATTTCCACAACAAAGCCTCGTAAGGGGTTGCGGTTTGCAGTGGCGAATAGCAAATTCCCAGAGCTTTCCAGCGATGTAAAAATTTTGACAACAATTTTTTCAATGATTTTTGAAAAAAATCATGGACTACCCCCTTGTCACTTTTTTTCAACTTTTAAAAAATGTTTCCAAATCCCATCGAGCTATACATCAAAAGACAGGTTTTTTCAAACTCTATCCAGACGTCTAAACCCAAAGCGTGTGGAAGGTCTGGTTCTCGAAATATTTTCATCCAAAGTGATTGCTCGATTTACTGCATTTCTGTGCAAAACATGCAAAAGCGTTTGTGTTTGGATAGCGATATTTCCGTAATCGAGCCTCGGAATCGGAAACGGTTTTAAAAACCCAGTGTTAAATTTTTAAGAGCTTTCTAAAACTGAAAACGAAAATACTCTGCGAGGTTTGGTTCTCGAAATATTCGCATCCAAAGTCAAATTACTGTATTTCGATGCAACCCTAAAAAGGGCTTTGGATAACGATATTTCCGCAACCAAGCCTTGTAAGAGGTTGCAGTTTTCAGTTTCGTATAGAAAATTAACAGGCCTTTTCGCCGATATAAATAAAAAAATTTTGCAAGCTTCGGTTCTCGAAATATTCACATCAGAAATGATATTTCTTTGTTTTTTTCGGTCCAACCTTAAAAAGTGTCGATGGCGATATTTCCACAACAAAGCCTCGTAAGGGGTTGCGGTTTGCAGTGGCGAATAGCAAATTCCCAGAGCTTTCCAGCGATGTAAAAATTTTGACAACAATTTTTTCAATGATTTTTGAAAAAAATCATGGACTACCCCCTTGTCACTTTTTTTCAACTTTTAAAAAATGTTTCCAAATCCCATCGAGCTATACATCAAAAGACAGGTTTTTTCAAACTCTATCCAGACGTCTAAACCAAAAGCGTGTGGAAGGTCTGGTTCTCGAAATATTTTCATCCAAAGTGATTGCTCGATTTACTGCATTTCTGTGCAAAACATGCAAAAGCGTTTGTGTTTGGATAGCGATATTTCCGTAATCGAGCCTCGAAATCGGAAACGGTTTTAAAAATCCATTGTTAAATTTTTAAGAGCTTTCTAAAACTGAAAACGAAAATACTCTGCGAGGTTTGGTTCTCGAAATATTCGCATCCAAAGTCAAATTACTGTATTTCGATGCAACCCTAAAAAGGGCTTTGGATAACGATATTTCCGCAACCAAGCCTTGCAAGAGGTTGCAGTTTTCAGTTTCGTATAGAAAACTAACAGGCCTTTCCGCCGATATGAATATAAAAATTTTGCAAGCTTCGGTTCTCGAAATATTCACATCAGAAATGATATTTCTTTGTTTTTTTCGGTCCAACCTTAAAAAGTGTCGATGGCGATATTTCCACAACAAAGCCTCGTAAGGGGTTGCGGTTTGCAGTGGCGAATAGCAAATTCCCAGAGCTTTCCAGCGATGTAAAAATTTTGACAAAATTTTTTTCAATGATTTTTGAAAAAAATCATGGACTACCCCCTTGTCACTTTTTTTCAACTTTTAAAAAATGTTTCCAAATCCCATCGAGCTATACATCAAAAGACAGGTTTTTTCAAACTCTATCCAGACGTCTAAACCAAAAGCGTGTGGAAGGTCTGGTTCTCGAAATATTTTCATCCAAAGTGATTGCTCGATTTACTGCATTTCTGTGCAAAACATGCAAAAGCGTTTGTGTTTGGATAGCGATATTTCCGTAATCGAGCCTCGGAATCGGAAACGGTTTTAAAAACCCAGTGTTAAATTTTTAAGAGCTTTCTAAAACTGAAAACGAAAATACTCTGCGAGGTTTGGTTCTCGAAATATTCGCATCCAAAGTCAAATTACTGTATTTCGATGCAACCCTAAAAAGGGCTTTGGATAACGATATTTCCGCAACCAAGCCTTGTAAGAGGTTGCAGTTTTCAGTTTCGTATAGAAAATTAACAGGCCTTTTCGCCGATATAAATAAAAAAATTTTGCAAGCTTTGGTTCTCGAAATATTCACATCAGAAATGATATTTCTTTGTTTTTTTCGGTCCAACCTTAAAAAGTGTCGATGGCGATATTTCCACAACAAAGCCTCGTAAGGGGTTGCGGTTTGCAGTGGCGAATAGCAAATTCCCAGAGCTTTCCAGCGATGTAAAAATTTTGACAAAAATCTTTTCAATGATTTTTGAAAAAAATCATGGACTACCCCCTTGTCACTTTTTTTCAACTTTTAAAAAATGTTTCCAAATCCCATCGAGCTATACATCAAAAGACAGGTTTTTTCAAACTCTATCCGGACGTCTACACCAAAAGCGTGTGGAAGGTCTGGTTCTCGAAATATTTTCATCCAAAGTGATTGCTCGATTTACTGCATTTCTGTGCAAAACATGCAAAAGCGTTTGTGTTTGGATAGCGATATTTGCGTAATCGAGCCTCGAAATCGGAAACGGTTTTAAAAACCCATTGTTAAATTTTTAAGAGCTTTCTAAAACTGAAAACGAAAATACTCTGCGAGGTTTGGTTCTCGAAATATTCGCATCCAAAGTCAAATTACTGTATTTCGATGCAACCCTAAAAAGGGCTTTGGATAACGATATTTCCGCAACCAAGCCTTGCAAGAGGTTGCAGTTTTCATTTTCGTATACAAAATTAACAGGCCTTTCCGCCGATATGAATACAAAAATTTTGCAAGCTTCGGTTCTCGAAATATTCACATCAGAAATGATATTTCTTTGTTTTTTTCGGTCCAACCTTAAAAAGTGTCGATGGCGATATTTCCACAACAAAGCCTCGTAAGGGGTTGCGGTTTGCAGTGGCGAATAGCAAATTCCCAGAGCTTTCCAGCGATGTAAAAATTTTGACAACAATTTTTTCAATGATTTTTGAAAAAAATCATGGACTACCCCCTTGTCACTTTTTTTCAACTTTTAAAAAATGTTTCCAAATCCCATCGAGCTATACATCAAAAGACAGGTTTTTTCAAACTCTATCCAGACGTCTAAACCAAAAGCGTGTGGAAGGTCTGGTTCTCGAAATATTTTCATCCAAAGTGATTGCTCGATTTACTGCATTTCTGTGCAAAACATGCAAAAGCGTTTGTGTTTGGATAGCGATATTTCCGTAATCGAGCCTCGGAATCGGAAACGGTTTTAAAAACCCAGTGTTAAATTTTTAAGAGCTTTCTAAAACTGAAAACGAAAATACTCTGCGAGGTTTGGTTCTCGAAATATTCGCATCCAAAGTCAAATTACTGTATTTCGATGCAACCCTAAAAAGGGCTTTGGATAACGATATTTCCGCAACCAAGCCTTGTAAGAGGTTGCAGTTTTCAGTTTCGTATAGAAAATTAACAGGCCTTTTCGCCGATATAAATAAAAAAATTTTGCAAGCTTCGGTTCTCGAAATATTCACATCAGAAATGATATTTCTTTGTTTTTTTCGGTCCAACCTTAAAAAGTGTCGATGGCGATATTTCCACAACAAAGCCTCGTAAGGGGTTGCGGTTTGCAGTGGCGAATAGCAAATTCCCAGAGCTTTCCAGCGATGTAAAAATTTTGACAACAATTTTTTCAATGATTTTTGAAAAAAATCATGGACTACCCCCTTGTCACTTTTTTTCAACTTTTAAAAAATGTTTCCAAATCCCATCGAGCTATACATCAAAAGACAGGTTTTTTCAAACTCTATCCAGACGTCTAAACCAAAAGCGTGTGGAAGGTCTGGTTCTCGAAATATTTTCATCCAAAGTGATTGCTCGATTTACTGCATTTCTGTGCAAAACATGCAAAAGCGTTTGTGTTTGGATAGCGATATTTCCGTAATCGAGCCTCGGAATCGGAAACGGTTTTAAAAACCCAGTGTTAAATTTTTAAGAGCTTTCTAAAACTGAAAACAAAAATACTCTGCGAGGTTTGGTTCTCGAAATATTCGCATCCAAAGTCAAATTACTGTATTTCGATGCAACCCTAAAAAGGGCTTTGGATAACGATATTTCCGCAACCAAGCCTTGTAAGAGGTTGCAGTTTTCATTTTCGTATACAAAATTAACAGGCCTTTCCGCCGATATGAATAACAAAAATTTTGCAAGCTTCGGTTCTCGAAATATTCACATCAGAAATGATATTTCTTTGTTTTTTCGGTCCAACCTTAAAAAGTGTCGATGGCGATATTTCCACAACAAAGCCTCGTAAGGGGTTGCGGTTTGCAGTGGCGAATAGCAAATTCCCAGAGCTTTCCAGCGATGTAAAAATTTTGACAACAATTTTTTCAATGATTTTTGAAAAAAATCATGGACTACCCCCTTGTCACTTTTTTTCAACTTTTAAAAAATGTTTCCAAATCCCATCGAGCTATACATCAAAAGACAGGTTTTTTCAAACTCTATCCAGACGTCTAAACCAAAAGCGTGTGGAAGGTCTGGTTCTCGAAATATTTTCATCCAAAGTGATTGCTCGATTTACTGCATTTCTGTGCAAAAACATGCAAAAGCGTTTGTGTTTGGATAGCGATATTTCCGTAATCGAGCCTCGAAATCGGAAACGGTTTTAAAAATCCATTGTTAAATTTTTAAGAGCTTTCTAAAACTGAAAACGAAAATACTCTGCGAGGTTTGGTTCTCGAAATATTCGCATCCAAAGTCAAATTACTGTATTTCGATGCAACCCTAAAAAGGGCTTTGGATAACGATATTTCCGCAACCAAGCCTTGCAAGAGGTTGCAGTTTTCAGTTTCGTATAGAAAACTAACAGGCCTTTCCGCCGATATGAATATAAAAATTTTGCAAGCTTCGGTTCTCGAAATATTCACATCAGAAATGATATTTCTTTGTTTTTTTCGGTCCAACCTTAAAAAGTGTCGATGGCGATATTTCCACAACAAAGCCTCGTAAGGGGTTGCGGTTTGCAGTGGCGAATAGCAAATTCCCAGAGCTTTCCAGCGATGTAAAAATTTTGACAAAAATTTTTTCAATGATTTTTGAAAAAAAATCATGGACTACCCCCTTGTCACTTTTTTTCAACTTTTAAAAAATGTTTCCAAATCCCATCGAGCTATACATCAAAAGACAGGTTTTTTCAAACTCTATCCGGACGTCTACACCAAAAGCGTGTGGAAGGTCTGGTTCTCGAAATATTTTCATCCAAAGTGATTGCTCGATTTACTGCATTTCTGTGCAAAACATGCAAAAGCGTTTGTGTTTGGATAGCGATATTTCCGTAATCGAGCCTCGAAATCGGAAACGGTTTTAAAAACCCATTGTTAAATTTTTAAGAGCTTTCTAAAACTGAAAACGAAAATACTCTGCGAGGTTTGGTTCTCGAAATATTCGCATCCAAAGTCAAATTACTGTATTTCGATGCAACCCTAAAAAGGGCTTTGGATAACGATATTTTCGCAACCAAGCCTTGTAAGAGGTTGCAGTTTTCAGTTTCGTATAGAAAATTAACAGGCCTTTACGCCGATATAAATAAAAAAATTTTGCAAGCTTCGGTTCTCGAAATATTCACATCAGAAATGATATTTCTTTGTTTTTTTCGGTCCAACCTTAAAAAGTGTCGATGGCGATATTTCCACAACAAAGCCTCGTAAGGGGTTGCGGTTTGCAGTGGCGAATAGCAAATTCCCAGAGCTTTCCAGCGATGTAAAAATTTTGACAAAAATTTTTTCAATGATTTTGAAAAAAATCATGGACTACCCCCTTGTCACTTTTTTTCAACTTTTAAAAAATGTTTCCAAATCCCATCGAGCTATACATCAAAAGACAGACTCTATCCGGACGTCTAAACCAAAAGCGTGTGGAAGGTCTGGTTCTCGAAATATTTTCATCCAAAGTGATTGCTCGATTTACTGCATTTCTGTGCAAAACATGCAAAAGCGTTTGTGTTTGGATAGCGATATTTCCGTAATCGAGCCTCGAAATCGGAAACGGTTTTAAAAATCCATTGTTAAATTTTTAAGAGCTTTCTAAAACTGAAAACGAAAATACTCTGCGAGGTTTGGTTCTCGAAATATTCGCATCCAAAGTCAAATTACTGTATTTCGATGCAACCCTAAAAAGGGCTTTGGATAACGATATTTCCGCAACCAAGCCTTGTAAGAGGTTGCAGTTTTCAGTTTCGTATAGAAAATTAACAGGCCTTTTCGCCGATATAAATAAAAAAATTTTGCAAGCTTCGGTTCTCGAAATATTCACATCAGAAATGATATTTCTTTGTTTTTTTCGGTCCAACCTTAAAAAGTGTCGATGGCGATATTTCCACAACAAAGCCTCGTAAGGGGTTGCGGTTTGCAGTGGCGAATAGCAAATTCCCAGAGCTTTCCAGCGATGTAAAAATTTTGACAAAAATTTTTTCAATGATTTTTGAAAAAAATCATGGACTACCCCCTTGTCACTTTTTTTCAACTTTTAAAAAATGTTTCCAAATCCCATCGAGCTATACATCAAAAGACAGGTTTTTTCAAACTCTATCCGGACGTCTACACCAAAAGCGTGTGGAAGGTCTGGTTCTCGAAATATTTTCATCCAAAGTGATTGCTCGATTTACTGCATTTCTGTGCAAAACATGCAAAAGCGTTTGTGTTTGGATAGCGATATTTCCGTAATCGAGCCTCGAAATCGGAAACGGTTTTAAAAACCCATTGTTAAATTTTTAAGAGCTTTCTAAAACTGAAAACGAAAATACTCTGCGAGGTTTGGTTCTCGAAATATTCGCATCCAAAGTCAAATTACTGTATTTCGATGCAACCCTAAAAAGGGCTTTGGATAACGATATTTTCGCAACCAAGCCTTGTAAGAGGTTGCAGTTTTCAGTTTCGTATAGAAAATTAACAGGCCTTTACGCCGATATAAATAAAAAAATTTTGCAAGCTTCGGTTCTCGAAATATTCACATCAGAAATGATATTTCTTTGTTTTTTTCGGTCCAACCTTAAAAAGTGTCGATGGCGATATTTCCACAACAAAGCCTCGTAAGGGGTTGCGGTTTGCAGTGGCGAATAGCAAATTCCCAGAGCTTTCCAGCGATGTAAAAATTTTGACAACAATTTTTTCAATGATTTTTGAAAAAAATCATGGACTACCCCCTTGTCACTTTTTTTCAACTTTTAAAAAATGTTTCCAAATCCCATCGAGCTATACATCAAAAGACAGGTTTTTTCAAACTCTATCCAGACGTCTAAACCAAAAGCGTGTGGAAGGTCTGGTTCTCGAAATATTTTCATCCAAAGTGATTGCTCGATTTACTGCATTTCTGTGCAAAACATGCAAAAGCGTTTGTGTTTGGATAGCGATATTTCCGTAATCGAGCCTCGGAATCGGAAACGGTTTTAAAAACCCAGTGTTAAATTTTTAAGAGCTTTCTAAAACTGAAAACGAAAATACTCTGCGAGGTTTGGTTCTCGAAATATTCGCATCCAAAGTCAAATTACTGTATTTCGATGCAACCCTAAAAAGGGCTTTGGATAACGATATTTCCGCAACCAAGCCTTGTAAGAGGTTGCAGTTTTCAGTTTCGTATAGAAAATTAACAGGCCTTTTCGCCGATATAAATAAAAAAATTTTGCAAGCTTCGGTTCTCGAAATATTCACATCAGAAATGATATTTCTTTGTTTTTTTCGGTCCAACCTTAAAAAGTGTCGATGGCGATATTTCCACAACAAAGCCTCGTAAGGGGTTGCGGTTTGCAGTGGCGAATAGCAAATTCCCAGAGCTTTCCAGCGATGTAAAAATTTTGACAACAATTTTTTCAATGATTTTTGAAAAAAATCATGGACTACCCCCTTGTCACTTTTTTTCAACTTTTAAAAAATGTTTCCAAATCCCATCGAGCTATACATCAAAAGACAGGTTTTTTCAAACTCTATCCAGACGTCTAAACCAAAAGCGTGTGGAAGGTCTGGTTCTCGAAATATTTTCATCCAAAGTGATTGCTCGATTTACTGCATTTCTGTGCAAAACATGCAAAAGCGTTTGTGTTTGGATAGCGATATTTCCGTAATCGAGCCTCGAAATCGGAAACGGTTTTAAAAATCCATTGTTAAATTTTTAAGAGCTTTCTAAAACTGAAAACGAAAATACTCTGCGAGGTTTGGTTCTCGAAATATTCGCATCCAAAGTCAAATTACTGTATTTCGATGCAACCCTAAAAAGGGCTTTGGATAACGATATTTCCGCAACCAAGCCTCGCAAGAGGTTGCAGTTTTCAGTTTCGTATAGAAAACTAACAGGCCTTTCCGCCGATATGAATATAAAAATTTTGCAAGCTTCGGTTCTCGAAATATTCACATCAGAAATGATATTTCTTTGTTTTTTTCGGTCCAACCTTAAAAAGTGTCGATGGCGATATTTCCACAACAAAGCCTCGTAAGGGGTTGCGGTTTGCAGTGGCGAATAGCAAATTCCCAGAGCTTTCCAGCGATGTAAAAATTTTGACAAAAATTTTTTCAATGATTTTTGAAAAAAATCATGGACTACCCCCGTGTCACTTTTTTTCAACTTTTAAAAAATGTTTCCAAATCCCATCGAGCTATACATCAAAAGACAGGTTTTTTCAAACTCTATCCGGACGTCTACACCAAAAGCGTGTGGAAGGTCTGGTTCTCGAAATATTTTCATCCAAAGTGATTGCTCGATTTACTGCATTTCTGTGCAAAACATGCAAAAGCGTTTGTGTTTGGATAGCGATATTTCCGTAATCGAGCCTCGAAATCGGAAACGGTTTTAAAAACCCATTGTTAAATTTTTAAGAGCTTTCTAAAACTGAAAACGAAAATACTCTGCGAGGTTTGGTTCTCGAAATATTCGCATCCAAAGTCAAATTACTGTATTTCGATGCAACCCTAAAAAGGGCTTTGGATAACGATATTTTCGCAACCAAGCCTTGTAAGAGGTTGCAGTTTTCAGTTTCGTATAGAAAATTAACAGGCCTTTACGCCGATATAAATAAAAAAATTTTGCAAGCTTCGGTTCTCGAAATATTCACATCAGAAATGATATTTCTTTGTTTTTTTCGGTCCAACCTTAAAAAGTGTCGATGGCGATATTTCCACAACAAAGCCTCGTAAGGGGTTGCGGTTTGCAGTGGCGAATAGCAAATTCCCAGAGCTTTCCAGCGATGTAAAAATTTTGACAACAATTTTTTCAATGATTTTTGAAAAAAATCATGGACTACCCCCTTGTCACTTTTTTTCAACTTTTAAAAAATGTTTCCAAATCCCATCGAGCTATACATCAAAAGACAGACTCTATCCGGACGTCTAAACCAAAAGCGTGTGGAAGGTCTGGTTCTCGAAATATTTTCATCCAAAGTGATTGCTCGATTTACTGCATTTCTGTGCAAAACATGCAAAAGCGTTTGTGTTTGGATAGCGATATTTCCGTAATCGAGCCTCGAAATCGGAAACGGTTTTAAAAACCCATTGTTAAATTTTTAAGAGCTTTCTAAAACTGAAAACGAAAATACTCTGCGAGGTTTGGTTCTCGAAATATTCGCATCCAAAGTCAAATTACTGTATTTCGATGCAACCCTAAAAAGGGCTTTGGATAACGATATTTCCGCAACCAAGCCTTGTAAGAGGTTGCAGTTTTCAGTTTCGTATAGAAAATTAACAGGCCTTTTTGCCGATATAAATAAAAAAATTTTGCAAGCTTCGGTTCTCGAAATATTCACATCAGAAATGATATTTCTTTGTTTTTTTCGGTCCAACCTTAAAAAGTGTCGATGGCGATATTTCCACAACAAAGCCTCGTAAGGGGTTGCGGTTTGCAGTGGCGAATAGCAAATTCCCAGAGCTTTCCAGCGATGTAAAAATTTTGACAAAAATTTTTTCAATGATTTTTGAAAAAAATCATGGACTACCCCCTTGTCACTTTTTTTCAACTTTTAAAAAATGTTTCCAAATCCCATCGAGCTATACATCAAAAGACAGACTCTATCCGGACGTCTAAACCAAAAGCGTGTGGAAGGTCTGGTTCTCGAAATATTTTCATCCAAAGTGATTGCTCGATTTACTGCATTTCTGTGCAAAACATGCAAAAGCGTTTGTGTTTGGATAGCGATATTTCCGTAATCGAGCCTCGAAATCGGAAACGGTTTTAAAAATCCATTGTTAAATTTTTAAGAGCTTTCTAAAACTGAAAACGAAAATACTCTGCGAGGTTTGGTTCTCGAAATATTCGCATCCAAAGTCAAATTACTGTATTTCGATGCAACCCTAAAAAGGGCTTTGGATAACGATATTTCCGCAACCAAGCCTTGTAAGAGGTTGCAGTTTTCAGTTTCGTATAGAAAATTAACAGGCCTTTTCGCCGATATAAATAAAAAAATTTTGCAAGCTTCGGTTCTCGAAATATTCACATCAGAAATGATATTTCTTTGTTTTTTTCGGTCCAACCTTAAAAAGTGTCGATGGCGATATTTCCACAACAAAGCCTCGTAAGGGGTTGCGGTTTGCAGTGGCGAATAGCAAATTCCCAGAGCTTTCCAGCGATGTAAAAATTTTGACAAAAATTTTTTCAATGATTTTTGAAAAAAATCATGGACTACCCCCTTGTCACTTTTTTTCAACTTTTAAAAAATGTTTCCAAATCCCATCGAGCTATACATCAAAAGACAGGTTTTTTCAAACTCTATCCGGACGTCTACACCAAAAGCGTGTGGAAGGTCTGGTTCTCGAAATATTTTCATCCAAAGTGATTGCTCGATTTACTGCATTTCTGTGCAAAACATGCAAAAGCGTTTGTGTTTGGATAGCGATATTTCCGTAATCGAGCCTCGAAATCGGAAACGGTTTTAAAAACCCATTGTTAAATTTTTAAGAGCTTTCTAAAACTGAAAACGAAAATACTCTGCGAGGTTTGGTTCTCGAAATATTCGCATCCAAAGTCAAATTACTGTATTTCGATGCAACCCTAAAAAGGGCTTTGGATAACGATATTTTCGCAACCAAGCCTTGTAAGAGGTTGCAGTTTTCAGTTTCGTATAGAAAATTAACAGGCCTTTACGCCGATATAAATAAAAAAATTTTGCAAGCTTCGGTTCTCGAAATATTCACATCAGAAATGATATTTCTTTGTTTTTTCGGTCCAACCTTAAAAAGTGTCGATGGCGATATTTCCACAACAAAGCCTCGTAAGGGGTTGCGGTTTGCAGTGGCGAATAGCAAATTCCCAGAGCTTTCCAGCGATGTAAAAATTTTGACAACAATTTTTTCAATGATTTTTGAAAAAAATCATGGACTACCCCCTTGTCACTTTTTTTCAACTTTTAAAAAATGTTTCCAAATCCCATCGAGCTATACATCAAAAGACAGACTCTATCCGGACGTCTAAACCAAAAGCGTGTGGAAGGTCTGGTTCTCGAAATATTTTCATCCAAAGTGATTGCTCGATTTACTGCATTTCTGTGCAAAACATGCAAAAGCGTTTGTGTTTGGATAGCGATATTTGCGTAATCGAGCCTCGAAATCGGAAACGGTTTTAAAAACCCATTGTTAAATTTTTAAGAGCTTTCTAAATCTGAAAACGAAAATACTCTGCGAGGTTTGGTTCTCGAAATATTCGCATCCAAAGTCAAATTACTGTATTTCGATGCAACCCTAAAAAGGGCTTTGGATAACGATATTTCCGCAACCAAGCCTTGTAAGAGGTTGCAGTTTTCAGTTTCGTATAGAAAATTAACAGGCCTTTTCGCCGATATAAATAAAAAAATTTTGCAAGCTTCGGTTCTCGAAATATTCACATCAGAAATGATATTTCTTTGTTTTTTTCGGTCCAACCTTAAAAAGTGTCGATGGCGATATTTCCACAACAAAGCCTCGTAAGGGGTTGCGGTTTGCAGTGGCGAATAGCAAATTCCCAGAGCTTTCCAGCGATGTAAAAATTTTGACAACAATTTTTTCAATGATTTTTGAAAAAAATCATGGACTACCCCCTTGTCACTTTTTTTCAACTTTTAAAAAATGTTTCCAAATCCCATCGAGCTATACATCAAAAGACAGACTCTATCCGGACGTCTAAACCAAAAGCGTGTGGAAGGTCTGGTTCTCGAAATATTTTCATCCAAAGTGATTGCTCGATTTACTGCATTTCTGTGCAAAACATGCAAAAGCGTTTGTGTTTGGATAGCGATATTTCCGTAATCGAGCCTCGAAATCGGAAACGGTTTTAAAAACCCATTGTTAAATTTTTAAGAGCTTTCTAAAACTGAAAACGAAAATACTCTGCGAGGTTTGGTTCTCGAAATATTCGCATCCAAAGTCAAATTACTGTATTTCGATGCAACCCTAAAAAGGGCTTTGGATAACGATATTTCCGCAACCAAGCCTTGTAAGAGGTTGCAGTTTTCAGTTTCGTATAGAAAATTAACAGGCCTTTACGCCGATATAAATAAAAAAATTTTGCAAGCTTCGGTTCTCGAAATATTCACATCAGAAATGATATTTCTTTGTTTTTTTCGGTCCAACCTTAAAAAGTGTCGATGGCGATATTTCCACAACAAAGCCTCGTAAGGGGTTGCGGTTTGCAGTGGCGAATAGCAAATTCCCAGAGCTTTCCAGCGATGTAAAAATTTTGACAAAAATTTTTTCAATGATTTTTGAAAAAAATCATGAACTACCCCCTTGTCACTTTTTTTCAACTTTTAAAAAATGTTTCCAAATCCCATCGAGCTATACATCAAAAGACAGACTCTATCCGGACGTCTAAACCAAAAGCGTGTGGAAGGTCTGGTTCTCGAAATATTTTCATCCAAAGTGATTGCTCGATTTACTGCATTTCTGTGCAAAACATGCAAAAGCGTTTGTGTTTGGATAGCGATATTTCCGTAATCGAGCCTCGAAATCGGAAACGGTTTTAAAAACCCATTGTTAAATTTTTAAGAGCTTTCTAAAACTGAAAACGAAAATACTCTGCGAGGTTTGGTTCTCGAAATATTCGCATCCAAAGTCAAATTACTGTATTTCGATGCAACCCTAAAAAGGGCTTTGGATAACGATATTTCCGCAACCAAGCCTTGTAAGAGGTTGCAGTTTTCAGTTTCGTATAGAAAATTAACAAAACTTTTCGCCGATATAAATAAAAAAATTTTGCAAGCTTCGGTTCTCGAAATATTCACATCAGAAATGATATTTCTTTGTTTTTTTCGGTCCAACCTTAAAAAGTGTCGATGGCGATATTTCCACAACAAAGCCTCGTAAGGGGTTGCGGTTTGCAGTGGCGAATAGCAAATTCCCAGAGCTTTCCAGCGATGTAAAAATTTTGACAAAAATTTTTTCAATGATTTTTGAAAAAAATCATGGACTACCCCCTTGTCACTTTTTTTCAACTTTTAAAAAATGTTTCCAAATCCCATCGAGCTATACATCAAAAGACAGGTTTTTTCAAACTCTATCCGGACGTCTACACCAAAAGCGTGTGGAAGGTCTGGTTCTCGAAATATTTTCATCCAAAGTGATTGCTCGATTTACTGCATTTCTGTGCAAAACATGCAAAAGCGTTTGTGTTTGGATAGCGATATTTCCGTAATCGAGCCTCGAAATCGGAAACGGTTTTAAAAACCCATTGTTAAATTTTTAAGAGCTTTCTAAAACTGAAAACGAAAATACTCTGCGAGGTTTGGTTCTCGAAATATTCGCATCCAAAGTCAAATTACTGTATTTCGATGCAACCCTAAAAAGGGCTTTGGATAACGATATTTCCGCAACCAAGCCTTGTAAGAGGTTGCAGTTTTCAGTTTCGTATAGAAAATTAACAGGCCTTTCCGCCGATATGAATACAAAAATTTGGCAAGCTTCGGTTCTCGAAATATTCACATCAGAAATGATATTTCTTTGTTTTTTTCGGTCCAACCTTAAAAAGTGTCGATGGCGATATTTCCACAACAAAGCCTCGTAAGGGGTTGCGGTTTGCAGTGGCGAATAGCAAATTCCCAGAGCTTTCCAGCGATGTAAAAATTTTGACAAAAATTTTTTCAATGATTTTTGAAAAAAATCATGGACTACCCCCTTGTCACTTTTTTTCAACTTTTAAAAAATGTTTCCAAATCCCATCGAGCTATACATCAAAAGACAGGTTTTTTCAAACTCTATCCGGACGTCTACACCAAAAGCGTGTGGAAGGTCTGGTTCTCGAAATATTTTCATCCAAAGTGATTGCTCGATTTACTGCATTTCTGTGCAAAAAATGCAAAAGCGTTTGTGTTTGGATAGCGATATTTCCGTAATCGAGCCTCGAAATCGGAAACGGTTTTAAAAATCCATTGTTAAATATTAAGAGCTTTCTAAAACTGAAAACGAAAATACTCTGCGAGGTTTGGTTCTCGAAATATTCGCATCCAAAGTCAAATTACTGTATTTCGATGCAACCCTAAAAAGGGCTTTGGATAACGATATTTCCGCAACCAAGCCTTGTAAGAGGTTGCAGTTTTCAGTTTCGTATAGAAAATTAACAGGCCTTTTCGCCGATATAAATAAAAAAATTTTGCAAGCTTCGGTTCTCGAAATATTCACATCAGAAATGATATTTCTTTGTTTTTTTCGGTCCAACCTTAAAAAGTGTCGATGGCGATATTTCCACAACAAAGCCTCGTAAGGGGTTGCGGTTTGCAGTGGCGAATAGCAAATTCCCAGAGCTTTCCAGCGATGTAAAAATTTTGACAAAAATTTTTTCAATGATTTTTGAAAAAAATCATGGACTACCCCCTTGTCACTTTTTTTCAACTTTTAAAAAATGTTTCCAAATCCCATCGAGCTATACATCAAAAGACAGGTTTTTTCAAACTCTATCCGGACGTCTACACCAAAAGCGTGTGGAAGGTCTGGTTCTCGAAATATTTTCATCCAAAGTGATTGCTCGATTTACTGCATTTCTGTGCAAAACATGCAAAAGCGTTTGTGTTTGGATAGCGATATTTCCGTAATCGAGCCTCGAAATCGGAAACGGTTTTAAAAATCCATTGTTATATTTTTAAGAGCTTTCTAAAACTGAAAACGAAAATACTCTGCGAGGTTTGGTTCTCGAAATATTCGCATCCAAAGTCAAATTACTGTATTTCGATGCAACCCTAAAAAGGGCTTTGGATAACGATATTTCCGCAACCAAGCCTTGTAAGAGGTTGCAGATTTCAGTTTCGTATAGAAAATTAACAGGCCTTTTCGCCGATATAAATAAAAAAATTTTGCAAGCTTCGGTTCTCGAAATATTCACATCAGAAATGATATTTCTTTGTTTTTTTCGGTCCAACCTTAAAAAGTGTCGATGGCGATATTTCCACAACAAAGCCTCGTAAGGGGTTGCGGTTTGCAGTGGCGAATAGCAAATTCCCAGAGCTTTCCAGCGATGTAAAAATTTTGACAAAAATTTTTTCAATGATTTTTGAAAAAAATCATGGACTACCCCCTTGCCACTTTTTTTCAACTTTTAAAAAATGTTTCCAAATCCCATCGAGCTATACATCAAAAGACAGGTTTTTTCAAACTCTATCCGGACGTCTAAACCAAAAGCGTGTGGAAGGTCTGGTTCTCTAAATATTTTCATCCAAAGTGATTGCTCGATTTACTGCATTTCTGTGCAAAACATGCAAAAGCGTTTGTGTTTGGATAGCGATATTTCCGTAATCGAGCCTCGAAATCGGAAACGGTTTTAAAAATCCATTGTTAAATTTTTAAGAGCTTTCTAAAACTGAAAACGAAAATACTCTGCGAGGTTTGGTTCTCGAAATATTCGCATCCAAAGTCAAATTACTGTATTTCGATGCAACCCTAAAAAGGGCTTTGGATAACGATATTTCCGCAACCAAGCCTTGTAAGAGGTTGCAGTTTTCAGTTTCGTATAGAAAATTAACAAAACTTTTCGCCGATATAAATAAAAAAATTTTGCAAGCTTCGGTTCTCGAAATATTCACATCAGAAATGATATTTCTTTGTTTTTTTCGGTCCAACCTTAAAAAGTGTCGATGGCGATATTTCCACAACAAAGCCTCGTAAGGGGTTGCGGTTTGCAGTGGCGAATAGCAAATTCCCAGAGCTTTCCAGCGATGTAAAAATTTTGACAAAAATTTTTTCAATGATTTTTTTCAACTTTTAAAAAATGTTTCCAAATCCCATCGAGCTATACATCAAAAGACAGGTTTTTTCAAACTCTATCCGGACGTCTACACCAAAAGCGTGTGGAAGGTCTGGTTCTCGAAATATTTTCATCCAAAGTGATTGCTCGATTTACTGCATTTCTGTGCAAAACATGCAAAAGCGTTTGTGTTTGGATAGCGATATTTCCGTAATCGAGCCTCGAAATCGGAAACGGTTTTAAAAATCCATTGTTAAATTTTTAAGAGCTTTCTAAAACTGAAAACGAAAATACTCTGCGAGGTTTGGTTCTCGAAATATTCGCATCCAAAGTCAAATTACTGTATTTCGATGCAACCCTAAAAAGGGCTTTGGATAACGATATTTCCGCAACCAAGCCTTGTAAGAGGTTGCAGTTTTCAGTTTCGTATAGAAAATTAACAGGCCTTTCCGCCGCTATGAATAAAAAAATTTTGCAAGCTTCTGTTCTCGAAATATTCACATCAGAAATGATATTTCTTTGTTTTTTTCGGTCCAACCTTAAAAAGTGTCGATGGCGATATTTCCACAACAAAGCCTCGTAAGGGGTTGTGGTTTGCAGTGGCGAATAGCAAATTCCCAGAGCTTTCCAGCGATGTAAAAATTTTGACAAAAATTTTTTCAATGATTTTTGAAAAAAATCATGGACTACCCCCTTGCCACTTTTTTTCAACTTTTAAAAAATGTTTCCAAATCCCATCGAGCTATACATCAAAAGACAGGTTTTTTCAAACTCTATCCGGACGTCTAAACCAAAAGCGTGTGGAAGGTCTGGTTCTCGAAATATTTTCATCCAAAGTGATTGCTCGATTTACTGCATTTCTGTGCAAAACATGCAAAAGCGTTTGTCTAAACCAAAGGCGTGTGGAAGGTCTGGTTCTCGAAATATTTTCATCCAAAGTGATTGCTCGATTTACTGCATTTCTGTGCAAAACATGCAAAAGCGTTTGTGTTTGGATAGCGATATTTCCGTAATCGAGCCTCGAAATCGGAAATGGTTTTAAAAATCCATTGTTAAATTTTTAAGAGCTTTCTAAAACTGAAAACGAAAATACTCTGCGAGGTTTGGTTCTCGAAATATTCGCATCCAAAGTCAAATTACTGTATTTCGATGCAACCCTAAAAAGGGCTTTGGATAACGATATTTCCGCAACCAAGCCTTGTAAGAGGTTGCAGTTTTCAGTTTCGTATAGAAAATTAACAGGCCTTTCCGCCGATATGAATAAAAAAATTTTGCAAGCTTCGGTTCTCGAAATATTCACATCAGAAATGATATTTCTTTGTTTTTTTCGGTCCAACCTTAAAAAGTGTCGATGGCGATATTTCCACAACAAAGCCTCGTAAGGGGTTGTGGTTTGCAGTGGCGAATAGCAAATTCCCAGAGCTTTCCAGCGATGTAAAAATTTTGACAAAATGGACTACCCCCTTGCCACTTTTTTTCAACTTTTAAAAAATGTTTCCAAATCCCATCGAGCTATACATCAAAAGACAGGTTTTTTCAAACTCTATCCGGACGTCTAAACCAAAAGCGTGTGGAAGGTCTGGTTCTCGAAATATTTTCATCCAAAGTGATTGCTCGATTTACTGCATTTCTGTGCAAAACATGCAAAAGCGTTTGTGTTTGGATAGCGATATTTCCGTAATGGAGCCTCGAAATCGGAAACGGTTTTAAAAATCCATTGTTAAATTTTTAAGAGCTTTCTAAAACTGAAAACGAAAATACTCTGCGAGGTTTGGTTCTCGAAATATTCGCATCCAAAGTCAAATTACTGTATTTCGATGCAACCCTGAAAAGGGCTTTGGATAACGATATTTCCGCAACCAAGCCTTGTAAGAGGTTGCAGTTTTCAGTTTCGTATAGAAAATTAACAGGCCTTTCCGCCGATATGAATAAAAAAATTTTGCAAGCTTTGGTTCTCGAAATATTCACATCAGAAATGATATTTCTTTGTTTTTTTCGGTCCAACCTTAAAAAGTGTCGATGGCGATATTTCCACAACAAAGCCTCGTAAGGGGTTGTGGTTTGCAGTGGCGAATAGCAAATTCCCAGAGCTTTCCAGCGATGTAAAAATTTTGACAAAATTTTTTCAATGATTTTTGAAAAAAATCATGGACTACCCCCTTGCCACTTTTTTTCAACTTTTAAAAAATGTTTCCAAATCCCATCGAGCTATACATCAAAAGACAGGTTTTTTCAAACTCTATCCGGACGTCTAAACCAAAAGCGTGTGGAAGGTCTGGTTCTCGAAATATTTTCATCCAAAGTGATTGCTCGATTTACTGCATTTCTGTGCAAAACATGCAAAAGCGTTTGTCTAAACCAAAGGCGTGTGGAAGGTCTGGTTCTCGAAATATTTTCATCCAAAGTGATTGCTCGATTTACTGCATTTCTGTGCAAAACATGCAAAAGCGTTTGTGTTTGGATAGCGATATTTCCGTAATCGAGCCTCGAAATCGGAAACGGTTTTAAAAACCCATTGTTAAATTTTTAAGAGCTTTCTAAAACTGAAAACGAAAATACTCTGCGAGGTTTGGTTCTCGAAATATTCGCATCCAAAGTCAAATTACTGTATTTCGATGCAACCCTAAAAAGGGCTTTGGATAACGATATTTCCGCAACCAAGCCTTGTAAGAGGTTGCAGTTTTCAGTTTCGTATAGAAAATTAACAGGCCTTTTTGCCGATATAAATAAAAAAATTTTGCAAGCTTCGGTTCTCGAAATATTCACATCAGAAATGATATTTCTTTGTTTTTTTCGGTCCAACCTTAAAAAGTGTCGATGGCGATATTTCCACAACAAAGCCTCGTAAGGGGTTGCGGTTTGCAGTGGCGAATAGCAAATTCCCAGAGCTTTCCAGCGATGTAAAAATTTTGACAAAAATTTTTTCAATGATTTTTGAAAAAAATCATGGACTACCCCCTTGTCACTTTTTTTCAACTTTTAAAAAATGTTTCCAAATCCCATCGAGCTATACATCAAAAGACAGACTCTATCCGGACGTCTAAACCAAAAGCGTGTGGAAGGTCTGGTTCTCGAAATATTTTCATCCAAAGTGATTGCTCGATTTACTGCATTTCTGTGCAAAACATGCAAAAGCGTTTGTGTTTGGATAGCGATATTTCCGTAATCGAGCCTCGAAATCGGAAACGGTTTTAAAAATCCATTGTTAAATTTTTAAGAGCTTTCTAAAACTGAAAACGAAAATACTCTGCGAGGTTTGGTTCTCGAAATATTCGCATCCAAAGTCAAATTACTGTATTTCGATGCAACCCTAAAAAGGGCTTTGGATAACGATATTTCCGCAACCAAGCCTTGTAAGAGGTTGCAGTTTTCAGTTTCGTATAGAAAATTAACAGGCCTTTTCGCCGATATAAATAAAAAAATTTTGCAAGCTTCGGTTCTCGAAATATTCACATCAGAAATGATATTTCTTTGTTTTTTTCGGTCCAACCTTAAAAAGTGTCGATGGCGATATTTCCACAACAAAGCCTCGTAAGGGGTTGCGGTTTGCAGTGGCGAATAGCAAATTCCCAGAGCTTTCCAGCGATGTAAAAATTTTGACAAAAATTTTTTCAATGATTTTTGAAAAAAATCATGGACTACCCCCTTGTCACTTTTTTTCAACTTTTAAAAAATGTTTCCAAATCCCATCGAGCTATACATCAAAAGACAGGTTTTTTCAAACTCTATCCGGACGTCTACACCAAAAGCGTGTGGAAGGTCTGGTTCTCGAAATATTTTCATCCAAAGTGATTGCTCGATTTACTGCATTTCTGTGCAAAACATGCAAAAGCGTTTGTGTTTGGATAGCGATATTTCCGTAATCGAGCCTCGAAATCGGAAACGGTTTTAAAAACCCATTGTTAAATTTTTAAGAGCTTTCTAAAACTGAAAACGAAAATACTCTGCGAGGTTTGGTTCTCGAAATATTCGCATCCAAAGTCAAATTACTGTATTTCGATGCAACCCTAAAAAGGGCTTTGGATAACGATATTTTCGCAACCAAGCCTTGTAAGAGGTTGCAGTTTTCAGTTTCGTATAGAAAATTAACAGGCCTTTACGCCGATATAAATAAAAAAATTTTGCAAGCTTCGGTTCTCGAAATATTCACATCAGAAATGATATTTCTTTGTTTTTTCGGTCCAACCTTAAAAAGTGTCGATGGCGATATTTCCACAACAAAGCCTCGTAAGGGGTTGCGGTTTGCAGTGGCGAATAGCAAATTCCCAGAGCTTTCCAGCGATGTAAAAATTTTGACAACAATTTTTTCAATGATTTTTGAAAAAAATCATGGACTACCCCCTTGTCACTTTTTTTCAACTTTTAAAAAATGTTTCCAAATCCCATCGAGCTATACATCAAAAGACAGACTCTATCCGGACGTCTAAACCAAAAGCGTGTGGAAGGTCTGGTTCTCGAAATATTTTCATCCAAAGTGATTGCTCGATTTACTGCATTTCTGTGCAAAACATGCAAAAGCGTTTGTGTTTGGATAGCGATATTTGCGTAATCGAGCCTCGAAATCGGAAACGGTTTTAAAAACCCATTGTTAAATTTTTAAGAGCTTTCTAAAACTGAAAACGAAAATACTCTGCGAGGTTTGGTTCTCGAAATATTCGCATCCAAAGTCAAATTACTGTATTTCGATGCAACCCTAAAAAGGGCTTTGGATAACGATATTTCCGCAACCAAGCCTTGTAAGAGGTTGCAGTTTTCAGTTTCGTATAGAAAATTAACAGGCCTTTTCGCCGATATAAATAAAAAAATTTTGCAAGCTTCGGTTCTCGAAATATTCACATCAGAAATGATATTTCTTTGTTTTTTTCGGTCCAACCTTAAAAAGTGTCGATGGCGATATTTCCACAACAAAGCCTCGTAAGGGGTTGCGGTTTGCAGTGGCGAATAGCAAATTCCCAGAGCTTTCCAGCGATGTAAAAATTTTGACAAAAATTTTTTCAATGATTTTTGAAAAAAATCATGAACTACCCCCTTGTCACTTTTTTTCAACTTTTAAAAAATGTTTCCAAATCCCATCGAGCTATACATCAAAAGACAGACTCTATCCGGACGTCTAAACCAAAAGCGTGTGGAAGGTCTGGTTCTCGAAATATTTTCATCCAAAGTGATTGCTCGATTTACTGCATTTCTGTGCAAAACATGCAAAAGCGTTTGTGTTTGGATAGCGATATTTCCGTAATCGAGCCTCGAAATCGGAAACGGTTTTAAAAACCCATTGTTAAATTTTTAAGAGCTTTCTAAAACTGAAAACGAAAATACTCTGCGAGGTTTGGTTCTCGAAATATTCGCATCCAAAGTCAAATTACTGTATTTCGATGCAACCCTAAAAAGGGCTTTGGATAACGATATTTCCGCAACCAAGCCTTGTAAGAGGTTGCAGTTTTCAGTTTCGTATAGAAAATTAACAAAACTTTTCGCCGATATAAATAAAAAAATTTTGCAAGCTTCGGTTCTCGAAATATTCACATCAGAAATGATATTTCTTTGTTTTTTTCGGTCCAACCTTAAAAAGTGTCGATGGCGATATTTCCACAACAAAGCCTCGTAAGGGGTTGCGGTTTGC
Source organism: Leucozona laternaria (assembly GCA_932273885.2). Taxonomy (NCBI): domain Eukaryota; kingdom Metazoa; phylum Arthropoda; class Insecta; order Diptera; family Syrphidae; genus Leucozona; species Leucozona laternaria. Next base: position 57,514,801 of record OW026367.1, on the reverse strand, counting down.
AGTGGCGAATAGCAAATTCCCAGAGCTTTCCAGCGATGTAAAAATTTTGACAAAAATTTTTTCAATGATTTTTGAAAAAAATCATGGACTACCCCCTTGTCACTTTTTTTCAACTTTTAAAAAATGTTTCCAAATCCCATCGAGCTATACATCAAAAGACAGGTTTTTTCAAACTCTATCCGGACGTCTACACCAAAAGCGTGTGGAAGGTCTGGTTCTCGAAATATTTTCATCCAAAGTGATTGCTCGATTTACTGCATTTCTGTGCAAAACATGCAAAAGCGTTTGTGTTTGGATAGCGATATTTCCGTAATCGAGCCTCGAAATCGGAAACGGTTTTAAAAACCCATTGTTAAATTTTTAAGAGCTTTCTAAAACTGAAAACGAAAATACTCTGCGAGGTTTGGTTCTCGAAATATTCGCATCCAAAGTCAAATTACTGTATTTCGATGCAACCCTAAAAAGGGCTTTGGATAACGATATTTCCGCAACCAAGCCTTGTAAGAGGTTGCAGTTTTCAGTTTCGTATAGAAAATTAACAGGCCTTTCCGCCGATATGAATACAAAAATTTGGCAAGCTTCGGTTCTCGAAATATTCACATCAGAAATGATATTTCTTTGTTTTTTTCGGTCCAACCTTAAAAAGTGTCGATGGCGATATTTCCACAACAAAGCCTCGTAAGGGGTTGCGGTTTGCAGTGGCGAATAGCAAATTCCCAGAGCTTTCCAGCGATGTAAAAATTTTGACAAAAATTTTTTCAATGATTTTTGAAAAAAATCATGGACTACCCCCTTGTCACTTTTTTTCAACTTTTAAAAAATGTTTCCAAATCCCATCGAGCTATACATCAAAAGACAGGTTTTTTCAAACTCTATCCGGACGTCTACACCAAAAGCGTGTGGAAGGTCTGGTTCTCGAAATATTTTCATCCAAAGTGATTGCTCGATTTACTGCATTTCTGTGCAAAAAATGCAAAAGCGTTTGTGTTTGGATAGCGATATTTCCGTAATCGAGCCTCGAAATCGGAAACGGTTTTAAAAATCCATTGTTAAATATTAAGAGCTTTCTAAAACTGAAAACGAAAATACTCTGCGAGGTTTGGTTCTCGAAATATTCGCATCCAAAGTCAAATTACTGTATTTCGATGCAACCCTAAAAAGGGCTTTGGATAACGATATTTCCGCAACCAAGCCTTGTAAGAGGTTGCAGTTTTCAGTTTCGTATAGAAAATTAACAGGCCTTTTCGCCGATATAAATAAAAAAATTTTGCAAGCTTCGGTTCTCGAAATATTCACATCAGAAATGATATTTCTTTGTTTTTTTCGGTCCAACCTTAAAAAGTGTCGATGGCGATATTTCCACAACAAAGCCTCGTAAGGGGTTGCGGTTTGCAGTGGCGAATAGCAAATTCCCAGAGCTTTCCAGCGATGTAAAAATTTTGACAAAAATTTTTTCAATGATTTTTGAAAAAAATCATGGACTACCCCCTTGTCACTTTTTTTCAACTTTTAAAAAATGTTTCCAAATCCCATCGAGCTATACATCAAAAGACAGGTTTTTTCAAACTCTATCCGGACGTCTACACCAAAAGCGTGTGGAAGGTCTGGTTCTCGAAATATTTTCATCCAAAGTGATTGCTCGATTTACTGCATTTCTGTGCAAAACATGCAAAAGCGTTTGTGTTTGGATAGCGATATTTCCGTAATCGAGCCTCGAAATCGGAAACGGTTTTAAAAATCCATTGTTATATTTTTAAGAGCTTTCTAAAACTGAAAACGAAAATACTCTGCGAGGTTTGGTTCTCGAAATATTCGCATCCAAAGTCAAATTACTGTATTTCGATGCAACCCTAAAAAGGGCTTTGGATAACGATATTTCCGCAACCAAGCCTTGTAAGAGGTTGCAGATTTCAGTTTCGTATAGAAAATTAACAGGCCTTTTCGCCGATATAAATAAAAAAATTTTGCAAGCTTCGGTTCTCGAAATATTCACATCAGAAATGATATTTCTTTGTTTTTTTCGGTCCAACCTTAAAAAGTGTCGATGGCGATATTTCCACAACAAAGCCTCGTAAGGGGTTGCGGTTTGCAGTGGCGAATAGCAAATTCCCAGAGCTTTCCAGCGATGTAAAAATTTTGACAAAAATTTTTTCAATGATTTTTGAAAAAAATCATGGACTACCCCCTTGCCACTTTTTTTCAACTTTTAAAAAATGTTTCCAAATCCCATCGAGCTATACATCAAAAGACAGGTTTTTTCAAACTCTATCCGGACGTCTAAACCAAAAGCGTGTGGAAGGTCTGGTTCTCTAAATATTTTCATCCAAAGTGATTGCTCGATTTACTGCATTTCTGTGCAAAACATGCAAAAGCGTTTGTGTTTGGATAGCGATATTTCCGTAATCGAGCCTCGAAATCGGAAACGGTTTTAAAAATCCATTGTTAAATTTTTAAGAGCTTTCTAAAACTGAAAACGAAAATACTCTGCGAGGTTTGGTTCTCGAAATATTCGCATCCAAAGTCAAATTACTGTATTTCGATGCAACCCTAAAAAGGGCTTTGGATAACGATATTTCCGCAACCAAGCCTTGTAAGAGGTTGCAGTTTTCAGTTTCGTATAGAAAATTAACAAAACTTTTCGCCGATATAAATAAAAAAATTTTGCAAGCTTCGGTTCTCGAAATATTCACATCAGAAATGATATTTCTTTGTTTTTTTCGGTCCAACCTTAAAAAGTGTCGATGGCGATATTTCCACAACAAAGCCTCGTAAGGGGTTGCGGTTTGCAGTGGCGAATAGCAAATTCCCAGAGCTTTCCAGCGATGTAAAAATTTTGACAAAAATTTTTTCAATGATTTTTTTCAACTTTTAAAAAATGTTTCCAAATCCCATCGAGCTATACATCAAAAGACAGGTTTTTTCAAACTCTATCCGGACGTCTACACCAAAAGCGTGTGGAAGGTCTGGTTCTCGAAATATTTTCATCCAAAGTGATTGCTCGATTTACTGCATTTCTGTGCAAAACATGCAAAAGCGTTTGTGTTTGGATAGCGATATTTCCGTAATCGAGCCTCGAAATCGGAAACGGTTTTAAAAATCCATTGTTAAATTTTTAAGAGCTTTCTAAAACTGAAAACGAAAATACTCTGCGAGGTTTGGTTCTCGAAATATTCGCATCCAAAGTCAAATTACTGTATTTCGATGCAACCCTAAAAAGGGCTTTGGATAACGATATTTCCGCAACCAAGCCTTGTAAGAGGTTGCAGTTTTCAGTTTCGTATAGAAAATTAACAGGCCTTTTCGCCGATAAAATTTTGCAAGCTTCGGTTCTCGAAATATTCACATCAGAAATGATATTTCTTTGTTTTTTTCGGTCCACCCTTAAAAAGTGTCGATGGCGATATTTCCACAACAAAGCCTCGTAAGGGGTTGCGGTTTGCAGTGGCGAATAGCAAATTCCCAGAGCTTTCCAGCGATGTAAAAATTTTGACAAAAATTTTTTCAATGATTTTTGAAAAAAATCATGGACTACCCCCTTGTCACTTTTTTTCAACTTTTAAAAAATGTTTCCAAATCCCATCGAGCTATACATCAAAAGACAGACTCTCTCCGGACGTCTAAACCAAAAGCGTGTGGAAGGTCTGGTTCTCGAAATATTTTCATCCAAAGTGATTGCTCGATTTACTGCATTTCTGTGCAAAACATGCAAAAGCGTTTGTGTTTGGATAGCGATATTTCCGTAATCGAGCCTCGAAATCGGAAACGGTTTTAAAAACCCATTGTTAAATTTTTAAGAGCTTTCTAAAACTGAAAACGAAAATACTCTGCGAGGTTTGGTTCTCGAAATATTCGCATCCAAAGTCAAATTACTGTATTTCGATGCAACCCTAAAAAGGGCTTTGGATAACGATATTTCCGCAACCAAGCCTTGTAAGAGGTTGCAGTTTTCAGTTTCGTATAGAAAATTAACAAAACTTTTCGCCGATATAAATAAAAAAATTTTGCAAGCTTCGGTTCTCGAAATATTCACATCAGAAATGATATTTCTTTGTTTTTTTCGGTCCAACCTTAAAAAGTGTCGATGGCGATATTTCCACAACAAAGCCTCGTAAGGGGTTGCGGTTTGCAGTGGCGAATAGCAAATTCCCAGAGCTTTCCAGCGATGTAAAAATTTTGACAAAAATTTTTTCAATGATTTTTGAAAAAAATCATGGACTACCCCCTTGTCACTTTTTTTCAACTTTTAAAAAATGTTTCCAAATCCCATCGAGCTATACATCAAAAGACAGGTTTTTTCAAACTCTATCCGGACGTCTACACCAAAAGCGTGTGGAAGGTCTGGTTCTCGAAATATTTTCATCCAAAGTGATTGCTCGATTTACTGCATTTCTGTGCAAAACATGCAAAAGCGTTTGTGTTTGGATAGCGATATTTCCGTAATCGAGCCTCGAAATCGGAAACGGTTTTAAAAATCCATTGTTAAATTTTTAAGAGCTTTCTAAAACTGAAAACGAAAATACTCTGCGAGGTTTGGTTCTCGAAATATTCGCATCCAAAGTCAAATTACTGTATTTCGATGCAACCCTAAAAAGGGCTTTGGATAACGATATTTCCGCAACCAAGCCTTGTAAGAGGTTGCAGTTTTCAGTTTCGTATAGAAAATTAACAGGCCTTTTCGCCGATATAAATAAAAAAATTTTGCAAGCTTCGGTTCTCGAAATATTCACATCAGAAATGATATTTCTTTGTTTTTTTCGGTCCAACCTTAAAAAGTGTCGATGGCGATATTTCCACAACAAAGCCTCGTAAGGGGTTGCGGTTTGCAGTGGCGAATAGCAAATTCCCAGAGCTTTCCAGCGATGTAAAAATTTTGACAAAAATTTTTTCAATGATTTTTGAAAAAAATCATGGACTACCCCCTTGTCACTTTTTTTCAACTTTTAAAAAATGTTTCCAAATCCCATCGAGCTATACATCAAAAGACAGGTTTTTTCAAACTCTATCCGGACGTCTACACCAAAAGCGTGTGGAAGGTCTGGTTCTCGAAATATTTTCATCCAAAGTGATTGCTCGATTTACTGCATTTCTGTGCAAAACATGCAAAAGCGTTTGTGTTTGGATAGCGATATTTCCGTAATCGAGCCTCGAAATCGGAAACGGTTTTAAAAATCCATTGTTAAATTTTTAAGAGCTTTCTAAAACTGAAAACGAAAATACTCTGCGAGGTTTGGTTCTCGAAATATTCGCATCCAAAGTCAAATTACTGTATTTCGATGCAACCCTAAAAAGGGCTTTGGATAACGATATTTCCGCAACCAAGCCTTGTAAGAGGTTGCAGTTTTCAGTTTCGTATAGAAAATTAACAGGCCTTTTCGCCGATATAAATAAAAAAATTTTGCAAGCTTCGGTTCTCGAAATATTCACATCAGAAATGATATTTCTTTGTTTTTTTCGGTCCACCCTTAAAAAGTGTCGATGGCGATATTTCCACAACAAAGCCTCGTAAGGGGTTGCGGTTTGCAGTGGCGAATAGCAAATTCCCAGAGCTTTCCAGCGATGTAAAAATTTTGACAAAAATTTTTTCAATGATTTTTGAAAAAAATCATGGACTACCCCCTTGTCACTTTTTTTCAACTTTTAAAAAATGTTTCCAAATCCCATCGAGCTATACATCAAAAGACAGACTCTCTCCGGACGTCTAAACCAAAAGCGTGTGGAAGGTCTGGTTCTCGAAATATTTTCATCCAAAGTGATTGCTCGATTTACTGCATTTCTGTGCAAAACATGCAAAAGCGTTTGTGTTTGGATAGCGATATTTCCGTAATCGAGCCTCGAAATCGGAAACGGTTTTAAAAACCCATTGTTAAATTTTTAAGAGCTTTCTAAAACTGAAAACGAAAATACTCTGCGAGGTTTGGTTCTCGAAATATTCGCATCCAAAGTCAAATTACTGTATTTCGATGCAACCCTAAAAAGGGCTTTGGATAACGATATTTCCGCAACCAAGCCTTGTAAGAGGTTGCAGTTTTCAGTTTCGTATAGAAAATTAACAAAACTTTTCGCCGATATAAATAAAAAAATTTTGCAAGCTTCGGTTCTCGAAATATTCACATCAGAAATGATATTTCTTTGTTTTTTTCGGTCCAACCTTAAAAAGTGTCGATGGCGATATTTCCACAACAAAGCCTCGTAAGGGGTTGCGGTTTGCAGTGGCGAATAGCAAATTCCCAGAGCTTTCCAGCGATGTAAAAATTTTGACAAAAATTTTTTCAATGATTTTTGAAAAAAATCATGGACTACCCCCTTGCCACTTTTTTTCAACTTTTAAAAAATGTTTCCAAATCCCATCGAGCTATACATCAAAAGACAGGTTTTTTCAAACTCTATCCGGACGTCTACACCAAAAGCGTGTGGAAGGTCTGGTTCTCGAAATATTTTCATCCAAAGTGATTGCTCGATTTACTGCATTTCTGTGCAAAACATGCAAAAGCGTTTGTGTTTGGATAGCGATATTTCCGTAATCGAGCCTCGAAATCGGAAACGGTTTTAAAAATCCATTGTTAAATTTTTAAGAGCTTTCTAAAACTGAAAACGAAAATACTCTGCGAGGTTTGGTTCTCGAAATATTCGCATCCAAAGTCAAATTACTGTATTTCGATGCAACCCTAAAAAGGGCTTTGGATAACGATATTTCCGCAACCAAGCCTTGTAAGAGGTTGCAGTTTTCAGTTTCGTATAGAAAATTAACAGGCGTTTTCGCCGATATAAATAAAAAAATTTTGCAAGCTTCGGTTCTCGAAATATTCACATCAGAAATGATATTTCTTTGTTTTTTTCGGTCCAACCTTAAAAAGTGTCGATGGCGATATTTCCACAACAAAGCCTCGTAAGGGGTTGCGGTTTGCAGTGGCGAATAGCAAATTCCCAGAGCTTTCCAGCGATGTAAAAATTTTGACAAAAATTTTTTCAATGATTTTTGAAAAAAATCATGGACTACCCCCTTGTCACTTTTTTTCAACTTTTAAAAAATGTTTCCAAATCCCATCGAGCTATACATCAAAAGACAGGTTTTTTCAAACTCTATCCGGACGTCTACACCAAAAGCGTGTGGAAGGTCTGGTTCTCGAAATATTTTCATCCAAAGTGATTGCTCGATTTACTGCATTTCAGTGCAAAACATGCAAAAGCGTTTGTGTTTGGATAGCGATATTTGCGTAATCGAGCCTCGAAATCGGAAACGGTTTTAAAAACCCATTGTTAAATTTTTAAGAGCTTTCTAAAACTGAAAACGAAAATACTCTGCGAGGTTTGGTTCTCGAAATATTCGCATCCAAAGTCAAATTACTGTATTTCGATGCAACCCTAAAAAGGGCTTTGGATAACGATATTTCCGCAACCAAGCCTTGTAAGAGGTTGCAGTTTTCAGTTTCGTATAGAAAATTAACAGGCCTTTTCGCCGATATAAATAAAAAAATTTTGCAAGCTTCGGTTCTCGAAATATTCACATCAGAAATGATATTTCTTTGTTTTTTTCGGTCCACCCTTAAAAAGTGTCGATGGCGATATTTCCACAACAAAGCCTCGTAAGGGGTTGCGGTTTGCAGTGGCGAATAGCAAATTCCCAGAGCTTTCCAGCGATGTAAAAATTTTGACAAAAATTTTTTCAATGATTTTTGAAAAAAATCATGGACTACCCCCTTGTCACTTTTTTTCAACTTTTAAAAAATGTTTCCAAATCCCATCGAGCTATACATCAAAAGACAGACTCTATCCGGACGTCTAAACCAAAAGCGTGTGGAAGGTCTGGTTCTCGAAATATTTTCATCCAAAGTGATTGCTCGATTTACTGCATTTCTGTGCAAAACATGCAAAAGCGTTTGTGTTTGGATAGCGATATTTCCGTAATCGAGCCTCGAAATCGGAAACGGTTTTAAAAACCCATTGTTAAATTTTTAAGAGCTTTCTAAAACTGAAAACGAAAATACTCTGCGAGGTTTGGTTCTCGAAATATTCGCATCCAAAGTCAAATTACTGTATTTCGATGCAACCCTAAAAAGGGCTTTGGATAACGATATTTCCGCAACCAAGCCTTGCAAGAGGTTGCAGTTTTCAGTTTCGTATAGAAAACTAACAGGCCTTTCCGCCGATATGAATAAAAAAAGCTTCGGTTCTCGAAATATTCACATCAGAAATGATATTTCTTTGTTTTTTTCGGTCCAACCTTAAAAAGTGTCGATGGCGATATTTCCACAACAAAGCCTCGTAAGGGGTTGCGGTTTGCAGTGGCGAATAGCAAATTCCCAGAGCTTTCCAGCGATGTAAAAATTTTGACAAAAATTTTTTCAATGATTTTTGAAAAAAATCATGGACTACCCCCTTGTCACTTTTTTTCAACTTTTAAAAAATGTTTCCAAATCCCATCGAGCTATACATCAAAAGACAGGTTTTTTCAAACTCTATCCGGACGTCTACACCAAAAGCGTGTGGAAGGTCTGGTTCTCGAAATATTTTCATCCAAAGTGATTGCTCGATTTACTGCATTTCAGTGCAAAACATGCAAAAGCGTTTGTGTTTGGATAGCGATATTTGCGTAATCGAGCCTCGAAATCGGAAACGGTTTTAAAAACCCATTGTTAAATTTTTAAGAGCTTTCTAAAACTGAAAACGAAAATACTCTGCGAGGTTTGGTTCTCGAAATATTCGCATCCAAAGTCAAATTACTGTATTTCGATGCAACCCTAAAAAGGGCTTTGGATAACGATATTTCCGCAACCAAGCCTTGTAAGAGGTTGCAGTTTTCAGTTTCGTATAGAAAATTAACAGGCCTTTTCGCCGATATAAATAAAAAAATTTTGCAAGCTTCGGTTCTCGAAATATTCACATCAGAAATGATATTTCTTTGTTTTTTTCGGTCCACCCTTAAAAAGTGTCGATGGCGATATTTCCACAACAAAGCCTCGTAAGGGGTTGCGGTTTGCAGTGGCGAATAGCAAATTCCCAGAGCTTTCCAGCGATGTAAAAATTTTGACAAAAATTTTTTCAATGATTTTTGAAAAAAATCATGGACTACCCCCTTGTCACTTTTTTTCAACTTTTAAAAAATGTTTCCAAATCCCATCGAGCTATACATCAAAAGACAGACTCTATCCGGACGTCTAAACCAAAAGCGTGTGGAAGGTCTGGTTCTCGAAATATTTTCATCCAAAGTGATTGCTCGATTTACTGCATTTCTGTGCAAAACATGCAAAAGCGTTTGTGTTTGGATAGCGATATTTCCGTAATCGAGCCTCGAAATCGGAAACGGTTTTAAAAATCCATTGTTAAATTTTTAAGAGCTTTCTAAAACTGAAAACGAAAATACTCTGCGAGGTTTGGTTCTCGAAATATTCGCATCCAAAGTCAAATTACTGTATTTCGATGCAACCCTAAAAAGGGCTTTGGATAACGATATTTCCGCAACCAAGCCTTGCAAGAGGTTGCAGTTTTCAGTTTCGTATAGAAAACTAACAGGCCTTTCCGCCGATATGAATAAAAAAATTTTGCAAGCTTCGGTTCTCGAAATATTCACATCAGAAATGATATTTCTTTGTTTTTTTCGGTCCAACCTTAAAAAGTGTCGATGGCGATATTTCCACAACAAAGCCTCGTAAGGGGTTGCGGTTTGCAGTGGCGAATAGCAAATTCCCAGAGCTTTCCAGCGATGTAAAAATTTTGACAAAAATTTTTTCAATGATTTTTGAAAAAAATCATGGACTACCCCCTTGTCACTTTTTTTCAACTTTTAAAAAATGTTTCCAAATCCCATCGAGCTATACATCAAAAGACAGGTTTTTTCAAACTCTATCCGGACGTCTACACCAAAAGCGTGTGGAAGGTCTGGTTCTCGAAATATTTTCATCCAAAGTGATTGCTCGATTTACTGCATTTCTGTGCAAAACATGCAAAAGCGTTTGTGTTTGGATAGCGATATTTCCGTAATCGAGCCTCGAAATCGGAAACGGTTTTAAAAATCCATTGTTAAATTTTTAAGAGCTTTCTAAAACTGAAAACGAAAATACTCTGCGAGGTTTGGTTCTCGAAATATTCGCATCCAAAGTCAAATTACTGTATTTCGATGCAACCCTAAAAAGGGCTTTGGATAACGATATTTCCGCAACCAAGCCTTGTAAGAGGTTGCAGTTTTCAGTTTCGTATAGAAAATTAACAGGCGTTTTCGCCGATATAAATAAAAAAATTTTGCAAGCTTCGGTTCTCGAAATATTCACATCAGAAATGATATTTCTTTGTTTTTTTCGGTCCAACCTTAAAAAGTGTCGATGGCGATATTTCCACAACAAAGCCTCGTAAGGGGTTGCGGTTTGCAGTGGCGAATAGCAAATTCCCAGAGCTTTCCAGCGATGTAAAAATTTTGACAAAAATTTTTTCAATGATTTTTGAAAAAAATCATGGACTACCCCCTTGTCACTTTTTTTCAACTTTTAAAAAATGTTTCCAAATCCCATCGAGCTATACATCAAAAGACAGGTTTTTTCAAACTCTATCCGGACGTCTACACCAAAAGCGTGTGGAAGGTCTGGTTCTCGAAATATTTTCATCCAAAGTGATTGCTCGATTTACTGCATTTCAGTGCAAAACATGCAAAAGCGTTTGTGTTTGGATAGCGATATTTGCGTAATCGAGCCTCGAAATCGGAAACGGTTTTAAAAACCCATTGTTAAATTTTTAAGAGCTTTCTAAAACTGAAAACGAAAATACTCTGCGAGGTTTGGTTCTCGAAATATTCGCATCCAAAGTCAAATTACTGTATTTCGATGCAACCCTAAAAAGGGCTTTGGATAACGATATTTCCGCAACCAAGCCTTGTAAGAGGTTGCAGTTTTCAGTTTCGTATAGAAAATTAACAGGCCTTTTCGCCGATATAAATAAAAAAATTTTGCAAGCTTCGGTTCTCGAAATATTCACATCAGAAATGATATTTCTTTGTTTTTTTCTGTCCACCCTTAAAAAGTGTCGATGGCGATATTTCCACAACAAAGCCTCGTAAGGGGTTGCGGTTTGCAGTGGCGAATAGCAAATTCCCAGAGCTTTCCAGCGATGTAAAAATTTTGACAAAAATTTTTTCAATGATTTTTGAAAAAAATCATGGACTACCCCCTTGTCACTTTTTTTCAACTTTTAAAAAATGTTTCCAAATCCCATCGAGCTATACATCAAAAGACAGACTCTATCCGGACGTCTAAACCAAAAGCGTGTGGAAGGTCTGGTTCTCGAAATATTTTCATCCAAAGTGATTGCTCGATTTACTGCATTTCTGTGCAAAACATGCAAAAGCGTTTGTGTTTGGATAGCGATATTTCCGTAATCGAGCCTCGAAATCGGAAACGGTTTTAAAAACCCATTGTTAAATTTTTAAGAGCTTTCTAAAACTGAAAACGAAAATACTCTGCGAGGTTTGGTTCTCGAAATATTCGCATCCAAAGTCAAATTACTGTATTTCGATGCAACCCTAAAAAGGGCTTTGGATAACGATATTTCCGCAACCAAGCCTTGCAAGAGGTTGCAGTTTTCAGTTTCGTATAGAAAACTAACAGGCCTTTCCGCCGATATGAATAAAAAAAGCTTCGGTTCTCGAAATATTCACATCAGAAATGATATTTCTTTGTTTTTTTCGGTCCAACCTTAAAAAGTGTCGATGGCGATATTTCCACAACAAAGCCTCGTAAGGGGTTGCGGTTTGCAGTGGCGAATAGCAAATTCCCAGAGCTTTCCAGCGATGTAAAAATTTTGACAAAAATTTTTTCAATGATTTTTGAAAAAAATCATGGACTACCCCCTTGTCACTTTTTTTCAACTTTTAAAAAATGTTTCCAAATCCCATCGAGCTATACATCAAAAGACAGGTTTTTTCAAACTCTATCCGGACGTCTACACCAAAAGCGTGTGGAAGGTCTGGTTCTCGAAATATTTTCATCCAAAGTGATTGCTCGATTTACTGCATTTCTGTGCAAAACATGCAAAAGCGTTTGTGTTTGGATAGCGATATTTGCGTAATCGAGCCTCGAAATCGGAAACGGTTTTAAAAACCCATTGTTAAATTTTTAAGAGCTTTCTAAAACTGAAAACGAAAATACTCTGCGAGGTTTGGTTCTCGAAATATTCGCATCCAAAGTCAAATTACTGTATTTCGATGCAACCCTAAAAAGGGCTTTGGATAACGATATTTCCGCAACCAAGCCTTGTAAGAGGTTGCAGTTTTCAGTTTCGTATAGAAAATTAACAGGCCTTTTCGCCGATATAAATAAAAAAATTTTGCAAGCTTCGGTTCTCGAAATATTCACATCAGAAATGATATTTCTTTGTTTTTTTCGGTCCACCCTTAAAAAGTGTCGATGGCGATATTTCCACAACAAAGCCTCGTAAGGGGTTGCGGTTTGCAGTGGCGAATAGCAAATTCCCAGAGCTTTCCAGCGATGTAAAAATTTTGACAAAAATTTTTTCAATGATTTTTGAAAAAAATCATGGACTACCCCCTTGTCACTTTTTTTCAACTTTTAAAAAATGTTTCCAAATCCCATCGAGCTATACATCAAAAGACAGACTCTATCCGGACGTCTAAACCAAAAGCGTGTGGAAGGTCTGGTTCTCGAAATATTTTCATCCAAAGTGATTGCTCGATTTACTGCATTTCTGTGCAAAACATGCAAAAGCGTTTGTGTTTGGATAGCGATATTTCCGTAATCGAGCCTCGAAATCGGAAACGGTTTTAAAAATCCATTGTTAAATTTTTAAGAGCTTTCTAAAACTGAAAACGAAAATACTCTGCGAGGTTTGGTTCTCGAAATATTCGCATCCAAAGTCAAATTACTGTATTTCGATGCAACCCTAAAAAGGGCTTTGGATAACGATATTTCCGCAACCAAGCCTTGCAAGAGGTTGCAGTTTTCAGTTTCGTATAGAAAACTAACAGGCCTTTCCGCCGATATGAATAAAAAAATTTTGCAAGCTTCGGTTCTCGAAATATTCACATCAGAAATGATATTTCTTTGTTTTTTTCGGTCCAACCTTAAAAAGTGTCGATGGCGATATTTCCACAACAAAGCCTCGTAAGGGGTTGCGGTTTGCAGTGGCGAATAGCAAATTCCCAGAGCTTTCCAGCGATGTAAAAATTTTGACAAAAATTTTTTCAATGATTTTTGAAAAAAATCATGGACTACCCCCTTGTCACTTTTTTTCAACTTTTAAAAAATGTTTCCAAATCCCATCGAGCTATACATCAAAAGACAGGTTTTTTCAAACTCTATCCGGACGTCTACACCAAAAGCGTGTGGAAGGTCTGGTTCTCGAAATATTTTCATCCAAAGTGATTGCTCGATTTACTGCATTTCTGTGCAAAACATGCAAAAGCGTTTGTGTTTGGATAGCGATATTTCCGTAATCGAGCCTCGAAATCGGAAACGGTTTTAAAAACCCATTGTTAAATTTTTAAGAGCTTTCTAAAACTGAAAACGAAAATACTCTGCGAGGTTTGGTTCTCGAAATATTCGCATCCAAAGTCAAATTACTGTATTTCGATGCAACCCTAAAAAGGGCTTTGGATAACGATATTTCCGCAACAAAGCCTTGTAAGAGGTTGCAGTGTTCAGTTTCGTATAGAAAATTAACAGGCCTTTCCGCCGATATGAATAAAAAAATTTTGCAAGCTTCGGTTCTCGAAATATTCACATCAGAAATGATATTTCTTTGTTTTTTTCGGTCCAACCTTAAAAAGTGTCGATGGCGATATTTCCACAACAAAGCCTCGTAAGGGGTTGCGGTTTGCAGTGGCGAATAGCAAATTCCCAGAGCTTTCCAGCGATGTAAAAATTTTGACAAAAATTTTTTCAATGATTTTTGAAAAAAATCATGGACTACCCCCTTGTCACTTTTTTTCAACTTTTAAAAAATGTTTCCAAATCCCATCGAGCTATACATCAAAAGACAGGTTTTTTCAAACTCTATCCGGACGTCTACACCAAAAGCGTGTGGAAGGTCTGGTTCTCGAAATATTTTCATCCAAAGTGATTGCTCGATTTACTGCATTTCTGTGCAAAACATGCAAAAGCGTTTGTGTTTGGATAGCGATATTTCCGTAATCGAGCCTCGAAATCGGAAACGGTTTTAAAAATCCATTGTTAAATTTTTAAGAGCTTTCTAAAACTGAAAACGAAAATACTCTGCGAGGTTTGGTTCTCGAAATATTCGCATCCAAAGTCAAATTACTGTATTTCGATGCAACCCTAAAAAGGGCTTTGGATAACGATATTTCCGCAACCAAGCCTTGTAAGAGGTTGCAGTTTTCAGTTTCGTATAGAAAATTAACAGGCCTTTTCGCCGATATAAATAAAAAAATTTTGCAAGCTTCGGTTCTCGAAATATTCACATCAGAAATGATATTTCTTTGTTTTTTTCGGTCCAACCTTAAAAAGTGTCGATGGCGATATTTCCACAACAAAGCCTCGTAAGGGGTTGCGGTTTGCAGTGGCGAATAGCAAATTCCCAGAGCTTTCCAGCGATGTAAAAATTTTGACAAACATTTTTTCAATGATTTTTGAAAAAAATCATGGACTACCCCCTTGTCACTTTTTTTCAACTTTTAAAAAATGTTTCCAAATCCCATCGAGCTATACATCAAAAGACAGGTTTTTTTCAAACTCTATCCGGACGTCTAAACCAAAAGCGTGTGGAAGGTCTGGTTCTCGAAATATTTTCATCCAAAGTGATTGCTCGATTTACTGCATTTCTGTGCAAAACATGCAAAAGCGTTTGTGTTTGGATAGCGATATTTCCGTAATCGAGCCTCGAAATCGGAAACGGTTTTAAAAACCCATTGTTAAATTTTTAAGAGCTTTCTAAAACTGAAAACGAAAATACTCTGCGAGGTTTGGTTCTCGAAATATTCGCATCCAAAGTCAAATTACTGTATTTCGATGCAACCCTAAAAAGGGCTTTGGATAACGATATTTCCGCAACCAAGCCTTGTAAGAGGTTGCAGTTTTCAGTTTCGTATAGAAAATTAACAGGCCTTTTCGCCGATATAAATAAAAAAATTTTGCAAGCTTCGGTTCTCGAAATATTCACATCAGAAATGATATTTCTTTGTTTTTTTCGGTCCAACCTTAAAAAGTGTCGATCGCGATATTTCCACAACAAAGCCTCGTAAGGGGTTGCGGTTTGCAGTGGCGAATAGCAAATTCCCAGAGCTTTCCAGCGATGTAAAAATTTTGACAAAAATTTTTTCAATGATTTTTGAAAAAAATCATGGACTACCCCCTTGTCACTTTTTTTCAACTTTTAAAAAATGTTTCCAAATCCCATCGAGCTATACATCAAAAGACAGGTTTTTTCAAACTCTATCCGGACGTCTACACCAAAAGCGTGTGGAAGGTCTGGTTCTCGAAATATTTTCATCCAAAGTGATTGCTCGATTTACTGCATTT
Organism: Leucozona laternaria; assembly: GCA_932273885.2. Lineage (NCBI taxonomy): Eukaryota > Metazoa > Arthropoda > Insecta > Diptera > Syrphidae > Leucozona > Leucozona laternaria. The sequence continues at coordinate 57,499,325 of OW026367.1, read as the reverse complement.
CTGTGCAAAACATGCAAAAGCGTTTGTGTTTGGATAGCGATATTTGCGTAATCGAGCCTCGAAATCGGAAACAGTTTTAAAAACCCAGTGTTAAATTTTTAAGAGCTTTCTAAAACTGAAAACGAAAATACTCTGCGAGGTTTGGTTCTCGAAATATTCGCATCCAAAGTCACATTACTGTATTTCGATGCAACCCTAAAAAGGGCTTTGGATAACGATATTTCCGCAACCAAGCCTTTAAAGAGGTTGCAGTTTTCAGTTTCCTATAGAAAATTAACAGGCCTTTCCGCCGATATGAACAAAAAAATTTTGCAATCTTCTGTTCTCGAAATATTCACATCAGAAATGATATTTCTTTGTTTTTTTCGGTCCAACCTTAAAAAGTGTCGATGGCGATATTTCCACAACAAAGCCTCGTAACGGGTTGCGGTTTGCAGCGGCGAATAGCAAATTCCCAGAGCTTTCCAGCGATGTAAAAATTTTGACAAAAATTTTTTCAATGATTTTTGAAAAAAATCATGGACTAACCCTCGTCACTTTTTTTCAACTTTTAAAAAATGTTTCCAAATCCCATCGAGCTATACATCAAAAGACAGGTTTTTTCAAACTCTATCCGGACGTCTACACCAAAAGCGTGTGGAAGGTCTGGTTCTCGAAATATTTTCATACAAAGTGATTGCTCGATTTACTGCATTTCTGTGCAAAACATGCAAAAGCGTTTGTGTTTGGATAGCGATATTTCCGTAATCGAGCCTCGAAATCGGAAACGGTTTTAAAAACCCATTGTTAAATTTTTAAGAGCTTTCTAAAACTGAAAACGAAAATACTCTGCGAGGTTTGGTTCTCGAAATATTCGCATCCAAAGTCAAATTACTGTATTTCGATGCAACCCTAAAAAGGGCTTTGGATAACGATATTTCCGCAACCAAGCCTTGCAAGAGGTTGCAGTTTTCAGTTTCGTATAGAAAACTAACAGGCCTTTCCGCCGATATGAATAAAAAAATTTTGCAAGCTTCGGTTCTCGAAATATTCACATCAGAAATGATATTTCTTTGTTTTTTTCGGTCCAACCTTAAAAAGTGTCGATGGCGATATTTCCACAACAAAGCCTCGTAAGGGGTTGCGGTTTGCAGTGGCGAATAGCAAATTCCCAGAGCTTTCCAGCGATGTAAAAATTTTGACAAAAATTTTTTCAATGATTTTTTTCAAAAATCATTGACTACCCCCTTGTCACTTTTTTTCAACTTTTAAAAAATGTTTCCAAATCCCATCGAGCTATACATCAAAAGACAGGTTTTTTCAAACTCTATCCGGACGTCTAAACCAAAAGCGTGTGGAAGGTCTGGTTCTCGAAATATTTTCATCCAAAGTGATTGCTCGATTTACTGCATTTCTGTGCAAAACATGCAAAAGCGTTTGTGTTTGGATAGCGATATTTGCGTAATCGAGCCTCGAAATCGGAAACGGTTTTAAAAACCCAGTGTAAAATTTTTAAGAGCTTTCTAAAACTGAAAACGAAAATACTCTGCGAGGTTTGGTTCTCGAAATATTCGCATCCAAAGTCACATTACTGTATTTCGATGCAACCCTAAAAAGGGCTTTGGATAACGATATTTCCGCAACCAAGCCTTGTAAGAGGTTGCAGTTTTCAGTTTCGTATAGAAAATTAACAGGCCTTTCCGCCGATATGAATACAAAAATTTTGCAAGCTTCGGTTCTCGAAATATTCACATCAGAAATGATATTTCTTTGTTTTTTTCGGTCCAACCTTAAAAAGTGTCGATGGCGATATTTCCACAACAAAGCCTCGTAAGGGGTTGCGGTTTGCAGTGGCGAATAGCAAATTCCCAGAGCTTTCCAGCGATGTAAAAATTTTGATAAAAATTTTTTCAATGATTTTTGAAAAAAATCATGGACTACCCCCTTGCCACTTTTTTTCAACTTTTAAAAAATGTTTCCAAATCCCATCGAGCTATAGATCAAAAGATAGGTTTTTTCAAACTCTATCCGGACGTCTAAACCAAAAGCGTGTGGAAGGTCTGGTTCTCGAAATATTTTCATCCAAAGTGATTGCTCGATTTACTGCATTTCTGTGCAAAACATGCAAAAGCGTTTGTGTTTGGATAGCGATATTTCCGTAATCGAGCCTCGAAATCAGAAACGGTTTTAAAAATCCAGTGTTAAATTTTTAAGAGCTTTCTAAAACTGAAAACGAAAATACTCTGCGAGGTTTGGTTCTCGAAATATTCGCATCCAAAGTCAAATTACTGTATTTCGATGCAACCCTAAAAAGGGCTTTGGATAACGATATTTCCGCAACCAAGCCTTGCAAGAGGTTGCAGTTTTCAGTTTCGTATAGAAAACTAACAGGCCTTTCCGCCGATATGAATAAAAAAATTTTGCAAGCTTCGGTTCTCGAAATATTCACATCAGAAATGATATTTCTTTGTTTTTTTCGGTCCAACCTTAAAAAGTGTCGATGGCGATATTTCCACAACAAAGCCTCGTAAGGGGTTGCGGTTTGCAGTGGCGAATAGCAAATTCCCAGAGCTTTCCAGCGATGTAAAAATTTTGACAAAAATTTTTTCAATGATTTTTTTCAAAAATCATTGACTACCCCCTTGTCACTTTTTTTCAACTTTTAAAAAATGTTTCCAAATCCCATCGAGCTATACATCAAAAGACAGGTTTTTTCAAACTCTATCCGGACGTCTAAACCAAAAGCGTGTGGAAGGTCTGGTTCTCGAAATATTTTCATCCAAAGTGATTGCTCGATTTACTGCATTTCTGTGCAAAACATGCAAAAGCGTTTGTGTTTGGATAGCGATATTTGCGTAATCGAGCCTCGAAATCGGAAACGGTTTTAAAAACCCAGTGTAAAATTTTTAAGAGCTTTCTAAAACTGAAAACGAAAATACTCTGCGAGGTTTGGTTCTCGAAATATTCGCATCCAAAGTCACATTACTGTATTTCGATGCAACCCTAAAAAGGGCTTTGGATAACGATATTTCCGCAACCAAGCCTTGTAAGAGGTTGCAGTTTTCAGTTTCGTATAGAAAATTAACAGGCCTTTCCGCCGATATGAATACAAAAATTTTGCAAGCTTCGGTTCTCGAAATATTCACATCAGAAATGATATTTCTTTGTTTTTTTCGGTCCAACCTTAAAAAGTGTCGATGGCGATATTTCCACAACAAAGCCTCGTAAGGGGTTGCGGTTTGCAGTGGCGAATAGCAAATTCCCAGAGCTTTCCAGCGATGTAAAAATTTTGATAAAAATTTTTTCAATGATTTTTGAAAAAAATCATGGACTACCCCCTTGCCACTTTTTTTCAACTTTTAAAAAATGTTTCCAAATCCCATCGAGCTATAGATCAAAAGATAGGTTTTTTCAAACTCTATCCGGACGTCTAAACCAAAAGCGTGTGGAAGGTCTGGTTCTCGAAATATTTTCATCCAAAGTGATTGCTCGATTTACTGCATTTCTGTGCAAAACATGCAAAAGCGTTTGTGTTTGGATAGCGATATTTCCGTAATCGAGCCTCGAAATCAGAAACGGTTTTAAAAATCCAGTGTTAAATTTTTAAGAGCTTTCTAAAACTGAAAACGAAAATACTCTGCGAGGTTTGGTTCTCGAAATATTCGCATCCAAAGTCAAATTGCTGTATTTCGATGCAACCCTAAAAAGGGCTTTGGATAACGATATTTCCGCAACCAAGCCTTGCAAGAGGTTGCAGTTTTCAGTTTCGTATAGAAAACTAACAGGCCTTTCCGCCGATATGAATAAAAAAATTTTGCAAGCTTCGGTTCTCGAAATATTCACATCAGAAATGATATTTCTTTGTTTTTTTCGGTCCAACCTTAAAAAGTGTCGATGGCGATATTTCCACAACAAAGCCTCGTAAGGGGTTGCGGTTTGCAGTGGCGAATAGCAAATTCCCAGAGCTTTCCAGCGATGTAAAAATTTTGACAAAAATTTTTTCAATGATTTTTTTCAAAAATCATTGACTACCCCCTTGTCACTTTTTTTCAACTTTTAAAAAATGTTTCCAAATCCCATCGAGCTATACATCAAAAGACAGGTTTTTTCAAACTCTATCCGGACGTCTAAACCAAAAGCGTGTGGAAGGTCTGGTTCTCGAAATATTTTCATCCAAAGTGATTGCTCGATTTACTGCATTTCTGTGCAAAACATGCAAAAGCGTTTGTGTTTGGATAGCGATATTTGCGTAATCGAGCCTCGAAATCGGAAACGGTTTTAAAAACCCATTGTTAAATTTTTAAGAGCTTTCTAAAACTGAAAACGAAAATACTCTGCGAGGTTTGGTTCTCGAAATATTCGCATCCAAAGTCAAATTACTGTATTTCGATGCAACCCTAAAAAGGGCTTTGGATAACGATATTTCCGCAACCAAGCCTTGTAAGAGGTTGCAGTTTTCAGTTTCGTATAGAAAATTAACAGGCCTTTCCGCCGATATGAATACAAAAATTTTGCAAGCTTCGGTTCTCGAAATATTCACATCAGAAATGATATTTCTTTGTTTTTTTCGGTCCAACCTTAAAAAGTGTCGATGGCGATATTTCCACAACAAAGCCTCGTAAGGGGTTGCGGTTTGCAGTGGCGAATAGCAAATTCCCAGAGCTTTCCAGCGATGTAAAAATTTTGATAAAAATTTTTTCAATGATTTTTGAAAAAAATCATGGACTACCCCCTTGCCACTTTTTTTCAACTTTTAAAAAATGTTTCCAAATCCCATCGAGCTATAGATCAAAAGATAGGTTTTTTCAAACTCTATCCGGACGTCTAAACCAAAAGCGTGTGGAAGGTCTGGTTCTCGAAATATTTTCATCCAAAGTGATTGCTCGATTTACTGCATTTCTGTGCAAAACATGCAAAAGCGTTTGTGTTTGGATAGCGATATTTGCGTAATCGAGCCTCGAAATCGGAAACGGTTTTAAAAACCCATTGTTAAATTTTTAAGAGCTTTCTAAAACTGAAAACGAAAATACTCTGCGAGGTTTGGTTCTCGAAATATTCGCATCCAAAGTCAAATTACTGTATTTCGATGCAACCCTAAAAAGGGCTTTGGATAACGATATTTCCGCAACCAAGCCTTGTAAGAGGTTGCAGTTTTCAGTTTCGTATAGAAAATTAACAGGCCTTTCCGCCGATATGAATACAAAAATTTTGCAAGCTTCGGTTCTCGAAATATTCACATCAGAAATGATATTTCTTTGTTTTTTTCGGTCCAACCTTAAAAAGTGTCGATGGCGATATTTCCACAACAAAGCCTCGTAAGGGGTTGCGGTTTGCAGTGGCGAATAGCAAATTCCCAGAGCTTTCCAGCGATGTAAAAATTTTGATAAAAATTTTTTCAATGATTTTTGAAAAAAATCATGGACTACCCCCTTGCCACTTTTTTTCAACTTTTAAAAAATGTTTCCAAATCCCATCGAGCTATAGATCAAAAGATAGGTTTTTTCAAACTCTATCCGGACGTCTAAACCAAAAGCGTGTGGAAGGTCTGGTTCTCGAAATATTTTCATCCAAAGTGATTGCTCGATTTACTGCATTTCTGTGCAAAACATGCAAAAGCGTTTGTGTTTGGATAGCGATATTTCCGTAATCGAGCCTCGAAATCAGAAACGGTTTTAAAAATCCAGTGTTAAATTTTTAAGAGCTTTCTAAAACTGAAAACGAAAATACTCTGGGAGGTTTGGTTCTCGAAATATTCGCATCCAAAGTCAAATTACTGTATTTCGATGCAACCCTAAAAAGGGCTTTGGATAACGATATTTCCGCAACCAAGCCTTGCAAGAGGTTGCAGTTTTCAGTTTCGTATAGAAAACTAACAGGCCTTTCCGCCGATATGAATAAAAAAATTTTGCAAGCTTCGGTTCTCGAAATATTCACATCAGAAATGATATTTCTTTGTTTTTTTCGGTCCAACCTTAAAAAGTGTCGATGGCGATATTTCCACAACAAAGCCTCGTAAGGGGTTGCGGTTTGCAGTGGCGAATAGCAAATTCCCAGAGCTTTCCAGCGATGTAAAAATTTTGACAAAAATTTTTTCAATGATTTTTGAAAAAAATCATTGACTACCCCCTTGTCACTTTTTTTCAACTTTTAAAAAATGTTTCCAAATCCCATCGAGCTATACATCAAAAGACAGGTTTTTTCAAACTCTATCCGGACGTCTAAACCAAAAGCGTGTGGAAGGTCTGGTTCTCGAAATATTTTCATCCAAAGTGATTGCTCGATTTACTGCATTTCTGTGCAAAACATGCAAAAGCGTTTGTGTTTGGATAGCGATATTTGCGTAATCGAGCCTCGAAATCGGAAACGGTTTTAAAAACCCATTGTTAAATTTTTAAGAGCTTTCTAAAACTGAAAACGAAAATACTCTGCGAGGTTTGGTTCTCGAAATATTCGCATCCAAAGTCAAATTACTGTATTTCGATGCAACCCTAAAAAGGGCTTTGGATAACGATATTTCCGCAACCAAGCCTTGTAAGAGGTTGCAGTTTTCAGTTTCGTATAGAAAATTAACAGGCCTTTCCGCCGATATGAATACAAAAATTTTGCAAGCTTCGGTTCTCGAAATATTCACATCAGAAATGATATTTCTTTGTTTTTTTCGGTCCAACCTTAAAAAGTGTCGATGGCGATATTTCCACAACAAAGCCTCGTAAGGGGTTGCGGTTTGCAGTGGCGAATAGCAAATTCCCAGAGCTTTCCAGCGATGTAAAAATTTTGATAAAAATTTTTTCAATGATTTTTGAAAAAAATCATGGACTACCCCCTTGCCACTTTTTTTCAACTTTTAAAAAATGTTTCCAAATCCCATCGAGCTATAGATCAAAAGATAGGTTTTTTCAAACTCTATCCGGACGTCTAAACCAAAAGCGTGTGGAAGGTCTGGTTCTCGAAATATTTTCATCCAAAGTGATTGCTCGATTTACTGCATTTCTGTGCAAAACATGCAAAAGCGTTTGTGTTTGGATAGCGATATTTCCGTAATCGAGCCTCGAAATCGGAAACGGTTTTAAAAATCCATTGTTAAATTTTTAAGAGCTTTCTAAAACTGAAAACGAAAATACTCTGCGAGGTTTGGTTCTCGAAATATTCGCATCCAAAGTCAAATTACTGTATTTCGATGCAACCCTAAAAAGGGCTTTGGATAACGATATTTCCGCAACCAAGCCTTGCAAGAGGTTGCAGTTTTCAGTTTCGTATAGAAAACTAACAGGCCTTTCCGCCGATATGAACAAAAAAATTTTGCAAGCTTCTGTTCTCGAAATATTCACATCAGAAATGATATTTCTTTGTTTTTTTCGGTCCAACCTTAAAAAGTGTCGATGGCGATATTTCCACAACAAAGCCTCGTAAGGCGTTGCGGTTTGCAGTGGCGAATAGCAAATTCCCAGAGCTTTCCAGCGATGTAAAAATTTTGACAAAAATTTTTTCAATGATTTTTGAAAAAAATCATGGACTACCCCCTTGTCACTTTTTTTCAACTTTTAAAAAATGTTTCCAAATCCCATCGAGCTATACATCAAAAGACAGGTTTTTTCAAACTCTATCCAGACGTCTAAACCAAAAGCGTGTGGAAGGTCTGGTTCTCGAAATATTTTCATCCAAAGTGATTGCTCGATTTACTGCATTTCTGTGCAAAACATGCAAAAGCGTTTGTGTTTGGATAGCGATATTTCCGTAATCGAGCCTCGAAATCGGAAACGGTTTTAAAAATCCATTGTTAAATTTTTAAGAGCTTTCTAAAACTGAAAACGAAAATACTCTGCGAGGTTTGGTTCTCGAAATATTCGCATCCAAAGTCAAATTACTGTATTTCGATGCAACCCTAAAAAGGGCTTTGGATAACGATATTTCCGCAACCAAGCCTTGCAAGAGGTTGCAGTTTTCAGTTTCGTATAGAAAACTAACAGGCCTTTCCGCCGATATGAATATAAAAATTTTGCAAGCTTCGGTTCTCGAAATATTCACATCAGAAATGATATTTCTTTGTTTTTTTCGGTCCAACCTTAAAAAGTGTCGATGGCGATATTTCCACAACAAAGCCTCGTAAGGGGTTGCGGTTTGCAGTGGCGAATAGCAAATTCCCAGAGCTTTCCAGCGATGTAAAAATTTTGACAAAAATTTTTTCAATGATTTTTGAAAAAAATCATGGACTACCCCCTTGCCACTTTTTTTCAACTTTTAAAAAATGTTTCCAAATCCCATCGAGCTATAGTTCAAAAGATAGGTTTTCTCAAACTCTATCCGGACGTCTAAACCAAAAGCGTGTGGAAGGTCTGGTTCTCGAAATATTTTCATCCAAAGTGATTGCTCGATTTACTGCATTTCTGTGCAAAACATGCAAAAGCGTTTGTGTTTGGATAGCGATATTTCCGTAATCGAGCCTCGAAATCGGAAACGGTTTTAAAAACCCATTGTTAAATTTTTAAGAGCTTTCTAAAACTGAAAACGAAAATACTCTGCGAGGTTTGGTTCTCGAAATATTCGCATCCAAAGTCAAATTACTGTATTTCGATGCAACCCTAAAAAGGGCTTTGGATAACGATATTTCCGCAACCAAGCCTTGTAAGAGGTTGCAGTTTTCAGTTTCGTATAGAAAATTAACAGGCCTTTCCGCCGATATGAATACAAAAATTTTGCAAGCTTCGGTTCTCGAAATATTCACATCAGAAATGATATTTCTTTGTTTTTTTCGGTCCAACCTTAAAAAGTGTCGATGGCGATATTTCCACAACAAAGCCTCGTAAGGGGTTGCGGTTTGCAGTGGCGAATAGCAAATTCCCAGAGCTTTCCAGCGATGTAAAAATTTTGACAAAAATTTTTTCAATGATTTTTGAAAAAAATCATGGACTACCCCCTTGTCACTTTTTTTCAACTTTTAAAAAATGTTTCCAAATCCCATCGAGCTATACATCAAAAGACAGGTTTTTTCAAACTCTATCCGGACGTCTAAACCAAAAGCGTGTGGAAGGTCTGGTTCTCGAAATATTTTCATCCAAAGTGATTGCTCGATTTACTGCATTTCTGTGCAAAACATGCAAAAGCGTTTGTGTTTGGATAGCGATATTTGCGTAATCGAGCCTCGAAATCGGAAACGGTTTTAAAAACCCATTGTTAAATTTTTAAGAGCTTTCTAAAACTGAAAACGAAAATACTCTGCGAGGTTTGGTTCTCGAAATATTCGCATCCAAAGTCAAATTACTGTATTTCGATGCAACCCTAAAAAGGGCTTTGGATAACGATATTTCCGCAACCAAGCCTTGTAAGAGGTTGCAGTTTTCAGTTTCGTATAGAAAATTAACAGGCCTTTTCGCCGATATAAATAAAAAAATTTTGCAAGCTTCGGTTCTCGAAATATTCACATCAGAAATGATATTTCTTTGTTTTTTTCGGTCCACCCTTAAAAAGTGTCGATGGCGATATTTCCACAACAAAGCCTCGTAAGGGGTTGCGGTTTGCAGTGGCGAATAGCAAATTCCCAGAGCTTTCCAGCGATGTAAAAATTTTGACAAAAATTTTTTCAATGATTTTTGAAAAAAATCATGGACTACCCCCTTGTCACTTTTTTTCAACTTTTAAAAAATGTTTCCAAATCCCATCGAGCTATACATCAAAAGACAGACTCTATCCGGACGTCTAAACCAAAAGCGTGTGGAAGGTCTGGTTCTCGAAATATTTTCATCCAAAGTGATTGCTCGATTTACTGCATTTCTGTGCAAAACATGCAAAAGCGTTTGTGTTTGGATAGCGATATTTCCGTAATCGAGCCTCGAAATCGGAAACGGTTTTAAAAATCCATTGTTAAATTTTTAAGAGCTTTCTAAAACTGAAAACGAAAATACTCTGCGAGGTTTGGTTCTCGAAATATTCGCATCCAAAGTCAAATTACTGTATTTCGATGCAACCCTAAAAAGGGCTTTGGATAACGATATTTCCGCAACCAAGCCTTGCAAGAGGTTGCAGTTTTCAGTTTCGTATAGAAAACTAACAGGCCTTTCCGCCGATATGAATAAAAAAATTTTGCAAGCTTCGGTTCTCGAAATATTCACATCAGAAATGATATTTCTTTGTTTTTTTCGGTCCAACCTTAAAAAGTGTCGATGGCGATATTTCCACAACAAAGCCTCGTAAGGGGTTGCGGTTTGCAGTGGCGAATAGCAAATTCCCAGAGCTTTCCAGCGATGTAAAAATTTTGACAAAAATTTTTTCAATGATTTTTGAAAAAAATCATGGACCCTTGTCACTTTTTTTCAACTTTTAAAAAATGTTTCCAAATCCCATCGAGCTATACATCAAAAGACAGGTTTTTTCAAACTCTATCCGGACATCTAAACCAAAAGCGTGTGGAAGGTCTGGTTCTCGAAATATTTTCATCCAAAGTGATTGCTCGATTTACTGCATTTCTGTGCAAAACATGCAAAAGCGTTTGTGTTTGGATAGCGATATTTCCGTAATCGAGCCTCGAAATCGGAAACGGTTTTAAAAATCCATTGTTAAATTTTTAAGAGCTTTCTAAAACTGAAAACGAAAATACTCTGCGAGGTTTGGTTCTCGAAATATTCGCATCCAAAGTCAAATTACTGTATTTCGATGCAACCCTAAAAAGGGCTTTGGATAACGATATTTCCGCAACCAAGCCTTGTAAGAGGTTGCAGTTTTCAGTTTCGTATAGAAAATTAACAGGCCTTTTCGCCGATATAAATAAAAAAATTTTGCAAGCTTCGGTTCTCGAAATATTCACATCAGAAATGATATTTCTTTGTTTTTTTCGGTCCACCCTTAAAAAGTGTCGATGGCGATATTTCCACAACAAAGCCTCGTAAGGGGTTGCGGTTTGCAGTGGCGAATAGCAAATTCCCAGAGCTTTCCAGCGATGTAAAAATTTTGACAAAAATTTTTTCAATGATTTTTGAAAAAAATCATGGACTACCCCCTTGTCACTTTTTTTCAACTTTTAAAAAATGTTTCCAAATCCCATCGAGCTATACATCAAAAGACAGACTCTATCCGGACGTCTAAACCAAAAGCGTGTGGAAGGTCTGGTTCTCGAAATATTTTCATCCAAAGTGATTGCTCGATTTACTGCATTTCTGTGCAAAACATGCAAAAGCGTTTGTGTTTGGATAGCGATATTTCCGTAATCGAGCCTCGAAATCGGAAACGGTTTTAAAAATCCATTGTTAAATTTTTAAGAGCTTTCTAAAACTGAAAACGAAAATACTCTGCGAGGTTTGGTTCTCGAAATATTCGCATCCAAAGTCAAATTACTGTATTTCGATGCAACCCTAAAAAGGGCTTTGGATAACGATATTTCCGCAACCAAGCCTTGTAAGAGGTTGCAGTTTTCAGTTTCGTATAGAAAATTAACAGGCCTTTTCGCCGATATAAATAAAAAAATTTTGCAAGCTTCGGTTCTCGAAATATTCACATCAGAAATGATATTTCTTTGTTTTTTTCGGTCCAACCTTAAAAAGTGTCGATGGCGATATTTCCACAACAAAGCCTCGTAAGGGGTTGCGGTTTGCAGTGGCGAATAGCAAATTCCCAGAGCTTTCCAGCGATGTAAAAATTTTGACAAAAATTTTTTCAATGATTTTTGAAAAAAATCATGGACTACCCCCTTGTCACTTTTTTTCAACTTTTAAAAAATGTTTCCAAATCCCATCGAGCTATACATCAAAAGACAGGTTTTTTCAAACTCTATCCGGACGTCTACACCAAAAGCGTGTGGAAGGTCTGGTTCTCGAAATATTTTCATCCAAAGTGATTGCTCGATTTACTGCATTTCTGTGCAAAACATGCAAAAGCGTTTGTGTTTGGATAGCGATATTTCCGTAATCGAGCCTCGAAATCGGAAACGGTTTTAAAAACCCATTGTTAAATTTTTAAGAGCTTTCTAAAACTGAAAACGAAAATACTCTGCGAGGTTTGGTTCTCGAAATATTCGCATCCAAAGTCAAATTACTGTATTTCGATGCAACCCTAAAAAGGGCTTTGGATAACGATATTTCCGCAACCAAGCCTTGCAAGAGGTTGCAGTTTTCAGTTTCGTATAGAAAATTAACAGGCCTTTTCGCCGATATAAATAAAAAAATTTTGCAAGCTTCGGTTCTCGAAATATTCACATCAGAAATGATATTTCTTTGTTTTTTTCGGTCCACCCTTAAAAAGTGTCGATGGCGATATTTCCACAACAAAGCCTCGTAAGGGGTTGCGGTTTGCAGTGGCGAATAGCAAATTCCCAGAGCTTTCCAGCGATGTAAAAATTTTGACAAAAATTTTTTCAATGATTTTTGAAAAAAATCATGGACTACCCCCTTGTCACTTTTTTTCAACTTTTAAAAAATGTTTCCAAATCCCATCGAGCTATACATCAAAAGACAGACTCTATCCGGACGTCTAAACCAATAGCGTGTGGAAGGTCTGGTTCTCGAAATATTTTCATCCAAAGTGATTGCTCGATTTACTGCATTTCTGTGCAAAACATGCAAAAGCGTTTGTGTTTGGATAGCGATATTTCCGTAATCGAGCCTCGAAATCGGAAACGGTTTTAAAAACCCATTGTTAAATTTTTAAGAGCTTTCTAAAACTGAAAACGAAAATACTCTGCGAGGTTTGGTTCTCGAAATATTCGCATCCAAAGTCAAATTACTGTATTTCGATGCAACCCTAAAAAGGGCTTTGGATAACGATATTTCCGCAACCAAGCCTTGCAAGAGGTTGCAGTTTTCAGTTTCGTATAGAAAACTAACAGGCCTTTCCGCCGATATGAATATAAAAATTTTGCAAGCTTCGGTTCTCGAAATATTCACATCAGAAATGATATTTCTTTGTTTTTTTCGGTCCAACCTTAAAAAGTGTCGATGGCGATATTTCCACAACAAAGCCTCGTAAGGGGTTGCGGTTTGCAGTGGCGAATAGCAAATTCCCAGAGCTTTCCAGCGATGTAAAAATTTTGACAAAAATTTTTTCAATGATTTTTGAAAAAAATCATGGACTACCCCCTTGTCACTTTTTTTCAACTTTTAAAAAATGTTTCCAAATCCCATCGAGCTATACATCAAAAGACAGGTTTTTTCAAACTCTATCCGGACGTCTACACCAAAAGCGTGTGGAAGGTCTGGTTCTCGAAATATTTTCATCCAAAGTGATTGCTCGATTTACTGCATTTCTGTGCAAAACATGCAAAAGCGTTTGTGTTTGGATAGCGATATTTCCGTAATCGAGCCTCGAAATCGGAAACGGTTTTAAAAACCCATTGTTAAATTTTTAAGAGCTTTCTAAAACTGAAAACGAAAATACTCTGCGAGGTTTGGTTCTCGAAATATTCGCATCCAAAGTCAAATTACTGTATTTCGATGCAACCCTAAAAAGGGCTTTGGATAACGATATTTCCGCAACCAAGCCTTGCAAGAGGTTGCAGTTTTCAGTTTCGTATAGAAAACTAACAGGCCTTTCCGCCGATATGAATATAAAAATTTTGCAAGCTTCGGTTCTCGAAATATTCACATCAGAAATGATATTTCTTTGTTTTTTTCGGTCCAACCTTAAAAAGTGTCGATGGCGATATTTCCACAACAAAGCCTCGTAAGGGGTTGCGGTTTGCAGTGGCGAATAGCAAATTCCCAGAGCTTTCCAGCGATGTAAAAATTTTGACAAAAATTTTTTCAATGATTTTTGAAAAAAATCATGGACTACCCCCTTGTCACTTTTTTTCAACTTTTAAAAAATGTTTCCAAATCCCATCGAGCTATACATCAAAAGACAGGTTTTTTCAAACTCTATCCGGACGTCTACACCAAAAGCGTGTGGAAGGTCTGGTTCTCGAAATATTTTCATCCAAAGTGATTGCTCGATTTACTGCATTTCTGTGCAAAACATGCAAAAGCGTTTGTGTTTGGATAGCGATATTTCCGTAATCGAGCCTCGAAATCGGAAACGGTTTTAAAAACCCATTGTTAAATTTTTAAGAGCTTTCTAAAACTGAAAACGAAAATACTCTGCGAGGTTTGGTTCTCGAAATATTCGCATCCAAAGTCAAATTACTGTATTTCGATGCAACCCTAAAAAGGGCTTTGGATAACGATATTTCCGCAACCAAGCCTTGTAAGAGGTTGCAGTTTTCAGTTTCGTATAGAAAATTAACAGGCCTTTTCGCCGATATAAATAAAAAAATTTTGCAAGCTTCGGTTCTCGAAATATTCACATCAGAAATGATATATCTTTGTTTTTTTCGGTCCACCCTTAAAAAGTGTCGATGGCGATATTTCCACAACAAAGCCTCGTAAGGGGTTGCGGTTTGCAGTGGCGAATAGCAAATTCCCAGAGCTTTCCAGCGATGTAAAAATTTTGACAAAAATTTTTTCAATGATTTTTGAAAAAAATCATGGACTACCCCCTTGTCACTTTTTTTCAACTTTTAAAAAATGTTTCCAAATCCCATCGAGCTATACATCAAAAGACAGACTCTATCCGGACGTCTAAACCAAAAGCGTGTGGAAGGTCTGGTTCTCGAAATATTTTCATCCAAAGTGATTGCTCGATTTACTGCATTTCTGTGCAAAACATGCAAAAGCGTTTGTGTTTGGATAGCGATATTTCCGTAATCGAGCCTCGAAATCGGAAACGGTTTTAAAAATCCATTGTTAAATTTTTAAGAGCTTTCTAAAACTGAAAACGAAAATACTCTGCGAGGTTTGGTTCTCGAAATATTCGCATCCAAAGTCAAATTACTGTATTTCGATGCAACCCTAAAAAGGGCTTTGGATAACGATATTTCCGCAACCAAGCCTTGTAAGAGGTTGCAGTTTTCAGTTTCGTATAGAAAATTAACAGGCCTTTTCGCCGATATAAATAAAAAAATTTTGCAAGCTTCGGTTCTCGAAATATTCACATCAGAAATGATATTTCTTTGTTTTTTTCGGTCCACCCTTAAAAAGTGTCGATGGCGATATTTCCACAACAAAGCCTCGTAAGGGGTTGCGGTTTGCAGTGGCGAATAGCAAATTCCCAGAGCTTTCCAGCGATGTAAAAATTTTGACAAAAATTTTTTCAATGATTTTTGAAAAAAATCATGGACTACCCCCTTGTCACTTTTTTTCAACTTTTAAAAAATGTTTCCAAATCCCATCGAGCTATACATCAAAAGACAGGTTTTTTCAAACTCTATCCGGACGTCTACACCAAAAGCGTGTGGAAGGTCTGGTTCTCGAAATATTTTCATCCAAAGTGATTGCTCGATTTACTGCATTTCTGTGCAAAACATGCAAAAGCGTTTGTGTTTGGATAGCGATATTTCCGTAATCGAGCCTCGAAATCGGAAACGGTTTTAAAAACCCATTGTTAAATTTTTAAGAGCTTTCTAAAACTGAAAACGAAAATACTCTGCGAGGTTTGGTTCTCGAAATATTCGCATCCAAAGTCAAATTACTGTATTTCGATGCAACCCTAAAAAGGGCTTTGGATAACGATATTTCCGCAACCAAGCCTTTTAAGAGGTTGCAGTTTTCAGTTTCCTATAGAAAATTAACAGGCCTTTCCGCCGATATGAACAAAAAAATTTTGCAAGCTTCTGTTCTCGAAATATTCACATCAGAAATGATATTTCTTTGTTTTTTTCGGTCCAACCTTAAAAAGTGTCGATGGCGATATTTCCACAACAAAGCCTCGTAAGGGGTTGCGGTTTGCAGTGGCGAATAGCAAATTCCCAGAGCTTTCCAGCGATGTAAAAATTTTGACAAAAATTTTTTCAATGATTTTTGAAAAAAATCATTGACTACCCCCTTGTCACTTTTTTTCAACTTTTAAAAAATGTTTCCAAATCCCATCGAGCTATACATCAAAAGACAGGTTTTTTCAAACTCTATCCGGACGTCTAAACCAAAAGCGTGTGGAAGGTCTGGTTCTCGAAATATTTTCATCCAAAGTGATTGCTCGATTTACTGCATTTCTGTGCAAAACATGCAAAAGCGTTTGTGTTTGGATAGCGATATTTCCGTAATCGAGCCTCGAAATCGGAAACGGTTTTAAAAACCCAGTGTTAAATTTTTAAGAGCTTTCTAAAACCGAAAACGAAAATACTCTGCGAGGTTTGGTTCTCGAAATATTCGCATCCAAAGTCACATTACTGTATTTCGATGCAACCCTAAAAAGGGCTTTGGATAACGATATTTCCGCAACCAAGCCTTTTAAGAGGTTGCAGTTTTCAGTTTCGTATAGAAAATTAACAGGCCTTTCCGCCGATATGAATACAAAAATTTTGCAAGCTTCGGTTCTCGAAATATTCACATCAGAAATGATATTTCTTTGTTTTTTTCGGTCCAACCTTAAAAAGTGTCGATGGCGATATTTCCACAACAAAGCCTCGTAAGGGGTTGCGGTTTGCAGTGGCGAATAGCAAATTCCCAGAGCTTTCCAGCGATGTAAAAATTTTGACAAAAATTTTTTCAATGATTTTTGAAAAAAATCATGGACTACCCCCTTGTCACTTTTTTTCAACTTTTAAAAAATGTTTCCAAATCCCATCGAGCTATACATCAAAAGACAGACTCTATCCGGACGTCTAAACCAAAAGCGTGTGGAAGGTCTGGTTCTCGAAATATTTTCATCCAAAGTGATTGCTCGATTTACTGCATTTCTGTGCAAAACATGCAAAAGCGTTTGTGTTTGGATAGCGATATTTCCGTAATCGAGCCTCGAAATCGGAAACGGTTTTAAAAACCCATTGTTAAATTTTTAAGAGCTTTCTAAAACTGAAAACGAAAATACTCTGCGAGGTTTGGTTCTCGAAATATTCGCATCCAAAGTCAAATTACTGTATTTCGATGCAACCCTAAAAAGGGCTTTGGATAACGATATTTCCGCAACCAAGCCTTGCAAGAGGTTGCAGTTTTCAGTTTCGTATAGAAAACTAACAGGCCTTTCCGCCGATATGAATATAAAAATTTTGCAAGCTTCGGTTCTCGAAATATTCACATCAGAAATGATATTTCTTTGTTTTTTTCGGTCCAACCTTAAAAAGTGTCGATGGCGATATTTCCACAACAAAGCCTCGTAAGGGGTTGCGGTTTGCAGTGGCGAATAGCAAATTCCCAGAGCTTTCCAGCGATGTAAAAATTTTGACAAAAATTTTTTCAATGATTTTTGAAAAAAATCATGGACTACCCCCTTGTCACTTTTTTTCAACTTTTAAAAAATGTTTCCAAATCCCATCGAGCTATACATCAAAAGACAGGTTTTTTCAAACTCTATCCGGACGTCTACACCAAAAGCGTGTGGAAGGTCTGGTTCTCGAAATATTTTCATCCAAAGTGATTGCTCGATTTACTGCATTTCTGTGCAAAACATGCAAAAGCGTTTGTGTTTGGATAGCGATATTTCCGTAATCGAGCCTCGAAATCGGAAACGGTTTTAAAAACCCATTGTTAAATTTTTAAGAGCTTTCTAAAACTGAAAACGAAAATACTCTGCGAGGTTTGGTTCTCGAAATATTCGCATCCAAAGTCAAATTACTGTATTTCGATGCAACCCTAAAAAGGGCTTTGGATAACGATATTTCCGCAACCAAGCCTTGTAAGAGGTTGCAGTTTTCAGTTTCGTATAGAAAATTAACAGGCCTTTTCGCCGATATAAATAAAAAAATTTTGCAAGCTTCAGTTCTCGAAATATTCACATCAGAAATGATATATCTTTGTTTTTTTCGGTCCACCCTTAAAAAGTGTCGATGGCGATATTTCCACAACAAAGCCTCGTAAGGGGTTGCGGTTTGCAGTGGCGAATAGCAAATTCCCAGAGCTTTCCAGCGATGTAAAAATTTTGACAAAAATTTTTTCAATGATTTTTGAAAAAAATCATGGACTACCCCCTTGTCACTTTTTTTCAACTTTTAAAAAATGTTTCCAAATCCCATCGAGCTATACATCAAAAGACAGACTCTATCCGGACGTCTAAACCAAAAGCGTGTGGAAGGTCTGGTTCTCGAAATATTTTCATCCAAAGTGATTGCTCGATTTACTGCATTTCTGTGCAAAACATGCAAAAGCGTTTGTGTTTGGATAGCGATATTTCCGTAATCGAGCCTCGAAATCGGAAACGGTTTTAAAAATCCATTGTTAAATTTTTAAGAGCTTTCTAAAACTGAAAACGAAAATACTCTGCGAGGTTTGGTTCTCGAAATATTCGCATCCAAAGTCAAATTACTGTATTTCGATGCAACCCTAAAAAGGGCTTTGGATAACGATATTTCCGCAACCAAGCCTTGTAAGAGGTTGCAGTTTTCAGTTTCGTATAGAAAATTAACAGGCCTTTTCGCCGATATAAATAAAAAAATTTTGCAAGCTTCGGTTCTCGAAATATTCACATCAGAAATGATATTTCTTTGTTTTTTTCGGTCCACCCTTAAAAAGTGTCGATGGCGATATTTCCACAACAAAGCCTCGTAAGGGGTTGCGGTTTGCAGTGGCGAATAGCAAATTCCCAGAGCTTTCCAGCGATGTAAAAATTTTGACAAAAATTTTTTCAATGATTTTTGAAAAAAATCATGGACTGCCCCCTTGTCACTTTTTTTCAACTTTTAAAAAATGTTTCCAAATCCCATCGAGCTATACATCAAAAGACAGGTTTTTTCAAACTCTATCCGGACGTCTACACCAAAAGCGTGTGGAAGGTCTGGTTCTCGAAATATTTTCATCCAAAGTGATTGCTCGATTTACTGCATTTCTGTGCAAAACATGCAAAAGCGTTTGTGTTTGGATAGCGATATTTCCGTAATCGAGCCTCGAAATCGGAAACGGTTTTAAAAACCCATTGTTAAATTTTTAAGAGCTTTCTAAAACTGAAAACGAAAATACTCTGCGAGGTTTGGTTCTCGAAATATTCGCATCCAAAGTCAAATTACTGTATTTCGATGCAACCCTAAAAAGGGCTTTGGATAACGATATTTCCGCAACCAAGCCTTTTAAGAGGTTGCAGTTTTCAGTTTCCTATAGAAAATTAACAGGCCTTTCCGCCGATATGAACAAAAAAATTTTGCAAGCTTCTGTTCTCGAAATATTCACATCAGAAATGATATTTCTTTGTTTTTTTCGGTCCAACCTTAAAAAGTGTCGATGGCGATATTTCCACAACAAAGCCTCGTAAGGGGTTGCGGTTTGCAGTGGCGAATAGCAAATTCCCAGAGCTTTCCAGCGATGTAAAAATTTTGACAAAAATTTTTTCAATGATTTTTGAAAAAAATCATTGACTACCCCCTTGTCACTTTTTTTCAACTTTTAAAAAATGTTTCCAAATCCCATCGAGCTATACATCAAAAGACAGGTTTTTTCAAACTCTATCCGGACGTCTAAACCAAAAGCGTGTGGAAGGTCTGGTTCTCGAAATATTTTCATCCAAAGTGATTGCTCGATTTACTGCATTTCTGTGCAAAACATGCAAAAGCGTTTGTGTTTGGATAGCGATATTTCCGTAATCGAGCCTCGAAATCGGAAACGGTTTTAAAAACCCAGTGTTAAATTTTTAAGAGCTTTCTAAAAACGAAAACGAAAATACTCTGCGAGGTTTGGTTCTCGAAATATTCGCATCCAAAGTCACATTACTGTATTTCGATGCAACCCTAAAAAGGGCTTTGGATAACGATATTTCCGCAACCAAGCCTTTTAAGAGGTTGCAGTTTTCAGTTTCGTATAGAAAATTAACAGGCCTTTCCGCCGATATGAATACAAAAATTTTGCAAGCTTCGGTTCTCGAAATATTCACATCAGAAATGATATTTCTTTGTTTTTTTCGGTCCAACCTTAAAAAGTGTCGATGGCGATATTTCCACAACAAAGCCTCGTAAGGGGTTGCGGTTTGCAGTGGCGAATAGCAAATTCCCAGAGCTTTCCAGCGATGTAAAAATTTTGACAAAAATTTTTTCAATGATTTTTTTCAACTTTTAAAAAATGTTTCCAAATCCCATCGAGCTATACATCAAAAGACAGGTTTTTTCAAACTCTATCCGGACGTCTACACCAAAAGCGTGTGGAAGGTCTGGTTCTCGAAATATTTTCATCCAAAGTGATTGCTCGATTTACTGCATTTCTGTGCAAAACATGCAAAAGCGTTTGTGTTTGGATAGCGATATTTCCGTAATCGAGCCTCGAAATCGGAAACGGTTTTAAAAATCCATTGTTAAATTTTTAAGAGCTTTCTAAAACTGAAAACGAAAATACTCTGCGAGGTTTGGTTCTCGAAATATTCGCATCCAAAGTCAAATTACTGTATTTCGATGCAACCCTAAAAAGGGCTTTGGATAACGATATTTCCGCAACCAAGCCTTGTAAGAGGTTGCAGTTTTCAGTTTCGTATAGAAAATTAACAGGCCTTTTCGCCGATAAAATTTTGCAAGCTTCGGTTCTCGAAATATTCACATCAGAAATGATATTTCTTTGTTTTTTTCGGTCCACCCTTAAAAAGTGTCGATGGCGATATTTCCACAACAAAGCCTCGTAAGGGGTTGCGGTTTGCAGTGGCGAATAGCAAATTCCCAGAGCTTTCCAGCGATGTAAAAATTTTGACAAAAATTTTTTCAATGATTTTTGAAAAAAATCATGGACTACCCCCTTGTCACTTTTTTTCAACTTTTAAAAAATGTTTCCAAATCCCATCGAGCTATACATCAAAAGACAGACTCTATCCGGACGTCTAAGCCAAAAGCGTGTGGAAGGTCTGGTTCTCGAAATATTTTCATCCAAAGTGATTGCTGGATTTACTGCATTTCTGTGCAAAACATGCAAAAGCGTTTGTGTTTGGATAGCGATATTTGCGTAATCGAGCCTCGAAATCGGAAACGGTTTTAAAAACCCACTATTAAATTTTTAAGAGCTTTCTAAAACTGAAAACGAAAATACTCTGCGAGGTTTGGTTCTCGAAATATTCGCATCCAAAGTCAAATTACTGTATTTCGATGCAACCCTAAAAAGGGCTTTGGATAACGATATTTCCGCAACCAAGCCTTGTAAGAGGTTGCAGTTTTCAGTTTCGTATAGAAAATTAACAGGCCTTTCCGCCGATATGAATACAAAAATTTTGCAAGCTTCGGTTCTCGAAATATTCACATCAGAAATGATATTTCTTTGTTTTTTTCGGTCCAACCTTAAAAAGTGTCGATGGCGATATTTCCACAACAAAGCCTCGTAAGGGGTTGCGGTTTGCAGTGGCGAATAGCAAATTCCCAGAGCTTTCCAGCGATGTAAAAATTTTGATAAAAATTTTTTCAATGATTTTTGAAAAAAATCATGGACTACCCCCTTGCCACTTTTTTTCAACTTTTAAAAAATGTTTCCAAATCCCATCGAGCTATAGATCAAAAGATAGGTTTTTTCAAACTCTATCCGGACGTCTGAACCAAAAGCGTGTGGAAGGTCTGGTTCTCGAAATATTTTCATCCAAAGTGATTGCTCGATTTACTGCATTTCTGTGCAAAACATGCAAAAGCGTTTGTGTTTGGATAGCGATATTTCCGTAATCGAGCCTCGAAATCAGAAACGGTTTTAAAAATCCATTGTTAAATTTTTAAGAGCTTTCTAAAACTGAAAACGAAAATACTCTGCGAGGTTTGGTTCTCGAAATATTCGCATCCAAAGTCAAATTACTGTATTTCGATGCAACCCTAAAAAGGGCTTTGGATAACGATATTTCCGCAACCAAGCCTTGCAAGAGGTTGCAGTTTTCAGTTTCGTATAGAAAACTAACAGGCCTTTCCGCCGATATGAATAAAAAAATTTTGCAAGCTTCGGTTCTCGAAATATTCACATCAGAAATGATATTTCTTTGTTTTTTTCGGTCCAACCTTAAAAAGTGTCGATGGCGATATTTCCACAACAAAGCCTCGTAAGGGGTTGCGGTTTGCAGTGGCGAATAGCAAATTCCCAGAGCTTTCCAGCGATGTAAAAATTTTGACAAAAATTTTTTCAATGATTTTTGAAAAAAATCATGGACTACCCCCTTGTCACTTTTTTTCAACTTTTAAAAAATGTTTCCAAATCCCATCGAGCTATACATCAAAAGACAGGTTTTTTCAAACTCTATCCGGACGTCTACACCAAAAGCGTGTGGAAGGTCTGGTTCTCGAAATATTTTCATCCAAAGTGATTGCTCGATTTACTGCATTTCTGTGCAAAACATGCAAAAGCGTTTGTGTTTGGATAGCGATATTTCCGTAATCGAGCCTCGAAATCGGAAACGGTTTTAAAAACCCATTGTTAAATTTTTAAGAGCTTTCTAAAACTGAAAACGAAAATACTCTGCGAGGTTTGGTTCTCGAAATATTCGCATCCAAAGTCAAATTACTGTATTTCGATGCAACCCTAAAAAGGGCTTTGGATAACGATATTTCCGCAACCAAGCCTTGCAAGAGGTTGCAGTTTTCAGTTTCGTATAGAAAACTAACAGGCCTTTCCGCCGATATGAATATAAAAATTTTGCAAGCTTCGGTTCTCGAAATATTCACATCAGAAATGATATTTCTTTGTTTTTTTCGGTCCAACCTTAAAAAGTGTCGATGGCGATATTTCCACAACAAAGCCTCGTAAGGGGTTGCGGTTTGCAGTGGCGAATAGCAAATTCCCAGAGCTTTCCAGCGATGTAAAAATTTTGACAAAAATTTTTTCAATGATTTTTGAAAAAAATCATGGACTACCCCCCTTGTCACTTTTTTTCAACTTTTAAAAAATGTTTCCAAATCCCATCGAGCTATACATCAAAAGACAGGTTTTTTCAAACTCTATCCGGACGTCTAAACCAAAAGCGTGTGGAAGGTCTGGTTCTCGAAATATTTTCATCCAAAGTAAAGCTCGATTTACTGCATTTCTGTGCAAAACATGCAAAAGCGTTTGTGTTTGGATAGCGATATTTCCGTAATCGAGCCTCGAAATCGGAAACGGTTTTAAAAACCCATTGTTAAATTTTTAAGAGCTTTCTAAAACTGAAAACGAAAATACTCTGCGAGGTTTGGTTCTCGAAATATTCGCATCCAAAGTCACATTACTGTATTTCGATGCAACCCTAAAAAGGGCTTTGGATAACGATATTTCCGCAACCAAGCCTTGCACGAGGTTGCAGTTTTCAGTTTCGTATAGAAAACTAACAGGCCTTTCCGCCGATATGAATAAAAAAATTTTGCAAGCTTCGGTTCTCGAAATATTCACATCAGAAATGATATTTCTTTGTTTTTTTCGGTCCAACCTTAAAAAGTGTCGATGGCGATATTTCCACAACAAAGCCTCGTAAGGGGTTGCGGTTTGCAGTGGCGAATAGCAAATTCCCAGAGCTTTCCAGCGATGTAAAAATTTTGACAAAAATTTTTTCAATGATTTTTGAAAAAAATCATGGACTACCCCCTTGTCACTTTTTTTCAACTTTTAAAAAATGTTTCCAAATCCCATCGAGCTATACATCAAAAGACAGGTTTTTTCAAACTCTATCCGGACGTCTAAACCAAAAGCGTGTGGAAGGTCTGGTTCTCGAAATATTTTCATCCAAAGTGATTGCTCGATTTACTGCATTTCTGTGCAAAACATGCAAAAGCGTTTGTGTTTGGATAGCGATATTTCCGTAATCGAGCCTCGAAATCGGAAACGGTTTTAAAAACCCATTGTTAAATTTTTAAGAGCTTTCTAAAACTGAAAACGAAAATACTCTGCGAGGTTTGGTTCTCGAAATATTCGCATCCAAAGTCACATTACTGTATTTCGATGCAACCCTAAAAAGGGCTTTGGATAACGATATTTCCGCAACCAAGCCTTGCACGAGGTTGCAGTTTTCAGTTTCGTATAGAAAACTAACAGGCCTTTCCGCCGATATGAATAAAAAAATTTTGCAAGCTGCGGTTCTCGAAATATTCACATCAGAAATGATATTTCTTTGTTTTTTTCGGTCCAACCTTAAAAAGTGTCGATGGCGATATTTCCACAACAAAGCCTCGTAAGGGGTTGCGGTTTGCAGTGGCGAATAGCAAATTCCCAGAGCTTTCCAGCGATGTAAAAATTTTGATAAAAATTTTTTCAATGATTTTTGAAAAAAATCATGGACTACCCCTTGCCACTTTTTTTCAACTTTTAAAAAATGTTTCCAAATCCCATCGAGCTATAGATCAAAAGATAGGTTTTTTCAAACTCTATCCGGACGTCTGAACCAAAAGCGTGTGGAAGGTCTGGTTCTCGAAATATTTTCATCCAAAGTGATTGCTCGATTTACTGCATTTCTGTGCAAAACATGCAAAAGCGTTTGTGTTTGGATAGCGATATTTCCGTAATCGAGCCTCGAAATCAGAAACGGTTTTAAAAATCCATTGTAAAATTTTTAAGAGCTTTCTAAAACTGAAAACGAAAATACTCTGCGAGGTTTGGTTCTCGAAATATTCGCATCCAAAGTCAAATTACTGTATTTCGATGCAACCCTAAAAAGGGCTTTGGATAACGATATTTCCGCAACCAAGCCTTGCAAGAGGTTGCAGTTTTCAGTTTCGTATAGAAAACTAACAGGCCTTTCCGCCGATATGAATAAAAAAAATTTTGCAAGCTTCGGTTCTCGAAATATTCACATCAGAAATGATATTTCTTTGTTTTTTTCGGTCCAACCTTAAAAAGTGTCGATGGCGATATTTCCACAACAAAGCCTCGTAAGGGGTTGCGGTTTGCAGTGGCGAATAGCAAATTCCCAGAGCTTTCCAGCGATGTAAAAATTTTGACAAAAATTTTTTCAATGATTTTTGAAAAAAATCATGGACTACCCCCCTTGTCACTTTTTTTCAACTTTTAAAAAATGTTTCCAAATCCCATCGAGCTATACATCAAAAGACAGGTTTTTTCAAACTCTATCCGGACGTCTAAACCAAAAGCGTGTGGAAGGTCTGGTTCTCGAAATATTTTCATCCACAGTAAAGCTCGATTTACTGCATTTCTGTGCAAAACATGCAAAAGCGTTTGTGTTTGGATAGCGATATTTCCGTAATCGAGCCTCGAAATCGGAAACGGTTTTAAAAACCCATTGTTAAATTTTTAAGAGCTTTCTAAAACTGAAAACGAAAATACTCTGCGAGGTTTGGTTCTCGAAATATTCGCATCCAAAGTCACATTACTGTATTTCGATGCAACCCTAAAAAGGGCTTTGGATAACGATATTTCCGCAACCAAGCCTTTTAAGAGGTTGCAGTTTTCAGTTTCCTATAGAAAATTAACAGGCCTTTCCGCCGATATGAACAAAAAAATTTTGCAAGCTTCTGTTCTCGAAATATTCACATCAGAAATGATATTTCTTTGTTTTTTTCGGTCCAACCTTAAAAAGTGTCGATGGCGATATTTCCACAACAAAGCCTCGTAAGGGGTTGCGGTTTGCAGTGGCGAATAGCAAATTCCCAGAGCTTTCCAGCGATGTAAAAATTTTGACAAAAATTTTTTCAATGATTTTTGAAAAAAATCATGGACTACCCCCTTGTCACTTTTTTTCAACTTTTAAAAAATGTTTCCAAATCCCATCGAGCTATACATCAAAAGACAGGTTTTTTCAAACTCTATCCGGACGTCTAAACCAAAAGCGTGTGGAAGGTCTGGTTCTCGAAATATTTTCATCCAAAGTGATTGCTCGATTTACTGCATTTCTGTGCAAAACATGCAAAAGCGTTTGTGTTTGGATAGCGATATTTCCGTAATCGAGCCTCGAAATCGGAAACGGTTTTAAAAACCCATTGTTAAATTTTTAAGAGCTTTCTAAAACTGAAAACGAAAATACTCTGCGAGGTTTGGTTCTCGAAATATTCGCATCCAAAGTCAAATTACTGTATTTCGATGCAACCCTAAAAAGGCTTTGGATAACGATATTTCCGCAACCAAGCCTTGCAAGAGGTTGCAGTTTTCAGTTTCGTATAGAAAACTAACAGGCCTTTCCGCCGATATGAATAAAAAAATTTTGCAAGCTTCGGTTCTCGAAATATTCACATCAGAAATGATATTTCTTTGTTTTTTTCGGTCCAACCTTAAAAAGTGTCGATGGCGATATTTCCACAACAAAGCCTCGTAAGGGGTTGCGGTTTGCAGTGGCGAATAGCAAATTCCCAGAGCTTTCCAGCGATGTAAAAATTTTGACAAAAATTTTTTCAATGATTTTTGAAAAAAATCATGGACTACCCCCTTGTCACTTTTTTTCAACTTTTAAAAAATGTTTCGAAATCCCATCGAGCTATACATCAAAAGACAGGTTTTTTCAAACTCTATCCGGACGTCTGCACCAAAAGCGTGTGGAAGGTCTGGTTCTCGAAATATTTTCATCCAAAGTGATTGCTCGATTTACTGCATTTCTGTGCAAAACATGCAAAAGCGTTTGTGTTTGGATAGCGATATTTGCGTAATCGAGCCTCGAAATCGGAAACGGTTTTAAAAACCCATTGTTAAATTTTTAAGAGCTTTCTAAAACTGAAAACGAAAATACTCTGCGAGGTTTGGTTCTCGAAATATTCGCATCCAAAGTCAAATTACTGTATTTCGATGCAACCCTAAAAAGGGCTTTGGATAACGATATTTCCACAACCAAGCCTTGTAAGAGGTTGCAGTGTTCAGTTTCGTATAGAAAATTAACAGGCCTTTCCGCCGATATGAATAAAAAAAATTTGCAAGCTTTGGTTCTCGAAATATTCGCATCAGAAATGATATTACTTTGTTTTTTTCGGTCCAACCTTAAAAAGTGTGTCGATGGCGATATTTCCACAACAAAGCCTCGTAAGGGGTTGCGGTTTGCAGTGGCGAATAGCAAATTCCCAGAGCTTTCCAGCGATGTAAAAATTTTGAAAAAAATTTTTTCAATGATTTTTGAAAAAAATCATGGACTACCCCCTTGTCACTTTTTTTCAACTTTTAAAAAATGTTTCCAAATCCCATCGAGCTTTACATCAAAAGACAGGTTTTTTCAAACTCTATCCGGACGTCTAAACCAAAAGCGTGTGGAAGGTCTGGTTCTCGAAATATTTTCATCCAAAGTGATTGCTCGATTTACTGCATTTCTGTGCAAAACATGCAAAAGCGTTTGTGTTTGGATAGCGATATTTCCGTAATCGAGCCTCGAAATCGGAAACGGTTTTAAAAATCTAGTGTTAAATTTTTAAGAGCTTTCTAAGACTGAAAACGAAAATACTCTGCGAGGTTTGGTTCTCGAAATATTCGCATCCAAAGTCAAATTACTGTATTTCGATGCAACCCTAAAAAGGGCTTTGGATAACGATATTTCCGCAACCAAGCCTTGTAAGAGGTTGCAGTGTTCAGTTTCGTATAGAAAATTAACAGGCCTTTCCGCCGATATGAATAAAAAAAATTTGCAAGCTTTGGTTCTCGAAATATTCGCATCAGAAATGATATTACTTTGTTTTTTTCGGTCCAACCTTAAAAAGTGTGTCGATGGCGATATTTCCACAACAAAGCCTCGTAAGGGGTTGCGGTTTGCAGTGGCGAATAGCAAATTCCCAGAGCTTTCCAGCGATGTAAAAATTTTGAAAAAAATTTTTTCAATGATTTTTGAAAAAAATCATGGACTACCCCCTTGTCACTTTTTTTCAACTTTTAAAAAATGTTTCCAAATCCCATCGAGCTTTACATCAAAAGACAGGTTTTTTCAAACTCTCTCCGGACGTCTAAACCAAAAGCGTGTGGAAGGTCTGGTTCTCGAAATATTTTCATCCAAAGTGATTGCTCGATTTACTGCATTTCTGTGCAAAACATGCAAAAGCGTTTGTGTTTGGATAGCGATATTTCCGTAATCGAGCCTCGAAATCGGAAACGGTTTTAAAAATCTAGTGTTAAATTTTTAAGAGCTTTCTAAGACTGAAAACGAAAATACTCTGCGAGGTTTGGTTCTCGAAATATTCGCATCCAAAGTCAAATTACTGTATTTCGATGCAACCCTAAAAAGGGCTTTGGATAACGATATTTCCGCAACCAAGCCTTGCAAGAGGTTGCAGTTTTCAGTTTCGTATAGAAAATTAACAGGCCTTTTCGCCGATATAAATAAAAAAATTTTGCAAGCTTTGGTTCTCGAAATATTCACATCAGAAATGATATTTCTTTGTTTTTTTCGGTCCAACCTTAAAAAGTGTCGATGGCGATATTTCCACAACAAAGCCTCGTAAGGGGTTGCGGTTTGCAGTGGCGAATAGCAAATTCCCAGAGCTTTCCAGCGATGTAAAAATTTTGACAAAAATCTTTTCAATGATTTTTGAAAAAAATCATGGACTACCCCCTTGTCACTTTTTTTCAACTTTTAAAAAATGTTTCCAAATCCCATCGAGCTATACATCAAAAGACAGGTTTTTTCAAACTCTATCCGGACGTCTACACCAAAAGCGTGTGGAAGGTCTGGTTCTCGAAATATTTTCATCCAAAGTGATTGCTCGATTTACTGCATTTCTGTGCAAAACATGCAAAAGCGTTTGTGTTTGGATAGCGATATTTGCGTAATCGAGCCTCGAAATCGGAAACGGTTTTAAAAACCCATTGTTAAATTTTTAAGAGCTTTCTAAAACTGAAAACGAAAATACTCTGCGAGGTTTGGTTCTCGAAATATTCGCATCCAAAGTCAAATTACTGTATTTCGATGCAACCCTAAAAAGGGCTTTGGATAACGATATTTCCGCAACCAAGCCTTGCAAGAGGTTGCAGTTTTCATTTTCGTATACAAAATTAACAGGCCTTTCCGCCGATATGAATACAAAAATTTTGCAAGCTTCGGTTCTCGAAATATTCACATCAGAAATGATATTTCTTTGTTTTTTCGGTCCAACCTTAAAAAGTGTCGATGGCGATATTTCCACAACAAAGCCTCGTAAGGGGTTGCGGTTTGCAGTGGCGAATAGCAAATTCCCAGAGCTTTCCAGCGATGTAAAAATTTTGACAAAAATTTTTTCAATGATTTTTGAAAAAAATCATGGACTACCCCCTTGTCACTTTTTTTCAACTTTTAAAAAATGTTTCCAAATCCCATCGAGCTATACATCAAAAGACAGGTTTTTTCAAACTCTATCCGGACGTCTAAACCAAAAGCGTGTGGAAGGTCTGGTTCTCGAAATATTTTCATCCAAAGTGATTGCTCGATTTACTGCATTTCTGTGCAAAACATGCAAAAGCGTTTGTGTTTGGATAGCGATATTTCCGTAATCGAGCCTCGAAATCGGAAACGGTTTTAAAAATCTAGTGTTAAATTTTTAAGAGCTTTCTAAAACTGAAAACGAAAATACTCTGCGAGGTTTGGTTCTCGAAATATTCGCATCCAAAGTCAAATTACTGTATTTCGATGCAACCCTAAAAAGGGCTTTGGATAACGATATTTCCGCAACCAAGCCTTGTAAGAGGTTGCAGTTTTCAGTTTCGTATAGAAAATTAACAGGCCTTTCCGCCGATATGAATAAAAAAATTTTGCAAGCTTCGGTTCTCGAAATATTCACATCAGAAATGATATTTCTTTGTTTTTTCGGTCCAACCTTAAAAAGTGTCGATGGCGATATTTCCACAACAAAGCCTCGTAAGGGGTTGCGGTTTGCAGTGGCGAATAGCAAATTCCCAGAGCTTTCCAGCGATGTAAAAATTTTGACAAAAATTTTTTCAATGATTTTTGAAAAAAATCATGGACTACCCCCTTGTCACTTTTTTTCAACTTTTAAAAAATGTTTCCAAATCCAATCGAGCTATACATCAAAAGACAGGTTTTTTCAAACTCTATCCGGACGTCTACACCAAAAGCGTGTGGAAGGTCTGGTTCTCGAAATATTTTCATCCAAAGTGATTGCTCGATTTACTGCATTTCTGTGCAAAACATGCAAAAGCGTTTGTTTTTGGATAGCGATATTTCCGTAATCGAGCCTGGAAATCGGAAACGGTTTTAAAAATCCATTGTTAAATTTTTAAGAGCTTTCTAAAACTGAAAACGAAAATACTCTGCGAGGTTTGGTTCTCGAAATATTCGCATCCAAAGTCAAATTACTGTATTTCGATGCAACCCTAAAAAGGGCTTTGGATAACGATATTTCCGCAACCAAGCCTTGTAAGAGGTTGCAGTTTTCAGTTTCGTATAGAAAATTAACAGGCCTTTCCGCCGATATGAATAAAAAAATTTTGCAAGCTTCGGTTCTCGAAATATTCACATCAGAAATGATATTTCTTTGTTTTTTTCGGTCCAACCTTAAAAAGTGTCGATGGCGATATTTCCACAACAAAGCCTCGTAAGGAGTTGTGGTTTGCAGTGGCGAATAGCAAATTCCCAGAGCTTTCCAGCGATGTAAAAATTTTGACAAAATTTTTTCAATGATTTTTGAAAAAAATCATGGACCCCTTGCCACTTTTTTCAACTTTTAAAAAATGTTTCCAAATCCCATCGAGCTATACATCAAAAGACAGGTTTTTTCAAACTCTATCCGGACGTCTAAACCAAAAGCGTGTGGAAGGTCTGGTTCTCGAAATATTTTCATCCAAAGTGATTGCTCGATTTACTGCATTTCTGTGCAAAACATGCAAAAGCGTTTGTGTTTGGATAGCGATATTTCCGTAATCGAGCCTCGAAATCGGAAACGGTTTTAAAAATCCAAAGTTAAATTTTTAAGAGCTTTCTAAAACTGAAAACGAAAATACTCTGCGAGGTTTGGTTCTCGAAATATTCGCATCCAAAGTCAAATTACTGTATTTCGATGCAACCCTAAAAAGGGCTTTGGATAACGATATTTCCGCAACCAAGCCTTGTAAGAGAATGCAGTTTTCAGTTTCGTATAGAAAATTAACAGGCCTTTCCGCCGATATGAATAAAAAAATTTTGCAAGCTTCGGTTCTCGAAATATTCACATCAGAAATGATATTTCTTTGTTTTTTTCGGTCCAACCTTAAAAAGTGTCGATGGGGATATTTCCACAACAAAGCCTCGTAAGGGGTTGCGGTTTGCAGTGGCGAATAGCAAATTCCTAGAGCTTTCCAGCGATGTAAAAATTTTGACAAAAATTTTTTCAATGATTTTTGAAAAAAATCATGGACTACCCCCTTGCCACTTTTTTTCAACTTTTAAAAAATGTTTCCAAATCCCATCGAGCTTTACATCAGAAGACAGGTTTTTTCAAACTCTATCCGGACGTCTAAACCAAAAGCGTGTGGAAGGTCTGGTTCTCGAAATATTTTCATCCAAAGTGATTGCTCGATTTACTGCATTTCTGTGCAAAACATGCAAAAGCGTTTGTGTTTGGATAGCGATATTTCCGTAATCGAGCCTCGAAATCGGAAACGGTTTTAAAAACCCATTGTTAAATTTTTAAGAGCTTTCTAAAACTGAAAACGAAAATACTCTGCGAGGTTTGGTTCTCGAAATATTCGCATCCAAAGTCAAATTACTATATTTCGATGCAACCCTAAAAAGGGCTTTGGATAACGATATTTCCGCAACCAAGCCTTTTAAGAGGTTGCAATTTTCAGTTTCCTATAGAAAATTAACAGGCCTTTCCGCCGATATGAATAAAAAAAATTTGCAAGCTTCGGTTCTCGAAATATTCGCATCAGAAATGATATTACTTTGTTTTTTTCGGTCCAACCTTAAAAAGTGTGTCGATGGCGATATTTCCACAACAAAGCCTCGTAAGGGGTTGCGGTTTGCAGTGGCGAATAGCAAATTCCTAGAGCTTTCCAGCGATGTAAAAATTTTGACAAAAATTTTTTCAATGATTTTTGAAAAAAATCATGGACTACCCCTTGCCACTTTTTTCAACTTTTAAAAAATATTTCCAAATCCCATCAAGCTTTACATCAAAAGACAGGTTTTTTCAAACTCTCTCCGGACGTCTAAACCAAAAGCGTGTGGAAGGTCTGGTTCTCGAAATATTTTCATCCAAAGTGATTGCTCGATTTACTGCATTTCTGTGCAAAACATGCAAAAGCGTTTGTGTTTGGATAGCGATATTTCCGTAATCGAGCCTCGAAATCGGAAACGGTTTTAAAAATCCATTGTTAAATTTTTAAGAGCTTTCTAAGACTGAAAACGAAAATACTCTGCGAGGTTTGGTTCTCGAAATATTCGCATCCAAAGTCAAATTACTGTATTTCGATGCAACCCTAAAAAGGGCTTTGGATAACGATATTTCTGCAACCAAGCCTTGTAAGAGGTTGCAGTTTTCAGTTTCGTATAGAAAATTAACAGGCCTTTCCGCCGATATAAATAAAAAAAATTTGCAAGCTTTGGTTCTCGAAATATTCGCATCAGAAATGATATTACTTTGTTTTTTTCGGTCCAACCTTAAAAAGTGTGTCGATGGCGATATTTCCACAACAAAGCCTCGTAAGGGGTTGCGGTTTGCAGTGGCGAATAGCAAATTCCCAGAGCTTTCCAGCGATGTAAAAATTTTGACAAAAATTTTTTCAATGATTTTTGAAGAAAATCATGGACTACCCCCTTGCCACTTTTTTTCAACTTTTAAAAAATGTTTCCAAATCCCATCGAGCTTTACATCAAAAGACAGGTTTTTTCAAACTCTATCCGGACGTCTAAACCAAAAGCGTGTGGAAGGTCTGGTTCTCGAAATATTTTCATCCAAAGTGATTGCTCGATTTACTGCATTTCTGTGCAAAACATGCAAAAGCGTTTGTGTTTGGATAGCGATATTTCCGTAATCGAGCCTCGAAATCGGAACCGGTTTTAAAAACCCATTGTTAAATTTTTAAGAGCTTTCTAAAACTGAAATCGAAAATACTCTGCGAGGTTTGGTTCTCGAAATATTCGCATCCAAAGTCAAATTACTGTATTTCGATGCAACCCTAAAAGGGCTTTGGATAACGATATTTCCGCAACCAAGCCTTGTAAGAGGTTGCAGTTTTCAGTTTCGTATAGAAAATTAACAGGCCTTTCCGCCGATATGAATAAGAAAATTTTGCAAGCTTCGGTTCTCGAAATATTCACATCAGAAATGATATTTCTTTGTTTTTTTCGGTCCAACCTTAAAAAGTGTCGATGGCGATATTTCCACAACAAAGCCTCGTAAGGGGTTGCGGTTTGCAGTGGCGAATAGCAAATTCCCAGAGCTTTCCAGCGATGTAAAAATTTTGACAAAAATTTTTTCAATGATTTTTGAAAAAAAACCTTGAATTACCCCCTTGCCACTTTTTTTCAACTTTTAAAACATGTTTCCAAATCCCATCGAGCTATACATCAAAAGACAGGTTTTTTCAAACTCTATCCGGACGTCTAAACCAAAAGCGTGTGGAAGGTCTGGTTCTCGAAATATTCGCATCCAAAGTCAAATTACTGTATTTCGATGCAACCCTAAAAAGGGCTTTGGATAACGATATTTCCGCAACCAAGCCTTGTAAGAGGTTGCAGTTTTCAGTTTCGTATAGAAAATTAACAGGCCTTTCTGCCGATATGAATAAAAAAATTTTGCAAGCTTCGGTCCTCGAAATATTAATGCCATCTTTAGATTTTCCAATTTTTCTTTTCTAATGCCTGGACTGAGAGTGTCAAGTTAGCACTACCTACCTAGTTTTTGTTTGAAAACTTCGTCAAAAAAATTTTTAGAATTTGTTTCTCTCCACAACTAATTTACTACAAAAAAGCTACAATTAATTGTGTACTTTGTTTTTTAAATTTCCTAAAGTGTAGTGCTAACTTGATATCAAGTTAGCACTACATACCATGTTTTTTTTAATACAAGGATTCTTATGGCAAAAAAATTTTTAGAATTTTTTTCTTTCCACAACAAATTTACAACAAAAAAACTACAATTAACTGTGTTTTTAGTTTTTTTATTTTCTGAAAGTGTAATGCTAACTTGACACACGTGTACATCGGTATCTCCTTTGCAAATACATTCCTATATTCCTAATGCTCGTACTGTGTTCCACATATTAAGGGTAGTCTAACGCCTTTTGTACGCGTGCATTTTACAAAAAAAAGACAATTTTTAAATAAGGATCTTAGCCCTTTTTTGAAAACGTCGTTGGCGTCAAAAATGGGATTCTAAGATGTTCTTAAAGGCAAACTGCAAAAATAAAATCTGTTGTTCGAAAAACCAAAACGAAACGTTTATGCAGAAGCATTATTTTCAATAACGCAGTTGCTCAATACATAGATATGTTCGATAACATCATTTGCGACGAAAATCTGCATTTAAAATAATCATCTTGGTGGCCAAAATATTAAAAAGCCAGAAATTTGAACTTAGATTGCCTTTTTTGTTTGTTTGTGCGTGAAAGTTGCCAACGGAATATAAAGGAACAGATCGTTCTCTTAAACGTCAAATGCGTTTGCAAGAAAAAGAAAATTGACTGACGTTGATCAAACAGATGTTGTGTAAGCATGATGATTGTATATTTGACAATAGCAAGATCAGCGTCAAAAAATTGACTATCAAATTGACAATGATTTGACATTTTCGAAAACGGCCTAATAGAGGATAAGGGTGATGAGCAAAAATACATTGTTGTTTTTCTAATTTCATTCCGTGTTGATGAATAAGCCTAGTAGCTCCCATTGTTCTCTCCAAACATCAGCTAAAACCCCTACCTAAATTTTGACATGAGAGCTATGTGGAGAATATGTCACAGAAAACAGCTGTTCGCTTGAACTGACATAAACCGTTTGCTTTCAAATATTCCTTCATGTCAATTTTTATGTTCACAAAGCAAAGTTCACACAAAATTCAAGAATTATAATGGGTGATTTTTTAAGAGGTTTAGAACTTTTTTTAAAAAAAAAACACAAAAAATTCGAAAAAATGAATGAAATATTTATTTGAATCGATAGTTTGAACCTTGCAATTTAATGTTTAAAGATAATTTCATGCAAATGTTGACCGCGGCTGCGTCTCAGGTAACCCATCCGCTGAGTCCAATTTTGGCATACTCTTTCACACATATCGGCCGGTATCTCACGAATGAATGCATGGATGTTGGCTTCCAGTGCGTCAATCGAAGCGGGCTTGTCCCTATAGACATTAGCCTTGACATACCCCCACAAAAAATAATCTAATGGTGTCAAATCGCACGATCTAGGCGGCCAATTGACCGGCCCGAAACGTGAAATTAACTGTTCACCAAACTCGCCTCGCAATTGCGCCATTGTTTCGCGTGCTGTGTGGCATGTGGCACCGTCTTGTTGAAACCACATATCATGCAAGTCAAGAACTTCCATTTCGGGCAAAAAAAAGTTTTTTATCATCGCTCGGTAGCGTTCACCATTGACAGTAACGCTGCGATTCTCATCATCTTTGAAGAAATAGGCCCAATAATGCCGCCGGCCCATAAACCGCACCAAACAGTGGCTTTTTCGGGATGCATTGGTAGCTGTTGCAATGCTTCTGGCTGATCTTCACTCCAAATGCGGCAATTTTGCTTATTTACGTACCCATTCAACCGAAAATGAGCCTCATCGCTGAACACAAGCAGCGCGCGATGAACATTTCGAACCGAGCACGAATTTTGATAGTAAAATTCAATAATTTGCAAGCGTTGTTCATTTGTAAGACGATCCATGGTTAAATTGCAAACCAAACTGAAGCTGTTTGACAGTGACACAAGGTACTAAACACACGTCAGCTGTCAAAACCAGTGTTGCCAAAACCAAACCAGCTAAAAAATCACCCGTTAGAATCTGCACAAATTTATTCGCTCCGTGAATTAATGTGCCGAAAAATTATTTCGTTCGCTAAATTTTGACAGATAGTGATGAACAGTAAGCTGGAGCTGCATACAACTCGGCTAAATTGCTGGACTTAATTTTATATTTTGGCTAAATTTTGTATGAAAACTAAAATTGAACGCGATTTGCGTACTAGGCAATACTGTCTATGTGTGTGAGGTTTTTATGCATACATTTTCATTTTTTATCTGCAAACTAACATTTCAAGCTTGTAGGCAAATTGAAATGGCTGCCGAGGATTCTCACCTGGCGTGAATGTCGCTTGCCATTAACAGGTACATGTCATTTTACTGGCTTCATGGTAGGAATAATTGAGTGCCAAGACTTGACAAGCGTATTCGAGAATAGGCTGATTTATATCAAAAGGATTCTAATAGTGATTGAAAAGAAGTTCAAAGAAGACACCAAAACGCCCACACAAATTATACTCATGCAACTATGTAACGAAATTTACCAGCCATGGTATTCTGACCAGTGAAGTTCCTCTACGTGTCGACTTTAATTGGCTACATAGAAAGGTAAGATTTATTTCTCAACCAAATACATCTTTATTACAATATTTTTACTTTAATATATGTACAACTACGGGTGGGCCATCTAGTGGATTCTTTTTAAATCATAGGTTCATAATATCCTATCAGCTGTTTCCCGCTTAAAATCGTGAGATTGTCAGTATTATTCCTCCTTTGGGAAATATTTAAAACTTATTTCCAAAGTGAGTGCTGTGCAGCCCAAACAGATTTTGGGAGAAAAATCATATTTTCTGACAGGGCGCATTTTTGTCTCGGCGGCTACGTTAACAAACAATGTCGAGAAGCCAATGCATCCACAGGTAGTGACAGTTTGGTGCGGATTATGGGTTGGTGGCATCATTGAACCATTTTTCTTCGTAAATGAGGCTGGGAACAACGTTTCGGTCAAGGTGGGCGTTACAGCGAGCCATGTTAACCAACTTTCTTTGAACTGAAATTGAGGACATGGATTTGGACGACCTCTGGTTCATGCAGGCTGGCGCGCCAAGCCACATAGCCCATGCCACAATCGATCTTTTGCTCACCAAATTCCCAAATCGTGTTTTTAGCCGTCTTGGCTATGTCAATTGACCGCCTCGGAGCTCCAATTTGACCCCTTTGGACTTATTTTTTGTGAGGAACCGTGAAGGACCAATGTTATGCCAACAATCTGGAAACGATTAAAGCACTTAAGGCCAATATCATCCAAGCAATCCGTGAGCTACAGCCCGAAACCATCAACAAGTTCTTGGAAAATTCGAGTGACAGAATGCTCTACTGCAAAGCCCCTTAGCCAGCCGAGGCAGCCACTTGAACGACATTGTATTCCATAATTAATGGGAATAATGTTTGCTTTTACTAATATAGCCAAAATAAATACATATGGACAAAATTTAATTTTGTTCATTTTATTGAATTTTTTTTTAAATAAACTTGTATTTGGCCCACCCTGTATATGGTTTTGCATGTCTTTTGCCGTCTGCCTGACTGATTTTTATCATTATATTAATATTTAAATTTACACAAATAAAATATTTTGTATGTTTCTTTTTTTTTTCTACAAAAACATAGACATTTTCAGTTAGATAAGTCGTCTACATTTCAACTTAAACAATTTTGCCAACAATTATGTATATGTACAATGCCAACTGCCAACAGTTTCTGTTGAATGTTAAACTTTTAAAATTACAAAGAAAATGCTACTTCTTCCACAGAAACTGAGAGTTTCTTTTCCAGCATATATGCATTCCGCATCGAAGAACCGGCTCACGTTTGAGCGCTCAAAGAAGCTTCTTCGAATCTACTACTCCCTATATATGAATCAAAGCAGGCTGAGGCTTTCAATCCAAAAGAAGAGGAGTTGGAACAAATTTCAATTTGAATTTTTTGCCAGAATACATTGGATTGAAAGTTTATGTTTTTAAACTATTTTCAAAATTAAAAAAACATGCACGACTTGGTTGCACAAACTTTCTCTTATGTGCGATCACACTGTGGTTCTAAAGTCTGAAATAAATTAGATATGGGAGCCTATATTTTATCCAATTGCCAAAACTTAGTTTAGTTAGTTGAATTAAAATACTCACGAAACTGTTTTGAACCCAAAGCGATATATACCATCTAATTTCTTATAAAGGGTCCGCCATCTAACGTTTTTTTTTTTCAACTAGTGCTTATTTCGTGAATGGTAACACTTACCTCATGTCTGATTTGACAGATAATTAGTTTTATCCTTCCGCTGAACGAATATGGTTGTGTATACGCTTCGCTAAGTGGGCCTGCGATCGACTTAGAGAAGATGCCGATTTTGCCAAAAAAATCATCTTTTCAGATGAAGCTCATTTTGATCTTGGCGGGTAGTAAACAAGCAAAATTGTCGCATTTGGGGCACAGAAAACCCGCACGCATACATTGAAAAGCCGATACACCCAAAACGAGTCACTGTTTGGTGCGGATTTCGGTCCAGAGGCATAATTGGGCCATTTTTCGAAAATGAGAAGGAGTGGCCGTTACAGTCAATGGC
Source organism: Leucozona laternaria (assembly GCA_932273885.2). Classification (NCBI taxonomy): domain Eukaryota; kingdom Metazoa; phylum Arthropoda; class Insecta; order Diptera; family Syrphidae; genus Leucozona; species Leucozona laternaria. The sequence goes on along the minus strand of OW026367.1, from coordinate 57,461,081 downwards.
GATCGTTATCGGGCCATGTTGAACGAATTTTTGTTCACAAAAATTGAAGAGGAGGATATTGGCAACATTTGGTTTCAACAGGACGGCGCTACGTGCTACACAGCCGAAGCTACACTCGATGTTTTGCGCCATTTTCAAAAAAAAAAATTATTTGGCGGACCCTTTATTTATAAATCATAATATATGAGAAAAAAAAATTAAAAACCGTAGGAATGATTTTAAAAATAATAAATTTTGTATACCTATTTTTAAGAAAAAAAATTGGTACCTACGCCAATTTTAAGTATTTATTAATGTGAAGTTAAAAATTGCATTTCACAAAAAAACTCTTCCACCTGTTGTCGAAATATCAAATTTTCAAAAAATAATTTTGAAATCGTTTTAAAAATCCAAACATTATTTTTTGGAAAATTTACACGCTAATAGGATAATAGGATAGTCGAAAATCAAAATAACCATTCTATAGGAGAGGTATTCTGTCAATAAACGTAAAATGTGAAATTAATTGATTTTAAATGGTAGATCGTACTAATTTAAATACCTACCCAAAAATTTTATTAACAAAATCGTAGTAGTCGTTTTTTAGCAAAAAAGGGGTTTTCTTAACGCTTTTTAAATATTTGTGTATGGTACCGTTATTTTCGGTTATTAGAATATTTTTTGTTAAAAATCTTCTAAATAAAGTTAGAAAACAGCTTTTTGACGAGTTTAATTAAAATCGACTAAGTCGTTTTTGAAATATTAAGTTTTCAAAAACTAAATTTTATAATTTTTTCTTAAATCCAAAAAATATTTGTTTGAAAATTTTGGTACACAATATTATTTAAAATGTATAAATGATTCTTCATACAAAAATTGATCAGAATCAGTTGAATCGTTTTCAAGAGAAGCGAAAATAAAAAAAAATAGTTTTTCTTGGAGGTGCTATTGATAACCATTTTTCGGAACCATTTTTTTTATTAAACGGCTGCTCATAACTAATAAAATTTATTCAATTTTTTTTTAATCTGTTGAGACAATTTTGAGAAAAATATAATTTTATTTTTTGGCCGAAAAATTTGTATGAAAAGTACCGTTATTTTTGGTCGTAAAAAAAAATAAAACGTGAGGAAGAATACACAAAAAACGCTAGGTTCCAAGTTTAAAGAAAATTGACTCATCGGTTTGGGCTGTAGCTGAACAGACAGACGGACGTTTTTGGGAGACCCACTTTCTTTGGCTTCCCTGTCATCGTAATGTTAACTTTGATCAAAATCTCGATTTCAATTTTTTGTACGAATCCATAACTTGCCATTTAGTATACGAATCTTGAACTTGCCAAATAGTTTATAGGTACACATTTGTATCTGAAGTTAAAAAAGTTATGAATTATTGTTTACATTGTCAACAATCGGCATTACTATATTTACATTATAAATTGTCAATATTGTCTACGCTGAAGTGTCTGCATGAAGAGAATCGTGTAGTCTATTCATGTATGTAGTTTACTCGGCGCAAAACTGGTTCTCACAAAAATTTCCTTATCTACTAGCTGACGGCCAGAACTTGGTTCATGTTCCTCCATCATATTAACAACAAACCATTAATGGAGATATCAGTTCTTATTTCTATATTAATTGTAAATATTCGAAATAAGCGCTTTGCGTTCTTTTTTTAATGGAATATTCCAGCCTTAAAAACCATATTTTGTTCAATTTTAATAATAATATTGAGTTCTTGAGTTAGGTAATTTACCATGCGTTTTAAAAATTATTAACAAATCCTTGTACATGTTTTGATTACGGACCAAAAGCTAGCAACATATACCAACAAGGATAACACTATGGTCAACAAAATATCTATGACCGTTAAATATAAAAACTCCAGTATTACACTCCGTTTCGATCGATTTGGTATTAATTTCCAGTTTTTAAGTATTTATTTATTTCAAAACTGAGGAGCAGAACTGCATAATACCAAGCTACTTATATTCAAAAATGGCTCATCAAAAAAAAATTAATGAAAGTTATTTCGGAAAAAAACGTAATTTGCAGAAAGTAAAATACGAAAAAAAATGTTAAATAAAAAGAATTCTACACAACAAAACGGCGTAATGAACTGCCTAGCCGGACGTTAGACGTAAATTCGCAAAACACATTTCAAACAAAACAGAAAACCAATGAATCATGTTTTGTATACCTAAATGTCATTTTCATGTAATGTCGAATGCCTTTCAACAAAAGAAACGATTCTGTTTCAATTTTTTCTAAGCAAAATCGATTCTTTTCCGTCAAAACAAATCTTGCATTTAGCATTTGCAAGATTTCGCACTGATTTGCACACTTACCTACTATAAAAATTTCACATTTCTAATACGTCAAATTTAGAGTAGAGGAATTCTGGTAAGGCAAATTGTTTTCTTGTTGTTGTAACGAAAACATAATTAACCAAAATATTCAACAATATTTTCGATTAATATAACTACAAAAATAAAATTACTTGCAGCTGTTAAGTAACACACACAATCACACGAACAAAATTCGATTCTTTTACGAATTCCTTTTAATTGACAGAAAAAAATCGATTCGGTTTAGTAAAAATTCAATTCGGTTTAAAAAAAATCGATTCGGCTTAGAAAAAAATCGATTTCTTTGTTGAAAGGAATTTTACATAAAATTGACAAGGTTTCAAGAAAAATTAATTTATGTTTAAAGTGAACATCGCATACATAATAATATTGTCCGGCTCTTAAGGATACACCGAAAAAAAAAATTGATTTTTTTGACCTGCGAACTTCTCAGCTATAATGGGCCAAAGTACGGTGTGTGAGGTGACTTCCTCAACTCTTAAGCAATTGGAAACAAAATTGTGTACCTTGAAAATAAAATTTTCTCCATAAATAAATCAAATAAACAGTTTTATGACAACCTGTCTCTTAGGCCCAGATTTTCAGTGGTGAGTTTAAGCAGCGTTTATTAACTCTAGAAGTAAATAGACCAACATTTAACTGAAGGAGCAGTTTTTTCGTGGAGAATTCACGCAGAACGACTAAACAAACTCAGTGGATATAACATCAAAGCCATCTGTTTGGTTAATCCTGAGTAAACTCCCCAAACTTGATGAGTTAACAACTGGGGACTAACTTTAATCTTGCGATGAAAAAATGGACCTTACAGTAATGGTAAGTTTTGAATTATTTTTGGTGATCACTTTACACACACGGAAAACTTAATTTGATCAAATTCTATTGTCATAAATGTGACAATCAGCAATCACCTTATAGCCGATTCCACCCCAGTCTTTTTAGTATGAAGGCTTTGATAAGTCTGTAGGCGTCTTCACTATGAATCCTAAATTTGAAGACTTAAATTAATGAAAATACCTAGTTAATAAAAAAAAATTCTTATTATGGAGTTTTGCCTCAGAACCGCATGTAATCCTTTAGTTTCTTTCCAAGCCCAATCACCTTTAAGCTCTTTTTATTTATTTATTTCAATACGTTAAACCTAACATTAAGATTACAATGCTTACTTAATATCTAACAAAATTTATTTACAATCATTGTTTTTATCGACTTTGAGCAAATAAATTATATTCAAAGATTTCGGATTTGAGATTAACATTTGTAGAAGTAGCAAGAATCGAAGATTTATTAAAAATATTGATCAACTGATTAAGTGGACTGATAGCGAAATAGTTTGATCTGCTAAAAAAATAGTGCGAAGGGGTAGATTTCTCCTAAGATTAATCTGGCTTAAAATAATATTTAATCGACAAAGAATCTGGGACAATGAAATATATCCATTTGTTATTCCAGTTATGAAACAGAACTACAAATACTCTCTGTAAACAGAAAGAGATGGGAGGTTTATCAACTGAAGTCTTTGAGTATATGGAGGTAATAGAAACTATCTGAACAGGGTAAAAAACGAAGAGAAATTTTAAAAATCTTCGTTGAATACTTTCTATTCTATTTATGTGAAAAGAGTAGTCGGGCGCTCAGACAACGCATCCGTATTCATGTATTGGCGTCATATATGAAACATAAACGGTTTTAATAACATATGGATCACGGAACTCACGGGAAAATCTTTTTAAGAAACCAAGTATTTTGTTTGCTTTTTTTAACAATAGAATAATAGTGATCATCAGTGAATGATAATTTTGTCTCTAATAAGATTCCAAGGTCAGGGAAACTAGAAACTCTACATATATGTGGCAAATTTAACAGATAGTCATAAATAAATAAAAAAACGTTTGCGTGAAAAGCACATTGTCTTACACTTGTCAATGTTTAGAAATAAACGGTTATTATTGTACCATGTCCAAAATTTTTTAAGATCGTCTTGCAGTTGTTCACAATCCTTGATGGAGTTAATTGTTCTAATCTAAATATCTAAATATTTTAACGTCATCAGCATAAATTAATATCATAGAATTTTGTAATATAATTAGAAGGAAGATCATTTATAAATAAAATAAACAGCAAAGGACCAAGATGTCTCCCCTGAGGTACATTAGAATTAACTTTAAATTGACATGAATGGTTATTTCTGAATATAACACTTTAAAATCTATCCTTAAGGTATGAAGCATGAAGATATCTACAAAACAAACTGATCGTTAAGTCCAATTTACGTTAATTTATTTAAAAGTATTTCGTGACTTAATTTGTCAATACTAAAGTCTGGAAAGATGCAATCTACTTGTGAGTGGTTTTCAAAAGTATCTTAAAAAAATGTGGAGAATTGTAATAAATTAGTGACCGTTGATTTTTTCTTTACAAAACCATGTTGATTTTCACATATAAGATTAGAAAAATTGAATGAAAGTATGTCACAGACAAGGCACTCGAACAGTTTAGGAATAGCAGATAGTTTAGCAAAAGGACGATAATTTGTTATTAGATCCTTTAGACTTTTTTTATGAATTGGCGTTAAGTATGAATTTTTCTAAAGAGCAGGAAATTTCAAAAATTTCGGCGACTTGTTGAAAAGAAGAAATAAAGGATAAGACAGATAAGACACACATTTTTTTAACATAAATGATTGTACACCATCCGGGCTAAAACATTCATCAAGTTTTAAAATATTGTCGTGTATAAATGATTCAGAAATCGAAAAATTAACTAAATTAAGATGTGTGTATTGTTGTGTGTTAGAAGAGTTAGTTAGTATTCCAGTGCTTTTTTAGATTAAAATGATATCTACTGATACTCTACGTATATAGTATGAGCAAACATTGCGAACATGCAACACATTACATACCTACCTTAATCTCACTGTGATTTCAATTTATAATGATTGAAATGGAGTTCAATCTTAAATATAAAGACGTTTCAGCTACAAAATCAGGATTCAGGCAACAAATTCGCATTAATTCATATATGGAAACTATGTAAGTAACTAGTTCGATTCCTCTGTGATATTCCGGACATGATTTCTCAAATTTCCAGTCCGCGAATACTTTATTTTCTGAAGTCTGGAATTCCCTTTACCATGAATACCTGAATAGAATGCAATCCAACATAATATCTGATCCTAAGACTGTTTTCAATTTCATTAATGCTAAAAGAAAATCCGATAGCTACCCTTCTACCCTAACGTACTTGAACGCAAGTTCAGATGATCCCAAAATTATAACTAATTTATTTGCCCAATTTTTCAGTAAATCTTTCTCTGTTAATACCTCTCAACCGGACTCAGATTATTTTTCTTACTTAGAAACTTGCACCCAAACTTCTTTATCTTTCATTGTCATTCCCTCGTCTATTGTTGATGAAAATACCAATAAACTTAAAGATAAATACACTGGTGGCCCTGATGGTTTACCTTCAATAATTTAAAAAAAAATGATCTTCTTCCCTATTGAAGCCCTTGCCTGCTCTTTTCCAACTCTCAATTTCTCAAGGGATTTTCCCTTCCAATTGGAAACACTCTTATATTATCCCGATCCATAAAAAAGGCCCGAAGAAAGATATCTCTAATTACCGCCTTATCGCTAAACTCTCGTGCATCCCCAAGCTCTTTGAAAGCATAGTTTATGACACAATGCTCTTTCACTGTAAGGAAAATTTTTCCCCCAGTCAACATGGGTTCCTCAGTGGTAGATCTACTACAACTAACTTAGTTGATTTTGTCTCTGGAGCAATTTGTGCATTGGAAAGTGGCAAAGAAATTGATGTTGTTGCAACTGACCTTAGTAAAGCCTTCGACAAAATATCCCACAATTTAATTCTCTTCAAACTAAAAGCACTTGGTTTTCAACCTTCTTTTATTGCATGGATTCAATCTTATTTATATGAACGTCAGTACAAGGTCCTTTTTAGAAACTCAGAATCCGACCCAATCTTAGCATCCTCAGGTGTTCCACAAGGAAGCCATCTCGGCCCTCTGATTTTTATCTTAACAATCAATGATGTTGACTGCTTCATCCAAGACTCCTGCATTCTTGTATATACCGACGATAAGGAAATATACAGATGCATATCCTCCCCTATTGATTCCGACCGCCTTCAGCTCGACCTGGACAGATTTTCTACCTGGTGACGGAAAAACTTTCTCGAGCTAAACGTTACCAAGTGTCAAGCGATAACGTATTCCCGGAAACGCTCCCCACCTCGTACCTATTTTATTAATAATGAGCCGGTTATACAAGTTGATTCGTTGCGTGATCTTGGAGTTTTATGCGATAAGGAACTGAACTTCCCATCCAATATCACTAGTTCTATTAATAGAGCCAACTCCGCACTTGGTTTCGTTAAACGATGGTCCAAAGAATTTTCAGATTTCTATGTCACTAAATCTCTTTACCTCACATTTGTTAGGCCCCTTCTTGAATATGCTAGTCAGGTTTTGGTCTCCTTTTTATGCTTCCAATTTACTTCGAATTGAAGCCGTCCAACGTAAATTCCTTAGTTTTGCTCTTCGTGGGTTACCATGGCCTGATATGTTTAACCTCCCACCCTATGTTGATCGCCTAAACCTCTTAGACTTGCAACCCCTTGATATACGCAGGAAAGTGGCAGACATTGTTTTTGTCCATCAACTTTTAGCTGGCAATATCGATTGCCCTGCGCTTCTTCAAAGAAATTCACTCTACACCAACCCTGGAAGTCTCAGATCGGCGGCACTCTTTGATCTCAGCTTTCACCGCACCAACTACGGATGTAACGAACCTATGAATTGCATGCTATATACGTGCTGCTAATAGTATGCAAAACTCCTTTGACTTCTCCACTCCACACTCCTCCAAAAATTCCCTAAAAATCTCTCTATACCAAAATTCTTAGCCCCAAACCCCTTTTACCTAAGTAGTTTTTAAGCTTTTTTGTATTTAGTCGGAAATTATTTAGCCGCGAGTTTGCTTGTATTAATCTAATAAAGTTAAACAAATTCTTGGGACAGGAGGGGATCATGCCCCCTCCCTCCGCATGAGTCTGTTGCTAAATAAATAAAAATAAAAAAACAACTCAGCTTTAATCCAATAGCTTTGATCTAAAATTGATACCTATTATAGTTGTTCTGACCTGATTCCTAAAACCTACTTCTGCTAGTCGATAGACAACAAGGAATGATTATAGTGAATGACAAATAATGAATTTATTCAAATAAGAGGCAGGAATAAGTATATAGGTGAAGAGGAGCTACCTTCATACAACCACTAAAATGAAATACATTTTCTTTTCTCTAGAATCATTTAAAGGTACATAAATCCTTAGGAATTTTAAACATCCCACGCCCTCCTTCATTTTCGTTTATCATTTCTATACCTACCAAACACCATGACAAAATTTGAAGGTCAACTCAGTTATCTGCCAAGGTCGAAGAACTAAAAATTAATGGTGTGCTTGTAATTGGCTTCTCATCATTTAAGTTATTCTAATATAAAATTTGGCAAAGGTAGTTCAATAAATAAATTAAACTATTCGTTGTATAAGTACGAAGTTCGACATGGAGCTAAAATCATAAAAAAGGTATTTGAACCAGAATTTATTTTATACCACAAAAAGCTTAGGTAATGTTTCCTTCGAAAAATTATTAAACTCATTCAAGCTGGAAATTCACTCGCAGAAAGCTTAAAACGAAAGAGAAATTGTATAATGTTGCTATAATTTGGTTCATCACAAAGCTTTATTTGGCTGCAGTAGGGATGAGAAACAACCCCTATTTTCCCGAACAAATTGTGGGCCCTATGTTAAGAAAATGTGTTACCCTTGATTTGTTTCCATTATTTTATTACTACATAAATCTGTTAATAAAGTCTCTTATTAACAGTTCATGTAAGCTTGACTAAAAGAATACAAAATTTTAGCATAGCCATCGTCGTAAACTATGCGTCAATAAGAAAAACTATATAATATCCAGTCAAAGCAACGAATGGGCCCAAGATAATAATATAACATTTCTTTAAGTCCGTTATTGATAAAACTCAAAATAATTCTTCGCCAAAGAAGGATTCAAAATTAGGTGGATTGACTTTTCAAAAGGACATTAAGAACACTTTTAGTCGTTCCTCAGAAAATAACAAGAAAAAAAAAAAAAAAAAAAAAGTGGTAAATTTCTCTAAGATTTCTTGGTATAGGAAATGGCTGTTTTGTGTTAATCTTGGCTTTATTTAATTGCCCATCAGAATTATATGAACACAAAATAACATATCTATTTATTTTTTTTTTAAATATCTTACAAGTCACTCATGATATTTACAGTGTGTTTCACTTAGATGCAATACAAAAATAGGACGTGTAAGGTAGAGAAGAGAAAAGAATTGTATAGGGGTGGAGGTGTTTTTGTCAATTTTTAGGCGAAACTGTCTACTTAAAAAAAAAAATAACTTAACCTGGACAAAGGACATTACTAAAAATAAACAGCTCTTTTGAAAGGCAAACATTAACTCTTTGTATTTTATTTTTAATAAAAGTGTTTTAATTTAAAAAGAAAACAAAAATTAGTTAAAAAATCAAAATTTGAAAAAAAACGTTAAAACAAAATTTATTATGATTACCTACATAATAAATATATCTTATTACTTTAAACGAGCTATTCTTGTATATATACATATATATATAAATATATATATAAAATTGGTTTCTGGAAAACGACTTTAACGATTTTGAAGAAATTTTCACAGTTTGCTTTAATGATTAAAAAATAGTTATAGTCAAATCCGCCCACTGCCACGGCCACTATTTTATTTCATATTTTCTCGGAAATCTGTAAAATTCTTAGAGATGACTTGAATGATTTGGATGAAATTCTCAGAGTTTGTTTTTTTTCTGCAAGAGAAAAATTAAAAAAGTATTTTTAGTAAAATCACCCAATTGACACGCCCACTTTTATTATATTCTGGTTTCTGAGAAACAGCTCTTACTATTTGAATGAAAATAACAGTGTTTGTTTTTCTGAGCAAGAAAAAAATATTAAAAATATCATAAGTAAGATACGCCCACTTTTCTTATATTTATATCTTAGTTTCTCGGAAACGATTCAAACGGTTTTAATGTAAATTTCAGAGTTTATTTTAATGAACGAAAACAAAAATTAAAAGTGTTAAATAAGATCAATTACTTTAGAATAGTTTGAAATATTGTCTATTTATTTCAGCTAACTCGGTACCGCGACCGCACCGTACGAATTACTCGAATGAACTGCATTCAAACGACAACCCACCACAGTACCGAGCTGCTGTCTTTGAGATCGTTGCATCCCTCCAAAGGATCTGGTATATGAGATGGTTTTCTCTCATTCTTTACTATATTCTCTTTTCTTTTCGACTGCAAATAACAGTGGGCACAATACTAACTTGTTGTTGACCTATATGAAAATTCGTTTAACAAAAGTAAGGTTTACTTAAATCCGCCCACTGCCACCCCCACCTTTATGATCTCTTGATTTCTTTGAATCGGCTACACCGATTAAGTTGAAATTTTCGAAATTTGTTTCCATGGGCGAGTAAAAATTAAGAAATTGGCTTAAGTAAAATCCGCCCACCGCCACGAGTACTTTTATAATTTATTGGTTTCTCGGAAATGGCTCTAACAATTTGAATGAGTTTATTTTTATTAACTAGAAATAAATTAAAAATTGAGATGTAGTAAAATCCACCCACTGTCATGATTTGGATGAAATATACAGTTTGTTTTTATGAGCAAGAAACAATTTTTAAAAATTGTATAAGGGGATCCGACACCAACAACCACGACCATTTTTCTTATTTCTAAGTTTCTCGGAAACTACTCGATTTTAATAATATTTTCAGAGTTTGTTTTCATGAGCGAGAACAAATTTGAAAATCAGTTTTAGTAAAATCCGCCCAATGCCACGCCCACTTTTCTTTTATCTTAGTTTCTCGGAAAAGATTCAAACGACGAGTTTATTTTAATGAACGAAAAAAATTAGATTAGTAAGATTTACTTTAATTTACGTTTAAGGTTTCTTGGTTTCTCGGAAACCGCTATTACGATTTGGATGGAAATTTCAGAATTTGTTTAAATGAAAAAAAAAATTTAATTTCGTAAGATAGATCTGCCCACTTCCACGCCCACTTATTTCTTATTATTTCTAAGTTTCTTGGAAATAACTCAAACGATTTTAATGATATTTTCGGAGTTTCTCCTTATGAGCGAGAAAAAATTAAAAATATGGTTTTAGTAAAATCGGCCCACAATTTATAATACTGTCTTTGTAAGTTTATCTAACAAAGTTTTTTATGAAAAATCGAAAAAATCTGATCTTCAAGGTTAAGGGTTTTAAATATGCAAGAAATTTCAGGTTACATATAAAAATTATTATGTGAGAACTAAGGAGAGGGTAAATATGTTATTAATTTGATTTTATTTTTAAAATGAAAAAGTTGATAAAAAATTCAGATTTTCGAAAAATAATACAATGTAAGTAGTTTTATAATGATTAACGCTCATGTTCATACTTCAATCAATCCCTCCCCCTAGTAAGATAAAATTCCGAAACTCTACAAATTTAAATGTCTAGTGTCTAATGTCTACTTAAAACATACAAATTTAACGCTTTTGTTTCAAAAGTTTCGTGCCAGCATATATTAAGTGTCCCCATGCACACCATACCAGTATCTTCACCAGTGTATTGAAACAAAAAGAAAAACACCAGCCTGCACAGGTGCACAAACTTCACAATTGTGTATCGGGCTATGAACCGTCTTACTGATCTGAGACTAAAGTTTTCATTGGTGGAAGAGTGAGATACAAACAAAAATTGTATGGATCGACTTTTTCAGTGCCAAAGCACTGAAAAATAAAAAGACAACACATTTTAATTACGGAACTCTTTGTTAATTTTTTTTTATTTAAATTGAGTTTTTCTTTCATTATGTTTTACATTTTCAAACGTCAATTTTTCTACGGCAATATTAACTTTCCCATGTTAAATTGTTAAGATAACGAGCAAAGCTCGGTCTCCCAAGGTACCTACTGTTTATTATGTACAAACTATTTCGAATTTTGTAAACGTTCTGTTTTAAACAGAATTCATACGAGAAAATTATCATGAGAGAAAATTATCATGCGAAAAAAATATCATGCGAGAATATATCATGCGATAAATATATCATGCTAGAAAATTATAATGCGAGAAACATATCACGTGAGAAATATATCATACAGGAAATATATCAAGCGAGAAAAATATTATGCGAGAAATATATCATGAGAGAGTATATGGATTTCAATGATAGCTATAACTGTTGTCGTAGCTCATGGTCGAAGATATTATGATAGTACAATAATTCTTTCAATCCAATCAAAAGACTTTGAACGAGTTGTAAAAGAAAAAGCTGTGATTTTGAGTTACAAATAAGGAGAACTAAATAAATAAAGATTAATAGCTAATGGGTGATTTTTTAAGAGGTTTAGAACTTTTTTAAAAAAAAAACACAAAAAATTCGAAAAAATGAATGAAATATTTATTTGAATCGATAGTTTGAACCTTGCAATTTAATGTTTAAAGATAATTTCATGCAAATGTTGACCGCGGCTGCGTCTCAGGTAGCCCATCCGCTGAGTCCAATTTTGGCATACTCTTTCACACATATCGCCGGTATCTCACGAATGAATGCATGGATGTTGGCTTCCAGTGCGTCAATCGAAGCGGGCTTGTCCCTATAGACATTAGCCTTGACATACCCCCACAAAAAATAATCTAATGGTGTCAAATCGCACGATCTAGGCGGCCAATTGACCGGCCCGAAACGTGAAATTAACTGTTCACCAAACTCGCCTCGCAATTGCGCCATTGTTTCGCGTGCCTGTGTGGCATGTGGCACCGTCTTGTTGAAACCACATATCATGCAAGTCAAGAACTTCCATTTCGGCAAAAAAAAGTTTGTTATCATCGCTCGGTAGCGTTCACCATTAACAGTAACGCTGCGATTCGCATCATCTTTGAAGAAATAGGCCCAATAATGCCGCCGGCCCATAAACCGCACCAAACAGTGGCTTTTTCGGGATGCATTGGTAGCTGTTGCAATGCTTTTGGCTGATCTTCACTCCAAATGCGGCAATTTTGCTTATTTACGTACCCATTCAACCAAAAATGAGCCTCATCGCTGAACACAAGCAGCGCGCGATGAACATTTAGTTAAATCGCAAACCAAACTGAAGCTGTTTGACAGTGACACAAGGTACTAAACACACGTCAGCTGTCAAAACCAGTGTTGCCAAAACCAAACCAGCTAAAAAATCACCCGTTATAACAAAAAAATACGTTTAGAATTTGCTGATTGAAAATAAAATAGGGTACATATTGTATTGAGTATACTTTTTGGCGAATATCCCAGAAATGAAGTGTTAAAAATTTCTGATGACCTTGAAAAACTTTAACCTATGATTACCTACAAACTCTCTATGGCTGACTGATTTCTTAAATTTGTTGACCTTTTTTTCCAATTGCCTACTGACTTTTTAGATGGCATACTTTTTTGCGAGTATATCCCAGATTATGGGGTGCTAATTTCCCGAAGCCAACTTTAGCCAAATAAATTCAAACATCCTCATCGTTAAAGTACAAATATTGTAGATACCTCCAATACTAAGTAAAATTGAAAAGTAAGTTAATTTCAATACAGCGATAAGTAAAAGCTATTGACATGAGCTTTTAATGAAAAAAAATAAAGGTGTTTTTTTTTTGCAACATGCTGTTAAAAATTCCTCGTGGTCATATTCTTCAACCTTAGTAAGCTTTAAAATTTGCTATAAAACGATTGAAGTCATATCAACTGTTATACTTTCTTAAAAGCTTTCAAATATGGTATAGATTGGATTTGCTTTAAATTTGTATAGCTATCTTCATTTTGAGTGTTTTTATAATATTACAGGTGTTGATACGAAAATTAAACTTATGATGGATTTACAGGATGGGCAAATAGTGATACTTCAGGCCATTGGTAACCGTTTGCCATGAAATACATTATGTCAGCCTCTGAAATGCTATAAAACTTTAATTTTTTTTCCTATTGCAGTTTTATAAGGGAAAAACAAATGTTTTTTTTATTATTACTTAAGTTTTAAAACATTAGGTACCAATATCAACAGGCATCAGAGTAAAGCCAACATAACACTCTACATTATGTAAAAAAAATCATTGAAGATGGGTAGGCATTTTTATACTAAAAGGGTGAAAAAGTAACCCATCCATTCAATTTGCAGTATTCTAAATTCAAAAGTTGATGAAAAAATTCACAATTTGAAAAAAACAAAAAATGCTTATATATTGCTTAACCTGTCTTATTTTTTACAATGTTTTACTATCAAGCCCACACGAGAGGTACTAGAATTATTTTAAATGGTTTTTTTGCAAATGAAATGCATTTTAATTAAAAAACAGATCGACATGGCTTCATTAATAAATTGATTACTCAAAAAGTTCTGCAATAATCTTTATGATTAAGGTCTTAGAAGACTATCTTAAAGCATTTGTTCGATTTGTGAAAAAATTATCAGTTTTTAGGTGTCATCCCAGCCCATCCCAAGACAACTGTTCCCAAGACAATTCCCCAAACATTCATCCCAACTGGTACCAGGACAACTCATCCCGGAACAATTCATCCTTGGACAACTCATCCCAGAAATAAGAACTCAGCCCTTGGATGTTTTGTGCGAAACAAAGAAAAACAGCGTTTTGTTGCTGTGATTTAGTACTTTGCATACACCAACCTCGCACCTAACCTAAATCCTATAGTGTTCTAAGCAGGGGGGTTGCAGGGGGTTGCAGTGGGGCAGCATGCCCCCCCCCCCAAACATACATCATACTTTCCATGTGATGAGTTGCACCGGGATGAGTTGTCATGGGATGAGTTGTCCCGGTACTAGTTGGGTATTGGGATGAGTCGTCGGGGATGAGTTATCTTGAGACCAGTGGTTCTGGGATGGGCTACACCCAACCCCAGTTTTTAAATTAAAACTTTGAAAAAAATCTAAAAACAATATGAGTTAAAGTTGCGTGTATGCAAATTAGTTTAGAGTGAAAAAATCGCTACTTTCGACCCTAGAAAACCAATAAAAACTTGAATATTAAGAAATAAAAGGTATCTAATTATAATACAGAGTTATGAATTAAAATGTATGCTTCAAATATCAAATGAATAGCATTTTGACTGAAAAATAACTTCACTCGATACAAAGAGATGTTATTAATCATTTGGGAATATATCTACTCCTGGACTCGGATGCTTTTTTCGTGGGTCGTTTTGGAGTATAGGTACTAATAAAATGGATCGGCTTTAAGTGCTGTGCATCAGCTAATATCTCATGTGTTTTGTAACCAACCCAGAAATCGCCCCTGTTATATAGGTGAGAGAAGTTCGGCCGAAAATTTACAGGTTATTCCTGTAAGTTTTGCAGCTGATGGTCCTGACACATTGACACCACGTCGATTCATGATTTTGAAGAAAGATCTGCACCTCTGTACCCCAACAAAATTCCAGATGGCCTTAAAGCTCTCTCTATCTACCTTTCTCTCTCTCTCTCCCTTTATCTTTCTCTCTTAATCTATGCTGTCTAAAATAGTGTTTGGCCATGCTATTCTGGTGCCATGAAATAAATTCAAATCCAAATTCCGGGATTTATTTCACTTTTAAGGGTGCAGTAAAGTCCAGAACGATTTTACACTTTTTTTGCACTCCCAGAGTGCAATAAAGTCCAAATCTAAAATGTAATAAATCCAAACACAAAAATATAAAGAATAATCGTGGTAAAATCTTTAGAACTTGAAACCGTGAAGCGTGCCACTTAAGGTAGGTACTGTTTTCCAAGAAAGAATTATGAAAACAAAACACTTCGGAAGATGATGAAAAATTTCAGGTTTTACCGGTAATTCCAATAATTTCCGAATTTAGGAGTTTAAGGCCCAGTTTTTCAGTGGTTAGTTAAACCGGAGTTAGCTAACTCTAGGAGTAAATTAACCAACAGTGATCTGGGGAAGCAGTTTTTCGGTGAAGAATGAATGGGGAACGACTAAACAAACGCTTCGGATAAAACATAAAAAAGCATCTGTTCAGTTAATCCTGAGTTAACTCACCAAATTTGATGGGTTAACTCGGGCTTAACTTTAATCTCAAACAGAAAAACTGGACCGAACAGTAACATACATATATAAAGTAATAATAACTATAGAATTAAAATACTTATTCATATTTTAGTTCAGTTTTTGTCCCTCCAAAAATATATGAATGCAATAAACCCAAAGGATTTTATTGCACCCTTAAAAGTCCAATCAATTATGCAATTTATTTTTCACAGAAGAGTGCTCTTAAATTATCATCTGACTTATAAGTTATCTTCAAAATCGTTTTTCTAGGGTTGCCTCTTATATTAGAAAATTCATTGAAAAACCACATTATCCACCATTTAATCTTTTTGATTCAATTGACTTAATGCTTTATCCACACTATTAACCTTAATAATCGTATTCAAACTCAGAATTGAAATGAATTGTTGACTTAAATCATTTCCCTTAAATCGTCCGACCTAAAATCAAAACCTCAAATATTCCCATCAGACAAACGCTTCTAGGATTTTCATACTCGTACGCACACTAGCTATACAAATACAGTTCAGAATCTTCTCCGTCCTAGAGCTTATAGTATATTATACTCGTTCAACCCATAAATGCTCTATAGTCTATCTATACCATACCGCCTACCCGCAATCGTATCATTCACAGAGCCATACGAGAACAGCAGATGTTGTACCAATTAGCTACTCATCGATTCATAAGTGCATTCCCACCAGACAATCCCTTGATATTTAGTGTGTGAGTGTTAAATTTGAAAAGCTCTGTGGGTGCCAAAGAAATTAGAGCGTTTCATATCAACTTTTCTATTGCTATAGCTGCTGTCATGAAGAAGACATACGGCTCGTTATCATCGCACCTCCTGGGGGTATTGATGGGCTCTGGGTTTGTCGTCATCGTAGCCTTTAAAAGATGAATTCCATCAGTATAGTTGTTGTGAAAACAAACACATTTCTTGATCTATATTATTTGGTACTTTGAGAGAACTATCGTGTCCATTTGATATTGCAGCCTGATGTACCATAGTACTAGCCATCATTTTTTAACTAGTTTTCAACTTTTTTTTAACTAGTATTGTACTAAAACTAAAAAGTTTTGGTATAGACACAACAAAATAAAAGAATAAATTCCTATTGGATTGGAAAATTATTTTGCTTTCACGTTATATAAATCTTCATTTTCCTGCAGAAATAACACTAATGATGACAATATTTTCCCGATAGAAATTAGTTAGTGAATTCTGTTCATGCAAAAAAATCATACTTGATCACACGCGTAGCGTTAACGCGACTACTCTAAATAGTGAACAACAAATCTCGATATAGTGAACACACATTTTTTTCAGAACTTAACAAGAATATTCCAGCTGCAATTCGCGTAGGTACAGTTTTGTCGACTGACTTTTAAGAATTTTGTTCCTTCATTTGTCATGAAAGTAGGTGGTATACAGTAGACCCAGTATAACACAAGTTAATCGTGTAATCTAACTTTTATGACAAAATGTAATTTTGAAAAAAAAAAATTCATTCAAATGGTGAAGTTTGTTTTTACAGACACAAACAAAAATGACAAATTATTTTTCTAAAATTTAAATCTTATTTACAAAAATAATTTAAACGTCATAGCTCAAAAAATTACTACACTATATCGAGCGTCTACTGTATGTGCAGTTTATTTATGTTGGTATTAGAGAAATTTTGTTTCTTGAATTGACTTTTGATTAATATTTTCTTGTTATATTCATAAATTATTAAAAAATATTTAAAAATTTTATTAATGAAGGTGTGAATAATTTTATTTAAATATACATTCATATATACCTACTCGTAAAAATTATGACCATATAACGGTTTTTTTGGTTTTCGACATTCCTGCTAACGCCTTACCTGATTTCGATTAAGATTTGTATACAGGTTGTCACTTTAAGTCCAAATAATTTCCAAAAAAAAAATAATTCGAATTAAGCTATCTAAAAATTTAAGTTATCAAGCACTTTTAATATTTATTTTTTGTATTAATTTTAAGTCGAACGCTAAGAACCATCAGACAGTGTTACACACCTTCTAGTAATTGAGAAAATCTAAAAAAAAAAATGTTCTTAGAAAATTATTTTTTCGGGTATTGATTACCTATGTAGGTAAATTAAAAAAAAAAATCAAAATTCTGAGTTGAAATTTTTTTTTTTCGAAAACTGATTTTCAAACAAAATCTGTAGATATTAAAAAATCAAATAAAATAATGAATTTCTGGCTTAAAAACAGCTATGGTTTTTTTTTATTTCTTATATTGCTTTATTCATTTTAAGTCAACGTTTTAGACTTCCACATAAACGGGAAGAAATTGACCCAACCTCCCAAACGATTTGTCTTTCTAAGAATAATTTATCAAAGTATTATTTATTAATTACAAAACACCTTGTACAGAAAATTAATTCCTTGGAAAACCGCTCTGTGCTATATTTTATTTTTTTAGCATAAATTTATATTTTTTTTAATTAAATAATGTAGTATTTGTAGTTTTTTTCCGAAATTGTTATCTTTTGTTTTAATTGATGATTAATTAATATTTATGCTTTAAATATTTGCAATGCAAATATTTTTTGGATTTCAAAACAAATAACGAAAAAAAAATTCGTAATTATTTTTTAACTAACATTTTTGTATTTTATTTTGAATACTTAAAACACAAGAGCATTTTTTTTTTGTTTTATTTTAATTTTATTTTTGCTTGCTCTATAGGGCAATTATTGGTTTCGTGTACAAAAAAAATCGAGGTTGTATTCAAAACTAATCATACATTTTGTCGGCCTGTGCATCTGTGCGCCCACTGTAATTGAGCTAGAGCCTGAAATTTATTACAGAGCACTTGTATTTATAATTCCCTTAGACGGGAAATTTTAGTTTTTTTTTTTAGCTGCCATACAAAATTTTTTTTTTTTTTTAATTTTCTCAAAAATGGCTCTTACGATTTTGATTAAACTTCGTACCTGGAATAACCAAAGTTGTTTCATTCAAACCTTCAATAACCGAAGTAATTGTTAGAAAACTGCGTTTCAGTTTTTTGGCGAAAAATTCAAATAACGGAAATAGGCATTACACGTTTTTGAAAAATGTGTGGTCTTATGTTTGGGTTTTTGGCATGATAACACCAATTTTGTTTTAATTTTGCAATCTGGTAATAGTCAATAGTTTAAAAAACATTGCATTTAAAAATAAAAACAAATTTAACTGAAAAAAAATCCAGTTTTGTGTTACTTTCGACTTTTTAACATTTTCTCGTTAGCTCACTTTTAAATAAAAGTGCACAAAAACACGCAATGTATACCAGTTATAAATTTATTATTTATTATTTATAATTTAAGAAATTATATGGAGTTATCATGTTGCACTTAAGTTACCAACTAGAGCTGTCATAGAAAAAAAACGTTACATCTAAAGCTTTAGTTTTTAAATTTGAGACGTTTAAAGCTCAAAATCATAGCATACCAAACTACCAAATTTACTTGGCTCGGAGATCTTAGCTCCCCATATATGGGATATTCGAAAAAAAGAGTATGCCATATTAAAGGTCAGTAATTGATCAAAAAAGGTCAACTAGCTTCAGAAATTGCTAAGCCATAAGTTTTTGTTAATATTTTTTTTAAAGTTTTTTTTTTTGAACGTAAATTTGGTCAGCCATTGTTTTTTTTTTAAATAATTTAAAACGTTAAAACGTTAAAAATTTGTAAAAAAAAATTATCTATGGCTGAGATCCAGGAGTTATTATGGGGTCCAGTTTACACACAGTTAAATACTCTCTTACCAACCTATTACAAGCTTGAAAATTAATTGGAATATGTGGTCCAATGCAAGCTGCTATAAACAAAACATTCTGTTTGATAAAAATAGCGAATGCATTTCAGAGCCAATTTTGAATAAGTCGTATAGAATTTTGAGCTTAAAACAGTTTTCACTTTCACCCACAGAATCAAGTCATCAAATTTTGAAAAAAAAAATTCAAAACCCTAATTGTATCCTCCTGGGGATATTTCTCCTTCAATGACATATATACATAATTATTTGGCACTACAGAGGCACGGAGGCACGGAGGCAGAGGCATATAGTCATCGTATATAGTAGGTATAGGTAGCCATCGTTATAGACTAGGAAGTTGAATCGTTGAAATGAATTTGTGAGGAATATTAATCTTTGAATATCATTTGAACTCTCAACCACCCCCTTCCACCTTCCTTCCCTTTTTCGACAATTCCGTCTGAAGTTTGCTGCAGGATATTTGAAATCGATTTTCATTTTCAGTTCGATGGGGGAAATCATCCTTCAATTCGTATTCAATGAATCGAAAATTTTCAACCTTATACATTAAAGGAAATTTGCTGAGTAGCAGCAGCGTATAGGTGTATACGAGAAAGAAGTATTAAACATTGTGCAAAGTATGATCCCGAAAAAATGTGACAGGAAAGAATTGTTGCTATACGTAACTACGTGTGTTACTAAGAGACCAATAGTGTCATTAAAGTATCATTTTATACGACTTGAGTTAATATAGCTTGGTATGTATGTAGCTTGGCTACAAAAGGATATTAAATTCCAGTTGTAGTTTCGAAGGCATAGAAAACTTATCTATAAAGGATATTTATCAAATAAATTATATCTTCAAGTATATCTACATTGTGGTTAAATGGGAAGATTGTGATACAATGTGCAGAATAATTTAAAGTGTAATTGCAATTAAAATTTAATTACTGAATTTTCAATTTGTATTCCTTTTCCTCTTGGGGAAATCGATTGGCAAAGTAGGTTATCCAGCGAAGATTTACCTATTTTACATTTGAATTTAATTAACAGAGAATTGTGGTTGTAAGCTTTGGTTTTTATTTATTTTTTGTTCACTTTAAGTTGCAAAGGGAAGGTATGGTAACAGGACATAAAGTAGTTATAATATTCACGGGTTTCCTAAAAAATATCCCTAATATTGTGCGGGGTAAATTTTGAAAGAGGCTCAAGATCGAACCGCCCGCATGACAGGCCTATACGTACTAATTGTTAAGCCACTGGCTACTAAAGGGTTTTCCAATAAGAGGTGTTATTTTGATATTCAAAGAAAAATCGCAGTTTTTGAGATAAATGATCGGATGTTTATTTCATTATAAAGAGGAAGGTATGCCGTTAATAATGAAACACAACAATGTACAACAATGGCCGCCACGACCACGCTTACAGGACCATATCCTTTTCATGAAATTTTCCATAACCAAATTGCAAAGTGGCTGCCCTATGTCCTCGATAGCCTCACGAATTCCATCTTTGAGGTCTTGAATCGACGCTGGGCTGTTGGCGTAGACCTTTTCTTTTACGTAACCCTAAAGGAAGAAGTCGCAAGGTGTTAAATCACAAGATCTCGGTGGCCAATTGTGATCACCTCTTCGAGAGATAACACGGTCCGGAAACTTTTCCCGTAAAAGATCGATGGTTTCATTGCCTGTGAGGCACGTAGCGCCGTCTTGTTGAAAGTAAACGTTGTCCAGATCAATACCATCCAATTCCGGCCATAAAAAATCATTAATCATCTCTCGATAGCGCAATCCATTGACCGTAACTGTTGCTCCAGCCTCATTTTCGAAAAAGTAAGGTCCAATGACCCCGCCGGACCATAAACCGCACTAAACAGTCACGCGTTGAGGATGGAGAGGCTTTTCAACAATAACTCTTGGGTTTTCCGAGCCCCAGATGCGACGGTTTTGCTTGTTGACGTAGCCTCCGAGGTGGAAATGGGCCTCATCAGTCAAGATGATTTTTCGATGAAATTCCGGATCATTTTCATGCATTTCAAGGACCCAATCAGCAAAGACACGACGTTGTTGATGATCAGCCGGCTTGAGTTCTTGTGTTAACTGAACTTTATAAGCCTTAAGACCCAAGTCTTTATGCAAAAAAAGGTGTAATGACGTTTGTGGAATGCCTAATTCCAAAGAACGACGAGGAATGGACAAACCTGGGTTTTCTTCAACACTTTGGGCTACAACAGCAATATTCTCAGTTGTTCTTGAGCGACGTGCACGGGTTTTATTCTTCACATCACTAACTTGTCCCAACACCTTGAATTTGTCCACCAATTTCTGTATTGCGGTCCGACAAGGTGCTTCGCGACGACCCAAAAATGTTTTAGTTTTACGAACCGTCTCTGCCAAATTTTCACCATTTTTATAGTGAATTTTAATAATTTTAATGCGTTGTTGAAGCGTGTATCGTTCCATTTTTATTAATGGCGTAGTTTCTACTTGTCAAATGTTAAAAAATGACAGCTTCAAAAGTGACAACTATAGAAATAGCGGGCTATTCAAAATAACACCTCTTATTGGAAAACCCTTTACATGGTGTTTTTTTAGACACACGTCTTTTCAATCTGGCAATACTGTTTTCGGAGTTAGTCTTTTTGACAGGTGTCACTTAATTTAAGCTCAGTTTGGTTTGCCATTTCAAAATAAATAGCCGAACGACCGTTCAGTGAACAGGCCCAAAACGAGATGGCCGCCGATCCCGATTTTCACAAGAAAATTTTGTTCAGTGATGAAGTTCATTTTTGGTTGAATGTGTACGTTAATAAGCGAAATTGTCGTATTTGGAGTGATCATAAACCCCAAGAGATTGTTGAGACGCCGCGCCGTTACATCCTCAAAAAGTCACTGTTTGATTTTTTCTATGGGCAGAAGGAATCATTGGTCCATATTTCTTCTAAACTGAAGGCGGCCATAATGTTACAGTCAATGGGGAACGCTATATAGAGCCATGATTAATGAATTTTTGTGCCTAAATTGAAGGATGTTGATGTGGATGAACTTTGGTTCCCACAAAACGGTGCTACATGCCATACGGCCAACGAAACAATCAATTTATTGAAGGCAACTTTTGGTGAGTGCATTATCTCGCGTTGTGGGCCTGTGGCGTGGCCTGCAAGACCGTGCGATTTAACACCGCTGGACTATTCTTTGTGGGGTTATGTGAAATCGCTTGTCTACACAGATAAGCCTGAGACAATTGACGCCTTGGAAAAAAATATTCGGCTCGTTATTTGCTGACATACGGCCCCAATTGCTGCAAAAAATGGTGGAAAATTGAGCGGCTGGAAGTTATTCGATCCAGCCGCCGTGGCCATTTGCCCGAAATCATTTTTAAAACATAATGGCAAACCCTTATCTTTATAATAAAGCTAAATTCTTGGCGATAACATTAAATTATATGCATTGTATTTCTTTTACATTTATTTTATAAGCTTAATACAAGAAGAACTTAAGACTTAACATAATATTTCTTAAATCTCAACTTAAACTTATAAAGTTAGAAATTTTCAGTATGGGAGAGTTAGAATAAGTAAAAAAGGACTAAGAGCAGGATGAGTTAAGAATAGCTTGTTTTAAAGCAGGCTTACTTATGTTGGGGTTGAAGGTATTTATGTTGTTGGCTTAGCGTAGCATTCGAGTCAAAGGTTCGTTTAGGCCATAATCGGTACGGTTTTAGGAAGTGAGGAAGAAAGGAACAGATCTTAACTGACGGGTGTTTGGATTCAGACAGATCTTTTGGAGAAGAGTAGGGCAATCAATGACCTCCTTTAATAATTGGTGAACAAAAACGATGTCAGCAGTATCACCGGGTAATTTGAGCGGTTGAATGTTCAGAAGTTTAAGACGGTCTGCATAAGAAGGCAGGTTATAGGGATCATCCCAGCCAAGACCCCGCAAAGCGAAGCGTAAAAATCTGCGCTGGACGGCTTCGATACGATCTGTGTGAATTTGATGATATGGTGACCATAGACTGGTGAGGCATATTCTAGGAGAGGTCTAACAAAAGTCATATAAAGGGATTTGGTTACATATGGACAAGAAAATTCTTTTGACCAGCGTTTTACGAACCCGAGTGTTGAGTTGGCTTTCCTTATAATGCTGTCGTAGTGCGAGCGAAAATTGAGTTGAGTGTCACAAATGACTCCCAAGTCGCGAATGGAGGTTACAATAAGAACAGGCACTCCATTAATCGAGTATTGTCTTTGGGACAAGGGAGGGCGGTTTCGAGTGAAGGTTATGGATTGACATTTCTTAATGTTTAGCTCAAGAAAGTTCTTTTGGCACCAAGTAAAAAAGCTATTTAAGTCTGTTTGCGGCATAAGTGCGTCGTCCGGGGTAAAAATTTGTTTCGATATCCTCATATCGTCAGCGTAAATTTCTAAATCAGATTGAGGTAAAATCAGCTCAACGTCATTAATATAGCCAAACAAAAAAATAAGTGGTCCCAAATGGCTTCCCTAGGGTACTCCAGAAAATGCATGAATAGGTTTGGAGATACTCCCTCTGAATAGCACTCGATACTGACGGTCAACTAGGTATGACTGAATCCAAGAGGTGAACAAAAGGGGAAAACCAAGCTTTTTAAGTTTAAAAAGAATGATATTGTGGGAAATTTTGTCAAATGCCTTACTAAAATCTGTTGCAATGGCATCAACTTTTTTACCTTCTTCTAAGAAAGACAGCGTTTTTGAAACGAATTCAGTGAGGTTAGTTGTCGTCCTTTTAAGAACCCGTGCTGCTTAGAGGTACAAATTGCTTTACAGTGAACAAACAGCGACTCGTAAACTATACTTTCAAAAAGTTTAGTCATATACAAGAGAGTTTGGCAGTGGGTCTGTAGTTGGAAATATCATTTTTGCAACCTTTTTTGTGGACAGGGTTAATGAAAGAATTTTTCCAAATCTTAGGAAAAATACCACTTACAATGGAGAGGTGGAAGAGTTTTGTAAGAAGCTGTGCTAATTATCCAATACATTTTTTAAGAACGATTGCTGGGAGACCATCTGGACCAATGGAAAAATCATCTTTGAGTTGATTAAGTTTACTCACCACTGAAGATAGGGAAATGTTGATATCAGTAAAGGAGGTATGAGGATTATTGTAGAAATAACTAAAATAGTTCAAGTCTACCTCGGTTTCGTTAAAAGAAAATGCTTCGCTGAAAAAAAACTGCAAAAAGATTGGATATGGTATGAGGGTCAGCAGACAAAGATTCACGAAGTCTTAACGTGGAAGGGTAACCATCCTGTTGGGGTGACCGCAACAATCACCTTAATGCACACCATTTAAGTTCTCATATCGACCCATACAAAAAGAAGTAGGTACACACTCAATTTAAGCTGTATCCTCGTAGATATGTATTTCAATTTTGTTCAACAAATTTAAATTAAGTCATCAGCACGCAACAGGTGTTCCGAGAAGAAAACATTTTGCATAATTAAGTTTGATACCTGTATTAAATATTCAACGATGAAACAAAAATTTCAACAAACCTGGCTAATGGAATTAAATCTATTTAAGTGCATATTTTATTTATAAAGTCCCAGCAAGTGAAATGCAAACAAAATTATTTTCTATAGAAAACTTCCATATAATACTCGATACGCGTATTTTAACGAAACTCATGTACCCTTTGAGATATCTCTGGCCTTAACATGACCTTCTTCATGCTTTGAAAAAGCAAAAACTCATATTTTTCGAACACAAAATAGCCAAAGGGGACAAAATACATATAACAACAAGCAAAAAATCAGTGTGATTAAATTAGATATTTTATATAGTCAACGGCAGCATCGGATTAAATCCCCAAAAATTTAATTTTGTGTAACAAAAAGTTACTCATAGATTTAAGGTATACGTAGTATATGTTTGTATATGAAATTCGCTTTGAAATATGCCCACGGCATCAGTGTGGCATTTGAGTTCGTCCCTGAGTTTTTTTTTTTTTTGAGAGAAATGTGTTCAGAGCGTTATGTTTGTGAAGTGTCTTAAGCCAGAGAGCCAAGTACAGCAAACCTATACTACAAAAGAACTTTAAAAAGTGAAAAGGTATACAAAGCTGTAATGATGAAAATTATTTGATATAGCAGTATTGAGTAAAAAATTAACTTGCTTTTAACTAAAGGGGTTTCCAAAAAGAGGTGTTATTTTGAATAGCCCGCTATTTCGGTAGTTGTCACTTTTGAAGCTGTCATTTTTTGACATTTGACAAGTAGAAACTACGCCATTAATATAAATGGAACGATACACGCTTCAACAACGCATTGAAATTATTAAAATTCACTATAAAAATGGTGAAAATTTGGCAGAGACGGTTCGTAAAACTAAAACATTTTTGGGTCGTCGTGAAGCACCTTATCGGACCGCAATACAGAAATTGGTGGACAAATTCGAGCTGTTGGGACAGGTTAGTGATGTGAAGAATAAAACCCGTGCACGTCGCTCAAGAACAACTGAGAATATTGCTGTTGTAGCCCAAAGTGTTGAAGAAAACCCAGGTTTGTCCATTCCTCGTCGTTCTTTGGAATTAGGCATTCCACAAACGTCATTACACCGGTCTTAAGGCTCATAAAGTTCAGTTAACACAAGAACTCAAGCCGACTGATCATCAAAAACGTCGTGTTTTTGCTGATTGGGTCCTTGAAATGCATGAAAATGATCCGGAATTTCATCGAAAAATCATCTTGACTGATGAGGCCCATTTCCACCTCGGAGGCTACGTCAACAAGCAAAACTGTCGCATCTGGGGCTCGGAAAACCCAAGAGTTATTGTTGAAAAGCCTCTCCATCCTCAACGCGGGACTGTTTGGTGCGGTTTATGGTCCGGCGGGGTCATTGGACCTTACTTTTTCCAAAATGAGGCTGGAGCAACAGTTACGGTCAATGGATTGCACTATCGAGAGATGATTAATGATTTTTTATGGCCGGAATTGGATGGTATTGATCTGGACAGCGTTTACTTTCAACAAGACGGCGCTACGTGCCACACAAGCAATGAAACCATCGATCTTTTACGGGAAAAGTTTCCGGACCGTGTTATCTCTCGAAGAGGTGATCACAATTGGCCACCGAGATCTTGTGATTTAACACCTTGCGACTTCTTCCTTTGGGGCCACGTGAAAGATAAGGTCTACGCCAACAGCCCAGCGTCGATTCAAGACCTCAAAGATGGAATTCGTGAGGCTATCGAGGACATAGGGCAGCCACTTTGCGATTTGGTTATGGAAAATCTCATGAAAAGGATATGGTCCTGTAAGCGTGGTCGTGGCGGCCATTCTTGTACATTGTTGTGTTCCATTATTAACGGCATACCTTCTTCTTTATAATGAAATAAACATCCGATCATTTATCTTAATGGAAAACCCTTTAGTTGCCATTTTCATCATGCATAGAAATCTGCAAATTAAATTTCATAAGATTGACGAAAATATACGTATAAACGAAGATAAGAGCTAAGACCAGGTACTACGGTACGGTATGTTTTGCCAGAATTGTAAGTGAGTTTCTATAGTTCATCGAAATTATGCATCAGTTGTGTTCAACATTAAGGGCCTACATTAAATACGAATTTCAAAAAAAAAAAATGGGTACGGATCTTACTGTATATTGTGTAAATTGTAAATAAGGAAAGCATGTATATGTAAATGAAGACAGTAAATGTACGTAAAAATCCCGGAAATAATCCATCACTCTTATTAAAAATATTAAGAAACCTGAATGTTAAAAAAATTCAAAAAAGAAAATGTCCAAATCAATTCGTATTGTAGTTTTGTAATTCGTTGTTGCAGTGATGCATAATTTGAAAGAACTAGAGACTGGTTACGTATTAAATATTTTATAATAGATGCAGTTAACACTCGTTAATTTGAACACAAACGAAACCAGGGGTGTTCAAGCTATATAGGGTTGTTCAAGTTACTTTATCATGATAAAAAAAAAGATATTTTTTTTGTAATCATAATTAATTTTAATGATTTCAAAACGTAAATAATAATATTTTAAATAATTTATTGGACTTGAAAAGACTTGACAAAAAAAACATCGTTATTTTACACTGCTTAACCATTAAAACGGTATAGTCGTCTTACTAAAACTCCAATTGCCACTTTTACACTCTGTCTAACAAAAATTGGCAGTGTAGGCAAGATAGGACGTTTGCCTCTCATTCTGGCTACATTGGATTGCATAAATCTGTTATTCATTAAAGCTTTCACAGGGTTGTCGTAGTGTACACAATAACACTCATCATTAAAAGCTTTTTCTTAAAGCTCGAAAATCAAAAGCACGTTAACAGAAACTCAAGGAATAAAAGCTGAACGAATTACCAAATGCACACGGGTAACTCTGAATATACATCAAGCAGCAGCCAATCGCCATCGACCACAGCAATTCAGTGCATACTATACTCAGATGTGCCTTGAATAGGTCGTTGGGTTTGTGTCTGATGCTATTGGAAATTCACGGGCGGGCAAACACTTTTTGTGGAGGAGTTATTTCAATTTAGTATGGTGCAAAAATATGGCACGCTACTGATTTTGAAAAAGATTTCCCATAAAACGCGTGTACTGCCTATTTTTGTTGGACAGAGTATAGAGCCGTGTCGTTTTACAGTTAAGTCCGAACGCTGATTTAAGTTTGTATATGTATACTCTCTCTTATATCAAGTCTAAGCAACTTCCTCCCCAATAACTCTTAATTTTGAAAACCAGAATTTAATACTAAATTTCATGGAAAAATTAAATTAAACTTTATACTTTCAATATTTTCTATGCTTAGCTGGCAAATTAGTTTGTAAATTTAATAAAAAATCCTTGAAATTCTTGATTAATGTTCTATAATCCTGAGAGTCTTAGTTTTTTTATTGTGTGGTGTGCAAGCTTCGCAGCTGGAAGATTAATTACCATCTTTGTGGAAAATAAATTTATATCCAAAAGTAACGAACCCCATCTTCTATAGGTATATAGATACATAGATAAACTTTATGCTGTTGTGTAAATCTGGCCATCCAGGCTTCCGAAAACGACCAACGGCGACGCTGCGCCGCACCGCACCGCACCGCGCCTTGCCTCGCCTCACCGCACCGACCTTGTGCTAGAGCATGAAAAAGCCGACACCTAATTATAAATTAAATACGATTTATTATATCACACAAAATCTGTCTGTCAAAATTTGTTCAATTTATCTATTTAATTACAATTATAATGATATTTTCAATGGCACTTAAGTATAACGAGAGAGGTGGGTAGTAAATCAATAATATGATTATGCTATGATTTTCTTCTACAAGTGAAGCACATGTATAGCTAATACATCAAGAGTATAATATTTCTTCGAATATAGTATCCTTTTGTCCCATTCTATTTCCGGCAATTTGAAGTAAAATTTATGAAAACCCTTATTGATGTTCCAATACGGGAGAATTATTATTACAAATGTCCTCGCTTGTCCGAAGGAAGAACCCTGCATACGTTAACGTCGATGCTCGTTCTGGTTCTAGTAAATGTTTCGGGCATTCGAAAATGTATTTTCCATAGCCATTCGACCATAAAAGTGAAAAATGAAACTTTTATTGCGAGCATAATAGGAAACCTAGCAAAATCTAATGCCATTGTGGCTGTCGTTGAGTATACATATACAGTTGTAGGAAGACTTTATATTTTTAACAATATTATGGTCGATATGAATAGTGAATGTACGACTACCGCATGAAAAATTTGCACACATAAATGATACGAGGAAAAGGCGACCTCATATATTTATAAGGATGTTCACAATATGATGTAGGTAGTATGTGTTGATGTTTTAGTTTTATATACGCTTTGATCGATCGAGAATATTGTGCGGGTGAGAAAAACTGACGCAGAAAATATTATACCAATGTTGTTTTTTGTTATCTAAGCTTAATATGAAAGCACAGAAACACGTTTTCCTAATAGAAAAGCAGTAAAAAGCACTTTTCTGTCAGAATAAAAACTATACGCTGTAATGTTAAATTTTTGTTCCTCTACATTCCCAATTCGATGTTGATGACTAGTTTGTATTTGACAATAGCAAGATTTTGTATTGTAAAGGGTGATTTTTTAGCTGGTTTGGTTTTGGCAACACTGGTTTTGACAGCTGACGTGTGTTTAGTTCCTTGTGTCACTGTCAAACAGCTTCAGTTTGGTTTGCAATTTAACCATAGATCGTCTTACAAATGAACAACGCTTGCAAATTATTGAATTTACTATCAAAATTCGTGCTCGGTTCAAAATGTTCATCGCGCGCTGCTTCCATTTTATGATCGGCATTCTCGACCTTCTGACCAGTCTATTCGGAAGATTGTGACCAAATTTCGCACCAAATTTACTTTATTGGACATTAAACCACCAACACGTTTACGTACTGTGCGTAGTGAAGAAAATATTGCGGCCGTATCAGCTAGTGTGACAGAAGACCGCGAAATGTCGATTCGGCGCCGTTCCCAGCAGTTAGGCCTTTGTTACAGCACTACGTGGAAAATTTTGCGGAAGGATTTGGGCGTAAAGCCTTTTAAGATACAGCTGGTGCAAGAACTAAAGCCAGCCGACCTACCACAACGCCGAATTTTTGGTGAATGGGCTCTTGGAAAGCTGGCCGAGGATCCGCTTTTTTATCGAAAAATTGTGTTCAGCGATGAGGCTCATTTTTGGTTGAATGGGTACGTAAATAAGCAAAATTGCCGCATTTGGAGTGAAGATCAGCCAGAAGCATTGCAACAGCTACCAATGCATCCCGAAAAAGCCACTGTTTGGTGCGGTTTATGGGCCGGCGGCATTATTGGGCCATATTTCTTCAAAGATGATGCGAATCGCAGCGTTACTGTCAATGGTGAACGCTACCGAGCGATGATAACAAACTTTTTTTTGCCCGAAATGGAAGTTCTTGACTTGCATGATATGTGGTTTCAACAAGACGGTGCCACATGCCACACAGCACGCGAAACAATGGCGCAATTGCGAGGCGAGTTTGGTGAACAGTTAATTTCACGTTTCGGGCCGGTCAATTGGCCGCCTAGATCGTGCGATTTGACACCATTAGATTATTTTTTGTGGGGGTATGTCAAGGCTAATGTCTATAGGGACAAGCCCGCTTCGATTGACGCACTGGAAGCCAACATCCATGCATTCATTCGTGAGATACCGGCCGATATGTGTGAAAGAGTATGCCAAAATAGACGCAGCCGCGGTCAACATTTGCATGAAATTATCTTTAAACATTAAATTGCAAGGTTCAAACTATCGAGTCAAATAAATATTTCATTCATTTTTTCGAATTTTTTGTGTTTTTTTTAAAAAAAAAGTTCTAAACCTCTTAAAAAATCACCCATTATTTAGACGCTATAGCTTTTTTTTGATATTTTTGATATATTTATTTCAAAAGTGGAGAGATATTTTGAGGAAATACTAGCGTTTCTATCTATAATACGGCGTTAGGAAATAATGGCCAAGGAAAAAACACCCAAATCGACTTAGAAATATCGCCCAAAAATATTCTGAACAATTGTTGTTGATTTTTTTTTTCTCGATTTGGGTGATATTTCCAATTTTTTAATTTTTTTTTTTTTGAAGGAAAGAACGCCCAAAATAAAAATTTTAAAAGTCAAATAGGAAATAACGCCCACCATTGGAAATATCGCCCAAATCTTAGGAAATAACGCCCAAATGATAGGAAAAAACGCCCAAATCAAGATCTTGTCAATAATTGTACTGGAACAACTCCGTTTTATATCAAATCAACTTTATTTCACTTTAAAACGGCATACAAACAGTGAGATATGTATGGGGGGGAATGCCGCGCCCCTGCAACCCCCCTGCTTGGGCACATTATTGGATTTGGGGTAGGTGCGAGGCTGGGTGTATGCAAAGTTTATTTAAATCCAGATTCTTAAAATACAAAAGAGACTTTGCATACACCCCTCCTCGCACCTACCCCAAATCCTATATTGTATCGAAATTTGGAGACCTTATGCCTTTTTAACAATTTTTCCAATGAATAGATTGGTATATTGGAGCAAAAAAATCTCCTCAACGAATTTACTTTCGAAAGTTTGAATTATCAAAATTCCACTACTACTTTCATGACTTACCTCAGTGAAAAATGACAAAAAAAAGCTTTAACCAACTCGTAGCGGCGGCTATGATGTCATAAAATTTAATTCTACATCTTTCTATGGTGACGTCAAATAATTATTCCATGTTTGCGTGCTAATTAGAATGAAATGATTAAAAGAAACTTCCGATCAAAAGAAACAAGTTTACATTTATACAAAGTAAGCAATTAAAAAAACCAACAATTAAGTGAAACAAATATGATTCCTTTTGTACGTCATAGTAATTATTATTTCCATGGTAACACAACCACGGCCCTTCCGCCTTAAGCTTGCTGTCCTGGCCTATGTGTATGTGTGTGTGTGTGTGTACATTGCTCTTTGGTAGAGACCTAAAAGGTGATCACAGTCAAAGACAAAAGAGGCCAAACAATGTCTGAACAACTTCCACTTGCAACTCGGTTGAAAACAATTAAAAGAATTAATTTTCAAACAGGACACATGTATACAATAGCAACATGCACTTGTCCTGTCAGTACAAATATTCTAACTACAACCTACAACTATAGAACACAACACCAGTACCAGTCGCAGCACAGACAGCCAGCCAGCTCTAGCATCCGCCTTGCAAAGCATCCTTGCCATTGTAATCATAAAAATAATAATAGTCGTTGTGCGGCTTTATTTCCGTTTTCCCTTTTTTTGAAAATTTCTACAAAAAAAAAAAAACTTAATAAGAGAAGAACGTCGATTTCAAGTTTTTCTTTTTTTTTTTTTAAGTTTAATCGTG
Organism: Leucozona laternaria; assembly: GCA_932273885.2. Taxonomy (NCBI): domain Eukaryota; kingdom Metazoa; phylum Arthropoda; class Insecta; order Diptera; family Syrphidae; genus Leucozona; species Leucozona laternaria. Next base: position 57,428,868 of record OW026367.1, on the reverse strand, counting down.
ATTCCTTTAAGGACATGAACAAAACATAAACATCTGCAAGGATCACATCAGTAAATATTATAGAGTGCGAGTGCGAGTGTTCATGCTCATGCTTGTGCTTGTGCTCAAGTAAAACACTCGAGAAACAATTACAATCGCAAGAGGAGATTGAGTGTTTTTTTTTTTTTGTTTTATTTGGTATTTGACTTGTAACACATTCGAGGAGGATATTAAAATGAATGGCAAATAAAAAAAAAAAAGGTTTCTGTAAGTTCATATTGTTAAGTGAGTTTGGCCTAGGTCAGAAATAGAAATCAGAAATGGTTTCTTTTCTTAGAAAATTATGTGAGCATAATTAAGATTAATGCTTGTTTGTTGTTTTTGCCTATAACAGTTAATTTCTAGAGGAACTAGTTGCGCTATGATGGTGCGAAAGAGCAAACAATTAATTGAACAAACCATTTTCTCTTTTTGACTTGAGCCCTTAACGTGTGATAAGTGGAATTTGCAGCAACAACATACCTAAACATACAAAAAATACATATATAAAGTAAGTACCTACTTCTACGTAAAGAAAATACTTCTTTTTCAATATAAAACAAAAATCTCAAGATTGAAACCAATCCATGAATATACCTATACCTATTGAAATTTACTTGATAACATGGGAGTAGATTTAAGTATTAAATACAAATTTCAGTACCATAAAACAGCAATAAGGCAGCACTTTTCATTTAGTGTTCGACTTTAAACCATAGATACACCATATAAAGATGACAATCTTTCGTACGTTTCACTGTCCAAAACCCATTTGTTTACATTGTTGTATTTGTAATTTCATCCCGTGTCGATGAATAGATGTGAATTGCAACAACAATTTAATGGGGTGGGTTTGTTCTATTTTGCTAGATCGACCATTTTGTATGTGCAAATAACGCAGCCATCAAATTACAACTCACCAGCTTTTCACCATGAAAATGGGGGATGTTAGGTGGGAAATTAAATTATTTTATATAAATTAAAAATTTATGGGTTTCCCCCTGGACTAATCACTTGGATTTCATCCTATCTCCAAAATAGATCCTACCAAGTTAAATTCAGAAACATTTTCTCCAACCCCTTCATAGCCAGATCGGGAGTTCCTCAGGGAAGTCACTTAGGACCCCTTCTGTTTATCTTAGCTATCAATGATGTGCACCTCTGCATACGTTATAGTGAGATACTAATTTTTGCGGATGATATGAAAATTTTCAAAAGCATTACATCTGACAATGATCGTGTCCTTCTACAAGATGATATTACCAGATTTGTTACTTGGTGTAATAAAAACGGTTTGAATCTTAACCCTATTAAATGTCAGGCAATGACTTTTTCTAAAAAACGAACTCCTGGGTCAATTGACTATATTATATCGCAGCACACTTTACGTCGAGTCCATGGTTTCAAAGACCTTGGAGTTCATTTTACCTCTAATCTTGATTTTTTGGAGCATATAAACTTAATCGTCAACAAGGCCAATTCAATGCTAGGCTTTATTAAGAGATGGTCCAAGGAATTTCAGGACCCGCATGTTACTCTCGCTCTTTACAACTGCTTAGTTCGCCCTCATCTTGAATACGCGTCCCAGGTATGGACTCCTTTTTATGAGATCCATAAAAATAGATTAGAAGCGGTACAGCGTAAATTTATTCGTTTCGCTTTAAAAGGCCTACCGTGGTCCGATCCCTACAATCTTCCTTCTTATGAACATAGGATTAAACTTCTTCAAATTCAGCCCCTGTCACAAAGGAGGATCAATAATGATATAGTTTTTTCTCATCAACTAATAACTGGCGTCATTGATGCACCTGATTTATTAAGTTGTATTAATTTCAATTATCGTGAAGGAAACCACGATATTCGTAGTTTTGATTTATTGCATCTACCTTACCACCGTACTAATTATGGCATGCATGAACCATTTACTCGCATGGGCAAACTTTTGAATTTGAACTCAAATATTTTAAAACTTCTTTAAACTTTTTTTGAAAATTCATCTTGTGAGTCGTGCGCTGTTACACATTGATTTTTTAATCTTGGCTCACATTTGGAATTTCACTTTAGTTTGATTGGTTATTAAAATGTACATATATGTATGTAACGGGTGATTTTTTAGCTGGTTTGGTTTTGGCAACACTGGTTTTGACAGCTGACGTGTGTTTAGTACCTTGTGTCACTGTCAAACAGCTTCAGTTTGGTTTGCAATTTAACCATGGATCGTCTTACAAATGAACAACGCTTGCAAATTATTGAATTTACTATCAAAATTCGTGCTCGGTTCGAAATGTTCATCGCGCGCTGCTTCCATTTTATGATCGGCATTCTCGACCTTCTGAGCAGTCTATTCGGAAGATTGTGACCAAATTTCGCACCAAATTTACTTTGTTGGACATTAAACCACCAACACGTTTACGTACTGTGCGTAGTGAAGAAAATATTGCGGCCGTATCAGCTAGTGTGACAGAAGACCGCGAAATGTCGATTCGGCGCCGTTCCCAGCAGTTAGGCCTTTGTTACAGCACTACGTGGAAAATTTTGCGGAAGGATTTGGGCGTAAAGCCTTTTAAGATACAGCTGGTGCAAGAACTAAAGCCAGCCGACCTACCACAACGCCGAATTTTTGGTGAATGGGCTCTTGGAAAGCTGGCCGAGGATCCGCTTTTTTATCGAAAAATTGTGTTCAGCGACGAGGCTCATTTTTGGTTGAATGGGTACGTAAATAAGCAAAATTGCCGCATTTGGAGTGAAGATCAGCCAGAAGCATTGCAAAAGCTACCAATGCATCCCGAAAAAGCCACTGTTTGGTGCGGTTTATGGGCCGGCGGCATTATTGGGCCATATTTCTTCAAAGATGATGCGAATCGCAGCGTTACTGTCAATGGTGAACGCTACCGAGCGATGATAACAAACCAAAATGGAAGTTCTTGACTTGCATGATATGTGGTTTCAACAAGACGGTGCCACATGCCACACAGCACGCGAAACAATGGCGCAATTGCGAGGCGAGTTTGGTGAACAGTTAATTTCACGTTTCGGGCCGGTCAATTGGCCGCCTAGATCGTGCGATTTGACACCATTAGATTATTTTTTGTGGGGGTATGTCAAGGCTAATGTCTATTGGGACAAGCCCGCTTCGATTGACGCACTGGAAGCCAACATCCATGCATTCATTCGTGAGATACCGGCCGATATGTGTGAAAGAGTATGCCAAAATTGGACTCAGCGGATGGGCTACCTGAGACGCAGCCGCGGTCAACATTTGCATGAAATTATCTTTAAACATTAAATTGCAAGGTTCAAACTATCGAGTCAAATAAATATTTCATTCATTTTTTCGAATTTTTTGTGTTTTTTTTTTTTAAAAAAGTTCTAAACCTCTTAAAAAATCGCCCATTATATTAACAACCATACAGGAATACATGTGCCCTTTACAAACAACAGAAATAAATGAAGCAACATGTTAAATAAAAAAGTAATACAATAAGAAATGTCAAAAATCAGTGGCCAAAATTTGGCCTACGACCCACATGACCCACTCTTTATGTTCAAAAGAAGTAAGGACTAAAAACTAGTCGTGTACAATAGCAGTATTTCGTATTGCCGTGAATGACACCATGTTTGGCCTATCTATCAAAAGAAATTTCTTGGACAGAGTACCTATCACAGAAAAGTCAGTAATAAAATAAATAGCGTGATTAGTTAGGATTATTTATACATTGAAATTTCGTTCCGCATATAGTATAATGTTTATAAAAGCCCGGAGTGATTTGGTTGAAAAAAAAATGACATTGGAGATTAGCATCGGCATCACAGAAAAAATATGGAGTTTCCATAAAAACTATTGATTACAAGTATGTAATTTAAGCCAACAACAGAGTTTTTCTCCGTGCTTAAATTAAGACCCGAGAATTCTGCGCCCTTAGCTAAGCCCAGAGGGATTAGTTGCTGCATTTTGCATGTAATTTATTAAGGTAGAACTAGAATAGGCGGAATCTATCGGAAGCTTATGTCAAAACCGACCAAAAAGTAGCTTTCCGAAACGTCAATTCCACAAGTCATCCATAATGCACTTAAGTGGTTGAAAGTGAGAAAACAAATTAAATTATTGTTTGTTTAATGTCAATTTTCACAGCACAGAGTGATAGGCTTTTAATTATTTACTTTGCGAAACCACTTAAATATGATGTGATATAAATTAATTAATAGAAACTTAACATTTAACTTCACTCATTCATCATTCAGAAGAAAAAAAGTCGAAAACTAAGCACCAAGCGCCAAATTGTTTTTAGTTTGCTTTCGCCATTTTGTTTTTTGCATCCAACCATTTACGAATGAGCAGTAGATGAGCGCTCTTCACGTCCGACAGCAAAAGTTAACGAAAACTAGATGAACAGTACCAAAAAGCGCAATTACGGCCACAACATTTGAGTTCTTTGTATTCGCTCGGTTTCGTACGACCACCTGCATGGCCTTCCGACTATTCTAGTTCTGCCTTTAGCCCCGGCGTTGTTTTTTTTAGAATAATTTCCTCCGGGTTTGCAAAAAAACACTCCTAAAATTGTCTTACGACAGCAGCGTTGATTCTCTTATTTCTCATTCTTATAAAGGGTTTTCCAATAAGAGGTGTTATTTTGAATAGCCCGCTATTTCGGTAGCTGTCACAAGTAGAAACTACGCCATTAATAAAAATGGAACGATACACGCTTCAACAACGCAAATTATTAAAATTCACTATAAAAATGGTGAAAATTTGGCAGAGACGGTTCGTAAAACTAAAACATTTTTGGGTCGTCGTGAAGCACCTTGTCGGACCGCAATACAGAAATTGGTGGACAAATTCGAGCTGTTGGGACAAGTTAGTGATGTGAAGAATAAAATGCGTGCACGTCGCTCAAGAACAACTGAGAATATTGCTGTTGTAGCCCAAAGTGTTGAAGAAAACCCAGGTTTGTCCATCCCTCGTCGTTCTTTGGAATTAGGCATGCCACAAACGTCATTACACCGTATTTTGCATAAAGACTTGGGTCTTAGGGCTTATAAAGTTCAGTTAACACAAGAACTGAAGCCGGCTGATCATCAACAACGTCGTGTCTTTGCTGATTGGGTCCTTGAAATGCATGAAAATGATCCGGAATTTCATCGAAAAATCATCTTGACTGATGAGGCCCATTTCCACCTCGGAGGCTACGTCAACAAGCAAAACTGTCGCATCTGGGGCTCGGAAAACCCAAGAGTTATTGTTGAAAAGCCTCTCCATCCTCAACGCGTGACTGTTTAGTGCGGTTTATGGTCCGGCGGGGTCATTGGACCTTACTTTTTCGAAAATGAGGCTGGAGCAACAGTTACGGTCAATGGATTGCGCTATCGAGAGATGATTAATGATTTTGTATGGCCGGAATTGGATGGTATTGATCTGGACAACGTTTACTTTCAACAAGACGGCGCTACGTGCCACACAAGCAATGAAACCATCGATCTTTTACGGGAAAAGTTTCCGGACCGTGTTATCTCTCGAAGAGGTGATCACAATTGGCCACCGAGATCTTGTGATTTAACACCTTGCGACTTCTTCCTTTGGGGCCACGTGAAAGATAAGGTCTACGCCAACAGCCCAGCGTCGATTCAAGACCTCAAAGATGGAATTCGTGAGGCTATCGAGGACATAGGGCAGCCACTTTGCGATTTGGTTATGGAAAATTTCATGAAAAGGATATGGTCCTGTAAGCGTGGTCGTGGCGGCCATTTGGCTGATGTTGTGTTCCATTATTAACGGCATACCTTCCTCTTTATAATGAAATAAACATCCGATCATTTATCTCAAAAAATGCCATTTTTCTTTGAATATCAAAATAACACCTCTTATTGGAAAACCCTTTATTATTGTTTTTTTGTTTCATCATATAATCGCTGTTTGTTTCAATAAATTGAGAGTAAAAAACAAAGGACATTCGAATATACTTAAATCGATTATCTATAAATTTTCAATTTCAAAATTTGTTTCCACAAACTTATCCACATAAGGTCGCGTTAGCACTTGATAACTCGTTGCTGAAATTATTATACTTTTTGAACATACTCATGATATTTTTAAAATAACCGACATTTTGGTGGTGAATGGAGGAATTCTGTCCATGTGTGCAAATAAATGGTGGTGAATTGACGAATTCTGCATAATGTGTGCGTGTTTCTCCTGAATTTCCTCTGAATTAGCTTGTAGGCAAACTCTGATGACAGCCGAGATTATCATCTTTATATGGTGTATCTATGCTTAAAACATTGATTTCCGTGTATTAAATTTTGACATAGTGCTAACGAAACGACTTAACTGGAGATTATATTCGTTATTGTTATGCGGATTTTTTTAAAATCTGGAGATTTTATTTTAACCGTAACACTAAATTTGATTATTACTAAGGCCCATTGAATATTAAAAGAAAAGATAGTTTTACGCACATTTAAAAAAAAAATCCGAATATAAACTTTTTTTTTCAATTTTCTTAGTTTGAAAATATTTTTTGCAAAACTTGTTCATAAAAACTTCTTTATTAAAATAAAAACTAAAAAAATGAATATCTGCCTATTAACAAATCTATAGGTCTTTCCCACCAAAGGATTTAACTGACACCTTCCCCTTTTTAACTCTCACATTCGCATGCATTTATTGAGCTGGCCTCCAAGTGACAACAAAAATAGCTATACTTTCAAGTGCAGTAGTTAATCAGTGAATGTGTAAACCTGCCACTAGAACAATTTACTCGTAAACTAGGTTGAGGGCCAACCAAGAACAAAGATTATTCGTGGAAGTTTTACCAAAAAAAAAATAAAACTAAATTTGTTCCACCATAGTAAGGAAAGCCTGATGCTGTGATGCTCTGTGCAGTCACGTGAATCTGGGAAGATAGCGAAAATTAGTTTACCATTCAACTGCACACCGCACATGACACTTCGAAAACTTCATACGAGAAGTTCACAAACTTTATTGCTCAAAAGAAGCTACAATCTGCTCCTCCCCGACGACGAAAATAGCTCATCACAACCAGAAAACAACAAAAGACTTAGTTTATGCCACCACCGACCAGACATTCTGTTGGTTGATGATCAATGTCACGCGGTCGCAGCACTGCACATTGCACAATCCCTGTCATTCATCCGCTGATGTGTGGCAGCAAAAAGTTCATCCAAGTGTGTTATATGCTTATCTGATGTAACTGAGTGGCAATTTCTAATGCTCTGGTAATCTGCAAAATGTATAACATAATCTAACAAAATGCATCTACTACATACAATAACACTCCTGTTATATTATATGTATTGTATAAGGTGGATGTTCCTGTGGATTCCTTCTGCCAGCCTATCCTCTATCCTGCCACTGCCAGAGAGCTTATGGGGGCTTAAAAAGCAGAAACAATGTCAACCGATGTGATAGTCATTTGCCTAGATCTGCTCTGCATTAGTTTGGAAATTTCTTGGCAGCCGTGTGTGTTATACAGAACAGAGTATACCTACAAACATCAGATGTGACCTAAAGTGGATACGACAACTAGGTGACCATGAAAACGGAAGTGTTCCATCGTGTTTGACGTACAAAAAAAGTGAAGTCTTATTAGAACTTGGCCAACTTTTGTAGATTAACGCGTTGTTGTTGAACCATACTTGAAAGAAATCGATACCTTTATTAGGTATAAATGTCCTATTTCATCCAGAAATTATGCTCGAAGGACTCGAAATCATCATTTCAGGAGTTAAAAAGTATCAGAATGATGAGAATTAATGAGGGTATTACTGTAATAACTTAAAACACAATATTTACGTTTTGTATTATTAAATAACTTAGCATGGGTACCTACCATTTTTTTAATGTTAAGGAAATTTTATATTTTTTCAGGTATTCAGACGCCGATCTTTAAAAAAAAATCATAGGATTAAACATTTTTTGAAGCTGTTTTAGCTATTTAAAAAACGCGTTTCAAATTATCTTATTTTGATAGAGTCAATGTGGGCAAATCACAACATCTAAAAACAAAAAAGCTCCTGGTATAGATGGGATACCGTATGAATTTTATAAAAATGCCAGCCCTGCACTGATTAATAAAATTTAAACAGCTACCATTCCTAGATCGTTCCCTCGTTATATATCCCTTATTCAAAAAGGGCAACGCTAATGATGTAATAAACTATCGTGGACTGTCCTTCTTGGATACGCTATATAAAATGTTTACGTTTGCGCTTCTTACAGTTTGAGTTGAAGAAAACAACATTCGGAATGAATATCAAGCTGCATATCGCAATAATTACTCCACAGTTGAGCCAAAAGAAAAAAACTTTACGAGTTTTTTGTTGATCTAAAAGCTGCATTTGACAACTTAAACAGAAATGCTCTTTTTTACAAATTAGGTAAACTTGGTATCTCCTCAAAAATAATTAACATCTTAAGATCAATCTTTAAGGACACTACAGCTGCTGTATGGGGTGGCAAAAGTAGATCAGACTTTTTTCCGACAAACAAAGGTGTCAAACAAGGATGTGTTTTGAGTGCACTGCTTTTTATCCTTTATGACTTATATACTGTGCTGCCAGCAGGAATGTTCCTAGAGGGTCGAAAGATCAACGTACTCTTATATGCCGATGACATAGTTCTACTTTCTGACAGTCCATCTAATCTGCAAGTTCTGCCAGAGATTAACAGTCAACCTTGATAAGTCAGAAATAGTTATCTTTCGCAATGGCGGCCGTAGAGCAGCTCAAGAAAAATGGTTTTTCAGTGGTTTAGAGAAAGCTGTTACAAACCAATATAAATATCTTGGAGTTATTTTGAATTACAATATGTCTTGGACGGAACACCTCAATAACAGACTAACAATTTCAAAAAATTCCATTAATTCTACATGGTCGCAGTTTCTACGGAATAAAACGATTCGACATTCAGCGAAATTCAAAATACATGATGCGGCTTTAAGGACAATAATGCTGTATAAAGAATATATTCAGTTATAAAAGCTTTAACTTTTCTTTTTGAAAAGATGTTTCCTTTTGCCTAACAACACGCCAAACTATGTTCTACATATAGAAACCGAACTGCCAAAATCTTTCTTGTCAACACTCAAACTGTACTTTTCCTTTATATCTCGAGTCATGGAACTACCGAATAATAGACTTCCCAAAATACTATCGGAAATTATAATTCGGAGGAACATCTACTAGGCCAATGAATGGATGGAGGTTTTTTCATAAGCCCCAATTGCATATTCGTTTTCATCTAGTATATCGGTGACACGTAACGCACAAAATATGCTACTTAGTAAGCTTAGAGAGAAACACTGGAGTATATTCATAAACAATGAATAGCAGTCACAGTTCCATGACGAATACAGCAACTTGTCCTACTGCGATGTCCCTAACTACTTTTCAGATACGAATTCACAAGAGATGATTAGCCTTATATTTACTAAAAGCACGCTGTGGATTACTCAGTTTGAATGCTAGAGCCTTTTAAAGCCACACCATTGGCTAATGTACGATGTGTAATCTCGATGCATCTGAGAATACATACCACTTTGTCGGAGTTTTCCTCATATTCAGCGGATACAGGAAGCTATTTCTTGGAAGCCATCAGTTAACCAGATCCCAGTTCCTCGATAACTTAAATGGTCAATGCTATTCAAATTTATATCAGTTTCTAAAATCTGCACTTAAATATCACTTTCAAATAATGAATGAATTTTTTTAAGAACGTAAGCTCACAATGTATTAATTTATTAAAGCCTTTTTAACATGACAGGCAACTTATATAAGTTATTGTCAAAATTAATTTTAAAAAACCTGCACAACTGTTTTTGTACAATTATAATGGAAATAAAATTATTTACTTACTTACTTACTTACTTATGTGGACAAATGTAAAAAGAGGTAAATGTAAACAGAGCTCTAATTCCATACAAATAATGCAGTCTTGAACGCACCCACCGAATAAACCTTCGTACGCATTCATTATCTGTCACATTTGTGTGCTTACAGTTTTTAGATGGCAATTGCTCTTTTATGAAATAATGTTCAATTTAAAAGTGTTAAAGTGTTTAATATATTAAGTTTTTTTTGAGTAAAATATATTCTTGTTATTTTAACTTTTAGTTAAAAATGAAAAAAAAAAAAGGAAAAATGTGTGTTTTTTTTTTGCATTTTACTGAAATTCTTATGCTATTAGTTTTGTTTCCCGTGGAATCCCAATATGTTTTATACTTCATTTTGTTCAATGATTTGTCTTCATTCAGAATATGTTAAGTTTTTTTGCTCCAATTTGCTCCCATGTGTGTAGCGTACATTTTTATTGGTGACGTCATTTTCTAAAAATACATGTTTTTGGCCAGAGTTATAGTATTTTTGAAACTTCTTAGGCCGAACAACATCCAAAACGTTGTCAGTAACCAGACAAGACCTTTACAATATAATGAAGACGTCAGGTTGTCGAGGACTGGATAGCCAGATAAAGTTTTTGAAGGAAGAGGTTGTTAGGCGGACTCAATGCTCTGGTACCTTAGAAAACGATATAAATACAAAAATTTACAAATGCAAATGGCAATTCAAAACGCTTTGGGAAAAGGGTAGTCGAGTAGCGCCAAAATTTTTAAAAACCAATAGAATTTGGCTTAACACTCCCAGTCTCTTCACATATAAATGTCCTTTAAAATCTAAACGTGGTCGTCCGTCTGTGTCTTTTGAGAAAATCAACGTCTCTTTCTGAAATAACATTTGCGGCAGAAATGAGTTTGCGAGCATCTGGGCAGTCGGGAATTGCAAAACTTATTTACGATGTAACCAATAGTCCTGACAAAGTTGAAACGTGCAGGAAAGCTTTAAGAGAGTCCATTAAATCTACTTCAATGACTGGTGAAGAAGCCTTAGCTTTAATTATTGAAGCAAACTTATCTCGCTTTCAATTTTTTACCACATACTACAAAAATTTTTCCTCATATAAAATTATTCTGAAAGTAATTTAATTCGTAAAATATTCGAGCTGACAATTTTTTTGTTTCAGTTTTTTGATTAATAAAAAAATCACTACGTACTCACGCACACACAAACATTTCTCTTAAAACCATGGATTTAGAATCTAGGGACCTTGAAACGTCAAGAAATGTCACAATTTTCAATTGGACAAGTCCGACCGATTACAATAACTTCCTATGGGAAGTAAATAACAATAATAATAATACAAATCAAAAATGAAAAAATCTGAAAAGTGGCAACCCTGTTTTTATTTTTTTTATAAATGCAATTGCATTACAATCACTTAGAAAATACCTAGAATATTAATCCTTTATGATACACAAAGTTTTATTAACATTTCGAAATCTTACAAATTTTTGTATGGGTGGTAACCCTAATGGGCGTGGCCATTAGAAATTTGACTTTGCATTAACATTGGTATCAGTAGAACCTATGCCAAATTTGAGGTTCCTTACCCTTGATTGGTTGGTTGATTTAATGCCAACTTTTCGTGATTCTGCCCCACTGTGCGTAATTGCGTCCACTGTAATTTGAGCTAGAGCCTAAACGGGTTCACCGATTTGCATGAAATTTGGTACAGAACATTTTGTATGTAATTCCCTAGAGGGAAAATTCGAAATTTTGTTTTAGCTCATGTAGCTGCCACACAAACATTTTGGTTTTATCAAATTTTCTCGAAAATGGCTCTAACGATTTTAATTAAATTTCTTACCCGTCATAACTAAATCAATTATAAGAAAACTGCGTTTCAGGTTTTTGTCAAAAAATTCAAATACCGGAATTAGGTATTCCACGTTTCTTGAGAAAATGGTCTTATTTTTGGGTTATTCGCGTATATCTTTGCCATAGTTATACCGATTTTGTTATAATTTTTCAGTCTGATGCTTCTCAATAGTTTACACAATAATGCATTTCAAAATGTTTAAAAAAAGATTTTTTATAAACAAAAAATCAATTTTTTAGTACTTTTGACTCTTTTAATATTTTCTCGTTAAATATATAAATATACATCAAGCATCTTCAATGTGGGGTTACACACAGTATTTAACCACAAGAGCAAGTTCGTGCGATCCAGTTGTGCATATTTTCTTGTTTAAATATACTATATATATAATATATTTATATTTATATATATATTTTGGTTGAAAATTAAAATTGGTAAAAATTTAAGTGTGTTATTTTAAATGATTTGTTGTGAAACACATTTCGTTTGGAAATATCATTCGATATTACTATACATACTCATCGAATGACGTTGCCAAAGTAAGCTATGCTGAGAATTACAAAATCATGACCTTAAAATCTTATGCACATCCTTTAACTTATCATAGAATGGTTTCCCCTGAAATAAAGAAGATATATGAGTTTTAAAAGCAATACGTTGTTTATAACAATTTTAAGCCTCAGTTCCAAAATTCAATATTATTTACATTGCTGTTTACATTTACCCCATAAATCAGAACAAAAATTAAAACAAAACTGTCTAAATTTAAACATAACAAGTATCTTTAATACAAAAATATTTTATTTTCACTTTATCATTCATATAGATTTTCGTTAAATTTTCAATTACAAAAATTAAGAAAAATTAACCCAAATTTTTACAAATCCACATTGACCCTATGTTCTGTCATTTGAAGCAAACGTAATAAAGGGTCCGCCAAACAACTTCTTTTTTTTTTTGAAAATGGCGCAAAACATCGGCTTCGGCCAATATCCTCCTCTTAATTTTTTTTGAACAAATATTCGTTCAACATGGTTCGATAACTATCGCCATTGACTGTAACGGCCACTCCTTGCTCATTTTCGAAGAAAAATGGCCCAATTATGCCCCTGGACCAAAATCCGCACCAAACAGTGACTCGTTTTGGGTGTATCGGCTTTTCAATGTATGCGTGCGGGTTTTCTGTGCCTCAAATGCGACAATTTTGCTTGTTTACTACCCGCCAAGATCAAAATGAGCTTCATCTGAAAAGATGATTTTTTTGGCAAAATCGGCATCTTCTCTAAGTCGATCGCAGGCCCACTTAGAGAAGCGTATACACAACCATATTCGTTCAGCGGAAGGATTAAACTAATTACCTGTCAAATCAGTCATGAGCTAAGTGTTACCATTCACGAAATAAGCACTAGTTAAAAAAAAACGTTAGATGGTGGACCCTTTTGAAGACATTAAGGCTAGGCTAGGACCTTTTACAACAGTTTTAATAAATTCCATGACCCATGAACTTTACCACTGGGATAGTTATCCAATCTACGTACGAGTATAACAACAATATAATATTTTGCAGAATAATCAATATCTAAGGTTATTTTTTTTCCCAACTTTAGAGCGGCTATTTTTATATATTTGTTTGTTTCCATCACATCAGAATATAGACGACAAACAATCGTCCTTATTTTAATTAAACTTCAAATTCTAAATTCTGATATTGAAATTTATTTATTCATTGAATTTGCATTCAAGCTTTTGCCATCCACTTACCTAGATTTATAGTATAATTCACATAGTGTAGTATTTATTTACCATCAGTTAAAAAGAGATAGATAATAGCTGATTTCCTGAGGTATAGCTTGAGGGAAGGAAATTGTGTTCACTGATGAAGTGGCCATCAGCTGCTCTGTTATCGACCGTATTGACCATATTATTCGTTCTATACTGTAGACAAATTGTGAAGTAAAATGAGCAATGAGTTTTTTTTAAATGCAAAATCTAAGAACACACCTATACTACCGTATCTGATGGCTGGCACAAAGGATTTAATTCGTCTGCCACTGCTAAGGTTTGTTGGTTAGTGTTTTGGGTGTTTGTGGGATATTTCTAAAACTCTTCCTTAGTTTGCATAAAATCCGATTAACAATCACGCGCATATATTTGACTCGAACATTGATGCATTCCATGAGGAATTGTATGTGGATGGCAATGAGAGAATGTAAAATTAGGACATATAACATAGTAATCTCTGGGACCACAGAAGGTTTAAGACCACCTGCTTTAATGGATATCGGTTGATATGGTGGAATATTGAATTTGTGTGTTGAATTTTTAATTACTCTTAATCAAAACCATAAGCCGTGGTCAGGTATGTAAGCTTCTGAGATGTAAATTATTAGAACAAACCGAATATGCGAGAAGGATTTGTTCAAAAAGACTATTCAAACAAATTTAACCAACAAAAATGTTTCAATTCAAAATATCGATTCATATACATATAAAGGTATATTTGTATATATTTTTAAATAATATATATAGTTTATAGCTTTAAAAAAGAAGAAAATTAAAAACAATAGAAATGCATTGATTTTGATTTAGTGGAATATAATTTTTATTTTCAACTAAAAGTTTTTTTTTCTAGCTTTTTTAAGCAGATAAAAATTGAATTGAAATTAAAAGCTAATAATACAAGAAAATTATTAAAAAAAAAATAAATGTTTTACTGAATAAAAAAAAGCCCATTTGTTCATATTTGAAGGAAGGCTTAGAAAAGTAGACTTTTACCTGAAAAAAAAAAAATCCGACGGATCTGTATTTTAATGGTGAGCTTTATTTTTGTTGTTCCTAAAAGCGGAAATGGGAAATAAATCCCCTATTAAATAATCCACAAATTAAAAATGAAATAACTCCCCAGTTTATGTGAAAATAGTGCCCAAGATTGAAGATATAAAAAATCCCTAAAAATGTAATATAAATAACTCCTCAAATGAGAAATAATTCCCTAAATTTTTATAATAAATATTTGGCCTTCGCTTGCACACGCATCTTTGCCTGAGCCAATTTATACGGCGTAAACTTGATTTGCTTTTTATGGTGCAGAGAAATATCTTCACATACGAAAAAACTTCAAACCTAGTGGGAAATAATTTCACTTTTGTGGAGTCCCACTCAAAGTGGGAAAAAAATTAATTTTTTTGTGGGAAATAATTTCACTTTGTGGGTGATTAATTTTGGTAGATTTTAGATTTGATCAGTGTTGTTGCAATTATTCTTGTTTCTAAGCAAGACAAAATAACGTTATGTGAAACCATCAATATAAATTTCAATAAAGTGCAAAGAAATTAAAAGCATGGAAATAAGACGTCATTTATGAAAAACAGTGAGGTAGGTATTGGGGGCATGTTGCCCACCTGCAACCCCATTGCTTGGCTTCACTGTAGGATTTGCAGTAGGTGCAAGGTTGGTTATATACAAAGTTTTTTTTTCGGATTTAAACAAACTTCGCTATTTCAAGCAATTTGTTATTTTGAAGTACAAAGGTAATAGATTTTGTTTTGAATTTGCTTTAAACTGTGAGGTTTCTCTAAATTCAAAAAAAACTTTGCATATAACCAACCTCGTACCTACTTTAAATCCTATAGTGAAGCCAAGCAGGAAGGTTGCAGTTTGGCATTTAAATTTTAAATTAAAAACCTCAAAATTCCCAAAATACCAAAAATTAATACTACAACGACCATTTTTCAAAAAAAAAAAATGTTGTACTATATGAAAAATTTTTGATTTGGCCGTTATGATATTTGTTAAATATTTTGAGTGTAATGAAATTTCTTTGAGACTCTGGCACCATCACTAGAAGTTAAATAGCACTCAACAGTCTCGAAATTTGGGGAATATATGTTCATATAATAAAAATCCCCAACTTCATGCAAATAACGTTTTTTTTTAGTTCTCCGTTTAGTGGCTTATTTCATTGGGGTTTTAGTTTCCGGAGCCCCGTAAAAGTACCCTAAATTTGGACCAGAACTTATGATTTTGTAGAATGGGATAAGCAGAATTATGTTACGTTGTAAATTTCTATATAACTATTATGGTTTTAAGGGAAAACTTCACATACAAAATTATAACTTAAGCCTAGTACTCACCTCTTTGTGGAATGAAAAATAAAACCGCTTCAAAATACACGTGAATGATGTTTATGAAAACATATAAAAACTTCTCCACGTATATTTTCGATACTCAGTTTGTAATTTGTAATACTAACTTTGTAGTTTTTAGCTGTTGGTAGCAATAAATTCGCAAAAGGAGACCATGGTTTCATCCCAGAATATTTGTTTAAGGTTTATCGTTTTTATTTTCAGAACTTTTTTCAAATTAATTAACAAATGTCACAATTTTCTATCTCTCTATATTTTCCTATTGGTTGTACCTTTCGAAATGAAAATTATGGTGCGAAATTGTTTACGAATTGGGAATTTCATAGCTGTGAACTTACTATCAGTTTTATATGGAAATTTCATTTCCGAACTCGAACTGAGTAGGTACTAGGCTTTAGGTATAAAACTCTGAGCAAACAAAGTTTCTAAGCTTATTTTGAGAAAAACATGTGCAAACGAGTTCAGTACAGGTACCTCACACTGCGGGAATGTGGACAAAAAATACATTAAAACAATCAATAATTGATTAATTTAAATTGCTCTCACGAAAAAAAGAATTTTAACATTTTTGTGTAGAATTTTATGATCTACATTCTACAATTTCTACCTTAACATTTTTAAAAAAATTAACCGACAATTTCCGAGATATTTACAAAATACTAAACTTTTTCAATTTTACTCCTTAAAATAAAATCCCAGTAGATCAATTTTATGGTAATTTTTAGAACGTGCTTTAAGATGTCAAAATCAAGCTTTCCACCAAAATGAAGCTCTTGCGGGAATTTCTTTGAACTTTTGATTTTTGTTTGTGCTGTTTCGTAGCTTGACATTCCATTGCTACAGTGTGATCCATGAAATTCTGTTACTTTGAATGCTTCCGAATAAAAACATGATTATTTTAAGAACGTTTGTTGGGGTATGTGCAACAAAAACAAATTATTCAATTTTTGTATAAATATTTAGTACGCCTGGATATTACCTTAAATACGTGTTGATTCCATTTTATAAAGGGTTTTCCAATAAGAGGTGTTATTTTGATATTCTAAGAAAAATGGCATTTTTTGAGATAAATGATAGGATGTTTATTTCATTATAAAGAGGAAGATATGCCGTTAATAATGCAACACAACATCAGCCAAATGGCCGCCACGACCACGCTTACAGGACCATATCCTTTTCATGAAATTTTCCATAACCAAATCGCAAAGTGGCTGCCCTATGTCCTCGATAGCCTCACGAATTCCATCTTTGAGGTCTTGAATCGACGCTGGGCTGTTGGCGTAGACCTTATCTTTCACGTGGCCCCAAAGGAAGAAGTCGCAAGGTGTTAAATCACAAGATCTCGGTGGCCAATTGTGATCACTTCTTCGAGAGATAACACGGTCCGGAAACTTTTCCCGTAAAAGATTGATGGTTTCATTGCTTGTGTGGCACGTAGCGCCATCTTGTTGATTCCGGCCATAAAAAATCATTAATCATCTCTCGATAGCGCAATCCATTGACCGTAACTGTTGCTCCAGCCTCATTTTCGAAAAAGTAAGGTCCAATGACCCCGCCGGACCATAAACCACACGAAACAGTCACGCGTTGAGGATGGAGAGGCTTTTCAACAATAACTCTTGGGTTTTCCGAGCCCCAGATGCGACAGTTTTGCTTGTTGACGTAGCCTCCAAGGTGGAAATGGGCCTCATCAGTCAAGATGATTTTTCGATGAAATTCCGGATCATTTTCATGCATTTCAAGGACCCAATCAGCAAAGACACGACGTTGTTGATGATCAGCCGGCTTGAGTTCTTGTGTTAACTGAACTTTATAAGCCTTATGACCCAAGTTTTTATGCAAAATACGGTGTAATGACGTTTGTGGAATGCCTAATTCCAAAGAACGACGAGGAATGGACAAACCTGGGTTTTCTTCAACACTTTGGGCTACAACAGCAATATTCTCAGTTGTTCTTGAGCGACGTGCACGGGTTTTATTCGTCACATCCCTAACTTGTCCCAACAGCTCGAATTTGTCCACCAAATTCTGTATTGCGGTCCGACAAGGTGCTTCACGACGACCCAAAAATGTTTTAGTTTTACGAACCGTCTCTGCCAAATTTTCACCATTTTTATATTGAATTTTAATAATTTCAATGCGTTGTTGAAGCGTATATCGTTCCATTTTTATTAATGATAGTTGTTTCTACTTGTCAAATGTCAAAAAATGACAGCTTCAAAAGTGACAGCTACCGAAATAGCGGGCTATTCAAAATAACACCTCTTATTGGAAAACCCTTTATATGTATTTACATAATTACATGATCTAAAATGTAATCTTTTGTGTTGAACGGGAATGGATTTAAGATTACTTTTTTTGTTATTCCATTATAAATGTTTAAATTGTGTGTATGCAAACCTCTTTATTTTGAAAACCAAAACAAAATATCGCTTGAACTACTTTCAGAAGAGTTTGATGAGCTTGGAAAACTTACCTTACAAATTTATATGTTGATTATGATCTTTTTTATTACATTTGCTTAACTGGTAGCCAAAAAATAACATAAAATAACATTAACATTTATTCTTAAATAAAATGTCTTTCTGGAAACGTTTAATTTGAAAAGGCATTCGGTTTGAATTTCTACTAGTAAATATCCCATTATTATTTAGAGCAACTTTTATAATAAACTTCAAAGCTCTCCCAAATAAACCGATACGTTAATTTATGAGCTTTTTTATTCGGAGTCGATTTAAAGACAACATTCACCTCAGATAGTTAGGAATTATTTTGGATTTTACAGAAACATGAATCTTAAACGAATATAGTGGGAATTTAAATTTTGAATATTCAAAATTTTATCGTTATTTGGGTAATAGATTTTCTTACATTTTTGTTTTTAAAAAAAGGAAACCGATTTTTGCATGATTCGACACCTCATCTTATTTACCGTACATAGAGTTCTCGTTGTTATGCCATCTTTTATGTAAACTTGAGTACCTACATTAATTTTGCGTAGAGATACCTCTAATGAGTATAGTTGCTTATTACTTCAATGCAAATCCATAAGATGAAAAACGTTTACGCTCCAGACTCGTGTAATTTATTAAAAAATTGATTATATTTCACTTAGTGATTTTTAATATTTTTGAATTACCTAATCCAAATATGATGGTATGATTAGACCGATAGACATCTATAAAATAAAAATTGTTAAATTGACACTCACAAAAATGTAAGGCACAACTGAAATTTGAAAAAAAAAAAATCAGAAAAGTACGCATACGCCCGAGTATACAATATTGTACAACTGTACAAAGTATATTTCTTTGAGTTTTGTTGTTTAACCATTTAATCAGAGATATTTAAAAATTCTCGAAAGCTATAGAAAAAGTATATTAAACTTTTGACGAAGAAACTTTTTAAAATTAAAATGACGCAATTGCGGCAAAATTGTATGCCAAGAAAAAATTGTTTGTTTTTTTTTATCGAAATTGGTATGGTTAAACATATAGGGTTTTCCAATAAGAGGTGTTATTTTGATATTCAAAGAAAAATGGCATTTTTTGAGATAAATGATCGGATGTTTGTTTCATTACAAAGAGGAAGGTATGCCGTTAATAATGAAACACAACATCAGCCAAATGGCCGCCACGACCACGCTTACAGGACCATATCCTTTTCATGAAATTTTCCATAACCAAATCGCAAAGTGGCTGCCCTATGTCCTCGATAGCCTCACGAATTCCATCTTTGAGGTCTTGAATCGACGCTGGGCTGTTGGCGTAGACCTTTTCTTTTACGTAACTCTAAAGGAAGAAGTCGCAAGGTGTTAAATCACAAGATCTCGGTGGCCAATTGTGATCACCTCTTCGAGAGATAACACGGTCCGGAAACTTTTCCCGTAAAAGATCGATGGTTTCATTGCCTGTGTGGCACGTAGCGCCGTCTTGTTGAAAGTAAACATTGTCCAGATCAATACCATCCAATTCCGGCCATAAAAAATCATTAATCATCTCTCGATAGCGCAATCCATTGACCGTAACTGTTGCTCCAGCCTCATTTTCGAAAAAGTAAGGTCCAATGACCCCGCCGGACCATAAACCGCACCAAACAGTCACGCGTTGAGGATGGAGAGGCTTTTCAACAATAACTCTTGGGTTTTCCGAGCCCCAGATGCGACAGTTTTGCTTGTTGACGTAGCTGCCGAGGTAGAAATGGGCCTCATCAGTCAAGATGATTTTTCGATGAAATTCCGGATCATTTTCATGTATTTCAAGGACCCAATCAGCAAAAACACGACGTTGTTGATGATCAGCCGGCTGGAGTTCTTGTGTTAACTGAACTTTATAAGCCTTAAGACCCAAGTCTTTATGCAAAATACGGTGTAATGACGTTTGTGGAATGCCTAATTCCAAAGAACGACGAGGAATGGACAAACCTGGGTTTTCTTCAACACTTTGGGCTACAACAGCAATATTCTCAGTTGTTCTTGAGCGACGTGCACGGGTTTTATTCTTCACATCACTAACTTGTCCCAACAGCTCGAATTTGTCCACCAATTTCTGTATTGCGGTCCGACAAGGTGCTTCACGACGACCCAAAAATGTTTTAGTTTTACGAACCGTCTCTGCCAAATGTTCACCATTTTTATAGTGAATTTTAATAATTTGCGTTATTGAAGCGTGTATTGTTCCATTTTTATTAATGGCGTAGTTTCTACTTGTCAAATGTTAAAAAAATGACAGCTTCAAAAGTGACAGCTACCGAAATAGCGGGCTTTTCAAAATAACACCTCTTATTGGAAAACCCTTTATTTGAATTTATTAAAATGATGTAAAAATGCAAACAATAATTTTCGTCATACCATCAGGTAGTCAATGGGTCTGTATAAACATTTATGTCTTCTGCATCCAAATGTACATTTAGGTAAAGCCTAATCTTATTGACGGGTTTGGTTCAAATTTACTACATGGATTTTCTATGGAATTGTTTTCTTGTTATTTTTTTTGTTGTTACAAATTGTATTTTTTTGCATATGAACTAGCTACTTTGTTTTTGAAATTGTTTTCCGAAATGTTAGTACTTATGGTCACATGATGATGTGGCTTGCATTAAATTTCAATTTGTATTGATAAAAGAATATATGCGGCATTTAAGCCCTTGTTTGTTATGACACTTCCAAAATTCGAATCTAAAGCGCTCCTTATTATTGTCATTAAGTAACTTGTCTTTCTTTGTTAAGTATTGACTTTAAATAAAAACTTTTCATGACCTCCTGATTCACACATTAATAATCTAAACCCGTTTAACTTAAAAATCCATTCATTTGGACAATACTTTACTTACCAACAATTTTGTTTGACAAATTACTCCGTTTTTTTTGAGAGAAAATGCCAGATTATAATTTTGGATCCATACTCTCTGTTTATTTAATCTTCACAGCTATTCTTAGATGGCTTAGATGGCTATAGCTTTTAAGCTGAATTTTTAATCATCATCGAATTTCTTTCATAGTTATCTCGTTTAAGTGAAAAAAAACCGCTAAAATAAAATAGTTACTCAAGTTTTTAATGTAGTTTTCCTTAAGCGAATTTGATACTATTATTAATTTTCCCCTTGTTGCCTTATTTTAACTAAAGTCCGCTTTTTATTGCCCTTTTTTGATTTTTTTTTTTAATTTAGTGTATTTGTCACTATAGTGTTGCACTAGTGTTCATTCATGTTTTGTATGGGAATAACATTTTTAAAACCCGGGAGCTTATCTTGTTTTTAACTTAAAATTAATAAACTCTCATATTTTTATTTCACAGAATCGTGGCAAATATAATACGAGAATACGACAATTTTCAAATGTTTGATCCATACAAAAATTATCATGACTTATTCACGACTGAAACGCAATGTTCTTAAAATTATTTTGGTTATTAAAATTACATACGAAGTTTAATCAAAATCGAAAATTTGAAAAAAAAAACATTTTTGTATGGCAGCTACCTGTTCTAGTTGAACTTAAAAAAATGTTGCCCTCTAGGGAATCAAATAAAAATGCTCTGTACCAAATTTCCTATCCTTTGATGTTGATGGCAATGAATATGTCGTTTTCGAAGAACAACGGACTCTTGCAGATGGCGACGATGTTTTCGGTTGACGCAACGGCGATGGCTGATTGTGTACTGAATGGGTCGACTCAAATTTGGCCACCAAACTTAAGATAATGGACTCGGCAGGACAGGCATATTATGTAAAGCGTTGCCGCAACACTAGCGGCACTACGCTAGCCAAGTTTGGTCGCCATATCAGATCTCTCACTCCCGTAGAATTGAAGCTGTGCAACGTAGATTTCTTCGGTTCGCCCTCCGCGGCCTTCCATGGTCCGATAATATCATCTTGCCCCCCTATGAAGATCGTTTAAAATTGTTAAACTTGCAAACTCTTAAAAAACGTCGAGAAGTCGCTGATATAATCTTCGTGCACCAACTCTTAACGGGTACAATCGATTCACCAATTCTGTTGGAAATGATCCCGATCCATACTAACCCACGTAACCTCAGATCCGCTCCACTCTTCCGCCCCCTCACCACCGCACAAACTACGGCTTCTTTGAACCGATTTCAAGAATGTTGCGTTTGGCAAATACTTCACAGTACACCTTTGACTTTCACATCAGTAAATCCTCTCTCAGAAACTCTCTCTATAACTCCTAAAAAAAGAAAAATCACTTCCATAAAAAAGTCCTTCCACCCCCTGTCTTTTCCTCAATTATTTTAAGATTTATTTTATAAGTTTTATTTTTAAAACTGGTGGGTGGGCCTTCGGGCCCAAACCAATTAAAATAATAATAATAAAAAAAAACACACAAAAAAAAACCCACCATAGAAATAAGTTTCGCGTGTATTAAGCTAAATAAATAAATAAACAAAATTTGATATTAAAGTTTTATCATGTGCTGTTCAATCCTGTAACATGCCATGTTGATTTGGCATCAGTAACTGAATAATAAGCAATTGAATTTTTTTTTGTTTTTAATTTAAGTTTAAGATAAATTGTGGTTATGCAGTTCTGACATAAGTAGCATTCTAAATTTGGAGCTATATCCTTTAAAAAATTGGCAAAATTTGTCCAGTTTGAACCATTCAATATATAGGTACGTTTTCCGAAGTAAGCGATTCTCTGATGTTTGAATATTGGACGTATGCTTAAAAAGTGAAAAAGGTCTTCCCTAGATTTTAGATTACACAGATTGCAAAAGTTATTAAAACTTCCATTATAAGGGCTTCCGTTGAGGTAAAGGACCTCAAATCTCGCTTTAAATATTAACGAAATATCTTTATAGCAGAGTTGCAAAAGCTTAAGTCACTTTCTAGCTTAAGCTTTACTTTGATTCACAAGCTAGTTAGTGACTTATGAATTAAGAAAATTTTAGTCATTAGCTGGCTGGTGACTTATGAATTGGAAATATTTAAATCATAAGCTACTGAGTGACTTATGAATTAAAAAAAAAAATTATTTCACAACCTACTAAGTGACTTATGAATTAAAAAAATTTAATTCATAAGCTGATGGGTGAATTCTGATTAGAAAAATTATTAATTGGAAAATTTATAAGCTGGCATGATCATTTTATGATTTTCAAACCAGATTTCAAAGCTAAAAATAGATTCAAAATATAATTATACTAATTAAGCAGGTACCAAAAGTTTCGAAGTACTTATTTAAGCAAACGGAATGTTTTTTTACCAATTTTATTGAAAATACATATTAAATTATTTTAAGCTACTTAAAAAAATAAAAAAAAAATCAATTCATTTAAAATATGATAACGAAAAAAATATGTGGGGACTGCATAAAGGGCAACTCACACAAAATTCTTCAAAAGCTTGAAAACTACTTTCGTTGATAATTAAATAATTATGTAGTCAAAACAAGCTTAAGAATTTCCAATCTACCAACTTGATAATGAATTAAATTTGTTTTAATTCATAAGTCACTTCGTAGGTAGTGAATTATTTTTTTTTTAATTCATAGGTCACTAACTAACTAATGAATAAAATTTTTTTAATTCACTAGTCATCTGCAGACTTATGACTTAATGATTTTTTAATTTTTATCATACAAATTGAAGTTTAACTGGCTGTTCTGATTTCAGATTGACAAGCTTTTACAATCAATTGATTTCGAAGAGAGTCTTCAGTGATTTTGATGATTTTGTAAAGCTGCTGTCTTAAAAAGGGAATATTATTTGGGTCCACCTGCAAATCTTCTCCACAACTTTATTCCTTATTTCATAAAAAAGCATAGTTTGACTTAATCGGACTTCCTTGAAATCCACAAACTTTGTGTGTAGTCGGCTTGTGTCTTCAGCGTGCTGGTATATAATTTCGTTAAGCCTGTTTCCAAATATATTGTATAGTTTGGTCCAGTAATAGGAAGATTAAATATTTTTGTTGACGAAATTTATCTGTAGTTTTTCAATTTCCTCATATCCTTCCATACCCCAAACTTGCGCAGCATAACAAAGCGTAGACTTGACGACTGAATTGTAAACATTGTATTTTTTTTAATGGTTTATGTTCTGGTTTAAGATTATCATTTTTCATGTTAGATTTATAAGACTCTGTGAGGTTTTGGCCTTTTCTGTAACGTGTTTTCTGAAATCCATCATTGGGGTGATTATTACTCCTAGATATTTATACTCTTTCGTTACTTCCAAATGGCTTCCATTAAGAATCCAGTTATACCGGACTTCAGTTCGGCTTGATCGTGAGAAAACCATAATTTTCGGTTTTCAATATTGATTACTAGACCCCATTTCTTGCAGTTCTTCAGACTTTCTGGCGATTCCGATAATATTACCAAGTCATCGGCATACACCAACACATTAATAAGGATGCCTGCCATTCGAATTCCACCGCGGGTAAATGAGTTATGGAGTATGAGTATGAGTATGAGTATGAGTATGAGTATGAGTATGAGTATGAGTATGAGTATGAGTATGAGTATGAGTATGAGTATGAGTATGAGTATGAGTATGAGTATGAGTATGAGTATGAGTATGAGTATGAGTATGAGTATGAGTATGAGTATGAGTATGAGTATGAGTATGAGTATGAGTATGAGTATGAGTATGAGTATGAGTATGAGTATGAGTATGAGTATGAGTATGAGTATGAGTATGAGTATGAGTATGAGTATGAGTATGAGTATGAGTATGAGTATGAGTATGAGTATGAGTATGAGTTATGAGTACTGGAGAGCATTAAGAGGACCTTTTTTATGGATTGGAAAGATTACGGTCTTTTTAAACGAAGAGGGTATTTCAGCTTTCCTGAGGATTCAGTTAAAAAGTGCATACACAAATAAAACAATAACAACAAACAAAAATATTTGTTAATAACATTAAATAAATAAATAAAGAGAAGTACTTTCTGTAAAAGCATAAACATATAGCTAAAATACATTAGTTTCATCTTTTACTTGCTCTAAAGGGCAAGTATTGGTTTCGTGTAAAAAAAAAAATTCGAGGTTATAATCAAAACTAACACCACGATAATCGAGAAGTCCGAAAAAGTGGGTTTCGTCATGCCGTCCGTCGGTCTGTGCGTCTGTGCTTCTGTGCGTCTTTGCGCGTCCACTGTAATTTGAGCTAGATCCTAACGGGTGGACCGATTTGCATGAAATTTGGTATAGAACATTTTTATGTGAGTCCCTTGAGGTGAAATTCGAATTTTTGTTTTAGCTCATCGAGAACGGGTAGCTGCCATACAAATATTTTGGTTTCTTCAAATTTTCTCGAAAACGGCTTTAACGATTTTGATTACACTTTGTACCTGTAATAACCAAGTTAATTTTAAGAAAACTGCATTTCAGGTTTTTCTCAAAAAATTCACATTAAGGAATTAGGTATTGCACGTTTTTTGAGAAAATGGTCTTAATTTTTTGTTCTTCGCGTATATCTTTGCCACGGTTAGACCAATTTTGTTATAATTTTGCAATCTGATGCTTCTCAGTAATTTAAACAATAATGCATTTAAAAATTTTTGAAAACATTATTTTATAAACAAAAAAAAAAAATCAAACGAAAAATCAATTTTTTACTACTTTTCACTCTTTTAATATTTTGGCAGTAAATATATATACATCATGTGTCTTCAATGTGTTTTTTTACACTTGTTAACCACAAGAACAAGTTCGTGCTATCAAGTCGTGCATATTTTGTAATATAGTCTTCCGCCACAGGCCGCTTAAATTTACCCGATCCAGTTGAAAAAATCCTTTACAACAATCGACATTTTTGTAGACAATAGCCGAAAACATTTTATTTACCTTTACAATAGTTATAAACTAAACAATTGATTGATTTCTAATTAATATTAGATTTATGCACCGAGTTTGATGCATTTTTAAAGTTTTGTAATATTTAACTGATACATTT
Organism: Leucozona laternaria; assembly: GCA_932273885.2. NCBI lineage: Eukaryota > Metazoa > Arthropoda > Insecta > Diptera > Syrphidae > Leucozona > Leucozona laternaria. The sequence goes on along the minus strand of OW026367.1, from coordinate 57,402,560 downwards.
TCGAGTACATAAACTATTATAAATCGTGCGTATCAATTTATCCAACATCATCATCATCATCGGCTCGAAAACCGGGGTCCGGTCCTGGCCTCCTTCAACAAGTCTCTCCACCCATCCCGGTCTTGAGCCGCCGCCATCCAGTTGCGCACCCCAAGGCTCCGGGCGTACTGGTCTACGCCATCACTCCAGCGCAAGCATGGTCTACCACGCTGTCGTCTACCATAGAATGTACCACAAAGAACTTTCCGAGCAGGTTCCTCTTCGCTCATGCGAGCTAGGTGCCCTGCCCACCGGCGTGTACCGAGCTTAATTTTTGTCATTATATCCGCTTCAAGGTAGATTGCGTACAATTCATGATTGTACCGTCTCCGGAATCGTCCTTCCTCACATATGGGGCCAACAATTCTCCTTAAGACTTTTCTCTCAAACGCGGCTAAAAGGTCGGAGTGCCTTTTGCTAAGCACCCAAGTCTTGGATCCATATATGTGAGTACTGGCAGGACCATGGTCCTGTACAGCAGCAGTTTTGAAGTTATGGTGAGATTTCTGGATTTGAAGAGCTTTGACAGACTATAGTAGGCTCTGTTGGATTTGAGAAGCCGCCCGCGTATTTCTTCTTCTGTATATTGTTATCGGCTCCTTCTATTGACCCAAGGTATTTAAAGGATTGCACCACTTCAAATTCGTGCTCCGCTACCTTGATTGTTTGACCAACTGTACTTTGTTTTACCTTCACTAATGTGCAGCCCCAGATTTTGTTCCACCTCCTCGATCTGGATGAAGGAATCATGTACAGCTTGCTCGGTTCTTCCGATGGTGTCGATGTCGTCTGCATAAGCCAGTATCTGGCTGGACCTGTTGACGATGGTCCCTCTTGTTGCCGTGCCAGAGTCACGGATTGCTTTCTCCAACGCCAGGTTGAAGGGGAGGCAGGCCAAACCATCCCCTTGTCGGAGTCCATTAAAGATGTTGATTGGTTTGGATAGCAATCCGGCTATTTTTACTTGGCTTGTTACGTTGGTCAAAATTTATCCAACAGTACGTATTTAATTGTCAAAGTCAAAACCATTCTCCTTAAGTATAGATATTAATGATTAATTGAGTATTGCATAAGTAGGTGTTATGCATTAATTTCTAATAACAAGATGTTATGCCCTCCTTTCTCATTTGTCAAATGTCAACTAATGTGACAAAAGGTGTAATTTTACAAAAAAAAAATAGACCTGAAATTAATAATAATTATAAAGGAAATGACAAAGAGAAATTCTGAAATTTTGATAGCCCTGCCAATATATCGGTATATTTCCACACCATTGCCCAAAAGTGTTAACAAAAACACACCCAAAAGTGACACCCATATACACATAATACCGACACAACACTGTGCAAAAGAATGTCAATATTAAGAACACAAAATCCTCAGAGAAGGTTAATGAAAACAGCATGAAATAAATAAAACAAAAATTTAACAAAAAAAAAAATTAAAAAAAAAAAAAAACCTGACAAAAACAATTTGCTCGTCAAATCGACCCTTCACAGAATATTAATTACTCCGGCGAGCAACCGCCAGCAACAACAAGGATTAATTTTCTTTTTTGTCATCAGAGTCGACACTACAACCCCACAGCGCTCTTGAGCAAGCGAGAGGAAGTACGAGTATTTGACAATGGCGGCGACGATAAATGGGCGGCATTGTTTTTTACCCGCTGCAGCCGGTAGATTTCCAATTAAAACGTTAAAGTTCTGCCGCACTCTCCCTTGAAGCATCGCCATTGCAAGTACTTTACCGCTACCACCATACCGCTGATGATTTCCAGCCAAGGCTGTCTCTATCATCGTTCATCGCCCCACTCCTCGGAATTTATAAAGAATATCGATGGCAAAGTCCGGCTCCTCGCGATTTCATCGAATCATTGACGAGGAAAATCAAAAAAACAATTTGTTAACGCTTAACGAATACGAAGACACTGTTAACCCTTCTCTCAGGGATTTTTTTATCGCATTTTTTATTATTTATTTACTTTCATTTAACCCTTTTCGGAAATTGCTTTCTACTTACTGTCCATGGGATATCAACACCGGACTACCGGAGCATCTTTTTCTTGGGAAAGCATCGGCATTAGCATTGTCGGACGGTGCGGTGCGGTGTGGTGGTGACGGCTGGCGTCGTCTTACCGCACTTTCTGTCACTCCTCACTAACAAAGCCCATCAGCCATCACCCGCCTTTGCCCCCAGCTAGCGTTATCCGGTTATCACTCAAACGCATTCAAATTGCGAGGACACAATTATTTGCCTGGCGAGTTAGCTAGTTGGCGATCTGGAAGAGATGTGTCCCACCATAAGCCTTTGGAAGATTTTTAATTAAAATGAAGATTAAAATTTCCACCAAATAACAGGGTATCGGGAAAGAAAAAGAAAAAGAAAAAGAAAAAGAAAAAGAAAAGGACTTCAGACAGAAAAAATATAATCGGCAAAACCAATCTTTACTTGATCCATTGAGAAGGAGAGTTGCGTGAGAGTCGTCCTTATGGCAGAGAAAATGATGATAGCTTTGTTGCCTGTTGGGTGGCTCCTGAAGCTGGTATGGTGGTTATTATCCTTTTTTCTCTCTTTATATTTTATTTTATTTTTGATTGGAATTAAATGGCAACTATACTATGATTTCAATTTAAGGGTTTAAGAAGTTTCATCCTCTATGTCAGGATAAACAACACAAACAGAGATAATCGCTGTCATCGGAAATCCTACTTATCATTGTGGGTGTCGTAGATCGTAGTATTTTGAATTTAGAATTATTTATTTTATTTATTTATTTTGCTAGTTATGCACGTCATGTGCACAACATGCACAGATGTCGTATTTTTAATAGAGCGGGAGATGGAGGTACATTGTTATGTATAGTGATGTGCGTGGCAGTGCATCTTGAGAAAAATTTGAACTGGCGAAATGGCTTAGTTGAAAAAACAATAAAAAAAAACAAATTGTGAACCGTGAAATGTGTTTGCTCGGATGCGGTTTCTTTTTTGGATTTTATTTATTTTTTCTATTGATAATATTTTAAGAATGCACTTAGGGGCAAGTTTTAGATTTACATAATATAAAAACATCGATGATAGAGAAAACGAAAAAAGTGGGTTATGCCTAGTCCACTGGAGCGATTTTCTAATTTTGAAATTAAAAGGTTTTTTTTAGCTCCGCATGAAGAATAACCGGTACCTACCTTTTTTTTTTTATATATTCGATTTTTTCGTTAACTACTTAAACATTTTCGATTCGTTATCTATCTCGAAGACGACTCTAAAGATTTTGATAAAACAAATTTGTGTGCACTATTGTAGGTATGCAATGCATTCTCCGAAATGAAAAATATAAAATGATTGGCGCAAAATTTTAAACATTTAAAACCTGCTCTAAACCATTTTTAAATTCGACGCCGACTCTAATAATGAGTTTTAGAATGAGAGTCGACGCTTTGTTAATTTTAAACGATATAAAGTATACTTCAACGCTAAAGCACTCGTCTAACTTTAAAAGCAGCAAAATGCTTCTCTATCCTTTTTAAAGTATACTTTATCCATTCAACGTTTGTAATTTCATAACAAAAATTTAAAGAAAAATGTTTGATGATACGATTTCAAGCATGTTAATCAACAATCACGACAACTGTCTCAGCTGGCTTTAATTTGAGGTGCATGCACCCAGTAACCATAACCACGACAAAACAACACCATCTCCACCCCCCCCCCCCACCGATTCAATAGACTCCGACACCAAACAATATACAATTTTTTGTACTGTCGACTTGTATTCGGTCGACCTCCCCAACAAAAACAAAAAAACATGTGGTACATAGTGTTGGACTACCATATCGTGGCAAATCATTTTCTGCTCACAAAATCGCCCGTCATCTTAGCTGGAAAGGTGAAATAGCTATAGGGGAGTTAAAAAAAGAAAACAAAAATTACAAACAAATTTAATTTTCAAAGGGGACACCCGGATTTGAACCGGGGACCTCTCGATCTGCAGTCGAATGGTCTACCAAAAATCATACCCTACAAATGCGCTAAAAACCCTACAAATGCGCTTAAAACACTTCATTAGTTAGAAGAGTTGTTTAAAGTGTTTAAAATTAATAAAAGGTTAGACAAAGACTCGCAACTAAACGACTGCGTTAACTAGAGTTGGTTTCATTCCTTAAACGAGTACTGTTTAAAAATTTGCGCCAATATCAATATCAAAATCAGTCAAACCATCTAACAAATATATTTGGATAAGCCAAAAATAAGACCGCATCTTCTTAAAAAACGTGGAATACGTAATTCCGGTATGTGATTTTTTTGAGAAAATGCTGAAAGGTAGTTTTCATATACAATTGACTTGGTTATTACAGGTACGAAGTTTATTCAAACTCGTAAGAGCCGTTTTCGAGAAAATTTGAAGAAACCAAAATATTTGTATGGCAGTTACCCTTTCTAGATGAGCTAAAACAAAAATTCGAATTCAACCTCTAGGGAATCACATAAAAATGCTCTGTACAAAATTTTAAACAATCGGTCTACCCGTTTAGGCTCTAGCTCAAATTTCAGTGGACGCGGTATGACGACACCCACTTTTTTGGACTTCTCGATTATCGTACTGTTAGTTTTGATAAACACCTTAACATTTTTTTTTTTACACGAAACCAATTCTTGCCCTATGATTTAAGTCATAGGGCATAAGTCAGAAAGAATTTTCGTAATCAAACACCACTTTTGTGTGTTTATCCAATATCACTCTACAAATAAACAATTTTAAAAACAACCTTTCAAACAAACAGAATTTTTAAAATCGGATATCCCTTTTTTGTTTTTACTCCACTTAACCTTATGAATATCAAAAAAAAAATTTCTAAGGCCATCCCCTGAAAAAAAAACCTTTCATATTCAAATTTTTTTTAACCCCATTTTACCCTATAGGTACCAAATTTTAGAAAAAATAAGCCTAAAGCCATCCACTCAAAATAAAGTTTCAAACACCAAAAGAATTTCTAAAATGGGACAATTTTGTTCATTTTTACCCCATTTCACTCTACTAATAACAACATTAAAAAAAAATATTCCTGAGGCCATCCCTTATTTCAATAGGTAATTGTTCTGCTATTTGGGGAGGAGGCGAATCCAACTAATCAGAGATCATTAAAATCGGTCCAGCCGTTCTTGAGTTATAATGGGTGATTTTTTAAGAGGTTTAGAACTTTAAAAAAAAAAAAAACACAAAAAATTCGAAAAAATGAATGAAATATTTATTTGACTCGATAGTTTGAACCTTGCAATTTAATGTTTAAAGATAATTTCATGCAAATGTTGACCGCGGCTGCGTCTCAGGTAGCCCATCCGCTGAGTCCAATTTTGGCATACTCTTTCACACATATCGGCCGGTATCTCACGAATGAATGCATGGATGTTGGCTTCCAGTGCGTCAATCGAAGCGGGCTTGTCCCTTTAGACATTAGCCTTGACATACCCCCACAAAAAATAATCTAATGGTGTCAAATCGCACGATCTAGGCGGCAAATCGACCGGCCCGAAACGTGAAATTAACTGTTCACCAAACTCGCCTCGCAATTGCGCCATTGTTTCGCGTGCTGTGTGGCATGTGGCACCGTCTTGTTGAAACCACATATCATGCAAGTCAAGAACTTCCATTTCGGGCAAAAAAAAGTTTGTTATCATCGCTCGGTAGCGTTCACCATTGACAGTAACGCTGCGAATCGCATCATCTTTGAAGAAATATGGCCCAATAATGCCGCCGGCCCATAAACCGCACCAAACAGTGGCTTTTTCGGGATGCATTGGTAGCTGTTGCAATGCTTCTGGCTGATCTTCACTCCAAATGCGGCAATTTTGCTTATTTACGTACCCATTCAACCAAAAATGAGCCTCATCGCTGAACACAATTTTTCAATAAAAAAGCGGATCCTCGGCCAGCTTTCCAAGAGCCCATTCACCAAAAATTCGGCGTTGTGGTAGGTCGGCTGGCTTTAGTTCTTGCACCAGCTGTATCTTAAAAGGCTTTACGCCCAAATCCTTCCGCAAAATTTTCCACGTAGTGCTGTAACAAAGGCCTAACTGCTGGGAAATGGTGTAACTAACCCGACTTTTTTATATAAAGGGTTTTTCAGCAGAGACGCTACAAAAGTAGAGCAACAGGGACAGCAAACGACGCCATATTTCTTGCCGTTCTTTTGTCATTTCTCTTCAATATGGTTTGCCATTTCATGATGGAAAGATTTACGAGCCAACAACGAGTCGAAATTATTAAAATTTACTATCGAAATTCGGAGTCAGTGGCCTCAACGTTAAGAGCGCTACGTCCAATTTATGGTCTTCAGCGATGAGGCTCATTTCTGGCTGAATGTCTTTGTCAATAAACAAAATATGCGGTATTGGTAAGGCAGCAATCCACACGTACTCCGTGAGTCATCATTGCATCCCGAAAAAATTACGGTTTGGTGTGGTTTATGGGCTGGCGGCGTCATTGGGCCGTACTTCTTCCGCGATGATCAAGACCGGCCCGTTACTGTGAATGGGGATCGCTACCGTTCAATGATAACCGAATATTTTTGACCCCAATTAGATGATATGGACTTGGAGGATATCAGGTTCCATCAGGACGGCACCAAAAGCCACACAGCGAATGTCACAATCAATTTATTGAAAACCAAGTTTGGAGAACGTGTTATCTCACGAAATGGTCCAGTCGCTTGGCCGCCTCGGCCGTGCGATTTGACGCCGTTAGACTTTTTCCTGTGGGGCTACGTCAAGTCTATGGTCTATGCCAACAAGCCAGCGACGATTGATGAACTTCGTACGAATATCGAAAGTGAAATTGCAGCAGTATCGGCCGATTTATGCTTGAAAACCGTCGAAAATTGGGTGCAGCGTCTGGACTTCTGCAAGCGTGCCCGTGGTGGCCATGTGAAAGAAATCGAGTTCCATACATAATGGCATCGAACGTACTTTCACAGGAATAAAGAATTTCATTGATATCCAAAAAAAACTTTTGTAGCGCTCTTATTGAAAAACCCGATATTTAGATTTGTTATAGTTCATTTATAGAATCACTTATTTTCTTAGCTTATCTAGGACAAGTTTTTTTATTTCCTAGGTCAAGTTTGCTTGATATTGCATTATGTACATTTTCACAAAGAATAAAGTAAATAATTTTCAGAAAATTTTTCACCTTACGGACCTTCCATTTTCGATTATTTAAAACCACTCCGACCGAGAAAGTACGAACGTGCAATCAAGTCGTGCATTCAAATAAGTGCGTCTGACATAATAAATATAAGACTTGAAAGCAAGTTAGTCCAACTCAATCGTGTGTTTAGTTTTTAAATACTTATCTCAAGCCCAACTTCTCGCTATTAACAAAATTAAACAATGACAAACTAATTTCTCCTTTGAAAGCCTTGACTTGAACAGAAAAGAATCGAGAAACAACCTTCCGCACATTCTCGATGGACTGCAGTCATTGTGATTCACTGCTTGGCTATCCCAGTGGCAGATGTAACAAATGGTTTGGTCACTGGTTTGATTAGACGAATACTAGAAAAATCGAGGAATTGCTGAAATCAGTGGAAAAAGGATTTTATTCTATTTTATTTTTTTTTGAAAAGAGAAGATTTATGTACCGCCACATACAGAGCGGAGGACACACAATGGCAATGGTGTGAGTCTGAACATGATATGCCGTTAGATTTGTTCCTACAAGATTGCATTTTCTTTACAAAGTGATAAATCACAGAAGGGTCGGGTCGGTTCGACTATCGAATGGCAGGCGCCTTTGGAGGGGATGCGTTTTAGATATCAATATGGAAGATCGATGTTCGACAAACGATTACAGTTAATGGAGGAACATTAAATGGTTTTTTTTCTTCCAAAGAGAAATACATTATACATAAATGTAAATGTACATACTATGTAGCTTTTAAATGAAATTGTATTTGCAAAAGAAAATATACGTAGCAGACTTTCGGCTTAAGTGAAATTATTTTCATTTTATTCTTTTTATATTGACAAAATATTATTTTACATTATGCAAATTGAAAATATAAGTATTCCTTCAACTTTGCTCATATTAAATTTGCTCATATTCAATGGACATTTATTTTTTTTTTTTTTTGAGAATAATTTCAATGCTAATATACGAGTACATTTATGTAGCTATTCAAAAACAAAGTTTAATAGTATTTTTCGCTTAATGGAATGATTTATTTTTTTGTTATGTCTTTCGGCTATTTAAAGTTTTTAGCTTTGTTATATGTAGGTATGGAGGGGAAAATATACCCACAAAATTATTGTTAGTTTAGTAATAATAAGGCTTTTTAATTCAATGGTCGACATTATTTAACCAACAGAATTGTTACTCGACGAGACAACGACGCGCGACGTAGTAAAGATTTTGGAATGTTAACTAAATTTTTTTTCTTAGTTCTTTTCTATAAAAGGGGCATCTTATGTTATTGACGGATTTTTCAATTCTTAATTAACTTTTGAATGTAATACACCTTAACAAAAATTTAAGTTTAATAATAGACTGCGTAAAATTTCGATCCACTTTATTTTACCTAAATTATTTTTTTTTCGAATTTCGAACCCATGAAAGTCCAACGCACTAAATAATATAGGTACGTCAAAGTGAACTATGCGATATCTTAGGGATGTAGATATTCTTTCATAGGTAATAAAAATAATAAATTTGGATAATGTAGAATCGTGGAGAACTGTCCTATATGACTGCATCTCCATAATTGATGAAAAATTATTCAAGTCATGTCTCAATGTATCGTCAGTTAAATCATTCTGGGTTGTAGAAATGAGTTTGATTTGCAAAGTTCGTACAGAGATTTTAGAACTTAACTATACATAGGCCATATAGATCGGATATAAATGCAACCAGAATCAAACAGAAATCATTTTTGATTTCTTAGCTTTATGTCCAATTTTACAGAATATCCGAAGATTGCACTTCAATAAAAGTTTCCTATCGTAGAAGATTGTAAGTCGGTTTTGAATGGTAAGTTTGGATGAAAAGTACTTCTTCGGTTCTTAAAAACGCGATGTCATATCCAGTGGTGTAACTACGGGGGGAGCAAAGGAGGCAATTGCCCACCCCCCAGAACCACACAAAATACCAATTCAAATGTTTGATATTAAGATCATTTTGAGAAATTGTTTCAAATAAACATTTTAAAATAATAGAGCTGCAAATATGACACCACTTTATCATGAACTGTGAAAAAGAACTCTTCCATTAGGTAACGCTAATAACTAGCCTGTAGATACTCAATAATTGTCCTGCTTCTCAGATATACAGGGCGATTTGCATAAGATGCATCAAAAACCTAAGGTATGAGGGCTGGTTCAAAACAAAAAAAGAAATCGTATGATGGAGGCGGCATTTTTATGAAAAAAAAGATTCTTAAAATTTAAAAAAATATTATTCAAAAACAACAGCGACCCCTACTTTATTCCGTTATAATTTTTATTAAAGTTAAAATTCCATTTATCAACATTCTTTTTAAATCAACTTTTTTTTAGGGAAATCAAATTTATTTTTAAGCTGATTTCACTTTGTTAAATAGGTACTACCACCTTTTTTACTATTCAATTATCTGATCAATTCAAAGTCAAAAACTGAAAACTCTTTTTTTTTATTTTATTTTTAAATGAAGTTGTTTTAGTGAACAGTTTTTGAAAAATTAATTTTCAAACTCAAAACTTAAAAACAAAATGTCTGTCTAATTTTTTTCAAAATTTTACTATTTTTGTTTTACAATATCAATACCTTTATAAAGTTTTAGTCAAAAACAGAAAACCGGATGCTTAAATGTCTTTTGTACCTACTTTTTGAGAAAATTGAAAATAACTAAATCTACTTTACTACCTACGTAGTGGAATAAGAAATAAGTAAAAGCGTAGAATATTACTAACGTAAGATTGTGGACAAAATTTAAACAAATTTTTCTTCAAAATTTTTGAGTTTGAAAATTATTTTTTCAAAAACTGTTCACTAAAACAACATTATGTATTTAAAAATAAAAGAAAAGAAGAGATTTCTAGCTTTACAAAAAGGTAAAGCATGGCATTGTAAGTATGTATTACAGTTGTTTTGTAACAATTTTTTTAATTATTTTAGAAAATTGATATATGATGTATATATTTAACGAGAAAATTTTAAAAGACTAAAAAGTACTAAAAAATTGATTTTTCGTATTATTGTTTAAACTATTGAGAAGCATCAGATTGCAAAATTATAACTAAATCGGTCTAACCATGCCAAAGATATACGCGAATAACCCAAAAATAAGAACATTTTTTCAAAAAACGTGCAGTACCTACTTCCGTTATGTGAATTTTTTGAGAAAAGCCTGAAATGAACTTTTCTTAAAATTGACTTGGTTATTACAGGTACGAAGTTTAATTAAAATCGTTACTGCCGTTTTTGAGGAAATTTGAAGAAACCAAAATCTTTGTATGGCAGCTACCCGTTCTAGATGAGCTAAAACAAAAATTCGAATTTCACCTCTAGGGACTCACATAAAAACGCTCTATACCAAGTTTCATGCAAATCGGTCCACCGGTTTAGGCTCTAGCTCAAATTACAGTGGACGCACCGACGCACGCACCGAAGCGACGCACAGACGCATTATGATTTGTTTAATTTCGTTTATTGTTTTTTGTTGTAGTAATTTATTTATATTATTTTTTGTTTTGAATGAAATGTTAATATTATGTTTTTTAAATTCGTGTTACAATATGTGTGGGAGTAAATTATGTAATCTATTGAAATATATTTTTTGGTGTCTGTTGTGATTTCTTCTGAGGTTTTGTTGTTTTTTTATTTTCTTTCTCTTTTTTGCAATTATTTTATCTATTATTTCTGTTTTCTATCCGTTTGCTATTGCTTTATTATACTTATTTCGTTTTCATAGTCAATTTTGGCCATGGGTACGTTTAAAAGCCTAAAAACAAATGTATTGTAAGCTGCCATTTTTGTGGATAGTTATGTCTGTTGTTGTTGGTTTTCGATATATTTTGTATTTGAATCTATTGTTGTTTTTACTGATGCTTAGGGTGAGGAAGTTGATGTTGCTGTTGTTTTCAATTTCGGCTCTGAATTTAATGTTGTTGATGTATTTTTTTAAAATTTCGATAAGTCCTGTCGAAGATTATGAATGTGTCGTCCACATATCTAGCGTTGAATATGATTTTTTGGTGTATAGAGTGTTAAAACAATCCTAATAAGAACACAGACATCAACAACACAACATTTCATCAAATCAGAACAATTAAAGAAAGCAAATTTGCCGAACAACACCTCGAAGCAACACAATAAAGCCCGATGATGGATACATAATTCGAAACGCGTATAGCTATAAGTGAAAATATAATTTATGTTGTGAACATTTTATTAAATTTCAAATATAAAATACAAAATTTACAAAGTTTAACTTTTTATTTTTATTTTTATTTACATATTAACCATTAATATCCACACAACATGGAGACAACCACACAAACAAATTTTTAAAAAAAGTTTGAAATTTTTTTTTTTTAACTCAAATATATCAAAAACGAATATTTCGATTTTTATTAATCTGGGCAAAAATCAGTTTTTTTAACATTATCTAGAAGATTTTATAAAAAAAAATTATTCCTATAACCAAAACTAACGGTACCTCCCATACAAATGTTTTAAAACCATTAAGGAAAATCTTTTTTCTCAAAAACGACTCCAACGATTTTGATAAAAAATTTTTGGGTGTCGAAATTATAAAGGTCTAGTATTTAAAATTATAAAATTTTAGATTGATCTATAATTAACAGTATATCTACCTATCCTAGAAGGCTAATTAAAATTTAATTTTTTGTACAGAAGCTTGTAATAAGTTCAAATAATATTGCATATCAGAACTTTAAAAAAAAATATTTTTGGATTTTTAGAAAATATTTCAAAATTATTTTTTGAAAATTCGATATTTCGAAGACGGGTAGAACTTTATTTTGTGAAATTCAATTTTTAACTCCACATTAATGAATAATTCAAATTGGCCTACCAATTTTTTTTTCTTAAAAATGTTAACAAAATTTTATAAATAAAAAATTAATTATTTTTAAAACCTCTTTTACGATTTTTAAATTTTTTTTTTATTTATTAAAGTTTATATCAGAAATCAGATGGTATGCATCGCGTTGGGTTTAAACCAATTATTTCAGAAGTATATAAATCGCATATAAGAGCAAGTTCGTGCGACCCAGTAGTGCAAAAAAAAATTTCATTTGTATTCAATTCATTACAGTTCACTAAAAAAAAACATTTCTATTGTTTTAATTTTGTTCTTCTTCTTCAAATAATATTTCCGTAAATTTCATTTATAGATATAAATATATATTTCAATTAATCAACACCATTATAACTTCAATTTCTTTCAGTTAGTTATGTCAACAAGCTCTAGACACAATAGCAGGTACTTCTGACTCAATATTGTACACCTCTTTTTTTTTTTAACTTAGGTAGGTAAATATTCCGTCACCTACCTATGTACTTCTACGATTTTAATGTGGGATAAGTTATATGTACTTCGTATTTTTTTTTTGTAAAAATGGCAAAAAAGTAACTTCGGAAATTCTTCACTCGAGAATGATTGCCAATAACAAAATGAAAATTGCTCCTACATTATTTAATTTTAATATCGAAACCAACTTGATATCAATATTTCATTGTGCCTATACCCATACCTAACCTACATATGGAGTGTAATACATATTAAATTTTATTTCCCTATCTGCCAAAAAAAAAAAAAAAAAAAAAAACAAGACCAAGACCAAGCAAGAAGATAAACTTGAGTTCTATTGTTATCAAAATCGCTTTTAAATTTTATTCTAAATGCTTTTCAAAAGTAAACCTATATGTTCCGCTTTATTGGCCACAATTTTTGATATGCATATACCTATGTATGTATATCTATCTACATATTATGTTTATAGAGATTCTAGAGTATGAGTGTGTTTGCAAACGCCTTATTGAATACCATTATTCCAAAAGATTGCTTATGGAATACGAATTTATATCATCGTCCCTCAACAACTCAAATTGATACATTTTAATAAAAAATAAAGTTCCCTCCCGACCCGACATTGTGTGAAAAAATGACGAAGGCTTTTAAAATTCTAAATAAATAATAAACATGCACCCTTTTCCTTAAAAAAAAAAAATAAGAAGAAAACGAACAACAAATTCCTTTGAATTCATTCGTATACAAAAAAGTATACACTTCTGGGCATCACGCACAACACATTCACACATTCTCTCATTTTATCCCGCACGCGCCGCGCCACCGCCGGCCTCCCGACCCGCTTCCACCAGTTTTACGGGATGCCGTTGCCGTCAACAAAAGTATTTTCTAATGTTATTTCATTAGAATCCTTATTCGATTCCGATCGCTCACCACTTCACCAGGCATTCACCGCGTCAGTCAAGTTGAAGGCTATAAATTGGTTGTAGGGTTCTAGAATTACATTCTGGATCAATATATCATTCAAGTCGCATTAAACAGAAAAAAAAAAACATTGTCTTGCAATTTCGTTAACCGGAAATGGGTTACAAGGATAGTTCAGAAATAATATGATTTTTCTCAGTTTTGCTCTAAAATTCTGAGGACGAAATTTTCAATTCGAACGAAATCAGTCCCGAATCCACTATATTTTTAATAAAAATCACACAAATTTCCTCTTGTGTTTAACAACTGTATAATGAAGCATCGAACATACATTTTAATGGTTAAATACTGGTAATGACATCTTTAACGAAAAAAGTTAAAAAAGTCAAAAGTACTAAAAAACATTTTTTTTTACATTTTTTTTTGTTTTCAAAAATTTTAAATGGAATATTATTTAAACTGTATTTAGGCCCAGACATTTTTTGTATGCTTAAAAGTACGAACGGGGATCTTGATCAACTTTCTGGAAAGATAATATAAAAATATAAAAATAAAATAAAATAAAATAAAATAAAATAAAATAAAATAAAATAAAATAAAATAAAACAAAATAAAATAAAATAAAATAAAATAAAATAAAATAAAATTAAATAAAATAAAATAAAATAAAATAAAATACAATAAAATAGAATAGAATAAAATAAAATAAAATAAAATAAAATAAAATAAAATAAAATAAAATTAAAATAGAATAAAATAAAATAAAATAAAATAAAAAAAACATCCTCAGAATGAAAAATACATACAATCAAAATAAAGTTTTAATTATATTTAAAAAAAAATCTCACAATCGAGTATCTACCTAACTGTGGTTTCCATGGAGACATTAAATATTAAATTAAGTACAGTTAAATGCGGATAGGTGCCTATCGCATAAGTGCCTTACCCTCATAAGGACCTTTTTTTTAGAACCAACATTTTGAGAAATTTTTCATATAAAACTCATCTAATAAGTACCTTTCGCTTAACTACTTTCCCCGCTTAGCCCGAGTTGTGCTAGCGTGACCATACGGTTACACACAATAGAATTTGAGAAAAATCATTTTTTTTTAAATCTAACCGTTAAAAATGGACAAAGTAGGCTGTTATCGGTGCTTGACACATTTACAAGCCAAATTAATTTTGGTTGCCGGCAGTTGCTTCATCGATTTGTGTTCAGTAACGTGGTAAAAAACAATATTTTTTTTCAGCTATAAAAAAAGAGCACTATGGCAAATAAGCAAAAGTAAGTATTGACTACTTGATATACTTATCATATATGTATCAATCGAAAGCTAAAATCTTCTTGTTTTCAAATATGATTATGGATTTTAAAAAAAAAAAATTTGTTCATTATAGTTTTCATGGTTTTCTCGACGGTGTAACCGTACAGTCACACTGGCACTGCTAGGGTACGTGTTCGCCTTCTGTACAATGTGACTTCACGGTTACGTTGGCACTTAAAAAGTTCAATTTTTAACAGGTTTTTTTTGGGTTTTTGTTCAGAAAATTTTCGTTGAAAGATGCAATGAACTATGTAGAGCTGATGATTGATGGTGACAACGATTCTTTTAATGATATGATCGAGGGTATTTTCATTGAACCACCTGATGAAGAGGGTAATGTGAGTGGCGAGGATGATGCTGCTGAAAATGAAGACAATCGATGATCTCAACGGAAACCAATTGAGAGCCGGTTGTGAATTGGTCTTGAAAGATGGGCAGCACATCGACTCTTTTCCACTTCACGAACAACCTGCACCAGTTCATGAAATTGAGGATGTCCTTGTTGATGTTTTGGAGGAGTCAGAACTAAATTTATCTATTGATCAACCAGCTCAAATAATAGAGCAGCAGAGTATGGATGCATCAAGTTCAATCGAGGAAGAAAGGGGAAACACTTCTACTGAACGGATTTCAACGCGACTAAGGAAAATAACTCCCAGTGTCTCAGATGTTACTTTACCCCCATCGAACAAAGCAACAAAGTTTACATGGAAAAAAGATAACGCAAGTACTGGGCTACCAATGTTTCCTGAGCTGAATTTTGACGACTGCCGGGATTTGCAGCCGCATGAACTTTTTGAGCGTTTCTTTGATGACGAGTTACTGGAACATATGAGCGACTGTTCGGCAAGGTATGCCATAAACAAAGATGGGAAACCAGTTCAGAAATTTTCAATTCGTGAAATGCGCACCTTCCTTGGAATTCTTATGGTGACTGGGTATAACAGCATTCGTAGTTATAAAGGATACTAAAGCTGCTCTAACGATTTACGAAATGAATTGATTTTCAAGGCCATGCGTCGTGGAAGATTTGAAGAAATTCTTCGTTGCCTGCATTTCGAGCCAAACTTAGCTGCACCAGATGGCAATAAAGACAAACTCTGGAAGTTGCGACCAATAACAGACCACCTAAAGGCGAATATGCTAAAAAATTTCCATCCCACACAACACCTATCTTTTGATGAAAGTATGATCGCATATTATGGAAGACATGGATGCAAACAATTCATAAAAGGTAAGCCAATAAGATTTGGTTATAAGGTATGGTCCTTGTGTACTCCAACTGGTTACATGGTGAATTTCGAAATATATCAAGGAAAAAATCCTCGTTCTAACACGAAGTATGAAGAACGCTTCGGTAAATGCTCGGCGCCCCTAATATCAATGATCGACGATTTTCCAGAAAACATAGGAGTTCTCCCATTTTCGTTTTATTTCGACAATTTATTTACGGGTTTTCCATTCCTTACTTATCTAAAGGCAAGAGGATACAATGCAACAGGAACAATTAGAGAGAACCGAATTCCGTCAAGCTGTCCTATCGAACATAAAAACAAAATGAAAAAGATGCCTCGTGGATCATACAAATCCATCAAAATGTCAGAGACGGACATAAAATTGATGAAATGGGTTGATAACTCTATTGTTTGCATGGCCTCGACATGTTATGGTGCTTTGCCAACTTCTACAGCATCTCGCTATTCCAGAGAAGCTGGAAGGAAAATAAGTATTGCTCGGCCATGCGCGATAACTGAATACAACAAATACATGTGTTGAGTCGATCGCCTTGATCAAAATGTCAACAACCATCGAATTTCCTATCGTGGGAAAAAGTGGTGGAGCTACATGGCTTATAGATGTAGCAGTGAATAATGCTTGGCAGCTACAACGAGGAACAAAGGCTTTATCACAGTTGGAGTTCAAGAGGTCCATCGCTGTTTACTATTGCACACACCATGGTG
This sequence comes from Leucozona laternaria, assembly GCA_932273885.2. Taxonomy (NCBI): domain Eukaryota; kingdom Metazoa; phylum Arthropoda; class Insecta; order Diptera; family Syrphidae; genus Leucozona; species Leucozona laternaria. The sequence goes on along the minus strand of OW026367.1, from coordinate 57,385,791 downwards.
AACTCCCCATCCAACCTGGACCGAAGAGAAAGCGACGCGAAGATGACATCATGAAAAACATTCGTTATGATAGAACCGACCATTTTGTAAGTCCACTTACAAAAAGGAGACGCTGTGCGGGAGATAACTGCAAAAGTGTAATGAGCACATGCTGCATAAAATGTAATATCGGCCTTTGTGTCAAATGTTTCCAAGAATATCACACTGCAACATAAAGATTTTTAATAAAAATATTTTTTTTTTTCAAAATCAGTTAGTTTTATTTCATGCTTTACTATGAAAAAGTTTAAATTTGCAGGAAACTTTATACGGAACCTGGTGGTGCTAGCGTGACCATATAATTAGTTACAATAAAAGAATGGTCTTAGGTGTCCATCCTGAACAAGTTCATACAAAAAAAGATTATATTTATGGTTACAAAACCCCAATGCATAATCCCTGCAAGTTTGATTACAAAATTCGAAAAAAATAATTACAGCACTATTCGGGTTAGTACACAATTGACACAATTGAAATCAGCAGAAAAAGACAAAAGCTTCTTTTCATCTAGCGCTTCCTTTGTGTTTCATGCAACAACGTAGATGAGCGTCTTGAAGAAAAAATGATTAAAATTAGATTCCATAACGTAACACAAACCGCAATATCTATCTGATTGTTTTACTTTGTAATTACAAAGTTCGCTTTTTAAAATGTTACCAATACTATTTTTTTAAATAATATTAAATGTTTTTTTTGATAATTTTTTTTTTTTACTTTTTGTTAAAATATAGAGATATGTGCCTATGTGCACTTAAGCGGGTTCTTATAACTGCCTATAACCAGCATAAGTACCTCTTGGAAACGAGGCTTTACTGTAGTTATTTATTTATTTTAGTGGTTATGATTTTTATTTTCAAATTTTTTTATTTTTTGGATCAACATTTTTTTTAAGAACTATTTTTAATATTAAAAAAAAAATAGTTGGCCACTCAGACATGCATACATTTTCTTATACCATCAGAGATGGGTTAAGATTTTTAAAAATTATTTTCACCCGAAGCTTGCATTGGTAAAATTGGAAAGTTCAGTCACGCACTTATGAGCTGCTCGTAAGCGTGTCATTCTGAGTGAGCCTGAGCGCATTTATAATAAGCTCTCGCTCACCAGTTATGACCACGGAGAATTGTTTATTTTTACTAGTGATCACGAGTGATCGATTTATAAAAGTTCACGTCATATAATTCATAATTCCCAATAACGAAACTGTTTGGCTTGTAAGCGTTAGAAGAAAGTTAGTCGATTTACTTACTACTGGACCAATTAACATTTTAAAATGACAACAAATTGAATAATTTTTGGGAAAATAATTTAATTCTTTAATAATTTATTTTTTTCTCGTTTTTAATTAAAAGATTTTTCTATTAAATCGTAATTTAATTTGTAAAGAAGAATATTAATTAGCAAGAGAATTTGTTGACCATTTTTGTTGATATTGTGGAAAATGAGCGTAAGAGAGTATCGTTAAATACTTGGGCAGCAGGAACGGCAATAGCAAATTCAGAAAGTTGAAGTATATAGTTCTCGATCGTCTTATAAGAAAAAAATTAAAGCAATCCCTTAATGAGTTTTTGTATCAATTTAATATAAAGCGAAAACCCACTACGGAAAACGACACGAATATAATGTAATCATAGAATTCATAATACAGCATAGATTGGTTTTAAAAAACATGAAAAAACCAGCATTTCTGTTTTTGAAAATCAATTTTCTCCTAATGAGCAATGAGATGCACCAGATTGCATAATTATAACAAAATTACTATAAAAAAAACGTGGACTACCTAATTCCGTTATGTGAATTATTTGACAAAACCTGAAACGGAGTTTTCTTCCAATTGACTTGATTATTACAGGTACGAAGTTTAATCAAAATCGTTATAGCCGTTTTCGAGAAAATTTGATAAAAACAAAATGTTTGTATGGCAGCTACCCGTTCTAGATGAGCTAATACAAAATCTCGGATTTTTCTTCTAGGGAATCACATAAAAATGCTCTGTACCAAATTTGAAGCAAATCCGTTCACCCGTTAAGGCTCTAGCTCAAATTACAGTGGACGCACAAATCGACTGACGGTATGACAAAACCTACTTTTTTGGACTTCTCGATCATAGTATATTAGTTTTGATTACAACGCTCACAATTGCTCACGATTTGCTTAGAATTGATCATGCTCGTGAGTGATTCATGTGTTATATGCTCTTTTAAAATTTCCTCATGAGTGACCATGTCTTAATCTATGACCCTAATGATTTTTTAAAAACTGCTCGCCCACCTTCGTGAGAAAAACATATGCAGATAGCTGATTTATGAGTCTTCACATATATGCGAGCATTTCTGTACCCTTGTTAGCGGAAAAAAACGCTAGTAGAACTTACCAAACTATAATTTCTTTACAAGGCCTTAATATAGCAAACCGGAGTGTATGGGTATTGGTAGCTTGAGAGGCTTTAGATGTGAGAAGGCACAGAGATGAGATCCTGACAAATTCTCACCAATGTTTGCTGTTATAAATTTCATATGTGCGCGAATTAAATATTCATCATCCTCTGAAAGGAAGAGATATTGAATTTTTCTGTCTGCGAATTTACATTCGAATAAGGCGTATAAGAGGGTGGGTTCGGCTTCATATAGCTTAAGGAAGCTGCATAAGTGTACGTCCACCATCGCCATCCATATAGTATTTATCTTACATGGGAATACTCGTTGGTTTTTCGTTTTGTTATTTCATCGTTGTCCCTATATCTACTTTATTTTTACCTACTTATATACCAGCTGAAATGAACGTGTACGAGCATATGACGTGGAATTAAACATACCACCATCAGCACTGGCACTGCCGCGTGCGCGATTTTACTATATTCCCCGAACAGCCGTTACCACCAGAAATCAAGAAGCTGAGATGCTCTGGCATGCATCTATCTTCATTTTATTCATATAAATAATTGAATTTGAATATTTTGTCTTTTCTTAATATGAAATTGTTTTCGTTGGTGTGCATTGCTATTCACACATCTCCGAAGATATTTATTTAAGGTCACACGGGTCACCCTTATTTGGCACCAAATGAATGATAGACTCTCCTCTCTTTTGGTGTGGAGTAGAAGTGGAACACTAATTTTGTGAGGCAACATTTTTCAATCAATTTTCGAGGGTTGTTTTTGGGGGTCTCTTATAGATAACTTTTGTGGTCCAGATAATTAAGGGAATCTTTATTAGCTTGGCGAGAATGTTCCAAAGAAACAAAGCCCGGTCAATCCATTTATCATGAGAATCCGGAACGGTATACACTATACAGTGATGGTGATGATGGCGACCAGAACGACGACGCGACGATCCACCAAGCGAAGTGTTTATCGTACAACTGATATCAATCCTTGTTATACCAGAGCCCCATAGAAAACATCACGCAGAATATTAATGATGTCCTAGCTTTTGGCAGCAAAACAAAAAGGCACCGGAATGTGCAATCAACCCTCCCCCGGTGCGGTGGTGATGGTGATGGTGGAGCGTTCTATATCAGCGAGCGTATTATCACACCAGGGCAACGAGCAACAACGACTAATGACTGAGGACAGGCAAAAAAACCAAGCAAATTTTAAGGACATGAACATTTTTGCTTTCGTATAAACACCTCTACAACAAGCACGGTTCTAATGGATGCACACCATAGAAAAAAGGCCAAATAACCCAATAGAAGAACCCTGTTCACAGTTCCGAACGATCCAATTAATCTCTTTAATTGCTAACAAATTTTCACACACCCGAGTCATTAATAACTCACAAGACTCCTTCCAGCCCTTACTTAGCTCCTGGTAAGGGCCACGGCAACGGCCGGCGGCCGGCGCGGCACCCCATCGCCATCTTCATGCTACCACCAAACTGGACGTTCAGACAATCAGCTTTCGAAGATTTATTCCCAGAGTATATAGATAAACGGAAACGGAGAGTGGTGCCTCACTCTGTTTGTTCTTCTTTTCGTGGCGATGAATAAACATCAGAGTCAGAGACAAGATAGAGACGATGGGTAGGTATTGGAAAAATTGACAATAGACGATAGCTTATCTGGACACAACCCAAAATCAGTTTTAAAGCAAACAATACCAATTTTTTTTTTCCTTCTTTATAAATAGTCGAGAGATGCATTGTTGTGAACATTTGGATTTAAGAGAAAAAAACCTTTTACAAAATAATGTTTTGATGCCACATCAATCTTCTAAAACAAGTTTTGTGTACATTAGGTACAGGTTTTGTGTTATGGGCTGCTTTTTCAAAAAGTAAGTTTTACTGCTTAAATCAGACGTTTGTTTATTAAAACCTAAATGGTCTAGAAATAAATTAAATTTTAATAAATTTGGTGGCGTGCAAGCTCTCCAAGTGACTCAAAACTCTCAACCGTTCCTGTGTGGGCGTTAATTCTCTGCTGGAATGCAGGGTCCTACACTTTTCTGCTGAATCAGAAGGGCTAAATGTGAGAGGCACACATCACGCTATTTTTTTTCTTCTGGGCTTTATTCATTTCCGTCAGTAAAATTGTCACGAATCGTGAACATCAGCACAACCCTCCAAATAATGCAATGATTTTGCATTACATATAGTGCTTAATCCTCTCATCATGAACGATGATGACAACAGCACGCAACGCTTTCAATAATACACTGTTCTTAAAGTATGTGTTGCATCTGTATCCATACTAAATATGTTAATGATTCTTGCTGACGAGAACAAGGAAAAATCAAAGAGCAATGTTTTCCGATGATCAAAATCGACCGAACTGTCATAAAAATCGTCGCTGTTCGTGGTAGATAAAGAAGCAGGAAAATCTTGTAGGCTAGTGTGTAGCTCACTTTAGAGGCGTGGGTTTGAGCGCAACTCATTCTTTTCGATATAGGTACCCCCAGTTTCAACTCAACGGCAACAATGGGATTTTATATGAGATGATTTAATAATTTCGAGACTCTGAATTCAGTACAATTGCCTTTTTTTGTATTACAAATGGGGACTTCACAATTTATTTAGGTCAAAATAGGGTAACTACGAACATTAAAAATTTAAAAAGAGAATTGCGAAAGTCAGAAATGTAGTTAAATTAATATTTGAAAATAAATACATTTTACATGAAAGTATTTTAATTTAAATGTACATAAATGTACTAAATTTAGAAAAGTTAGTCCAAAACTTGGAACAAATCTGATCATTTTTGATAGAAATTTGACAATTTTGGCAGGTGAAAAGTTGAAACCAAAAAAATTAATAATAATTTAAAATACTAATTTTAAAAATGTTGTTAATTTTTCTCGCTGGAGTATTTGAATCTAAATTCAGAATAAGAATTCTGACAGTTTACAGTTAAAATAAAAAAACGTTTAATTGTCTTTATTGTAATTACTAATTCAAAGCAATATCACACAAATTAGTTATAATCCGTTGGCCAAAATTTGCCCAAATTTTGGACTTATTTTTCTAAATTTGGTACAAATCTACGTATAAATTACTTTCCTATAAAAGTACATAAAGTTCAATTTGAACATTAATTTGAGTAAATTCGTGATATTGATATATTTTTTATTTAGAATTTTCGTACCATATTATTACCTGAATTGTGAAGCCCCCCTTTCGAATACCTACATAACGGGTGATTTTTTAAGAGGTTTAGAACTTTAAAAAAAAAAAACACAAAAAATTCGAAAAAATGAATGAAATATTTATTTGAATCGATAGTTTGAACCTTGCAATTTAATGTTTAAAGATAATTTCATGCAAATGTTGACCGCGGCTGCGTCTCAGGTAGCCCATCCGCTGAGTCCAATTTTGGCATACTCTTTCACACATATCGGCCGGTATCTCACGAATGAATGCATGGATGTTGGCTTCCAGTGCGTCAATCGAAGCGGGCTTGTCCCTATAGACATTAACCTTGACATACCCCCACAAAAAATAATCTAATGGTGTCAAATCGCACGATCTAGGCGGCCAATTGACCGGCCCGAAACGTGAAATTAACTGTTCACCAAACTCGCCTCGCAATTGCGCCATTGTTTCGCGTGCTGTGTGGCATGTGGCACCGTCTTGTTGAAACCACATATCATGCAAGTCAAGAACTTCCATTTCGGGCAAACAAAAGTTTGTTATCATCGCTCGGTAGCGATCACCATTGACAGTAACGCTGCGATTCGCATCATCTTTGAAGAAATATGGCCCAATAATGACGCCGGCCCATAAACCGCACCAAACAGTATAGCTTTTTCGGGATGCATTGGTAGCTGTTGCAATGCTTCTAGCTGATCATCACTCCAAATGCGGCAATTTTGCTTATTTACTTACCCATTCAACCAAAAATGAGCCTCATCGCTGAACACAATTTTTCGATAAAAAAGCGGATCCTCGGCCAGCTTTCCAAGAGCCCATTCACCAAAAATTCGGCTTTGTGGTAGGTCGGCTGGCTTTAGTTCTTGCACCAGCTGTATCTTAAAAGGCTTTACGCCCAAATCCTTCCGCAAAATTTTCCACGTAGTGCTGTAACAAAGGCCTAACTGGTGGGAACGGCGCCGAATCGACATTTCGCGGTCTTCTGTCACACTAGCTGATACGGCCGCAATATTTTCTTCACTACGCACAGTACGTAAACGTGTTGGTGGTTTAATGTCCAACAAAGTAAATTTGGTGCGAAATTTGGTCACAATCTTCCGAATAGATTGCTCAGAAGGTCGAGAATGCCGATCATAAAATGGAAGCAGCGCGCAATGAACATTTCGAATCGAGCATGAATTTTGATAGTAAAATTCAATAATTTGCAAGCGTTGTTCATTTGTAAGACGATCCATGGTTAAATTGCAAACCAAACTGAAGCTGTTTGACAGTGACACAAGGTACTAACCACACGTCAGCTGTCAAAACCAGTGTTGCCAAAACCAAACCAGCTAAAAAATGTTAAAATAAGCAGTTCTATATGGAACACAGCTTCTCCAAAATATTAAATATAAGTATGCCCAATTTCATTAATTTTAATCAATAGTTGGCGTGGGAAATAATTTGTGTCGCTAAAATTCAACAAATGGGCCACTGTGCTCCGGAAGCACATCGCGACCTTTTTGTTCAAATTTTGTGTGTGATATAGATATTATACAAATTTGACATTTTTGTAGTAGAAAATTTTTTCGGCAGATATTTAGGAAAGTACGTGAAAAGCCGCGTCCAGTTCAATAAAAATTTGCGTTGTGCTCCGTGTTCGGCGCAAATAATTGTGTAGACGCAAAAATACGTCAATGTGGACGTCAGGGCGCACACAAATTTGTGTGTCAAATTCAACACACCTTATCCGATTCCGATGGATTTTCGGCGCACACGAAAATATTTGCGGCGAAAAGGTGTTTTGTTGATGTGGACAAATTGATTCATTAGTATATTAAAATTACTTTTCGCTTAAACTGAGCGCTGACACGTGGCATTTTAATGTAAAAATTAATTCCGAAAAAAGGAGACATTTTCGGCGGAAACATTTGCGGCGAATAGAAAATTCAAGGCGCACGGCGCACAACGTACATTTTTATTGATCTGGATGCGGCGTAAGACACACATTTTTAGGTGTGAATTACGAAGAAAGTACAAAATTTTGCCTACCTGTGAATTTTGGCTCAAAACTTTTTGTAGACAGAAGTTCTCAGTTCAACTAAAGTCATTATTAACATTCCTAGACTTTGTCCAACTGTAAACATTTAAGAGTGAATTTCATCTCTATGTCAACAAAATTTGACAGTTTTTAAATTTCTTGGCAAAAATAAAGGAGATTCCCTTACATTAAGATTATGTTTTAATTCAATGTTTTTTATTTGCGAAGACATGATATATGCCTAAGCCCTGACCTTTTCGACCAAAAAAAAAAGGTTACCTAAATTTTCCTTTGAACTAAGAGTTAAAAAATATGCAAAGGACACATCAGGATCAGGACGAGATATAAAGCATTAAGGTACATATACTATAATATTAGAATGTTTTTCTTTTCAATATTATTTGTCTACAAGCTACAATATTGCTATACAAAAGAATTTAAGGAAAAGATTTTGATTAGGTTAACCATCAGAAAAAGTTACATGACATCCAATTAAATTGTACATACATTTTTATGTAGAAGGACATATTACACAAATCTGGAATAGCTTTACCTACATATACAAATAACGAAACAAAATTCAGCAACAGTAGAACATGCCCGTAGGTCACGCGCTTCTGTTCCCCATTTTTACTTTATTCTACGATGACACTGCCATCAAGATATTTTTATTTAAATTCTAAGAGAAATACGCTGATAAGGGAAATTTTTTTTTTTTTTTTGGTTGCGATGAACGACAAGGATCCAGTTACTTTCCAACGCAGACATTTCTAAAGTTAATAGAAAAATATAAAAAAAAACAACTACTCAGATGAAAAAGTTATTACTAAAAAGATACGCACTGCTGCTGATGTCCTGTTGTACGGTATCTACCTTATTTTCGAATAAAAGCCACCTTCGGAATCAAATTATTTAGTTTAGCATAAAATTTTAAGAATTCTATTTCCATTTTCTAAAGTAAAAGAAAAGTAAATTTAAAACAGAAAAATACACAAAGGCCCGATTGTTTTAAAAACTTACCCCAAACACAGTCGATTCCCTTTAACTCGATGTATTTTAAATTTAAGACAAAAATCAAACTCATTTATCATGCTGAGTCGCTTGGTGTGTAGGTTAGAAAACCTGCTAAGTCTTTTTTTTTGTTGATATCTTTATGAAGTATCCATGGTAACAAAATGCTAAAAAAATTACAAATAACTCTTGAAAATTTCAAATTTAATATTGTTTCCAGCTAAAATAAAATACACTTCTAGTTTGCACGTAACTGTTCTTATACCAAAGTGGTTTAGAATATAAAAAATTATAGATATGAAGGAAAAGTTTATGTATGATTTTGAGAAAAAAAATTCACAAGCATGAAATGAATTTTTGAAATCTTTGAAACTTTTCAAAAAAAAAAAAATAAATTAAATAGCTATCGTTAAAGTAGTTTTTTTTTTAATAATTTTGTATACCTAAATAGTGTACAATTTTTTAACATAAAACATCTTTGGTAGGACATGCATATGTACATATTTATAATATATGCATAAAACAAAATTTCAAAAAATACAACTACCCACCGATTTTCAAAATATTTAATTTCAAAAAAAATCAAAAAATGTTTTGCTGAACATTTTATTTTATTTTTTTCTAATTTATTAAAAACATCTAAATCACCGAAGTTTTTGAAGTCAAATTTTTGTTGAATTTGTATTTATCAAAATATAAACTTTACCTACTATATCGCTACATTAGTAAATACACAATTTTTTGTCAAAATTTTCAGAGCCTTTTTCAAAATAGTTAATGGTAACGGAAGACCAGGTAACCCTATTTTTGGCACTCTCCAAAAAATTCAACATCTGGGACCTATTTGCCAAAACACTTTTCACTTTGCAACTTTTCACTTTAACTTTGCAAATTTCGTTTCACCAAATTATTGGAATGAAAAGTCGAAAAGTTTGCGAGCGGTGTTGCATCTATGCACGAAATAAGCAAAGCAGCCGGGTGCAGAGTAGTTCATCGAGTGTCGAATGTAATCATAGATGAATTTCTCCCAAACACCATTTGCTGGACACAAAATTCTTCAGAAATAGCTTTGCAATTTTTTTCTCAGTAATTATTCCTTTGTGTAGATAGATGAAGAACATTTTGTCAACAGGCATAGAAAGCGTGCTTAAATACAATTATGGTTTGTGGCCTAGATCAGTCTTTCTATGCTGTAAGCTTAAGCTGGGCAGGTAGGGTGCATGATGCAAGAGTGGTGAGAAATTCTTGTTTGACACCCAATTTCGATATATCAACCATTTTTTAATACAGTGATTTTAGGAGATAGTGCTTATGGTTTGAGTTAATGGTTAATAACATCACTAAGGACAAATGCGGAAGGTCCAATGGAACAAAAATTTAACAGGGCTCATAAAAGGACCAGGCAAATCATTGACTCATACAGTTTTGGTATGAGATGAACAAGGTTCTAACTGACATTTTTGTCAGAATTGTGTTATTAATAAATCATACTAAAAAGTCTTTGCTCCTTTTTGATTGCCACTATCCGTGTCCTTCTATCTGTTACGGTTTCAGAAATAATAAAAAAAAGTAGGAAACAAGTTCCATCTATATGACACATATTCCTTTCGATCTCAAGTTCACAAGGTTCTAAACTAGCCAGATAGAACCTTGTGTACTTAAGAAAATCAGACTATAGCAGATAGAACATTGTTACGTTGTAGATAGAACCTTGTTGCTCCAAGGCATCCCGTTGCTAGAATCAAGTGCTAAGCCGTAACACAAGGCTCTATCATTAAGTTATAACCTTGTTGACCTACGTCCGAATTAATACAATTCAAGTTTTACTTTGCGACTTTGCAAGATACGAATTCAAATTCAAATACAGTCTGAAAAATTGAAAAATGCAAAGTCTTTTCGCTTTGTAAATTTTGCGAAACACAGGAAATTATTTTTTTGTAAAGTTTCAAACTGAAAAGTGTTTGGTGAAATAGGCCCCTGTTCTGGGGAACCACCTGCAGGCCTTAACTACTGTTTTATCCCTTAAATATAAATTTTGGAATTCGATAGAGGGAGTTGCCAATATGCGAAACACAAATAGGTACCTGAAGAATTGCTCGTTCGTTCTTAAGTTTTCAAATAGAATTTAACGAAATATAATGGTTTGATATTGGCGCGGGTAGATTTTTGCGGCCTGTGACAAGTCGATTATCCAAAGTTTGGTGAACAATCAGCCAACGCAACGAAACTCAAGATCCATCGAAAACATTGTCGCTGAAGGTAGGAAAACGACGATGTCATTGATGATAACCAATTTTAGTTGGCTCCAATTCTATAAAATGGATGTGAACGACATATTGTGGTTCCAACAGAATGGGCAGCGCTATACGTGCACGCAGTGAACGCCACAATGGCCGCGTTCGGGCAACTATCCGATAGGCTATCCACCTATCCCAAAAATTTTCAGATAGCTTGAGTTGTTGTTGCATCAGCCGACATCAGATGTTTTTCAACAAGGGATTACCTAACCGGATAGCTTTGGATTGATCCCCGAACGTGGCCAATATTTCATTTCAAGTTTCAACATCTACCCGCCCTTATTGAAAAACCCAATACAATATACCCCCTCGAATACAACACGATTTCATGCCACAATTTCATGTCTATCACCGGAGAAGTTCAATTACTCCCGCTGAAAAAAAAAACCTCGGGTGTAGTTTCCCTTTATTTTGGGAGGGAAATATGACCCACCGGCTTTATTTCCGTTCGTGTTATTGCACTGCACCCACATCACTGATGTGGAGTAAAATCATAGTTCGAGACACCTTTATCAGAATTAATTCAATTTTTATCTGCTTCACTGAGAGCTTCGACTGTAATTTTATATTTTATGCTTTTAGTCCTTTCATCAGTATACAGTACACCTCTTTCTTTGCGCGAAAACAAAAACTCACGTTATAATACCTGAATGCCTTGATTAGATATATACTAGCAGGTACTACCTCTGATGGTAAAAAGGAAGTGAAAACAAAGCAAAAAAGAAAAAAAGTATGAAAAGCTGATGGCAGGAAATTCTATTGTTGAATATCGCCGGGAAAATATTTCCATTTGAGTTTCACTTTGTTGTGCAGGAATAAAGGGAATATAAGGCTTAAAAGAGCGACAGCGGGTGGCAAAACAGAAAGGCGGTACAGAAAGGACAACTTAAAACACAATGTGGTCAAAATTAGCTGTGAAAAGGTGCATCCAAGTTGAAATCTGATTAAAGTTTTGTGTCTGTGTCAAGAGGGTTTATATTGGGGAAGCACGACGACCACGCAAAGCCCATCATCAACTGGACAGACAAAATTCTAATTTTGCCAAAGAGTTGATTATGGAATAGATAAGAGACATTGTAATTTCCTCCTCTTATTGTTCAGATATTTTAGAGTTTTTGTTTTATACTCAAGCAAAGACGAAGTAAATGTAGCTTATACTCGTATGTACGACGTACGTACATATGATATAATAATGCACAATTACATTTTGGTTGAAAATCTTTTTGTAGTTACGTAATTTAGTACTTACACAATAGTGTTTGTCATAAAAACACATTTTGTTAACAAAAACAGTTTTCGAGTTAAGTTTGACTTGAAACAGTCAGAGTCGTATAGCCTTAATAAAGCAGGTTAGATAAACACAAAGACGTTATCCCAAAGGGTGACGACGACGAAATAAATTGTTGAAGGGTGCTTTTTTTTGCCACATCTCAGAAGATACATTGAAGTTGGAAACAGCTTTCGTTCAAAGAAGAAGAGTCGAATTTATAATTTACCAACCAACCAATCTAGGCAATTGCCAAATAAGCTCATACGTAACAGTCCAAACAAAATAGCATAACAATTGTGAACATTTCGCAAAAATTCAGATGGTAAAATTAGTTGAAGAAAGATGGGATATTATTAAAGAAAACACAATAATTCAGAGGACACAATTTCTTGATAAAATAAGGTTTTGCATTATATTCGATAATAACTATTAAGGATTTGATTTTAGAAGGTGTAAATGTGGGTACACCTTTGTATCCTTATTTTAGCAGACATTATCATTATATATTTAATAACTTTTTTTTTTTTTTTTTAATTTAGCGCGCACTAAAGGGGTTGTGACTACCCTTAATATGATATAAACAGCACGAGCGATTAGGTAGATTGGAGGGGATTGAAAAGGAGATACCGATGCACATTGGTTTTAAATATCTGAAGATCACAATGGGAGGGGAAAACAGGGCTGGGTAGAGCATTCCACATTCTTGTAGTGCGACTAAGGAAAGAATCTCTGTACTTAACAGTACGTCCGAAGTTGGGCTCAAGGGTAAACTGATGGGCATTCCTAGAAGCGCGGGTATTACGGTTGAATTGTTTAAGGGGATACATTTGAAATTTAATATTCAAATTGAAAACACTTTTTAAAATGTTTTAAGCAGTAGTATCGTAATCTTTTTTTACTAGGTTTAATTTTTTTAATTAATCAATTTTTTCTTAGACTTAAATATTTATGTGGCTATTTAGGTCCTCTTTTATGTATTTTCAATAAGAGGTGTTATTTTGAATAGCCCGCTATTTCGGTAGCTGTCACTTTTGAAGCTGTCATTTTTTAACATTTGACAAGTAGAAACTACGCCATTAATAAAAATGGAACGATACACGCTTCAACAACGCATTGAAATTATTAAAATTCACTATAAAAATGGTGAAAATTTGGCAGAGACGGTTCGTAAAACTAAAACATTTTTGGGTCGTCGTGAAGCACCTTGTCGGACCGCAATACAGAAATTGGTGGACAAATTCGAGCGGTTGGGACAAGATAGTGATGTGAAGAATAAAACCCGTGCACGTCGCTCAAGAACAACTGAGAATATTGCTGTTGTAGCCCAAAGTGTTGAAGAAAACCCAGGTTTGTCCATTCCTCGTCGTTCTTTGGAATTAGGCATTCCACAAACGTCATTACACCGTATTTTGCATAAAGACTTGGGTCTTAAGGCTTATAAAGTTCAGTTAACACAAGAACTCAAGCCGGCTGATCATCAACAACGTCGTGTCTTTGCTGATTGGCTCCTTGAAATGCATGAAAATGATCCGGAATTTCATCGAAAAATCATCTTGACTGATGAGGCCCATTTCCACCTCGGAGGCCACGTCAACAAGCAAAACTGTCGCATCTGGGGCTCGGAAAACCCAAGAGTTATTGTTGAAAAGCCTCTCCATCCTCAACGAGTGACTGTTTGGTGCGGTTTATGGTCCGGCGGGGTCATTGGACCTTACTTTTTCGAAAATGAGGCTGGATCAACAGTTACGGTCAATGGATTGCGCTATCGAGAGATGATTAATGATTTTTTATGGCCGGAATTGGATGGTATTGATCTGGACAACGTTTACTTTCAATAAGACGGCGCTACGTGCCACACAAGCAATGAAACCATCGATCTTTTACGGGAAAAGTTTCCGGACCGTGTTATCTCTCGAAGAGGTGATCACAATTGGCCACCGAGATCTTGTGATTTAACACCTTGCGACTTCTTCCTTAGGGGTCACGTGAAAGATAAGGTCTACGCCAACAGCCCAGCGTCGATTCAAGACCTCAAAGATGGAATTCGTGAGGCTATCGAGGACATAGGGCAGCCACTTTGCGATTTGGTTATGGAAAATTTCATGAAAAGGATATGGTCCTGTAAGCGTGGTCGTGGCGGCCATTTGGCTGATGTTGTGTTTCATTATTAACGACATACCTTCCTCTTTATAACGAAATAAACATCCGATCATTTATCTCAAAAAATGCCATTTTTCTTTGAATATCAAAATAACACCTCTTATTGGAAAACCCTTTATTTATTAATGACCTACCTATACCCATGTATCTTAAAACTTTCTAATTTTCTCATTTATGCGGGCGATCTTACAATTTTGAAAGCAAGGTATATCCGGTATTCGGGATTCGGAAATGATAGGTACACTGGTGTGTACTTAACTTTTTGTCTCTTAATATCAGTAAATGTAGTTTTATGAGCTTTATACAAGAAAATTGTCAGTCACTACTTTAAATTATTTTTTAAATGGAGTTTCCTTGGCAATTGTGGAAAATGTATCTGTCTATGGTGTCTTATTTGACGGCTAGCTTGAATTTGTTCAACACATCAGCTCAATACCAAATAGAGCTAATTCACGTCATGGCTAGATTAAGAGACAGTCACGGCAATTTTCAGACCACTATATGTTACAAAACAGCTTTTCATAACATTTGTTCGACTTATTATTGAATATGTTTACCAGGTTTGTTCACCCTGAGTGCCAATAGAGCAAGACTAGAACGTATCCAAACAAAATGTCTGCGTTTTGCCTTAAGAGGCTTATGTTCGGTTCAACAAATATTTAACAGGCTTTTAAATTTTTAAATGACGTTTTTTGTAGGGAACAAACGTCCCTGTAAAATAGTTAAAAGGGCTTTATGAAATTGGCCATCAGGCTGGCAAAATCCCTACGAGCTTTCCGCATAAATCAATAGACGAAAACTTATTGACTTTGGTATATGCCTAGTCTTGAGAACAGACGATATTATTTAAGTTTCGTTTTTATTGTTAAAATAATTAATGGAAATATTAACTCCTTCTACCTTTTGTCCTGAACAAATTTTAATATTCCTCAAAGTCTAAGGTACCTTCTCCGATTTTTTCCTTTGAATACTGTTAACGCACTATAAACAGCTTTGATTCCAAAAGAGTTGCTCTATGTTAAGTGTGCCACAATGAGTGTAAAAGGTTAGATAATATATATCGGGTTTTTCAATAAGAGCACTAAAAAAGTTTTTTTAAATAAAACAAAAACGGTTTTGGATATCAATTAAATTCTTTATTCCTTTGAAAGTACGTTTATTATTATGTATGGAACTCAATTTCTTTTGCATGGCCACCACGGGCACGCTTGCAGAAGTCCAGACGCTGAACCCAATTTTCGACAGTTTTCAAGCATAAATCGGCCGATACTGCTGCAATTTTACTTTCTGTATTCGTACGAAGTTCATCAATCGTCGCTGGCTTGTTGGCATAGACCAAAGACTTGACGTAGCCCCACAGGCAATAGTCTAACCGCGTCAAATCGCACGACCGAGTCGGCCAAGCGACTGGACCATTTCGTGAGATAACACGTTCTCCAAACTTGGTCTTCCAAGTCCATATCATCCAATTGGGCCAAAAAATATTCGGTTTTCATTGAACGGTAGCGATCCCCATTCACAGTAACGTGCCGGTCTTGATCATCACGGAAGAAGTACGGCCCAATGAGGCCGCCGCGCCGGTCCATAAACCACACCAAACCGTAATTTTTTCAGTATGCAATGATGACTCATGGAGTACGTGTGGATTGCTGCCTGACCAATACCGCATATTTTGTTTATTGACGAAGCCATTCAGCCAGAAATGAGCCTCATCGCTGAAGATGATATTTCGATGAAAATCCGAATCATTTTCAAGTTGTTGCTCAGCCCAATTGACGAACATACGACGCTTCTGGTGGTCAAGCGGCTTCAGTTCTTGCGTCAATTTAATCTTGTAAGGATGTAAGCCAAGATCTTTTAGCAAAATTCGCCACAACGAAGTCACAGAGATGCCCAACGCTTGAGAACGACGTGTGAGAGACACATTTGGGCTTTCTGCAACTGAAGCCTCAGCGGCAGCAATATTCTCGACACTACGGGCACTTCTTTGTCTCACTGGCACAGGAACATTTTGTACTGTGACTATGGATTCAAATTTTTCCACTAGACGGAAAATTGTTGATCTGCTAGGACGATTATGACGACCATAAATTGGACGTAGCGTAACGCACTTAACGTTGGGGTCAATGACTCCGAATTTCGGTAGTAAATTTTAATAATTTTGACTCGTTTTTGGCTCGTATATCTTTCCATCATAAAATGGCAAACCTTACTGAAGAGAAATGTCAAGAGAGCGGCAATAAATATGGCGTCGTTTGCTGTCCCTGTTGCTCTACTTTTGTAGCGTCCCTGTTGAAAAACCCTTTACCTTACCATATTAAAGGGTGTTTTTTTAGAACCTGTGGTTTTCAATCTAGCAATACTTTTTTCGGAGTTGGTCTTTTTGACAGCTGTCGCTTTATTAATGCACAGTTTGGTTTGTGATTTCATAATTAATAGACTTACTTCTGAACAACGTTTGCAAATCGTGAAAATTTATTACCAAAATAATGGTTCGGTTCGCGCGACCTATCGCACCGAAGACGCAATTGCTGAATGATGAAAATTGGGCCTCTCTGCTGAAATTTATTCGATTAAAACATAATGGCAAACCGTTATCTTTATACTAAAGCAAAATTCTTGGCCATAACATTAAATTATATGCGTTTTATTTCTTCTTAAAAACCACACGTCTAAAAAACATCCAAACTTACAAAATAAATCATCTAATCTTAGTTAAGTATACAAAACCAAATTTACTTGCAAATTCCTTGTTTGTTGAGTAAATTGCATTTACAAAAGAGATGCTAGATAAAAATATATTTACTTTTGTTATGTATGTGTATTCTCCATAAAGATAGAAACTTTTGAAGGCCAAGGACATAATAGGTATTATGTAGGTAAAGGTGTCTTATCTATTTCTGTCTGTTATTGTTTTGTGTTCCAAATTCATTTTTCACTTTTGCCTGTAAGGGGAACCTGCTCTTCATAGCTTTTTATAGCACAGGATAGCAAAATAGCAAGCTTCTATGCAGAATGGAAAATGTCCTATGTACCAAATTGCTGTTTCTCTTATTCTTAGATGATTTGTGTATTGAAATTGAAACTACTGTCTTTTTTCGAAAGGATCCAGAGTTTATTGGTTAAAAAAGGTTAAGAACTTTGATAACCTGGCAAATTTTGGAATCCTTTTATGCCTCTAGAAATGGCTCCCATTTTTTCGACGATTTAAAATATTTCATTGGGTTAAAAGAGAAATTGTTAGATAAATCCAATCCAGAATTCATGTTCACTATAAATTGTATAAATGTGAAAAAAACGCAATGAATTTGGTTTTGGAAATGAAGACAAAGAGTACCTACTTCATTCGGCAAAAAAAGAAAAACTCTTTTAAGAAATGAATTCCCACCCGCATTACTCCTATAGCTCGCTTAACTCTTAAAAAGTGATTACCATATAATGAATTCGACCATTTTTTTCTTGATTTTGCGCAAAAACCTATTCTCAACTCAATTATTATTTTCTCATGTATCTCAAATGTTTGTTTCATACAGAGAGAGAGAGAGTCCTCAAAGTTTTCTCAAAAAATCTATTGCCCATGCCCATCTAACGTAGCAGCAATTCATGTGGGCATAACATCAATCCTTATGCAATTAGGACCAAATCAGACAAGTGGCTGTCTGACGCGACGCAGAATTTACAATGTTACCCTTGGGGATGTTTTTGTTTTTTTTTTTATTTTTAAGATCTTGGGAAGGATACTTTTTGTCGGTTATCCTAGGTAGAGACTAGAGAGTTAAGTGTATCCTATCATTGCTTTGTTTAATCAACTTAGTAGTTTTTTTAATGACGAGGAAACAAACAAATTTTATTTCATAGGTATACTTATGTACAGTGTACATATGTATATATGTATGTACAACTATTGTATGTTTGTATGTAGCTACATTATATAATCGTTTTTGGTGGATAGGTACATCAATATCGTCCAAGTTTTATTTTGTGTGTATAGACATCTACAACAGGACCTTGAGGATTTTTATCGGGGAGGGTGAAATGATTTCGCAACACTTTAAGTGTACCTACCTAGGTAGGTATACCGCTTTATGTGCAATGATTAAGTTTACCTTCGCTTCATTTTGATGATGATTTGTGTAACTTTTTATGAATGCTATCAAATCAGCGACCAAACTTCATATTAGCTTATGTACCTAGTAGGTAGGTATATAAGTTACACGAAAATGCAAACAAATTGTAGGTATACAATTTTATTGGATTGGAATTGGTGCCTAGGAGGTTCGTCTTCGTCCTGTGAGTAGCTATACAAACAAATACACAAATTTCATTTTTTTTAAAATCATTTTCAAATTAAAAAAAATTAAAATTTATTAAATATATTTTTTTTTGCATTGGCACTGGCGTAAGTTGATTTCCATGTGCACCAGGGGATGAATCCTCAACTTCTACTTTCAAATTTATATTATCACCATGTTAATTGGAGGTATTTCCAGAGTGTTTATACTCCTGGCCACCAAAATTGCATGTACAAAATTGACCTTTTTTGTTAAAAAAAAATCCAAAACATAAAAACTTTATTGCTAAATTGCAATGAAATGCCAATGCGCGAAGCAGTGAAGGTTAGGTGAACTGAACTTTCAAAAACAGAACATTGTTAATTGAGTAGTGTAACGTTCAAGAACCAACTGAACTTTAGCTGAGTTTAGATTTTTGTCATTCAAGGATAGTAGTTCTTAGTTGACAACTCATTTCTTAAATTTTTTTTCCAACGAAATAAACATATCAGTTCGACGACTTTCGATATTTTTTTCTAAACTATCGATAGTCCCGATAGTTCAAAACAATCGATTAAACTATCGATGTTTTATTAACAATACTCCAGGCCGGCACCGTCCGAGATCTAAAGAAGTGTATGCAGAAGAACGTCTGACTCTGAGACAGTCGTCCGAATAGCTTTCGACCCGATATCGGCCGATGATTCAGTTTTAGTACGCGAACCGTTAGGGTTGTGTTTAAGACACGGTTTTTTGACTATAGGTACTTTGTTCCACGATGATGATTCATCGTAGGTACAGTAAAAATACGAGGATCTTTTCAACAGGAAATTTGATTATAAATAATGCATGCATACAAACATATAATAACTATTATGTTTTGCTTAGTTGATATCTAGTTTAAGACCCAGTAGGGGCACTAAACTAAATAAGTAGTCTTTTCAAATCCCAATTTGTCTAGGTATAGGTATACTATAGGAGTTAAAGCTTAAATGTTTATTTAGTACCCGTACTTATACTATATTAGTGAGGGAGGCGAAAATAAGATTACCTACATACATAGGTATCTCATAAATAGCTAGCCAACGTTTTTTATGTCATTGAAGGTAGCATCGCCATTATTGATTTTCTTAAAAAAAGATAGTGCTGCATTGTGTCTGCGTTTTTCTACCATTATATTATGAGCCCTAAACATAAAAACAATCAAATTTTTTGCAAATTTTTGGGATGTTTTTGTTTACATACCAATTTATAACAGTTTTGTTTTGTAAAAGTAATGTGTGATGTGCGCCCCTGAATAGCCAGGCGAAAGGGTTTCGTCATACCGTCCATTGGGGTGCGCGTCTCCGTCTCCGTCTCTGCGTCCATGCATCCACTCTAATTAAAGCTAGAGCCTAAACGGGTGGGCCAATTTGCTCCGAATTTGGGACATAATATGTATATGATTCCCTAGAAGAACAATTTTAATTTTTGTGTAAGCTATTCTACGTTAAACGGGTACCTACATTACATACAACGATTTTGTTTTTTTTTTTTAACAAATTTTATCGGACGGCTCTAACAATTTTGATTTAACCTTGTACCTGTGATGGAAAAAATAATTATAGAAAAACAAATTTTTAAACGAAATTAAAACTAAAAAAAAATATTATAATATATTTTTTATATATGTATACATTTTTTAAAATTTATTAATTTTTAATATACCTATGTAGTTAAAAAATTTATAAACATTTTTAAGAAAAGAAAATTGGTAGGTGGAGTTAAAAATTAAATTTCACAAAAAAATCTTGCACCCGTTTTCAAAATATCGAATTTTCAAAAAAATTATTTGGAATATTTTTTAATTCAAAAACAATTTCTTTGAAAATTTTGATATGTATCTAAAATTATTTAAACTTATTATGAGCTTCTGTATAGAAAATGTAGTTTAAATCGGTTATTCAGATAATGAGATAGCCGAAAGTCAAATTTGCATACACAAAACAATTTTATTAAAATCGTATAGGAGTCGTTTTTGAGTAAAGCTAAGTATACACTTATACAGTTCTTTTGAACGAAAAAAAATCAATGGTGAGATAGAAATTTTTTTTTCGGAAGCAAAACGTTCGCGGTACGCAAACTAAATTTTTTGCACAAAACAATGACACTCACATTGTTTTGCGCGGAAAAAATCGTAGTGAGTATAATTTTTTTCCAGGGTTAAGTTCACAGTTCGATAAAAATATTTTTCAGCAGAAAAAAATTTTTTTCGCAAAAATCACTCCCATAAGAATTGCATGAATTTTTTTTTCATTGAAGAACTGTATACTTAGCTTAAAAAAAAAGTTTTGGTTTTTAAATACTTGTATCAGAGGTAACTACCTACCGTTATTTTTGGTTATAAGAATAATATTTGTTTAAAATCTTCTAGATAATGTAAAAAAATGGTTTTGCCAATAAGTTATATAAAATTCGACTTAGTTTTCTTTGAAATATTGTATTTTTCACAAAAAAAAATTCAACCTTTTTTAAAAACCCCAACAAATATTTTTGTTTGAAAATTTTGGTACAAATGTAATATTTATAATTTAGAATGTATCAATCAATTGAACTATTTTCGAAAAAAAAATGAAAATAAAAAAATGGTTTTTTGAGAGGTGCCATTACTAACCATTTTTTTTTTTACTAAACGGCATCTTATAACTTTAAAATTTATTGAATTTAAAAAAATACGTTTAGTTGACTTTGAGAAAAATAAGATTTTTCTTTTGGCAAAAAAAATGTTTATGACAGGTACCTACCATATTATTTTTGGTCCTATGAAAAAAATGAAAAAAAATGTTTAGAGGGAATGTCCGAGGAAAGCTAGGTACCAAGTGTAGAGAAAATCGACCCATGCGCTTAGAATTGTAGTCGAGCAGACCGAAGTTTTAAAAATTAAGGAAAATTTAAAAATAGAAATATGAAAGCTTACAAGCCGAAAACGGGAAAGTAGACATTTAAGAAATAATTTTCAATAAATCAGGATTGATTATGGTAGCGAATTTTATATTTTTGGATATGTAATAGAAAAATATTTAATCCGTGTTTTGAGGAGTTTTTTATTTATGTGTTAGTTTTATGAAGGTACCAACAAATTTTTTTGAAAAACTCACATTTTTCGATCCTGATGGTTTTATTTTTTTTATTCTATTTTAAGGAATAATTTAATTTATAAATACGGATGTTTTGGAATCATGTCCTTAAGAGCGCAGGAAATCCTTACTAAAGAATTTTCACGTATCAGCTTTCTTCACACATATGTATATCATTTCGGGATTTAGATAGACGATAATAATTAAACAAAGGGTCTTGTGAATAAAAGTAAAAACTTTTTTTGAAGGAAGCTAAAGCCAACTAGTCATAGCTTTTACTAGCAGCTAAAGTTAGACAGTTCTAGCTTAAGCTTTGTTTTATGTGGATAAAAAAACGATAACGATAAATAGCTTGAGCTGGGAAATCTAGCTTCAGCTTCGTTATTTAAGATCTAGCTTTAGCTAGAACTGTATTTATATAGACCGAAGCGAAAAGGAAGGTTTGTTTTGCATTTTTTTTATCTGTCGTTTAGGGCAAGTATTGGTTGCGGGTAAGAAATCTTCTTATCATATTGTCCGTCAGTCTCTGCGTCTATGCGTTCACTGTGGACCAATTTGTTTCAAATTCGTACGTAATGCCATAGAAGAGAAATTTGATTTAATAATCTTTAACATCTTTAACTAGCTAGTTTAAGCTTATTTTTATTCACCAAAAACCTAGCTTTTAAAGGGTTTTCCAATAAGAGGTGTTATTTTGATATTCAAAGAAAAATGGCATTTTTTGAGATAAATTATCGGATGTTTATTTCATTATAAAGAGGAAGGTATGCCGTTAATAATGGAACACAATATCAGCCAAATGGC
The DNA here is from genome assembly GCA_932273885.2 of Leucozona laternaria. Taxonomy (NCBI): domain Eukaryota; kingdom Metazoa; phylum Arthropoda; class Insecta; order Diptera; family Syrphidae; genus Leucozona; species Leucozona laternaria. Next base: position 57,363,218 of record OW026367.1, on the reverse strand, counting down.
CGCCACGACCACGCTTACAGGACCATATCCTTTTCATGAAATTTTCCATAACCAAATCGCAAAGTGGCTGCCCTATGTCCTCGATAGCCTCACGAATTCCATCTTTGAGGTCTTGAATCGACGCTGGGCTGTTGGCGTAGACCTTATCTTTCACGTGGCCCCAAAGGAAGAAGTCGCAAGGTGTTAAATCACAAGATCTCGGTGGCTAATTGTGATCACCTCTTCGAGAGATAACACGGTCCGGAAACTTTTCCCGTAAAAGATCAATGGTTTCATTGCTTGTGTGGCACGTAGCGCCGTCTTGTTGAAAGTAAACGCTGTCCAGATCAATACCATCCAATTCCGGCCATAAAAAATCATTAATCATCTCTCGATAGCGCAATCCATTGACCGTAACTGTTGCTCCAGCCTCATTTTCGAAAAAGTAAGGTCCAATGACCCCGCCGGACCATAAACCGCACCAAACAGTCACGCGTTGAGGATGGAGAGGCTTTTCAACAATAACTCATGGGTTTTCCGAGCACCAGATGCGACAATTTTGGTTGTTGACGTAGCCTCCGAGGTGGAAATGGGCCTCATCAGTCAAGATGATTTTTCGATGAAATTCCGGATCATTTTCATGCATTTCAAGGACCCAATCAGCAAAGACACGACGATGTTGATGGTCAGCCGGCTTGAGTTCTTGTGTTAACTGAACTTTATAAGCCTTAAGACCCAAGTCTTTATGCAAAATACGGTGTAATGACGTTTGTGGAATGCCTAATTCCAAAGAACGACGAGGAATGGACAAACCTGGGTTTTCTTCAACACTTTGGGCTACAACAGCAATATTCTCAGTTGTTCTTGAGCGACGTGCACGGGTTTTATTCTTCACATCACTAACTTGTCCCAACAGCTCGAATTTGTCCACCAATTTCTGTATTGCGGTCCGACAAGGTGCTTCACGACGACCCAAAAATGTTTAAGTTTTACGAACCGTCTCCGCCAAATTTTCACCATTTTTATAGTGAATTTTAATAATTTCAATGCGTTGTTGAAGCGTGTATCGTTCCATTTTTATTAATGGCGTAGTTTCTACTTGTCAAATGTGAAAAAATGCCAGCTTCAAAAGTGACAACTACCGACATAGCGGGCTATTCAAAATAACACCTCTTATTGGAAAACCCGTTACTTTAAAATCCAAGTTTTAGCTTTAGCTTTTTTTTTATTCACAAGACCCAAAGTAACATTTACTTGTAAGTATCATACAATAACCTGTTCGAGCTTTTTATAAAAACAAGCGGTTCGTCTCCCTGGAAAATATTTTCGAAACCACTGCTTGAAAATAATTCGTTCTGCAAATGAGCCGATATTTCCACACTTTCTTGAATTTATTTGTCCTTCTACTCTAACAATAAATTCACTTGGAATAACAAGTCCGTCACATATAGTTTTTTGCTCAAACATTTTTATAAAACAGAAAATTCTCCGCAATCAAAAATTTATTGCAGCTAAAAGTCTCAGATACTTGTAGTTATTTGTATTTGATTTTTTTTTATGAAACAGAAATTCGCAAGTAATTAACAAACTACAAATAAATCACCTATAATTATTAGGGTCTGTTTCAAAATGTCTAAGTTAGGTTCTGATTAGTAACTCGACACAACAGTGATTTTTCCTCCTTTGTAATTATGACCCTGTATCAATATATTTGTGTTGAATAACTAATCACAACTTTACTCATACATGGTGAATCAGACAGTTTTATGAAATAGGATCGAGCTTTCATACACACTATAGGTACAGTATACAGTATATTTTTTGCACCAATTTAAAAATGTATTAAGTGCTGGTTACTCTTACATTTCATCTAGTTCAGCATGTTGAGATTTGAAGATGCTGATGATGCCATTATACCTTATAGGTTCGTTCTAAAATGCCACAAGTCTCAGTTATCTTCCTTAATATTTTGCCGCACTTAATGTGTTACTCTGCTTTTTTTTAATTTTCCAAGGTTATCTTTAAGAAGGTAGAGAAGTTTAAATTCGAAAAAGCCGGTATTTTTTTTAAATGACTAAACCAATGTCTAAAAATAGCTGTGAATATATCTAAGGTTTTTTTAAAATTTTATTTCTTTTTGTGGCATCAAGTGTCCTTATACTTCCTTAGTACCGAAAACCACATGACTGTCTCTCTCTCTCTCTCTTTCATCATAGCCAAAAATCTTGCATGCGAATGCCAATTTTTCCATACATTAAGTTTTTAATTAAATCAATAAAACACAAAGCAACCGTTATTATATAATAATAAGTCTCTATGAATGTGACCCTCTTACCTTGTTCATGCATCGCAAACATCTTAAGGCACAACTAAGTTTGCCTTTTGTTCTATCAAAACAAATTTTAAGAAATTTTAAGGATGTAATAATCTAACCTCTTGGGAAAATTATCAAGAAAAAAAATTAATTAATTCAAAATAAAAAAGATTCCTCCAAAAGAATAAACCAGGAAGACAACATTGTGCCACACAAGGGCTTACAAAAAAAAAAAAAAAAAAAAAAAAAAAAAAAAAAAAAAGTAACAAGCAGGCAAGAATATAAAGTAAAATGAAACTTTTCTTTGATGAACTTTTCGCTTTTGCCTTTTGCTTTCACCTCATCAACTACTCTGAGTACGTTCACATTTCCATGGCCATGACTTTATGGCCCCCCTCGTCGCGTTACCGTTCCATTTCGTGCCATCCCATCGCCCCGCTGACGCAGCCATATTCTTCCGAATAAAAGAATCCTTTTACACATAACCAGGTCAAGAAGGAGATCAAAAGTTGGCACGTAGTTTCAAGTAATATAAAATTACTTAATCATCATTGCAGTCCTCGATTATTACCAGTCAACCTGGTTTGGCTTGCCAGTTGCCACACCTCTTCCATCACTTGACATATTTACTATTTTGTGACCTTTTTTTCACAACCAGCATCAGCAGCTAGAAAACGCTTCTATTCACCATAACCATGCGGAGAAAGTATACGACAGCAGTAAAAATGGAAGCTACGAAGAAAAAAAAAAACCGAACTTGAGCATTATTCGCAAAGAGAGCCACAACAAGCAAATTACCGAGTTCACAAAATTATACACTAGCTCAACGGTCGTTTCGCACTGACCGGCATTGGAAACATGTTCCAGGGTTAAGGATCAGTCAACCTCCCCCCAGGGGGTTACTTGTTACTAAACGAGCATATCTGCTGCCATGGCAGCTTTCATTTTGTTGAGAGCGAAGAAATGTCTAGGAATTAAAAGGATTCTTCTACGTTGCCTTGCCATGAAATGGAATGCGCTCCTTTTCGCCTCTTTCGCCAGATACGAATAAAACAAGTTTTGCATTTGGAGTACTGTTTAATGCTTATAATAGTCGGGCGAATTTCACCCTTATAGGTCTCAGCGAAAGATTTTTGTTTTTTTATTTGATAAGTAAAAAATTGCTATTTGCTAGACCCGTGAGTGAAAGTTAAATTATTGCCTGGAGCCAACAAAGTTGTATACAAAATTACTTAAACAAACTTTGATGGCGTCTGGCAACCCTTTACCACTTTCGCATCGGCCATTTTTTTTCCTGTAGTATTCAGGGTGGTGATTCGCTTAAGATGCCACAAAAAATCTTAAGCTGTAGGTTGTATTGAAAAAAATCGTCTATTTCTCCCCGTTTAGATGACGGAGGTTAAATTTAAAAAAAAGTGACTTTAAATTAAAAAAAAACGGCCATACTTTCACTAGGTATAGAAACCTAATAATAATAATTTTTTTAATGTTCAAAATCCATTCTTTCGCTTACTCTTCAAGTCAAGTTGTTCAAATCGTTAGTTTTTGAGTAAGTAGGTAATTGAAAGTCGAAATATTTGCAAAAATATATTTTAAAAAAATTGTTAAATCTGATTTTTTTTTTAAATGTATGTTATGTATGTATTTAGTACTATTTTGATGCTCTTATCAATTTATAGACAAAAATTAAAAACCAAATGCTTAAATGTTTTCTCGTTTTTGAGAAAATGTTAAATAACAAAAAATTCACACGTTCTACATTTTTTTCGTATTTCGTTATGCGAAAATGGTACCGCTGTACGTAAAAACCGCTGGAATTTTGAAAGTTTTTTCCTATTAGCAGCAAGAAAAAAAAATTGTAACTAAGTTATTTTCAACCAAACATGACATTATGTGTTATATGTCCCGCCCACTACCACACCCACTTTTCTTATATTAGAATATTACCCTTAAAAAGTGTTTTTTTTTTGACGTGTGGTTTTCAAGAAGAAATAAAACGCATATAATTTAATGTTATAGAAAAGAATTTAGCTTTTTTAAAAAGATTACGGTTTGCCATTTTGTTTTAAAAACGATTCCGGGCAAGTGGCCGCCGCGGCTGGTTCGAATCAATTCCAGCCGAGAGGCCCAATTTTCGACCATTTTTTGCAGCAATTGGGGCCGTATGTCAGCAATAACGCGCCGAATATTCTCTTCCAAGGCGTTAATCGTCTCGGGCTTATCTGCGTAGACAAGCGACTTCACATAATTCCACAAAAAATAGTCCAGCGGTGTTAAATCGCACGATCTTGGAGGCCACGCCATGCCACAGGCCCACGACGCGAGATAATGCGCTCACCAAAAGTTTCCTTCAATAAATTGATTGTTTCGTTGGCTGTATGGCATGTATTGCCGTCTTGTTGGAACGAAAGATCGTCCACATCAACATCCTCCAATTCAGGCACGAAAAGTCATTCATCATGGCTCTATATAGCGTTTCCCCATTGCCTGTAACATTATGGCCGGCTTCATTTTTGAAGAAATATAGACCAATGATTCCCTCTGCCATCATAGACACCCCAAACAGTGACTTTTTGAGGATGTAACGGCGTCTCAACAATGGCTTGTGGATTATGATCCCTACGACAATTTTGCTTATTAAAGTACCCATTCAACCAAAAATTAGCTTCATCACTGAACAAAATTTTCTTGTGTAAATTGGAATCGGTGGCCATCTCGTTTTGGGCCCAATCACCGAACGTGCGAAGCGCTTGATGGTCGTTCGGCTATTTATTAAAAAATGGCAAACTTAACTGAGCATAAATCAAGTAACAACTGTCATAAAGACCAATTCTGAAAAAAGTTAAGCCAGATTGAAAACCACACGTACAAAAAAAACACCCTTTATTAACTTTTGTATTCTCTCTGTATTCAACAAATATAATTTTTATAGTTTGAAGATTGTTCAATATAGGTGGCGCTACGAAGCTTAGTAGGGTTCAGATAGTGAATTATAATTGGGCGCATTTACTAATGTATTTTCTACGTAGTCAGAATGCTACTAGCTTTTGGAATGCAATTATTGCACTACAAAGCTAGTCAACTTTAAATAATTTTTTTTTTTCAACTTTAAATTAAAGAAAATGTCTTAAATGTTAATGTTAATTTTAGAATTATATTCCACGAAAAATTAAACTTGTATTTTGATCGAACTAGCGATTGTGGAATGTCAAAATCAGTATCCACTAACTTTGTAGCAGAAATTTTTACACAACGTCGGAGGGGAAATTTCAACTTTCTTTTTAGTTGTATTTAGCCAATCAGATTAAGTTGATTACGTAGAAACTACATTAGTGAATGCACCCATTGTAAGATAGAGGCAGTGACGTCTTTAAGCATGGGCCCGGTTGGCCAGGGCCCCGGAATTTCGTGCCCCCGAACCAATACAGTTCAATTTGCGATTTGATTTATTCATTTTTTTTCAAATTTTAAGCATTTCAATTACAATAAATGTGTACAAACCAACATAATTTATACACGAGTGCATTATTATCACAATATAATTGAAAGGGATGTAACCACCTCGTATAATTTTAAGTTTCTTAGGCAGGGCCACTCACGTTAACGTTTAACAAGAGAATACAAAAACTATAATAAGAGATCACATCCATGATTAAATAATATATAAGTGGAGTCGACAGCATTTTATTTTTTTAATTTTGGATAGCAAAAACGGACATTTTTATTAGGGTGGCGATTATTTTTGAATTTCTTTCGACCCTCTTCCCCTAAAAGAGAGCAAGGTTAACGTCAACACGTACCGGCAAGCACTTGAAATTTCCCATACAAAATACATGGAGATTTCTCAGTCTTTTACTCAAAATTTCGGTAAAAGTGTGAAAGTGGATGGTACTTGGTACCATCATTTTTTTAAAATCGGTTATCTCTTTTTTGTGTCCACCGTCCCTATAGCCAGCCACTAAAAATAACCTTCCAAACACAAAGAATTTTTAAAATCGGATACCACTTTTCGTTCTTACCCCACTGCACCCTATAAATACCAAATTAAAAAGAAAACCCTAAAGCCATCCACTCAAAACGACCTTTCAACTACGAAAAGAATTACTGTTAAATCATTTTTAATATGATACGAGATGAAACAGAGGATTTTGCCAATTTGAAACGAGTTTAACATGATATACTATCTCTTAACATTTTACTAAAGTTTAAATCACCAGATTGCTGTTTTAACTTTTTAACATATTCCTAAATCCATCACTTGACATAGAAAAACTTTAAAAAGGTAAAAGAACATTTTAGTAAAGAGCTTTAAAGTTAGTAAAGTGTTAACTCGTATCATGCTACAACCTTAAAATGAGGTTTTATTTCACTCTATAAATAACAATATTTAAAAAGAAATATCCCTTGAGTTATTTCCTAAGAAAAACCTTTCAAACAAAAAAAACTTTCTGAATTCCAGCCGTTCTTGTAACTTAACTGACTTTGTTTTATATATGTATTTAAGATTTAGTTTTAAATTCCTCTATGTGTAATAATATTTTGATTAAAAGTTCCTCTTGTTTAAAATAATAACATCTGTATTTTTTTTTAATTTTTAATCGTACTTTTCCAATATTTTTAGCACAAAAGCATATTCAGAAAAACTTGAATATTGCTTATAAATGTGTTAAAAAATTGACCAAAATTTAACAAAACAAAAATTTTGTAAAAAAACTGTCCTTAAGAGGCCCCCACACCTTCAAGGGCCCAGTTCCCCCAAATGCCTAAAAACGCCCCTGGACAGAGGCAATATCTGAATTTGTGTAGACGTCAGATATTTGTCTGCATTATCTGTCAGACTCTTGAGGTCGGGGCTTCGTTTTCAAAAAAGTGGCATCCTGACAGATATCTTGGATACGCGGTATTGAATTGACTTCGGTCATGTTTTTGGTGGTGTCTAGTTGCTATACTGTTGTTTGTGTATTAAGAGCATGTAAACAAAACATGCGATGAATGAAAGATAAAAATAATAATAAATTATTAAAACAGAGTAAACATAAAACTTAGGGAATATAATAATATTAATTTGAAATGTTTAATAATAATTTGATCGCCACAGCGGTCTTCTGAAAATGGTATATAAATGGATTTCCAATAAGAGGTGTTATTTTGATATTCAAAAAAAATGGCATTTTTTGAGATAAATGATCGGATGTTTATTTCATTATAAAGAGGAAGGTATGCCGTTAATAATGGAACACAACATCAGCCAAATGGCTGCCACGACCACGCTTACAGGACCATATCCTTTTCATGAAATTTTCCATAACCAAATCGCAAAGTGGCTGCCCTATGTCCTCTATAGCCTCACGAATTCCATCTTCGAGGTCTTGAATCGACGCTGGGCTGTTGGCGTAGACCTTATCTTTCACGTGGCCCCAAAGGAAGAAGTCGCAAGGTGTTAAATCACAAGATCTCGGTGGCTAATTGTGATCACCTCTTCGAGAGATAACACGGTCCGGAAACTTTTCCCGTAAAAGATCAATGGTTTCATTGCTTGTGTGGCACGTAGCGCCGTCTTGTTGAAAGTAAACGCTGTCCAGATCAATACCATCCAATTCCGGCCATAAAAAATCATTAATCATCTCTCGATAGCGCAATCCATTGACCGTAACTGTTGCTCCAGCCTCATTTTCGAAAAAGTAAGGTCCAATGACCCCGCCGGACCATAAACCGCACCAAACAGTCACGCGTTGAGGATGGAGAGGCTTTTCAACAATAACTCATGGGTTTTCCGAGCACCAGATGCGACAATTTTGGTTGTTGACGTAGCCTCCGAGGTGGAAATGGGCCTCATCAGTCAAGATGATTTTTCGATGAAATTCCGGATCATTTTCATGCATTTCAAGGACCCAATCAGCAAAGACACGACGATGTTGATGGTCAGCCGGCTTGAGTTCTTGTGTTAACTGAACTTTATAAGCCTTAAGACCCAAGTCTTTATGCAAAATACGGTGTAATGACGTTTGTGGAATGCCTAATTCCAAAGAACGACGAGGAATGGACAAACCTGGGTTTTCTTCAACACTTTGGGCTACAACAGCAATATTCTCAGTTGTTCTTGAGCGACGTGCACGGGTTTTATTCTTCACATCACTAACTTGTCCCAACAGCTCGAATTTGTCCACCAATTTCTGTATTGCGGTCCGACAAGGTGCTTCACGACGACCCAAAAATGTTTAAGTTTTACGAACCGTCTCCGCCAAATTTTCACCATTTTTATAGTGAATTTTAATAATTTCAATGCGTTGTTGAAGCGTGTATCGTTCCATTTTTATTAATGGCGTAGTTTCTACTTGTCAAATGTCAAAAAATGACAGCTTCAAAAGTGACAACTACCGAAATAGCGGGCCTTTACTTAGCTTAGCTTGACTGTGTGTAGGTATGTATCCTTAATGATAACATAAATTATTTAAAAACTTTTAAGAATGTTCATCCCAAATGTCTGTCCTTTATGCCCCATCCAAAGGCTGGGTCATTTATCGGTTGGCGGATTTTAAAAATGATCTACCATCCCTAACACTCGGTCTGTTAGCGTGTCGCTTTTATAAACAACTTTAAAAGCTTCATTAAAGGGCCTCATTGATTTTAGAGGTTTTATATTTTTATAATAAAATGAATATTCTCGAAACATTTTTGCAAAGAAATGCTGTCAAAAATCGAACTTTTAATTTTCTGGTGAAATCCAGTAATTTACAATCACTAGTACCTACTCATACGTGTCTAATGCAAAAAAAAAAAGAAGCAAAATAAGAAACGATTTGATAAATAAATTAGAGACAAGAAAAAAGAAAATCATGTTTCCTTAAGCATTATGTTTCGAATCGTATCCTTTCGGGAGAGATTTCTATAAGATTCACTTGATCGTACCACCGCACAGCACAGCATCACACAAATACCACCATAATGGCAAAAGGACATACGAACGAACGAACGAACGCACCTACCCCGAAGGCCCGAAGGGTCATAACGTCAGGGTAGAGTCAGGGCAAAACAGAAAGAAGTAAAAGTCTAAGTCCTTAACCGTGGCACTTTCTTATTGCCAATGAATAATATATTCGTCACGATTGCTCACTTCTTGTAGTTTTTGCCGTTGCGTTGTGTGTTGTGGTATGATGGGCTAAAATGAAAGGAATGAGTCGTCTCCTAAGGACAACTTTTGTATTGGATTTGCGTTGGTCCTTGGCTTTCTGTTTCAATTTTTTTTTTTTTTTTTTATTCCTATGCCCTTTTTCACTTTTTATTTGACTTGAATCTTAGACTTTCTTCGTTGGTTTTTATTTTTGGCTGAATGTTGTTATTCTTCTATTTGCTCTTGGTGAAATAATAGAGAAGGCTTGCTGGCCCTGATGTACAGAAAAGGTTGAGTTTAGGTGTACACGAGACCGAATCCTTGAATCGGAGTCGAAAGAAAGTCATCATCCGAAAATCTCAACGCAACGAAAGTGATTTTAATAAAATATGAAGGAGGAGCAGTACCAGTAGCGGTACGACAACGACGATGACGACGACGTCGGCAGCGACGTGAAGATTGCTGTATTTGTGCGCCCCTGCCACAGCATTTTTCGCTTTGCTATATATGATGGGTTCTCGTTTCTCGTCCTTTGAAAATCCTCTACCAATAATACGGTAAAGTCTCAAATGGTGTTTTAGATTTAATAAAAGTATGCACCGTATTGCTTTTCTTTTTTTCTCTCTCCTCTCTCTCTCTCTCTTATTTGGCTTATGGTTTATATTTTATTTTCATTTGATATCTTCAAACGGGTAGAATATGTTTGGATGGCTGGATTCCCAAGGATATCAGCAAATCAGCCATATAAGGTATACCAAGATCTAGTATTCTAGCTATACAAGAACCCAAAGGAATATTCCGCATCAAACTGGAGTTGTAGCCATATAAACAATATACATACATTATAATGTATGCAATTTTTATAGGAGAGGAAAATCAAATTTGCAGAAAAAGAAAAAAAAAAAAAAGAAAATCTCAAGGAACCCTGAATTCGTCTGTTTGAACACTTTGTGGTAAATAATCCAGGTTCTAAACAATATATTTTTTTTATGAATAAAATAGAAGGCAAACATTTATGATGTGTTTTAGGAAGTTCAGCGACTTTGAAACAGCAAGGAGAGGGTAGGTAGGTACTTATATGTGCATAATATGTAATCAAAAAACTACAATACGAATATTGCCTTACTCAAAGACGAAAGACCGGATGCAATTTCACAGTTTTAAGAGCTTTTCGATGATAAGCTTATTTGGTTTATTTATGGATTTTACGGTACCTATACTCTTGAAAATAGATGGTATAAATATTGTAAATGTATAGGTATTTAAGGTGCAGTTGGAGTTGGAAGTTTGAGTGCATGTCGTTATAAGTTGCGTATGAACTATTTGAATTTGAACATAAAATAATTACGTGAGAATAGTTTAATAAGTTCTCAACTATAACCTCAAATGTCGATACAATAACCTGATCAACCCCTCTTATTGCTATGTCAGCGAGAGGTTAAATAAACGAGAAATATATCACGCGAGAAAAGTACCTACATATCATACGAAAAAGGTATCATGCTAAGAAAGTATCATGCGAGAAAAGTATCATGCGATTTGCTTAAAATTTTGTATACAAATTTAATTTCCCAGACGAGAAATGCAGTTTTTGGTTCTTATTTTCTCGGAAAGCCGCTTACAGATTTTTATAATACTTCAAATAGCTATACCTATAGGGTGATCCGCATAAGGTTTGACAAGAAGCTAGAGCATGTAGGTTGGGTCTAGACAAGAAAAAATCGTATGAGAGAGGATCTATTCCCCCAGCTAAGCAGGGATGGACAATTTTTGTAAAAAATGAATAAAAATTGAAAACAAATTATTAAAAGCAACGGTGCCATGCTATACCTTTTTGTAAGGCTAGAAATCTCTTTTCTAATTTTTTTTTTAATAAACCTGTTTTAGGGATCAGTTTTTAAAAAAATTATTTTCAAACACATAATTTCGAAAAAAAATTAAAACATTTTTTTTTTCAAAATTTTACGTTATTAAGTACTAATTTTGTTTTTAAAATTCAATGCTCTTTTTTCAATACACTTTTTGAGAAAATTGAAAAAAAATTCAAAAATGCTTTACTATACAAACGAAGTGGAAATAGGACCTTACGTGCAACTTAAGCAACGTATTGGAGTCAAATTAATTGAATTTTATTTCTTGAATCTTCAATTATCTAAAGAATTTGGAGAGATTGTATCATCTGGTTTTTGGTATTTGACTTAAAAATAATAAGAGCATTGAATATTAAAAACAAAAATACTCACCCCAATTATGAAATTCGTATTTAACAAAAATGTACGACTTTTCTCGAACATCCTTATTATGAAATTCATTTTGGTTGATCTTTCTTACATTTAGTCGTAGTAAATAAAGTCATGATGATGAAAGTGACAATTTTTAGTTTTATTACGAAATTCGCCGACAGTCGTATTTTGTTCGTAAAAATTGTCACTTTTCTCGTTTGATATTTTCGGTACGAGCTGAAAAATTTGAAGCGGGAAATGAACCGAAAGCAGAGGGGGCCTAGCATGAATTATGCATGGTACTATCGAGTTCAGTTGATACAATAGCCAGTTCCTTATTTGGCTCAACCGATTGTTTTTGATTCGATTGAAAAAAATAAGAAACGGCCTATGCTCCATAGCGAACTGGCTGCACCCTTGAATTTGAACAACTTTTCCGAGGATGTTCGAATCTTCCAATTGTTGATTAAAGGCAGATTTAGACAGACGAACAGCTTTACAGCCAAACTATTAATTTTTTTGATTAAAAAAAAAGCTCATAGGATCAGAATTATCTGGAATCGATCTTCGATTTGTTAATAAGTCTTCACCTCGACCTTCATAAGCATCTTCAAAAAAGAACAATACTATTTAATTATTGAATTAATGAATTAATTTTTTTTATTTAATTTTGAGCGAAACAAACAAAATTTGAGCTGAAAACAATTTAATTATTGATACCTATCAAAAATTTGACATTTAAATATTAAAATACATACGTTGATATGCGTTGGCCTTAAAAGAAGTCGTTTTTATCACATACGACTTTTATAATTATAAAGGGTTTTCCAATAAGAGGTGTTATTTTGAATAGCCCGCTATTTCGGTAGCTGTCACTTTTGAAGCTGTCATTTTTTGATATTTGACAAGTAGAAACTTCGCCATTAATAAAAATGGAACGATACACGCTTCAACAACGCATTGAAATTATTAAAATTCACTATAAAAATGGTGAAAATTTGGCAGAGACGGTTCGTAAAACTAAAACATTTTTGGGTCGTCTTGAAGCACCTTGTCGGACCGCAATACAGAAATTGGTGGACAAATTCGAGCTGTTGGGACAAGTTAGTGATGTGAAGAAGAAAACCTGTGCACGTCGCTCAAGAACAACTGAGAATATTGCTGTTGTAGCCCAAAGTGTTGAAGAAAACCCAGGTTTGTCCATCCCTCGTCGTTCTTTGGAATTAGGCATTCCACAAACGTCATTACACCGTATTTTGCATAAGGACTTGGGTCTTAAGGCTTATAAAGTTCAGTTAACACAAGAACTCAAGCCGGCTGACCATCAACAACGTCGTGTCTTTGCTGATTGGGTCCTTGAAATGCATGAAAATGATCCGGAATTTCATCGAAAAATCATCTTGACTGATGAGGCCCATTTCCACCTCGGAGGCTACGTCAAAAAGCAAAACTGTCGCATCTGGGGCTCGGAAAACCCAAGAGTTATTGTTTTAAAGCCTCTCCATTCTCAACGCGTGAATGTTTGGTGCGGTTTATGGTCCGGCGGGGTCATTGGACCTTACTTTTTCGAAAATGAGGCTGGAGCAACAGTTACGGTCAATGGATTGCGCTATCGAGAGATGATTAATGATTTTGTATGGCCGGAATTGGATGGTATTGATCTGGACAACGTTAACTTTCAACAAGACGGCGCTACGTGCCACACAAGTAATGAGACCATCGATCTTTTACGGGAAAAGTTTCCGGACCGTGTTATCTCTCGAAGAGGTGATCACAATTGGCCACCGAGATCTTGTGATTTCTTCCTTTGGGACCACGTGAAAGATAAGGTCTACGCCAACAGCCCAGCGTCGATTCAAGACCTCAAAGATGGAATTCGTGAGGCTATTGAGGACATAGGGCAGCCACTTTGCGATTTGGTTATGGAAAATTTCATGAAAAGGTTATGGTCCTGTAAGCGTGGTCGTGGCGGCCATTTGGCTGATGTTGTGTTCCATTATTAACGGCATACCTTCTTCTTTATAATGAAATAAACATCCGATCATTTATCTCAAAGAATGCCATTTTTCTTTGAATATCAAAATAACACCTCTTATTGGAAAACCCTTTACAATGCGATACGAATATTTTTTGAGATGCGATATGAAGTTCGAATTTCATAATTGGGGTGACTATTTAAAAAGGTGAATTTTTATTAAAAATTAGTTTGAACAATTTTTCAAAAACTGTTCACCCAAACAACTTTGCTTGAAAATAAAATAAAAGAAACAATTTCTGGCTTCACAAAAAGTCATATCATGGCATTGTTAGTGTAACTATTTGTTTTCTATTTTAAATCAGTTTTTTTTTTAGAAAATAGCCCCTCCTGCTTAAATGGGGGGGGGGGGGAAGCACTCCCCATTTTCTTGTCTTGACCCAACCTACACGTTCTAGCTGTTTGTCACACCTTATGCGAATCACCCAGTATTATGTAGGTACGCAATGAAGCTGTACTTTTTAAAATTATTAAAAGCCTTGACACAAACGAATTAAACCTTTCATCTATCCTGCTTCATCACTTAAAGACTTCAACCACAAAAGCAATTACCTGCAACTTAGATGTGCATTTTTATTTCTTTTAATTTTTTTATTTTTTCATTTCTCAATCTTGATAAACAGCTATAAAAGGCCGACAATTCACTTCAAAAGAAGATGTCACGGCTAAAACAAACACGAGTGTCCACTAAACGAAGCAACATTCATCGATCAAAAAAATTTTTTAAACCTAGGTGGATAATTTATGGTTAGTTAGTCCATTATTAGTTGTGATAATTTCGAATTTGTCGTTCCGTGTTTTCTATGTTATTTATACTAGGTATATCAACTTATAGCGAATCACCATTTCAAAATGTGGTAAAACCTTCTTAAATTGAATGGTTTACTATATTATATCTAATTAATATTTTGCAGTAGTTTTTGATTAATTGAAACAATCTCAATTTCTCATGCGATGTTTTCTATGTTTTAATCCAGATTGAACGAACCTTTAATAAAAAGCTCATTCCGTTTTCAGCTAACTGCTATACTACAAATTAATATTCCAAATGTCATATTTTAAAAGCAATTTTAAACTTCAAAGCATTCCGACAGTTAGTCGGTTGATTTAAAAAAAAAATAGTAAAAAACAAAATTATATTATTAAACCCTGGGAATGAAATAATTCCCCAGGAACTAAACTCACTAAGGGTTTTCTATTCTCGTATATACCTAGTTAGAAATACGTACTTTTACTAAAGTGGCCTTACCTGCAAGGTTTGAGATCGCTTTTTGAATAGTTACTGACACTAGAAAGTATCTTAATTTTTAAATAACATTAAATGTACTTTTGTTGTCAATTTGTTTTTTAATTTGCGTTATTACAGAGATAAGTGCTTATGTGCACTTAAGCGAAATTTTATAAACGCCTAACCCACATAAGTACCTCTAAAAAGGAGGCATTTATGGTAAGGCACTTATACGGATTTTACTGTTTATAATTAAATAAGTTAATACTTTAACTAATCTCCTGATGAGAGAAGTTAAAATGCAATTGGATTCATCTACGTATACATTGGATTTAAAATATTGGATTTAATTGTGAATTTAACGAATATGAAATTAGATTTAAATCAATTTAAATCTGGGTTAATCTTTGATCTGGATTAAGCGAGGATTGAGTTAGGGTTTTCTATATTCTCATCTTGTAAGCAATTAACACGGCCAAGGCTTTAATACAAGGTATCCATAAGGATGGGTGGTTAAGGGCCCCTATATAGCCCCCGCAATCCCCCAATCGAAAAAGACGCACAAAAATATATTTACAAAATTTTGAAATTGCTTAGAACCAGGTTTTAAAACTGGTTAGTACCCTATAGGCAAAAGAAATAATGATACAGTAATGATGTATGGATATACCAGTAGTCACTCGATAATGTGAACTAATTAAAACAAGGTGTTTTCGGATTTTATAGAGTTTCACATTATTGGAACATTTTTCAGTTCTTATAAACTTATTGAAATAACGTAGAATAACAACCTAAAATAAGTTCCTAAAGCACATCAGTTTCAACATTTATTAAGATTAGAAAAAATGAAAAATAAAAAATAAAAAAAATTGTGATAAAACATCATAACAAAAAACATGACAATGTAAAATGTTTTTGAACAAATCGCAGGACACACTATCTGGCATGCAGCTTCATTAAAACCTTGTAATATGTCTAGACAAACAACAGTTAATTAGTCCCTAATAACGCACGCAAAACTAACGAGAAAAAAGAGAGAAATATAAAAACTTTTACAAAAGAAATTCAAATTTAGAGTTCGAAAATTTCGGAAGTTCACATTATAGAGATGACAATGTAAAATTTTGGTTGTTCACATTATCGGTAATTCACATTATCGAGGGACTACTGTATTTGAAGTCAGTGATTTATTTCTGTTGTGTATAAATCAGATGCACAACTTTATACCTCCAAAAACCCAACTAACTAATGTCAATGTCAGGCTTTTCCTAAAAGCCATGCCCCAAAACAAGGTCATACCTATGTGCATTACTTGCCACACTTTTTGGTTACAATATAGTAGATACCTTCAAAATATTCTGCTGCCCTGTGACCAACAAGTAAACAAAACAACGATGACCAAGTAATGGGGTGACGACGAAAAAATGCATCGTCGCAATAAGACACCTGCATTAATGTTTGTTTACGTTTGCGAGTGATGAACCAGGTTATTTAATGTTATAATTAAAAAGAATGAGGAAATCAAAAGCAGGGCAAAAAACATATGACCTGCTTTGCTTTGTAATATTAATTGTAAATAAACAAAACTAGGGCATGGAACAATAACCTGTGGAAGAATGTGATGATGTTTAGAGTAAGACTAGGAAATAAGATTCAATGTTAATCTTAAGAATAATAAGTAAGAATTTTTAT
The DNA here is from genome assembly GCA_932273885.2 of Leucozona laternaria. Taxonomy (NCBI): domain Eukaryota; kingdom Metazoa; phylum Arthropoda; class Insecta; order Diptera; family Syrphidae; genus Leucozona; species Leucozona laternaria. The sequence continues at coordinate 57,346,637 of OW026367.1, read as the reverse complement.
ATAAATAGAGTTAAGAACTTAAAGATAGTCAATAAAGAAAAGCAGATAAACGAGAGAAGGTCCGTCTTTTAATTAGATTCAGATTCAAAAGAAGAACAAACATTACCCAAACAAGTAAGTATGCGAGATTTATGATAAATAACATCCCTTTTTTCCTAAAACCACAAGAAGGCTCTCCAGCCTATCAAAACCGGCCCATCACGGGGCTACAAACTAAGCGTGGAATCTTTCACCGAAAGGTAGGATTTCCCTCCTTCTCCCCTGGAAACCTAAACCTATACTAACCATGCATATAGCATGCAACATTTTCAGGCTCCCCGCCGGACACTAGAAGCTGGGCTTAAGGACGCGACAGCAGGTCCCCGCCCTATCACTTTGGACGAGTATCGGGCCAGGCAGGTGGGAAGCACGAACTCCCCCAAGCCTCCACCCTCTCAAGTTCCTATAACCCCCCTGGAACCATTCGGGCCCATGCCCCTAAAGCGCCGGCGTAGAGGACGTCAGGTGCGGTTAAGGGTCCAGCTGGCTCAGCTATACCAGGCAGCTGCACTGAGCAGAGGGGCTGAAAAGAGAGGCCACCTAGAGGCTGCCCGAAAGTTAAAGGAGGCGGAGGAAAAATTCAAGAAGGATAAGAGACAATCGTATATCAAAGAATGTAGTAAATAGAACAAATAAAATAAAAGAAGTAGAAGAGAAATACTATAAGCACTGTGGTTCATTTCTGGTACATTTCTGGTTCATTTCTGGATGCCTTTAGATATTATACAACATTTCAATCTGACAAAAAAAAAATATTTCAATTTCATTTTTTCACTTTCGAGGTTTGGCTGATTTAGGGTCAGCTAATTTTGGTTAAACTCAGAGTATTGATACTCTTATTAAACTCAGTAGGTACCTATACTAAAAAGTTGGGCCTTAGACCTTAGTGAACTGTCGAAAATGGTATGATTAATCTTTTTTTTCAATGCATCAGGTAAGGATGAAAGAATACCTTAGCCCCGTGATTATCATACATACTTGAATAAATACATAGATAGGTATAATTACATATATTTAAAAAAAAAAATCCATTTTAAGCCCACAAAAACCAAGACTGTTAATCGTAATAACTGGATTTAACTCTCCAACAATCCTTAAAATGTTAAGAACATTTTTATCATATATTCAGACAAACAATCTAATCATGTCACTGCTACTTCTACGACATAGTAGGTACATTCCGAAATGCTAAAGAGAGCTCAATATTAAAGACTTTTACAAAATACCAGAACATCTTTCCCCTCTGAAGAATATTGACATCTCCTCGTAAAAACACCCAAAAGCTTCCTTTCTCTATGCTACAAGCTATCTACATGTCCTGGACAACGCCAACATGTGATGGCCGTGCGATAGTGTTTCCTAAAACCACTAAGCTAATCGGCTTATATCTGCTTGTTGGTTTTTGCTTAAAGGACAAAGGCTTAAGTTAAGAAGAAGAAGCGACACAAGCAACAACAAAAAAAAAGGAAGAAACTTTTACATGAAAGGAGTAAATAAGCATAAGAAGATTTGCTTCTTTTCCTATCGAATGTCAGTGTATACCTACCTACAACATATAGGTACAGTGTCTGCTGCTTTTTTGGATCACCTGTCCAGGTCCAGTCTCCAGTTCCTTTTCCTTGTTACCCATTAGCACATCTGTTGGAATTTAAGATGTGAGTTTCCTAAAGAGTTCATGTATAGGTGGGTTGATGGGTAGGGTATCCCAAAATACATAAAGCATTTTTGTGTTGTTTTTTGTTGTTCCTTCTCTTCTCCGACTGCATTTTAACATATTTGACTTTTGAAGTTAATGCGTCGTTGAGTGCTGATGGTGCTATGCTATGCAAATTAGCACAAGTTAGAGTTGAGAGTTTATGCGACAACATCTGCATAATTTTAGTTTAAACGTGGCTTGCTTTGAATAAGCAGGTAGGTATGTGAGAATTACCTGTACCTACTTTCTGTCGAGTAGTATGGAAATCTTATGCAATGCACTTTAAGGAATAAACGAGAGAATCAATTTTTTTCTTCAAAATAAAGAGAAGAATTCAATTAACTAACTTTGTTAATATTGAAGATATTTTTTTATCTCTAATGCTAATGGGGTGGCGTTGACACAGTGGATGTATAGTGCTTGACTGTAAACTTATAATGGGTGATTTTTTAAGAGGTTTAGAACTTTTTTTTAAAAAAAAACACAAAAAATTCGAAAAAATGAATAAAATATTTATTTGAATCGATAGTTTGAACCTTGCAATTTAATGTTTAAAGATAATTTCATGCAAATGTTGACCGCGGCTGCGTCTCAGGTAGCCCATCCGCTGAGTCCAATTTTGGCATACTCTTTCACACATATCAGCCGGTATCTCACGAATGAATGCATGGATGTTGGCTTCTAGTGCGTCAATCGAAGCGGGCTTGTCCCTATAGACATTAGCCTTGACATACCCCCACAAAAAATAATCTAATGGTGTCAAATCGCACGATCTAGGCGGCCAATTGACCGGCCCGAAACGTGAAATTAACTGTTCACCAAACTCGCCTCGCAATTGCGCCATTGTTTCGCGTGCTGTGTGGCATGTGGCACCGTCTTGTTGAAACCACATATCATGCAAGTCAAGAACTTCCATTTCGGGCAAAAAAAAGTTTGTTATGAACGCTCGGTAGCGTTCACCATTGACAGTAACGCTGCGATTCGCATCATCTTTGAAGAAATAGGCCCAATAATGCCGCCGGACCATAAACCGCATCAAACAGTGGCTTTTTCGGGATGCATTGGTAGCTGTTGCAATGCTTCTGGCTGATCTTCACTCCAAATGCGGCAATTTTGCTTATTTACGTACCCATTCAACCAAAAATGAGCCTCATCGCTGAACACAAGCAGCGCGCGATGAACATTTCGAACCGAGCACGAATTTTGATAGTAAAATTCAATAATTTGCAAGCGTTGTTCATTTGTAAGACGATCCATGGTTAAATTGCAAACCAAACTGAAGCTGTTTGACAGTGACACAAGGTACTAAACACACGTCAGCTGTCAAAACCAGTGTTGCCAAAACCAAACCAGCTTAAAAATCACCCGTTAGATGCGTGGGTGCCCCATTCTAGGCAGAATTCTTTTCTATATACCCACCTACCCCAGTTCCAACCGGATGTCACTCATTGGATTTCATCTTTTCATCCATGCCAATTTATTACATTTAACTAAGTACTTCTCGTTCTCTAACAACACATTAATTATTATTTTATTCGACTTCTGATGGTATTTTTCTATTGGTTGGAAAAATGTTTGTTATTGTATAGATTTTTACTAAATTAAAATTTATCAAGAAAAAAAAAGTTTCATAACCGCTGTATGCGAATGCCGTTATTGTTGGTCCTAAAATACTCAAAGACCCTTCTTTAGAATTTCCATCAAAAGCTGGATGATTAGTTTGTAGAAAATCCAATTAAGATGTATCCGCATGCAGACATACAAATATTATGGAAGCTCAACTTTTTTCGTCTTTTCTATCATTGCTTAATCGAAATCGGTAGCAGGTAAAACAAAAATTGTCATTCCATCGCTACCTACAGCTTGAGCGATTGAAGCTTGAACTTAAGGTTCCCCTGGAGGGGAAATTGAATTTTTTGAAGCTCCAAAAATAACGGTACTTACCTGCCATACAACGGTTATGAACAAATTAAATTATCTGAGAAACGACTTTAATGATTTTGCTAAAAATATTTGTGTGCACTATTGTAGGTACATTATGCATTTTGGTTATAACAAACTTTTTACCTATAGAACTTAGGTGCGTGCAACTAGGGCACTATTCCACCAAAAACTTATTACTAGCCACTTAACATAAGTCTTGGAATAATTTTGTTGTGATGGAATAACAAAGTTTCTGTGGTCGGTCCATGGAACTTAAGTTTCCAGGGACATTATATGTATAAATAATAGGTCATTCATTTCGTGGTTTCAAGTTGGTAGCGATAGCATTGGACACCTGTCAAACTCAGCTGTCATTTGAAGTGTAATAATATTAGTTAAATGTTTGCCATTTATGATGATGTATCGCTTAACAATCGAACAACGCGTTAAAATTATTAAAACTTACTATACAAAAGTGGTGAATCAAACGTAGCCATTTTTCGCGCATTACGCTATGATTATGGTTGTCATAATTGACCGACTACGCAAGAAATCGGTAAAATTGTGAAGAAATTTGAAGAGAGTGGAAGAGTTACTGATGTCGTGCATCATCGTAATACACGCTCAGTCGAAAATATTCCTGCTGCTAGTGCAAGAGTCGCTGATGATCTGAATTTATCGATTTCCCGGCGTTCGCAGCAATTAGTCGAATGATAATCGATTTTTTTTTGGCTGGGGACTGAAGATCATGACTTGGAAAATATTTAGTTCCAACAAGACGGTGCAAGAAGCCACACAACACGACCAATAATGGCTTTATTGCGTGAAAAGTTTCCTTTCGCGTAATTGCACGTTTTGGCGACCTCGATTGGGCACCAAGGTCATCCGATTTGACACCGTTAGATTTTTTTCTGTGGAGATACGTAAAAGACCGAACTCAAGACGCATTCGAAACCAACATTACTCAAGTTATGGCCGAGATACCGCCCGAAATGTGGGAAAAAGTGGTTAGAAATTACCTCAAAAAAGAATCGCATGCTGCGAATCTTCCCAAGGCGGCCATTTGAATGATATTTTTTCACTCTTAATGGCGAAGTCCAAACTTTATAATGAAATAAAATTTTCATCAAAAATGTATCGTTGTGTGTGTTTTATTTAGCTTTACTTTAGAAACCGAAAAATGAATGACCCTATAATAAAATTGTATATTCTTAGTATATTTTTTTATAAATGAACTACCTGACCCCGCGAACCAAAGTATTAACGTGTTGATTTATAATCAACCCAGGTTGCTCATTTTTGTAAATTCGGCCCGTAGACTTATGATTTATGTGCCAACATATATATGTATTTGTCGGATAACTAATCAAGCCTTCAAGTTTTATGGAATCAAATTAAAAAAAATATAAAAAAAAAAGTATCTAGAAGTCCTAGTCCTCGGAAGCTCATGTTGCAAAAGTTTTAAATCCAAAAACACTATACTAAGCACTATATACCTACTACGTAAGCAGTCCTTGCACGATAACCATCGCAGTAAAGTTACTTTCACTGCACTCAAACTTAGTTTACTTAGTTGGCTTTTATTCCATTGATGTGCCAGAAACAAGCATATTTGCAGCCGTCTATATTAAAAATTCACAGACGGTGTCAAAGAGCATTGCGAAAACCACAATTACCATTTTACTAAAACCAACAAAAACCAAAAGCCTTCTTTCACCAAATGGGATTCTATTTCTTTCGACGAAATAAAAAAAAAAGAAGGAAGGAATCTGTTGGTAGTAGAGGTACCTTCTGCCTCTACCTATACCCCTACCGACTTTGCTGAAACACCCTACTAGAGAACGTTATTTTCCTATTTTTGTAACCATTCACTGGGTGGCACGGATAACTAGAAAGAGTTCCATGCACATTAACCATTCTCTTTGTGTATTTAATACACAAGAATATAAGGAGTTGTCGCATTCAGGCTCAAAGGCAATTTGGCCAGTGCAAACGATTGCAGTGTTAGAAGAATGAGCTCCAAACTAGAAGAATTGAAGTTGAAGGTGTTGCTTTTGTAGTTAAAAACGATTTCCTTCGTCGGTGTCGGCGGCGGCCGGCGGCGGCGTCGTCCTGAATGGGGACTCCAGCTGAAACTTCATAATATACCTTCCTACATGCAGCTAGCCGCAACAGAGTGTAGCCACTTGTTTTATGTTCTTGTATATCGCAGGCAGGCGGTAAATGGTAATAACAGTCCATGAAGCACATAAAAACCTTCGACTAGGTATATTTACAAAGCCCAATTCCACCCATCGCCAGAGTCAGCATATGGTTACCAATTCTTAATTTTAAATGCAACAATTTGAAACAGATGTTGGAGCTCAAGAACATACATTCTTACACCGTATACATAGATTGAAATAATAGAAGATTGTTAAACAAAATAAGAACTTGTTAGCATTTTACACTCTGAAAGAAAGGGAGAAAAAAAACTGAAAGGTAGATTTCATTTTATTTATAAAATTTTTAAATTTAATTTTTGCTTCTTAAAAGTACCGAACTTTCAAATATTTTCTATCAAAATTGGTCCATTCAGTACCAAGATGTATGGCAAGACCCCAAACATTAGACTATTTCCCCAAAAAACCATAAAAACGTTTAGATGCTTGCCATTTTTTAGCACTGCCATTTTTAATTTTCAAAAAACAAAAAGTTGTGCTGTTCTCAGCTTGCGCTCCCATGTGCCGTAAATATTAAATAAAAAATTCGAAAACTTGCAAGTTTAACGATTGATTTTTTTTTTTTTATTTAAAATTTTCTAAAAAAGCTGAAGAGATAAAAAAAAATCGCATTTTTGCATAAAATAAATTTTTCGAAGCGGGAAGTTAGCACCACCATTTTCTATTTTCAGAGTTACAAGTAGTTGTCGAAGTTTAGTCCACTGAGCAGCTTATTACCTTATGTATATTGAACTTGGCTCGCATATAAAGAGTGTTTTTTCTTTAATTTACTTTAAGTTGGCAACACTTTTTTAACTGGCGGCCATTTTGTCAGCTGTCAAGTGATTTATTTTTAGTTTTGTTTGGCATTTCAACATTAATAGACTGACGCCTGAACAACGCTTCCAAATTGTGCCCAAATGGGCCCAAAACAAGAGTGCCGTTGATCCCAATTTTCATAAGCGAATTTTGTTTAGCGATGAAGCTCACTTTTGGTTGAATGGATACGTCAATAAACAAAACTGCCGTATTTGGAGTGATGATAATCCTCAAGTGTATGCTGAGACACCGTTACATCCACAAAAAAACTGACAGTTTGGTGTGCTTTATGGTTTGTTGGAATAATTGGTCTGTACTTCTTTAAAAACGATGCTAGCCAGAACGTTACAGTCAATGGTGACCGCTATAGAGCCATGATTACTGACTTTTTCGTTCATCAATTGAACAACCATGATGTACAAGAGCTGTGGTTTCAACAAGAAGGAACAACACAGCTCGCGCCACAATTTATTTATTGAAGGAAACGTTTGGTAAGTTTCACGTTACGGACCAGTGAATTGGCCTCCAAGATCGTGCGATTTAACGCCGCTTGACTATTTTCTGTGGGTATATGTGAAGTGTTTAGTCTACGCTGATAATCCCAAAGTGATTGACCACTTGGAGGACAACATTCGCTACGTTATTGCCGATATACAGCCACAAATGTTGGAAAAAGTCATCGAAAATTGGACCTCCAGATTAGACTACGTCCGAGCCAGCCGTGGCAGTCATATGCCAGAAATCATATTAAAATTGTAATGCCAGAAGATTATCTTTTGAATAAAGTAAATTTAATGTCAATTTAAAAAAATCCGCTTTGTTTTATTCCATTTCAAAGTTCTATACCTCTTAAAAAAAACACTCTTTATATTTCAAACTAATATGTACTTTTATAGAGCCAAAGATCAGTTTCTGTTAAGCTGGACTCGCACTTTTGGAAACCCACCCCACATCCATTTTCTGAACTATCTCAATAGTTATTACCAGACAAACTCTTCTAATCACCTTTAAATGAATACCCTGGCAATCATACTCATAGTGGTTGGCTTCGCTCATCGTACAGAAAAAGTAACACTTAAGTGCGGAGTATTCACCACATTGTATACGTATGACACAACATTAAAACCGTATGTTTATCAAGAGAGTCCTGTATGACTATGTATGTGACTTTGTAATCGTCGGATGTGTGTTATCCTTAATATCCGCATTAGTATAGGTACCTCCTACCTATGTGATGGCGAATTGGCGACATCAAATTTACTAAAAGTCTGAGGGAATTTTGTATGCATCTGCTAAGACCTAAAAGGATGATGTCAAGCCCAGCCCTAGCCTATTATAAACAGGAGGTAGGAGTAGGGATATTTACTTCAGTTTGCTTTCATGAGAAATAGCAAAGGGATATCGTGAAGGAAAAAAAAAAAAAAAAATGAAGGATAATGTTTTTGTGCCTTTGAATAAGCTTAGCTCCAGAACTACCACCTGTTAGTGCCCTGGATTTTAATTTAAAAAAAAAAGTAATATCTATTCCTTTCCAAAGCAATATTGCTGCATCGATGGGAGTTTTCCTGCATCTCAAAGGCAGTTCCTTTCTTTATTATTAATATGAGTGAAGAATCATTCGTAAAAAAAACTGGATGCAAATTTATGATATTTTGACGCGATTAGTTGAAATAATAGAGCAAAGATTTGATTATACACTCCGTAATCTATATTTCCCAGCAGCTGTTATAACCAAATTAACGCTTCTAGGATTTGCTAACAAAATAAAATTCATGATTACTTTCGAGCAAGCTATATAAGTTGTTTGACAAGGGTAGATAAAAAAAATATAGATAGATAGATATATATAAGGAGACTGTGAAAAAAAATTATGAGTTTCAATTGAATTTTTTTTGCCATCCCTTAGAGTCCTTTGAAAAATGTGAAAATTGGATTTTGTCTTTGTACTCAATCTTGCGTCACTTTAGAACAAGTGTGCATCTATGTTCTATGTATATTTAGATGTGTGCTGGAAGTAAATGAAACGATAGCCTTATGCATCCCTCATTTTCTTATTTCTGTGATTTCTCCTGGAATAGGTACCTATAGATAGAAAGTTGAAGCAGATACGATTGCGTTGTACCTACCTGTTATTCGGTGTAAAGTGGATATGGTATAGTATACCAACAATAGTGTTTTTGAAACTTTGAATAGGGAAGATATGTGGAAAATACATTTGTATTTAAGAAATCGTCCTACCTACTCGTATGTATCAAGTGCCAAAGACGAAAGAAACTTAAAGATAATTGAGTTTTAAAAGCTCTTATGTATACTGATTAAGTTAAATCTATATTATTGACCTGATCATTTCTATAAATGCGGATAAATCTAGAAAGAAAAAATGAAGAACGGACAAATTGTTCAGAGATGGGGGAATTACTGTGTGATATTTTGGAATTAAATTGTCTTGGGTAAAGTTTTAGGATGAGACTAGAGACATGCCAATTTATAAAAGTTATAACAGTTTATCGCCATTTAAAGTGGGCGTGCGTTAACGAGTTTCGCGCGACTTAAATTGTTTCAACTCGGATTCGCTCAGTTTTTTGTGAACGATTTTTTTTTTATTTTGGATGCCATCTTTAAGTATTAAATAATATGTTTCCGAGATAAATAACCACTTTCATAATGGTTGAATTACAGGTAGGTATTTTTATTTTTGGAGCTAAAAAAACATTCTCCGAAATGTCAAGAAAGTAGCTGCAGTGGTTAAGCCTGTAGGTCTAGACAGAACACTTTTTTCGTGTTCTCCATTTATCATCTTAATTATCAGGTTTGATTAAAATCTTTAACTCGATTTTTTACGAAACCTTTAGTACAAAATATCGCAAGTAAAGAAAATGCTGCTTCCTCACAAATAAAGGGTGTTTTTTTAAGACTTGTGGTTTTCGAGAAGAAATAATACGCATATAATTTAATGTTATGGCAAAGAAATTAGCTTCATTATAAAGATAAGGGTTTGCCATAATGTTTTAAAAATAATTTGGGGCAAGTGGCCGCAGCGGCTGGCTCTAATAAATTCCAGCCGAGAGTCCCAATTTTTTACCACTTTTTGCATCAATTGGGACCGTATGTCACCAATAAAGCGCCAAATATTACTCTTCCAAGGCGTCAATCGTCTCGGGCTTATCTGCGTAGACAAGCGACTTCACATAACCCCACAAAAAATAGTCCAGCGGTGTTAAATCGCACGATCTTGGAGGCTACGCCACAGGCCCACGACGAGATATAATGCGCTCACCAAAAGTTTCCTTCAATAAATTGATTGTTTCGATGGCTGTATGGCATGTAGCGCCGTCTTGTTGGAACTAAAGGTCGTCCACATCAACATCCTCCAATTCAGGAACGAAAAAGTCATTAATCATTGCTCTGTAGCGTTCCCCATTGACTGTAACATTATGGCCGGCTTCATTTTTGAAGAAATATGGACCAATGATTCTCTCTTTCGATAGAGCACACCAAACAGTGACTTTTTGAGGATGTAACTTCGTCTCAACAATGACTTGTGAAATATGATCACTCCAAATACGATAATTTTGCTTATTAAAGTACCCATTCAACCAAAAATGAGCTTCATCGCTGAACAAAATTTTCTTGTGAAAATCGGGATCGCTGGTCATCTAGTTTTGGGCCCGGCTATTTATTATGAAATGACAAATCAAACTGAGCATAAATCAAGTGACAGCTGTCAAAAAAAGACCAACTCCGAAAAAAGTATTGCCAGATTGAAATTTGAAACACCCTTTATATGCAGACCTTAGATTACTCGCAAAGTAGACTCAAAACAGGATTTAATTTAACTATGTCCTCCCCGTCCATCCCAACCACAACTCTCGGTGTGTGGTAGATGTAGCGGAAAGTCACAGGTTTAACTAATATTTTTGTACCTTCTAAGGTCTACCGTCTACGGTCTACGAGTTACAGCTTTTTTCCTTTACAATGGTTGGCAACATTTGTATAATACCTATAACTCGAATACTAGGTTCGTCTATGTGTCCAAACATGCGGTCTATGTCCGTGGCAGGGAATTCAGCTCCCACCTCCCACTTTTCTCATCTACTGCCTTTTTTTTCCAATCCGTGGGGTTGGTTACCCCATCTCGAACATCGGTCTAAAGACCATCAGAACCTTGTCCTAAATTAATCTTCTGCTGCTTTAAATGTAATTTCATAAAATTTCCTTAACGATTGCTTTTTCTTTGTGACAAAATTGAATGCCACCTGATATTCCATTTGCGTAGTTGTTATTGTATAATGTATACAATATAACATTGCATATCTTTTATAACAGCTCTTAAAAAAGGAAGCCCATGTTGTACCTAATTGTATCTGGACAATATGATGTGAATTTTCATCCACCACCACCACTTAGCTATATACATCAGATACACTTTTCACAAACAAACAAAAATCTCAGTCACAGCACCACCGAATTGAAAAATATTCGATGCAAAACTAAAAGGGAGGACTGAAATGACTTCCTGCCATCATAAATCTAATAGCTCCAGCATGTAAAGAAATTGGCACATCTCGGGCATAAAATGAAATTACCCACTCGAAACGTATCTCATTTCTTCTCGTCTACATCAATCTGCGCATTGGAGCTGGTGGTGGTGATGATGTAAAAGACTATACACACTATACTCTCCATTTGATGAACAAATTGATTTGCCTATCTTTTCCCGGCCTTGGAGACTTTCAATGGAGCATGAAAAATTACCTAAAGTCGGTTTTGTGTTATGCTAACATCAATAAACGCAAACAAAAAAATATACAGAATACTGCGAAGTGCTCTTATCCACTACTATACAACCACCATAACCATCCCCTATAAGAATACCTAAAAGGACAGGAGTGCATGGTTGCCAATACAGGTTAAAAATATATCTTCATGAAATTTGCCAAAAAAAAAACTTTAAAATCTTAAATAAGTTTAAAAAAAAAATCTCATAAATGGTGGTGATGACAAATCTCTGTTTACCGACTAAAATCTACATACCTGTGGGATTTTATTTCATCCATTATTAAAACAGTCATATTGCATAGAGTGGCAAAATTGACTAAAGCTTGTTCTGGTGGCCTGCTTCTGCACAGAGAGGGGCTGGCTTCATTTCGACAGTCTGTTTCCTGCTATTTAGGGACACACATGCGAAAGCTTCCATAACATTTTTTAATCACAAAGACTGGTAAGTCAGTACGTGTTAAAGGGGCTTTAACCACGTGGTTTCCGCTGTGTTTGAATTTATAACCACAGTAGGATATGCGGTCCACATTAAAAGTCTCTACGAAATTTTTGGAATAATTTTTGAACTGAGGGTCACTTTCTTCACCGCTAAAAATCTTTAATCATGGCTTAGTGCAACTGGTAAATCAGCGAATGTGTATGTAAAATATTTATGATTCCTTGATAATTTCAGCTGATAGTCATAGAAATTACTTATCAGCCGATTTTGGTTGATTAGCGCAAATTAAAAAATGAGATTTTTGAAAGTGATTTTAGAAATTTAACACACTGCACAAACGGGCTCTAAGTGTTTTTTCGCACGTAAACAATTATTCCAAGGGCAAGTTTTTAAATACTGAGTTAAATCTGAGTTAGTCCTTAGTTAATTAATCCTGCAAATAAATTAAATCCGAGTTAACTCAGAAGCAGCTTTTCGTGGAGTATTAACTTAACCTCCTTTTTGTCAAAAATCTATCAAAATCCAAGTGCAGCACTTTACATAAATCAGCAGCACTATTTGTCAGAAATACCTATATACAGTTAATCTACAGACTTAACTTACCAAATTTTTTGAGTTAACTTGGGATCAAATTTTAGTGAACCCCAAAATGAGAATGACTTCGTACTTAAAAACTGAGCTTGAGAACATATATTCAAAAAATACCGATACATAAGAAGCTCGGTCAAGTTTTTGTTAAAAATTAATCAAAGTGGTAACAATGATTGTACATAATCTTAAGTGTACTCAGGCAGGACGAGAGATATGAAAAGCAACCCAACCATGGCCGGTTATACAAATACACGAAAGCAATGATTTTGAAAATCTTTGACGTAAATTCAATAATCCAAAAAACGTACCTATATATTATATATGTACCTACTCTAACGTTATAGCGTCGTTGGACTTTTGCGACAGGAGCAAGCGGTACAAAGGGACCGCATGTGAATGAGGAGCGAAATTGTTTTTTATTATTCGAAAGTTGACTAAAGTCATAAATCATCTCTGCCAGGATATTTAATCATAATCGAAAGAAGTACGCCTTGACGGGGCGCCATAGGGTAGGGGTATGGGTTTTTATTTCTCGCTCTTCAACTATACATAAATAGTATAGCGTTAGCGAGGGCTTCAAAGCTAGAGAACTTTTTGATGGTAATCTTATTTGGCATATATGTGTATATGTATGTAGAGCATTGCTGCAGATTCTCACCCCTCTTAACTTCTTAACTTTAGATGACCACCAGAAGTTATGGGTTCTCGAGGTAAAACGTTTCCGAAGTGATTTTTTGTTGTTAAGAAGGAAAGGAACAAACAAATATTTTAGTTGGGTAGACATGCGTTGGTAATGAAAATGTCAAAAAATAGAAAAAAGAATCCAGATCCAGATCCAGAACATCTTTATTGACATTAGAATGTGAGTGAGGTTTTTCATGAATATTTTATAGTGGTTTCGTAATGTTCTTTACATCATGGAGGATGTAAATTAATTTGATTAAGAGTAGGTACTTCCGATAGTGGAGGAAAAACTGATATGAAAGGACATCAAGCAGGTGGAACATCTGGATTGGAGGTCTTTGAGTGACCAGACGCTCGACTATAGCTGATGATTAAAAGAAGAAACTTCATTTCCTTTCTCCGAATAAAAATTTACTAATATCTACCAAAAGCTCCAATTTCATGTTTAACAAGTATAAGTTTTTCAATATTAAGAGAATGACTACAGAAATCACATGAATCCAGAAATAGATTAGTCACTCAGCATTTTACTCAGCAATTTGATTGTATTAAAGAATATTGAATATGAAACTTGGTGAAAGTCTGTATTTTCATAAGCCATTAAAATGGAAGAGACTATAGAGACATGCCAATTTATAACAGTTATAACAGTTTTTTGCCATTAAAAGTGGGCGTGCGTTAACGAGCCTGGGTGCCTGAAGTATGCCCAACGGCGGAGGGCCCTATCAAAGTTTTTCACCGCAAAAAAGTAATTAACTATAATCAAAGCAACAACTGTTTTAATGAGATAAGTATATCTATGTATGTTGTTCATGCATTGTATATGTATAGTAATGTAAATATATGAATCATTCCTCTCTTTTCTATAGTTGTATAAATGTAAAGTTTGATTCTTTTGATAAATAGTGGTGAACAAACTAATGAATTTTAGAGCTGTGTCATTACCGCCACCTCATTAATCTTTTCAATAGTTCTTATAAATGGGAATAGAGCCTGGGCAATAATTTATATTGATTTATGAATAATTTCGAGTTACAAATGTTTTAAAAACACTTTTAAGCATAAAGAATACCTTAACATTGCGACAGATGATGGTAAGTATGACAAAGAGCCTTGATGTAGAAGTAGAGTTCCTTAGAAATTCCTCACTAGTCAGAGCTTCAAACAGAGCAGAATGCGATGCAGAAATTTTCTTAAAATAAAGAGATGCATTTTCCCATACATAAAGTTGTAGAAATCTCAGAAACTAATAAACTGTGTTTTTTTTAGAGGCATAGAACTTGGAAATGGAATAAAACAAAGATGATTTTTTTAAATTGGCATGAAATTTATTTTATTCCAAAGATAATCTTCTGGTATTATAACTTAAATATGATTTTTGGCATATAACTGCCACGGCTGGCTCGGACGTAGTCTAATCTGGAAGTCGGCAATAACGCGGCGAATGTTGTCCTCCAAGTGGTGAATCACTTTGGGCTTATCAGCGTAGACTAGCGACTTCACATATCTCCACAGAAAATAGTCAAGCGGCTTTAAATCGCACGATCTTGGAGGCCAGTTCACGGGTCCGTAACGTCAAACTTACCAAACGTTTCCTTCAATAAATCAATTGTGGCACGAGTTGTGTTGTTCCGTCTTGTTGAAACCACAGCTCCTGCACATCATGGTTATTCAATTGATGAACGAAAAAGTCATTAATCATGGCTCTATTGCGGTCACTATTGATTGTAACGTTCTGGTCTTCGTTCGTTTTTATAGAAGTACGGACCAATTATTCCAACAAACCATAAAGCACACCAAACACTCAGTTTTTTTTTGTGGATGTAACGGTGTCTCAACATACACTTGAAAATTATTATCACTCCAAATACGACAGTTTTGTTTATTGACGTATCCATTCAATCAAAAGTGAGCTTCATCGCTAAAAACTCTTTTCGCTAATGAAAATTGGGATCAACGGCACTCTTGTTTTGGGCCCATTCGGGCACAATTTTGAAGAGTTGTTGAGGCGTCAGTTCATTTATGTTGAAATGCCAAACCAAACTAAAAATAAGTCACCTGACGACTGACAAAATGTCCCCCAGTTCAAATAGTATTACTAACTTAAAGTTCTATACCTCTAAAAAAAAAAACACCCTTAATATCAATATTTTGTATTCGGCTTTGCTATATTAGGTTTTTTTTTAAAAGACCATAGGTACGTAAAATATTTCGTGGACATTCTAAACAGGGCTTTGAATTTTGAAGGCTCAATAAATACCAGTATTTCCAATTAAATAATTTGTTTTATTTACAATTTTTGTTTAGATATTAATACAGTAAAGTTAGATTAAGGTTTCAATTGGTATTAGGTTTGGCAATTAATTTAGGAAACAAAAATTTGTTTGACATATTTAGGCCACCATACAAGCAGCTCAATTCCGAGGAAAAAGAAGACCTACAAGTTGCGCACTCAAATGGAATAAAATTGGTTATGGTCGAATGACGAAAAACAAAAATACAAATTTTCGTTTGTCAAGTGATTCATTTTATTCTTTCCTATGATTTTGTACCTAAATGTTAGTGAAGATTGATGAATTCAGATTATTGCGAGTATATGTAGTAAATATATTGAAAATCGATAAACAATTAATCATAATTTAATGTCACTATAAATGTCAATCTTTTCTCTAACAATCTCATACATTTCTGGATTCTGTAGAATATAATATTTTTTATTTTATAAATCAATTCGTGGTATGTGTTCTCAAATAAATTTTAATTTATATGAAGAGTTATTATTTCGGAATAACACTGAGTCTCAATAAGGTTTTTGATTGAGAGCATATTCATGTAGGACTGCAAAACTCTAAAGGGTTTTTCAACAGGGACGCTACAAAAGTAAAGCAACAGGGACAGCAAACGACGCCATATTTCTTGCCGCTCTTTTGACATTTCTCTTCAGTAAGGTTTGGGATTTAATGTTTGAAAGATATACGAGCCAACAACAAGTCGAAATTATTAAAATTTACTACCGAAATTCGGAGTCAGTACGTTAAGAGCGCTACGTCCAATTTATGTTCGTCATAATCGTCCTAGCAGATCAACAATTGAGCGTCTAGTGGAAAAATTTGAATCCACAGGCACAGTACAAAATGTTCCCGTGCCAGTGAGACAAACAAGTGCCAGTAGTGTCGAGAATATTGCTGCCGCTGAGGCTTCAGTTGCAGAAAGCCCAAATGTGTCTCTCACACGTCGTTCTCAAGCGTTGGGATCTCTGTTACGTCGTTGTGGCGAGTTTGGTGAAAAGATCTTGGCCTACTTCCTAACAAGATTAAATTGACGCAAGAACTGAAGCCGCTTGACCACCAGAAGCGTCGTATGTTCGTGAATTGGTTTGAGCAACAACTTGAAAATGATTCGGATTTTCATCAAAAATCATCTTCAGCGATGAGGTTTATTTCTGGCTGAATGGCTTCGTCAATAAACAAAATATGCGGTATTGGTCAGGCAGCAATCCACACGTACTCCATTAATCATTATTGCATCCCGAAAAAATTACGGTTTGGTGTGGTTTATGGGCCGGCGGCGTCATTGGGCCGTACTTCTTCCGTGATGATCAAGACCGGCACGTTACTCTGAATGGGGATCGCTACCGTTCAATGATAACCGAATATTTTTGAGCCCAATTGGAAGATATGGACTTGGAAGACTTGTGGTTCCAACAGGACGGCGCCACAAGCCACACAGCGAATGTCACAATCAATTTCTTGGAAACCAAGTTTGGAGAACGTGTTATCTCACGTTCCAGTCGCTTGGCCGCCTCGGTCGTGCGATTTGACGCCGTTAGACTATTTCCTGTGGGGCTACGTCAAGTCTATGGTCTATGCCAACAAGCCAGCGACGATTGATGAACTTCGTACGAATATCGAACGTGAAATTGCAGCAGTATCGGCCGATTTATGCTTGAAAGCCGTCGAAAATTGGTTCAGCGTCTGGACTTCTGCAAGCGTGTCCGTGGTGGCCATGCAAAAGAAATCGAATTCCATACATAATGGCATCGAACGTACTTTCACAGGAATAAAGAATTTCATTGATATCCAAAACCATTTTTGTTTTATTTAAAAAAAACTTTTGTAGCGCTCTTATTGAAAACCCCGATATAAGCGAAGCTTTCAGAATTTGGTTATATTTCGTTTCACGATGCGTAAATTCTAGGGATTTTTTGACTGTAGGTATTTTGATACAGATGGACATAACAATGCGATGCATTCCGCAAGCGCAGATCCAGTTCGAGTTAAATAAGGCATCATGACCCTCCATAAACCCAGAAATAAGCTTAATATACGATGTTATCTGCCCTTAAGTGAACATGCAAAAAAAATCAAATAGGGAGGTCTAATTTTTTATTTGAAATCGAATTTCAAAGGGTTGGTTCACACTGCGAACATAAATTTTCCAATAAAACACCAACTGCTCCTGCCTTTTGTCAAATATTCTTCTCGTTCTTCAGCCATTTTGGATTAAAATGATTAGGTGGTGATGCTGTCGGTAATTTAAAGGAAGAAACGAAAAAAAAATATTTCAATTATAATACCTTTCATTTGAGCGGTTTCGCTTCGGCTACAGCCGCACCATGCTCTCTGCGTCAGACATAACCACAACAGCAGGGCCAACTACGTTTCCTTAACATTTTGAAAGTTTTTAATGAAAGATTGCGGGCGCCTATTGGTGGTCGTGTTTCCCCTATACCACCCACATTTCCCATCATCATAGAAAATAAGATGTGCAATGCTCATTTCCGCTAAAGTTGCTGCCGGCCTCAAGTTATGAGTTTAAACTTTGCCGGTTTTATTTTATTTACTTTATTTATATTTCTACTTCTCATCCTTTAGGCAATATGATGCTCCAAGAAAGGATGCAAAAGACGAAAAAAAAGGATGAATGAAACTACGACGACGACGCGACGTGACGCGACGTGGTGCTAAATATCCATCAAAGTGGTTTGCTATATGTACCTGCCTATATATAGGATTGTAAAAATGCGACTACGCGGCTTCGCTATAGGGAACGGATATTGTATTACATACAACTTCCGTTCTGCGCTACTTGCAACGTTGGTGGTTTGGTTTTTTCTCCTGAGATGTGATTTACTTTGAGAGTTTGAATCCTTCAATTCGAAACTCGTCAGTCCTCACTCAGGTTTGCTGAATATAAATATGCAGAAGATGAGCATAAATATTTATATACATGTATACATAAATCTACTTCCTACCTGTGGTTGTGTATATGTATAATAAAAAAAAATTTTTTTTTTTCGCATTTAACCGCTTTTGCATTTCCGTTGAAAGCTCTCGCCACTAAGTTGCTCTTGGGAAATTATCAAACGAATCCTTTTTATGTTTATTTGCTTAGTAGTATCCTTTGGCTATAGAGGTCCTAAAGGAAATTTTATTACCTTGTTCAGAATGTTCGTCGTCATCTTCGTTTTTAATATTGAATTGAGTTAGGGAATCCCTTGGCAGTTGAATTGCTGTAAAAGAAGTTTTCTAAAAATGAGCTTATAATTCGAGTATGAGATTAACTGCAACTTACTAATCAACAAATATTAATGCTATCAGATAATAGTTCTTTAAAATTTATTTCATACCTTCGCTTTGTTAAAAACATAATAATTCATTTAAATAAACGAGTCGCATTTGACTGCGTGATAAGTTGAAGACTTAATAAAAAGTTATGCTTACTTGAATTAATTGAAATGCCCTCCTTCTTTGAGCTAAGAAGTCAATAAATTGAGTAGTAAAAGTCCTCCCTCGATTAAATTTTTGATTAATAAGACAGTTGTTATCACCGTGGTCCTGGTATAGTCATATGTGAAAGGGGGCAATTAAAAAAAAAATACTTATATGTAATTGGAAAAAATATTTAAAAAAAACAACGTCAACACTTTTAGGCCATGCCATTAGTTTTTTTTAAAGGCACAAATTTATTATTTAATATTTTATTTTTATTTCTGAATGAAGTTGGTTTGATTAATAATTTTTGAAAAATTTAAAACCATATATTTTCAAAAACAAACTCAATTAAATAATTGATTTGTGCGTTGCAATGATTGAATAGTGTTCGTATTTGTATAGTGTAGGTTGACCCTTTTAAGGCATACTCAAAGCTTCAACCAGTAAAGTGCGGAGTGCAAATAAGGAATTATTTTTTGTAAAAATTAAATTTTCCAACTTTGTGATGTGAAAAATATAAAAGTTGACTGTTGAATTGGGGTTAACGCTATCCAGGATCGATTTCTTTTTTTTTTAACACTTCAGATTCTTTGTTGTAGTGAGCTAAGAGCAAGCTGCAACCTACAATTAGAAGCTCATCATAAGTGCTTTTATATTAAATTAACGCCCAAAGGCCGGCGGCGCACAGTGGTTCGGTTTGTATGGGAGAGCGGAAAAAAGTCTGTTTTATCTGAACGGTTCAACGGATTTAAATAAAATTTGGCAAACATGATAAGATTAGTCTTATACATATTTGGTCAAAATTTGGTTGAAAAAAAAATAATTAGAAACAAAGTTATTGACATTTTTCTAAAATTTGAGTGTTTTAATGTTTGTATGGGAGAGCGGAAAAAAGTCTGTAAAATCTGAACTATTAAACGAATTTTAATGAAATTTGACACACATGTTATGATTAGTCTTATACATGGTCAAAATTTGGTCACGAAAAACTTATTAGAAAAAAAGTTATTGACATTTTTACAAAATGTTTTGATGTTATATTAAAATAAAAGTTTTTTTTAGTAAAATCTTAACTTTTTATTTTGAATAAAATATTACTATTAACTATGTATATTTTAAAATTAAACAAAAAAATAGATAAATACATACAAAAAATAAATAAAAAACAATTATGAAGTAGTAATTTTATAATGCTAAAATGAGATTTTTCGCGTCTGCGCTGATTGGAAGTATTTTCTTTTTTGCCTGTGGCCTTAAACCTGTTATTATTGGATCTGAGGATATGAGTATATGATGCATCACATCTTCATTCGTCGCAGTTCTGCTGCATTTTCTCGAATGAAACCTGCGGTAGGCTTTATAATCCTTATTTCGGCATTCTTGGACTTCCTCGGAGAGCGATCCAACAGGAAATGCACAGCTTTTAATTATTTCTTCTCCATTGATCAAAACCTTATGTACGGTTGCTGGAATATTGTACCATTTATATTTCTCAACAAACAGTTCAGCAGTTTCCCACGTGTAATTTGCGATTTTTTTTAAATCTAATTTTGCATTCGACGTTATTACTTCAAGGATAACAGCAAACCGCCGAATTAGGGATTCACTAACTCCAGTGATTTCAAAAGTCATGGTTGGATTTGCAAAAAATCTTCTGGAGGTGTTGCCGTTATTACTTGTCCCCGTACCTTGTTTTACAAGATCGACAATTATGCCCAGTTTTTCACGAAACTCCTGGTGAATTTTCTTCTTCTGAGCATCTCTAATATGGCGGGTCTCATTGTTGGTTCTCCATGCTTTAAATGGCAAATTGTAGGCAACATGGAGGATACACTCCATAAATTGTACCGTTTTCTTTATTTTGTATTAAGCTCTATCATATAATTCAAAATATCATAAAACTATATTATTTTTCGTGTGTTGCTTTCATGAAAATTGAGTTGAAAGTTGAAAAATTTTCCAGGCAGAAATAAATGCTTTCGCAAAAATCTAAATTCTCAGACATGGGTCAATGTGTTAATTTTGTTTTGTTTTTAAAATAAAGTTTGACAATTTTTCTTAAAGTAATGGGCTTAACTAGTTCATTCTGACAATTAATACCGAAGAAATTAAACTTTTTGGTAAACGCCACCGTCAAGACGGAGTTTTTTGAAATCTGATTCAGTGAAACATTTTTGAGCATAACTTCCACATCTGCACGCATTTGCAGCTGATTTTTTCTGTGCTTTAACATGAATGTATGGAGCATATGCTGGCATACTTACTTTCTTGGTATCTTTTGGCGCTTTTTTTTAAATCAAAAAGTTTAAAAAAAAAACATTTTTTCTTAGTACTAAAGCTTCAGGCTACTTATAGAATGTATCTTTTATAAATAATCAATATTTTTTTTTTAAGTAATCGAAAATGGACCAATTAAATAATTTAAGGAGCTAGAGAATTTATTTAAAGGAACTTCGGAAAAAAAACATCTCAAAATTTGTTGAAAATACGGTTCGCGATTTTAGTAAAATTATTTTTCAACTTTCAGGGCTTGTAAATCAGAACATACAATATATATGTTAAAAAATTCTTTTAAATCATACGCTCGGGTTATCTAAGAGTACTAAAACATAAAGTTTAAAAGGATAGATATGAGTTTTTCAAAAGACTTTTTTCCGCTCTCGCACCACTGTGCGGCGCACTGTGGTCCAAATTGACTTTTTTGGTTGTAAAAATCATTACATTTGATAACGCATAAATATATCGCTACAATTTTTTATTATTCTTAAAGGAATTTTCCAAGGCCATAAAATAGCAAATTTTAAGAAAATATCTTCACAGGATGTTTTTTTAATAAAAGGCTGAAATAAGATTTTCTAAGAAAAAGGAATTAACAGAGAAAGGAATTAAAGAGAAAATATAAAAATAGTTAATATTTTGGGAGTTTTATTAAAAAAAAGTCTGCGACTATTTAATTGTTTACAAAGTGTTATAAATAAAATTATCTTACAACAGTGGATTCCTAAAGTTTACGAACCAATTTTTGATGTTTTAAGCAAGTATGAAAACAGAATTTTTGAAGTAGTGATAATAACTTAATATTTTCTGCTTCCTGTTTTGTTGAACCAGAAAATAATAATCCATAGTTATATATTTGTTTCAACTTTTTATGGAGCAGGAAAAAGGAAATAAAGAAATTAATCTCCTACTTTTGGCAGGTTACAAAAACACAAAAAGGACTAAGGATTATAGTTTTATTTCTTGTCTAGGTGCATTCGTATTTGCCTACTTTAGTTGAAGGAATTATACAAAAAGGGCCATGAAAGTGGGCGGATTACAAAAATAGAATGTTCGACATAACAATCAGTAGTTTATTTACATATTGCAAGTCAATTTTTTAAACAATCGCCATTTAAATAAAAAGGGGCGTGGCAGTGGGCGAATTTTGTACGATTAATATAATAACAAAACGTTTTTCAATTGAAATAAGAAGAACAATTCACGTTTTCAGCTCTCTTGATTAAGGAAATAATTCAAACATTCCAAAATTAAATTTGCTTTTAGTACCAAAATCTTAGCACCGATTACAGGTTTTTTTAAAAAAAATGACATTTTCTCTAAACATTGTAAAAATATTAAATCATTTTTTTTTTGAATAACCACGTCACATTAAAGAAAACTAAGATTTTCATAAAATATGCAAAAAAGGAAATAAGTATAATCGTTTTTAATAATTTTTTTTTGCTTTACAACAAAATTGCTATATAAACCAAACTATTTACCAAAAAAATATTTTTTTTAAATGTTTTTGAAGCTCTGTCTATACACATTTCTATTAGAAAAAAAAAAATATAAAAATAATTTTCGTTCATGATAGAACGAACCCAAGTTTTGACTCTTCTTAAGGTACTGAAGGTCCTTTCAATCAAACTGGTGGTACAAGGTAACGCTATGGCAATATGAAAAAACTTCTGCTTCTTGTAGGACATCGCATAATTCTAGTTTTTGAAGATTTTCAGCGGAGATTTTTTTGTTTTTCCAAGGATTGTAACACAATTCAGCTTCTCCAATAAAACGTTGTAGAGCGTGGAACTTTGAATTCGTTTATGTTTATTTTCAACATTATTCGCTGGATGTAAAAGAAATAGAGAACATGCTGGTAGGTTTTCATTTGAGAAGGTACGTTCAAATCGCTGCAATCAAGGAATCTAAACATGGAATCAAAAGCGATCTCTTACAAAATTCAACTGCATTCAACGAAAGCTGATTTGAGCGATTTTTTGACGGTTTGCTGTTCAATGCCTTTGAACTTCTACATTAATTTCTTCTGCAATCAATTTCGAATAAGCCGTAGGATCTCCAGTTCCTGATACCACATTGGTTCGATGATCTTTTGCAAGATGTTTCGTGGCATGCAAGGAGGTTTACCTTTTTTGATTGCAGAATATTCCCAACTGCTTCAAGGTAAGCTGAATATTTTGCTATCTAGACAAGGCAGGTAATGAATGTCGTTTGTGTATAGTAGCACAATGCAATTGAAAATCAGTTGTTTTTACTAAAGAGTCCCCTTCAATAGAAAGCTTTTTTAGTCCATTGACGATGTTGACAAAATGCTCTTTGAAGATTGCGATGCTTTTGTATTTTTCAGAGAATCTCAGCTTCGCAAAATGCGAATTTAGGGAAGGCAGCCATACCCTCTGCCCCTGTCTACTATTAAATTATGATATTTTTTCCAACTAATTTGAAGTTTCGAATTTGGATTTGGTAAAATAAAGGTTTGAATATCTACTTAAAATTCAGCAAAACTTTTTTGAATTCGTGCGGAAATTAATTTCGTTTACGGATTTGTTTCAGAGAACGTTAATCAGAACAGAGTGATTATTTATTTTTGTAAATGTTTTGAGAAAAAAAAAGAATTTTACTGCACTCTTGAGAGTGCAAAATAATCCAAAACCATTTAAAGCGTTTTTGCAATTTTGACAGAGCAATAAACTCCAATATGTAGCAGTGGACTTTGTTTCAAGGCACCATTTGCACTTTGAGAAATTGAAAACGACACAAAGCTAAATTGTTCCATTAAATTAAAAAAAAAAAAAAACAAGCCGATAAGGTTCGCTTAAAAAGCTTATATCTTGAGTTCTATTGAAATAGAAAAATAAAGGCATATTTCAAAGGACCTTATGCCAATGTGAATTAAGACTGATTTTGTCTTATTATGCCCTTTCAAATTTGGATCTGAGCTATCGATATTTGAATACTTTTAAGAACATAGTGTAAAACGTCCAAAGACTTTTCTGTTATAACTATTTAAGCACACACATAAAATAATAAAAATTATCTAAAACCAAACAAAATCCTTTCCTATTCAAAGTCTTTATAACCTTCAGCTGGTTTTCACCCAAGTATCATAAAATATTTTATTTGCGCCATACATAAGAAGGGAGAAGTCACAACGTGCAGCAATTATAGAGGTATCACGTTGTTGAGTACCGCCTATAAGATACTCTCCTCTATCCTACAAGACCGGATAACCCCATACGCTAAAACCATCATCGGACAATATCAGTGTGGTTTCATTCCAGGCAAATCAACAACTGATCAGATCTTTACCCTTAGGCAGGCGATGGAAAAATGTCTAGAATTTAACATCCCAACATACAACCTGTTTATAGACTTTAAGGCCGCCTACGATAGCATAGCCAGGGTAGAACCTTACAAAGCCATGAGAGAATTCGGCATCCCAAATAAATTGACACGACTATGTAGGTTGACCATGACCAACGTAACAAGCCATCTAAAAATAGCCGGATTGCTATCCAAACCAATCAACATCTTTAATGGACTCCGACAAGGGGATGGTCTGGCCTGCCTCCTCTTCAACCTGGCGTTGGAGAAAGCAATCCGTGACTCTGGCACGGCAACAGGAGGGACCATCGTCAACAGGTCCAGCCAGATACTGGCTTACGCAGACGACATCGACATCATCGGAAGAACCGAGCAAGCTGTACATGATTCCTTCATCCAGATCGAGCAGGCGGCACAAAATCTAGGGCTGCACATTAGTGAAGGTAAAACAAAGTACAGTTGGTCAAACAATCAAGGTAGCGGAGCACGAATTTGAAGTGGTGCAATCCTTTAAATACCTTGGGTCAATAGTAGCAGCCGATAACAATATAGAAGAAGAAATACGCGGGCGGCTTCTCAAACCCAACAGAGCCTACTATAGTCTGTCAAAGCTCTTCAAATCCAGAAATCTCACCATAACTTCAAAACTGCTGCTGTACAGGACCATGGTCCTGCCAGTACTCACATATGGATCCGAGACTTGGGTGCTTAGCAAAAGGCACTCCGACCTTTTAGCCGCGTTCGAGAGAATAGTCTTAAGGAGCATTGTTCGCCCCATATGTGAGGAAATGCGATTCCGGAGACAGATAACGTGACAAATATCGTGACAGATATCGTGACAAAAATTAAGCTCTGTAGACTCCGCTGGGCAGGGCACCTAGCTCGCATGAGCGAAGAGGAACCTGCTCGGAAAGTTCTTTGTGGTACATTCTATGGTAGACGACAGCGTGGTAGACCATGCTTGCGCTCGAGTGATGGCGTAGACCAGGACGCCCGGAGCCTTGGGGTGCGCCTCTGGATGGCGGTGGCTCGAGACCGGGATGGGTGGAGAGACTTGTTGAAGGAGGCCAGGACCGGACCCCGGTTGTCGAGCCGACGATGATGATGATGATCATAAAATATATGGCTTATTCTATGTAAAAGGCATAGAAGCTGTAACAGGCATGAAGGCAACTCAACCAAGATATCAATTTTAATTAAACACACTTAAAAATGCTAGTCTTTCATTTTAAAATAAAGTCCTAAGTGAAGTTTCTGTCATTTGTATCTATTAACAGAGAAATTTATGTTAGTATATGGGTCAGGGTACATCAGAGTAAGCCTTTCACAAATGACAAATCCCGTATAGCGTATAAGTGATGTCAACATTGGAGGTAGACCCTTACCTTACTGTAGAACGAAGTTATTCCTAAAATATACCTTCCTTTATTATCCTTAATGAATTAGAAGACACTATATTTATACACTTGTATGTGTGAAGTGTACTTATATTGGAACCTTTCCATTTATTAATAAGTTTTCCTTTGAACATCCATTTAGATGAATCAAATCAATTTCTTAACCATTGAACATTTTAAAAGTCTAATAATATCATTTTTCTTCTCTTATTGTTTTTGTATGCGCAAATTCGATTTATACAAATAAAATAGTTAAAAGCATTTAATAAGAAAAATATTGTCTTGCAATTTGATTTGAAACACAGTATAGGTATAGGCACTCATATCACTTGAAATTGAAATTGTCATCTTGAGTTGTCAGTGCCCTACTCCCTAGTCCTAACTTATTACAATAAGAAAACTATATACAGAAGAAAACTACCCCTATATACGTGAGTTGAGTAGAGTAGTGTAGGTAGTGTGCGGTAGTAGCAGCGGTGTGGACGTTATGGTGTCCTAAAATTGCCGGATCAAAAACAATCTTACCGAAATCCTTGCAATCCCTGCAGCCGGATTCAATAATCTTGGTTTCTTCATTTCCACTCCAACTTGAATACGAACCATCCTCGTGACATAAGCTTCTCAAAGCAGCAGCACAACGCTATCTTGTTTTCGCTCCAGAAGAATAAGGAAAAAATATGATTACATTCACAAGTGGATACGTTTCTATTAAATTAAATTTTGCTTACTTAAACGCAAAAGCAGAATACAAGCAACGAAGTCAGAGCCTTGAAGCCTGAAGTGGTTATACAACAGCACTACTCTACGGCATCAGGAGAGGCAGCTTCAAGAAAACTTATACAAGGACTAATCCAAGAGGAAAAAAGAAAAAAATAAAAACAGAATACCTACAACAAAACAAGATCCAACTATAAATTTATGCTAAAAGCACCATACTCTCCCCCGAAAAAAAGAGGGGATGATGCCGAAGATGGCTTCGCCATCCGAAATGGTGAGTTGTCATGCAAATGTCAAGATTACTTTGTTATTGAAAATAGTTTGTGTGGGTGGAGTATTGTGATGCTTGTATAGTTGGGGCCACAGCTGAGGGCTGCAATATTATGCCGTTCGGAGGATATTTTCAGGTAACGCACCGGATGGGTTGGGCAATCAAATTCAATTATTTAATTCTTAATTTCTCCCTGCTGGTCGTCTTTGGGTTTTGCTATGACATTTCTGCAGACAAAAAAAAAAAAAAAAACAACAAAAAAAACTTCGAAAGGATCTGAGTTGGAAAATTTGTCTTTCGCTTCGGTTGTTTTGCAGGTTTCTATTATAACCATCATTTTATTAGTTCTTTTTCTGGATGAATTTCAAAACTGCGTTTGTCCTGATGCTCGGTGAAATTAATAAAATCCTTTATTTTTTGGATTTAAGTCTCTTTCATTACCATTCCAATGTACCAAGTTTCCTTGTTAACGTTAAGAGGAAGAAAGGATTACACTTTGAGAAATAATAAATAAAAAACTCCTTTGTACACACAAATATTTATAATTGCGGGCACAAAATTATGTTTGAAAATACGTAGAGATTTTAATCGAAACTTTTGATAAGTTTCCATTCTTATGACGTTTTACAAATGTGTATACTGATAACTAATAGGTGATTTTTTAAGAGCCTTAGAACTTTTTTAAAAAAAAAAACACAAAAAATTCGAAAAAATGAATGAAATATTTATTTGAATCGATAGTTTGAACCTTGCAATTTAATGTTTAAAGATAATTTCATGCAAACGTGAAATTAACTGTTCACCAAACTCGCCTCGCAATTGCGCCTTTGTTTCGCGTGCTGTGTGGCATGTGGCACCGTCTTGTTGAAACCACATATCATGCAAGTCAAGAACTTCCATTTCGGGCAAAAAAAAGTTTGTTATCATCGCTCGGTAGCGTTCACCATTGACAGTAACGCTGCGATTCGCATCATCTTTGAAGAAATATGGCCCAATAATGCCGCCGGCCCATAAACCGCACCAAACAGTGGCTTTTTCGGGATGCATTGGTAGCTGTTGCAATGCTTCTGGCTGATCTTCACTCCAAATGCGGCAATTTTGCTTATTTACGTACCCATTCAACCAAAAATGAGCCTCATCGCTGAACACAATTTTTCGATAAAAAAGCGGATCCTCGGCCAGCTTTCCAAGAGCCCATTCACCAAAAATTCGGCGTTGTGGTAGGTCGGCTGGCTTTAGTTCTTGCACCAGCTGTATCTTAAAAGGCTTTACGCCTAAATCCTTCCGCAAAATTTTCCACGTAGTGCTGTAACAAAGGCCTAACTGCTGGGAACGGCGCCGAATCGACATTTCGCGGTCTTCTGTCACACTAGCTGATACGGCCGCAATATTTTCTTCACTACGCACAGTACGTAAACGTGTTGGTGGTTTAATGTCCAACAAAGTAAATTTGGTGCGAAATTTGGTCACAATCTTCCGAATAGACTGCTCAGAAGGTCGAGAATGCAAATCATAAAATGGAAGCAGCGCGCGATGAATATTTCGAACCGAGCACGAATTTTGATAGTAAAATTCAATAATTTGCAAGCGTTGTTCATTTGTAAGACGATCCATGGTTAAATTGCAAACCAAACTGAAGCTGTTTGACAGTGACACAAGGTACTAAACACACGTCAGCTGTCAAAACCAGTGTTGCCAAAACCAAACCAGCTAAAAAATCACATCACATTATTTACTTCGATAGCCTTCAAGTTTAACTGAACCTAATCTATAGGTCATACATAGGCACTGCCTATTCTACAAAATTAATTCGTTTCCAAAGTTCTTATTTTGCAGCAAAATGGAATCACACCCTTTCGCCCCCAATTTCGATGGATAAAAATTTTTTTCCTAAATGATTATGATCTCGTTTAAATGCTGGAACTTAAATCTTTGTATTGCGGGTAAAAACATAATCCAGATATTTAGTTTTCGTGTTACGATAACGAATTTAACAAATTTTACTTAATAAGGTAACCACGATAAGGAAACATTGATTCGGAATATAAGAGCCCTTTATTGGTGTTTGTTTATCGGTAGGCTGTTTAAGTCAACTGCTCGATATCTCGATTCATAAGGCCTCCTAATCATGGAAACAAATATGTACATGGATACCACACGCCTATAGAATATATTCAAGTTATTTCACTACTGCGACAAGTAATGAGCCACTTGATGTAGCCCGTCTGCTCCATCTTAGCCAATCCTGTATATCAAAGATCTACAGAAGGTTTAGGAAAATTGAAGTGAAGTGTGGAAGCCGCCTGTGTACCATTCTGTAATGATAATGTTAGACTCATAGTCATGAAATTAAAGAAGCAGACCTTACCCCAAAACGTCCCGACACGGGACTGAAATTACCTTCAAATCACCGACAACCTTGACTATAATTTGCTCACGCCCACTACGATATCAATACAAACATCATAGCTGCGATCTAGTATGATAGACTTTCTTGTTGGATAGAAAACAACAACTGACTTGGCTAGCATATCAAGCTGGTTTTCGGCCTGGATTTTCAACCATAGAACAAATTTTTGCATAAGCAAGCTTCGGTTTATAAACTGACAAGACTGGGAGTGTCAAGAAAGCGCAACGGTGTGGAAGGAATGGTTTTGAGTTGTCAAGTTGTCTGCAGGTGTCCCTCAGGAAGGCATCTTAAGCCCCATTCTTTTTGTGCTGATCATTGATGGCGTAAGTTTTGTCTCTGAAACCTAATAAAAGTCCTCCGGTACGCATTTGACTTTGTGTTGGTTGCCGAGTGTCCATTTACGCTTTAGCAACAAATAAATATGTTACAAACGTACTGCGAGACATGGGATCTTTACATAAACGTCACGAAAACGAGGATCATGATCTTTGAAATTCGACATAGAGGAAGACTAAATAACGAACGGATAGATGAAGTGCGTGTTTCACAATTACCTCGATGTATTGTTATCATCTTTAATCTAAACTTCGGGATTTTTTATTGTGCTATTCATACCAGAGTCAGTTTATTAGACTTGACCATTCTTTATTCTTTCAATTTCATTGAATTTTAATAATAATAACTTAATAGTGTGGTCTGTTACCGATCTTCCAACCTCTCCCCTTTTGATACGTACTACGAATTGTAGTCTATCGAAATAAGTTATGAAGAAAAATGGAGGCGGAACAAGACAGCATACTTAAAGGCTCTTAGAAAAATGCCTATGCTCCAAATGCATTTGATAAACAAAAATAACGCCTATTTTCAACCTCTGACGGCAGTGGTCTCAAGTGGCGGAATGCGTAGTGCATACGGCTTCTAAGACTGAGCAAATCTGATATCCGTGGGTTCGATTCCTTTGGCGGCATGTAGAAAGTTTTTCATAATAAAATTGGATTAAAGCTCAGCACCACTAATAAGGAGGAGACTGATGATAGGCGGCTTGGCACCCCTTGAAACAGCTGTATCTCTAGCCAAATAAACGAATTAGAAATTAATTCGTAAAAAATTGGTGGTAGCACCTTTGGAAAATTCAAATTGATTTTTTGTCTGATTTTTTTTTGTTTATAAAAAATGTTTTTAAAAAATTTTAAATGCAATATTGTTGAAACTATTAAGGGGCATCAGATTGCCAAACAATAACAACAACGGTCTAACCATGGCAAAGATATACGCGAATAACCCAAAAATATGACCGCATTTTCTCAAAAAACGTGGAATATACCTAATTCCGTTATGTGTTTTTTTGAAAAAAAAAAACCTGAAACACAGTTTTCTTATAATTAACATGATAATTGCACGTACGAAATTTAATAAAAATCGTTGGAGCCGTTTTCGATAAAATCCCCTTTAATTTGATATGCTATAGTCCTAGAGGTTCGTCCACACGTCGACTTATTTTGGGTTTGATACTGAAATTCATTTTATTGAAGTACCTGGCTAAAGGGTTTCATGTCTCTTCTGTTCATTTAATTCCTTTATTCAGTGAGTGCTGGATTATGTGGAACTTGATTCAGTTCAGGTGTGCCTGTGCATTTGAACTTGCTGTCATTAGAGCCTTTAATTCTCACAAGTGAAAGCAATTCTACATTTCTACCACAAATAAGTGCTTTTACCAGACTCTCAATTAAATTAAGACGAAACAACTAAATTAATTGGAATCCAGGTCAACCAAATTCATCATTTCTTGTTTCAGGCAGATAGGGACCCGGTTGCAGCACGATGATGGTCATATCATTTGCCAAAAATTGAACTCTAGCTGCTGGTATATCGAAGATAGATGTCTCCAGTTTTTTAGGCTATATTTTTGGTTAAATCATAATTTTAATAATCCCTTTGCAACTGAATTTGTCTGAAATATTCATCTTTTGTCATTTTATCGTGGTGGGTACATCAAGGAGCTTACAAGGGTGGCGCAGATGGAAGAATCAGTTGTTGTTGTGGGTGGTGCAGATTCAAAATTCGGCACAATAGCTAAAGTTGATGATACCCTTTTTGACCAGCACCTTACAAGACTATCGTCATCAAAAAATGATAGATATCTTCAGGAAGTTATTTCAATAATTATATAGGTAACCATTTTTTAGCACTATTTTTAGAGCCACAATAGAATTATTAAATCTTAATTTCATTCCACATATAGCCGATCTTGAGCGAATTTGTAATTTATGTAACAGAAGAGATATCACAGGGTATCACATTTTTCTTCCACGAAAGCTTAGGTTACGCGGGCTATTTAGCCAGTGAATTCATGCATGTGGATTGTGCAAAGTGCAAACGAAATAATCTTACTACAAAGCTTTTTTTCAAATTCGTGAACTCCTTGAATATATTTACTTAAAGCCCAATGGACCGATATCCGACATACAGAAACATTTATAAACGAACGTTTGATTTAAGCTCGATTTTAATAAAAAAAAAAAATAACAATTCTATCTTCATCCATATGGTAGGTAAGGTAGCTATGATATTTCATATTCAATTTGGGAAAACTTTGCACAGCACAACCGCTGCTTCACATCACCGGAAGATATCATATTATTACACTCCCTAAACTTTAACAACCATTTTGACAGGAAGAAAAATCACTTCCAATCGAAAGCGTACACTCTGAGGAGATTTATGAAAATATTAGCTCACTTTTTGAAATAAATTCGCTGCCAGGCAAATAATGTTGATGCTGCTGTGCCTGTAAGTGTGTGGCTGTATGTGTGATTGACGGTATCTGATGCTTCAACTTCATCAGTACCGCAGCAATATAACTGCTGTATAGTAAATTCTATTCCATGATGTGCGGGTATAGGTACTGTTTTCTATTTTCAAAGGTGAAGATAGATATATCTCGCTCGCATCAAAACAGGAAGCCAAACCAAACCGAAAACGGAGAGTGCCAGTAGCCAGTGTGAGGAAGGACCACGTTTTGTGTTTTCCTTTTCCTTAAATGATAGCATCACTTGAGGTTTAGATTGCCTCCTTTTGCCGCAAAGTTATGCCACGGTGGGCGGTGGTGTCGAAGCAGTCAAACCTTCGTCGTCATAGTCGTCGTCATAATCATTGGTGCACAAGAACCGAAATATTATCGTCATTATAACTGGGCTACAAGCAACGAGCAGGAAAGCTGTCGAAGCAGCCTTTAAAGAATTGAGTTTCATTTATTAGTGTACCTACCTACTCGATGTTCTATGAGCATTGTAGGGGAAAGTTGGGTGAATTGTTATGTATAAGGTCCGATGGAATATTTAAAATAAGTAAATTTTATTACAAAGAAGCTAAGTTATATTGTTTTTTTGTTTTTTTTTTTAAAACTTTATTTGGCTGAAAAAGCTATTCAAGAAATACATTTTTATCTTAAAATCTACTTTTAACATACATTATGGTAAGTTTTTTTAAATGTATATAATATGTTGCGTTCATTTTTTATTTCATTTGATAAGCTATTGAAAATAAATAATCCTTTATGCATTACCATATTTCTAGTTCTTTGGTTTCTATAATTTAATAATCGAAAATCATTAGCATTTCTCAGTGGATATGTTTGGATTTCATTTACATAGGTTAAATTTTTACTCAAATAGTTTGGTAAAAGGTTAAATTTCATTTTATATACAAATAACAAAACATTGAATATAATTCTTTGGTTTATACTAAGCCAAGATAAGTTCCTTAGCATATCTTCTATGTGAGTCAATCTATTACTTAACAAAATCAATCTCATTCTTTTATTTTGCAGTTTTTGCAAACGATTCAACATAGTATTATTTCACATAAATAAGATGCTCGAACAATACTCAAAGTGAGGCTTAATTATTGTATTATATACATTTATAGCTGTTGCTTTTTAAATTCTTTTTCTAATTCTGCTAAAAAAGTGAATTTTTTTTGCAATTTTCTTACAAATGTAATCGACACGAGGGTTAAAACTCAAACCACCATCAATCAAAACTCCCAAGTTTTTTATTTCATTAACAACTTCAATTTGTTGATTATTAATGCAAATATCAATATTTGAACCATCACCGTTCAATACCATAGCTTTTGTTTTATTGATATTTAATTTTAATTTGTTCATTTCAAACCATCGTTGCAGTCTTTTTAAATCACTATTTATTTTTGTTATGCATTCTTCAACATTGTTTCCGGAAACAAAGAGAAGCGCATCATCTGCAAACAATACAAGCTTACAAAACTCGATTACCTTTTCCACGTCATTTATATAAATTAAAAACAAAAGAACGCCTAGCAAAGATTCTTGTGGCACTCCATAATTTACATCAATTGGATCTGAGAAACTATAATTAATTTTAGTTTTTTGCCTTCTTTGACATAAATATGATCTCTCTCTGTTTTTCTTATGCCATACTTCTCTAATTTTAACAAAAGAATATCTCTATCTACTGTCTCAAATGCTCTTTTCAAATCCAAAAAAGCTGCAACAACAATTTTGTTCGTGAATTTCAATTATCCACTTTGTTATTACCCAATTGAGAAGTGATTCACAATCATGGTTTTTCCGGAATCCTGATTGAAAGTGTGATATAAGATTAAACGACTCTAAGTATTTTTGTAATTGTATAAAAACTACTTTTTCAATAATTTTACTTTCTAGTGGCAACATATTGACAGGTCTATGTTCTTCGGGATTTTTTAGTATGTTTAACTTTAGGAATTGGAACAATAGTTGACTCTTTCCAGCAATCTGGAAAGGTTCCTTCAAGCAAAGAGTTATTTATGATCTTTGTCAATAGGTTGCCACAGATTTTAAAGCTATCTATAAACATTTTAATATTGGCACAGTTAGTATCTTTTTTGTTGTTCATCAACTTCATCATTTTTTTCAGTTCACATGTATTAATTTGTTTGAATTCAAAATTAAGGTAGTAATAATCATCTATGTGGTTGACGTATTCAATATTTTGTATCTGGCTTCTAATTTCAACTATACTTTCTACAAAAAAATTATTCAAAACATTAGCTTTATCTATATCATTTATATATTTTGTATTATTATGATAAATCTCATTTACAACTTTAGGATTTTCATTGAGTATAAACTGTTTAATAGTTCTCCACATAGTTTGTTGGTCGCTCGAATTATCAATTTTTCTCCTCACAAAGTCATTTTTCGCCTTTTCCAACGCAGCCTTAAATCGGTTTCTCCTAATATTATACGAATTACAATCATTTTCATCAGTAGACAGTTTTGTAATCTGATACCCTAATATTTTCTCATTTTTTAATGTTCCTAAGTTTTCGGTAAACCATTCGTTATAATTTTTTTTAATGTTTATTGTCCTCATAAATGTTTGTATTGTACTTATAAAATTTTTACTAAATTTGGAAGCAAATGAATCAACCTCTGTACTATCTTGTTCAAAAAAAAAAATGTTTAGTTTGTAATTCACGAACAAATTGATCACTATTATATTTTAAATATGTTATGCTTTTATTTTCTGTCGTGATATTTGATAGAACTTTTATTTTTATCAAAATGCTTTCATGGTCACTGATTTTTAATTCACTCACCATGTTTGCTTTTATTTATTTTTTTTAATTGCAATTTCATACTCCAAAAACTTGAAATTCAGAACAAAGTGAACTAACCTCGTAGGCATTACCCGATGGAATATATATCCCCACCGGAACAAGTTACCCAACTCGATATTACTTTTTTTTTTAAAGTACAATTTTATAAAGAAATAAAAATAAGTATATTTTTAGGTTTAGGAACCTTAAGTATTGTTGGTAGACATGTCTTTGATTTTTTCCATAACAAAAAATCTAATTTTAAGTTTAAGGATCTCCCCTACTATAATTTTTCATGCAATTCATAAAAATGTTGCCGTTTCAACCCCACAAAATCAAAAGCCATGTTCAGCATGAGAAAAATTTTCCGAAATGGAAGATTAAAATTTGTTTGGATACAAACTTTTTCTTTCCGAGCAATAGAAATGGATCAAAATCGTGAAGGGTATGAATTGTCGCAAAAAAAAACGACTGAATCTATATCGTGTAATGATGCATTACACTCTTTCTTCACCGCCGTCGTTTAGTAAATTGCATACAAAGCAATCCCGAATTACCGTTACCAATGAATATAGAAAAGAGCCAATCGTTGGTATATAAATTACAACATAAAATATAAATAAATATTTAAGCTAATTTTTGTAATCAAAACTACTACTTTGGGTTTTACCCTATACTTCACATTATGAATGGATAAATATGTAAAAAACATGCTCCTCTTAGTCCAACTTTTATTACTTTTCAAGGAGAAAGAATTTTTGCGTAATCAAAAACAATTTTTTGTTTTTATTCCATTTCACTCATTTTTCAAATACCTAACTTTTCAAACACAAAAACCAATTTTAAAATTAAATGTCAGTTTTGGCTTCTACTCCATTTCACCCCGTAATTGCTAATTTTCTGGAAAAAAAACCCTATAAGGTTATTCACTAAAAAACTACCTAGCTTTCAAACACCTTAAATATTAAATCGGATATTTTTTTGTCTTAACCCCATTTCAACCTACAAATAACAAAAAAGAATATCCCAAAACCCATTTCCTAACCGTATACAGCGCCACCTGTTGTAATTGAATTGAATTGAATTGAATTGGAAATTGAATAATTGAATTGAATTGGAAAGCGAAATGTGGGCCTACAGAGCGCCACCTGTTTATAATTTCACGACTTTTCTGTTATCCTAAACCTTCGCAAAGCAGTTACGAACAAACCCGCAGGAGGAACTATTCAATTTGGTCCAGTCGTTTTCAATTTTTAAGCATCCTAACACACCACGATCCATTTTTATAATTAAAAACAAAAAATCGAAATGGTAAATATCGAGAAAAAAAACCGTACTTACCAATTAAACGCTCTGGTAAACAACACTAATTAATTCTTATTTATTGCTCTCCTTCAAAGATTGAATTAAAATTTTGTTCCTAATGCTTTAACAGTAAAACTGATAAATTTTTCTGATAAATAAAGTTCCGGTACTGCTCATAAATCAGTATAGCGGGTGTTGTTTTTATGCCCAACATATCCCATTGTTTTTTTTTTTTTTAAGAAATAAGTATATAAAGGGTTTTTCAACAGTGACGCCACAAAAGTAGAGCAACAGGAACAGCAAATGACGCCTTATTTCTTGCAGTTCTTTTGACATTTCTCTTCAGTAAGGTTTGGCATTTCATGATGGAAAAATATACGAGCCAACAACGAGTCGAAATTATTAAAATTTACTACCGAAATTCGGAGTCAGTGGCCTCAACGTTAAGAGCTCTACGTCCAATTTATGGTCGTCATAATCGTCCTAGCAGATCAACAATTGAGCGTCTAGTGGAAAAATTTGAATACACAGCCACGGTTCAAAATGTTCCCGTGCCAGTGAGATAAAGAAGTGCCCGTAGTGTCGACAATATTGCTGGCGCTGAGGCTTCAGTTGCAGAAAGCCCAAATGTGTCTCTTACACTTCGTTCTCATGCGTTGGGCATCTCTGTGACGTCGTTGTGGCGAATTTTGTGAAAAGATCTTGGCCTACATCCTTACAAGATTAAATTGACGCAAGAACTGAAGCCGCTTGACCACCAGAAGCGTCGTATGTTCGTGAATTGGGCTGAGCAACAACTTGAAAATGATTCGGATTTTCATCGAAAAATCATCTTCAGCGATGAGGCTCATTTCTGGCTGAATGGCTTCGTCAATAAACAAAATATGCTACATTGGTCAGGCCGCAATCCACACACACTCATGGAGTCATCATTGCATCCCGAAAAAAATTACGGTTTGGTGTGGTTTATGGGTCGGCGGCGTCATTGGGCCGTACTTCTTCCGTGATGATCAAGACCGGCACGTTACTGTGAATGAGGATAGCTACCGTTCAATGATAACCGAATATTTTTGAGCCCAATTGGAAGATATGGACTTGGAAGACTTGTGGTTCCAACAGGACGGCGCCACAAGCCACACAGCGAATGTCACAATCAATTTCTTGGAAACCAAGTTTGGAGAACGTGTTATCTCACGTTCCAGTCGCTTGGCCGCCTCGGTCGTGCGATTTGACGCCGTTAGACTATTTCCTGTGGGGCTACGTCAAGTCTATGGTCTATGCCAACAAGCCAGCGACGATTGATGAACTTCGTACGAATATCGAACGTGAAATTGCAGCAGTATCTGCCGATTTATGCTTGAAAACCGTCGAAAATTGGGTTCAGCGTCCGGACTTCTGCAACCGTGCCCGTGGTGGCCAAGCAAAAGAAATTGAATTCCATACATAATAGCATTAAACGTACTTTTACAGGATTAAAGAATTTAATTGATATCCAAAACCGTTTTTGTTTTATTTAAAAAAAAACTTTTGTAGCGCTCTTATTGAAAAACCCGATATGTAGATGCGCGTATTCGAATGCAATGGTGTGTCGAAATAGAATCGGTTAAGAACTTTCAGAGATTAGCGATTAGGAATAAACCAACATTTACATATTTATTTATGTACATAGATAGTTATAATCTTAAGATTGTAAAAATATACATAACTCTAAGCATATGTATATATATATTTTGAATTTCATAAAGGTACACATTGCTATGAGTAAATACCAGAAATGTGTATCGAAATTGTAAAGAACCAGCGATTGGTGAATAAAACAACCTCGAATACACTAAAGTTTGTTGCTTCTTTGGTAAAACCCTGGACCCAGCGAGTATACCTCAGCCAATGACAAAAATCATCTAACAATATATACAGTTAAAATAATTGACAGTTTGAATACAATTTTGTAAAATGTCAATTGAGCAACCTGTCGCCTGAGTTATCAAAATCAAACTGAGACTTATTTCGATATTTTTTAAAATCGGCAATTTTCAATTCGACATGAAGTCAATCGATTTTTTTTAGATTTATATTTAAGAAATCGTTCCCAATTTAGATACATGAAAAAGGTGGGTCTCGCAATTATGTCTGTCTGTATGGCTCTGTATGTCTGATGTATGCCAGTATGTTCCTCGACCTACAGCCTAAAGGACTGAACAGCCTTTCTTGAAATTTTGAACTTAAGGGTTTTTAATGATTCCCAATAGAAAGAAAATTGAAATTTTTTAGCTCTAAAAATTACGGGACCTACCATAAAACCGTTATGAAAAAAAAAAATTATCTGAGGAACTAAATAGTAGGTCTTGGACTCACAGATCTATGATCAAGGGAGCAGTATCAAGGGAGGGATAAAATCCAATTTCGGTTCATACAATTATCCATAAATTTGATTTTTCTTGGTTTTCACCGTAT
Organism: Leucozona laternaria; assembly: GCA_932273885.2. Classification (NCBI taxonomy): domain Eukaryota; kingdom Metazoa; phylum Arthropoda; class Insecta; order Diptera; family Syrphidae; genus Leucozona; species Leucozona laternaria. Next base: position 57,307,972 of record OW026367.1, on the reverse strand, counting down.
AACTGTAGGTAGGTACTAATAAAACCTGATCTCGATGTTTGTTTTACATAAAATCAACAAAGTTTTTGGCTTTAAGTAAAATACAAAATAAAATTAATTATAATCAACATTATTTGAGTATTTTTCAAACAAAAAAAAACTTGGACTTGGCCCTATGCTCCCCTTATAATAGGAATATCAACTTTCCCTGGGAATTCAAACCAATGGTCGGAATCAGAGATTCACCGCCCGCACATGCATCCATATCCACAGAGAGAAAAGCAGACAGGGTAATAATATCTTTTGTGCTTCGCTGAGCTTAGAAATACATTTATTTAGTACATGGAAGATACATAATTTGATTGCCTGGGCTCTGCAAAACAGTAGTCAGCCAAAATATGGTTTGGCCCAGCTGGCCAACCTTTGTCCGCTGCTTTATGGATGGATGGTTGCCATTGCCCGTCGCTTTAGTGTCGGTTGCTGTTTTGTTAGATATTTTTGTTTTTTTTTTAAGGTTTTTGTTTTATTCTCGTGCACACCCTTTTTGCCTCTTCAACCTCATGATTTCTGAAGGAGGTTTTCTAGAAAATTGCCTCTAACGTCAATATAATTGTACTTTTACTTCAGTTGTTTTGATTGTGTAAACCGAAGGATTCTCCACATCGTACCACCACCAAATCCATCTGAACCGGGTTTTCATATTCCCAGACTCAAAACGAACGTATACGTATATAGGTACCTTCAGATGTAGCAATTTTTGTTGAATATTAGTTTTCGGAAAAAGGGGTTACTGTACAGTGTACAATCATAAGAAACGTTTATGGTACATCTAACAGTAATCTGGCCTTAAACATATATCTATACCACACCACCATCATGAGTTTGGCAATTTTCGGCTGGTTGGGTTTTATTGTTTATAAATTTAATTTAAAAATGTGAAATAATATTATTTAAACTTTTCTATTGTGGTTTCGAAGTTTGTTGTCTTTTGAAGGTACATATTTGTATAGTTCTGAAAGGACTTCGTATTAAAATATTCTTTGAAGTCGTACGAAAACTTTCAGAATAAAGCAGCAAAACTGTTTGAATGAAATTCAAGTCTTAATAAATTGTTTTACTTTTCTTTCCCATTTTGTAATTAACGTAGGCAAGTTAACCTATGTTAAGAACCATTTTGTCTTTAGCATTTTAAAAGCAAAAATTGGGATGCTATTTTTTACTAGCTTAATAATATACAGCTATTGCTATAATTAAAAAAAAAACAACCCTTTCTCAAAATATTAAATTTTCAAATACAAAAAAAAAATTATTTTTGACCTACAATTCTGTATAAAAACGCGATAAAAAGAAAACCATGTAGGTACCGTTAGTAAAAGATATTGGTACATATTTTTTTACCATAAATGCAATAGGGCACTAAAAAATGTTCATATTTTCATCAAAATCGTTAAGGCTTTTCGAGATAAATTCTTTTTTTCCATAACGTTTGAATAGCAGGTACCGTTATTTTTTTAGTTAAAAACAAATTTCAATTTCCAAGGTTGGGGTACAGACAAATAGACCCACTTTTTTCGTGTTCTCTTTCATTGCAATGTCAGGTTTGATTAAAATCCCGAGGTCGAATTTTTGTACGAATCCTAAACATTCCCTAAAGTGGGTACCTATTTATACCGGGTGATTCGCATACAGTGTGACGAAAAGCTAGAGAATGTAGGTTGGGTTGAGACAAGAAAAAAATCGTATGGGAAGGGGGTCTATTCCCCCCGTTTAGCAATTTTCTAAAAAAATGCCCTAAAACAGAAATTAAAAATATAAAAAAAAACAACAGTAACACATACAATGCCATGATATATCTTTTTGTAAGGCTATAAGTCTCTACTTTACTGTTTTTTTTTTTTAAATTAAGTTGTTTTAAAGAATAGTTTTCGAAAAATTAATTTTCAAACTCAAAATTTCGAAAATTAAATTGAAAAAATTTTGTTCAAACTAATTTTTTTCAACATTTTACGTTATTTAAAAGTATATTTGTATTCAATATTCAATGTCCGCATTAATTCTAAGTCAAACACCAAAAACCGGATGCTAAAATCTCGACTAGTTCTTTAGAAAATTGAAAATAATACTCTTCACCAACATTCCGACTTACCTCGCTATAAAAATAATAATGAAGAAGTGGGACACAATAAAAAACCTAACAAAAATACCAAAAACACAGTTTTTAAGAATTCTAGAATTTTGTCTGAAAGAGAACAACTAAATACTTCAAATTCCAAGATAAAATATACAACCAGACTTTTGGTATGCCCATGGGAAATCCCCTCTCCCCCACAATAGCTGACATTATTTTGGACGATTTAATAGAAAACACAATAGAAGAACTTAAAAATGAAAAACAAATTAACATCAAAGTCATCACCAAGTACTTACACGACGTGTTTGCTATCATAAAAGAAAAAGATAAGGACGAGATCTTGAATTACCTGAACCATTACCACACAAAACTAAAATTCACAGTTGAAATAGAACAAAATCAAAGCTTACCCTACCTAGACATCAGAATTTACAGAACAAGAAACAAAATTAAATTTAACTGGTATTCTAAAATAACAGCATCTGGCAGAATGATTAATCTACTCTCTACTCAACCTTTACAACAAAAAACTAACACTGCAAACAATTTTATCAACAAAATAATAAATATAAGCGATACAGAATTCAAAGAAGAAAACATAAAAACAATTTTACACATGAACAATTTTCCACATTACTTAATAAATAATTTAATAAACAAGAATATCAATAAAACTAACGAAAACAAAAATTCTCAACAAAACCCAGAAGTTGGTAACACTATGAGGTACTATGGTATTGCATATACAGTCGACTCTCCCTAAGTCGTACTCTCCCTAAGTCGAATTTCTCTCTAACTCGTACTTTTTCGCCATATTTTAACATTCCCTTCAATTTGCCATACAAAAACCATTCCCTAATTCGAACTCCCCCTAAGTCGAACCTCTCTCTAACTCTAACACATTCTCTTGATTACTGGAATTTTGTTTAGTTTTGGAAATTTTAATAGGAAAGACTTTATGGAAGTCGATGATGGTATCGTGACTACCGAAGTACCTGCAAATGAACTTCTTTTAGAAGAAATATATTCTGAAAATAACCCAAATGAAAGTGAAAATGAAGAAGAAGAAGAAGAAGAATCCGAAGTAGTAAATCTAGAAATGGCAAGTAAAATAAAAATTGAGAACGCTATTGAAATCCTGCAATCTGCAATCGAATTATCAGATAATGTACCGAATGAAGTTCAGAAATGTCTTTTTTAACTTGACTCATTTTTTAAAAAAACAGAAACCACCTGTGATGACAAAATCAAAAATAACCAATTTTTTCAAGTAATATAGTAATAGCAAAAAGATGTTTTTTATTTTTTATTTTTTAATTTATATTTTTATTTTGTTTCGATGAATTCATGCCTTATTTTATTATTATTTTTTTAAATAAGCAAGAGGCTATATTTTTTTGTTAACTTTTTGTAAGTATGTATATTAATCTTTTTTTTATTAAATAAAAAAAATAAAAAAAAAAATCCTTCTCTCTATAACTCGAATTTTTCCAAAACTCCCTCTAACTCGAACAAATCTTGGTATCCCGTGAAAATTCGACTTAGGGAGAGTCGACTGTATTCCAAATCTTACTGATAAGAGAAACTCAAATAAAATAATAAATAAAGAAAATGTGACATTCGCTCACAAATCAAACTCAACAATAAGACAACTATTCACCAACACAAAAACCAAAATAGAAAAAGAACAAAAACATGACATCATTTTTATAAAATTGGGTGCAGTGGCAAGGAAGGGGAGGCGTGCAATCTGATCTACATTGGGACAACTAAGAGATCACTGGAGACGAGACTAATCGAACACAAAGCGGATATTCGGAACAAAAGAGAATACACTGGGTTATCACAGCACATACTAGAAACTGGACACTCCGCAGGCTTTGATAACACAGTAATAATGGACAAGGAAAAGAGAACAAATAATAGGTACACACTTGAAACACAATTGCTAGTTATTCTCTTGCATTAAGAGCGGTGTAATTTTTAATTCGATTTAAATTGCTGTACATTCATTTAAGGCTTAACTATATAAGCCAAAAAAGTGAAAAAGTACAAAAGTGAACATTTTAAAACTCATTTTGGAATAGTTTTTCTGACTGGAAAACTTATAAAAATGATGCAGAAAGATTAAATTTTGGTTTAAAAAAAAATTTGTATAGTCTTTTTCACAAATCAACTGCGCTAGCGGGAAAAAAAATATTTTCACTTTTGTACAAAAGTACTTTTTGGCTTATGTAGTTAAGGCTTTAGTTTTTCTAAAGTGCTGTGCTGTAGGTTTTTTTTATTTATTTTTGTCTATTTATTTTCAAATGATTTTAAATAATTAATTTTTATTTTAGAAGAATTGTCAGCGTTCAATAATTATTATTAAATGTAACAAAAGTTTTTTTTCATTTAAGTTTAATTTATAAAAAATTTAAAAGTGTAAATTGTTAATCGTAAGTTTCTATATACAGATTTAATAAACTACCCCTGATGAAGTCGAGAAATTACTACGAAACGTAGGGAAAAGTGTGAAATAAAGTTTTATTTGCATATAAAAGGAAGTGACCAAAAAAGCCCGATTTAACTTAACAATCAAAATTCCCTAATTTTTGACTTCAATCCGTTGCTTTAGTTGTTCTAAAGATCCTATTTCCAAAAAGCAGCTAGTAAAATAAAGGGTTTTGCAATAAAACGTGTTATTCTGATATTCAAAGAAAAATGGCATTTTTGACATAAATGATCGGATGCTTATTTCATTATAAAGAAGAAAGTATGCCGTTAATAATGGAACACAACATCAGCCAAATGGCCGCCACGACCACGCTTACAGGACCATATCCTTTTCATGAAATTTTCCATAACCAAATCGCAAAGTGGCTGCCCTATGTCCTCGATAGCCTCACGAATTCCATCTTTGAGGTCTTGAATCGACGCTAGGCTGTTGGCGTAGACCTTATCTTTCACGTGGCCCCAAAGAAAGAAGTCACAACGTGTTAAATCACAAGATCTCGGTGGCCAATTGTGATCACCTCTTCGAGAGATAACACGGTCCGGAAACTTTTCCCGTAAAAGATCGATGGTTTCATTGCGTGTGTGGCACGTAGCGCCGTCTTGTTGAAAGTAAACGTTGTCCAGATCAATACCATCCAATTCCGGCCATAAAAAATCATTAATCATCTCTCGATAGTGCAATCCATTGACCGTAACTGTTGCTCCAGCCTCATTTTCGAAAAAGTAAGGTCCAATGACCCCGCCGGACCATAAACCGCACCAAACAGTCACGCGTTGAGGATGGAGAGGCTTTTCAACAATAACTCTTGGGTTTTCCGAGCCCCAGATGCGACAGTTTTGCTTGTTGACGTAGCCTCCGAGGTGGAAATGGGCCTCATCTGTCAAGATGATTTTTCTATGAAATTCCGGATCATTTTCATGCATTTCAAGGACCCAATCAGCAAAGACACGACGTTGTTGATGATCAGCCGGCTTGAGTTCTTGTGTTAATTGAACTTAATAAGCCTTAAGACCCAAGTCTTTATGGAAAATACGGTGTAATGACGTTTGTGGAATGCCTTATTCCAAAGAACGACGAGGAATGGACAAACCTGGGTTTTCTTCAACACTTTGGGCTACAACAAGAATATTCTCAGTTGTTCTTGAGCGACGTGCACGGGTTTCATTCTTCACATCACTAACTTGTCCCAACAGCTCGAATTTGTCCACCAATTTCTGTATTGCGGTCCGACAAGGTGCTTCACGACGACCCAAAAATGTTTTAGTTTTACGAACCGTCTCTGCCAAATTTTCACCATTTTTATAGTGAATTTTAATAATTTCAATGCGTTGTTCGTGTGTATCGTGTATCGTTCCATTTTTATTAAAAGCGTAGTCTACTTGTCAAATGTCAAAAAATGACAGCTTCGAAATTGACAGCTACCGAAATAGCGGGCTATTCAAAATAACACCTCTTATGGGAAAACCCTTTAGATTAAGTTATTTTCAATTTTCAAAAGTACAAGACATTTAAGCATCCGGTTTTCTGTTTTTGACTAAAAACTTACATACGCATTGAATTTTGAAAACATAAAATTAGTATCTACTTTATCACGTAAAATTTTGAAAAAAATTAGTTAAAATTTTTCTTTTTAATTTTAAGTTTTAAAATTTACTTTTCAAAAAATATTCCTAAAAATAACTTTATTTAAAAACATAATAAAAGAAAAGAATTCTGGCCTTACATTACAAGTATAAACGTTGTTTTTTAAATATATTTTTTCTGTTTTAAGTCAATTTTTTTTAAAAAATTGCCCCACTCCCCTTCTTGACAATTAAAGCCTTTCGTTAATTGAAAAAAGAAAAGTAGATGGGCTACAGCTAAAGCAAAACTGACAGGTTTGTAGTTGATCATATTCCAGAAAAGTTTCTCTAAGCCAAAAGCACCGCCAACTCCATTTTATTTTTATATTATAAACCAATTAATACCATATTTTGATTAAGAGATAAATAATGTACTTAAATCTACAGAAAAGTAATTTGAATTAAACAATTGGCTTCTTCAACTTTCATTTTCGTTATATCACGTTAATGCGGTAATGGTAACAGTCTCATACTACGATATATTATGTACCTACTCTTAGTATACCTTTAGTCATTAGCTAAATGTCAGTCAACAGCAAAAGAAGCTCTTCAATTATTGTTAATGGTTCTATTAGACAAGCAAGCATCACGCAACTCATAAAAAGAAAGTCCACAAAAGTTCTATTCTATAAGTAAATACGCATTCTCTACAAACAGCCTCCAGGTATAGGACAGGTATATCATATAATGTATGTAAGGAGCGGGGAGACCTTCGTCACATGTACATAGAATAACATAGACAGACATAATAGTAAAAATCATTAATGTATTTATATATATTGAGCCTTCTAACGAAGAGTTTCCTTCCGTGCCGCCTGCTACACGTTGGTTAAACAATATTATCGACATTCCCAAGTCCTCATAATATCTGTTCAATCCAAACAAATTGTCTTCTTAGACTTGGGAGAAGAAAGTTGGAGAAGTATTGTGTTGTTCACATTTCACTGAAGTTCCATTTAGAAAAGTTTATATGTTTAAGGTTTCAATACACCTACACCTATACCTCCCCTATAAGCCCCCAACCATCGCAGGGTTTCGTATAACTGATGCTTTTCCCATTGCAAATCTTTTTCTTATTTTGTCAGAAGTTTCGTTGGCTATTCTTTCCTAATTCATCTACTCAGCTTATTCCATCCCCCGGCTTTACTAAAAGTCAATTCCAACAAACAAAAACGCACAACAAAAGCTTTAGATGATTATTATGCTAGTCCAACCATACCTATAGAAATTGGTCAACTATACGAGTAGATATGTATGTTTTATGAAATTCAAGAGCTTCTATGTGAACTTTAACAGCAACTACTAAAGGTACTTAAATTGATTTCCCTTTCCTTTACAACAATACTGATGGGGCTGCACTTATACCAAATCGGTTGGAATGTTTACACACAGAGCTACGTGGAAATATCTTATTGCGTCTAGGTTTGAGCTTGTCCTTGTGTAGGCGTCGTCCCTTGCTTCTACCTAATTGAACATTCTAGGCCATGCCGAATCATCGCGTATACTGATTGGAACCAGTGTCACATACTGTGGCGCAACAATACATCATCAAACTCGCTTCACATGGTCCATGCCCTTTATGGTCTGTAACCATGTAATGACCATGAGCCCTCAAGAAATTCGGCAGTTCATATGTAACCAATAGAAAGGGTAAAGGTATTAAAAGTAGGTACACTGCTAAAAATAATCTTGTAGTAAACGATAGAAGAAAAATAAATATTAATGCGTACAACTATCGATCCCGACGCGGCCATTTTCTGGCCAAAGAAACTTGGAACCAATAGTAAAACTAGAGGTGTAAATGTTGATAAATAATGAGATAGAAATAGGTAAGGTCACATCCTAGACTATCGGTTGTTTGCCTATCGCTAATATAAAGTTAACATGTCAGTTTTCGAAAAAAGACACTTTCACGGTGGCGCGCATCCAAAATGTCCAATTTTCCATGACTTTGGTGCATTAATCAGGCTGGATTTGACCGATGGCATGGGTTATGTTGGCTTTGAGGACCGCTGTGGCTTGTGGCTTATTTGCATAGACCTGAGACTTGAGAAAACCCTACAAGAAAAAGTCTAACGGGTCAAATCGAACGATCTCGGTGGCCTGTTCACATCACGTCCACGTGAGATGACCATTCCGCCCTAGAATCGCTCGTGCAGAATTTCCAATGTGGCGTGAGCTGTGTGGCCAAATTGTTGTCTCCAAAAGGCCGAGTTCTTGTGGGCGACGTGAAATCGACTGCCTCGGATTCTCCTGCAGCACGCTCTCACGGACAGCGGTGATGTTTTTGGCAGATCTTGCATTTCGTCGACGGTTGGGTGTTGGTTGACCGTTAACTGAACCAGTGGACTCAAATTTATCCACCACACTGGGAATAGTCCTCTCGGAAGGACTATTATGGCGACCGTTAAATCAGCGAATGCCCATTTTGATTTTCTCGTGTTGTCGAACGCTATATCTGTCCATGGTGATTAGACAAAACAAACTGAATAAATGACAGCCAATTTGACAGATGTAGCTTCAACAATATGGCCAGTATCAGCTGTCAAAGTTTGAAAGTCCAAACAGCATCGAGCGATCCAGTCGTGCATTTTTTGTTCAAGTTTTTTTTATATCTTAATCGTACAGGAGTGGAAAAAACACACCTATACTGTTAATCGGAATACGATCACTTCCTTTATCTTAAAATTATTATATTAATAATCGATCACCTTTGCGACTTCTTATACTTTTTTGAAGTTCCTTTTTTTTCAGTGTAGATTATACCTACATACCTAGGAAGTGTCCTTTAGTTCAAGTACCGACATTCAGTCGCATTCACATGCCTTTAGTCCGAAAATTCTCTATCCGCTCTCATTTTCATTTCGGGACGTTGTTGGTTGGCATTATAGTTGTAATAGTTGTATATAGTAGATAGACAACATATCCTTTACAATTCATCTGCTTTTGTCCTCTGGTGCTCTGGCCAATTGGTCAGGAAGCTATAGACGATAGCAAGAGAGAAGGTATTTTATGCTTTTCTACGTGTGGGTGTGAACTGTGAAGTCATTTTGAAGGACGGGGCGACTATCAACGCTTTTACAATAAACGTGTGACTGACATCGATTATAAATATTTTCACTCCCCACATCAGTCCTTATAGCGTAGTCAATGCATATACACACATGAAGAGGGTGCATATACCTTGATATTTGACATACGATTGAATGTACATATATATGTATGTATGGGGAGCTTTACAAAAGACTATATTGAAAAGATGCTTATACCATCAGCAGCGTGTAGCCATACCATATGTATTTTGCATATTAAACGAGATTTAACCAACGTCACTTGTAATGACAAGCGTAGACACAATGCTGTTCCGACATCATCTAAAAACGGATGTCCTCACTCATACAGGAAATCCGCTTGAATTATTGATGAGATATTAAGTCAATTTTGATCTCTATTGTAAATGTTGAGGCATGCAAAAGCCCATTTTCATTAGTGTGACGAACTGTAGGTGACAAAAACTTTCTAGAACTTGCTTAAAAAGACAATATAAAAAATTGAATTAAAACAAAATGAAATAAAATTTAAAATTATGTGATTACCAATTCCCCTTTATTTTCAAAGTCAAGTTGTTCAACCTTTCACCGTATCACTTTAACACCTTTTTGGCCAAATATTCAACAAGTTATTATAATGTGTATCTTTTATCAAATTGCTGAAATGCAATTCAAGCATTTGTAACAAACTAAACTTAACTATTGCAACTATTTCAACATTTAATAGGCATCCTTGGACACCTTTAGTGCACTCACGTTTATAGTTAGAAGGGTATATCCTCTTTCTGTATCAAAACCACCCGAATATATTTTACTATACAAAGAATAATATTCCATCCAGGGCCAAATGAATATTCATGGGCACGCGCTAAAAACCGGCTAGAGGGTGTGCAATTAATTCCTCTTTTGCATTTGAAATTTTTTGTTTATCTTTTGAAGCACACACAAAAGTGGGAGTTTGATCCATGGTCATAGCAGGTATAGGTATACCAACCATAGCTATATAGCTTTTGTGCTTCATGTCAACTCTGAACAGGATTTTCTTTTAGGTAAGCAAAAGAGTTTCCGTCCTTGTAACTGGAGTGTTCTGTTACCGGTTATTTATATACTACAATGGTAGAGTATACCTAACCTACCTATATAAGACACCTCTAGCAGGTGCCTTCAACTATACCTGATCCCTGTCGGAAGGTGTTTAAATCCCTTCCTTGAATAGAATATATTAAAATATATATAACGGGTATTAAATAGCCTAAGAATATCTAAAGATGCTTCAAAATGGAATTTTTCTCATATAGAGTTAAGAAAATATACATAAAGGGACGCTACAAAAGTAGAGCAACAGGGACAGCAAACGACGCCATATTTCTTGCCGTTCTTTTGACATTTCTCTTCAGTAAGGTTTGCCATTTTATGATTTAAAGATAAACGAGCCAACAACTAGTCGAAATTATTAAAATTTATTACCGAAATTCGGAGTCAGTGGCCACAACGTCAAGAGCGCTACGTCCAATTTATGGTCGTCATAATCGTCCTAGCAGATCAACAATTGAGCGTCTAGTGGAAAAATTTGAATCCACAGGCACAGTACAAAATGTTCCCGTGCTAGTGAGACAAAGAAGTGCCCGTAGTGTCGAGAATATTGCTGCCGCTGAGGCTTCAGTTGCAGAAAGCCCAAATGTGTCTCTCACACGTCGTTCTCAAGCGTTGGGCATCTCTGTGACTGGCCTACATCCTTACAAGATTAAATTGACGCAAGAACTGAAGCCGCTTGACCACCAGAAGCGTCGTATGTTCGTGAATTGGGCTGTGCAACAACTTGAAAATGATTCGGATTTTCATCGAAAAATCATCTTCAGCGATGAGGCTCATTTCTGGCTGAATGGCTTCGTCAATAAACAAAATATGCGGTATTGGTCAGGCAGCAATCCACACGTACTCCATGAGTCATCATTGTATCCCGAAAAAATTACGGTTTGGTGTGGTTTATGGGCCGGCGGCGGCGTCATTGGGCCGTACTTCTTCCGTGATGATCAAGACCGGCACGTTACTGTGAATGGAGATCGCTACCGTTCAATGATAACCGAATATTTTTGAGCCCAATTGGAAGATATGGACTTGGAAGACTTGTGGTTCCAACAGGACGGCGCCACAAGCCACACAGCGAATGTCACAATCAATTTCTTGGAAACCAAGTTTGGAGAACGTATTATCTCACGAAATGGTCCAGTCGCTTGGCCGCCTCGGTCGTGCGATTTGACGCCGTTAGACTATTTCCTGTGGGGCTACGTCAAGTCTATAGTCTATGCAAACAAGCCAGCGACGATTGATGAACTTAGTACGAATATCGAACGTGAAATTGCAGCAGTATCGGCCGATTTATGCTTGAAAGCCGTCGAAAATTGGTTCAGCGTCTGGACTTCTGCAAGCGTGTCCGTGGTGGCCATGCAAAAGAAATCGAATTCCATACATAATGGCATCGAACGTACTTTCACAGGAATAAAAAATTTCATTGATATTCAAAACCGTTTTTGCTTTATTTAAAAAAAACTTTTGTAGCGTGAATGGCTAAATTCTTAAAAATATGAAAGAATTTTTGTAATCAAAAACCACTTTTGTATGTTAACCCCATTTCAAACAGAATTTTTAAAATCAGATATACCTTTTTTATTTTTTCTCCATTCCACAATTTATAAAGGGTGTTTTTTTTTAGACGTGTGGTTTTCAAGAAGAAATAAAATGCATATAATTTAATGTTTAGCCAATAATTTAGCTTTGTTATAAAAATAAGGGTTTGCCATTATGTTTTAAAAATGATTTCGGGCAAGTGACTGCCACGGCTGGCTTGAATAAATTCCAGCTGAGAGGCCCAATTTTCGACAGCTATAATTGTTGGGCGCAATGGTGGACGCTATAGCGTCTTCGGTGCGCACTATACGGCGTCTCTGAGGATAATCATCATCCACTAGAGTAAACGTGGTGCGAAACCGATCCATGGTTGCTCGTATTTATGCGATTTTGCGATTATGTTGACCGAATATTGGACGCAGTGCGTGATGCGTCGCGCCAACCGAACCATTATTTTAGTAATAAATTGCACGACTTTCAAACGTTGTTCAGGAGTAAGTCTATTTATCACAGATGAAGATGAGAATGTTTCGTACGTTTCACCCTCCAAAACCCATTTGTTTACATTGTTGTATTTGTAATTTCTCCCCGCGTCGATGAAAAGATGTGAATTGCAACAACAATTTAACCAGATTTGTGAAGATCCCTACTGTCAATGTGTGAGGTTTTTATACACACATTCTAATTTTGTATCTGATATCTGACAGTTAAAATGGCTGCCGGGGATTCTCATCTTCATGTGGCTACTGCTAATCTGTGCTATTTATTATGAAATGGCAAACCAAACTGAGCATAAATCAAGTGACGGCTGTCAAAAAGACCAACTCCGAAAAAAGTATTGCCAGATTAAAAACGAGGCGTCTAAAAAAACACCCTTTATAAGATTTTCGCATTTTCAGGTAAGAAGAATCCGTTTACACTATAATGAACTACATAAATGATATACATATGTAATACATGCATATCTACTAAATACATATTTTTGACATTCAGTATATTTACAAAGCGAGTACGTTCGATAAAGGCATTTATTTAACTGTGTGCATTTTCTTAATGAACTCTAGTTAATTTGAAATTTTGTTTTTTTTTGTCGATAAAATGTCGATGTTACCGCTTAATCTTTGAAAAGCAGACAAACGCTTAAGAACTTCTCACTATCCTTTTGGTGTTCTAAAGAGTGTTATCCTTCCATTTATATCTACCATAAACACAAATATGAGAATAAATTAAACACACGACAGACGTATACTTACATCATAATATCTATTGACACATTCATCTATACCAATATTCGAAAATGTCTTTTCATTTCAGTTGAGAGAGTAAACAAGTCGTATCCTTTCGTTTCATACTTCATTTTAGTCAATTAAAGTACAGGCACTTACTGCTGTTACAAATATACAAAATTCCTATATAACGTCGAGAATAACAACCTCCGCACTAGCAGCAAATTTTAATTAAAAGTAAATTCAATTTCAACTGCAGAAAAGCATTATTTAATGAAAGTAATTAACGATGGACTGTAACTGTAAAGTTGTGTCGGATCGGGTCGGGTTGATAGTTGTTAAACGGAAAACAACCCGAAAATAAATTGAATGCGTTTGTCTCGTTCTCACTTTGCAGATCCTATCATCGCCTTCGCCTAGGAAAAGAAAATGTGTGACAACTACTCTTGACAGTTTTGAGTGCAGAGTCACCAATGCCGCGGCATTGCTACGGCTACCGCGCCGGCCGAGCCGGCCGTCTGGTATAATGAAATTCACTTTGCCATCAATCTGCATCCTTTGGAATGGCATGGCGCCACCAAACCAATGGAAAGACAAATAGAGAAATGAAAGAGGAAATAAAAAAAATTTAACAAACATGTTGTGCCCTTGCCGTCCTTGAAGCCGTCCTTGGTCCTGGCCCTCGTTTTGGTTGTGCTTGTTATTTGAGTGACTTGTCTTTCAAACCCTTGACGGACTTCTACAATATAAATCGACGAAAACACCTCATTACAAAATGTTTACTCAGCAATATGTTTGCCACCTTCCTGAAAACTTTCGACCTTGTTTCCTCAGTCTTTCAGTAAATAAGCAAAAAGTTAATGGAACTCTGATGGTGTGTATAGGTATATGTAGGTTCGTTTCTAAGTGTGTGTAGTCGAGGAGGTAAAATAGGTTATAGACGTATTTTTAGTGGACGAGACTAGAGAGAGACCAATTTATAAAGGAAGTGACTCTAATCATGCCAATTATAACAGTTTTGGTTTATAAAAGTACTGTTTATGCGGCCCCGCAGGGCCAGGGCCCTCCCCCGGTGGCCATACTTCAGGCACCCAGAGTTTTTTTGCAGGTCGCGCGAAGCGCGTTAGTGCACGACCGCTTTAAGTGACGAAAATCTGTTATAACTGTTATAAATTGTCTCTAGTCTCGTCCATTTATAAAAGTTATAACAGTATTTTTTGACCATTTAAAGTGGCCGTGGGCAGGGCCGGACCAACCGTATGTGCAAGATGTGCAAATGCACAGGGCGCAAAATTCTGGGGGCGCATTACCAGGAGCAAGAAAATGTAATCTGATCTTGTTTAAACAAATATTTACTGCCATTTGCATTTTAACCACAAAACTTGTTCAAATAATCACAAAATAACATCCATCCCAACTGTTATTTCTTGCACACTAACTAACTTCACTTTCATTGTTGAAGAACTCAAAATATCGTAAAATTAAAGATCCCACTAGGTCTAGTCTACCTCCTGAGTAATGTGGAAAAGTATGTGTATCAGTGTATGTAAAAAGGGGCGTTTTCTACAAATCTTGCACAGGACGCAAGTTTGGCTGGGCCGGCTCTGGCCATGGGTTAAAGGACTTCGGGCGACTTGACAAAAAAAAAATCTGGTATGTCCACCGGCGGAGAGTCCTGGCCCTGTGGGGCCTCATAAACAGTACAATTATAACAGTTTATGGTTTATAAAAGTACTGTTAATGCGGCCCTGTAGGGCCAGGGCCCGGTAGGCATACTGCCGACACAACGAGTTTTTTTTCAAGTTGCCCGAAGCGCGTTACCACACGCCCACTTTTAATGTCGAAAAACTGTTATAACTGTTTCAAATTGGCATTTCTGTAGTCTTATCCATTTTAGTAGGTATAAATTATTGTCTTATTTTTGCTTTATTCCAGTGTAGGAATATCTCGCTAGTGGCTTGTAATGTTGGCTTCAAATTCTTAAATCCTAAATTGTAGCAGGCTTATCCATGTAGACTTTGGACTTTACGTAGCCTCAGAGGAAAAAAGTTAGAGATTTGATGTTACATGCTCTTGGTGGCCAATTCACCCGTCCAAAGCGCGAAATTAACTATGTTCACTATAAATACTTCTCGCAACAAAACATGCCCATAGTGTCACGGTACGGACTGTGTCTGCTTGGCAAGGAGCTTCAACTTGTTGGAACCAAATGTCATCGAGACTCAATTTCAGGCAGCAAACACCATTCTCAGCCTCATTTTTGGAAGTAGGCATAGAATGCCCTTCTTTCGTATATGATTATAAAGCTTATTTTGATGTATGGTGTTCCAGTTAAGCGGAGCCGACTGTAATTGTATATACAAATGTGAAAAATGTAAGAAGGTACAAATTAATAAAAACTATATCTACGCATGTAGATATAGATATACATTGTGAATTTTTCTTACCAGCTTTAAAAATAAACCTTTAGCTTTGTATCTTAATAATTCTCATGCCAATACCCAGGTATAACCTGTGCTTGAAATGAGGGAGAAATGTACTCGCCACCCTGTTCGGCGACAAAACAATATAAAATACAAACTTTTTCGCACTCAATTTCATTGAATTCCGCTAAATTAGTTTCTCAGTCAGTTTTCCGTTGACATTGTGCAGATGAGTGGGAGACCATTTTTATAAACGGGATTTCATTAATAACACACACCGGCAGACATTATACCTACACATTGTTTCCGTTGTGTCGGTTACGTTCGTGTGTCCAACCCCAACCCACTGGACTTGTCCAATATAACACAATATCCGTGTGATGCAATACAAAAATACCTATAGGGTTTGTGTACCGTGATAGAGAGCGGAGTAGCAGTGACGCAATAGAGGCGTCAACCGGCCAACCTTCCTTCACTCACAGGATAAGGATGTAATGAAAACCGATCCGGAGATTGTCATTAAAAAAAAAAAAAAAAAAAAAAAAAACAATTAACAATTAACAAAGGCTCCGACAGTGGTGACAAGTGACAACGACATTGGTGCGTGGCGTGAGGGTGACGGCCGGCGGCGGGCGACAGGACGACGAAGTATATTGACGATGTGGTGGTGGTGTAGCAGCAGTAGGTATACCACCTATACTTTAAGTAGAGACAGCCAGGAGGTGATGGCTGATGGCTCGCAACGCGGCTTGGTATTGTTTAATTTTGCGCATGAAAACACGTAATGGGGAATTTAATAGAGCAGATCGAACGACTTTCCTGCTGATGGCAATGGCAATGTAACTGGTTGTCTTAATCAAGTGAATGATTCCTTATGTTCAATAAGGATGGAGTTTCTATTAACTAAAACACTAAAGTGCAAAATAAGCACCACCATAACCTTAATTGGACATTGAACTTAACAAATTCCAATAATACTGGAGCCAGAACATACCAATTGAATCTTGAACATCGATATAGGTAGATAACGTAGGTATATGTACCTACTTGATAAAATTATAAAACTTTAAGTTTGTGCAGTAAGATTTTGTGATTAATGATAAATGCTATATTACAAGGTGTGTTTTTACGGAGAATTAGAAAATAATGGCTCATGAATCATGGACATTATGTTTTGAATACACTACCTATGGCATAATGGTTTTCTCGGTAGTCGGTAGCCTACAGGTCAAGCTTTCAGCCACTATTTCGAGCATATATTAATAAATATGAAACAATTTACGAGCTTTCAGGGCTTTGAATGGTTTGCGGTCTGTAAGCAACCGACAAAGATTTTGCATAGCCTCTCAAAAATTAATAGATTGCCATCAAATTATATAATATGATCTCGATGTTCATTGTCGTTGAATCAGGACCTCAAAATTAAACAATGGTTTTAAAATCCAAGTTTAGTGCCAACTTGCTCAAAGATGATTGTCTGGTGACTACTTATATCACGTTTAGAGTGATCACACCCTAAACATGATGCACTACAAAAACAACAATTTGGATTTTTTTTTAAGTCAAAAAAACATTGCTTTAGTACAATTTTTCCATTTTGGTTTAAACATATTTTCTAGAAAGCAAGTATATACCTTCCTGCTCCATACATTTCTTTGGCCTTGTGGGTGTCTAATAAATAAGAGAAAATGGTAAAAATGCATGAAATTAGTCCTTTAAATTGATAACAAAAATCCTTAAATGCTTAAATCTCTCAATCAAAAGAACGCCACCGCCTGAATTCTTGAAAAAAATATGAATTTTTAAAAGAAAAAATTGACAAATTTCTTTATCATTAAAAAAATATGCACAACTGGGTCACACGAACTTGCTTTTACCGTGGGGATCACATAAATAGCACACTGCACCTCTCATTTACTGAATTGCATACGAACCTGAACTCTTGTATTAAGGCAACGGGATTTCTTCTTTGCTTTAACTCATGAGAAGTGGAGAAAAAAAAACCGTTCGAATTTGTATGTTTTTCTAACAATATTTGAGTTAATAGACAGTTTGTGTAATATCATTGTTTGAGCTTGGTCACATAATTAGGACATTGGAAATTTTAGTCAAAGTTATCTCAATATTTAAATTTTTAATAACATTAATCAGAGCAGTACGTTTTTATAAGTGGATTTTAAATAAATTTCTGTAAAAATATACTATAGATATGGGAAAGGGACCAAATTGCTCAACTGAAAAAATGCTTTTGATAAACGAGAAGAAAGCTCATGCTCAAGGGAGAACGGTCACAGAAATATCGGAATTTTTAAAACTGTTAGAACTACAAAAAAACGTTTCGAGAGAGCACCACGTGCAAGAAAGACCACCGTTAAAGAAGATCATTTAATACAGAGAGCTTCAACTGGAGACTTATTCAAAACATCGAAGCAATTAAAAGCAGATGTTGAGTCATAGTACGGTAGTTCTTCTTCTTCTAGAACAATAAGACGACATGGTTGAATGAAAATCAATTAAGGGGCTGCATATCCAAAAAAAAAAAAACCATTTGTTTCTAAAAAAGAACTTAAAATACAGAATCCAGTTTGCTAAAGAACACCTTAGAAAACCTATGAATTTTTGGAAAAACCTGCTATGGAGTGATGAGTGAATCCAAGTTCTATGCAGATTTGAAAATTGAATTTCACAAACAAAAATTTCGATCCCTTTTCGAAATACATATCGAATTTTCAAAAAAAATAAAGTTTTTCTTTTAAATCCAAAAATAGTTTTTTTTTCAAATTTGTAGGTAGCTATATGCAATATTACTTAAACTTATTACAAGCTTTTGTATGAAAAAAAGTTCAAGATACTATTCTATGAGATGTACTGTTAATACATATACATTATACCTTCATATTAGTAAAATGTAAAATTTTGTTATTTAAATGGTAAAACGTACTTACTTATTTTTTTTTATCCAGGAATCATTTTTGAGTAAAAGAAGCTTTTCCCCATCTTTTTTTAAACATTTTTATGTGAGGTACCGTTATTTTTCGTAAAAAAAATTACTTTTGTTAAAAATCTTATAAAGATCATGTTAAAAACTGCTTTTTTCCTAACTTATCGATAAAGTCGTTTTTGAAATATTGAGTTTAAAAAAATAAATAAATTGGAATTACGGTAGTGAGCCTGCCTGTAGGCAAAACAGGCAAATGCCCAGGGTGGCACTTTAACTAGGGCGGCAAAATCAGTGCAATATTTTCAAAGGGTAACACATCCGTCTACTTCACTAACTAACTTCCTTGTCCTTCTTTCGTCCTTATTTGTTGTTAGTTCTATGTCAGAATTATTGCATTATGTACATAGATATCATAATTTTTGCATAAATCTAGTTGTCAATCTCTTGAAACACTTAAACCAAAATGTAATTTTAAAACTGATTTCTTTTTTACGTTATCGATGACATACGCTTGATTCTCTCGATGAGTGCTTTGTCAATTCCGCAGCCAAAATTTCAGATTTCTGTGCGATGTTTCAAAGAATGTGGTGTAAAAAGACTGCGAATATCTTGAAGCAATATTAACAGCATAACAGCAACAGTTAACAACGAAGTTCTAAAGGATATTATAGCTAAAGATCACTTGAATTAAATAAATATATTTAACCAAACTGCTGTTGTTGTTAATTTCAAACCTTTGTCAATTTTAAACTTTTTAGCTTCACACTCTTTACTAAAATTTTATCCAAAATTATTAATGGAATTTAATATACCGACTATTATAGTTTTCTGTGAATGTTGCATCAGGTGACGCTAGCTTCTCGAAACTTAAGCTTATAAAATCGTATCTTCGCTCAACAATGACCCAAGAGCGAATAATCGGTCTAGCAACTAAATATATTTGAATTGAAAAAGACATCCTTAATCGCATTGAAGAAGAAAAAATGCTACAAGATTTGCAGGAAAGAAATCACGCAGAGCAAGTGTCAAGTTACGTGCTGGCACCCCAGCATTTTAGTTTCAAAATTGTGTGACCATGTTTTTTATCGAAATCCTTTGATTATTATTAAATAAAACCCTATAAGTAAATGTTATAATGTTGTCGTTATCTTCTTTTTTTTATTTGAGTCGGCAAAATAAATATGTTTGCCTAGTGCGGCAAAATTTCCAGATTCGGCACCGATTTACACATTTGCTATTATATTAAAAACATTGGTCATTATTTGTGAAAAAAACTTTATGAAAATCAGTTGAAGAGTTTTCGAGAAAAGCGAAAATTAAAAAAACGGTACTTTGGAGCTGTAATTTATAAACATTTTTTTTAAGTAAAAGGCTTTCTACACCTATTGAATTTTACCGAATTTACTAATTTATTTTTAAACTCAAAATTTTGAAAAAAAAAATTAGAAAAAAAAATTTTTCAAACTAATTTTGTTTAAAATTTTACATTATTAAGTAGTTTTTTGTTTTTATTATTGAATGCCCTTATTAATTATAAGTCAAACACCACTTTTTTAACAGCGATTTACTGCTGAACCAAGCACCTTAGCGGGTTTTAAAAGACACAGCCTAAATTCTGGAAAGTGCTACCTTTTTAAAAATGTATCGCAATATAAAAAAAAAACCGGATGTTAAAATCTCTTCTAGTTCTTTAAAAAATTGAAAACAATAGAAATAAAATTCCCTTAATTTGACTCCAATCCGTTTGTTAAGTTGCTCTAAAGATCCTATTTGCACTACGTAGATAGTGAAATAGATTTAGTTATTTTCAATTTCCTCAAAAAGTTCAAGACATATTTACCCATCCAGTTTTCTGTTTTTGACTAAAAACTAATAAGAGATATGAATTTTGAAAACAAAACAATTTTAAGTTTGAAAATTAATTTTTCAAAAACGATTCCTTAAAACAGCTTGCTTGAAAATAACATAAAATAAGAGATTTCTGACTTTAAAAAAAGGTTTAGCATGGAATTGTGAGTGTAACCGTTGTATTTTAATGATTGTTTTTCTGTTTTAAGTCAATGTTTTTAGAAATTTGCCCCTACCAGCTGAACGGGGGGAATAGACCCCCCTCCAGTACGATTTTTTTCGTGTCATGACTAAACGCTTTAGCTTTTTGTCACACCTTATGTGAATAACCCTGTACAGTCTCAAGTCAAAATGATGTGTGGCACTTTAAGTTTCAGAAAAAATCATTAACTCATTTTTAAAATGTATTGATTTTTCAAAAAAAAAAATGTTGGTGTGTTTTTTAAGTCAAAAAAATATTTTTATAAAAATTTTTGTAAATATTTAATATTATTCAAACTTTAAAGGACTTTCCGTCCTTGGCTGAAATCGGTTTAGTCGTTAAAGAGAAAATCGAAAAAAAACGGTTCTACGCCAGGTACTGTTTTCATTGGATTTTAGATTTTCTCTTCTCAATTGCCATCATATACATATCACTTCACTTAGTGCTTACCTCCATTAGCCCCTTTTCTTAATCGATTTTTCTCATTAGATTCGGCATTGAGAAGTACCACAAAACCATATATGGTATGATATACACATATCAACATTGTACCTATATCAAAATATTGTTTTCAGATTCAAGAACCTTCATCATATTCCTATCCCATCGCCACGTTTCATAACAAACGTCCTTACACGTTATTGCAATGTGCCTGGACACATTGACGCAATTGCGCATGCAACTTGCATGAAAATGTAAAAGAGAGGGAATGATTTTTCATAAGAAGGAAAGAGATGGGCTAAAAAATCAAAAATCTGTACGAATCTCATAAAATTTTATAAAACTCTGAGCAGTGATGCAAGTTTCATTCTTATATCGTTTCACTTTTGACAGATTTTGACAGACATTTTCATTTTATCGCCGAGCTTGTTACTAGTTCGTTTTCCCTAAAATTCGGTTATGTTTGGACGAGTACAGTTTTGTTTTGCATGGAATTGGAGTAAACAAATTATTAAAAATGGTTACGTGGAGTCAGACACAAACTTTAAAATTAATAGAAATTTTTGAAAACCACCCCAATTTATACCAAGTGCGTCATCCGGATTATAAAAATCGTATAAAAAAATGGAATCAATGAATGAGATCACTGATAAATTAAAAACGCGTCGGCCAAACACAAAAGTTGCGGACGTAATGTTAAAGTTGCGAACTTTGAAGACCCAAATTAATCGAGAAAGAAATAAGATCACAAGATCAAAAAAAAGTGGGGCAGGCACGATGGATTTATATGTGCCAAAACTGTGGTGCTACGAGAATCTGAAATTCTGGGACGATACTGCAGATGAGGTTTTTGGGAGTTCGAACATTTCTTCACTGCAGGTAAATTTGCTAATACATATACATATTAACTTAAAATAAAAAGTAAGTTTCCAATCGCTATTTTAATTTCAAAATATAGGATCAATCTGAAGGCTCATCATTTCAACAGGATTTTAATGAAAATGAGAACCACGATTCACGACGCGTACCCAGCACATCTTCTGCAGCACGTTTGAGCAAGACAAGTTAAAACTGAACACAATTCAGAACATATACCTACAACATATGTATGTATGTAGAATTGTTCCAGATGATGCCCAAAACTGCTCGTTTTGCAAATTTTAACTAATTTTATTCAAACCATGTAGCACAAGACAAATATTTTGTTAAAATTCGTAGTTTTGCACAATATCTGGAACACATCTGATATAATCATATATCTATGTAAACCACGTTAGTCGCGGTATATACATTGCTACAAGTCGAACTAACTAAGCGCCTTTTAATGAAAATTTTTCAGGTTGCATCCACTGCCACTGCTAAGCTAAACTACTTGGCCTAAGTTCCTAAGTTCTAGTTAGAACACCTTTTAGGGAAATATTTACTTTGCATAAAAATAAATATTTCTTAAAATCAGTTTGATTTGTAGCAATATTGCCTTTTTCTATCTATCTATCTATCATTCAATTTTTTTTTTATTTCAGAAGATGAAAAACCGTCCATCGCCATTGGAGCTCAAGGCTGAGGAAGCTCTGAAAGCTGCCAACAAAATTGCAGATTCAATATTTGAAAAAAAATCAACATCAACACTTCACCTTTATCTTGGCAATTTGGAGGCAGAAATGATGTTTATTACGGATGAAGGTCTTATGATGGAAGTGAAATGGAAACTTTTAGATGTGGTAAAGGAGTTCCAGATGAAACAAAAGGCGTTAAACGCAGTTAAAACAGTACCACTGTTCATATCGACGCCTGCTAAAAGTTCCAATATTTTAAGCGTTGAAGATTTGGCAATTAGGTACCCGAGAACGAGGTTTATTTCGGAAAGGACTGATGATGACAACACTTCAACAACTTCATCATCAAAAAACTTGATTGAAAGTCCAATGGAAGACGTTTTCAATGACGATGATTTCCTATAAAAAAAATAAAATAAATATTAAAAAGGCCGTGTGCGAATTGGATTCAAGTCGCGTTAAATTTTATTCGAAGTGAAATTTTTGACAATAATGAAGTAAATCTGTACATGGATACGTCAAAATTTAGTCTTATATACAATTTAATCAACATTTTAATGCAATTCGCACAGAGCCTCAGTAAAGTACACAGATCGTAGACTTGTGGACTGTCATGAATAGCTTTATCGAGAATTTATACCGCTTCTCCTTCTACCCAATCTTTTGAATAGACTGAATCGGCTACAAAGATTTGAAGAGGCAAGACAAAAATGATGATGATGTAAGATAAAGACACCCCCATATCAGGTGTTCTCGCAAATTTCTAAGATCATCGCAACTTAAATGATTCGTTAGTAGATGTTTTCTTGGTATTTATTTACAGCTTTTTAGTAATGTATGAAAGTTAACATTATTCTGTGTCAGTACTATACAGTCGCATTTTTGTTTCACTCCGCAATAATCATTTTTCCATTATTTCTGTTCAATTTTTCTTGACCCCAATTAATAAATAATTGTTAATAAATATTTCAACGTGTGTGATAACTGAATCATCACTTACCGCTTATTTTCGACCCACTAAAGTTTTCGTTGGCTTTAATTCCAATTTAACTATACCTCGTAAGTGCTTACTCGCCCCATTTGCATTGTTTTTAGTTTGCGACCTACAATAACTATGGAAAATAATCGCTGTGGATTTGCTCATTGTGACGTCAATGACAAAAACGCAGAACGAGTGATCTGTAAAGGTATCTGCCGAAAAAGATTCCACCCCACTTGCATCGGTCTCAGCAAAAGGTCCATCACTTATTTAAAGGAATATTCTAATCATTTCTTTTTTTACTGTGATGAGTGCGTGAAGATATCCCTCTCTGATGTTTTGTTCGCAATAAAATGCAACAGCGACAACATCAACTCCCTATCAATTAAATTTAACTCTATTGAGAATCAACTGACCGCGTTAACAAAAACGATTCGTGATAACTCGCAAGCCGATTCACCCAATAACCGTAGTGTCGTACTGGAAGATGACTTTGCTTTAAAAAATGTTTCCACCCACACTATTGCCGCTGACAATAAGTCATTCCATAAAAGTGTAATTAGTCAGTTGGTAAAAATGGATGACTTTGTGGTAAAATCTTTTGAAGATTTGTGTAACACAATCGAGTGTTCAAATAAGCGGTGTGTTTCTAAATTCTCTTCCATCGAAAAACAACTCAGTGCTCTTTCGGTGTCTGTTTCGAACTTTTCCCGCGATGATCAAATCGACAAACGTTGTGATTCTCTAAAAAACGATATTAAATCAATGTTTAACTCTTATCTTTCTACCAATTCTGTTGCATCCATTAATGAAAATCTGAACTTTCTCCGCTCTGATCTTGAATGTCACTTTCAAAGCACTTCTAATATTATTATACCTGGTCTCCGTCAACCCCTTACCTTACTCGAAAATGCCGTGGGTGCAATCAACTTAATAAGTAATGATCTCGTGGAAACTCGACTAAGCATCGCCCAAATATCAGATGATATTAAGACGACATCCTGCAAAATCGATGAGATACCGGCTCAACTCCAAACCAACACTACTGTCTACAACACATCACTAATGGCTGAAATTTTGGATACCACCCCATACACACCTCTACCTGTCTGTTCACCACCTTTACAAGCTATTGAAGCTTCATCACCACCTGCACCTGATAGCCAACAACCTCCACTTCAGACCATCTCAACCGCATCGCCATCACCACCTCATCTTGCCGGCCAATCTGTACCTATTTCAACGACTCAAGCATCTCCTTCTTCGAATCCATCCTCAGTTATGCCAAATCTTATGAGGTTTGGGACTTCCTGGTCTGTCAAGGAGTGGAACTATAGACTGTCTAAGCTCAATAGCGCGAACAAGAGCTCGTTTTTCCTAACAAATGCCCCTCCCGTTGCTGATGAATACTGGGTTAGATCTTACTTCTTTCGAATGTTTGCTATGGTCATCGAATGCCAACGTACCTCCGCTTGCCGCTTCAAAATCACTATCCCATCGAAATACGAATGGCTATTTTCCTGCCCTAATGGAACAATTCAAATTGGTGACATGAGATTATCCAAATGGATAGAAAAAACGACATCATCCACGAAACGTTTGACTATGACCAAGAATTTGAAATCTAGAAAAAACAAAACTCCCCAACCTAAACCCAACTGGAGCTTTAAATCGGGTATCTTCCCTAACTTTTCACACTCTATCTTCCATAATCCCTCTTTTCCTAATAGAAATGAATTTAGCCACCATACTCAAAATTATCCTACAACCTCCCCTTCTCCTTCTCCTGAATTGCCTCATTCTATTCCCCGTAACCCCTATATGCTGTCTCAAAATCATCCTATCACTCCAAAGGCTCAACGCAAACGTGTATCTTTCGACATTCCTATTGCAACAGACGCCCCATCTTCAAAGCTTCATAACTCTTATCACCCAAATTTTATCCGTTCACACGTACTCAATCCCGATTCATCCACTCCTCCTGTATCCAACTCTTCCTCTTTTCCCACCACATCCAATGCCGCCCTTTCTGAAAGTCTTTCTGGATCCTCACCAACTCTGCCTCCTCCAATTTTCGACCCAATGGTCCCTCCCAATGTTAAATTAACTTCCAAATTTGCTGACCCTACGCCAACGATAACTGACCTAGATGGACGATATATTATGGCTAGACTTCGAGATCAGAAACTCTTTGAAAACGTTCGTCTATACCTCGCATATCTCCATGATAAATCAGATTCCGTGTGTATTGATGGCAAGACCAAGACTAACCTCATTGTTTCTATCCAAAAAGAAGGCCTTCCAACTGACCCTGTTGCCCTAAAAAGCATCTACACCCGGTATCATGAAAGCTTTAACATCTCACCCACCACAGTAACAAACGACCTTCGTACATATGCCTCCCACATAAGCAACAAACGAACATCTTACCTTCAAAATACTCGTAAAAATTTCAAAAACTACTTTCGCTCCTAACAGAAATCCAGAAATTGAATCTACTCCAAGTTTCTTATCGCTCTACTACCAGAATGTCAGAGGTCTTCGAACTAAAACTATGAACGTTTATCTTAACTCCCAGAAACTACCTTACGAAATCTTTGCCCTAACCGAAACTAATCTCTGTCCAAGCTTCCTAGATGGCGAATTATTCACTTCCGATTTTTTCGTCTTTCGTGCTGATGGTCAGGACTTTGACGATGCCCTTTCCGGCCGCGGGGTTCTTCTTGCCGTACACCATCGTCTGGACCCAACTCTTATTAAAATATCTAACGCTCCTTCCTGCGAATTTGTATGTGTTAAAATATCTATACCTAATCGGAGTGTTTATATATTATGTTGTTATATTCGTCCTTCTCAACCCGTCCAAGTATATCAGTTGGCTGTTGATGCTATGGACTCGCTGTTAGACGTTGCTGAACCAGATGATGATTTCATAATTGTTGGAGATTTCAACCTCCCCAACCTGTGTTGGGTTCCATCCGAGGACGAATCATCATTTGTACCTTCCAATCCCTACCAGGAAAAAGAATCTCTTATAACTGACCGTTTTTTTGACTGTGGTCTTTTTCAAATTAGTGACGTCACCAACAATTTAGGTAGGCAACTCGATCTCATTTTCTCATCTGACCCCTTTAACTCAGTCGTTACCAAAAGTACCCATCTTCTCTCTACCCTTGATCACTACCATCCCCCTCTCGCTCTGACCTTTTCATATGCTCATGAATTTATAACTAATGATTCCGAGAACTCTCTTTCTTTCAACTTTCGAAAAGCTGACTTTGTCCAATTAAACCGTCTTATCAATAATATTGATTTTAGCCTTTTCTTAAACACTAAAATTCCCATCGACATCGCTGTCTCTTTCTTTTACTCAGCCATTTTTAACTGCCTCATTCAATGTGTTCCATATGCGGCTCGCAAAAACTGCTCATACTCTCCACCTTGGTATGATAAGGAATTGCGAACACTTCGTAACGCCAGAAACAAGCTATGGAAAACTTATCTAAAATCTAGGTCTGCTTCAGACTTTTCCTTCTACCAGCAAGCTTCCTTTAACTTCTCCATTCTCTGTGAGTCACTCTACCATAATTATCTAGATAGAATGCAGGTTAGTCTGATCTCGGATCCTAAACGTTTTTACCAATTCATTAATATTAAGAAAAAATCTGATGGCTTCCCTTCTACACTCAAATATTTAAATACTTCTTCTGCAGACCCTAAAATAATCAGTAACCTTTTTGCCTCTTTCTTCAGCCAATCATACATTGATAATACATTCGAACCCGACCGCGAGTTCTTTAGTTACTTGAAGAACTGCCCTCAAACCTCTCTAGTCTCTATTGACTTTGAGAATGATATTGTAACCAACAAAATATGTATGCTTAAAGATGACTTCTCTCCCGGTCCCGATGGTTTACCCGCCATTTTACTTAAGAAATGTGTTAGTTCGCTTTGCAAGCCCCTAACAGCTTTATTTCGTCTTTCTCTCTCTCAAGCTATCTTCCCAAAATTATGGAAGGATTCCTTTATTTTCCCTATCCACAAAAAAGGTTCTAAAAACGACATATCCAACTACCGGCCTATAGCCAAACTTTCTTCTATCCCGAAGCTCTTTGAAAGCATTGTTTATGACTCTCTTTACTTTCACTGCAAGTCTATCCTCTCTCCCCAGCAGCATGGTTTCCTAAAGGGTAGATCGACTACAACTAACCTAACTGAATTTGTCTCTAGGACACTTAATGCATTAGAGAATGGTAAAGAAGTCGATGTCATAACCACAGATTTTAGTAAAGCCTTTGATAAAATCTGTCACCAAACTATATACCTTAAACTCAATGCCCTTGGGTTCCCTCCCTTTTTCATTTCATGGCTGAGATCGTATCTAGAACAACGTCAATACAGGGTTCTCTTCAGGTCCTCAATCTCCGATCCTATTAACGCCACTTCTGGCGTTCCTCAAGGCAGTCACCTGGGCCCTCTTATCTTTGTCCTTACAATAAACGATGTTGTAAGTATAATTAATGACTCTTATCTGTCTATTTACGCAGATGATATGAAAATCATTAAGGTCATTTCTTCCCCCACTGACCCTTACTTGCTCCAAAACGACCTAAACTTATTCCAAACTTGGTGCGATAAAAATTTCTTAGAACTCAACGTTGCTAAATGTCAATCAATAACCTTCTCCCGTAAACGGTTACCCTCAACCCCCAGAACTTATTACTTTCGTAATGAAGCCATTCCTATTGTGTGTTCCATTCGAGACCTTGGGATTATTTGTGACACTGAGCTTAACTTCCGCTCTCATATCGATCAAATAATTAACAAGGCCAATTCCTCTCTCGGCTTCATAAAACGTTGGTCTAAAGAATTCTCTAACCCTTACGTCACTAAGTCCCTTTACATTACTTTTGTTAGACCCCTCCTTGAATACGCTAGCCAAGTTTGGTCGCCACATCAGAACTCTCACTCCCAAAGAATTGAGTCCGTGCAACGTAGATTTCTTCGGTTCGCCCTCCGCGGCCTTCTGTGGTCCGATAATATCATCTTGCCTCCCTATGAAGATCGATTAAAATTGATACACTTGCAAACTCTAAAAAAACGGCGAGAAGTAGCTGATATACTCTTCGTGTACCAACTTTTAACGGGGACAATCGATTCACCCATTCTGTTGGAAATGATCCCGATCTATACTAACCCGCGTAACCTCAGATCCGCTCCTCTCTTCCGCCCACCTCACCATAGAACAAACTATGGCTTCTTTGAACCGTTATCTAGAATGTTGCGTTTGGCAAATACCTCACTGTACACCCTTGACTTTCACATTAGTATATCCACGCTTAGAAACTCACTCTATAACTCCTAATAGGATCGCCCCAGGCGCTCCACCTAACACACCTCATATAATACCAATCTCCCATATCCGTGCTTCCTCCCTAAGTCCTTCAAGTTTTGCTTTTAAGTTTTTTCTTTAGTAAAACTGGTGGGTGGGCCTTTGGGCCCAAACCAATAAATAAATTAAAAAAAATAAAAAAAAACAAAAAAACAAAAAAAAAAAAAAAAAAAAAACGAAAAACCCACCATAGAATAAGTTTAGTTTTAAGTAATAGCTATAAGTTTCGCTTGTATTAAGCTCGATCAATAAAACATTTCCTTTTTTTACAGTGGGCTCTAACATTAATGATCTATCATTTTATTGATAAACAGTATGAAGTTAAATCTCGAAAAAATATCAAACAAGCAACCATATGAAGTTGCAATCGAAATATCTGCTGCAGAGCAAAGTTGATAAATGTTAATGTAAATCCGTTTACAAAAAAATATAGACCACAATCAAAGTAGTTTATTTATTCATACATTTATAAAAGATTTATTACGTATTTAAGAATTTCTCTTTACATGTTCTTATATTTTTATTTTTTTTTTATATGTAAAGATTTTGCCATGGGAGCTCTCCTTCCTCTGTGAAGTATGCTGCGAATTCGTCTCTTATTTGCGAGGCGACTCGCTGAGGTCTTCTTTGCGCACTTGGAATGTCGTCCTCTGAAGGTTTGTAGGAACTTGGTCCAGATTGTATTGTATCAACATAATTACTTGAATTTTCAATGAGAAAATTATGAAGAGTGCAGCATGTTTCCACGATTTGCTTAACCTTTCCTGGGGACAAATGTATAGTTGTCATAAGAACTCTGAATCTGTTCGCCAGCATTCCGAAGCTATACTCTATGCATTGTCTGGCATGGCTCAGACGAAAATTAAAATTTTTGTTTGCTGTTTCCGTTGATGCATATGGGTAAGGCTTAAGTAAATGTTTTTGTAGAGGAAAAGCATCATCACCAATTATGCAATATGGAAGTTTTCTGTTATTTCCTATTATTTTGTCTGGTGGAAAGTAAATGCTCGAGTTGCTTAGTATAGTTCCAAGGTCACTTCGGTTAAGGACTCCTCCGTCACTTACTCTTCCATTGCAACCAACATCAATAAATGAGAACTTGTATCTCGCATCACACATCGCTAGCAGGACAATGCTATTGAAGCCTTTATAGTTAAAATATAGAGCACCATCCGAATTTGATGCCCTAAAAGCGATATGTTTCCCATCTAGAGCCCTCAGGCATAATGGAAACTGCCATCGACATAAGTACTCATTAGAAATTTCTTCCCACTCAGAAAAACTGCTTGGAAACTAAAAATAAACAATTTTAAGTAAAAAAAGTTAAGAATTGAGGCCTACAAACTTTTAAGTAATCTTTCTTCAAGCTTGAATAAATTGCAGCACAGCATTGTGGAATAAAGTACCCTATGAACTGTCGCGAAAGTGTGGTTTAGAAGTCCAAACTCCTATATGTTTCACCTGTAGCCAGAAATCTTAATACAACAGCCAAACTTTCTTTAGGAGGAATTGGATCCCTCATTTGAGTAGACTGCTTCTCAATCCATGGTTTGACAAAAGTCAACAATTTGATGAAACATTCTTCGTCCATTCGTAGAAATTGTCTGTACATATCTTTGTCTTCTAGTCGAAGCTCGTCATGAAGCAGCGTATAGGAGCCTTTATTGTATCTCCTCAATCTCCAATTTTTAACCCACTCTCTCTTAGCTTTTTTTTCATTTTATTTTGTTTTTCTTCTGCTGCAGCACACAACATTATAGCAGCATTTGCATACAGAATTCCTGCTGCTGCCAGTAAACTATTTTCTTTGTTATTGTTACTCATTTCAGAAAAACAATACATGTACGTAGATGAATAGATAAAACACTTAAAACAAAATACTCTGACGCTGACATAACCTTACTCGGTTCGAAATTCTGTGTTTTACTTTTCAGCCGTTCCTCTACTGTCAATTTTCTTGCATCACCAATCAAGTTTATTTCTGTGTGTGGCCACAGAGTGTGTAGTGAGGCATTGCGATCTTCCGTCAATGTGTCCAGGCACAATGTTTCATGAGGAGATGAATTTTTTGTTTTGAAGGGTGCTTTTATGTGTAAAGGGTGTCCCAAAATTCACGAAAGAAGCAGACAAAAAATTCAATTTTTTGTATTGGTTCATAAAGTTTAAAATATAGGGTTATGCATGGAACATTTAATACCTACTGGGTGAGCAACACCATTAACTAACATTTTCGAAGAAGTTTGGTGCGATGAACCCTATAGGTATATACGGTCCAATATCCAGACCAAACAAAGACACGTTGATGTGTATGCAATTCATGTTTTATCAACCACATTCAACATTTTGCGGTCTGTAGTTTCATGTTGGTGTTATTGTGTAGATATATGGTTTAAGATCATGATGATTGTCAAACAGTCACAATTTCTAAACAAACTATTGAATGAGTTTTGTGGTAAAATCATTAAAATTTCTAAACATCTATCTGACGAACAGATTAACAAGAATCTTAAATTAAGTTATTAAATTCAACAATCTCATTCTGTAATAGATATAGAGCAAGGACCGGTACCCATTTGCCCGGATGACACTATCCTCAACTTAAATGTGCACAACTGCGAATCCTAATCGGACGATTTCTGCATCATCGGCGCCTCTGCTCAAACTTTCGACCAAATACCTACCTTATGACACGTTGGCACTCATATACATAAGTATTTCAATCGGTAAGACCACTTTCGCGGGTACTTAAAAGGCATCTTTTAACCAAATTGATAATTAAAAACCTAAATATATGATGAAATAATAATCAATCGGTTTATTTTCGAATTTCTGGTTTTAAAAGAATTTTTGTTCAGTTAACACAATTATAAGGATTTCTTAAAGCCTCACATAAAAGGTGCGTGTTAACTCAAATGTCAATCATTTTAGCTCATAAATAGTACCTCCCTCCGTCTTGGGAAATATATTTAGACACAGACATCAATTAATTCCCATAGCCAGCTAGGTATGTTCCTTAATTACAGAAAACCTATCCACACCGTACTTTTCACCTGTAAATTAAATGAATTTTACCCTTGTTGACGCTAATGGAAACTCTAGTGGTCCTAGAAGATCATCATCAAGCATCAACACATCAATGCAGACCCTTCGCAAAACGCCATTAAGAAGTTATTCGCTGTAAAAAAAAAAAGAAGAGAATGGCCAACAGGCAACAAAAAAAAGTATTTGCAGCCTAAATGCTTCAATATGTTTAGGGAAAAAATCCCAAATACATTCGACCCTTCTATACTAAGCAGGCTGTAGAAACGACGACAGAAAGAAAGAACCTCGTCATAAACAACGCCAGGAAATTCTTTATTTTCATATTTCACGGAGCCATCAAGGACTAAAAGGACCCACGGGGGAATTTAGGCCTCACCCAACAAACGCAGATAAATTCTTTACTACTTTTTCCGGATGTTCTCTCTGTGCTGGTGCTTGGTTTGGTATTTTTCAAAAATGTTCTCCTTGCCCCGTCAATAAATTGCAAAATTTATGTTGGTACAATATTTTGCCACTGATGCTGCATGCTATGCGGCAGATAGAAAGGTTCATTTAGGACTTCGAATTATATCCTTATGAGTTGCGACCGTTATACCTATATATACACTCGACTCGACTCGACTTTTCCCGCATATACATACATATGAACGTCATTTATGAAAATTACATTTTACATCCGCTGAATGTCCTTCTGATGTTGGAAATTTAGTTATATGCGTGATGTAGTGTGGGTACGGGGTCCCCGTCCACCATTAGCCGGCATGTCACCGAATCTGTTGTATAGAGGATGCGGATAAATCATATTTCCTGGACCAAATGCTTAATTAGCAATATGATTTCAGTGTTAGAGCGCACGCGGATGAAAGTGTTGCAACCCTTTTTATCCTTCGTTGGCTTTGCTTCCTTCATGGTTTTTTTTTTTTTTTTGACAATTTACAGGCGGGATTTCAGTGAGTCGTGTTGCATAATTGATGTCTGCTGATGCTGATGCTGATGCTACTGCTGCTGATGCTGTAATCACATATTCAAAAAGAGGGTGAAAGAATATTTGTTGTTGAGATTATCCTTTTTGAATTTTTGAGATAAATGCACAGCACAGCGATGGGTGGAGTGCACTCTCAAAGTAACCGAGGGTGATATTTGGATTGAATTCGATTATTTAATTAATGATGGTGAATTGAAAGGACTCAGGTCGCCGTCGCATCAGATAGAAGTGGAAGTCGAAGTCCTGATGGTTGGGAAAAGGTTAGTTAGCGGTGCGGGTTATTTGCAAAAATTATTTCTGAACTCAGTGAGTGTTTACATATGCATGAAATATGTGTATATATAAGTGAATGAGATTATGGCATATGAATAGGGGACTTTTTTTCTAGCTAATTACATAAAACTTTATGGGGTCGCAAAGAGGATTGAAGGTTAAAACCGACAGTACAAATTATTAACTACATATTATAATATATGTATAATAAGAGTGAGTTTATACAAGATTGGACCAAATTTTATCAGCATTTTAGGTGAAATTATTTGATGCTTGATACCAACCAAGTTGCTTACCTATATTTCGTTAAGTGTATCTTCGTCCAAAATACACCAGTTTCTAACATTAATATTAACTATACTGTATAGTTTCAAGTTGTTGGCGGTGGCATTTAACACCTGTCAAACTCTTGGACAATATGTGGTTCCAACAAGACGAGGCGAGAAGCCACACAACACAACCAATTATGCCTTTCTTGCATGAGAAGTTTCTTGGTCGCGCAATTTCACATTTTGGCAACGTCAATTTGGCCACCAAGATCATGCGATTTGACACCGTTAGATTTTTTTCTGTGGGGCTACACAAAAGACCGTGTTTACGCAAATAATCCCCGATCTCTAGACGCATTTAAAACCAACATTACTCAAGTTATGGTCGAGATTTCGCCCGAAATGTGCGAAAAAGTGGTTAAAAATTTGCTTGAAAGAATCGCATGCTGCGAATCATCCCGAGGCGGCCATTTGAATGATATTGTTTGCCACACTTAATGGCAAAGTCTAAACTTTATAATGAAATAAAATTTTCATCAAAAATGTATCGCTGTGTGTGTTTTATTTGGACGAGACTAGAAACATGCCAATTTATAACACCAATTTATAACGCCATTAAAAGTGGGCGTACCTTAACGAGCTTGACGCGTGACTTGAAAAAAAAACTCTGGGCGCTTAAAGTATGCCCACCGGCGGAGGGCCCTGCCCCTGCGGGCCGCATAAACAGTACTTCTTATAAACCCAAACTGTTATAATTGGCATGTCTAGTGTCACTTCCGTCTTATTTAACTTTAATTTCGAAACCGAAAAATGAATATTTTTGTCAATTTCAGTATAAGCTCTAAGATTATTACAATTCGATGGTTATTCCAATATACCTACATAATATTATGTAGGAATGCGCTGGCTCAAATACAACGTTTGCGTTCTTTAATTTATTTTAATCATGTTCATTGCATTTTCCATTTCTTCAATTCATTTGTTGTTCATTTTGGTAACACCATAATTTACATAAAACGACCCTATAAACATTTTCAATATTAAAACCCAAAAAAAATTAAATTTTAAACATTTACACACATATTATGTGTATGTTTGAACCTATATGTATATATACTTCAACTTCGTTCCCTTTTTTAACAATGTTCGTATACATCAGTGACTTCGGAAAAGAAATATATTCAACCCAGACCTATTTATTGTATGAATTTTCTTTTTTAAACTTTTTAATTAAATCTTAACTTTACTTTACTTCTGGGTTGATGCTCATGATTACAACTTGTATGCACGTAACGTTTGCCCATCAACGCCGCCACAGGCATCACACAGACCTTACACAAAAGACATATTTTAATTATTTTGCTTTTAAAGCATTCAAACTTTGACTTTTGACAAAAAAACTTTCCAAATAAACCCTAACATTTTGGTTGAAAAGTATGAAAACGTACATAGGTGTACCTACGTTATGATTATGTAGGTATATATTTTTTGTGCATAGAAAAATGTTTCTACAAGCCAGCTGTAAATAAGAAGGCGATATTGTAAAAAGGTACCTAGGTATATTATTTAATATTCTAGATGTTGACATAGGCAGATCGCAGAGGTATCCCGAAATATCTGTATCTGTATCTGTATGCATGGATTCGCCTCTAAAGGCAAATTAAAAAGTTGGCTTTCTGAAGACCAAAAGATATTACAATATCGGTAGATACGTATATGTAAGTCTGGTTATCTATAGGTGTACAAACTATGAACTAGTGTTGCTTTTGAATATTTCGCAAGAAGCAAACAAGTATCTCTTCCAAAATGAAATGTTTAACTGCAGATAGGTACCTACACGTAAATTTAATGAGTTATGGTTGAGGTGCAGAAGGAGCAATCCACTCCAATTCCACTATGACTCTGCAGGAGTTCGCAATTTCGCATTCAATCTCAAATCTCATACCAATGATATATTTTTTCTGTGTATTATGACAGCTGCAGCTGACAGTTCCATAGAGTGAAAGGATAAACTTGGATGAATGGCAGGGTATGAAATGCAACGATGCTAATGAAATACTTAAATTTATACACAGTTAGCCAAGTTCCTCGTTTGTATACCTACTTAAAGATACCTACATAAATGAATATATATAGAAACTGACTGTATACATATTTGGACCGTTTTTGAAAAGTTTTTCGGTTGATGGTGATGATGGTAGTAGCGTATAACTGCAAAGGAAAGGCACATTTTGCCCAGAGAAAGATTAATTAGGAGGAATGAAAATTCTCCTTAGGATCTAATAAAACAAACTACCTATACATATACATATACATATATATACACAAAAAACGCCGATTACCAGATCCTACTGTCATTTTTAGACTACATTGGTGCCGCTTAAAATAATGAAACGATTCTCCATAAGGGCGCATCATCCAGACAAAATTAATTTAATGAAATCTGACAGTCTTCCTCTCCAAACCTATGTATGTAGAATAGTGGAGTAACTTAACTTGGAGGGTAAGGGAATCGCACTCCATGGGTCTTTTCCCAAACCAAAATTTGTTTGGGTAAAAATTATTTAGGTACTCCTAAAGCCGTTATTAACTGTACATAGATACTACCCAACAGAGTGATAATAACTACCTTCAAAACAAAAGTTAAAGTTAAAGCATTATAAGTCTCGTCTTGTCTCGCGTCTCGTGGATAGCTCTATTCATAGCTTTTTATTTACGACTTAGGGGCTTAATCAATTTCGAGGAAATAAAATTGTATCGGGGCCCTAGGTGGCTTTAGTACCTTATATAGCTTTTTGAAAAATTCGCATCCAAACTCAAAATTTTGATAAAAAAATGAAAAAAAAGAAAAAGTTTCATGGTGTTTTTTTTTAGACGTGTAGTTTTCAATCTGGCAATACTTTTTTCGGAGTTGGTCTTTTTAACAGCCTTTACATATATTATGCTCAGTTTGGTTTGCCATTTTATAATAAACAGACTTCTTTCTGAACCACGTTTGCATATCGTGCAAATTTATTACCAAAAATAATGGTTCGGTTCACGCGACGCATCGCAAGAAAATTTTGTTCAGCGATAAAGCTCATTTTTGGTTAAATGGTACGTTAATAAGCATAATTTTCGTATTTGGAGTGATCACAATTTAGAAGCCATTGTTGAGACACCGTTACACCCTCAAACGCTAAAGAGCCATGATTAATGACTTTTCGTGCCTGAATTTGAGGACGTTTATGTGGACGATCTTTAGTTCTAACAAGACAGCGCTACATGCCATACAGCCAACGAAACAATCATTTTATTGAAGGAAACTTTTGGTGAGCGCATTATCTCGCGTCGTGGGCCTGTTGTGTGGCCTCCAAGATCATGCGATTTTACACCGGTTGACTTTTTTTTTGTGGGAATATGTGAAGTCGCTTGTCTACGCAGATAAGCCCGAGATGATTGACGCCTTGGAAGAGAATATTCAGTGCGTTATTGGTGACATACGGTCCCAATTGATGCAAAAAGTGGTCGAAAATTGGAACTCTCGGTTGGAATTTATTCGAGCCAGCCGCGGCGGCCACTTGACCGAAATCATTTTTTATACATAATAGCAAACCCTTATCTTTATAATAAAGCTACATCCTTGGCCATAACATTAAATTATATGCGTTTTATTTCTTCTTTATCATGATCTTGAGGACTGTTTAAGGCCATATTTTGCCATTTTTAATTTTAAAACCTTTTAACAATTTGCAACTTCAAGACCTTCTAGCTGGTTTGGTTTTGGCAACACTGGTTTTGACAGTTGACGTGTGTTTAGTACCTTGTGTCACCGTCAAACAGCTTCAGTTTGGTTTGCAATTTAACCATGGATCGTCTTACAAATGAACAACGCTTGCAAATTATTGAATTTTACTATCAAAATTCGTGCTCGGTTCGAAATGTTCATCGCGCGCTGCTTCCATTTTATGATCGGCATTCTCGACCTTCTGAGCAGTCTATTCGGAAGATTGTGACCAAATTTCGCACCAAATTTACTTTGTTGGACATTAAACCACCAACACGTTTACGTACTGTGCGTATAGTGAAGAAAATATTGCGGCCGTATCAGCTAGTGTGACAGAAGACCGCGAAATGTCGATTCGGCGCCGTTCCCAGCAGTTAGGCCTTTGTTACAGCACTACGTGGAAAATTTTGCGGAAGGATTTGGGCGTAAAGCCTTTTAAGATACAGCTGGTGCAAGAACTAAAGCCAGCCGACCTACCACAACGCCGAATTTTTGGTGAATGGGCTCTTGGAAAGCTGGCCGAGGATCGAAAAATTGTGTTCAGCGATGAGGCTCATTTTTGGTTGAATGGGTACGTAAATAAGCAAAATTGCCGCATTTGGAGTGAAGATCAGCCAGAAGCATTGCAACAGCTACCAATGCATCCCGAAAAAGCCACTGTTTGGTGCGGTTTATGGGCCGGCGGCATTATTGGGCCATATTTCTTCAAAGATGATGCGAATCGCAGCGTTACTGTCAATGGTGAACGCTACCGAGCGATGATAACAAACTTTTTTTTGCCCGAAATGGAAGTTCTTGACTTGCATGATATGTGGTTTCAACAAGACGGTGCCACATGCCACACAGCACGCGAAACAATGGCGCAATTGCGAGGCGAGTTTGGTGAACAGTTAATTTCACGTTTCGGGCCGGTCAATTGGCCGCCTAGATCGTGCGATTTGACATCATTAGATTATTTTTTGTGGGGGTATGTCAAGGCTAATGTCTATAGGGACAAGCCCGCTTCGATTGACGCACTGGAAGCCAACATCCATGCATTCATTCGTGAGATACCGGCCGATATGTGTGAAAGAGTATGCCAAAATTGGACTCAGCGGATGGGCTACCTGAGACGCAGCCGCGGTCAACATTTGCATGAAATTATCTTTAAACATTAAATTGCAAGGTTCAAACTATCGATTCAAATAAATATTTCATTCATTTTTTCGAATTTTTTGTGTTTTTTTTTTTAAAAAAAGTTCTAAGCCTCTTAAAAAATCACCCATTACATATACATATACGCCTTTCTCAAGAACACTATTTAAGAAAGCAGTTTTTACGTCTAAATGTGTTATGCCAAAATCTAATCTAGGTGATAAAGCAAATAATAATCTTAATGTTGAATACCGAACTACTGCCGAAAACATCTCATCAAAATCAATACCTGGTTTTTGGATATATTCTTTTGCCACCAATCTTTCTCTAAGGGCCGTATCTCTTTTTTACAGTCTACCTTCTTTTTGAAAATCCATTTTCGTTAGGTAATTTGATATTTGTATCTATGAATTTACTGGTCGGTTTTTCTCTAATTTTAAATTTTCAAATAGAATGAAATATATTTACCCCTAAGGCCATCCTTAAGAAAATGTATTTAAAAATATTTACCGCCATTTTACCCAAAATCACCCTATAAATACATAATGTAGCTGAGTTTTGAAAAATATTTATCCCTTAAATGATCCTAATAGAAGCCCATTCCATGTATGCCATTATGTATGGAATATGACATCGTTCAAATGCTCCAATTTTACAATGACTCTTCCGCATAGATCCGGCTGAATTTGAGCGATGGCATGAGTTATGTTAACTTTGAGCACATCGGTCGGTAAGGGCTTATTGAACCATAAGACTTGCGGCTTCAGAAAAAAT
The DNA here is from genome assembly GCA_932273885.2 of Leucozona laternaria. Taxonomy (NCBI): domain Eukaryota; kingdom Metazoa; phylum Arthropoda; class Insecta; order Diptera; family Syrphidae; genus Leucozona; species Leucozona laternaria. The sequence continues at coordinate 57,268,814 of OW026367.1, read as the reverse complement.
AAGAAAAAGTCCAATGGGGTGGTGGCCAATTGATGTCACCTCCGCTAGAGAAACTCTTTCCTCAAATCTTTCATGTTGTTGATGTCATTTACATCCATATTATCCAGTTTGGGCCAACAGAAATTGGTTATCACCGATCCATAGCACTATAAATTGATGGTGATGGCAATGACATCGTCGTCTTCAAAGAAGTACGGGCTCTCACTGACGGTGGCGATGTTTTCAGTAGATCTTGAGTTTCGTTAACGCAAAGGGGTTGGCTGATTTTTCACTGAATCTGTCAACTAAAATTTGGCCACCAAATTTTGGATAATCGACTTGGAAGGACAACCATGTAAGCCGTAAAATGAGCGCAACGCACGTATCGTTGCCGCAAAAGATTTTGATATTAAAGTTTTTATATGAAGGTTTTTATAATACAAATTTTATATACTACTGAAATACATCAGCCAAGTAGAAGACTTAGCACTATTTAATTGGACTTGTTGAATTATTGATTCAAAATAGCTTTTAACGGCCTTTAGTCCATAAAAATTGGCGTTTTATCATTTGGTCGTACCAACTGTTCAATTGTGTAACTTGCCATGGTACCTGAATATTTGGCATCAGTAACTGAATAACAAACAACAGATTTGACAAATGTCACCAAAACAACCTGGCCGCTACTATCACAGGCCGCTAAAATCTACACGCGCTAACCCTTTACAATCACGAAATAAATTAAAATCGGACACCAGTTTTTGTGGTTACCCTAATTCACCATATAAATAGCAACATTTTGAAAAATATCCAGCCTTAAATTAATCTCCTTATATCATCCTATGAATATTATATTTAAAATACAAGAACAGTTTTCTAAAATCGGATACCCTATAAAAAGCTCACAAATTTTTTTGTCAGTAGTATTTTGACTGCAACACTTAGAAATTTAGCTAAGGAATCCTGTTCATAATACGTAACTGATATTAGTTAATGAAATCTTATAAAAGCATGTATACTATTTCTTTTGCGTTCAAAAGATGGCGCTATTTTATTTTAAAAAGGCGAGTATTTTAATGCAACGCTGCTGTGACAAAATTTCAAATTCCAAATTTACATTCTATCAAAAATTAAAATATTTTTTTTTTAAATAAAAATCAGCAAAAAGCGTTCTAGTTCTTTTGTCTAAAAACATGATCCAGATTTTTTTTCAATACTGATACTGTAAAGAGAATTTACTACCAAAGAAATGTTAAGAGATTAATTAATTATATGCATACACTGACACTCCCTTGACCAAGTAGGTAATCATCAGCTTGGGTTTGTGTTCCCTATTGGTTGGCCACTGGACAAGTATACTAGGAACTTTTAATTGGACCTTTTGGTGAGAAATCTTAATTCGATTTTTTTTTTAACTCAAATCCTGAAATTTATATGCCAAACTTTTGTACACTCCTGTCTTAAAACATTCATGAAACATGATAAAATTTTAAGACCATTCCACCTACGAGAATTGCAAATCTTATAAGATTGTCAATTGAACTTAACACAAATTTCTGCAAGCTATATAACATCAATTAAGTCAGACTTCACCATAAAGCCACATGGATTACTTGTTCCGGAAGCAATAGCCACAAAATACTCTCTGCACAGTATTTCTTGATTTAACTGAACGGAATAACAACCCCAACTACCTAGAAAGAAAGAGATAGAGAGAAGTCGCACAACAACAACAACAAAAAATACTCTCGACGACGACGAGGAATTACAAAACTAACAAAACCAAAAAGTATGTATATATTGTTGGAAGGCATTGAATTTGCATATTTTATTCATCAGATGAATTCTAATCGACAAATCCCGTTACAAAATGATAATAATAATTGTCACTTGCAATGTTATAGCCCGAAAGAAGTGCCAGCGACACCTATAAACGAGTAAGAGATAAAACCTAATCGGTATTTAATTTGTTTTATTGCTTTTCTTGCCAAGTCACATTGTGTACGAAATCAAATTAACCAACCATACGATATTTAAATTTTCCCATCCTGGTCTGTCGGTTTCGATGTCGATGTCGATGTCGGTCGGTCGTTCGTTTTGCGTTCAAAGTACTAGGTATGAGTTGGTATTTATTTTTCATTCATCCATTGGAAAAGAAAAGATAACTTGGTAAACTAACTCTAAAGGCCGATGCGATGTATACAGTAGGACAATTTGAACTGAAAACTGGATATAAATCAACCGTTAGTAAGATGTCTCAGAGCAAGTTTTGACTGCAGTTAAAGCCATTTCACAAATATCTAAATTCGTGTAGTGAGGGACTAACATATTGATCAAGATGAATTTCCACCTCTTATCATGACAAAACGCCTAAAAGCATTAAATAATAATAATACACCACTAAATAAATCACACAGTTAGAAGACTTGGCACAATTAAACTGGACTACAGCTGTTCTTACTACTTCAGCTGCAGCTTTACATTTAAGCCCTCTCAAAGAAATATTAACAACAAAAAACAACTTGAATGAAAATTCATACAATTTGCAAGAAATTCACAGCATTTTTTCTTGAACAGAAATGATTTAATTAGTAAAAGTTAACAGGGTGTCCCGTGAATAATGGATAACCTTGCAACTGGGTAAAGTTGGCCTTGAGACCTTTCATCAGAAAAAAATATAAAAAAAAATATTGCCCATGTGGTCTCCATGTTATGACGATTTTTCAATTTTTTTTTTACGACTTTACTCAAATGTCTGAACACTGCGACCACGAGTGAATGATTCTCATTGTTTTTTTTATTTTTATAATATTCTTGAATATCTTTACCTACTAATAATAACCAATAAAAGATAGTCAAATTTAATTTTTAAAATTATTTTTTTTATACAAAAACGATAAAATATTTCTTTTCACTAAAGTTTGATCATCTCTAAAAAAATATCTAAGGTGGGCGGTAGAAGGAGTATAAGTCAAAATTTGGCCAAAATGAGATGAGTACACCATTCGACTCTAAAATTGATGTGGCATTTTTGGAAAAAGCAGTATAAGTCTATTGCGCATACAAATCACTATAAAAGGCAGTGGTCAAAGTAACATATATCCATAAATGAGACATAATCCTGAGAGGTTAAAAGAGTATAAGTCAACTTATACTATTATGATCAAATAAGGGGTTATATTTTTTTTTTGACTGACAGGTAATATTTCATTGACTTGTACTCAAATGACCAAGTAATTCGGTTATGCTATTCATTTTTTCTCACTTGGTCCATAAATAGTTAATATAATAACCATGGATGAAGCTGGAGAAGTGATGTACAAAACCAGTTTGCAGGAGAATGAATACTTTACTTATTTCAAAAGAAAAAAATAAGTTTTTAATGCGAGCGTGCTACCCTTAATGCCGCTGTTGCCGGCAACTAAATTAAACAAACAACTCCGAGCAACTATGTTTTAATTTGTTATTGTTTATTGATTTTACTAATATAAGTCACTTTTCGAACAAAATTTTAGTGGGCAAATGAGTACAAGTCAATATTCCTTCCTACTTTACTTCAATATTATAATATGTGATTTATAAATAAATAACATTAAAAAATACGTTTTCTATTTTAGAATTCGGCATAAAAATAGAAACTCAGTTTAATTTAAAAACAAAAATCAAAAAATTAAAGGTTTGAAACGTTTTTTCCCTTTCCTGAAAAATTGCAATTTTTGACATATACTCCTTCTACCGCCCACCTTAGATATAAACTTGTCTATTTAATGTTCTTTCTAAAATGGTACAACACATGTTTGTGTTCTCAATAATAACCAATAAAACTAGCTTCTAACCTACTGAAAGAGGTTTTTTAAAATTTACTCAAATAAAAATTAAGTTACAGTACTCAATTATTACGCCCCCAGCCTAGGCTTGCGAGCTTTAGACAGGAGGGGGGTAAAGATCCCCTTTACTAGTATTTCGCGAATATTTTAAAAAACAAGCATATAAGCGGAAAAGTCCACATCACAAAATGAAAGTAAATAAAATTTTCTACAAAAAATGTCATACATATTTTCGCTAGAAGCGATACTAAGGGAGATGCGGGGTGAAGAAGTTTTAAAAAAATCTAAAAAATCGACAATTACCTTACAAATTTAGTGTTTATTGTTCCTGGGTTGGCAAAGAGAGTGTTAGGAGCCCTCCTCCGCTTCTTCTATACATAAGTTGGATGTGCTGATGCCCATTCTACTCGTGTGGCAACATTCTACTCATTGAGCTGTTAGGATGCCAACCATGAGGGATAGTTGAGCCCTGCTTAACTTGAGTAAGTGTTCTGTATTTTTCTTATCGAGATTCGGCCATACGTTCCTCGAGACCCAACAATTGTCAATTACAGACGATTTGTCGTTTGCGATTTCGATTTCGAGGAAATTCTGATGAATTCTACTATTTTCTTACTCCAGTGGCATAAGTACCGATATTTCGGTTTGGCTCCGATCAAGAGATGACCTTTTGTATGTATATCACGGTATCTTGGGACCATTATCGAAGGGTAACTGTGTTGGTTGCATTGAGTATTCTCAACTCGTTGCGAAAACCGGTCTACCAGTTTCGACTTTGTGACGATTGGGGAGATTGCCTTAATTGCCCCCTGGCTGTCAATAAAGATATAAATGTTTTTATTTACTATTTCACATGGTGGTAAGACTTCTTGCGGCGGCAAGAACTGTCATTTCCTCTTGAAAAATGCTACAAACTATGTAGGTAGTAATAATGCATCACAATTAAAAAATCAGTGTTTCGCACTTAAATATTGAATACTGAATATTTAAGACAAAACTACTAATTAATGAAGTTAAACTTTAACAAAAACAGTTTGAATAAAATTTTCAATTTTTCAAAAATTTTAGTTTGAAAATTATTTTTTTTTTTGAAACTATTCACTACAACAATTATTTGATATAAAAGTTAAATTAAAGAATGGATTTGGCAAAGTCTTTTGTAGCATCTTATTCAAAAAACCCAGTATATTTGGTTAGAAATTAACTTTAATAAAGTCTAAAAGACGTTCTTAGAACGTATCAGTAAAATAATTAGTAATTAAATTAATAATATCAGGTGGCTTGTGGTTAAAACAACTGCTTCGCTGGGGTAAATGTTTGCTTCGCTTGTGTAAATGTTATTTGGACGGCTTTTTTGAGTTAACCTATACTATACCAACAGTTATTAGAAATCCGTATTTATTCTATATACGTTGATTTATGGTTATTTTGAAACCATTTCCAGTTAAAAGTAAATGATATTTTGTATAAATAATAACAATTAATATACATTCTAGTAATTATATTTATTTAATTAATAATTTTAATATGCTTAATATTGTTAGAATGATTATTTATATTTATCATCAGTAGTTCTAGTCATTGTATCAGAAATAGTTTTATTCCTGTCAAGAGTAAAAAGAACCGTTTTTAATTTTGTTTTAAATTTATTGATTTGTCTTTAAAACTTACTTTTTTTCGGAATTGTTCCTTCTCAGCAAAACTCGTAAAGGTCGAGCCGGTAAAATAGGTATTTTACAATGGTTAGCCTGGTTTTGCCCCTAAGAAAATACAAAAAAATAAAAAATATTTTACGCTTACACTGGAAGTTATTAATAGGTAAAAAAATAACCCAAATTTGGTATTAATAAGGACAAAGTAACCAAAATCAAACTTAAAGAAATTGATAATTAAAGCCATACTTTATAGAATATAAAATCCAAATAATAAGCAGGTACAAATACATATATTAAAAATAACTATTGTACTTTAAATTACTATTATTTTCCCTCAAAAAAACAGCCTCAAAGTAAATAAAAACACAATGAGCCGTATTCATAGTTCTCTGATAAGTTCTTATTTTGTCTCTGTTAAGCTTAACTGTTATTCGTAAAGAACTTAAACCCATGTTTAAACTATAAACTGGAGTCTGAAAATAGACAAGGTTAAAGATGTTTTTAACTCTAATAAAAGTCACAATTTCTATTTGGTGTTCTAATTGCACCTAGAAAGTTGGGCGTGACATTTGGTAATTTCCACCTCCTAAATCGATTGCCGTTTTTGTATCCATCCGAGCGCCGCACCAAAAGTTTTGGAACATTTTGACACCTGTCAAACTTAAAGTGTTCTAGTGGACTCAGAACGTCGGGCGCGACAAACGTTGGTGATTACACATATTAACCATTAGTCAAACAAACAATACAGTGCCACAGCTGTTTTTAGTCGTTTTTTTTTTTCAATTGAAAGGAATTGTAATAGAATATACCTTAGACTTGTTTCTAATTAAACAGAGTTGCCAAATTCTCTATGAATAGCAGCTGTGTCTAACCGGGGTGTTAAATTTAGAGTCCATCAGTTCAGTTAGAATCGAGTTTATAATATGACTATGAATATGCCCCAATGAAAAGAGAAAGAATCGATTGAATTGATTTAAAATATTAATGGGGTGGTATACAGATTGATTTAAATCAGTTATTTGAAAATTTATTTCAAAACTTGGAATTAGATTTGGTTAATTTAGTTTAAATCAAAAAAAACTGTATTTAAAAAAAAAAAAAAAAAGTAATTTAAAATTTAGTACAAACTAGGAATTAATTTGTACCAAAGTCTTAGATGCATAGTGTTAGATGATGTGTGCTGCAGCTAAAGCTCAAGCTGATTGTTATAGAAAATATAAATTGAATACAAAATTCCAACCAAAATGCTGAAGCTTATAAAGGAAAAACATACCGAAAAGAAAACTTGGATGTTCAAAAATCAAGAATAGGTACATAAATAATATTAGGTACTCAAATTTCCTATAATTTGGGATCAATAATTGAGGAGTGACTTTTCACAGAGAGATTTAAACAGTTTTCACGGTTTTTGAAGCTATGTAAGTAGTTTTTTGTTCATATTATGATGCTTAATTAAGACCCTTAGAGTGAAGTCTGAAATAAAAACAAAAGTTATATGTGTTCCAAAAAATTGGAAATTTAAAATTTCCCTTTTTAAATTTGTGAGAAATTACTTAAAATTTAAAAGTCACTCCCTAAAGAAATTTGGACAGAATCAAAATATTTTGGTGATAATGGTTGTCTATAAGAAGGCATTTTTGAGTTTATTCTGTATTTAAAAATGATGATGTTAACCAACTTAAACTAGAATTTTATTTTTTTTTTATAGACATTTAGAATAATAATTATGCCTATACTTTAAGTTACCTTCCTTGGGAATAAAGTTTTGTAAATATTTTTCAGCTTAATAGTCAATCTGCTCCAGTGTGATGCTCCTAGCTCCATCATAGTCCTGTAGTGCTGGGGGAGACATTACAAGTACATTTCCGTAACGTAAAACTAACAATATTATAAAAGCAACAGTTCCGAGGTACGAGATAGTAAGTATAGATATAGGTATAGGTATAGGTTATACTCTTGTAAATCCTTTATAACAAAAACCTTATTAAGAAACCTTTTGTGCTCATCGTCATCGTTGTACCTATATATATTGTATATGTAGATACAGACGTCGTTGCTGTATATCGATAAAAGTTAATTGAGTGAGTTCCAGAAAGAATCCCAGCGAGTGAGTCGGTATGGGATAGAAGTGATGGTGGTTTAAGATTGTGTAAGGCAAAAGAGCTCTCCACACCTCTCGAATAACCCAAAGAGTTTCTAAGAAAGGATTTATTCTATTAGACATTGCATTTTGTCTATGTGTTTATTTTCTGTTTTGTGTTTCCTTCTTCTTTTTACTTTTTCATTTTTATTTTTAAATAAGGAGAGGTATTGGCAATGCAATAAAAAACTTATATCTTTTCTAAAAATTTAATATTTGCAATTTTGTTATAAAATCGAAAAAATTTCGGGATAACTCTCAATCAGCACCAACTTGCACCCAAAACGCACTGCCACCGGCCGCCACTCCAGCACACTGATATGATATGTATAAACACTACACATGTCATATGTAATTATATTCACTTAAAAAAAAAAAAAAAAATTTAAGTTTACTAGCGAGGATGCTATCATACAAGTGCCCCTTTCAAAACATAGGTCATTCCACATTTGAACTTTGTGCGACTCTCTGTCTTGAGATTTTGGTTGATGTGTCGGTTGTCGGGCGTTAAAGCATTTTTTTTTTTGATTCAGGCAAAATGATACATTTTACTCTGCAACCTTTAGCTCTTTTATGCCCCCTTCTGAAGCTGGATGGGATTTCTCATTCTACAGATGGTCTGCGAAATAAGCTTATGGAGGATAGAAAGCTTAAAAGAAGGAGTTTCGACCGTCTCAGCTTTGGGAGTTCGTTCTATAATGGCAATGTTTTGGTTCTTACAATTTCTTTTTTGAGATTACATTCAGCACACTTCACAATGGAATTTACTTCTGTCTTGAATATCTTGTAGAGTGTCCCATTGGCAAGGAGAGTCTGGTTCTAGGCCCAAAGATTCCTATGATCCAGTCCCTTCACTTGTTCCTGATCTATTTTTCTAAAGTGACTTCCTAGCTGTGATTAGTGCGTTTCTCCTATGCCATGCAACCGCACCATAGGTAATGATGGGTCTTACCATCAGTGTATACATCCATCTGAAGATGCTTTGTTTGCAGCCCTATGTTTTACCTACAAGTTCCTTGCATATCATGAGGGCTTTTGTGGCTTTTCCGACAATTAATTCAACGTGTTTATTCCAGAGGATGTGATATCCCTAGATATTTAACTTACCTCTGGGTCAGGATTTCTTTGCCTGCCAACCGAAAAGGTTTCATGGTTTGGAGAAGCCTCTTTCAGTAAATAGTATCTACTGGGGTTGATGTTTAGTCCCACTGATAGCCACCATTTCCTTGTCATTGACAGTCGTCTTTGGATTACATCGCAAAGAGTTCCTTCGAACTTTCACAATATTGTTATTACAATGTCATCAGCAAAGCCAATGCAGTTTATGCCTTGGGAAGTAAGACTTTCTATAGTAATTCATCAACTACAAGACTCCACAGCAAGGGTGATTAAACTCCTCCCTGAGGACAGCCTCTTGTTGTTATGACCTTTTGGACCCTTTGTCCTGCGTGTGATTCTGCCGTTCTTGTGCCTAGCATTTCGCTTATCCATCTGATTATGCTCAATTCTTCATGAGAGATATATAGATATAGATACCTAACTTGGGAAACCGTTTCAAAGCTGTCACAGAACACCAGATTTTAATAATTTTTTTCTCAATTGCGGCTCTAGCGTCTGCTATCTAAGAAACAGGGCTCGTTTAATTTTGGAAAGCAACATTCATTTGTATATGGATAAGTCAATTCAGCGTGTTCGTACGACTTCAATACGCAGTTAACTCTGTAGGATTAAGTGGTGTGTCCTGTCAGAGGCATGCCGAGGAAAAGTGGGCAGCGACATCATCAGAAGCATCAAGTTGCAACACAGTCGTATATATATGTAGGTAAAAGGAAAAGAGAGCATACAAAGCTAACAATAAAGGATATTTGAATAGAGTTTTGTTTAAAGAACAAAGGCACCTCTATTCCTATATATTCCCACCTTATATGCATCCCTACAAAAAAGCTGATTCACTATGCGTGATACAACAACCATAAAAGAAGCCCTTACCACCGTTTCTGTAAGCTGATTTCTTCCAACTTAAAATGCAAGAAAAGATCTGGGTTGTTATTGTTGCTGTTTTTGTGTTGTTCCTTCTTCCTCTTGTGATGGCATATACCTAGCCGAACCGTAGGGCTCCCAAATCATTTCAAAATGACTATGACTAGGATGGTATGGAAACTATATAAAGGAACAGCCTCACAGCCTCTCTCATCCTTGTCAGTTTCTTATGGGAAAGGTGCATTCACCTTTTCTGTACACAATAAAAACAATAACAATAAAATGCATGATGCAAGTAGCGCCGCATATAGGCAAAAAATCGCAAGGAAGAAAGCAAGGACATGATGGCACTGATGTGATGAAAAGGCGTCGCCTCAAAAGATGCCAGATACCCGCCCTACTCTTTTATCTGGCACATTCCACACTTTTAATATTTTATTTTTTTTTATATATACTTGTAAAATATGTTTTCTAGGTTATGATCGTAGAGGTCTCTATTGTTGTGTTGTGCTATGCTATGCAACTTATAAGGGACTTACGAGTATTGTGTAATTTCTTGAATGTGTCTCTTTTTATCATTACTTGGTACCTATACCTATGTAATGAAGATATTAATACGTCGTCATATCGTCTTCGTTGTGGTTGTCTCTGTGAAAAGAATTCAATTAAGCTGAGAAAAAAGCAGCTTTTGTTTGTCTTGAATGATGAAGAGAAAAATTGGGACAAGAACTGGAATTGATGATTGCTGAATGCAATGCTGATTGAAATATGTCCTTTGTTGGATTGGCGCTAATGCGAAATTATTGTTTTTGTCAAGCCTTTAAAATACCCTTGAAATGTATACAAACTGATATATAAAAATGCAGTAAAAATAAATTTGAATTTCCAATCTATTTTGCCAGTAGAAAGTCGACCTCTGGATTTAAATCAAACCTGACATTAAGATGGTAGAGATCTCGAAAATAGTGGGTCCGGAAATTTTGTCTGTCAATCTCTATGTCTGTGTGTACCTCGTCCTAGAGCCTAAAGCACTGAATCGATTTTCTTGAAATTTTTAACTTAAGCTACGATTAGACGGTCAACGCAAATGGTCAACGCTTTGACTCTCTGACGTCAGAATGATGTAAAATATTATGCCAAATTTGCTAAGTCGTGTGTATTTTACGTCATTCAGACGTCAGAAAGGCAACGCATTGATAGTCTAATCGTAGCTTTAAGGTATTTTTTAATGATTACCTAGAGGGGAAAATAACGGTAGGTACCAGCAATCCAATACTTATAAAAAGGCTTATTTATCTCGGAAACACATTTAGCGATTTGTATAATAGTTTTGTCTTCAAAAAATAATTACAAAGAACCGTTATCAACGGTACCTGCCATAGATTTGTTTTTATTTGCCGAACTTCATAGCAAGATACAGATTCGTAAAAAATCAAACCGTCTATGAGTCAGTCTGATCAGATACAGCCTAAACAAATGGAAATAAACTCAGTCGATTTAAACTTGGAAAAAATCAGTTTTTTAATATTGGCTGATATGAATAAAAAGGAGCACCTTCTCAAAAGTCAACTTTTAAGAGCAGGGTCTATCCTTTTGGTATGAATAAAACAATTAAGAAGGTGTTCAAGGGTTGAGCATCTACGTGTTTGATCAGCATCTCATCAAAATAAGCAACTGCTCCATTAGAAGGTATGAATAAAGCAAAGCACGTACTAAATCAAGAGGAGCACCTGCTCCTATTTGTGGGTTAGCTCATTTGATTGCTCAACGTTGAAGTAAATAGCCCTTTATAATTTTCCATAGTTGGCGGAGGTCATGACAATTTTATATCGCATGGTCAAATTCTATAAAAGAAGAAGAGATAAGGATTTTCAAATGATTATTGTGTTCTGTACAGATTCAATAAAGAAAATGTGGATGTCATAGTGAATCATTTTCTTGGGAATACATAGTTCAGAAACAAAGGGTGGTGACTTAACAAGCATTTAAAAAATGCGAATTTTCCTTCGCTACATAGGCGGTCCAGGTTTTCAAACTGCAGTTGGAGAAGACATTGGAGAATAGTCCAGTACACGGTCTCTAAAACTGTTTCCCCAGTAAGTGCTGCAATAATCGTATGACATCGACCAAATAATAGTCAAAGTTAGTATTGCACAGATGAATGTTGGAGTTGGGGCGGGTGTTTTCTCGGAGGCATTGAAAATAAATAACTCTTATCGCCTACCTAACACCTCCAGCGTATTTCAGGCCGAGGTACTAGCTATTAAAGAAGCCTGCAGGGTACTCAAACAAAAAATAATATCTAACCAAAATATCCACAATGTGGCCATCTGTATAGACAGCCAGGCTGCAATCAAAGCAATTGATAGCTGCCTGGTAACCTCAAAGTTGATAAATCAATGCAGAGGTGAGCTCGCAGGCTTTGGCGAAAGCACTAAAATCTCACTCATATGGGTCCCAGGCCATAGTGACATCCAACGCAATGAGCACGCAGATGAGCTTGCCAGGCAGGGATCAGCCCTTCCCGTCTCTCAGGCAGAAGGAGTCGACCTTCCACTGGGATTCGTGAAGGGCAAAATATATGACCATTTCCTACCTGAATCAATAAAAAGGTGGCAAGGTCTGTCAAACTGTAAGATATCTAGGAAGATTTGGCCTACCTATGACAAAAACAGATCAATTGAATTAATAAAGCGAAATAGAACAGATACGGCCAGGATCGTTGCAGTCATCACTGGCCATTGGCCAATAGGAGAACACGCGGCTAAGCTACGGATACCTTTTAATAGTTTCTGCCGAAGCTGCAAGAATCCCCTAGAGAGAGAAACCATCGAACATTTTCTCTGTGACTGCCCAGCCCTGGCCAGGTCTCGCTTCCTGGCATTTGGAAGCCCTTTTCTTGATAACCTAACCGTGCTGTCGAACAAAAGGATAAATGACTTTATCTCTTTTCTAAATAGCACCAGATGGATCTAATAGATCAAACAATAACTTCACCACAGCACTTGCATTGGAAGTGGGAGGACTGGCGATGGTCTAACGGGATTCGGTGAATCGGTAGTCGTGGACTGTATCGCTATCGACTACGGTTCGGGCCGATCCCCGATGGACCATTGCTGGGCTAATAAGTTAGGTAAAACACTATAAATACAAAAATCATATACAAATATCGTCACTAACTCCCCGCACTACCTCTTAATACATAACTGGGGAAGGACTTAAAAGTCTGCCAAAACCTAACCAGGTTTACCTTGACTTTGAAAAAGCCCAACCACAAGTAAATCTAGTGATAGGTTATACGGACGGCTCTCAACCCAACTACCTAGCACACAGTGTGAGCTTAACATTCCCCTGAGGTCGAGAGTACAGACCAAAACCTAGTCCCTATATCAATCAACAAACTCGGCTTTAACTTTTCGGACAATCACCACCTCTATAACTGGTGCAAACCTTAAAGCACTCATATATACCTAGTAGGTATTACCTTGCTTAGTATAGGCACAGCCACGAGTGGATCTGGTGAAGGGCTATATGGTTGGATCGCAACCCTACCGGAACCACCTAGCACACAGTCGTGAGCTTGGTGCTCTTGTAGGGCTGCGTGATAAAACAATAACCTAGTCCCCCAAGTAATTTTGTCTAGTTTAATAAAAGAAAAAAAAAAAAAAAAACAACCCCTATATCAAGAAACAAATCAGGTCAAACGAGTTATGGTATCAAAACGGCGCACAACAGCGCTAATTGGGTTCTACGGGAACAGGTGTTCTCAGAACCGCCATTTTACCTACCTACCTACCTAGTATTGCACATCGATTTGAACTTTTTTTTTTTAATTGTGTTCTACATTCCTCCTAAGAGTTTAATTGATATTTATAAATTACACGTTCAAAATTGTCAATATTATTAATCTAAGTTAAAAGAGAATCAGCATGTTATTATACTTGCAGATTTTAACCTACCCTGACTTTGAAGAATTACAACTTATTCATTTTAATGTTAAAAATAATTACTATAGATCGAGGTGATAGATTCATTTATGAGGTATGATTTAGTAAAAATTAATAGCTGTAAAAATAGCTTAAGTCGCATATAAGATCTTGTTTATGTTGATAAAAAGAACTAAAAAATTCAAGTTGAAGAATGTTTATATCCGATTGTTCAAAACTCTTTTCACCATATTGCTTTGGACATTAATTTTGAATTTTACAAATATACCAAATACAATTGTAAAAATGTTATACTCAACTATAAAAAATCTAATTTTCAGAACATAGCAAGTTATATGTTGAGTATTCCGTGGCATCTTAAATTTAATCAATCCGATTTATTAAATTCTTATAATTTTGTATTGATTCTCTGAGATGTGCAGTTGGTATGTATGTGCATAAAACAAGAATCAAAAGTAATTAAAAGCCCCGTGGCTTAACAAAAGGCTTTGTTTATTTATTTATTTGATCAACTGCAGACTTAAGTCTAAGTTGTTTAGGTATAACTGTACATTAATGAATAATAACAAAATAAATAAGAAAAAAATTATGTAGCTAGATACATTGCAATCAAAGTAATTTACAATAATTAAAAAAAGAAACACAAGATAAAATACAATTTGAAATTCGTTAAGAAGACAATACATTTTTTTTAAGACAATCTTTAGACAAATTAAAATCAATGATATTATAAAAACAGTTAAAATGTTTACACATTACATTAACAGGTTCATTTAAACCATAATTAGATGTAGCAAATGATGTATAAAAAAAATCAGGATCGCGGGTTGATCTAGGTCGAGAGTTTATATTCAGCATACTCAGGATATGGACAGGATTAATTGATCCAGATAAAAGTTGAATGAGGAAAAGGCAATTATTAACTTCTCTTCTTTTCTTAAGCGTTGATAGACTAAGCAAGTTCAAACGATGTTTCATAAGGTGGAAGATGTTCATTTGGGTTCCATGGCAGATGACGAAGGAAACAGTATATGCAGGACACCATACACAGCTACAATATTCCAGGATAGGACGGACCAGTGCACAATGGAGGATTTTTGAAATATAAGGATCATTAAATTCCTTAGAAAACCGCTTAATTAATCCAAGGCGGCTTCTAGCCTTGCTTATTATAATGTCGATGTATGAGTTAAATGACATATTGACGTCAAACAAAACTCCTAAGTCGTTGAATGAATCTACACGATCAACTAGGCTTTCGTCAATAAAGTAAGAAGATAAAAAGGGTTTTCTCTTTCTAGAGTATTTCATCACTTTGCATTTATTTATATTGAGATCCATTCCATTTGAAATGCAACATTCGGAGGCTCTGTCAATATCTCTTTGTAGAAATAAGTGTCCACTTGGAGTCGTGTAGCCATTAAAAAGTTTAAAATCATCGGCAAAGAGTAATATATTTGAGTAAAGAATTTCCATGCCAATGTCACTAATAAAAATTAAGAATAAAAGCGGTCCAATATGACTACCTTGAGGAACTCCAGACAGCACATATAAATAATTTTGGGCAGGCAGTTTTTAAAGTTAACAAACTGCATTCGGTTATCTAGATATGATTTAATCCAAGTTAGAATCCACTCTGGAAACCCATATTTTTCAAGTTTTAGCAAAAGAATAGAGTGGCTAACTCTATCAAATGTCTTTACTTAGATCAGCGTAAAAAACATCCGTTTGAAGTCCATTTTGCATATTCACATTCAATTGGTTTGTAAATTCCAGAAGATTCGTTGTTGTTGACTTATTCAATCAAAAACCATGTTGTTCAGGAACAATGATTGATTTGCAAAAGAATTGATTGTGATTGGTGACTATGTTTTCAAAAAGCTTTGGTATGCATGAAAGTTTTGCAATTCCTCGGTAATTCTCAGCATTGTTCTTGTTCCCACTCTTGTGAAGAGGTATATTAAACGAAGACTTTCCACAAGTCAGGAAAAACACCAGACGACAGCGAACAGTTAAATATATAAGTAATTGCAGAACATATGTAGGATTTACAAGTTTTAACAAATATAGACGGTATGTTGTCAGGACCATACGAACATGTAGGTACTCTTTAAGTCGTCTATATATTGCACTACTTCCGCTTCAGTCAGTCTTAAAAAAGGTATATCACAGTTTAATCGATTTCTTAAAGAATTATCACAGTATTTTGGATTGCACGCAGTGTACGTTTGTTGGAAAAAATCTGCAAATATGTTACTTATTTCTATATCACAGGAGGAGGACTTATTATTATATTGCACGAATGGTGGAAAACTTGAAGCTTTCCTTTTAGAGCTTATAAACTGCCAAAAGATTTTAGGATTTTTTGAAATATTGCACTTTATCTGATTTATGTAGTTGTTATATTATGTTGTCCTCAATGAATTTTTAAAATTTGTAATTTAAGTTTCAAAAAAACTTACAAAACTTACAAACTTCTTCAAAAATCGTTTAATAATTCTTCAATTAAGGACAAGTAATATTCAACTTGAAAGGGAATTCAATTTTCTGAACAACATAAATAATAACAAAAAAAAAAGTGGAATTGCTAAAAATATGCAATATAAAGGTGAAACTTATTCTGATATGCCAACAATTTGTAATATATTTGCTGAATACTTTAAATCCAACTATTCTAATTCCTGTAATCAACAGTCTGCTGTTAGCAAATACAATGCTGACAGTGTGATTAATATTGGTCATTAATTTATCAGTAGTTTTGATGTAGAAAAAGCGCTTTCGAATTTGAACAGCGATAAACAGCCTGGTCCAGATGGAATGCCTCCAATAGTTTTGAAAATGTGTGCTGCATCACTTACAGAACCTATTTCCTACAATTTTAATTGCTCTCTTTCTAAAGGTGAGTTTCTTTCTGGCTGGAAAAAATCTTTTATAATTCCTAGATTCTTAAACCAGGCCCCAAGCAGGAAATATCAAACTATCGCCCAATTTGTAAGTTGTCAACGATTCCCAAACTTTTTGAAATGCTTGTTTGTGATAAATTTTCGTTTATGCTAAAGGAAATAATATCACCTTTCCAGCACAGCTTTATTTCCTGTAGGTCAACAACTACCAACCTTTCTATTTTTTTCTTATTTTGTTCTTAATAAGCTTGAGGAAGGGAATCAAGTTTATGTAATCTATACCGACTTCGCAAAGGCTTTCGATAGAGTCAGCAACTCAATTCTACTGAACAAACTTTTAAGAATTGAATTCCATTCTAATATTTTGAATTGGCTGTCATTTTACCTTATAGGGCGCAAAATAACTTTTAAGAAGAAAGAAAACACTTTTTAAAAAGAATATAAACTTTATTAGAAAAGAACAATATCTTTGACTGTACACGATGATGGTGAAACTAGAAGTAAGTGATGGTTGCTGGAGCTGCGGTTAAGATGGTGATGATGTTCGATGTGTGATCTTGATTCCTCGCATCGAAGATCGTTCAATGTTTATGTTATCCGAAGTGGCGGTTGTTGGTCACATCGAAGATTGTCCATTGTCCAAGTATATGTTATAAGATTTGTAGGGGACCAATGTTTATGTTATCGAACGTTGTTTACGTTATCGCTCAGGAATGTGGGAATGCTATTAAAACTGAGCGTCGTTTTTGGTTCGGTTTCAAGTGGCTTATTGAAAGTATCTGGGTTGTGTGGTTGAATAGGGTGAGAAGATGTATACGTAACTCGCACTCAGTTCGTATCTATTGACAATTTTCTTTCTACTCCCATATGTGTGTCCTTGGACCGCTCCTGTTTCTTATTTTAATCAACGACTTGCCAGATGTTTTCTTAAATTTTGTTCGTCTATTATTTGCGGACGATCTATAAAGTTTTTTAGATGCATTAGACAAAATGATGATTTCCTTCGTTTGCAAGATGACCTTAACAGGCTGACCGAATGGTGTAGGATAAATCAATTATTATTAAACGTTGCCAAATGACAATGTTTTTCTTTCTGTCGATCTTACTCCCCAATTTGCTTCCAATACAGAACTAGCAGTATACTATTCTGGAAAGAGTCAATGAAAAGAAAGATCTCCGCGTAGTTTTGGATACTAACCTTAATTTTATAAAGCATGTTGAAGCTAATTCCATGCTAGGTTTTATTAAACGTAATTCAATAGATTTCACAGACCCTTACACTCTTAAATATCTATTTTGTGCATATTTTAGGTCTATTTTAGAATATTGCTGTGTGGTTTGGAACCCATTCTATTACACTCATTCAAAGAAATTAGAAAGTATCAAAAAAAAAAATTCACAAGATTCGTCGTATGGAAACTTGGTTGGAACATTGAAATGCCTTCTTATACTACAAGATGTCGGCTTATCGGCTTAGAGTCACTTGAGAAATCTTCTCTTTTTTGTTTATTTTTGATATTTTGTCCCATTATATCAACTGCCCTCACCTTTTATCTCTAATTGATATAAATATACCTTCTCGCCAACTAAGAGAAAATAATCTTTTCCGTGAAAGTTACCATTGGGTGAATTACGCACTTGATGAGCCAATAACTCGCTGTGTTAGGGAAACTAATGCCATCTCCAATTTAGTTGATTTCAACTTTCATTACAGCAGAGTCACTTTTTGAAAAAAAAACATATTTTCATTTTTTAAATAATTGATTTTACGCATTTCATTTTGTATTACAAATTTATAAAGGGTTTTCCAATAAGAGGTGTTATTTTGATATTCAAAGAAAAATGGCATTTTTTGAGATAAATGATCGGATGTTTATTTCATTATAAAGAAAAAGGTATGCCGTTAATAATGGAACACAGCATCAGCCAAATGGCCGCCACGACCACGCTTACAGGACCATATCCTTTTCATGAAATTTTCCATAACCAAATCGCAAAGTGGCTGCTCTATGTCTTCGATAGCCTCACGAATTCCATCTTTGAGGTCTTGAATCGACGCTGGGCTGTTGGCGTAGACCTTATCTTTCACGTGGCCCCAAAGGAAGAAGTCGCAAGGTGTTAAATCACAAGATCTCGGTGGCCAATTGTGATCACCTCTTCGAGAGATAACACGGTCCGGAAACTTTTCCCGTAAAAGATCGATGGTTTCATTGCTTGTGTGGCACGTAGCGCCGTCTTGTTGAAAGTAAACGTTGTCCAGATCAATACCATCCAATTCCGGCCATACAAAATCATTAATCATCTCTCGATAGCGCAATCCATTGACCGTAACTGTTGCTCCAGCCTCATTTTCGAAAAAGTAAGGTCCAATGACCCCGCCGGACCATAAACCGCACCAAACAGTCACGCGCTGAGGATGGAGAGGCTTTTCAACAATAACTCTTGGATTTTCCGAGCCCCAGATGCGACAGTTTTGCTTCAGTCAAGATGATTTTTCGATGAAATTCCGGATCATTTTCATGCATTTCAAGGACCCAATCAGCAAAGACACGACGTTGTTGATGATCAGCCGGCTTGAGTTCTTGTGTTAACTGAACTTTATAAGCCTTAAGACCCAAGTCTTTATGCAAAATACGGTGTAATGACGTTTGTGGAATGCCTAATTCCAAAGAACGACGAGGAATGGACAAACCTGGATTTTCTTCAGCACTTTGGGCTACAACAGCAATATTCTCAGTTGTATTCTTCACATCACGAACTTGTCCCAACAGCTCGAATTTGTCCACCAATTTCTGTATTGCGGTCCGACAAGGTGCTTCACGACGACCCAAAAATGTTTTAGTTTTACGAACCGTCTCTGCCAAATGTTCACCATTTTTATAGTGAATTTTAATAATTTGCGTTATTGAAGCGTGTATCGTTCCATTTTTATTAATGGCGTAGTTTCTTCTTGTCAAATGTCAAAAAATGACAGCTTCAAAAGTGACAGCTACCGAAATAGCGGGCTATTCAAAATAACACCTCTTATTGGAAAACCCTTTATATATGTATTATATTTGTATTTAATTTGTATTTATATTTTTATTTGTATGTAGTCTGCAAGATGATTATTGTAATCTCTAAATGATGTAACTAATAAACTCAACTAATCCAGAAGTCAAACCATTGGATTAAATTCCCTACAACTACTGAAGAACTGCAGAATGTAAAATGCGAATGGCAAGAAAAATATAACTTTCTTTAAGCGATAGATGGACATTGATAGCACTCATGTTCCTATCATCGAACCAGTTGTTCATGGGGACGAGTGCGTTACCAGAAAAGGATTCCACAGCATTAATGTTAAGGCAACATGCATTCCAGAGAAGAATTTATGAGTATTAACCTTTCATGCACAGGTACGGTGCATGATTCACGAATTTGGAAAATTGCTCGCGTTGTTAAAATCATGGAATGGAATGAAGTTAGTGCCATTTTACTTGGTGATTCAGAATACGGACTTACTCCTTGACTTTAAACTACGTACTCCGATACAACGTTTTCCCATCCTTCACAATAAAATGCTAGTCAAAACAGAAAATGTTCGACGCTTTCATTTCTAAAACTAATTTTCAATAAAAAACAATACCGAATGAAATAAAAGCCTAAGATGGCTTTTTTTATAAGTCATAGAAATGATTTTCAAATTAAAAAAAAAAAAAACAATTGAATTTGACTCGGAGTATGAGAGCACCTCTACTCCGTGTCAAGGAGGAGGTGCTCATTGATTAGAGTATAATTCTATTCATACGAAACGGTAGCAAATACTTCTTTTTTGAGCACCTTCTCTGATTCTTTTGGAGCACCTGCTCCGAGTAAGTTCTCCGATTTATTCATATCACCCATTATCTAGAAGCTTTCAGACAACAACTGTTCTTATAGCCAAAAATAACAAAAGGTAGCTATGTACCTCTTCCATGCAAATGTTAAAAACCTTTCAGAAAAATCTTATTTTGCTCAAAAACTACTTTGACAATTTAAAAGAATATGTTTATGTGTGTCAAAATAGGCACAATCTATTATTTAACATTATTAAATTTTATATTTCACAATTATTAACAGTAGATACATATATATGTACATATTTTTGGAATTAAAAAAAAAACTTTTTTGAAAATTCGATATTTCAAAAACAGGTGGGTGATTTTTTTTAAATCCTATTTTTAACTTAACGTTAATATCTTAAAAATATTTTAAAATTCTATAAAAAATATATTTTGTTTTTGAAACCGCTCCTATATCATTCTCAATTTTGTTTCGCATGAATAAGGATTTATTAAATAAATCAGATGGTTTACAACGCGTGTTGATTTAAATCAATTCTCCAGTTTAAATAATATAATTTAAATGGATGCATAATATGTGTATCACAGTGCTATATTCTTCATTTTTGTATACCCACATAATACTAACTTCCAAGAAACTACATAATGTTTTTGGCCAATAATGGAAAAGTATAGGCTCAGATGAGTTGAGTACGAAATTCCGCATCACAAAATCCCGTATCACAAAATCCCGCAGCACAAAATTTCGCAGGATCTACTAAATACAACGCGACAGAGCATACAATTTTTCTTTCCCATAGGAATTAATTGGTGCCTCGATTGTATGAGGATCACTAAAAACGAATTTTACGACTATTTTTTCTGGGCCGAAGACTATGGTCTGGTGTCCGGATCTGGTCGGTCGACGGCAGTGGGCCTGAAGGGGGAGCTTCTGGAGCTGAGTCTAGAACTGGGACGGAGGTTCCTGGATCTGGGACAAAGCTTCTGGATGTGGATCTGGAACCGGGACAAAAGTTCTGGAGGTGGCTCTGGAACTTGGACAAAGGACAAATTTTTTTGTTTTTGGAAACAACTTTTTTACAAATTTAAAACCAAGCTCTGAAGGTGGGTCTGGAATTTGGACGAAGGACAATTTTTTTTTGGAAACAAGGTTCTGGAGGTGGATCTGGAACCGGGACAAAAGTTCTGGAGGCGGGTCCGGAACTTTGACAAAGGAAAATTTTTTTTCTTTGGAAACAAAACATTTTTCATATATCTAAACTTTGTTTTACAAATTAAAAAAAAAATGCTTTCTTAACTCCCTTTTTGGGTTCTCTAAACCACTCATGTATAACTCCGTTCAGTCGCCAGGCAGGCATCTAAGTCAACAGTTTTCTTGCGCAATAGTTATTTGGGTGGCACGCTTCACGGGTTCCAAGGATTTTAACTCCTTCTTTGAGGGGCTTTGTATCGCTCACGCAACTCCGTTGCTCCGCTTAAGGTATGTTCAGTCGCCTGGCAGGCACCAATGTCATCAACAGTTTTCAACTAAAATTAAACTCTTTTTCAATTTTCTTACTTTTTTTTTAATTTTTTTTTTCAAAAAAGAAACAAATAACATTTTTTTATTAAAAAAAAAAAAACAAAAAAAAAGTTTAGGAAAAAAGATGTTTTAGGGGAGAGTACGATAACTTTGGCGCCAAAAATTGATAATGGTTTCTTGTAGAAGGGTCAAAAGTAAGCATTTTTTACTATGGGTGGGGGGTCTACCTCACCCCGTTTAGGAGGTAGGTTCAATTTTGGAAAAAATGACTTAAAATTAAAAAATAATTATTAAAAAACAACGGCAACACTTACAGTAATTTAATATACCGTTTTTGAAAGCTAGGAATCTAAACTTTAATTTAAATTAAATTATTTTAGCCGATAGTTTTTTTAAAAAATTCGCAGGCAAACTCAAAATTTTGATAAAAAAAATGGAAAAAAAAGTTTAGACCAATTTTTCTCAAAATTTTGAAATGATGCGCTACATTGGCTGATAAAAGTTAATGAAAATATTAATTCTATGTCTTCCAGTTTTTGAGAAAATTGAAAATTACTAAAACTACTTTCTTATGAGATTTTTGTTTTTTGGTATTTACGTTGATTAGGTTCATCTTTGTAAGTTAAGTACAGCAATTCATTTAGCGTTACCGAGAATGCACCACGAGGAGGTAGAATTGCATTGCATTCCGCGTCCCAGTCGGTCAGCTATTGAGTAAGTCAGGAGTTAGTTAAAAATAGTAAAGTCAATGTTCATTTATTAAAGAGGTATGTAAGCCTCGTCAATGAAGTCATCGTCCGTACGGGTGTTACTCTCGAGTTCATTGAGTTCGTCGTTGATGGTGAAAAACCGAGGTTGTTTTGGTGGTAAAACACCCTCTAAGTGCTCACAGTGAACAGTGGGAGGGTCGAAGTCCTTTAGTTGCAAACCCATACTTTCTTCACCATCGATAAAACCTGGGTACACTTTTTTAACGTCTAGTAAAAATTCCATGATTTGGGAGCCCAAGTCGTCTTTATATTTTTGTTCAAGGCAGTATTTTCTTTCTATAAAATAAAAGTGCCATATATTGGTGAAGGTGGTGTGTTGTTTTCCGGCATAAAATAGTTTTTTTTAGAAGCTTGTTTTCTTCGCCGCCAATGTTAACATCAACGTGAGACGCTATTATTTCGGCTATTTCACGACAACAGTTAAAGTTATCTACTATGGTAGAATTGCTAAGCTCACTTTAGGTGCATCAAGCTAGCAGGACACCTTTCAAAAAAAATACATATAAACGGTCCGGAAGTGGATATTTGTTGAAAATTAATTAATCCCTAATTAGTTACGTACAAAAAAAAATGTATCGCACTTTCGGATTCCGAAAAATTTGGTGTCCTGGTGAAGAGCGATTAATTTTTTTTTGCGTAGCTAATCAGCAACTAAATAGCAGCTAATTACTACATACTCTTTATTCTGAAAATTGAAAAGTGTCCTGCTAACTTGATGCACCTGCTCACTTTTACTGTCGTGATGGTGCTTTTTTGAACATTACAATTGCATTATATAGGTATGTTAGACACAAACCTACATTATTAAGAAATTTATATATTTGCTGCAGTCCAGTATTACCTAATGTGAATTTTTTATAATGCAATAGATTTTCATGTCTGAAAATTTAAAATGTGCAACTTTGGGCCACGTATATGTATATTAAGAAATCAGCTGTTGACTTGGATATATATATAAGACAAATTGAAAGTTTAAATCCAGATTCTTTACATGCAAAAGAAACTTTGCATACACCCAACCTCGCACATTCCCCTATTTATACGCCGTAGTGCTGGGTGCTAGCATTGTATATAACGGGTGATTTTTTAGCTGGTTTGGTTTTGGCAACACTGGTTTTGACAGCTGACGTGTGTTTAGTACCTTGTGTCACTGTCATACAGCTTCAGTTTGGTTTGCAATTTAACCATGGATCGTCTTACAAATGAACAACGCTTGCAAATTATTGAATTTTACTATCAAAATTCGTGCTCGGTTCGAAATGTTCATCGCGCGCTGCTTGTGTTCAGCGATGAGGCTCATTTTTGGTTGAATGGGTACGTAAATAAGCGAAATTGCCGCATTTGGAGTGAAGATCAGCCAGAAGCATTGCAACAGCTACCAATGCATCCCGAAAAAGCCACTGTTTGGTGCGGTTTATGGGCCGGCGGCATTATTGGGCCTATTTCTTCAAAGATGATGCGAATCGCAGCGTTACTGTCAATGGTGAACGCTACCGAGCGATGATAACAAACTTTTTTTTGCCCGAAATGGAAGTTCTTGACTTGCATGATATGTGGTTTCAACAAGACGGTGCCACATGCCACACAGCACGCGAAACAATGGCGCAATTGCGAGGCGAGTTTGGTGAACAGTTAATTTCACGTTTCGGGCCGGTCAATTGGCCGCCTAGATCGTGCGATTTGACACCATTAGATTATTTTTTGTGGGGGTATGTCAAGGCTAATGTCTATAGGGACAAGCCCGCTTCGATTGACGCACTGGAAGCCAACATCCATGCATTCATTCGTGAGATACCGGCCGATATGTGTGAAAGAGTATGCCAAAATTGGACTCAGCGGATGGGCTACCTGAGACGCAGCCGCGGTCAACATTTGCATGAAATTATCTTTAAACATTAAATTGCAAGGTTCAAACTATCGATTCAAATAAATATTTCATTCATTTTTTCGAATTTTTTGTGTTTTTTTTTTTTAAAGTTCTAAACCTCTTAAAAAATCACCCATTATGTAAGCAACAAAAAAAACTAAAATCTCATACAAAAGTAGGTTTAGTAATTATTGTCAATTTCCTCAAAAACTAGAAGACATAAATCAATTCGGTTTCTTGTGGACGATTCCAAATTCATATTTGCATTGACCACAAAAAGCCAATTCAGCGCATCGTTTCACAATTTTGAGAAAATTTAGTCTAAGCTTTTTTTCCATTTTTTTATCAAAATTTTGAGTTTGCATGCGAAGTTTTTAAAAACAATCAGCTTAAATAATTTAATTTAAATGCAGGATTAAAGTTTAGATTATTAGCTTTCAAAAACGGTATATTAATTTACCGTAACTGTTGCCGTTGTTTTTTAATAATTATTTTTTTCATTTTAAGTTTTTTTTTCTAAAATTGCCCCTACCTCCTAAACGGGGCGAGATGGACCCCCCCCCTCCAATAGTAAAAAGTGCTTGTTTTCGACCCCTCTAAAAAAAAACCGTTATCAATTTTTGGCGCCAAAGTTATCGTACTCGTGCCATGTTTTTTTTTAATTTTTCCAAAAATTAAGTTGAGAAAAGTTCATTTTTTTTAATATTTTTTGTGTCAAACAACAAAAATTCCATATCTGTCCAGGTCCAGAACCACCTTTGTCCAGGTCCAGAAGTTCAGAAAAATATTATATTCCAAATCACCAACATTCCAATTGTATGTTTTTGTTCAAAACCATCATCAAAATTTTTTCCAATCGTATTTTTTTATAAAGTATTGAAAATCTGCGGGATATCGTGCTGCGGGATTATATGTGCTGTGGGATTTCGTAACGATCCCGCTTCTCCCCCATAGCTAATTTATTTCAGTCTTTAGAACCATCACAGTGTGATCGCACATAAGAGCAAGTTCGTCCCACCCAGTTTTGTATTTTATTTTCGTAGGAGCAATAGATTTCTGGACTATAGGTTGTTCTTTATGGTTTCTAGGCAAAATTTAAGTTAAAATTCCAACAAAGTTTGAATCACAGCTATTAATGGATCACATAAAGTAAAGCCCTACAACTTTGTTGGAATTTTTTTAAACTCTAATTTTCGTATTTTTCTTTAAAACTTCTCAAGAAATTGAATAAATAAACCTAACTTATTTACTAACCTTGATAGAAGGTACTTGAACTCTAGTGGAATAGCTTATTTTGTCACAAAGTAAAGGTAGACCTAGATATAGATAATAAATCGTATTCAAGAAATTAGAAGATGTTTTATATACTTAAACCTTAAATAAACATAAACCAGGGTGAGATGATTTACTTATTTAAAACTCTATCCATTCTGACTTCATGTGAAATTTTATATTTTGCAGGTCAATCAGTTAGGTACATTGCATCACAAGAATGTAAAATTACCATTTATCGTTGACTTGAGTTAAACAAAGGAAAATATTTTGCTTTTTTACATACATAAATATTTATATCACATACCAGAATAGAGGTATAGTAGGTATAGATACAAGTTAAGTTGAAAAGTTGAAGGTAAATTTTTAATTAAAATAGATACTATATACATATATACCTACTTATACTATACTTATTGGTATTGTTGTGAAAACTAAAAAAAAAAAAAAATGTTTTGTATGTTAATGAAGGTGTCACCTTATACCCATATACTGTACATTAATCAACTTTGATCCCATTCACTATGGATACGGATATACGGACCCATCATCTACATCAGGCTCCATCATCATCCGATGCTCGATGAGAAAGTAATGAAATTAAACCCAACCACACTTTGCAATTTCTTATCCAGCTCCTTGCTTCTCCTTAATGACATGTGAAATTGAACCTTTTTTATATAAACAAGCATCGAAAAGAACAAATAAAAAGATAACGCTTTGTCACTCAAAACACCCCCCCCCGACCCAATAATTTCTTTCCATCAATAGCTATATGTACTTACTATATGCCCACCATATGCTGGGAAGGCAAGCCGAGGCAAGGCATCGCAGGATTGTTGGCACAATCTCCCTATAAAGTCGTCGTCATCCTCGTCGTAGCCGTCATCGTCGTCGTCCTCGTCGTCTTTAGCAAGTCTCCCAAATATTGACGTTGGCTTTAATTAATGACTGTACAAACAAAACGTACGAAATTAACAAAATTCATTCTAGTATCTGTTTACGTTCCATATGTGTGTGAGCGTGTAGAGTAGATTTGTTGTTGTGAAAAAGGGGAAGTGCCATTAACAGGCCAAGCTACAGCTAACTAGATACAGGATATCAACTCATCATAGAATAGTATAGTCGCTGCTCCTCTCCACTAGTACTCAACCACTGGCAGCAGGAAGTGTTGAATTATTTACCCATGCAGAGTGTCAGCAGCTCTTCATGTCTTGCCACGCTGTCAAACCGTCACTTCACCGCCCTAGGGTCCTGGGAAAACTTACTTCATTAAATTTGATGATGATGTTTTATTAAAGCTTTATCTTCCTCGTATATTGAATTTTATAGAATAGCTTAGGGTTGGGTGGTATGGTATGTTGTGGGGTGGGGTGGTGTGGGGTAGTGTGGTGTATGTAAGTGCTGTCCAGGCGCGGTTTAAGAATCATTGTCATCGTTTTACTTGTCATCATCGTCATCGTCATCAGCATTATCATTGTCATCCTAAGCCTTCGAAAAACAGGGCTGTTTTTACTTTGTATAAAGTTCTAGGCGTCAATTTCAAGTTAAATTACATAGTTAAAAGAAATAAGATTCGAATTTAGGTTTTTTCTTTGTATCCTCCTGATGGTTGTAGAGCTCTACCGGTGTGTTTTTATAGCTGCCCATTCTCTACAGGATCTTTAAGCCCATAACTTCGTATTTTAAATAGAAAGCGGTTTTCCCTTTTGATGACATCGACAAGGCTATTATTAGTACTAGTGCTTCTTCTGATTTTTCATCCTCAATTCTTGACATCTCCTTGATTAACTCTTAATGGACGTCCCTTACTTTGGCGGTATCGACAAATTTTGAAATCTGAATTTGTGGCTAATTAAATGCTAATTTGTTGAGCAAATCAAAAATTTGTAGATCGCATAGTTTTTTTAGTTATTAAAGTTCGCGATTAATTAAGTAAATAGTAGCTTTTTAAATGCTTTTGATTTGCGCAAGACTTGATTTTGTAGCTCAAATATTTTATTAAATATCCAAGTTTCCACAAAAACATGTCTGAAGAGGTTGAGTACGATATACGGCTTTCTCCAATCCCGTTTTTTTAATCCCGCTTTATATAAAAATCTTTCTTATAATCCCGCTGTTCATCATTCCGATTTTTATAATCCAGTTTTTTATAATCCCGCTTTTTATAATCCCGCTATTTACTATCCCGTTTCTTTAATCATGTTTTTTTACTATCCGTTTTCTTGTAATCTCGCTTTTTACACTTGTAGGATTAGAAGTCGATGTTTGATTAGAAGTCGATCTTAGATCCTAGAAAATAACCAACATGAAATTAAAATGCTTTAATCATGTATTTAAAAAATAAGTGCTCAGCGGGATAAGAGAAGATTTTAAAAAGCGGGATTATAAAAGACGGGATTTGGAATAAACAGAATTTTAGAAAACAGTATTAAAAGAAAAACAGTAGATAATTTAGAAGACGGTAATTTATTGAAAGCGCAAGGGTTTTCCAATAAGAGGTGTTATTTTGATATTCAAAGCAAAATGGCATTTTTTGAGATAAATGATCGGATGGATGTTTATTTCATTATAAAGAGGAAGGTATGCCGTTAATAATGAAATACAACATCAGCCAAATGGCCGCCACGACCACGCTTACAGGACCATATCCTTTTCATGAAATTTTCCATAACCAAATCGCAAAGTGGCTGCCCTATGTCCTCGATAGCCTCACGAATTCCATCTTTGAGGTCTTGAATCGACGCTGGGCTGTTGGCGTAGACCTTATCTTTCACGTGGCCCCAAAGGAAGAAGTCGCAAGGTGTTAAATCACAAGATCTCGGTGGCCAATTGTGATCACTTCTTCGAGAGATAACACGGTCCGGAAAATTTTCCCGTAAAAGATCGATGGTTTTATTGCTTGTGTGGCACGTAGCGCCGTCTTGTTAAAAGTAAACGTTGTCCAGATCAATACCATCCCATTCCGGCCATAAAAAATCATTAATCGTCTCTCGATAGCGCAATCCATTGACCGTAACTGTTGCTCCAGCCTCATTTTCGAAAAAGTAAGGTCCAATGACCCCGCCGGACCATAAACCGCACCAAACAGTCACGCGTTGAGGATGGAGAGGCTTTTCAACAATAACTCTTGGGTTTTCCGAGCCCCGGATGCGACAGTTTTGCTTGTTGACGTAGCCTCCGAGATGGAAATGGGCCTCATCAGTCAAGATGATTTTTCGATGAAATTCCGGATCATTTTCATGCATTTCAAGGACCCAATCAGCAAAGACACGACGTTGTTGATGATCAGCCGGCTTGAGTTCTTGTGTTAACTGAACTTTATAAGCCTTAAGACCCAAGTCTTTATGCAAAATACGGTGTAATGACGTTTGTGGAATGCCTAATTCCAAAGAACGACGAGGAATGGACAAACCTGGGTTTTCTTCAACACTTTGGGCTACAACAGCAATATTCTCAGTTGTTTTTGAGCGACGTGCACGGGTTTTATTCTTCACATCACTAACTGGTCCCAACAGCTCGAATTTGTCCACCAATTTCTGTATTGCGGTCCGACAAGGTGCTTCACGACGACCCAAAAATGTTTTAGTTTTACGAACCGTCTCTGCCAAATTTTCACCATTTTTATAGTGAATTTTAATAATTTCAATGCGTTGTTCGTGTGTATCGTGTATCGTTCCATTTTTATTAATGGCGTAGTTTCTACTTGTCAAATGTCAAAAAATGACAGCTTCAAAAGTGACAGCTACCGAAATAGCGGGCTATTCAAAATAACACCTCTTATTGGAAAACCCTATTTTTTCTCGTTAAATATACCTACACATCATGCATCTTCAATGTGGGGTTACACACAGTATTTAACCAGAAGAGCAAGTTCATGCGATCCAGTCGTGCATATTTTTTTTTGTCAATTTAACTTTAAAAATGTGTTTCCGAAAATGCATTTAAAAAGCTACAATTTCTGGGAAAAAAAATTTCAAAAAGTGAATTTGATAAGAAAAATAATCAATTAATGAGACAATATGAAGAAACTTCTCTTAACTTATTTAGTTTTTGATACCTTTTTTTTTTAATTCAATAAATGCTTTAAAAAAAAAACAATTTTTTCTTAAAACTCTTCTAACTCGAACTAATTTTGACATCTCTTAAAAATTCGATTTAGAGAGAGTCGATTGTATATGTATTCCTTCCTCAAGCTTTATTTGTACATACCTACTGTTATTTTTGTTTCTAGGAAAATTTTTTTAAATCTGTTTGATACCTACCTATTTTCCAAAAAAAAATTAGTAATAAGTAACTTTCAGAAAAATCGCCCAAGTCTTCTACGAAATATTGAGCTTTCAAAACAATTTTTTTTTTAATTTTTTTATTGATCCAAATCAGTAGAACCGTTTCTGAGAAAGTCGAAAATCAAAAAAGGTTATATGGGAGCTATATCGTTAAGACTTAATAGCTAAGGTAGCCTTTATTACTTAAAGTTCAATAACAGATATTTATAAAAAATCTGTTAAACAGGTTTTGTCAAAAATATGATTTTAATAAGATATTGTAGGACTTTTGCTAATAAAAATATAAAAAAAAAAGTGTCGTGGAGATCCTAAGTTCAAAAAAAATTGCCACATCGTTTTTAGTCCAAGAGCAAGCAACGTCGCTAAGATATAATTTAAACTGTCCTTATTCTTTCATATTTTTTTCTATACTGATACTGATCTTTAAATTCATATTTAACAGTCTTAAAACTGATTGCAATATGAATATTAACACAACTGGCAAGTTTTTAGCGTTGCGCCAAAAGATTTTGATATCAAAGTTTTATCATTTGGACGTGCTGTTCAATTGTGTAACTTGCCATGGTGATTTAGCATCAGTAACTGAGTAATAAACAACAGATGTGCCAGATGTCATCAAAACATAAAATGGCCGCCACAGGCCACTAAAACCTGCCCGCGACAATTGCAGACCCCTATATAAGTTGTTTAGTTTTTCAGAAATGAAGAAAACTACTTTGTTAAATAACAAATTATTTTCCTCAAAATAAAAATACGTCTGGCACTGTTTTTGCAACGTCTGACATCTGCCAGATTTGTTTATTCTTTTTGCAAACAGTTTGTAGAACTCAATGAAAAAAAAATTAAGACTTTTAAAATCAGTATTTTACCGTTATAAAAGAGAAGCGTTTGTAAGCGAGAAAAGTGCTAACATCTATTCTAAGTTACGTACAGTGGAGCGATATTTGGTGCGACAAATGCTAGCTTCTCGCACCTTTATCACATGATTCTCGCAAACAAACTCTTCTGATCACTTTTTGAAGCGAGTCAATGCGAGAAACGTCATTTTTGTTATTGTTCGTTTTGATTTCTTAAAAAAAAAAAAAAACTGTGAGCTTAGAACAAACAATTTATATTGCTGGTTGTTTTTTTGTGTTAGAACACACTTACAGTTTAGGCTGCAAAAGCTTACGCACTATTTTATAATCAGTGCCGGCCCCAGCCAAACTTGCGCCCTGTACAAGATTTGTAGAAAGCGCCCCTTTTTTTTATATTTGCATACGTATGTGCATACATACTCTGATACACATGCATAAGACTTTTCCACATTACCCAGGAGGTAGACTTTCAATGCGTAGGTCTAGTGGGATCTTTAATTTTACGATATTTTGAGTTAAATTCTCCAACAATGAAAGTGAAGTTAGTTAGTTTGCAAGAAATAACTTAGCACAGTTCTGATCGATGTTATTTGAACAAGTTTTGTGGTTAAAATGCAAATGGCACTACATATTTGTTTCCGAAAGATCAGATTTCATTTTCTTGATCCTGGTAAATGTGCCACCAGGAATTTCGCGCTCTGTGCATTTGCACATCTTGTACATATGGTTGGTCCGGCCCTGCTTATAATGAAAACAACAACCACTTACGTGAGCTACCACCAAGTCATTGTTAGATGCAGTTCTAGCTATTTCACCTGATCACTTGACTTCGGTAGCGCAATGCGTAGTGTAATGGCTCTGAAGACTCTTGGTCTATGTTCAAGTTCCAGCAAAATGTTTTTAAAATTAAAATTGAACGTAATAGACTAAGCACCAATAAAAGGAGTCTTATTATCGGCCTGGCCGCCGTGAAATAGCTATAAATCCAGCCTATAATGACTTGGACAGAAATGGATACAAAAAAATTAATATCGGCCGGTTGAAAACCACCCCCACTGAAATTCCTAGATCTATTCGCGCAGGAATCAGCAGCATACAGTGCCTTGAAACAAAGCACAACGGATCATACTCAGTTTCTTCAGAGATATGTTAAAATTAATATGTTTGCACAGACTACACAAAACCCCATTTAAACTTCAATAGACCATTCACTACCTGCCTGGTCCGGGAATTTTCTCGAAAACTCTGGGACTAGTTAGCTCCTTCAGACTTCTGGACTTTTGCAGCTTCTTCCAAACTAAGGTCTTGGCAGTGACCAAAGCAGCTACGCAAATATCAATGATGGCGATACCACGAGCTGATATATATCACCCTCTTTATTGATAGCCAAGCAGTAGGTAATTAAAGCAATTTCTGCCACCGAGAAACATTCAAAGCTTGTAACTTGCTGTCGCGAAGAGCTTAAGTTTCTTGGCATGCAGCATAACATTAGACTCTGCTGGGTTCCTGGTCACAGTAATGTGCAGGGAAACGAAAGAGCTGATAAGCTGGCGAGAACGGGATCGTCGCTTGATTCAAGTCAAGCCGTACGACATATAAAAGTACCAAACTGTAACATCAAACAGGATATTGGTAAAAAAATTCAGAAAAAAATCATTGAAAGATGGAACCTGCTTGAAACATGCGCCACAACTAGAAAATTATGGCCAAATTTCCATAAGCAGAGGACAGACAAAATATTGCAAATGAACAAAAAACAGCATAACCACCGGACCCAACCTACTGGGATATCACAAAAAGAAAATGAGGCTTAGTACTGACGCCCTTTGCAGAGGATGCAGTGATGAAGAAGCACATGAGGATACCTTACACTTCCCTTGTCACTGCCCAGCACTCTGTCACTTAAGAAAGAAACACCTAGGAAATCATTTCTTTGATGACTTAGAGGATCTTTCTAGAACTTCAACGAACAGCCTTCTGAACTTCGTCAACGCCTCTAAATGGCTTTACTGCTAACAGAACACATAGGTTTTTACATTAAGTGGGATACAATTTCCTAGGGTATCACAACGGATTTACATGGATATAAGTGTGACGGTAAAAAAATCAACTGTCAGCCCTCTTATCTTACCTAACCTAACCTAAGAATACAAATGACCTTAACAATATGTTCAGCATCAAACATTGTCGAGGTTTCAATGGGTTTCCATAAAAATTTCATTTAAAAATTCTTCATCTGATGAGGACTCCATCTCGTCTAACCAAGCAAAACAACAGCATAACACAAACCTTTAACTGTCACATCTCGCATCGCTTATCGCATTGCATAGCTTCGCGCCCTACTGTACGCACAGCCTTATAGACTTTTTAAGCTGTTGCTGTTGAGAATCACTATTTTCTCTTCTTTTTCTGTCATTTTTATGTCAAATTCATAAAAGTATCGAGCTTAGTATTTATAGTCTGCGTCTTAGGGTGGTTCTTATATGTAAAGGGTTTTCCAATAAGCGGTGTTATTTTGAATAGCCCGCTATTTCGGTAGCTGTCACTTTTGAAGCTGTCATTTTTTGACATTTGACAAGTAGAAACTACGCTATTAATAAAAATGGAACGATACACGCTTCAACAACGCATTTAAATTATTAAAATTCACTATAAAAATGGTGAAAAGTTGGCAGAGACGGTTCGTAAAACTAAAACATTTTTGGGTCGTCGTGAAGCACCTTGTCGGACCGCAATACAGAAATTGGTGGACAAATTCGAGCTGTTGGGACAAGTTCGTGATGTGAAGAATACAACTGAGAATATTGCTGTTGTAGCCCAAAGTGCTGAAGAAAATCCAGGTTTGTCCATTCCTCGTCGTTCTTTGGAATTAGGCATTCCACAAACGTCATTACACCGTATTTTGCATAAAGACTTGGGTCTTAAGGCTTATAAAGTTCAGTTAACACAAGAACTCAAGCCGGCTGATCATCAACAACGTCGTGTCTTTGCTGATTGGGTCCTTGAAATGCATGAAAATGATCCGGAATTTCATCGAAAAATCATCTTGACTGATGAGGCCCATTTCCATCTCGGAGGCTACGTCAACAAGCAAAACTATCGCATCCGGGGCTCGGAAAACCCAAGAGTTATTGTTGAAAAGCCTCTCCATCCTCAACGCGTGACTGTTTGGTGCGGTTTATGGTCCGGCGGGGTCATTGGACCTTACTTTTTCGAAAATGAGGCTGGAGCAACAGTTACGGTTAATGGATTGCGCTATCCAGAGATGATTAATGATTTTTTATGGCCGGAATTGGATGGTATTGATCTGGACAACGTTTACTTTCAACAAGACGGCGTTACGTGCCACACAAGCAATGAAACCATCGATCTTTTACGGGAAAAGTTTCCGGACCCTGTTATCTCTCGAAGAGGTGATCACAATTGGCCACCGAGATCTTGTGATTTAACACCTTGCGACTTCTTCCTTTGGGGCCACGTGAAAGATAAGGTCTACGCCAACAGCCTAGCGTCGATTCAAGACCTCAAAGATGGAATTCGTGAGGCTATCGACGACATAGGGCAGCCACTTTGCGATTTGGTTATGGAAAATTTCATGAAAAGGATATGGTCCTGCAAGCGTGGTCGTGGCGGCCATTTGGCTGATGTTGTGTTCCATTATTAACGGCCTTCCTCTTTATAATGAAATAAACATCCGATCATTTATCTCAAAAAATGCCATTTTTCTTTGAATATCAAAATAACACCTCTTATTGGAAAACCCTTTACCTACATAGATGTTTGTTCACTGAAAATCAAGTTGTTGAAAATCCAGTTCCAAATAAATAATTAAAAAAAGATACCTGATTAATTTTTTTTCTACCCCTATAGCTGGCCCTGTTTCAATCAAAAGTTCTGGCAAAAAAAAAGTTTGGAAAAAAGGTTAAAAATGTGATAAGGTAGTGAACAAATGGATTTCTTTTTCTACGATTTCTGATAAAAAAAAAAACACATTTCTTTATATACTTTAATTATTTAGAAATACTTGTATGAAAAATTTAAATAAAATCGGCCGAGCCATATCGAAGATATATATATTCAATATGCATAGCAACTTCCTCTCAAAACGCACTTTTTTTATCTCTGTAGATCTGATCTCGTCCCATATCACCTGTAATGATAAATACGGGCCTGGCTTTTGTAAAAAACGAGACTAAGCAAACGGCTTCACCAAACCATCAATTGTCTCTAACTTAGTTTCTTTGGTGGTCCTCGATGTGAAAACTATCTTCAGGATGGTCACAAGAACGATGTGTAATATAATTAGTTTCAATTTTATAGGACACACTCATCAGAGAGTCCAAAGAGAGTTTCTATTTAGACAAACTGGTCAGGCAGGCAGGCAGGCAGGCAGCAGACTGCCTTTCTAATACCTATACACTATACATACACCAGACCACGACGGATGAAAGGATTGTTTTCGTTAAAAGAAAGCAAATATGTACTCGAATGTACCTACTTACACACACTCAAAATGACACAAAAAGATGCTGCGGTCATTATGACGTGCCAATGTGTTGGTTGTTCCATAGAAAATGATGAGCAACATTACACTTGAAGGATAAAGAGCTTGGCCATTGTTTGTTGTTATAATTGAAATTTAAATAAATGAGGTGTATCTTTGTGTAAAGATGTAAATGAAGAGGGATAAAGGGTGTCTCTATTGTAGAGGATAAGAGGCAAAGGATTAGGTATGTGAGATTGTATAAAATGTGTAATGTGAGAAATTCGAAGAACAAAACACTTAAAAAGTTAATTAATGAAAATGGGTATCAATGGGTCTTTGTTTCGTCTTGTTTCTTTTTGGTGAATCGGTCTGGTTTTATCATTTACAGCCTTATTGTTTTACTTACCGTAGTCTTTGGCAAATGAAATTGGATGATGACAAAAGAAAAACACCTTTATATAATTCAAATTGATTTTTTGGTGAATATAAATTGTTCTTTTAATGGAAAGTTTAACCAATATGGCTATGGCAGCTATACAGTGGATTTTATTACAGAGATCTTTTTGTTTTTGAAGTGAAGTTTCTTAACGCTAAGAAAGTATCATTAAAGAAAAGACGTCACACTACATATAAAGGGTGATTCGCATAAGGTGTGACAAAAAAGCTAGAGCGTGTAGGTTGGATTAGGACAAGAAAAAAATCGTGTAGGGGGGGGGGGGGGGTCTATTCCCTCCCGTTTAGCAATTTAGCATCCGGTTTTTGGTGTTTCACTAAAAATTAACAGAAGCATTGAATACTACTAAATAACGTAAAATTTTGAACAAAATTGGTTTGAACAAAATTTTACGTTATAACCGTTGTTTTTTTAATAATTTTTTTTTCAGTTTCAAGTCATTTTTTTTAGAAAATTGACCCTCCCGGCTTAACGGGGGGAATAGACACTCCAATTCTATAAGATTTTTTTTTGTCTCTATCCAACCTACACGATCTAGCTTTTTTTCACACCTTATGTGAATTAACCTGTAAATCATAGGAGGAGTTACACACAATGAAGCTAAATTAAACAAAACAAAATATTTACTGATTGTTTGCCAACAACGAGATTCAGTTGAGGAGAACCCGTTATTTATGCCAAATCTCCTAAAAAACTCGATATGGTTGCCTTACGTGGCCTATAACTTGAGTTATATAGCTATCGGATCTTCAAGGTAAGTCTAAAAACGAGACCTCACTTACATAAATGTTAAAATTAAAAGTTTCAACAACAATCATAGAATTAGGTGTTATGACCCCACAATTAACTCTATTTTCGCTATTCAAAATTGATATGGAAAAAATCAGAATTTTGAAAAATAATATTCTAAAAAAATTACTGCGCCATAACTTAAAGTATAAAATTTGTAAACATTTTTAAGAAATAAAATTTGGTAAGCCTTTTTACAGTATTAATTAATGGGGTGTTAAAAATTGAATTAAAAAAAAAAAATCATCCACCTGTTTTTTGTGAATAATCGAATTTTCAAAAAATTATTTTGAAACATTTTTTTTTTTAGATTCAAAAATATTTATTTTTTTTTGAAAATTTGAATGTACAAAATTATTTAAATTTATTTAAAATTCTGTATAACAATTAGTTGAATTAGTTGTTCTAGCATTTAAAATGTAAATTGCTAGACAGTCAAGTCGTTTTTTCGACCAATTTCCTCGGGGCTTGAAAAAAAACGCGGCTTCTTTTAAAGGGTATATCGTACTAATTATGACATAGTCTCCAATTTTTATCAAAATCGTAAGAGTAGTATTTGAGCAAAATAAAGTTTTTTTTAACAGTATTTAATCATTTGTATGGGAGCTACCGTTGTTTTTAGTTATAAGAATAATTTTTGTTTAAAATCTTCGAGATAGTGCCAAGAAACTACATTTTACAAATTTTAATAAAAATCGACTATGTCGTTTTAAAAAAATTGAGTTTAAAAAATAATTTAAAACTTTTTTAAAAATCCAAAAATATTTTTTTTTAAATTTTGGTACACAATAATATCTTAAAGATATCGATAATTTTTCATGAAAACTTGATCAAAATCAGTTAAACCATTTTCGAAAAAAGCGAAAACAAAAATATGGTACTTTTGGAGGTGCCATTAATAACAATTTTTCGGAACAATTTTTTTCTAAAAGGTATCTATTTAATTTTACTGATTTTTTTTTTTTAAATCTATGGAGTCGATTTGGAGAACATTTTTGGCACACAAATTTTGGTATTACAGGTGCCATTATTGTTGGCCTTAAAAATAAAATGTTAAAAACGTGCCGGCAGAATGTCCTAAAAACGTTAGGTAGGTACCAAGTTTAAAGAAAATCCACCCATCTGTTTAGGCTGAAGCCGAACAGACAAATCTACCACCAGACAGACAGGAAGATGAACGTTTGTGCTGGAACCACTTTTTTGTTTTCCCTGTATCATCGTAATGTCAAGTTTCATCAAAATCTCGAGTTCTTCATTTTTACGAATCTATATAAAATATAAATTGCCATAATTATATGTACATACGAGTATGGTATACCTATATATCGTAATTAAAAACATCCATATTATTCCCTGAAAGGAAATGGATACCAACGCTTCAGGCCGAAAATTATTTGAATCCAATCCTGAGTGGCGGTACAGAAGGGAAGGCCGGATCTCAAGTGCCGCACGCATGTAGAAAAAGATATTCATTAAATTTGGTTTGCGCAACTGGAGACAGCTACACTCTGTTCAACAAAATTGTCCGTACAGGTAAGATAGGACGTTTGGCTCTCAGTCTGGTTACATTGGCTTGCATAAACCTACCCCTCTTTAAAGCTCTCACAGGGTTTCTGTAGTTTAATTTAATTTAAATACTCAACTTCATAAATTTGTTCTCAAAAGTTTCTAATCCCAAAAGTTCCTTAATTAAATCCATAGAAAAAGAAGAAATAAAACGCAACGAATGTTATGGCCAAGAATTTAGCTTTATTATAAGGACAAGGGTTTGTCATTATGTTTTAAGAATGATTTCGAGCAAGTGGCCACCGCTGCGGCTGGCTCGAATAAATTCCAGTCGATAGGCCCACTTTTCGACCACTTTTTGCAGCAATTGGGGCCATATGTCAGCAATAACGCACCGAATATTCTCTTATCTGCGTAGACATAGACTTCACATAACCCCACAAAAATAGTACAGCGGTGTTAAATCACACGATCTTGGAGGCCACGCCACAGGCCCAGGACGGCAGATAATGCGCTCACCAAAAGTTTCCTTCAATAAATTGATTGTTTCGTTGGCTGTATGGCATGTAGCGCCGTCTTGTTGGAACCAAAGGTCGTTCACATCAACATCCTCCAATTCAGGCACGAAAAAGTCATTAATCATGGCTCTATAGCGTTCCGCATTGACAGTAACATTATGGCCGGCTTCATTTTTGAAGAAATATTGACCAATGATTTCCTCTGCCCATTAGAGCACACCAAACAGTGACTTTTTGAGGATGTAACGGCGCGCGTCTCAACAATGGCTTGTGGATTATGATCACTCCAAATACTAAAATTTTGCTTATTAATGTGTCCATCCAACCAAAAATGAGCTTGATCGAATATTGGACGCAGCGCGCTATGCGGCGCACGAACCGAACCATTATTTTGGTAATAAATTTGCACGATTTGCAAACGTTGTTCAGAAGGAAATCTATTTATTATGAAATGGCAAACCAAACTGAGCATAAATCAAGTTACAGCTGTCAAAAAGACCAACTCCGAAAAAAGTATTGCCAGATTGAAAACCACACGTCTAAAAAAAAACACCCTTTATAAGTCGATTATGACTTACAAAATATGCTTCATATTTAAACCTTTGAGGTCTGAGGTTTGAAATTGTGAAGCTTAACTTGTTCGCACATAAATTGTAATCAAAATTAATTAAATTGAAATGGAAAATGCTGTTAGTAGCGGTGTATTTACCATGTTGAGAGAGTTTCAATAAAGTTTCATTATAAGATCTAAAAATTAGTTTTTAAGAGTTTGTTCAAATAATTATTATAATTTGCATTTGATTATATAATGAAACAAAATCATGTTTTTCCTTTAGTTTTTTTTTAAAGTAAAGCTGTGAACTCTGTTTTCAATATATTTTATAAATTTCTCTTCCTAAAACGCATTTCAACAGATTTGCAGAAGTGTATAAATGATATTAAATTTCTCCTCAAAATCAATAAGTAAATAGGTTCTTGTTATTGCAATACTTAATTTTTAATAGAGGCTCATACTAATATACTTAACTCGCATTACACTTATAAGCCATATATCAAGCATATAAAAAGCATGTTTCGTTATTAAATCAACATTACAACACTCAAAGCAATCACTTTTCATATTGTTCATCCTTAAACACAATAAACTTACACAAGACAACAAAATTAATAGTGTCGTTAAATTATTCTGTGAAATAATAACACAAATAACATTTCAGGATAATTCCAACAGAGCATAGTATAATAAAGCATCCCCCATTTAATACATGAAATTGTAATATAGAGTGTTGATTTCTCTCCCTCTCCGTCTCAGCCCATATTTTGTCGCCCATCATTGTTGTGTCTAACATTGAAAAATTTAATCAAGTCCGATGACACTTTGTTAATATATTTAGCACAGTACATTACAATGCTTAACGGCCCTCAAAATATTACTCAACAATATGACCCCCAGTGGAGCATAAAAGCGGAAAAGGATATAACTCCAAAGGGGTATTCAATCCACTGTTGTCCATGTGCTGTTCCTTTTTTTTTTTTGTTTGCTTGTATATAAAGCTCACTGCCATTTTGACTTTGAAATGATAACAGACAAAGACGACAACAGCCATGCTCAGAGGACGACAGAAAAAAACTCATCATTAAAACATGCGGAAAGTGCTGAAAACTGTGTTATATTAAAATTCATAATAAAAGTCCGTTACAACGTTAAAATCCAAGCTAAGTGGGAAAAAGATTGATATACGCCTCTGCGTCCACATTGGTATTAAAATGTCCATAACTTATTACAACAGTTTTCATGTATTTATATTTATAAACATTTTATGTAGGTATCTATGGTTCAGTGGTGCTTAAAACACCGCCTGTTTCTAGTAATAAAATATAGAAACGCCTCTACAAAAAAAAAAAAAAAAAAATAAAATGATATATCTATAGTCGTTACAATTTATCTCAATTTATCCTGTGACCATAAAAACAGTTACAACATATTTTCTTAATTAAATTATTATGACATCAGAATTCAGAATTATGATGAAAATGTTAGTGGGGAGAGTTAATTGATTTCACGAAAACTATGATTAGTAGGTATATAAGTTAATAATAATTATATCATCCATAATACTTTCGCACATTTCTATATACCACCAGCACCAGCACCCTATACTTCATTTCCTGTACACTTCTATTTATTGTGTGTCAGCACTCCAAAAACCACAGGTAATAATACATAATTAATCATAATTAGCAACAAAAGTAATAAGTAAATAATAATTTGTAAACGATTTTCAAGTGAATCGATTCCATATTTGGTTTGCAATGAAAAATTGAATTAAAATGCAATTTTGAAATGCAATAAAAATAGTCAGTTGGAAAACTCACAAGAAAAGAGTGAGATCTTTTATTTCACTTATAAACAGTTTTTCAACAGGGACGCTACAAAAGTAGAGCAACAGGGACAGCAAACGACGCCATATTTCTTGCCGTTCTTTTGACATTTCTCTTCAGTAAGGTTTGCCATTTCATAATGAAAAGATATACGAGCCAACAACGAGTCGAAATTATTAAAATTTACTACCGAAAATCGGAGTCAGTGGCCTCAACGTTAAGAGCGCTACGTCCAATTTATGGTCGTCATAATCGTCCTGGCAGATCAACAATTGAGCGTCTAGTGGAAAAATTTGAATCCAAAGGCTTAGTTCGAAATGTTCCCGTACCAGTGAGACAAACAAGTGGCCGTTGTGTCGAGGATATTGCTGCCGCTGAGGCTTCAGTTGCAGAAAGCCCAAATGTGTCTCTCTTACGTCGTTCTCAAGCGTTGGGCATCTCTGTGACGTCGTTGTGGCGAATTTCGCGAAAAGATCTTGGCCTACATCCTTACAAGATTAAATTGATGCAAGAACTGAAGCCGCTTGACCACCAGAAGCGTCGCATGTTCGTGGATTGGGCTGAGCAACAACTTGAAAATGATTCGGATTTTCATCGAAAAATCATCTTTAGCGATGAGGCTCATTTCTGGCTGAATGACTTCGTCAGTAAACAAAATATGCGGTATTGGTCAGGCAACAATCCACACGTACTCCATGAGTCATCATTGCATACCGAAAAAATTACGGTTTGGTGTGGTTTATGGACCGGCGCGGCGGCGTCATTGGGCCGTACTTCTTCCGTGATGATCAAGACCGGCACGTTACTGTGAATGGGGATCGCTACCGTTCAATGATAACCGAATATTTTTGGCCCCAATTGGATGATATGGACTTGGAGGACATGTGGTTCCAACAGGACGGCGCCACAAGCCACACAGCGAATGTCACAATCAATTTATTGGAAACCAAGTTTGGAGAACGTGTTATCTCACGAAATGGTCCAGTAGCTTGGCCGTCTCGGTCGTGCGATTTGACGCCGTTAGACTATTTCCTGTGGGACTACGTCAAGTCTATGGTCTATGCCAACAAGCCAGCGACGATTGATGAACTTCGTACGAATATCGAACGTGAAATTGCAGCAGTATCGGCCGATTTATGCTTGAAAACCGTCGAAAATTGGATTCAGCGTCTGGACTTCTGCAAGCGTGCCCGTGGTGGCCATGCAAAAGAACTCGAGTTCCATACTTAATGGCATCAAACGTACTTTCATATGAATAAAGAACTTCATTGATATCCAAAACCGTTTTTGTTTTATTAAAAAAAAACTTTTGTAGCGCTCTTATTGAAAAACCCTTTAGATCGATAGTTTTAAAGTAAATAAAAAAAATCTTCTGTTATGAGTTGGACATCCGTAACAAGAAGGCTTCACTACTCAAATTGTTTTTTAGCCAGAAGTAATAGCGGTTGGCGAGAGAGATTCTTCGTTTGATTTCTGCACGTCATGTTGTATTACGATTTGATATTGGAGTCAAGGTATACCCAAAGTCATTAATTACTTCGAAGTAGTATACCTATCCATCGTGACGTTTTGACGATGTTGAGATTGCTTAATCAGCATATACACTTCGTCTTGTCCTCAATCAATTGCAATTATTTAAGGCATTTTAAAGGTACGTTCCGGCAGCCGCAGCTTCATATCCAAGAGATCATTTTTTGGTGACTCTGGCGAATAGACCACGCCGAATTTGA
The DNA here is from genome assembly GCA_932273885.2 of Leucozona laternaria. Classification (NCBI taxonomy): domain Eukaryota; kingdom Metazoa; phylum Arthropoda; class Insecta; order Diptera; family Syrphidae; genus Leucozona; species Leucozona laternaria. The sequence continues at coordinate 57,226,117 of OW026367.1, read as the reverse complement.
GTGATTGCATGTTAGCGGCTCTTTGGTATAGAATTGCAACTGAGATATAAATAAAGTCCGAAATGGAAAGAAATTGATGGTTATTAGACATATATCGGTGATGTTTTCGGCAGTTCTTACGTTTCGTTGACGTGCGGTTGTTGTCTGATTGTTCACTAAACCAGTCATCTCTAGTTTTTTCCTCCACAAGGAAGTACATATAGACGACCATGTAAACCGTAAAATGGGAGCAGTACTCTCTTGAAGCTTGACGCTGTTACTTGCCTTTTTAATTTGTCTTTCCTATCTGGAAAATAAAAATGGGAAAATTAGCAATTTATTGTAATCTTTCAAAATATTCCTGTCCCTATTGAAAAACCCTTAGCCAAAATATTGGAAAACTATTTTTTCCATTTATTCGACGATTATACAAAAATAAAATGCATTTCTGGATCGCACAAACTTGAGTTTGTGGTTCAAGTATGGCTTTTACCTCAATACAGAAAATGCTATCTTAAAATTTTCAACAAAAATGTTTGTTTTGTTTTATAAAAAAAACACATATTGTACTCGTATAAATACTTCAAACAAAAAAATAAAACTGTCCTTTTTGCCTTAAAAGGGGGGAAAGACACCCATCCCCCCTCCCATACGATTTTTTACTTGCGATATAGGTACTATATGGGAAGTTATGGATTCGTACAAAAAATCGAACTCGAGATTTTGATCAAACTTTACATTACGATGATAGAGAAGTCAAAAAAAGTGGGTCTCGCAAAAACGTCCGTCTGTCTGTCTGTCTGTCTGTCGGTTCGACTACAGCCTAAACGGATTGGTCGATTTTCGTTAAACTTGGTACCTAGCGTTTTTTGGACATTCCCCCCACCCGTTTTTTTCTCTTTTTTTTTAGGACCAAAATTAACAGTAGCTGTCAGACAAAATTTCTTGGCCAAAAAGGAAAAACTTATTTTTCTCAAATCCAGCGCTACCGAATTTGTTTTTAAGAACTCCATAAATTTAAATAGTTATAAGTTGCTGTTTAATAAAACAAATGGTTCCGAAAAATGGTTATTAATGGTACCTCCCAAAGAACCTTTTTTTTTATTTTCGCTCTTCTCGAAAACGGTTAAACAGATTCTGATCAATTTTTTTATGAAGAAGCATTCTAAATAATATTGTGTACCAAAATTTTCAAAAAAAATATTTTTTAGATTTTTAAAAAAAGTTTTAATATTTTTTTTGAAAACTCAATATTTCAAAAACGACTTGGTCGATTTTCATTAAACTTGGTAAATAACATTTTTTTAACTTTATCCAGAAGATTTTTGACATAAATTATTCTAATACTCAAAAATAACGGTGCCTCCCATACAAATGTTAAAAAACCGTTATGAAAAATATTTTGTTTCTCAAAAACGACTCCTACGATTTTCATAAAAGTTTTTTTTGTGTGTTAAAATTAGTACGATCTACCATTTAAAATTTTTAAAGTTTATATTTTACGTTTATTAACAGTACCTCTCATAGAACGGTTTCTTTGATTTTCGACTATCTCAACATCTGATCAACCGAATAAAACTAGATTTTGTATACAGAAGCTTGTATAAAATATAAATAAAAGTGCGTATCAAAATTTTCTAAAACATGATTTTTGGATTTTTTTAAAAAAAATCAAAATAATTTTTTGAAAATTCGATATTTCGAAAACTACTAGCAGATTTTTCTGCGAAGTTCAATTTTTAACGCAACATTAATAAATGCTTTAAATTGGCGTACCAATTATTTTTCTCAAAAATGTTAACGAAATTTTATATATAAAAAATTAATTATTTTTAAAACCGCTCCTACGACTTTCAAAATTTTTGTCTCATAAATACAGATTTATATAAGAAATCAGATGGTGTACATCGCGTTGGCTTAAAACGGATTCAAAGTATTTTAATCAATTTCTTTCTAATTTTGTTGATTTAAAACAATTTACAAGGTTAAATAATAATTTCCTGTTATGCATATTGCATATGTGCAACACTAGCCTATATTGTTAATTTTTGTATACTCACATAATACCACCTGAAACTAAACTAAGATTTGGCAAATGGATAAAATATATACTCCTATAGCTAATTTATTTCAGACTATAGAACCACAATGTGATCGCGCATAAGAGCAAGTTCATGCGACCCAGTCGTGCATATTTTTTTTTGTTGTATATGGCCTAGGTGAGATGTTGTCATGTGGGACATAAGGCTTATGGAAGGCAAAATACAATGCAAGAGTGTACAGAGTGTACATACTGCAAAAGAAAGCAAAGAATGCAGAAGACAAATTAAATTCTGTACAAAGAATTATTTCTAATAAATGCACTAAAAACATTTTTCTTACTATGTATGTATTTGCAAGTAAAGAAAACATATTTTGATTAATTTATTTGAGTCAATACCTTCAAGTATAAAATACTCTTTTTTGAAACACAAATTATTGCCTAAATTTATACAAAAAAGTCTCATATCATAACAATGTTTATTTTTTCTGAACTACTTAAGAATAAGCATATAATACAAGAAAAAACATCTAATTAAAGTTTTCTAATGTAAAACTCTTTTCTTTTCAGAAAACATTCTTTCATAAATACTTTGATCTTTTAATGACACCAGTTTTTCATTTCCTATTTATTCTTTTCTTTAAAGAAAAATGCGCAGAGAAGAAATAAAAGTTATAATTCTATAAGGTTCTTGTAATTACCCTAGATAAATATCTTAACTTGTTTCTATTCATCGTTTAATTATAAAAGTTAAATTGAGTTTCTCTTTCTATTTCTACTTACCTGAGTTTTTATTTATCAATTACGTGAACCTTCAAGATTAAAAAAGTTAAGTTGTTTTTTTTTTTCTCATGTTTGGCTGTCATAACAGATAAAAAAATAGATTGTGTTGAAGGATTGTTCATGGATTGTAGAAATGGATTTGAGGCAGAAGTTGAAAAAATATTTTAAACCGAAAATGAAGCCTTGATTGGAAAATTTGAAACATAGTAAACCAATTATCGGAAACGGATGCTAGAAAAACTTTTGTTTACAGGTTTTTTGTTTGGATAGTATTTTAATTGGATTGAAATGACTTGATTAAATATATTTAAAAAAGGACTTCCGAACTTTGACAGTTGATAGCGGCCATATTGTTGAAGCTGCATCTGTCAAATTGGCTGTCATTTATTCATTCTGTTTTGCCAAATCACCATGAAGGGGTTAAGCGTTCAACCACAAATGCTTCTCCCATTTTACGGTCACGGTTAATCGTCCTACCGAGAGGACTATTCGCAGTGTGGGGGATAAATTTGAGTCCACTGGTTCAGTAAACGATCAACCAACACCCAGACTTCGACGGATTGAAAGATCTACCGAAAACATTTCCGCTGTCCGTGAGAGTGTCCGCGGCAGTCTATTTCGCAAGAACTTGGCCTTTCGTAGATTACAACTTGGCGAATTTTGCGTCGTGACTTTGGCCTGCACCCGTACGAAATTCAACTGACCCAGGAACTGAGGATATAAACAGCCATAGACATATATAGACAACGACGTGTGTTGGAAACTGACCCTGGAAACTTACAATTATTTGTATCGAAAAATTGTCAACAAACAAAGTTGTCGAATTTGGGACGATACCAATGCACATGAGATCCAAAAGTGTCCAATGCATCCCTAAAAAGTCACTGTTTGGTGTGGATTTTGTGCTGGTGGCGTCATCGGTCCATATTTCTTTGAGAACGACATTGGCCAGGCCATCACCAGCAATGGTGAGAGCTATAGGTCGATCATTACCATATAATTTTTGCCTGAATTGGATAACATGGATTTGGTTTCAACGGGACGGCGATACGTGCAACAAAGCACACGCCACATTAAGAATTCCGCACGAGCGATTCGAGGGCATGGTCATCTCACGTGGAGGTGATGTGAACTGGCCACCGAGATCATGTGATTTGAACAGTTAGATTTTTTCTTCTGGGGATTTCTGAAGCCGCAGGTCTATGCAAATAAGCCACACCCCATAGCGGCCCTCAAAGCCAACATAACCCATGCCATCGTTCAAAGTCAGCCTGATTTATGTGCCAGAGTCATGGAGTATTGGAAATTTCAGATGCATGCCACCCAGAGTAGCAGCGGTGCACATTTTAACGATATAACACTCCATAGATAACGGAATCGATATACATACATAGGCCTTTCAAACGAATACAAAATTTCGATGATTATCTGACACACAATTTGTTTTATTTAAATTTAAAGATCGGAAGCGCTTAATGAAAGACTCTGTACCTACACTACACCATGATTATAATTAAAAGACCATTATAGTAACTCTGGTTTGATTTCAAACTCACAAACTGGGGACTTTAATATTTTAAGTTCAATTGTAGCACTTATGTGACAGTTTATGCAAAGGAAAGAGTACGAAAACAGATAAACCTTTAAGTAGAATGTTACATAAATAAAAGGGTCTTAAAGGAAGATTTCCAGGTTTGCTCTGTAATAGGAAATAATATTGGTTTCTTGGCCAAATCACAATCTTGCGTCCAATTGCTGAGGCGTTGATGGGCTTTTTACCGACTTTACGATATTATAATGTGTCATTAAACGACCGTACAAAGTGCAAAACGAAATGTAGCTTCAGACTCCAAGCATTAGTAAGATACGAATATGACAAAATAAAAGTTCGGTTTCCTTAAAATAGTATACCTTAACTGCTCATAATCTTCTCTGATAATAGGGAAGCCAAAATTTCTCTGTATTTATGGATTCATTAAAGGTTCCAACAAAAAATTAAGTAAATAGTTCTCCTGAAATAAAAGTATATAACTAACGTCGTTTTCCATCAGTTTTACCTTTTGATTCTAATGGAATATAAAACGAAAGATCACTGCTTGGCTATATTTTAATGCCACTTGGTTCAGCTGAAAACTACCTTAGAAAGGGAAATGAAGTGATGAAAAGAGGACTTTAAATCCGATTTATTACCAACAAAAATATTTCTAAATTTCTTATCGTACACCGATCTGTCAAATATAGAATAGAAATACGCGGGCGGCTTCTCAAATCCAACAGAGCCTACTATAGTCTGTCAACGCTCTTCAAATCCATAAATCTCACCACATCTTCAAAACTGCTGCTGTACAGGACCATGGTCCTGCCAGTACTCACATATTTATTAATTAAGTCGGTAGACTCCGGTGGGCAGGGCACCTAGCTCGCATGAGCGAAGAGGAACCTGCTCGGAAAGTTCTTTGTGGTACATTCTATGGTAGACGACAGCGTGGTAGACCATGCTTGCGCTAGAGAGATGGCGTAGACCAGGACGCCCGGAGCCTTGGGGTGCGCAACTGGATGGCGGCGGCTCGAGACCGGGATGGGTGGAGAGACTTGTTGAAGGAGGCCAGGACTGGACCCCGGTTGTCGAGCCGACAACGACGATGATGTTCTATCAAAATTGTTTGATTGCCATGACTCACGGTTAAGATGTGTAAACAGCAACGTTCGTCCGCGATTGGCGAAGTTTTGTTATTGAACGTACCCAATATATAGCTTACTCTACCGCAGACGTATATGTATGTTTACACACCAAGAAATAAATTACTTTTTTAGGTGTAGCAAATATAGGTGTACTTTAAAAAAAAAAAGTCCTTTTTGTAGGTACCTTACCTATTATATACCTTCTTGGTTGTTTGCTCTTGTTTGTTTCAAGTCAATTTTCCCTTAATTTAATTTAACATTCTTTAATATCTAATTTTTCAAGGGATTTCCTCCGCTCAGCTCAGATGTCAGGTTTTGTTTACGAAGTCTTCATTTCTATTCCTCCTATAGGTACTGATGGCTTGCTAAATTGATGTTATAAATCATTGTTTAAGGAATTTACCATTTCGATATGCATTGGAAGGGTGTATCTAACATACATACATCTTCATGCTGTGTGTTTCGAAAATTCATCCCAACACGTATTTCAGCAGTTATATCTATTTAGCTGGATACAAATATATCTATACATACCCTACATGAATTAAATGCCTAAAATCAAAATGGACCCAGCCCACGATATTTTATAACTATGTACTATATACCTAGTGTACATTTATGTATGTGAAATGCTTACAAAATCTTCGTTCCATACCAAACCAAAAAACACATTCCAAGGACAATTTTATATCCGCATAACAAAACCCAAAGCAACAAAAAAAAAAAACTCGAAAAGCCCATAAGTAGTCTGGGTTTGTTAAAGGCACAAAACAAAAGCCAAGTTGGTTACATTCTCCCATTTCACTATAACGTTGATGGGCGATGCCCTTTGAACACAGTATAAGCCATTAAGTGCTACAAACATGAACGTCGTATACAGTCCTACATGAAGAAGGTTTTATTAAATGTCAACTCAAAGCAAGAGATACAAACATCTCCCACCCACTAAAACTTCGAAATCTGAAAAAGCACATTAGCTGTATTAGTCACACCCTTTGCAAAATAAACCGACCTATACATTCGACCCCGAGCTCGAAAGTCGAATCACAAACCAAACCAAACCAACAACAACAACAACAACAACAACGACTACAACATCAAATAAGATCTCATGAACTAAATAATCCCCCTGTCCGAATTCAAAATAAATAATGTCTCCAATTCACAACAGGTGGCATGGCGGTCGTAGCGGTGGTGTATATACCTAGCATGGTGCTGACTGGTTTGGTACAGGTGAAAATTTAAGCACAATCACGAGCCGGGATCTGCAGGATCCAGGAACCAGGATTCAGAAGTAATAAAAAGACTTTATTGCTTCAATATATTCTAATCAAGGTAATTTAGTAATTTTATTAAGGATTCCAGGATTCCCGAGCATTTCTCTGTCTCCGGCATCCAGCCACTAAATAGTGACTGTCTTCGAGCCCGTTTACGACACTGCCATCGGAATGGCACTAATCAAGAGAATCCAACACGACGCTGGATTGCTACATATACGGATACGAGATACGACCCCTATATTGCATCAACGGCAAAGTGTGCATATGTGATGGTATCCTTGAGAAGGGGCGAGGCTGAGGGCAATGGTTTAATTACAATGAAACAATAGTCACTGTTTTTCCTGCAAAGAGAAAAAGAAATTGAAAAAAGGAAAAACATTTCAAAGGGCGATGTTGTGTAAAAAAGGAGTAGGAGTAGGAGAAGGAGTTGTAGACAATTGGAGCAACATATTCAATTGGCAAATGAACCACCCACATCCCCTTCTTCATCCACTTCCGCCATACTATAAATTTGCATCCGACAGACTAATTCAGACATTTACAATTATTATGCACAAATATAGGTCAAATTGTCTGTATATAATATATATGTTCTGTTGAGGATTTCATTCATTTGGGGATTCTATATAAGTATATCTACACGGCGCGCCGCCGGCGCCCGCAAGGACTCCCAGCTCCCACGTTGCATACACCATGAATTGAGCATATCTACCTACCCACTCGGCACTCTGATTGCCGATGTGATCGCAGAAGATGGCAATGTAGGGTGAAACTCGTAATGTATGCATTGCTCCGTGTCGTGGAAGTAGAGTTTTGTTATTTGCAAAATTTTCGCTGCTGTTGCTGTTGTTGTTTTGAAAAATCGTTCCAAGAGAGCTCCTCTGCATTTGCATCCGTTGGCCCATCGTCTAAATCGTTTTCTAATGATTTTCGAATTGTTTTGTTTTGTTTGTATTCTTTCATTTTTTTCGTCTCTTTTTGTATGTTTGTATGGCGCCTTGATTAGAACAAGATAACAAAACTACAACAACTGAAACTTGCTAATTGCAAAAAAAAAAAAAAAAACAATGTTCAAAAAAATAGCGATAAACAATGGATGACACAATATAATGAAGTGATTGCAAATAAATGGACACTTCATTGCTGATTGCTTGAGGTACTTGAACTTTATTGTTGAGCTGATGATTTTTTTGTAGGTACTCATTATTGTATTGTAACAATTATTAATATGCTGCTAAGGCAAAATCCCATTTGTCAAAAAAAAATCAATTTTCGTTTTGTTTTTCGCAGATTTATGTGAAAAAAATTAAAATACTGAAAAATCTTTGTTGGAGTAATTCCGAACTTTCTAAATAATTTGTTTCATACACATGTTCAAATTATTTCGTTGATAAATTTAATTAATAATAGAGCTTTCCGTTTCAAAATTGTCAAAACCGTATTTAGTCGTTGTACCACCGATTTTAAATATGAAATTTAAATGTTTCGATAATATTCCAGAAACTAGAACACTATACAGTTCACAATTCCTAACCATTTGCAAAGCAAAAACTAAACTTTAGGTTCATGAAACGTGATTCCGATAGAGAGCAGGATCACGTCCCAAGAAACATTTTTAGCTGCTTAATTGCTCTAATTGCGCTTCCAGAGCAAATGTTAGAGCTTGATTATTTGAGAAGGAGCTCTAGATGCACCCTTAGAGCAAGTGTAGGGCTTGCATACAGCTAATTCATTGAGTTTGAGAGCACATTTTTGCTCGTAACCAGCTTTTTATCAGTGACGAGTGGCTTTGAAGCTCCTTAATATATTCATATGAAATCCTAAAAGGAGCACTTTTGACAGATTTTTGTTTGTATTAGTTTTTGAGATCCAAATGATAAATAAATATGAAAGTAGCACCACAAAATTCATGTTTGTAATGGTAGGAAGAGTAAACTTCATTTATTGCGATGTCAACAAGCTAGTTATTTTATTTATTCCTAGAGAAATAATGTATCTAATTAATTTTTTCTTGCATTAACGTCAATGAATTTTAAGTGCGCGCTTAGTTTTTTCATAAATGTTTTGGAGGTACTTCGCAAAATTACAACGCGCCTTCCAAATTATGTATTTTAAGCTGTGATTGGTTAAATAAATTTATCGAAGCACGAAATAAAATGCTTTGTTTACATTGCAATCATAATATTGTGTTTTATATTTGAAGTGAAGGATGTAAATGTTTTTAAATGAATGAAAACAAATAAATCAAATAATTTTCATTTGTGTCGCCATGTTTTTTATTATGGACAATATGGCTCTTTAATAGAGCTGCAATATCGCTTTGAGAGCAATGTTACAGTTTTGCATTCAGGGCTTTGTAGAAAATAGGGTGTTTTGAAAATTGAAAGCTAAGTTAAGTGAATACATAATTCTAAATTGTAGAAATAATTTTGAGTTCAAAGAGTACCTACTTGCCATTGAAGTGAATAAAATTTTATAAGCACCTTAAATTACTAAAGGAAGTACTTGTACGACTAAGTCGTAGATTTAATTTTTTTGGGGAACTGCATAGTTAATATATTTTAATAAAAAAAATTGTCAATTCCGTGCTTAATTCAAATCTTAAGATTTCCCTTATAAATTGAAAGGAATTTATTTATTTTCCACTGTTTTATGTTTTCCAGTTGAAATAATTTTTGTTTTTTGTTTTAGTTTATAACACCCTATAATATGATTGGGAGAATTGTTTTAAATGAGAATAGGTATTTATTCAGCTCTATATGTGCATTATTGGAGCTCTATTGATGGATTTTTTTGACATCAAATTTTGTGTGAGAATATTAGTAATTGAACTCTACAGCCGCTTTCAGTGTAGCTCTGTTAATGCAATTTTTTGACATTTCGAAAGATTATGCATTAGTATTGTGCGCATGTGTTGGTAGCAGCTCTACAATGCCTCTATATATGCTGATGTTTAGAGTTTGCTCGTTGCAAGATCTCATGAACTGTGTTAAGGAGCATGTTTTCAAATCTGGAAGCGTTGTAAAGTTAATAGAGCTAAAAGTGTTCTAAAACTGCGTATATAGAACATTATTTTGAAATATAATGTAGGGAGCTTTGAAATAATCTCTAACAGAGCTGTAGCTTTGGATTTCACTATCTAGGAGCTGTAGAAGAACAGTTTTGCTTCTATTAGCTCCAACGATGTTACTTGGGGTGTTCGTGCACGGTTAAAAATATTGGACTATTTTACAGTAAAATCTGTATTGTATTTCGGACCACAACAAAATTTTATTAGAATTAAATACATGCAACGGTTTAAAAATCTGGTTAATCCTTTTTTAATATTGAAATGTAATCAATATAATGAATAGAAAAAATTTCCCATTAGCTGGGGAAATTGTTCCCTCAAAATAATAGATACATTTATTTTAAAATTTATCAATTTTATTTTTGTAATTGAATACAAATTACACTGAAATTCTATACTATTTTGTCGAGTTCTAATCTCGTTTATATTATTATTTAATTCAAGAAAAATTCCATTCGCATTGTCTTGTTGATATTGAATACAACACAAAAGGATATAATCTTGTAATTTCATTGAATGAATTCTAAGCACATGAATAATTAAATGCAATTCTTCATTTCTGAGTTAAAATGCATAATATATTAATTTATAATATCCCTGTGTTGAATTTAAATAAAATTTTATAAGAATAATAATGCAAATTTATTTTTTAAATAATAATAAATTTAAACCAGATTACTTAAAATGAATCCAAAAATATATAAGTTTACAAAAACATAATAATGAATGATTATTTTTGTCAGAGTATTTATCTTATAATTCAATCACTAAGTTATTATCTGAATTATAATGGTGACATTGTTTTCTTTATTGTTTTTTCGCATAAGTGAACTAAAATATTATTGCGATTGAAATTTCATCTACTGATTTTCACATTTTACCTCGAGAAAATGCAAAGCACCTTCAAAATAATGCATATTTAAAATTTTTAATTTCGATTTTTAATTAGAAATGGGGTTACCATGCTTTATGTTTTTAGATCATTTATTTTTGATAAAAAGCGAACAATTTTATACAAAAATGACACATAAACGAAAAATATCGTTCTCCTTTTTGTTTTGCAGCTCGACGTGCGAAATTGATAATTGTAGCAGATTATTTGGAGAAGAAATAGTTATAGTACAATCAAGTTTGGAATGCTAAGGTAGTAACATTTGAAATGCCAAATGAATTTTGTATAGTTAAACAATTCTGCATTGTGCACGCCTTATACCAACACATGATAAACGGTGCATACAACTGAAGAAAAAAAATTTTAAAAAAATATTTAAAATCATTTCTTTCAGAATATATGTACATATTTAATTACATAAAGATCGGTACCCAAATTTTATGGTAAATACTTCCTTTTAAAACAAGAAAAAGTGTCATCTCATCAAAAATAAGAAGCAAAATATGAATTTAATATTAAACGTACAGATTTGTAAAGTCGTGGTCTCAATAGAAAAGACATGTTAGTCATTTAGTCAAAATCATATTTTTTAAGTTATGGTAACCCTAAAATATACAGAAAACATTTTGTTCATATTTAAATATGGCTGATTTTGCTTCCTTGCTCTTTTGATAAATTTTGAATTGCATTTTAAAATTCTTGGATTAAAAAAGGACGCTTCCTATTTTAATCAAATCCAAAAAATTAAAATTTAATACTTTTATGAATTGAAAAAATCCGGATTATTAAAATAAAAGCTTGCAAAGTTAGATTCTAATTTTCAGGTAAAGTATTCTAATATTCCAGGATTACATTTGAATCCTTCGGATAACATTGTAGTCTTTTGAGTTATAAAGTCTTCAATAAAGAAATAAAACGCATATAATTTAATGTTATGGCCGTGAATTTAGGTTTCTTAAAAAGATAAGGATTTGCCATTATGCTTAAAAATTGATTTCCGGAACGTGGCCGCTGCGGTTTGCTCGAATAAATTCCAGCCGAGAGGCCCAATTTTCGACCACTTTTTGCAGCAATTGGAGCCGTATGTCAGCAATAACGCGCCGAATATTTTCTTCAAAGGCGTTAAACGTCTCGGGCTTATCTGTGTAGACAAGCGACTTCACATAACCCCACAAACAATAGTCCGGCGGTGTTAAATCGCACGATCTTGGAGGCCACGCCACAGGCCCACGACGCGAGATAATGCGCTCACCAAAGTTTCCTTCAATAAATTGATTGTTTCGTTGGCTGTATGGCATGTAGTGCCGTCTTGTTGGAACCAAACGTCGTCCACATCAACATCCTCCAATTTAGGCATGAAAAAGTCATTAATCATGGCTGTTTAGCGTTCCCCATTGACTGTAACATTATGGCCGGCTTTTTTTTGAAGAAATATGGACCAATGATTCCCTCTGCCGATAGAGCACACCAAACAGTGACTTTTTGAGGATTTAACGGCACCGGCCGGAGCGGCGTCTCAACAATGACTTGTGGATTATGATCACCCCAAATACGTCAATTTTGCTTATTAACGTTCCAATTCAACCAAAAATGAGCTTCATCGAACATTGGACGCAGCGCGCGAAGCGTCGTGCGAACCGAACCGAACCATTATTTTGGTAATAAATTTGCACGATTTGCAAACGTTGTTCAGGAATAAGTCTTTTCATTATAAAATGGCAAACCAAACTGAGCATAAATCAAGTGACAGCTGTCAAAAAGACTAACTTAGAAAAAAGTATTGCCAGATTGAAAACCACACGTCTAAAAAAACACCCTTTACATTCTAATCCTATGGATTAAATTCTAATCCTTTCGTTGTTACAAATAATATTTTTAAAACAAAACTATTTGAATGTAAATATAAAATTATTAAACAAAATGTTTTATGGTTAAAGAATATTAAAAAAATAATACTTTATGTAATACACACTTCTGTAATACGAAGATGGTGAACAAAAAATATCCCGAAATGTTAAACCTTGTGCATATTATATATTTCTTTAACTGGGAGTGTAAAACAATTTTTATCAATTTGTGTTGTAAGGCGTTTTCCAATAAGAGGTGTTATTTTGATATTCAAAGAAAAACGGCATTTTTTGAGATAAATGATCGGATGTTTATTTCATTATAAATAAGAAGATATGCCGTTAATAATGGAACACAACATCAGCCAAATGGCCGCCACGACCACGCTTACAGGACCATATCCTTTTCATGAAATTTTCCATAACCAAATCGCAAAGTTGCTGCCCTATGTCCTCGATAGCCTCACGAATTCCATCTTTGAGGTCTTGAATCGACGCTGGGCTGTTGGCGTAGACCTTATCTTTCACGTGGCCCCAAAGGAAGAAGTCGCAAGGTGTTAAATCACAAGATCTCGGTGGCTAATTGTGATCACCTCTTCGAGAGATAACACGGTCCGGAAACTTTTCCCGTAAAAGATCAATGGTTTCATTGATTGTGTGGCACGTAGCGCCGTCTTGTTGAAAGTAAACGCTGTCCAGATCAATACCATCCAATTCCGGCCATAAAAAATCATTAATCATCTCTCGATAGCGCAATCCATTGACCGTAACTGTTGCTCCAGCCTCATTTTCGAAAAAGTAAGGTCCAATGACCCCGCCGGACCATAAACCGCACCAAACAGTCACGCGTTGAGGATGGAGAGGCTTTTCAACAATAACTCTTGGGTTTTCCGAGCCCCAGATGCAACAGTTTTGCTTGTTGACGTAGCCTCCGAGGTGGAAATGGGCCTCATCAGTCAAGATGATTTTTCGATGAAATTCCGGATCATTTTCATGCATTTCAAGGACCCAATCAGCAAAGACACGACGTTGTTGATGATCAGTCGGCTTGAGTTCTTATGTTAACTGAACTTTATAAGCCGTAAGACCCAAGTCTTTATGCAAAATACGGTGTAATGACGTTTGTGGAATGCCTAATTCCAAAGAACGACGAGGAATGGACAAACCTGGGTTTCCTTCAACACTTTGGGCTACAACAGCAATATTCTCAGTTGTTCTTGAGCGACGTGTACGGGTTTTATTCTTCACATCACTAACTTGTCCTAACAGCTCGAATTTGTCAACCAATTTCTGTATTGCGGTCCGACAAGGTGCTTCACGACGACCCAAAAATGTTTTAGTTTTACGAACCGTCTCTGCCAAATTTTCACCATTTTTATAGTGAATTTTAATAATTTCAATGCGTTGTTGAAGCGTGTATCGTTCCATTTTTATCAATGGCGTAGTTTCTTCTTGTCAAATGTCAAAAAATGACAGCTTCAAAAGTGACAGCTACCGAAATAGCGGGCTATTCAAAATAACACCTCTTATTGGAAAACCCTTTAGTATAACCCAAAATATGTATTATTAAATATCATTTTAGACTTAGTTTAGTTTGTTGGCATAGAATAAATCGTTCCGTATTTAAATTTAAACCAATACTTGTATTGTTTTGAAAATATTTCTTCTTTTGAATACGGATTAGAATAAAATTTAAAATCAATAGAATTACTTTTTGGAAATTTATTTTCAAGTAATCCTGTCACTAATGCTTTTTATGACACTTTATCTTCAAATGTAATATCGATTTTTTGTATTTTATTCTTTTTTGTCATAAATCAGGGAAATATTAAGCATTTAATTCAAAATATATTACTTCTTTGAATATACAATACAAAATGTATTAAAAAAATGTGTAATATTTTGGGAATTATTAAATCTTATACTGCTTGCATCGAAAATATCCTGTAATTCTTTAGTACGACTGAAAAGAAGTCCAAGATTTTTAACCGTGTGTGTTCGTGTGCTAATGCATATATTTTGATGATATGTATGGATCATTTTATAAAAAATCATCATAAAAACGGCTATAGTCATTTCAAACTAGCTATTGCTTAGTTAAACCTAAACCTTGAATTTTGATTTATTTTAATTTTGTTCAATGGACTATTTTTGAAGTCGAATAAGTTATTAAACTTCCTTTTTTTAAATACAGAAATGGAATTGGAAGAACTTTTAATAATTGATCTTATTTAAACTGTAGTTACTATGAATACGCCCCAATAAAAATTCGTATTAACAGAATTTCCTCTGAAAATTCATACTTTATTTTTTTCATTGTATTAACTAGCTTGAGCTACTTTTAATTATAATATATATATATATTATAACTATAAAAACACTTAAAGAAAAAAGGAAATTCCATGAATATATTTTAATTTAAAATAACATACTCCCACTAACCTACCGTTGTTTAAATCGACTCGATTATAAAAGACGATTTTTGTCATTTAGAAATATTTGAAAAATAAAGTTTTAGATAGATAGATATTTATTTCGCTATAATTATTACAATGGTTTGTTACCGCACATTTTACATTTAAGAGATTCGATACAATATATATCTTTAAGCTAAAATATTATTTTTTAAGGGTTTCTATAAATAATATTTTACGAGGAAACACGACAAAACCTCCATTTGAAAAAAAAAAAATTATGTAAGATATAAATTACTTAAGATGCCTTTAAACTAAGGACTAGAAAATGAATTTGAATAGAAAAAAAAAAAAAAAAAAAAAAAAAACATTAATAAATTAATTAATTATAGAAGTGTTAAAAAAAGGAATACATAATTTTGAATAAAAATTAACATTTCAATATTCAGGAATGAATCAATAAATAATATATTAAATATGGCTTTTAACGGCCTTTAGTCCATAAAAATTGGCGTTTCGTCCCGGCGATCTCACTTGCACTCATCAGTTGACTAGTGAGGACTTTGCAAATACGCAATTTTTATTAAGTTCAGTTCAACTTACATGAACTTTTTGACAAAAATCCAATTTGAACTAGCTATATAAAACAAGACTAAAATTCTTAATCATTAACCTGGAAATTTTTGCCCAGGGCCAATTTTTATGGACTAAAGGCCGTTAAAAGCTATTTTGAATCAATAATTCAACAAGTCCAATTAAATAGTGCTAAGTCTTCTACTTGGCTGATGTATTTCAGTAGTAAAGGGTTTTTCAACAGGGACGCTACAAAAGTACAGCAACAAGGACAGCAAACAACGACATTTCTCTTCAGTAAGGTTTGCCATTTTATGATTTAAAGATATACGAGCCAACAACTAGTCGAAATTATTAAAATTTACTACCGAAATTCGGAGCCAGTGGCCTCAACGTTAAGAGCGCTACGTCCAATTTATGGTCGTCATAATCGTCCTAGCAGATCAACAATTGAGCGTCTAGTGGAAAAATTTGAATCCACAGGCACAGTACAAAATGTTCCCGTGCCAGTGAGACAAAGAAGTGCCCACAGTGTCTAAATATAATAAAAAATAATATTGCTGCCGCTGAGGCTTCAGTTGCAGAAAGCCCAAATGTGTCTCTCACACGTCGTTCTCAAGCGTTGGGCATCTCTGTGACTTCGTTGTGGCGAATTTTGCGAAAAGATCTTGGCCTACATCCTTACAAGATTAAATTGACGCAAGAACTGAAGCCACTTGACCACCAGAAGCGTCGTATGTTCGTGAATTGGGCTGAGCAACAACTTGAAAATGATTCGGATTTTCATCGAAAAATCATCTTCAGCGATGAGGTTTATTTCTGGCTGAATGGCTTCGTCAATAAACAAAATATGCGGTATTGGTCAGGCAGCAATCCACACATACTCCATGAGTCATCATTGTATCCCGAAAAAATTACGGTTTGGTGTGCGTTATGGGCCGGCGGCGGCGTCATTGGGCCGTACTTCTTCTGTGATGATCAAGACCGGCACGTTACTGTGAATGGGGATCGCTACCGTTCAATGATAACCGAATATTTTTGGCCCCAATTGGATGATATGGACTTGGAGGACATGTGGTTCCAACAGGACGGCACCACAAGCCACACAGCGAATGTCACAATCAATTTATCGGAAACCAAGTTTGGAGAACGTGTTATCTCACGAAATGGTCCAGTCGCTTGGCCGCCTCGGCCGTGCGATTTGACGCCGTTAGACTATTTCCTGTGGGGCTACGTCAAGTCTATAGTCTATGCCAACCAGCCAGCGACGATTGATGAACTTCGTACGAATATCGAACGTGAAATTGAAGCAGAATCGGCCGATTTAAGCTTGAAAACCGTCGAAAATTGGACTTCTACAAGCGTGCCAGTGGTGGCCATGCAAGAGAAATCGAGTTCCATACTTAATGGCATCAAACGTACTTTCACATGAATAAAGAATTTTATTGATATCTAAAACCGTTTTTGTTTTATTTAAAAAAACTTTTGTAGCGCTCTTATTGAAAAACCCGATATATAGAATTTGTATTATAAAAACCTTCAAATAATATACTAATACAAAATATAATATATAGATTTATTTAGTAAATAATAAACTAACAAACATAAATAGAATAAATGAATAAATAGATAATAATTAAAAAAAAAAATAAAAAAATAAGTAAATTTCTATAGTCTGAAATAAATTAGCAATGGGAGTCTATATTTTATCCATTTGCCAAAACTTAGTTTAGTTGCAGGTGGTAGGTACTATGTGAGTATACAAAAATTAACAATATAGCCTATAGTGTTGCACATATGCAATATGCATGAAAGGAAATTATATTATGTATTTAAACTTTTAAATCGTTTTAAATCAACAAAATTAGAAAGAAATTGATTAAAATACTTTAAATCTGTTTTAACCCAACGCAATGTACACCATCTGATTTCTTATATAAATCTTAATTTATACGAAAAAAATTTGAAAATCGTAGGAGCGGTCTTAAAAATAATTAATTTTTTATATATAAAATTTCGTTAATATTTTTGTGAAAAAAATTGGTATGCCAATTTTAAGTATTTGTTAATGTTAAATTAAAGATTGAACTTTACAAAAAAATCTGCTGCCAGTTTTCGAAATATCGAATTTTCAAAAAATAATTTTGAATTTTTTTTCAAAAATCCAAAAATTATTTTTTAGAAAATTTTGCTACGCACTTTTATTTATATTTGTTACAAGCTTCTGTATAAGAAATCTAATTTTATTCGGTTGATCAGATATTGAGTTAGTCGAAAATCAATGAAACCGTTCTATGAGAAGTACTGTAATAAACGTATAATATAAAATTTAAAAATTTTAAATGGTAGATCGTACTAATTTTAACACACAAAAAAAAACTTTTATGAAAATCGTAGGAGTTATTTTTGAGAAAAACAATATTTTTGTTAACGGATTTTAAACATTTGTATGGGAGGCACCCATAGTTTTGGGTATTAGAATACTTTTTGTCAAAAATATTCTAGATAAAGTTAACAAATTGATATCTACCAAGTTTAATAAAAATCGACAGAGTAGTTTTTGAAATATTGAGTTTTCAAAAAAAAAATTTCAAACTCAAAATCGAAAAAAAATTTTTTTTGAAAATTTTTCTTATTTAGAATATGTCAATAATTCTTCATAAAAAAATTTATCAGAATCAGTTTAACCATTTTCGAAAAAATCGAAAAGAAAAAAATGGTTCTTTGGGAGGTACCATTAATAACCATTTTTCGGAACCATTTTTTTAATTAAACGGCAACTTTTAACTATTTAAATTTATTGAGTTCTTAAAAACAAATTCAGTAGCGCTGGATTTGAGAAAAATAAGTTTTTCCTTTTTGGCCAAGAAATTTTGTATGACAGCTACTGTTAATTTTGGTCCTAAAAAAAAGAGAAAAAAACGGGTGGGGGGAATGTTCAAAAAACGCTAGGTACCAAGTTTAAAGAAAATCAACAGATCCGTTTAGGCTGTAGTAGAACCCACAATTTGAATTTTTTATTTTTGTGGTACTTTTAGCGATACCTTACAAAAAAATTTCTACTAAAATTAAGACTGAGCTGAATATTGTTATTTTTGTTTTGTTTGCGTCTCATTTTGCTTGTGCAAATGCTAAAGATAAAAGAAAAAAAAATATAAAAATAAGTGTTAAAATGTATCAAAAAAAAACATAATAATTAATAAGTGGTTGCGATAAAATAATAAATGTAAAAACAGTCGCTTTCGTTCGCTGACAACAAAAGCCGAATGAGGGCAATACACATATTCGTAACGTAACGTGCTACATCCTAAAGTGCGACCTCGTTACGTCACACAGAGGAAAGTCCACGTTTCTATTTCACTCTACCTCCGGCCGCACCGGCAAACATAGATGTTTACACATCAACGAAAAAAATGCAAAGTGTTTTTTTTTCAAAATTGTACGTAACTTTGTAGAAATTTGCTTTGAATTTTTAATTTTCTAACCGATTTCTAGTCGAATGCTAAAACCCAGATATGGTTATATATTTATATACATACTATGTTTTAATTCTATAATAAAACTGAAACCACAAAAAATTCTATTTTCGTCGAAAAATTATTTTTCCGGATATTTATATACCAACATTAAGCCTAGATATAGTGTAAGAGCTAGCAATGTTTTCGAGAAAGAATTGCAATCATCGCCGCTCTCTCATATTTTTTGTACCTCTCGCTCTATCTCAATTGCAAGGCAGAAAATCTGGCTGGTGGAAAATGTTGCGTTTCCCTGAGCGTGTAACTTTTCAAAGTCATTTTCATACAGTTCAGTTTTCATTTTCATTTTTAATTCATAATAATTAACATATTTATGTCTGACAGGTGTGTGATGACGTTGCAAAAACCGTGACAGACGCATTTTTACAATGAAGACAAAAACTTGAATATGAAAATTCACGCTCGCAAAAATATTATATAAAGACAACCGGCAACACTTACTTACTGAACAAATCGCTCAAAAACTTAGCAATTTTGTGCACAGCACTGTATTATTAATAAAACAATAAATATAAAATATTATTAACTAATAAAAAAACAACAGTAATTTTCTACAATTATTGTATAAAATGTATGTTAAATAGAACTCTCTTAGCATATTCTCTTTCCAAATCTATAGCACGTGCACTTAATATTTAAAGCAAAATTACATTGAAAATTCAAAGCTTTCAATTTAGGTATATAGTTCAGACATTGCTCTGTGGTCATTGTAATTTAGAACAAACTCTTTGATCTCTCAACTCAAACAATTGTTGATGGCTAGACAATTTGAGATTAAGACCGGCATGACATTTGCACGAAACCTTTTAACATCCACCATCATGCCTCCTACACACATCTACAAGTGACAGCAAAAGGATTTCCCATCTCCTCTTCTCAAATAATTTGGCATATGTATGGAAATGACAGTTGGGGAAATACCTCTTATTCCATAAAATATGTATGTAGATATATGACGTACATATATGTATGTATATGGATAACTATGCTGCATATCTCAGAACTCAGAGCAATGGACGCAAATGAAAACCATGATAAAACTTTACCAGCACTTAAATCGTATTGTGCCGACCGCCCTCCAATCAGTGGAATCCTTCCATACTGCTGGTCCTCTGAAAGTTTTAAAGTTTTGTCCAAGCTATGGAGAACTTCAACCTTTCAACGGCCTCTGATCCGGAAAACAAAAGGTTCCGAATGGAAGCGTTCGCGTGACACTTGAGCATTTCATACGAAAACACCACTTCCTCTGCCCGGAAGTCACCATTAACCACTGCCGTCGTCGTCGTTGACATCGTGACAATAAAAAAAAAAAAAACTAGTAAGACCTTCCGTGGATGTATATATGTATGTATAGTGAATGCATGCATGCTAGTGGGAAACCTCTATCCATTCATATGGTGTCCCGTGTGGGAACCACATTCCTCAACGGCACTAACTGGGTCTGCCTCCCATTTTTGACATTTCTTACGAACTGGTAATGGATTCGTGAAAATTAAATTGTATGATTGTAGGAAAATTGTAAAACTTTTAATTTTATCGTGCGTACGAAAAGTTTAAAACTTGCTAAAAATCGAGCTTACAAAATATTATTTTGGGCATTTTGTCCCTCTTAAAATTTGACTGAAAATGTGTCTTTCTAGACATCGTGCACCTACATATACATTTCAATATACAGCTACAGGTCACTGTAGCATTTTCCGAAGAAGAGTTGTGTGACTCTTGACTCATAGCAACAGCATGCGTGGCGTCGTCTACAAGGATTTTCGAACTTCTGCATCTTAAATCTCCAACCAAGTAGACTATTGAATCGAAAAAAAAAACACAAAGCCCTTTTTTAAATTCTAACAATTGCCAGAAGATACAAAATGTTGTAGGCTCCAGTAGATTCAGGGAACATACTCAAAAATTAAAGGTTTGTTTCAAAAGTGGAATGAGAATAAAAAACAGAATAATTCGTGCTTTATTTAAAAGCAAATCCCTGCGACCTAGTCGAGATAGTTACAAAGTTTTATTTTTGCCTTTCACATAATTTCAAATGGAAATATAGGCGAAACCTAAAGGTAATCTTTTATACCTCTGACAACAATGCAGCCGTTGCGAGGGTTGTATGGGATGTCCTCCCGACCATGAAAAGCTTAAAGGTGCCTTAAACAATAGGATGTTATTGTTTTTTTTTTTTTTTTAAATTGCACAACCCAACACCACCCTCAAAAGTCAAGCAGAACGCTGACTTGATACATAGGGAAGAAAGGTCGTTCATGGCATAAGTAATGCTTCTGAAATATAGATAGCTACAGGAAATAAAAATTATGATTCACTTCTTGCTTGGAGGAAGCTTTTGTGCACCTGAGTCCTGTGATGCTGTATTCAGTATTCTGATCTGACGGTGGTATCCTGTGACAGTTAGCAAATGAGACTTGGAACAATGTGGAAGGGTTAATTTCATCATTGTACTCGTATATAGTCAGGGCGTCATTGTCCGTCGCCCTCTTGTCTCTTGGGTTGAGAAATACTGTATGCACGAAAATATTTTCTTACAAAGGACTATGATGATATGGTTGTGTTAATGATGACGATGATGATGACGATGACGATAACGATGAAGATGACAATGATGATGATGTTGTCGTTTACTATGAAACCTGAGATGTGACTAATTGGCAACTATTTTCATATTATACAAAAAGCATAATTGCTGTGATGCATGACACACGGTCAGAACAGGTCCAAGGGAATACATATACATAAATAACTATCGATGCATTTCCTTTAATTATTATTTATAAAAAGTGGCTTCAGATATGTGTGTGCATTGTGCAGTCGTAAAACAATTTAGTATATGAGTTTTCGAAGTCAGCATGTATGCAAGATTTCTAGGATCGTTTTCTATAGAAATCACACACGACCTGTTAACGAGAAAGTCAAAAATAGAAAAGATAGATTTTAGGTTATAAAGGGTTTTTGAGAAAATTCATTCGGATCAAAATGTAGGCTATAGGTAAAGGATTTTGCTATAAAGGCCCATATAAAAGGTGGTTTTTTTAGACGTGTGATTTTGAAGAAGGAATAAAATGCATATAATTTAATGTTACATCAAAGAATTTAGCTTAATTACAAATATAAGAGTTTGACATTATGTTTTAAAAATGTTTTCGGGCAAGAGGTCGCCGCGGCTGGATCGAATAAATTCGAGCCGAGAGGCCCTACTTTCGACCACTTTTTGCAGCGATTGGGGCCGTATGTCAGCAATAACGTGCCGAATATTCTCTTCCAAAGCGTCAATCGTCTCCGGTTTATTTGCGTCGACAAGCGACTTCACATATTCCCACAAAAAAAAAGTCCAGCGGTGTAAAATCGCATGATCTTACAGGCCACACTACAGGCCCACGACGCCTTCAACAAATTGATTGTTTCGTTGGCTGTAGCGCCATTTTGTTGGAACCAAAGGTTGTCCACATCAACATCCTCCAATTCAGGAACGAAAAAGTCATTAATCATGGCTCTGTAGCGTTCCCCATTGACTCTAACATTATGGCAGGCTTCATATTTGAAGAAATATGGACCAATGATTCCCTCTGCGGCCCATAGAGCACACCAAACAGTGACTTTTTGAGGATGTAATGGCGGCGTCTCAACAATGACTTGTCTATTATGATTACTCTAAATACGAAAACTTTGCTTATTAACGTACACATTCAACAAAAAATGAGCTCCATCGAATAATATACGCAGAGCGCAATGCGTCGCGCGAACCGAACCATTAATTTGGTAATAAATTTGCACGATTTTCAAACGTTGTTCAGGCATAAGTCTATACATTATGAAATGACAAACCAAACTGAGCATAAATCAAGTGACAGCTGTCAAAAAGACCAACTCCGAAAAAAGTATTGCCAGATTGAAAACCACACGTCTAAGAAAAACACCCTTTATAAGTTTGAATTTTTAATTGCCAGTACAAATTCTTTACTATATACGCTGGATGCCATTAATTTGAATGGAATTTTCAATAATTTTTACATACCTTCTCCTTGTTGAACAAATATTTGTTAATTCTACTTCCTCTGCAACCATTAATTATTCTTGTCCATTGACCAATCTTTCTGTAGTCAAAATTCAAATAAACATCAAACCAAACGTCAAAAATCGAGGGAGTTTGGGAATGAAAATATTTTGTGCCCAACCAATGCGATGATGGCTTCACTGGTTCAAGAGTCAATTCACCCGGTAAATTGGTGTGAATGTTCGAAAAGTTCAAACTCGGAAGACCCCGCATGTATGAAGCTGAATACTACACTCGGAGTACCAGAATACTACATTATACTTACAAAAGTCCTGTTCCTGTCCTGCATATAAGTATAGCTTGCTGGACGAACTATATGCACAACACATTTTAGCCACATCTACGAGTAGCATAGTAACGAATATTTAACCGACAAAACCCGCTCACTCGCCTTGGCTTGGTTTGGCTTGGCTTTGCCACTCGAAAATTGAACGGGACACCCTAATGGACGGACTTTTTAATGCAATTACAGGCATGTGCAGTGCACTGGCCGAATACCTAATGGCGTACCCTGTTTATAGTTGGGACATTGCGGCCCGTACAATATTCATACTTGTCTCTGGGGGTAGGTATAGCCGGAGCAAAGTACTTTCCAGCTCTCTGGGGTTTGAATTGAGTGGGTGACAACATTTTTAAGTTCTTGTATAGAGTGGGTCGGAAGCGGCTGGTACGTGATCGTGCATCTAATTTGATTTAACTACTATCTCGCTCTTTTTGTGTGTCAAGTCCTTTTTAGACACGACCGACGAGACGACCAACAACCATCAACGACCGACTACCGACGACAGCGACTCGTACAACAAACGAATGCTTCAACAGGGTGCGGATGTCATTTGGAGTTGCCATTTTGCAATGGCCACCATGCATTAATGTCCCTGAATGAGGCTTTCACTTTAATGGAAATTTAATAGCTTCAAATTGCATTGAAGCCAACGAGCGTTCCAGCTGAATTTATATGGATGGATAGTCATACATTCGTATCTACATACATATACAAAGGTAGGTATGTATAGCACAATCAACCCATCCCAAATGAGTGAACTTACAATAGCGTTCCTCTTCTCAGTGCTTTGGATTTATTTCACAATATATGTATGATAAATGATTTAAAATTGATTTTTGAGAGCAAAATGTTGAGTGGGAAATTTTTCTTCTTGGTTTTCTACAAAAACGAATTCAGTTTAAATTTAATGTTTTATGTGATTTGACGACACGCATTAATGGAGTTGAGCTCACTTGAACGTTTAACTTGAATTTTATTCAGTCGCTCCACTTAAACAGAAGAATTTTTCTTTTCAAATTTTCTTCATATTCTATTATGTTTCTTTTTAGGATTTGAGTTTTTTTTATAAATATTTATGTAGCATAACAATGGAAGTATTTCAATAAAAGTCTTATGCATATTTTAAGAATTGTAAAAAAGGGTTAAATAAGCCATCAGCCTTTTATGTGTCCTACTTCCAGCTATAGAGTAACGATCATCTCAAGATTCGAAAGAATGAAAATGGGTTTTTCGGTAAACTTTTTATAACTTAATTCGCGGCTGTTGGCTACTTAATGCCCGATTTCATAAAGGTGTTTTATATATTTAAAAGCCCATTTAGAGGCAAAATGGGATTTTTTGGTTTCACCAAGTGCTTTTAAATTTAAAAACCTTTTAAATGCCCTTATAAACTAAAAGCCCATTTTCGTCTCAATAAATTTTAAAAGTGTGATTTGTGAAGTCTTATATGTCAGCCGACGAGTAAGAAAATTATAGATGATATTTTGCAGTCACATTTTTATTTAATTTCTTGCAAATATAAATTGTTATTTACATGGAGATAAATGAGATCACCGACATTGGCGCGATGTGAATCTTCAAACATTGTTCAGTCATCGCATATTCGCTCCGAATGTTTCGCGTTGGTTTCGGAAAGCCTTCATAATTTGTTTGTTTTTAGAATAATTGATTGTTCATCTGAGGATGAAGAGCAACTTAAAGTAAGACTTCCAAAAATATTCCGAGTTCATATTGGAATTCGTTGTCCAAATATTTTTTTTTTTCGTAGCATTTTTGTCTACATATAATGCTATTTCACGTGCATTTCGAATGTCAGAAGGAAACAACCTATTTCCAAATCCTGGGATGTGAGGCAAACCCAATTTTAATTAAAATTTCCCTAAAATTTCCTTTTTTTAGATGGTGAAACTGGAAATATTTAAAGGTCTGATAAAATTTACGAGGACTTTAGATAAAAGGGAATTTAGTGTATTTTTATGAAATCGGGCATAAGACCTTCAGATTTTATATAGCGTGATTCCCATAAGAATAACAAAAACCAGAGAGTCTTACGTCTTTTACGATTTTTCCCAAATTTCATGTCTGTTTCTCTTTTATCTCTATTTCAACAAACAGTGTTTTAGTGAGATGGCCATTACTTCCCTAAAAAAATTCAACCGTAATACTCGCGCTTTTAAGAATTCTCGCCAGTTAACCCTTGAGTCCCACTTCGGACGTGCCGTCAAGTATAGAGATTGTTTCTTTAGCCGCACTTCAAGAATGTGGATTATTTTCCTGGTTCTATTTTTACCTCCCATTTTGATATTCAGAACTTGAAAACCAATGTCTATCGGTATCTCCTAATAAATCTTTCCTTATTTTCCTAACGCTCGCACTATATATATTAACACATTTTAAGGGTAGTCAAAATTCCTTTAGTGCGCGGTAATTATAAAATAAAATACATACAGACAGACGGACAGACAATATTGCCGGATCCACTTTGTTCGTGTTCTCTATCATCGTCATGTCAGGTTTGATTAAAATATCAAAGTCGATTTTTTTTTTAACGAATCCTTAACTCGCCTGGCAAAAGAGCACTGCCCAGGAAGGCCTCGAGGAACAGGAAGAGTTCAAATTATTTTTCTCATATTCCTCCCTTTTGCGATATTTGACACTGCAAACAAATTTGGCAGTATGATTAATACGCCAAGCAAAATAACAGCGTGAATTTAAAAACAAACGGTCCTTTTTTTATTTGATGAAATTTGTTCAAAGGAGAATTTAAATTCTTCCTGATGTATCTTCGTATTCCGATATCTAGCACTGGAATAAATTTTATAAAAAAGGCGCCCTAGAAATTACTCTTCTTATATTTTACTGCCGGGCGGAGGAAGCTGGGTGATTTTTTAGCTGGTTTGGTTTTGGCAACACTGGTTTTGACAGCTGACGTGTGTTTAGTACCTTGTGTCACTGTCAAACAGTTTCAGTTTGGTTTGCAATTTAACCATGGATCGTCTTACAAATGAACAACGCTTGCAAATTATTGAATTTTATTATCAAAATTCGTGCTCGGTTCGAAATGTTCATCGCGCGCTGCTTCCATTTTATGATCGGCATTCTCGACCTTCTGAGCAGTCTATTCGGAAGATTGTGACCAAATTTCGCACCAAATTTACTTTGTTGGACATTAAACCACCAACACGTTTACGTACTGTGCGTAGTGAAGAAAATATTGCGGCCGTATCAGCTAGTGTGACAGAAGACCGCGAAATGTCGATTCGGCGCCGTTCCCAGCAGTTAGGCCTTTGTTACAGCACTACGTGGAAAATTTTGCGGAAGGATTTGGGCGTAAAGCCTTTTAAGATACAGCTGGTGCAAGAACTAAAGCCAGCCGATCTATCACAACGCCGAATTTTTGGTGAATGGGCTCTTGGAAAGCTGGCCGAGGATCCGCTTTTTTATCGAAAAATTGTGTTCAGCGATGAGGCTCATTTTTGGTTGAATGGGTACGTAAATAAGCAAAATTGCCGCATTTGGAGTGAAGATCAGCCAGAAGCATTGCAACAGCTACCAATGCATCCCGAAAAAGCCACTGTTTGGTGCGGTTTATGGGCCGGCGGCATTATTGGGCCATATTTCTTCAAAGATGATGCGAATCGCAGCGTTACTGTCAATGGTGAACGCTACCGAGCGATGATAACAAACTTTTTTTTGCCCGAAATGGAAGTTCTTGACTTGCATGATATGTGGTTTCAACAAGACGGTGCCACATGCCACACAGCACGCGAAACAATGGCGCAATTGCGAGGCGAGTTTGGTGAACAGTTAATTTCACGTTTCGGGCCGGTCAATTGGCCGCCTAGATCGTGCGATTTGACACCATTAGATTATTTTTTGTGGGGGTATGTCAAGGCTAATGTCTATAGGGACAAGCCCGCTTCGATTGACGCACTGGAAGCCAACATCCATGCATTCATTCGTGAGATACCGGCCGATATGTGTGAAAAAGTATGCCGAAATTGGACTCAGCGGATGGGCTACCTGAGACGCAGTCGCGGTCAACATTTGCATAAAATTATCTTTAAACATGAAATTGCAAGGTTCAAACTATCGATTCAAATAAATATTTCATTCATTTTTTCGAATTTCTTGTGTTTTTTTTTTTTTTAAAGTTCTAAACCTCTTAAAAAATCACCCATTATATATTTATTAACTTTCGAAAAAAAACTGATGCTTATATTTAATACAGCAATTCAAAACGTACAATGAAGTTTATTTGTTCGGAAAAGAAGACCTCAAAAGGTACCTACTTTACAGAAAATCTCCATCATGGTAGTTCAGAGGGACTTAAAAGGAGGGGCGCCAAACTAAATTTTCACCTGAGGCCAAGCCGGGCCTACCTACACGGTTTAGTGTTTGATGCATATTATGCGAATCACCCCTGTTTATAAGAGAACTTAAATCCAAGTGTTCGAAAATCAAGCAGTTTTAGGGTTGCCGCTATCCTGAATTAAAGAGTAGTTTTTTTTTTTTTTTTAATGTGATAATTTTCATATTTCGAATATTAAAACCGAATATCATAACCAATTATTGATATTTTTTTTTTTTGAGAAATGATTTTTTATTAGCTTTATCGCAAGCATTGTTATTGGTTATTACTTGTTAAATACGCATAATATGAAAATTAATCCCATAATACTGTGTCGTGGGACTAATTCTACTTGTCAAAAATGGTAAAAAGCTTTTATCGATCAAATACAAATTGCTATTGTTACTATCAAAAAAAAACGAACTTTACCTTAATTAATGACATATAGTGGCAATCCTGCAAGGTCTTGATGGTTGAAAATTCGGCTCTAGGCTCCTCATATGGTATCCTAACGAACTGAAATCAAAAATATCTTATTTTCTCGGTTACCTGTAACGAGACTTTCCCTCGTCTACTGGGTTAGCCCGATACTAACAGGAATTTCTACAAAACAAAGGGTTGCAGTAGGGGAGTAAGAGTACGAAAGTAACGATGGGTCAATTTTAACACTCAATTTTTACGAAAAACTAGATCTCTATGCGTTCATTTTATGATGCACAATTCCACCCAGAAAAATCAAAGAGTCAGTATAGCCGAATGTACCAAGACTGGATTAGAATCCCTTCTTATTGGAATTAATTAATTTTTTAATAATACATAAATATGTAAGTAATTTATCGTAGGTATTGGCTTAGAATTAAATTCTTAGTCGAAGCTCCATTTTTGATTTTTTCTTCTTACATTTATATGGTGTTTTACATGTGACTTTGGCTTCTTTTCAAGTCATATAACTACATTCGGATCAAGGATAAATTTGGGAACCAAATAAGTATAACTATTTTATGGTAGCTTAACGTTCATTTATTAATATGGACTGGGTTTCATATTGTTATGTTTATTGGTTACCAAATTATGCAACAAAATATAAAATATGTTACTTTCGTTCCCACTCTCCCCTACCTACTGTTATATTTACATCTACCTTACCTGTGCATAAAACATAAATTTCTCATAACAAATTAAATTTCATATTCCTTCTCTTTTTAATATATATACAGGGTGGCTCAAATACAAGTTTCATTTCAAAAATGCAATAAAATGAACGAAATTAAATTTTTTTTTCATGTAAAAGAGGTGTTATTTTGAATAGCCCGCTATTTCGGTAGCTGTCACTTTTGAGGCTGTCATTTT
Organism: Leucozona laternaria; assembly: GCA_932273885.2. NCBI lineage: Eukaryota > Metazoa > Arthropoda > Insecta > Diptera > Syrphidae > Leucozona > Leucozona laternaria. The sequence goes on along the minus strand of OW026367.1, from coordinate 57,196,973 downwards.
TTGACATTTGACAAGAAGAAACTACGCCATTGATAAAAATGGAACGATACACGCTTCAACAACGCATTTAAATTATTAAAATTCACTATAAAAATGGTGAAAAGTTGGCAGAGACGGTTCGTAAAACTAAAACATTTTTGGGTCGTCGTGAAGCAACTTGTCGGACCGCAATACAGAAATTGGTGGACAAATTCGAGCTGTTGGGACAAGTTCGTGATGTGAAGAATACAACTGAGAATATTGCTGTTGTAGCCCAAAGTGTTGAAGAAAATCGAGGTTTGTCCATTCCTCGTCGTTCTTTGGAATTAGGCATTCCACAAACGTCATTACACCATATTTTGCATAAAGACTTGGGTCTTAAGGCTTATAAAGTTCAGTTAACACAAGAACTCAAGCCGGCTGATCATCAACAACGTCGTGTCTTTGCTGATTGGGTCCTTGAAATGCATGAAAATGATCCGGAATTTCATCGAAAAATCATCTTGACTGATGAGGCCCATTTCCATCTCGGAGGCTACGTCAACAAGCAAAACTGTCGCATCCGGGGCTCGGAAAACCCAAGAGTTATTGTTGAAAAGCCTCTCCATCCTCAACGCGTGACTGTTTGGTGCGGTTTATGGTCCGGCGGGGTCATTGGACCTTACTTTTTCGAAAATGAGGCTGGAGCAACAGTTACGGTCAATGGATTGCGCTATCGAGAGATGATTAATGATTTTTTATGGCCGGAATTGGATGGTATTGATCTGGACAACGTTTACTTTTAACAAGACGGCGCTACGTGCCACACAAGAAATGAAACCATCGATCTTTTACGGGAAAAGTTTCCGGACCGTGTTATCTCTCGAAGAGGTGATCACAATTGGCCACCGAGATCTTGTGATTTAACACCTTGCGACTTCTTCCTTTGGGACCACGTGAAAGATAAGGTCTACGCCAACAGCCCAGCGTCGATTCAAGACCTCAAAGATGGAATTCGTGAGGCTATCGAGGACATAGGGCAGCCACTTTGCGATTTGGTTATGGAAAATTTCATGAAAAGGATATGGTCCTGTAAGCGTGGTCGTGGCGGCCATTTGGCTGATGTTGTGTTCCATTATTAACGGCTTTATAATGAAATAAACATCCGATCATTTATCTAAAAAAATGCCATTTTTCTTTGAATATCAAAATAACACCTCTTATTGGAAAACCCTTTATTAGGTATGGCTTTATTAGTAAAAGCAAAGTGGCGGCTGTCTCGGCTGGCTTTGAAAAAGCGCATTCTGTGACTCCAATTTTCCAAGACCTTGTTGATGGTTTCAGGCTGTAGCTCACGGATTGCTTGGATCCGTGATTGGCTTTAAGTGATTAAATTTTTTCCGGATTGTTGGCATAACATCAGTCCTTCACGGTTCCCCACAAAAAAAAAGTCCAAAGGGGTCAAATCGCAGCTCCGAGGCGGCCAATTGACATCGCCAAGACAGCTGATAACATGATTTGGGCTGTGTGGCGTGGCGCGCCATTCTGCATGAACCAGAGTTCGTCCAAATCCATGTCTTCAATTTCAGTAAAAAAAAAGTCGGTTAACATGGCTCTGTAACGCCCTACGGTGACCGAAACGTTGTTCCCAGCCTCATTTTCGAAGACAAATAGTCCAATGATGTCACCATTCCACAATCCGCACCAAATTGTCACTCTCAGTGGATGCATTGACTTTTCAACAGCGGCGGAGGGCCCTGGCTATGTGGGGCCACATAACCAGTACTTTTATAAACAAAACTGTTATAACTGGCATGTCTAGAATCACTTCCGTTCGAAAAACGCACTGTTTGGGCTACACACACACAGCACTCACTTTGGAAACAATAAGTTTTCAATATTTCCCAACTTTGTTTAAGCGTAAACGACTCATTTCGTTCCACGGAGGTATGATGCTGACTTTCTGTCAAGATTTTGAGCGGGAAACAGCTGTCAGTTTCAAAATAATTTATCATTTAAAAAAGAAACCACTAGATGGCCCACCCGTTACATAACTTTTGAATCATAGAAAGTCCAATATACCTTTTTTAAAATATTAACTCCAAAACTTAAAATGCCAACAATCAACATATACAAATACATTCCTTTAGTTTTTTGCTTGCAATAAACTTCATCACGAACAATTTCATTTATAATTAATTTCGAATATGGGTTTTTCATTGAATGTTACTCAATTTCCAACTTTTCCTTTAGCCTGACGAAAACCACAAAACCAACAGCTCAGATGAAGGCTACTTTTTTGTTGTTGTTGTTTAAGCTACGAGTATACTAAATATGTAGGTATTTAAATTTGCTTTCTAATAATTGTGTAACAACCTTTCTTTCTCACATATTGCAGACTTATTTAACATTTAAAATGTTGAACAAAAAATTTCAAAATATTAACTTCAATGTTGATGTTTTTCAAATGTTCTATATACATATAGGTACCGTGTTCCTTTAACACCATGTAAAGGAGCAGGAGCCCTTCTTTTGAATAATTAATTGCCTACAAAGTTTACTTTCGGCTTCTAATCGAAAATGTGTATAGTTGGCTAAAAGTCCTTACACCAATTTGAAGCCAATATAATTCATTTATAATATGTTGTGTAATAGATACGAGTATCTCTATCTGCATACTCCTACAACAATATAACACTGATGACTGTTAATTAAATTTTGTAATGTTTTTCTTTGATCTTGGTCTAGCCTTGATTTTGTTGGGTTCTGGTCACTCGAAGGACTTCGTCCTTACACTCTAAATTAACATGCACATTGACGACGTACAAACAGTCCTTGCAACCTTTCTTCTGAGGTGAAAGGACACCACATAATCGAATGTGTTGGACCTTAGTTTGTATTCAAGTCGTATCCGAAGAGGGTTCTTGCTTTTTCTTTTTTTTTTGCCGTGCAACTATAGCAACTATAAACAGTATCAAGAGAATCTTAAATGTTTAAATGTGCAATCCAAACGATATCTATACCAAAAACAGTCCACTTGAATGCACCTTGAGCAACAACAAAAACCATCTTAACAGTCAATTCATCTCTGGCGGTGCTCCGACAAAGTGTCTGGGAATGGAATGAATCCAAAAAAAAAATTCTACCTACCGGAAATACAATTTTGTGTCCTTGAAGTGCATACGTTTGAGCATAAGGACTAAATTTGCTTTGAATGGAGCTACAAATTGCAACAGTAAAAGAATTGATGATGATGAGTTTTATATAAAGCAATAGATAGCTATGGTTGAAGCCAGATTTAGTTCTCGTTCCAGTTTGATTGTTAAAGATGTCTGGAGTTTAAAAGTATCGGATTTATGACCTTTTGAGAATGAAGCTTCAAAAGGATACCATGCTGGGTTCTTGAAAATGACCTGAATGGATGGTCTGACGTCTGAGTGGATACTTTAACTGATTTAATTTATTTATATATGTATATGCCACAGATAGATACACCCTTGACAAATTTTAGGATTAATGAAAAAGAAGCTTTTGTTGTTACTTTGAACAAGCTATATGAGTTAAAATTGAACTAACATAAATTAACCTATTTTTGTTATAATAATTTTAAAGCAGAACCAACACTTGGGTGGCATATATAGGCATTTGTCTGGTAGTCAAGCAATAATGGGTTTCCGAAACATCGTTGAAAAAATCTTTTAAAGCAAAGGATCTAGGTCACGTTTTTTTTCAAAAATAATTTAAATTTTTTATCGAGATTTATACAGGGCGATTCACATAAGGTGTGACAAAAAAATAGAACGTGTAGATTAGGTTGAGACAAGAAAAAAATCATATTGGAGGAGGGGAGGGCGGGGGTGTCTATTCCTCCCCGTTTAGTCAAGAGGGCCAATTTTCTAAAAAAAATGACTTTAAACAAAAAAAAAATATTAAAAAAACAAAGGTTATAATTACTAACAATGCCATGTTATATTTTTTTGTAAAGCCATAAACCTCTACTTCTATTGTATTTTTTTAATTAAGTTATTTTAAAGAATAGTTTTCAAAAAATTAATTTTAAAGCTCAAAATTTTGAAAAAAAATGTCAAACTATGTTTTTTTCAAAATTTAACGTAGTTAAGTACTAATTTTGTTTTCAAAATTAAAATCTCTTATTAGTTTTAAGTCAAAAACTGAAAACCGGATGCTTAAATGTCTTGTACTTTTTGAGAAAATTGAAAATAACTAAATCTATTTTAATACTTTACGTAGTGGAAAAATATAATCTTTAGAGCAACTTCAAATTAAGGGAATTTTATTTCTGTTGTTTTCAATTTTATAAAGAACTAGAAGAGATTTAGTCATCTGGTTTTTGGTGTTTGGCTAAAAATTAATAAGAGCTTTGAATATTAAAAACAAAAATACTACTTAATAACGTAAAATTTTGAACTAAATTAGTTTGAACAAATTTTTTTCAATTTTGTTTTCAAAATTTTGAGTTTGAAAATTAATTTTTCAAAAACTATTCTCTAAAACAACTTTATTTGAAAATACAATAAAAGAAGAGATTTTTGGTTTTTTTACAAAAAATGTGTATCATGCCATTGTAAGTGTAACCGTTGTTTTTTTGTTTGTTTTTTTTTCTGTTTTAAGTCCATGTTTTAGAAAATTCTATATCAATAAAAAGGTCTATTAATTCTAAATTCAGCACCGAAAAACGCATCTAATGGGTGATTTTTTAAGAGGTTTAGAACTTTTAAAAAAAAAAAAACACAAAAAATTCGAAAAAATTAATGAAATATTTATTTGAATCGATAGTTTAAACCTTGCAATTTAATGTTTAAAGATAATTTCATGCAAATGTTGACCGCGGCTGCGTCTCAGGTAGCCCATCCGCTGAGTCCAATTTTGGCATACTCTTTCACACATATCAGCCGGTATCTCACGAATGAATGCATGGATGTTGGCTTCCAGTGCGTCAATCGAAGCGGGATTGTCCCTATAGACATTAGCTTTGACATACCTCCCACAAAAAATAATCTAATGGTGTCAAATCGCACGATCTAGGCGGCCAATTGACCGGCCCGAAACGGGAAATTAACTGTTCACCAAACTCGCCTCGCAATTGCGCCATTGTTTCGCGTGCTGTGTGGCATGTGGCACCGTCTTGTTGAAACCACATATCATGCAAGTCAAGAACTTCCATTTCGGGCAAAAAAAAGTTTGTTATCATCGCTCGGTAGCGTTCACCATTGACAGTAACGCTGCGATTCGCATCATCTTTGAAGAAATAGGCCCAATAATGCCGCCGGCCCATAAACCGCACCAAACAGTGGCTTTTTCGGGATGCATTGGTAGCTGTTGCAATGCTTTTGGCTGATCTTCACTCCAAATGCGGCAATTTTGCTTATTTACGTACCCATTCAACCAAAAATGAGCCTCATCGCTGAACACAATTTTTCGATAAAAAAGCGGATCCTCGGTCAGCTTTCCAAGAGCCCATTCACCAAAAATTCGGCGGTGTGGTAGGTCGGCTGGCTTTAGTTCTTGCACCAGCTGTATTTTAAAAGGCTTTACGCCCAAATCCTTCCGCAAAATTTTCCACGTAGTGCTGTAACAAAGGCCTAACTGCTGGGAACGGCGCCGAATCGACATTTCGCGGTCTTCTGTCACACTAGCTGATACGGCCGCAATATTTTCTTCACTACGCACAGTACGTAAACGTGTTGGTGGTTTAATGTCCAACAAAGTAAATTTGGTGCGAAATTTGGTCACAATCTTCCGAATAGACTGCTCAGAAGGTCGAGAATGCCGATCATAAAATGGAAGCAGCGCGCCGAATTTTGATAGTAAAATTCAATAATTTGCAAGCGTTGTTCATTTGTAAGACGATCCATGGTTAAATTGCAAACCAAACTGAAGCTGCTTGACAGTGACACAAGGTACTAAACACACGTCAGCTGTCAAAACCAGTGTTGCCAAAACCAAACCAGCTAAAAAATCACCCGTTACTTACAAAGCTCTCCATTGGGGAGATATAGAGCTTCGGAAACATTGTTGAAAAAATCATGAATTTCATCGAATATCCGTCAATTTTTTGTCGCAATTTGGTAAATGAAAAGGTCTGTTAATTTTGAAATCAGAAAACTGCAGCCACTTACAAGGCAGTCATTGGGGAAATGTCGGGTTTTTGGAAACGTTGTTGACAAAATCGGACATAGGGTTATGATTTTTTTCGAAAATCATTTAAAAACCACCCCTATCATTGTATCCGTTCGGAACGGAATTTTCTCCCATTCATACAAAATTGATTTTGTAAAAGTAAAATGTTTCATTTCGTCATACGATTAAAACTTTTCTATATTGTTACTTGTAACTTACTAGCACTCGGCTACTTATAAAGGTAAAAGATTAGTCAATAAAAAAGCTATTAGGCCTTTTTCGGAGAAAATTCCGTTCCGATCGGATACCATGATAGGGATCAACATTTTGGCGAGATTTGTTAAATTTTGAAGGTATATCGATGGATAGGTCTGTTTATTTAGAATTCAGCGCTTGTGAGTACCAACCAATAAAAGTATGTCTAGCCTATGTTTCGTCTGACAACTATATTACTTTTCATTTGATATCCCTTCTAAATGGTGTTTTTTTTTTAGACATGTTGTTTTCAATCTGGCAATACTTTTTTCGGAGTTGGTTCTTTTTGACAGCTGTCACTTTATGTATGCTCAGTTTTGTTCGCCATTTTATAATAAATAGCCTTACTCATGAAAAACGTTACCAAATCGCGCAAATTTATTACCAAAATAATGATTTGGTTCGCAAGAAAATTTTGTTCAGCATGAAGATCGTTTTTGGTTGAATGGGTACGTTAATATGCAAAATGATCGTATTTGGAGTGATAATAATCCACAAACCGTTCTTAAGACGCCGTTACATCCTCAAAAAGTCATTGTTTGATGGGCTCTATGGGCAGAGGGAATCATTGGTCCATATTTCTTCAAAAAATGAAGCCGGCCATAATGTTAGAGTCAATAGGGAACGCTATAGAGATATGATTAATGACTTTTTAGTTTCTGAATTGGAAATTCCAACAAGACGGCCGGCGCTACATGGCATACAGCCAACGAAACAATCAATTTATTGCAGGAAACTTTTGGTGAGCGCATTATCTCGCGTCATGGGCCTGTGGCATGGCGTGGCCTCCAAAATTGTGGCATTTAACACCACTGGACTATTTTTTGTGGGGTTATGTGAAGTCGCTTGTCTACACAGATTAGCCCGAGACGATTGACGCCTTGGAAGAGAATATTAGGAGCGTTATTGCTGACATACGGCCCCAATTACTGCAAAAAGTGGTCGAAAATTGGGCATCGGCTGGAATTTATTCGAGCCAGCCGCGGCGGCCACTTGTCCGAAATAATTTTTAAAACATAATGGCAAACCCTTATCTTTATAATAAACCTATAAATTCTTGGCCATAGCATTAAATTACATGCGTTTTATTTCTTATTTAAAACCACACGTCTAAAAAGCAACACCCTTGAAGAAACTTTTTAAATATTTATTTTTTGAAGTCCGTTCGCATTTGGCAGACAATTGTAAGCCACCCCCCCCCCCCCCTCCCCTCACTTCCTGCAACCAAACAACACGCATACAGGAGTGATTGAGAGTTTTAAGTCACTAGGCCTTTGGGTCTCCGCGAGCTGTCACTGCAACAAATTTATTTAATTTATTGTCAATGCATCAATCAAACATTTATATTTAACTATCACCTACACCGGTTTCACCCATAGATATCAACAGTTGTCATTGAAAAGGTTAAGGAAATAACTTGCGATTTTTTTTTCCTGCAAACCTTTTGTTTTGAAACGAGTTTTACATTTCAGTTAACACCGAAATAATTCATGTGCTTAGATTAACGTGTTTATGTTTAACCTACACTTACAATTAGTATAACTCAAAATGCTTGAAGCTAACTTCGATTAACTGGAATTCTGTTCTCTCCTCTGCCTGGAATATTTTTTCAACTGCATTATTACGTAACTCGAATTCTCGTATTTGAGCTGAATTTTACACCCGCTTGGTTTGTAAAATGAGATGAGAATGCCTTTAGCATCAAGCAGGCAGCTATGGCCACAAAATAACACACCGAGTTCAGCAATCAACAATTTAGCCAGAACAGCAATATCATAAAATAATGGAAATGTATAGTTCGTTATTCTCCTGCTGCCGGATGGATAACCATAACACCGTCAACATACCTGATAATCAACCATTGCGGCCGGGCGTGTGGAAACAGAATAAATAAATTTAACTCGACCGAAAAACAAAAGCGCATTCATAATGCAAATTTTAATGAAATTGGAACACGTCGATCCAAATTTTGGCATAGATGGCTAGTTCCGGACATTTGGCCGAAATAGCTATTGGTTTTGGACTTCATAATGCACGTTCAGCATTGTGGTGGTGTCAAATCGATTGTATATGCTATGTAGGTGTGTTTATTTCTCTCTCTCTCGTGAGAAATATAGTGACACGAGGCATGCATGTTATTACGGCATGCTAATTAGCTATTGAGATTAATATTAGATAGGCTCTCGCAAGTTTTGCTAACAATACACCACCCGCCCTATCAACTAAAGGCAAGGTAGGTATCCACTCTGGTGGTCGATAGCACGGCAGAGTCAGATTTATACATTATTATCTTAATGCATCTAACTGATGGCTAAATGGCAGATTTGTAATGCAAAATCCGTATAAAATATTTAGGTCAATTGACGAAAATAATGAACAGTTAATTTGGTGGACCTATCATCGGAGTGTGGGTCGATGCCTTTAGGGACTGACGTTGATAGATTTGTTTACTTATGGATCATATGGATCCCTCTTGCCTTGGTATAGACATTAATGGTTATAATTTCCATATAGATATATTGATCGGAGCACCAACTTTATTTATATCACACGATTTTCGTTTATAATCCACGCGTACAAAAGGGGGTAATACTACCCTTAATATGTGGAACACAGTAAGAGCGTTAGGAAAATAGGAAGGTATTTGAAAGGAGATACCGATGCACATTAGTTTTGAAGTTCTGGATATTTAAATGGCAAGGAAAAACAGAGGCGGGCAATGTGTTTCACATTCTTGTAGTGCGGCTAAAGAATGAATCTCTAAACTTGACGGTACGTCCGAAATTTTGATCACGGGTAAAGTGATGAGCATTTGTAAAAGTGCGAGTATTATGGTTGAATTGTTTTAGGGGAGGAATGCAGCCATCTTTTTCATCTGATCATTGTTTGTAAAAATAGCAATAGAACAAGGAGAGACACGAAACATTACGTCGGTGCTCAAGAGGCGTGATCGTTGCTATTATGAATCTATCACCTATCATTTTTAAAGCTCGATTTTGTATTCTATCCAAGAAACTCAAGTAGGTTATAGGAGCACCTGCCAAGATGTGAGAATTGTACTCAAGCTTGGGACGAATATACGTTTTATAGATAACAGCCAGATCAGAAGGGGAGAAAAATTTCTTGCATCTCCGGAGGAAACCTAAGCATTTCGCGGCATCTTTTGCAATATCGAATATGTGTTCGTTCCACAAGAGGTGGTTTGTAACGCACATACCGAGAATGGAAATCTGTTCGGTTTCCTCGATACAAGTGCCACTCATGGATAGCCAACATGGGGGATAGGTTTCGTTTCAATGATAGTAAGCAGCATTGTGTCTTAAAAGCATTAAATTCTACGTGGTTTCTTACTCATCATCGTCGGCTCGACAACCGGGGTCCGGTACTGGCTTCCTTCAACAAGTCTCTCCACCCATCCCGGTCTCGAGCCGCCGCCATCCAGTTGCGCACCCCAAGGCTCCGGGCGTCCTGGTCTACGCCATCTCTCCAGCGCAAGCATGGTCTACCACGCTGTCGTCTACCATAGAATGTACCACAAAGAACTTTCCGAGCAGGTTCCTCTTCGCTCATGCGAGCTAGGTGCCCTGCCCACCGGAGTCTACCGAGCTTAATTTTTGTCACGATATCTGCTTCAAGGTAGATTGCGTACAATTCATGATTGTACCGTCTCCGGAATCGTCCTTCCTCACATATGGGGCCAACAATTCTCCTTAAGACTTTTCTCTCGAACGCGGCTAAGAGGTCGGAGTGCCTTTTGCTAAGCACCCAAGTCTCGGATCCATATGTGAGTACTGGCAGGACCATGGTCCTGTACAGCAGTGGTTTCTTACTCCCCACTGGAAAATGCTATCGAGATCAGAATTTAATGAACTTATCATATTTTTCCGTTTAAGTTCCACATCCGAAGAACATATGGGTGCGAATTTACAAACAAATATAAAGAGCTGAGAGAACTATGATCAGCAAAACAATTTAGTGGATTAGAGGTTTCAGAAAGGAGATCAATAATAAAAATGAGGAAGAGAATTGGAGACAAAACTGAGCCCTGGGGCACACCAGCATTTATTTTGAGTGTTTCAGACATGAATCCATCCAATACGACTTGTATTAAACGATCCGAAAGGTAATTTCTAATCCAGCGGAGAAAGGATTCATCGACACCAAATGAACGCATTTTCGATAAGAGAGCTTGATGCTAAACTCTATCAAATGCTTTTGAAATATCATCTTACTTTCTCCAAAACGATGTAAAGATTTGTTCCACTGCTCGGTGAGGTATACCATCAGATCACCAGTGGACCTATTGCTACGAAAGCCATACTGTCGGTCATTTAGAAGCTTTCGTTCCCCGAGATATTTCTTGAGCTTATAATTGATTAGCGTTTCCATGACCTTGGAAAGAACGGACGTGAGTGCAATTGGTCGATAGTTTGAGGGTAAAGAAGATTCGCCTTTTTTAGGGACTGGCTGGACAAATGCTGTTTTCCATCCGATCGGAAAGAGACCAGTAGAGTAGGACATATATGGAAAAGCTTCCGCAGTGGTTTTGCCAGAGTGGAAGAATACCTCTTCAGAACGATGGGAGTGATACTATCAGGACCAGTGGATTTGTGTATGTCAAGATCTTTCAGAGCTCTTGCCACTGCATGACTGTGAAAGAAGATTTATCTCATGGAATAATTTACGCTCTCAAGTACGGGAGGAGTCATATGACTCTTTCTAGCAAAACGTAGAGCGCAGCAAACTGCATTACGAGGAGGTTAGCCTTCTCCAGAGGGCTAACAAAAGGAGTGTCGTTGAAGACAAGCCTTGGAATCGATGACGAAGTGGTATTTTGAATGTTTTTTTACGAAAGACGAAATATTTTTACTACCTGAGGGACATTGTAGTATTTTCTGCCTTAATTTCTGGTCATGCAAAAATTTGATTCGTTGAATATGGGCGTTGCTGGTCTTTCTAGCTTGTTTGAACTTTTTCCGGTTTTCCTCAGTGGGGTTGGCTTTATAACATTGGAAGCTTACTTCTCTAATGCTAGTCGACTTCCGATATTAGTCCCCCTTCACACGGGGAAACAAGTTGCTGGAGATTTTTTGATATTTTCTTTCAAATTCCTTCTAAGAAGAAACAAATCGTTAGCGGTTTTCTGTTCCTTATGAAGTCTCTTGGCTGAATGCACATGCTCCTCAAATGGCTAACCAGGACAATTTGATATACAGTTCCCTCGTGTGACAGAAGAATTATCTTATTGTAAAGATCTGTGATTTTTTTTTAATTTATAAATTAGTAGGTATATATGATGTGCAACGGTTGCGCCATCTTTTATGTTGGTATGTTAAACCCAGTGTATTTATATTTATTTACTTTATTCATAAAAGTATTCAAATAAAGTTGATTTATATTCCCTGAAAGAAGAAAATTTTATTTCAATAATTTGGATATAGGTAGCTACCCCTTTCGGCGAACGCAACGTCAATTTTCTGGAAAACCAGAAGTATGTGCAATTTCAAGTTTCCAAGTCAACTGAAACTGGTAGCCGCCGAAAATGGGTTAAGAGAGTAGTAATACTTATAGGACTTAAATTAATAAACATTTAATGAATTTTTGTTAAGGTTAAGGAACTTTTGTTTTCATAAAGTATTGAGTCCATGAATTTATATTAAAAACAAAAAATATATTATCACTTAAGGATCGACTCTTATCATGGAAAATTATAATTTTTGACAATTTTCAATGAAGATTATTTGCATATAATTAAACATTAAGCTCGTGCGAGCAAAAAAAGGGTATTTTTAAAACAATTTTTGTGCAATTCGTTATTTTTAGTCATATAAACCATATCAAATGCCAGACGTAACCGAAACCGAAATATAAAATACTTTTAATCCCAAAAACCAAATCGACGATAAGTCCTTATTATAAATTTATCTATGGCAGTGTAATTAATGCTATTATCGAGTTGATTTTTAATTTATTTACCGTATGTCTGGTGGGCTAAAATAACGGCTGATACACACACCCATTTACACATACACACACGCACACACAACCGCATAAGTTACATAGAAGCACATGTCGGCAGCCACGAGTGTAATTCGAAACCCAATAGCAGTAATTTTTGATTAATCTGTTTGTTTAAGAATTAATTGTGTTTACGATATGCCAAAATGACCTATAGACTACACAAAATTATGATTGCCCTGCACATAGAAATATGTTGGTAAAGGTATAGATATGACATTGCGGAAACATTATTCGCATAGCAATGATAGTGGCTGATATTATAAATTTTTCATATCTTCCCTTAGAATATTATTTGTGACCATTTCCATTTCAATGGAATTTAATTCGATTTTTTGTTTGTTTTTTTTTTTTTTTGCAGTTGCAGTTGTCTTTTGTTTTTGAAATGATTTTTTAATGAATTGGATTACCATTCAAATTCAAATGGTTTTATTATTATCAATTTCAATCGAATAAAGTGTTTTTAATTAACAGTTGCCATCAGTTTTTTTTTCACATTTGCATATATTATATATAAAATCGTTACTTCTTTCTGGTTTTGCAATTTTAAATTGTTAATGGAATAATATTTTTTGCACTGAAAGGATACAAAATGTATTATAATAAAAATTATAATGATTGTATAAATAATTTCCTCGATTTGAAACTAATTTCAATGAATTTATTAATTTTGTTAAAAATATTAGCTGATTATGTACAAAGTAAACTAAGATCAGAATTTTGTTTGGGCAAAGAGGTCAATAGTCAATGTTATGGAAGATGTGATTGAGAAACTATTTTTAGAAATCGAACACTAAAAACCTAGAAGTAAATAAAAGGTTGTTTTCAATCTGGCAATAAATTTTTCGGAGTTGGTCTTTTTAACAGGTGTCACTTAATTTATGCTCAAATTGGTTTGCCATTTCAGAATGAAAAGACTTATGCCCGAAACAGATTGATTGAGACGTCGCTGGTGCTTTTGCTGGTTTAATCTGTTTCACGCTTTACTCCTGAACAACGTTTGCAAATCACGCAAATTTATTATTATTATTATTAAAAAAATAATGGTTCGGTTTTGCAACACGTTTACTCTAGTGGATAATGCGCATCCTTAGAGACGCCGAACAGTAAGCACCGAAGACGCTATTGCTGCTGTGGAGCAGAGTATCGAAGAAGACCCGAATGAGTCCATCCACCATCACGCGCAACAATTGGAGCTGTCGAAAATTGGGGCTCTCGGCTGGAATTTATTAGAGCCAGCCGCGGCGGCCAGTTGCCAGAAATCATTTTTAAAACATCATAATGGCAAACCCTTATCTTTATAATAAAGCTAAATTCTTGGCCATAACAATAAAGTATATGTGTTTTATTTCTTCTTGAAAACCACACGTCTAAAAAAAACACCCTTTATTAATTCATTAATTAGGTCAAGAATTATAGATTTTATATATATGTATGTCAACGTGTTTAGTATTTTTATTTGCGATAAAAACAAATAAATAAAAAACTCATTTTAACACTTTTCAAAAAAGTGCTGCTAATATGAACCGGGTTGTGTTTAAAATGAACCAGGATGGTGTACATAAATGGTACATGCTGGGCCTTATTACATGGGCCGCACATAGCCTTTTGTTGTTCTTTTAATTTTAACACACTTTAAAAAATATATATAAAATTTTGGTTTCACAGAAAGAAATACCTATATATAAATCCAAGCACAAAAAAGTTTCAAAAAAATATTAAAATATTTGCGCGAAAAATCTAGTATAAAAATACTTACAAAAATTCACCAAATATTAGGCCTGGGTCTACACTTTTTAATATTTCCAAACCATTGAAGGTTTGTTCGAGATGAAGGCACAGCGGGTAGCCTATACGCTCTTCCAGTAAGAAAATATTACGGTGGGCCATATTACCAACATTGGCCATATTTGCAGGACTTACCCTACATATTTATGTAGTTACTATAGGGCAGGTTTTGGATTTGTAAAAAAATCGAATCAAACCTAACATTGCGACAATAGAGAACACGAAAAAAGTGGTTCCCGCAATTGTGTCTGTATGTTAATATGTCTTTATGTCTGTAAATATCGGTGTTTGTAAAAAAATGTTAAAGTTGTTTTTAAAATAATATTTTGAAAATACATTACCTATAATGATATAATTATGGTTTTAAGTGTCTGGTTTTAAGTACTCAAATGGCATTCCAATTCAAAGATGAAGGTCCGGTCCAAATAGACAGGCATTGACTAAGCTGAAAAATGAAGAGCACAAAGTTTTTCGTCAGTTTGTTATAGTTTTTTTTTGAGGACCTATATCTCTGTAAAAAGTGGTCGTATTGAGATTTAAACCTAACTTACCTAACTATCCATACCTCGTTTGGCTGAGACAGGTGTCAGAGCATCCATGGCATCCTCAAGCGTATTCATATATTTACCTTCCAAGTTAGCATTGTAATGTGTACAAACCAACATAATTTATACACGAGTGCATTATTTTCACAATAATTGAAAGGGATGTAAGTACCTCGTATGTTTTTAAGTTTTTTAGGCAGGGACACTCACGTTAACGTTAAAAAAGAGGATACAAAAACTATAATAAGAGTTAACATCCATGATTAAATAATATAACGGGTGATTTTTTAGCTGGTTTGGTTTTGGCAACACTGGTTTTGACAGCTGACGTGTGTTTAGTACCTTGTGTCACTGTCAAACAGCTTCAGTTTGGTTTGCAATTTAACCATGGATCGTCTTACAAATGAACAACGCTTGCAAATTATTGAATTTTACTATCAAAATTCGTGCTCGGTTCGAAATGTTCATCGCGCGCTGCTTGTGTTCAGCGATGAGGCTCATTTTTGGTTGAATGGGTACGTAAATAAGCAAAATTGCCGCATTTGGAGTGAAGATCAGCCAGAAGCATTGCAACAGCTACCAACCAATGCATCCCGAAAAAGCCACTGTTTGGTGCGGTTTATGGGCCGGCGGCATTATTGGGCCTATTTCTTCAAAGATGATGCGAATCGCAGCGTTACTGTCAATGGTGAACGCTACCGAGCGATGATAACAAACTTTTTTTTGCCCGAAATGGAAGTTCTTGACTTGCATGATATGTGGTTTCAACAAGACGATGCCACATGCCACACAGCACGCGAAACAATGGCGCAATTGCGAGGCGAGTTTGGTGAACAGTTAATTTCACGTTTCGGGCCGGTCAATTGGCCGCCTAGATCGTGCGATTTGACACCATTAGATTATTTTTTGTGGGGGTATGTCAAGGCTAATGTCTATAGGGACAAGCCCGCTTCGATTGACGCACTGGAAGCCAACATCCATGCATTCATTCGTGAGATACCGGCCGATATGTGTGAAAGAGTATGCCAAAATTGGACTCAGCGGATGGGCTACCTGAGACGCAGCCGCGGTCAACATTTGCATGAAATTATCTTTAAACATTAAATTGCAAGGTTCAAACTATCGATTCAAATAAATATTTCATTCATTTTTTCGAATTTTTTGTGTTTTTTTTTTTTTTAAAGTTCTAAACCTCTTAAAAAGTCACCCATTATAAGTGGATATTATATATTATATTGGACTCGATAGCATTATAGTATTTTTTTTTTTATTTTGGATAGAAAAAACGTACATCTACGTATTATAGTGGCGCTTATTTTTGATTTTTTTTAATTTCTTTCGACCCACTCCCCCTAAAAAAAAACAAGGTTAACGTTAACATGTGCCGGCAAGCACTTGAAATTTCCCTTACAAAATACATGGAGATTTTTCAGCTTTATTTTACTCAAAATTTCGGTAAAAGTGTGGAAATAGATGGTACTTGATATATAAATTAAGTACCATAAGGATTCAATTTTTTAAACAATGTTTACACCGTTACAAAAATAAAAGGAAATATCGTAGTTTATATGTGCATTTCTTTATTTAAACTTCTTTTTGTATAATAGAATACTACTTTCTGGGCTAAAACCCACTTCAAGTTATAATTGGCTAAATTTGTACAAATTTGATCCTCTAAGTCCAACGCAGAAAGAATTTTTGTATTCGAAAACCACTGTTTTATTATTATCCTATTTCACTCCATAAATAGCTTCTTTTTTTTTTAAAATAACCTTTCTAACACAAACAGCATTTTTTTTTAAATCGGATATCTCTTTTTTTTGTGTCTACCCCACTTTACCCACAAGCCACTAAAAATAACCTTTCAAACACAAAGAATTTTTAAAATCGGATACCACTTTTCGTTTTTACCCCACTGCACTCTATAAATAACAAATTAAAAAAAAGCCATCCACTCAAAAAAAAAACTTTCAAATACGAAAAAAATTTCTTAAATTTGATTTTTTTATTTTAACCCTATTTCACTCTACAAATAACAAAATTTAAAAAGAAATATCCCTAGAGCCATTTCCTGAGAAAAACCTTTCAAACAAAAAAAGAATTTTTGAAATCGGACAGTTTTTTTTTTATTTTTACCCCATTTCACCCTACAAATTTCAAAATTAAAAAAAAAAAACTTGAATCCATGTCCTAAAAATCTTAAATGACGATTCCACCGATCACTGAACCGACATCTACGGTGTCAATGGCCATGCTTTAGAATTTGGAATTGCGAATTATTTAAAAGAAAAACTTTCGCTTATTTCTTCCGTCATTGCATATTACTCATTCCAGAAGCTTTAATGTGCAAATTTTCCAATTTCGAGTTAATGGGTTGGGTTGTTTAACCTCTGGATGTTCAATATGTTATACCAAACCTAGAATGCCATGCGTACAAGGAAACTACAATATTTTACAATGTCAATTACATGAATGTAGAGTTCAGTCTCATCAAGTACTATTACATTCGTGATTCTGGCTCCAAACTGAAAATTATAAACAGCACAGTTACCGCATGAATGTGTCACATTCTAGGATCTGGCACAATACTATTTCCTAGAAAAAGTATACAATATACGGAAAAGGCTCAGATTCATACTAATTGTTACGATTTTTTCGGACTTTAATTATTCTATCCAATGAGCGATTTAACTGCCTTTGTGCAAAGTATTTGCTGATTGAGGTAATATTTTTTTCGAAAAAAAAAAATATTTCGATGAAGATTTCTTAGTAACTGACGTTCCCAAGAAAAAGGTCGTTGTAGGTAAGCGCTTTTATTTGGAGACATTGGGTCTTGTGAATAAAAAACAAGCTAAAGCCTAAACTTGGATTTTTAAGTAAAAGCTAGGTTTTTGGTGAATAAAAATAAGCTTAAACTAGCTAGTTAAAAATGTCTTAAAGTAATAGCCAACGCTAAATTAATTCAGTTTTAACTTGTTTTTCCAGCCTATGCTTCAATTTGTGTGAATAAAAATAGCTTAAACTAGAATATTATCGTTAAAGCTACAAAAAAATCAAGATTTTTTTTACCTGTCTTGAAACCTTTGACTAGTTCTTATTTTTGTGTTTAGTGATAGTTCAAATATGGCCGAGTTTATACGTGTAAGAAAACCAAAAGTGTATAAGAAACAGTTGGAAATTAATGATGAGGTTTTTCATAGTTTATTTCGGTTTTTGGAAAAGACTCACATTCATATTAGATTTCCGTCGAGTCGCAGAAAAATTGAAGCAGAAAAGGCCAAATGGGTGGAAAAATATACGTTTCCCGGAGCTTTTGGGGCAACAGACTGCACCCATATTGCTATCTCCAAACCCTCAAGATTTTCTGATGAATAATACATTAATCGGAAAGGCTACCACAGCCTTAATGTACAAGCGACAAGCAAATCTGGACGCCCAATGGCCAGGGTCAGTTCACGACTCACGGATCTTGAAAAGATCATCAATTTATGCATCCGCATAAACCAGAATTTGCACGTAAATGCTATAATTCTTGTAGATTCTGAGTACGGAATTACACCTTAGTTAAAATTATTATTACCAAACAGGTGCAGAAAAAAATACAATGAAATATTCTGCCAAGAGCGCGTTATGATAGAGAGATGTTTTGGCCAAGTGAAGCAGAGGTTTTCATATGTCTGCAATACAAAATGAATGTTGCAACAAGCATGGTTCCCACCCTTTTCATTTGTTGCTGCGTGCTCCACAATCAGGCAAAATATTTGAAGGACTTATTACCTGACAATTTTCAAACTTTTTACCAGCCAGATAGACTAGATAGATAACAAGAACAACCACTAGATGAAGACCAATTTGATGATAACAACTTGTTGTATATTTTAATGTAGAATGATGGCAATGAACAATAATGTTTATTAAATTCAAGACTGTATTTCAAGATAAAAAGTAAGGTTTGGTTTGGCTGGTTTGGTTTTGGCAACACTGGTTTTGACAGCTGACGTGTGTTTAGTACCTTGTGTCACTGTCAAACAGCTTCAGTTTGGTTTGCAATTTAACCATGGATCGTCTTACAAATGAACAACGCTTGCAAATTATTGAATTTTACTATCAAAATTCGTGCTCGGTTCGAAATGTTCATCGCGCGCTGCTTCCATTTTATGATCGGCATTCTCGACCTTCTGAGCAGTCTATTCGGAAGATTGTGATCAAATTTCGCACCAAATTTACTTTGTTGGACATTAAACCACCAACATGTTTACGTACTGTGCGTAGTGAAGAAAATATTGCGGCCGTATCAGCTAGTGTGACAGAAGACCGCGAAATGTCGATTCGGCGCCGTTCCCAGCAGTTAGGCCTTTGTTACAGCACTACGTGGAAAATTTTGCGGAAGGATTTGGGCGTAAAGCCTTTTAAGATACAGCTGGTGCAAGAACTAAAGCCAGCCGACCTACCACAACGCCGAATTTTTGGTGAATGGGCTCTTGGAAAGCTGGCCGAGGATCCGCTTTTTTATCGAAAAATTGTGTTCAGCGATGAGGCTCATTTTTGGTTGAATGGGTACGTAAATAAGCAAAATTGCCGCATTTGGAGTGAAGATCAGCCAGAAGCATTGCAACAGCTACCAATGCATCCCGAAAAAGCCACTGTTTGGTGCGGTTTATGGGCCGGCGGCATTATTGGGCCATATTTCTTCAAAGATGATGCGAATCGCAGCGTTACTGTCAATGGTGAACGCTACCGAGCCATTTTAACAAAATTTTTTTTGCCCGAAATGGAAGTTCTTGACTTGCATGATATGTGGTTTCAACAAGACGGTGCCACATGCCACACAGCACGCGAAACAATGGCGCAATTGCGAGGCGAGTTTGGTGAACAGTTAATTTCACGTTTCGGGCCGGTCAATTGGCCGCCTAGATCGTGCGATTTGACACCATTAGATTATTTTTTGTGGGGGTATGTCAAGGCTAATGTCTATAGAGACAAGCCCGCTTCGATTGACGCACTGGAAGCCAACATCCATGAATTCATTCGTGAGATACCGGCCGATATGTGTGAAAGAGTATGCCAAAATTGGACTCCGCGGATGGGCTACCTGAGACGCAGCCGCGGTCAACATTTGCATGAAATTATCTTTAAACATTAAATTGCAAGGTTCAAACTATCGATTCAAATAAATATTTCATTCATTTTTTCGAATTTTTTGTGTTTTTTTTTTTTTAAAAGTTCTAAACCTCTTAAAAAATCACCCATTATAACAATAGTCATAAGTGATTGTGTAGTTCCCTTGGAGGTTAATCGACGACTGCCCCCATTCTGAAAAGTGTCAATTCTTGGGTATTTTGACATGGTTAGGTGTTGCCGTATTAAGTAAATGTTTGACACAACTCTAGCGAAATAAACCTTCGTAGACGAGGGCAGAGACTGACATACAATATTATAAAAAGATTTTTTACCCGCAACCAATACTTTCCCTATAGAACTGATATAAAGTTATGGCAAAACAAAATGCAAAACAACCTTCCTTTTGCTTCGGTCTACCTATATAAAATAAGTTCTAGCTGAAGCTATCTGAGTCAAAACATTTGAATAAAAAACCGAAATCTTAAATAACGAAGCTAAGGCTAGAATTTTCAGCTCAAGCTAATTAGCGTTATCATTTTTTTTATTCACATAAAACAAAGCTTAATCCAGAACTGTCTAGCCTTAATAACTGCTAGTAAAAGCTATGACTAGTAAGCTTTAGCTTCGTCCAAAAAAAAAGTTTTTACTTTTTTTTTATTCACAAGACCCATTGCTTATCACTGTGGTGAAACTCAAAGCTTGAAATAAAATGTATGAGACGGTTGGTAATTCCCAAAGAATATCATCCTTTCTATAGAAATCTGAAGGACAACAATGATGCCTTACCAGAATATATTCGGGAAAATTAAGAGGTGCCAATATAAAAACTATGTCAGCTTAAAAATCAAAATGAATGAAAGTAATTTACAAATAAATTTATTTGTTAGAAACCAAGCCTTCTATAATTTTACGAGAACAATTATCAAGCAAACATGATTTCCCAACATATATCCCATCATGTTTCTGACATAAGTGATTGGACGATACTATTTCATCATTTCAGTTATTTTTTTGTTGCTGTTGTTATGTCAGAAAAATTGTTAAACCTATAAGGACATCAGACATCACATTAAAATATATAACAATTTCTCCTCCCACTAAATAACCAGTATCTCTGAATAAAAATAGGATATGACAAGTTAAACCATAAAAGTGTGTTCGTTTTCATAAATATACTGTTTGGCTGTTATTTTAAATTTGACTCGTCCAGCGATATTCGGTTCAGTGTGCCGCAAATGTTTGACAAAACAATAGTCAATGTGCATTTACCTATACACATATACCTAGATTGCCAACAGAAATCACGTATCTCTGACCTCCATCCAGCCGCCATTTGCAGAAGCGGTAGCATTAATTGAAACAAGCAACAACACACACAAACACACACACACAAAAAATATATACATATTTCAAAATATTAATCGTACAAATTTTCAATATTCTATTGAATCAATTTATCAGATAAGAAAATGTTCAAAACAAAAGCATCGATTCACGATTTTTCCAGCCACTGCCCTGCTATGGCGTTATTTTTGTTTTTATTCGTCCGCAAATATGCAATCGGTCGAAATCGATGCTATATCCTTTTTCTAACCGTTGTTCTCTGATATATCCAAAATAAAACAATATTTTGAGTGAATTCAAAAAATTGGTCATGTTCGTATTTGAAACCCTCCCCCCACAAATATTTATATACCCATTCTGGTAGGAACAACAAAAAAAAATCCGCAAACGTAATCGCATCCCGATTCAAGTCGCGTCACAGCATCATATAAAAGGAAAAGAGGGGTTTATACTATGATGGTAGCAAATACATAGAACTGGTCCTTTGGCATTGTTGTGGTCGCGTCAGTTGATTGTGTCATTTATTTAAATTGAACTTATGCATGGTTGAATCCATTGTATCGAATAAGTTTTTAGGTAGGTAGAGGTATAGGCGAAAAAATGGGGATTCAAAAAATCTGGACGTATATGCATTTCGTATGCCCTCACAGCTCACACTATGTAAGTATTCGCTTTCGAGTCTCTTATCTCAAAGGCTAGGATGAATTCGAAGTTTTTTGTTGTTGTTTGTGAAAGTCACGATAGTTTTTTTCTTTAAAGGATATTGAATTTTTTTGAATTCCCTAATCGACAAGAATAAAGTCCATGAACGCTGTGCAAATTCTTGATTTTGTGGCTGAAAGCGTTATCAATATAAATACCTAAGTCTCCAAAAATAAAAAATAAATTGTCTTATTTTACACCATTCGAAGCTAAACTGAGAGTCATTACATTAAGTCATATCTTCTGCCCATAAGTTATTTAGTATGTTGCTGTTGCCCCAAGAAACATTGTAAGCTTTTTAAATGCTTTAACGGCGCTTCCACAGAAAATCTTAAGGCTCGTTTATTTCAGAAAGAGCACTAGATGCACCCAGAGTCACAGCTCATTCATTGACTTTGAGAGCACATTTTTGCTTGTTAACATCTTGTTATCAGTGTCTAGTGGTTTTGAAGCTCTTTAATACATACATGAAGAAGTAAGTTAGCAATATATTCATATGAAATTATGGACTTTTTTTTAAAGCATGGGTTAAATCAAGCTTTGAAAATAAAATTTACGAGGTGAACCTCACCAGGGAAGACATATCTCGGCGCAATTCATTTCATATTCACTATAAATGATGTTGAATCATGAAGGCTTTAATGGTTTTCTTCTTATGTAGGGTATTTGACATAAGGTTAGAACCTGTAGGTCAGGTTGAGATATGAAAAAATTGTATAAGCGGGGGGATTCAGTCAGGAGGGGCCATTTAAAAAAAAAAATTGACTTAAAACAGAAAAGAAATATTTTAAATAAAACAATGGTTATACTTACAATGCCATGATATACCTTTTTGTAAAGCCAGAAATCGTTGCTTTTATTATGTTTTCAAATAAATTTATTTTAAATAATAGTTTTTAAAAAATTAATTTTCAAACTTAAAATAAAAAAAAAAAAAAAATTTTAAATTTCAAACTAATTTTCTTCAAAATTTTACGTAATTTGGTAGTATTTTTGTTTTCAAAATTCAATGCGTTTATTCCTTTTTAGTCAAAAACAGAAACTTGGATGCTTAAATGCACCCTCCCCTTAAAATACCCCCCACTATAATACTATTTTTTTCTTGTCTTAACCCTTCTTTACGTCATGGGGACCATTTAGACCGCAGAGCATTTTTGAACGCTCATAACTATTTTGTGTTTCAATTCAGTGAATAAAAATCAATTTTTTTTATTAATTTTGTATGTGTTATGATCACCAAAATTTTACAAATTTTTTTGCGAATTTTTTTCAGGAAATAGTCAACAAATCTGACATGGAGTCCATTGGCACCCACTATTAAAAGTCTAACAAAGATTATATTTTTTTGTAATAAGTTATTTTATTTCAATAAACCTAAAGAATACGTTAATCATCTCCAAACTGCTCGAAGGGTTTGGGTGTCCCTTGATGGGGTCCCACAATTTACGCAAACGACGATGACCATCTTGCAATGCTTCAAATGTGTATAACAAAACTTCAAAATAGAGTTGCAATTTATTCATACCTTTGACGATGCACTTGACGATTGGCATTTAACTTTCTGTAGAGAGGCTTTTTCATTTGTCCATTTTTTGATCTACTTTTAGGTTCACCTTCATTATTTTTCTCGGATCTAGCCAACTTGAGTTGAAGTTGAGTACGCTGCATCATGATGCTGATGTACATATCTGTACCTACAAAAAACATGAATAACTTTAATTAATCATACATTTTAGAACAAAATTGGAGAATTACTGGTACCAAACTTAAAAAATAAAATAATGAATAGTGGCCAATTTAGATTAATTTCAAAAGTGAAATTAAAAATCATAGATTTTAAGAGGAAAAGCTTAAAGTAAAATAACCTAAATTTGATTAAACAAATTGAAATAATATTTATTTGATATGATAAGTCAACAATATTATAAAGAAAAACGGCATAAGTTTCAAATGTGTCATTTAAAAATCAAGCTTTTTTAAATTCATCAGGAAAAGTGAATTATTTTGTTTTAAAACATAAAATAAATTATAAACCTGTACCTATACTTACTTCATTGAGAAAACTGGCCCAACACAAGTTAGTTCTTTTTCACTGAAATTTAACGATAAATCGTTGACACAACATACGAATATATGCCATTTTTGCACATACATAAGAAACATTTCCACTCACCTAGAACAATTGGCAGATATTAAATTATGTCAGTGTTGATCATAAACAAACAATGAAAACTAACAATGTGACAGATGAAAAAAACTCCATCTAGCATCTAGCATCTAGCGGGATTCCGAAGTGCTACAGGTATGCCAGTTTGACAGAAAGATTAAGATTTCTTAAACAGCGACGATATGTAGTTTTTTTGTGGAATAGACACCAGATCATATACACAACGGGATACGGGGCCTGAACTAGCATTAACAGAATATAAAGGGTCCGCCAAATAACTTGGCGCAAAACATCGAGTGTAGCTTCGGCTGTGTGGCACGTAGCGCCGTCGTGTTGAAACCAAATGTTACCAATATACTCCTCTTCAATTTTTGTGAACAAAAATTCGTTCAACATGGCCCGATAACGATCGCCATTGACTGTAACGGCCACTCCTTGCTCATTATGGCCCAATTATGCCTCTGGACCAAAATCCGCACTAAACAGTGACTCATTTTGGGTGTACCGGCTTTTCAATATATGCGTGCGGGTTTTCTGTGCCCCAAATACGACAATTTTGCTTGTTTACTACCCGCCAAGATCAAAATGAGCTTCATCTGAAAAGATGATTTTTTTGGCAAAATCGGCATCTTCTCTAAGTCGATCGCAGGCCCACTTAGCGAAGCGTATACACAACCATATTCGTTTAGCGGAAGGATAAAACTAATTATCTGTCAAATCAGACATGAGCTAAGTGTTACCATTCACGAAATAAGCACTAGTTGAAAAAAAAACGTTAGATGGCGGACCCTTTATATTTTTTTAATAAGGCTGATTCGTAAGATTCTCTAAATAATCTTCACTGAAATAACGTTACAGAGTAAGGCATGGCCTATTACTCACCTTTTTCTGAAATGAAAAATAAAATCGGTTGAAAATACACGTGAATGATGATTATGATAACATAATAAATTCTCCATGTGCATTTACGATACTCGTTTTGTAAATTTTAATACTCAATTTGATTGATAAAAGAAAATGATTGATTTATGATTAATAAGCTATTTTGACAGAACCTTGAAAAAATGCCAATGAAGATTGTTTTGATCCCGTTGTTTGTTGTTTTTAGCCTGTTGGTAGCAGTAAATTCCCAAAAGGAGACGGTGATTTCTTCACAGAACTCTTTTTAAAGTATGTACATACCTATATATATTTTTATTTTTCAGAACTTTTTTCGAATTAATTAACAAATGTCACACTTTTCGACATCTAGTGGTTTTACCTAACAAAATGAAAATTATGGTGTGAAATTGATTACGAACCAGTTCATATAATTCTGTTTTCAAATTTGGGTACTCACTTCTCGTTGGGATTTTCACCGCTGTGAACTAACCGTCAATTTTATATGGACATTTCATGTCCATTCAAACTGAGTACTAGGCATGACATGAGTGAGTTGAAGGATAAGTAGCAAATCTCTGAATTAATATGGCCCTCAGGGGACACACAAATTCAATCATCCAGTTAAATGCGGAAATCTAAAAAACACATTTTCAGATACTTCTTTCAGAACCAGCAGAGTCAACATTACCGTATCCGGATTTACCCGTAATTAACGAATCGCAACTAGATCGACGTATAGATATGGACGAGATTCGGTTAGCTATCACAACATCTAAAAACAAAAATGCTCCTGGTATAGATGGGATACCGTATGAATTTTATAAAAATGCCAGCCCTGCACTGATTGATGAAGTTTATAGGTTATTCAGTGATATTTTTTGAAAAAGCTACCATTCCTAACCCGTTCAAACAATCAATTATATATCCCTTATTCAAAAAGGGCAACGCTAATGATGTAATAAACTATGGTGGACTGTCCTTCTTGGATACGCTATATAAAATGTTTACGTCTGTGCTTCTTACAGTTTGAGTTGAAGAAAACAACATTCTGAATGAATATCAAGCTGCATATCGCAATAATTACTCCACAGTTGACCAGGTCTACAACTTAACTTGTCTTATCCAGCTGCAGTTGAGCCAAAAGAAAAAAACTTTACGAGTTTTTTGTTGATCTAAAAGCTGCATTTGACAACTTAAACATAAATGCTCTTTTTTTCAAATTAGCTAAACTTGGTATCTCTTCAAAAAATAATTAACATCTTAAGATCAATTTATAAAGACTCTACAGCTGCTGTATGGGATGGCAAAAGTAGATCAGACTTTTTTCCGACAAACAAAGGTGTCAAACAAGGATGTGTTTTGAGTGCATTGCTTTTTATCCTCTTTTTGAATGACGTATATACTGTGCTGCCAGCAGGAATGTTCCTAGAGGGTCTAAAGATCAACACACTCTTATATGCCGATGACATAGTTCTACTTTCTGACAGTCCATCTAATCTGCAAGTTCTGCAAGAGATTAACAGTCAACCTTGATAAGTCAGTAATAGTTATCTTTCGCAATGGCGGCCGTAGAGCAGCTCAAGAAAAATGGTCTTTCAGTGGTGTAGAGATAGCTGTTACAAACCAATATAAATATCTTGGAGTTAACAGACTAACAATTTCAAAAAATTCCATTAATTCTACATGGTCGCAGTTTCTACGGAATAAAACGATTCGACATTCAGCGAAATTCAAAATACATGATGCGGCTTCAGGAACAATAATGCTGTACTGGGCTCAAGTCTGGGGCTATAAGGAATATATTCAGTTAGAAAAGCTTTAACGTTTCTATTTGAAAAGATGTTTCCTTTTGCCTAACAACACGCCAAACTATGTTCTACATATAGAAACCGGACTGCCAAAATCTTTCTTGTCAACACTCAAACTGCACTTTTCCTTAATATCTCGAGTCATGGAACTACCGAATAATAGACTTCCCAAAATACTATCGGAAATTATAATTCGGAGGAACATCTACTAGGCCAATGAATGGATGGAGCTTTTTTCATAAGCCTCAATTGCATATTCGTTTTCATCTAGTATATCAGTGACACGTAACGCACAAAATATGCTACTAAGTAAGCTTAGAGGGAAACACTGGAGTATATTCATAAACAATGAATAGTAGTCACAGTTCTATGACGAATACAGCAACTTATCCTACTGCGATGTCCCTAACTACTTTTCAGATACGAATTCACAAGAGATTATTAGCCTTATAAGTACTTAAAGCACGCTGTGGATTACTCAATTTGAATGCTAGATCCTTTCAAAGCCACACCATTGGCTTATGTACGATGTGTAATCTTAATGCATCTAAGAATACATACCACTTTGTAGGAGTTTGCCCCATATTCAGCGGATACAGGAAGCTATTTCTCGGAAGCCATCAGTTAACCAGATCCCAGTTCCTCGATAACTTAAATGGTCAATGCTATTCAAATTTATATCAGTTTCTAAAATCTGCACTTAAATATCACTTTCAAATAATGAATGAATTTTTTTAAGAACGTAAGCTCGCAATGTATTAATTTATTAAAGCCTTTTTAACCTGACAGGCAACTTATATAAGTTATTGTCAAAATTAATTTAAAAAAAACCAGCACAACTGTTTTTGTACAATTATAATGGAAATAAAATTATCTACTTACATACTTACTTACTTACTTACTTACTTATGGCCTAAACAGCTTCCCTATGTAATTATGTATAATGTCCCTTACAAAATGTTCCCTATATATAGTAGTCCCATCGCGATAGTTTGAATACCTAACTCTTTTTCTGTTTTCTATAATATGTCAACACTTCGCTGTCTATATATTTTGGTTTGTATATATAAATAAGTGATGATTATTTTGAACGTTACCCAACTTATTACGCCAGAGCCAAATGTCAGTTATACCACAAAACCCCAGAAACTCCCTTCTTCCAAAACTCACAATCCATTTTTGATGATGGTTGTTATGAAATCATTGGCAGACACAAAATGCTTTCAGCAAAAAAGCGCTCTGTCATTCCACAACGAAAATAGAGGAAAACCCTATCTCTGTAGATACCTATTAAAACAAAAAAAAAAAAAAAAAAAACTTAAACAAATGGCATGGCAACACAGGAAAATATAGAGAGGAGACACACGCGGCTGTAGCTGAAAGCTGAAAGCTAACGCTGACGTCTGTTTCGTGTCACTATGGGGTGGCCTTTTTGTTTTCCTACGGTAATGATGCGTTTTATTTGCTCTTTAGGTGATTCGCTGTAATTGTGGTTTAATTTCGGTTGAGTGTTTTCCCTGGTGCGGGGCGGCGGCGGCGAGGGTTGATTCGTGTCGGTTGCATTTCAATTTCCCCAATTGAGTGCGGTATTCCGCGAAATTGTCAAACAGTTTCGGTATCTAAGTAGGTACTTACTCAGTTTTTGGTGAAATTTGCAAAGACACTAAAACGTTTTTCATTACCAAAAGTGATTATTCGCAAATTGTCATACAATGACATGGTTTAAAGGTTTATATACTTATACTTTAAGTATATGAAATTATTTGTATGAACGGATTTTAATGTTTTACACTACGTGCGCTGTTACATGTAGTTGATAAGATTAACCAACTATAGTTCCATACACAGGGTGAGGTTGTTGAGTTTTGAATAATGAATTTTGTCGCATCTAGAAAAGAGGTTAAGTCTTTTATCTTTAGTTCGGAAAGTTCGCCAGGGTCGTCAAAGAAAGCCTTTCCAAGTGATGGTGCCCTAAAACGGGCTCGAGCAGGGCATTTACAGAGGAAGTCAACTAATGTTTCCTTTTCCTGCTGGTTCGCAATGAAACTTGTAAGAAATACACAGTTCTGCAGCATGCTCTCTTATTGGCCAGTGCCCGGTGCATGTTGCATCGACCCTAGCGATGTCTTGCTTTGGTCTGCAAATTAGATCTTTTTTTTCGGGATTCATTATAGGTGTGGGCCACATCCTTCTAGATATTACGCAGTTATTAAGACTGCTCCACCTACAATTGGATTTGGTGAGAAAAATTGAGAGTTTATTGCCCTTCATAACTTCGAGAGGATTATAAACTCTTTCCGCAAGTGAGCCATGAAGGGCTGATCCTTGCCTAGCTAGTTCATCTACCCGCTCATTTCCCTCAATGCCACAGTGACCCGGTACTTAGATAAGAGTGGCACTAAGATTGGCGTTCTGGCTTGTGAGCTCATTCCGGCATTGCTGGGCGAATTTGGAGCATGATGTAGCTGCAGCAATGGCTTTAACAGCTACCTGACTGTCTGTCAGAATAGCAGTATTTCGATTTAAGTTTGAGTCTTGCTTGAGTATTCTGCATGTTTACCTTATAGCCAGAAAAACGCTAGCATTTAAGGATGTAAGGACTCAGAGAAGATTCCTGTACCAACACCAGACTCCATCTTTGAGTCGTCAGTGTAGATAGTTTTGTCGAAGTCTCTTGTCAAGACATCATCCTTCTAATCCTCTCTAGATGTAATTTTAACTTTAAAATCACCACTGATGCTCAAACTAGGGGCGCAGCAGTCGGTAGGAGTCGAAAACATATCAATGGGAATAAAATTTGCGATATTGTCATATAGGACCATAGGATTCTTTTAGACTTATAGGGCTTTAAGATACTAGATATCTATTGAATAAATCGAGTGGTAAAAGATGCAGAAAAACACACTGAAGGCATCCATTGGGCAAGATCGTAAGACCCCTTTGATACCAACATAAGCTGTTCTTTGAACATTTTTAAGCTTATTGATGCAATATGCCTTGTTTAGATCGTGCCACCAGCCACCACACAATCGACAATCGATCCATACGCGATGATCAGTCGTACTACTGCTGCAAAGGTCCATATGATCATCTTTGACTGTAGGCCCCACTTTTTAGCAAAGGTTTTCCTGCAGACATACAGGCTACATGCAGGCCTTCTTAACCCATTCTTAAATATTTAATTTCCAGTTTAATTTAAGAGAACTAGGCCCAGATATCTTGCACTGGGAGAAAGTGACAGAAGTTGGCCTAAAGTCGGGGAAGAGTGAAATGGGGTGTAAAACCTTACCAGAATAAGTGGCACTTATGTTTCTCAAATTAGGACTTTAGGCAAAGTTTCATAGCCAGTGTAAGTGGAACTTAAGTCACCAACATCGGAGACTTAAGCGCCACTTATTCAGGTAATTGTGCACTGTGATATTGCGCTTTTAATATTCACATTTCCCACTTAAGTGCCACTTTTCTGACTGTGAAACAGGCCCTTAAAACTCCAATATCACATCTAAGATTCTTTTAAAGCCTGCAGTGACTCAAGGTCATGACTTACTGTTTAGTGGTTAAAACGATTGGCGCCCAAAATAATGTTCCTTTTAGCCCACAATAGCATGGTCCCAAAGTCACGCCATCAATATAATCTTATATAGTCTTAATATTAAAAGTGATTTTTTAATTAGCCGAAATCTTTTAGACACCACACGGTGCGATTGAAATTTCTACAAGCTACACACAAATCCGAAGTTGAACCGTCTATAATATGTAACAACATCATGTAGAAAACTGTCGTTTTATGAAGTAAAAACCTTGTACAAAAAATCAATAGAATTTTGCTAAGCAAACATTTAAAAAGAAAAAAAAAAAAAAAAACTAACCACTTTGTGAAAGACAAAAATATAAATACAACTTCAATAATGCTTCATTCTTTTGGCAGTGAATTGCTGATGCAGTCAGCTACCAGCTACTCACTCTACTTCTCTTAGGTCTTAACTACCTTATAAACCAAAAATGAATTGTTTACCTTTAGCTTTGTAACTACATATGTACGTGTACATATAGTATAACGAATATCGTATCTTTCCATAAAAACGGTAAGTGTGCTCGGCGGAATATTAATAATGATTTCCTTCGTAGAACGGTTAAGACCATTTCTTCATTTTGTTCCCTTTAGCTGAACATTACCATGAAATAGGAACATAAGAGGCGATATTTCCTAACAATATTTCCGAGTTCTGAGTTCCGACTACGACTACGACAAAGACCAACGGACGACAATAACTATACGATCTACGACCGACGCGACGCTCGTAGAAGACATTTTTACCTATTCCATCGTGCCGTGTCGTCGAGCCGCTGGCGTTCGACGTCTTTGAATTTCAATATTTAGCTTTTGTTGTTGAGCTTTTATATATATTCATAGGTTTGTCCTGGCAAGTTGAATGCAATTTCTTGCATCAATTGTTTTTGATTTAAAATTTATGATGTAATTTTTTGTTTTGTTTTTTTTATTTCTCTGTCTCATCTTCAGTTTTGTGCAATACGTATGCTTCTCAAACTATAGGATATAATTTTTTTTTGTTCAGACGGTAAGTAAGGTATTCCGTATTACTGCTAAGGACTAAGGTATTTTGTAGAAGTTAAATTAAGAGTGTATTTGTTTATAAATAAGTGTTTCCTTTCTTCTTAATATTTTTGAATATTTAGCTCAAAAAATCTACATTCTAAATTAAAGTTTTGTATGCGATTATCCTATTAATTGATCTTTTCTGGTTTTATAGGCTAAATAGCGTCTAATAATTCACAATGCAAAATAATTGGTTATTAAAACGATGAAATAGTTGAGGAGAAAGTGTGAAGAAAATTAAAAATGCTCTACTTTTGAAAAACTGATTTCTTTTACGACTTTTAATATTATTAATATTTGTTTTTGAAAATTTTGCTACGCAATAGTAAATAAATTGTTTGGGAGAACTTGTTTTAAGAAAAAAATAAAGGAATTGGTGATTCCAAAAACGAGAAATACGGATAAAAAGAAGAGTATGGCATTTTCAAAAAAAAATAATTTAAGCATAACAGATGAAGTTTAGTTAAAATCTTTTGAGCCATTTTTGAGATAGTTTGTAAAATGTAATATGATATCCAATATTGTATATATGTAGGTAATTAAAAAAAATATTTTGATACGATTTTGGAATCACAATATTTTCATAAAAGCATTTAAAATAGAAAAAAGGCAAAACAAATAAATTTTCTTGAGAAAACGTAGTATTGTAAATTTTTGGAAATGGGGTTAGCTGTCGTAAGGCATCTTCATTCCAATATTCTTCTCAAAATTAATCTATCTCGGATATGATTGATCATATCTTTGCTTATTTAATAAAAATATTTTTGATCAGAGCTAAGACAATTCAATGGTAGGTTATGTAAGTTTATTGGAACTGCCTGATATTGAGCAACGTATACATTTTGACAGTTCTTAAGATCTTTTTTAATATCACCGGAGTATGCGTTTGAACCTGCTGTTTTTTTCGTAAAACTGCTCGGATGGGTGTTAATTATTTTTATATGGATTAAGCAAATAGACCGTTGCAAAGGTCGGTGAATTGTTGTTTCAATTTGTCAAGAAAAATTCCACCTCTTATCCTGATATTAACATTTATAGTTCCATCACACCCAATAAGTTAATAACTATCCAGATTGTTGAAAAACTATAGATAATAGCATTTTTAACCGTTTCTGCTTTTCAATGCTCTTCAATAGCTTTATTAGTGGAAGTTTTTGTTAAGTCCTTGCGACCGTAAGTCCCTGAGCCCCAGTGGATCCCAGTAAGATATCTGAGACGATTGCGGCCTTGATTTGGATATCTCTGTCCAAATGTTGCTTCTATCAGCATCAATATTTGACTGATCCATTTCATCTATTAAGACTGCTGTGAAGATTGTTACAGATATTACCAGATATCCTGAATCTGCGTCTCCCACCTTCCCAACTTGAGGGAGAAATTTTTGATTTAAGTTACAAAAACCGTGGTTCTTTTTCGGATGACCTAGAGATCACAGATTTTGTGTCTGAAGAACAAAATGAGCAAGAGCAGTTTTCTAAAAAAAAAAAGAACCTTATCCAATTTGTTCATATACAAACATGTGAGTATGTACATAAAAATGAACAATACCTCAATGTGTTGCTGAAAAATTTTTCAAAACCAACATATTTAGAAACTGTGTTCAAATTGTTTTGATGTATATCTCAGATATAAAATCCAAACAAAATGGTTTTGATTTTTATTTTTAATAATGTTACTTTCATAAAAAATAGTAAAACTTTATGTTTATAATTACTCATTTTCTAGAGAAAATTGACTTCAAAACCAAAAAAAAAAAGCATGATCAAGAAAAATGGAATAGGTAAGGAAATAATAGATATCTGAAGACTCAAACAAGATATCAGCTTTATTTAAACGCATTTACAAACGCTAGTATTTTTTTTTCCAAAAATATAATCCTAAGTGTAGTTTCGACTATAAGTATTTAAAGAGCAATTTCCGGTTACATGGGTCAGGCTGGGTAGGGGTACACCAAAATAAGCCTTTTCTAAAGCCCCATTAAATGAAGTTAACATTGAAGATAGATCCTTCCTGTATACCTAAAGACTTTTTTTCTTAGAATTAGTATTGATATCATCTATTACCCATTCGATTTTCACATATTCACAGCAAGCAATCAAAAATTCCTGAAATATGGTTAATCTAATTTTTCATTACCTACTTTCCGACAATGAACATTTTTTCAATAAATTTTAATCTTACTTACTCTTCAACTATCTAAACGTGTGTTTAGTACCTTGTGTCACTGTCAAACAGCTTCAGTTTGGTTTGCAATTTAACCATGGATCGTCTTACAAATGAACAACGCTTGCAAATTATTGAATTTTACTATCAAAATTCGTGCTCGGTTCGAAATGTTCATCGCGCGCTGCTTGTGTTCAGCGATGAGGCCTCATTTTGGTTGAATGGGTACGTAAATAAGCAAAATTGCCGCATTTGGAGTGAAGATCAGCCAGAAGCATTGCAACAGCTACCAATGCATCCCGAAAAAGCCACTGTTTGGTGCGGTTTATGGGCCGGCGGCATTATTGGGCCTATTTCTTCAAAGATGATGCGAATCGCAGCGTTACTGTCAATGGTGAACGCTACCGAGCGATGAATACAAACTTTTTTTTGCCCGAAATGGAAGTTCTTGACTTGCATGATATGTGGTTTCAACAAGACGATGCCACATGCGACACAGCACGCGAAACAATGGCGCAATTGCGAGGCGAGTTTGGTGAACAGTTAATTTCACGTTTCGGGCCGGTCAATTGGCCGCCTAGATCGTGCGATTTGACACCATTAGATTATTTTTTGTGGGGGTATGTCAAGGCTAATGTCTATAGGGACAAGCCCCGCTTCGATTGACGCACTGGAAGCCAACATCCATGCATTCATTCGTGAGATACCGGCCGATATGTGTGAAAGAGTATGCCAAAATTGGACTCAGCGGATGGGCTACCTGAGACGCAGCCGCGGTCAACATTTGCATGAAATTATCTTTAAACATTAAATTGCAAGGTTCAAACTATCGATTCAAATAAATATTTCATTCATTTTTTAGAATTTTTTTTTTTGAAAAAGTTCTAAACCTCTTAAAAAATCGATTTTCAATTTTTAAACTTGATTCAATTTAAAAAAAAAACCATAGAACTTTCCGTATAGAACATATAGTTTTTCGACGTTTAATCAGTTAAACCCTACTTAGCCCTATTTCAAAAAATCCCGTAGTAGTGCGGGTCTACATTATATTTCCAACTCACAGGTATT
Organism: Leucozona laternaria; assembly: GCA_932273885.2. NCBI lineage: Eukaryota > Metazoa > Arthropoda > Insecta > Diptera > Syrphidae > Leucozona > Leucozona laternaria. The sequence continues at coordinate 57,162,395 of OW026367.1, read as the reverse complement.
TGTATTATATTTTTAGCAACAGTGATTTGCGTACTGAGAATTATTTGTCGTTCATCGATTACTTTTATATATATATGTAATTTATTTTAAGCTCATAAATTTATATATTATACTTATATAATATTATATATTATACTTATTATTTCAACAAGAGGGACCATCGTCAACAGGTCCAGCCAGATTATGGTTTACGCAGACGACATCGACATCATCGGAAGAACCGAGCAAGCTGTACATGATTCCTTCATCCAGATCGAGCAGGCGGCACAAAATCTGGGACTGCACATTAGTGAAGGTAAAACAAAGTACATGGTGGCGTAGAATGCGAGAGGAACAGTTGGTCAAACAATCAAGGTAGCGGAGCACGAATTTGAAGTGGTGCAATCCTTTAAATACCTTGGGTCAATAGTAGCAGCCGATAACAATATAGAAGAAGAAATACGCGGGCGGCTTCTCAAATCCAACAGAGCCTTCTATAGTCTGTCAAAGCTCTTCAAATTCAGAAATCTCACCATAACTTCAAAACTGCTGCTGTACAGGACCATGGTCCTGCCAGTACTCACATATGGATCCGAGACTTGGGTGCTTAGCAAAAGGCACTCCGACCTCTCAGCCGCGTTCGAGAGAAAAGTCTTAAGGAGAATTTTTGGCCCTATTTGTGAGGAAGGACGATTCCGGAGACGGTACAATCATGAATTGTACGCAATATACCTTGAAGCAGATATCGTGACAAAAATTAAGCTCGGTGGACTCCGGTGGGCAGGGCACCTAGCTCGCATGAGCGAAGAGGAACCTCCTCGGAAAGTTCTTTGTGGTACATTCTATGGTAGACGACAGCGTGGTAGACCATGCTTGCGCTGGAGAGATGGCGTAGACCAGGACGCCCGGAGCCTTGGAGTGCGCAACTGGATGGCGGCGGCTCGAGACCGGGATGGGTGGAGAGACTTGTAGAAGGAGGCCAGGACTGTACCCCGGTTGTCGAGCCGATGATGATACTTATTATTTCGTATTGTGCCACTATGGCGTATGCGTAATATTTGTTTGTATTGCTGATTGCTTTTTACCATATCTTATTTATAAGAACTTCCATGCCATAAGGATTATAAATTTTTATAACGAGCTGGAGAATATTTCACCAATAACTTTTCACTTTGCAACTTTGAAATAAAATAATTTCCTGCAAAGTAAAAGTGGAAAGTGTTTCACAAAATTTGCAAAGTGAAAAGACTTTGCACTTTTCAATTTTTCAGACTATTTTTGAAAAGTGAAAAGTACAAGTGTTTCACTAATTTAAAATAGAACTTTGCATTTGAATTCGTATTTTGCAATCTTGTAAAGTAAAATTTGGATTGTATAAATTTGAATGTAGGACAACAAGAATAAGATAGAACTTTGTGTTACGGCTAGATATATTTTCCCATCGCACTTGATTATAGTATTGGGATGCCTTGGAGCAACAAGATTGTATCTACAACGTAACAATGTTCTATCTACTGTACTCTGATTTTCATAAGTACAAACAGTTATAACTGGCTAGTTTAGAAACTTGTAAACTTAAGATCGATATGAGTCAGAGATGAAACCCTGTTCCCTTCTTTTTCTTTTATTATCAATCACAAAAGAGCAATGCTTTTTTAGTACCATTCAATATATAACTCAATATTGACAAAAATGTTAATTAGAACCTTGTTGTCCTAAGTTCACGAAGTATATATTCATCTGATACCAAAACTGTTTTCAATGATTTGAATGGTCCTTGTATGAGCCCAGTTAAATCTCTGTTCCACTGGATCTTCCAGATTTGTCATTAGAACTCAAAGCATAAACACTATCTTCTAAGATCATTGTATTAGGGAATGGTTGATATCCCGCATTGAAATTGGCTGCCAAACAAGAATTCCTTACCACTCATGCATCATGCACCCTACCTGGCATGCACCCTACAGCATATAAAGACTGATGTGGGCCACAAACCATCATTATATTTAAGCAGGCTTCCCATGGCTATTGACAAAATGTTCTTCATCCAGCTACACAAAAAAATCCTCCCTGAGAAAAAAATTGCAAGGCTATTTCTGAAGAATTTTGTGTCCAGCAAATGGTGTTTGGGAGAAATACATCTATGCTTACATTCGACACTCGATGAACTACGCTACAGACGGTTGCTCTGCTTATTTCGGGCATAGATGCAACACCGTGATATTGGGTTCCATTCTCAACCCAATGTGGTGGACACAAAATTTGTTGCAAGGGACTTAAACACATATTCCTTTGACTGTTGAATTGAAATCTATGTCCGATTTTAGGCAAAACAAATTCGATGGTTGTTTTTATTAATCGAAAACTCTCTTTTGTCGAAAAATTATTTTCGATATCAAAGTTAATTCTAAATTTCACTACCCTTTCACTTTTCACTTTTATGTACTTCTTCATTTTCCGAAAATTCTTCAAAACGGTTCAATTATGTATTATTATTTCAACTTTTCAAAACAAACACTTATTTGCAAATAAAAATTCCTCTTTGCATATTACTGAAAAGCTTTTCAAAGTTCTACCTATAATTTGCAAAGTTTGTTTGTTTGGTGAAATGAAAACAACAACTTTGCAAACTCACAAAACTTTTCACAATGCAGAAAAGAACTTTTCACTTTGCAAATTTGCGATTGATGATGATGTATTTTGCAAAGATGAAAACTTTTCGGCTTTTCATTCCAATAATTTCCTTTTTGCAAATTTGTGTTTGGTGAAACGAAATTTGCAAAGTAAAAGTGAAAAGTTGCAATGTGCAAAGTGAAAAGTGTTTGGTGAAGTAGGCCCCTGGTGCAATTTTCGTTCTGATCCGAAGATTTAGTTTTTTATTAATTAAAAAATATTTTGTTGCATAATCTCACTAAACTAAATATCAAGAAATTCTTGATAAATGATGATAGATTTATTACTGTCCATCAGCTGTCCTCTCATTAATTCATGTCAGTAAAAAATCCCTAGCAAAACTTAAAACAACAAAAATGGACTTTAATTCAGATTTCATCTAAGGACGACGATATGCAGTTGTTTTTAAGGATATAAAGGGTGGTTTTTTAAGAGGTTTAGAACTTTTTTAAAAAAAAAAACACAAAAAATTCGAATGAAATATTTATTTGAATCGATAGTTTGAACCTTGCAATTTAATGTTTAAAGATAATTTCATGCAAATGTTGACCGCGGCTGCGTCTCAGGTAGCCCATCCGCTGAGTCCAATTTTGGCATACTCTTTCACACATATCGGCCGGTATCTCACGAATGAATGCATGGATGTTGGCTTCCAGTGCGTCAATCGAAGCGGGCTTGTCCCTATAGACATTAGCCTTGACATACCCCCACAAAAAATAATCTAATGGTGTCAAATCGCACGATCTAGGCGGCCAATTGACCGGCCCGAAACGTGAAATTAACTGTTCACCAAACTCGCCTCGCAATTGCGCCATTGTTTCGCGTGCTGTGTGGCATGTGGCATCGTCTTGTTGAAACCACATATCATGCAAGTCAAGAACTTCCATTTCGGGCAAAAAAAAGTTTGTTATCATCGCTCGGTAGCGTTCACCATTGACAGTAACGCTGCGATTCCCATCATCTTTGAAGAAATAGGCCCAATAATGCCGCCGGCCCATAAACCGCACCAAACAGTGGCTTTTTCGGGATGCATTGGTAGCTGTTGCAATGCTTCTGGCTGATTTTCACTCCAAATGCGGCAATTTTGCTTATTTACGTACCCATTCAACCAAAAATGAGCCTCATCGCTGAACTCAAGCAGCGCGCGATGAACATTTCGAACCGAGCACGAATTTTGATAGTAAAATTCAATAATTTGCAAGCGTTGTTCATTTGTAAGACGATCCATGGTTAAATTGCAAACCAAACTGAAGCTGTTTGACAGTGACACAAGGTACTAAACACACGTCAGCTGTCAAAACCAGTGTTGCCAAAACCAAACCAGCTTAAAAATCACCCGTTATAAAAGGATCTGATTATAGCCTAAATGATCACTTTGTTCTTAATGCTTTAGCCAGATGAATTTATCAATTTTATATCTCTCATAGATAGTTCTTTTTATTTGCCACTACCTATCTCATTATCCGCTTAACCGATTCAAATTAAACCTTGTATACAGAAGCTTTTGGACTTGAAAATTATTTTTTGATAATTTGATATTTCAAAAACCATATAATTTTTTTTTAAATCCAATTTTGAATTCCAGATTCTTAAATACTTAAAGTTGAAGTACCGATTTTTATTCTTACAAATATTCACATAAAATGTAAAGTCCCTTAACTAATTAAAAATCGGAAAAATACATTGGTTTACTATATTCAGACTTAAGAACCACAGTGTGATTGCACATTAGATGAAGTTTATGCGACCTGAGTCGTGCATTTTATTTGGTAATGTATTGATTTCAAAAAGCAAATTAAACATTCCGTTAGCCTCTCCTTACAAGATAGCGAGTCTGAGATAATTGCTGCCTTTCTTCCATATAGTTTGCCATCAAGTCCTAAAAGTTCTCATTTGTGTTGTCGTTAAAGAAATTTTGCTAAAACATTTAAATTTTGGGCAAGTAACACAATACCCAATGCTTTTCTTTCAACTACAAATTATGCCTTACCTACATACATCCATTAGGTTTTAAGCCAGCAAGAACCTTATTAATTTATTGACCTGTTAACATCACTGTGTTCTTATTAAATTAGAATCTACTTTGCCATGAAATTATCTACCGGCTCGCATTAGGAAAATTAAAAGCTTCCTGCCAAGCAGTATTATGGCGACAGTATGAAATTATTTCCACTTGCAGACGTCTCGCTGTTGCTCAACAACTCCCCTATACAGGGTAGAGACCCATCTATATATACATACATACAGATACACAGCCTTTATGCCGAACCTCCATTACCTCGTCTAACGGAATGGACGAAGCACCATCAACTAAGCCCCAAAGGCCCTTTACATCCGTATAAAGTCTTCGCGCATTTGTCTCCCCCGCCGACGTTTCGTGACTTGTAAAAGTAACTTGTTTCAAAACAAGACAATCCAGGGGCCAGGACGCCAGGAGTATACAGCCGGCGGCAGTGGTGGTGGTAGGGTAGTATAGGGTACATTGTTTCTTGCACTAACGGTAATCGAATTTAGTCGTGGTATTTTCAGATTGCTCTAAAAGGGGGTAGATGTTTGCTCGTCCAGGTGTATGAGAGACTGCACAGTAATTAAGAATTTTATATATCACGATTTCGAATGGGGTGTGGGCAGGGGTCCCAGTACCAGTGCCAGTGCCGTTGCCTCATTGCCGGTCGGGATAAGAGGTCAAATGAAATGTAGGCCGCGAGTTCAGAAGGGTGCTCATTTAAACGTTAAATAATATTTTCCGTGATAAATTTCCATTAAGTAAAAATTAAATGGTGACCACGTTCTTCTGTATTGGAGCAAAGTGAAGAAAGGGAATTAAATTCCCTCCTCAATGAACAAGGGAGAGATTTGAGAATTGAAAAACTTGGAGTTGTTTTAATTTAGTTAGCGCAAAGTGCAGTTTATTGCTACCTTACCCATACATAGGTATTCGGTTTAATTTAGTTATTTTTAGCTGATGTAGGTACCTTTTAGATATTTTTTTCAATAAAAACAAGGGATCTAAAAGATGAAGTTCTGTCTTATACATTGAAATGTTGTCTTTTTTCGAGAGAACATACCGATTAAATAAAACGTAAAATGTGAAAAAAAACTCTAAACAAATCTTAATAGAAAACTATGGCCTTATAAAGACAAGAGTTTATGACCTTGGACATAATAGTTTCAGATTAATTTTTTTTTTTAAGGACATTATGTAAACTTTTTATTCATCAGGATTGCCTGATAAAAAAAATAGCTTAGGAAATAATGAACACCCTTAACTTTATAAAGGGTTTTCCAATAAGAGGTGTTATTTTGATATTCAAAGAAAAATGGCATTTTTTGAGACAAATGATCGAGTGTTTATTTCATTATAAAGAGGAAGGTATGCCGTTAATAATGGAATACAACATCAGCCAAATGGCCGCCACGACCAAGCTTACAGGACCATATCCTTTTCATGAAATTTTCCATAACCAAATCGCAAAGTGGCTGCCCTATGTCCTCGATAGCAACGAGGTCTTGAGGTCTTGAATCGACGCTGGGCTGTTGGCGTAGACCTTATCTTTCACGTGGCCCCAAAGGAAGAAGTCGCAAGGTGTTAAATCACAAGATCTCGGTGGCCAATTGTGATCACCTCTTCGAGAGATAACACGGTCCGGAAACTTTTCCCGTAAAAGATCGATGATTTCATTGCTTGTGTGGCACGTAGCGCCGTCTTGTTGAAAGTAAACGTTGTCCAGATCAATACCATCCAACTCCGGTCATAAAAAATCATTAATCATCTCTCGATAGCGCAATCCATTGACCGTAACTGTTGCTCCAGCCTCATTTTCGAAAAAGTAAGGTCCAATGACCCCGCCGGACCATAAACCACGCCAAACAGTCACGCGTTGAGGATGGAGAGGCTTTTCAACAATAACTCTTGGGTTTTCCGAGCCCCAGATGCGACAGGTTTGCTTGTTGACGTAGCCTCCGAGGTGGAAATGGGCCTCATCAGTCAAGATGATTTTTCGATGAAATTCCGGATCATTTTCATGCATTTTAAGGACCCAATCAGCAACGACACGACGTTGTTGATGATCAGCCGGCTTGAGTTCTTGTGTTGTTCTTGAGCGACGTGCACGGGTTTTATTCTTCACATCACTAACTTGTCCCAAAAGCTCGAATTTGTCCACCAATTTCTGTATTGCGGTCCGACAAGGTGCTTCACGACGACCCAAAAATGTTTTAGTTTTACGAACCGTCTCTGCCAAATTTTCAGCATTTTTATAGTGAATTTTAATAATTTTAATGCGTTGTTGAAGCGTGTATCGTTCCATTTTTATTAATGGCGTAGTTTTTACTTGTCAAATGTCAAAAAATGACAGCTTCAAAAGTGACAACTACTGAAATAGCTGGCTATTCAAAATAACACCTCTTATTGGAAAACCTTTTATGTAGATATTTTTAACATTTTACATAGTGTCTCTTTCCGCTCTAGCGAAATTGTTATATTGCACCCCAAAAATTAATAAAAAGAAGAAAACCATACAGATTAACACTCACATTAAAGGAGGTGACAATGCTTTAAGTTTTTTGACAAAAGACAAGTTTAAAAAAAATCAGATATTAAAATGATCTGCGTGATTTTATTTTTCAAATCTTTTTCTCATTTTTACGTATTCAATACCATTGAGCATATCTTTTTAAATATAAAAATAGTTCTATTGTAAGGCCTTCTAATCGACATTTAGTCATGGTTGAGCAAACGTATGCCTAAGTCTCTAGAAGCAATACTAAGGGCAACGTTACTAAAGTATCTTAAATGCCATTATTAAATTTGAATAAAATTCAAGTAAGTGTAGAGCTTAATAGTTTAAAATAACAGTGGACGTCTGGTTATGAATTTGATTCAATAGCTAGATTTTTAGCTATCATAATCTTTTTGAACTTCGCTGTCCATTATTGCTGTTAATATTACTTCAAGTTGCTTGCGTTGATGGCTATGGAAATGCCTGTTTCGTTTTTGTTTGACGTATGGACCGATGACTTTGCCAGACCGAAATCTGAACCAGACTTTCTCGGGATGCATTTGGGTGCTGGAGTTGGTGGTTTTTTTGTAATTTGTTATAATCATTTTTATTTGTAGGTATTTAAAAGAGGCTACAACAATATCATTTGTCCATTAGGTCTATGAATCGGGCACCGAGTGACTAACTGAAAAGCTTGACAAGAAAACTACCTGATTTTAAATCCTAGTATAGTTGACGCAGACATTACAAATTAAAGACACGCTATAATTTTATAAATTTTTCCGTCTTTACACCTCACTTACGAACACCTGGCAGAACCCAGCACCAAAATAAATAAAAATTGTTCACTGTATTGCTCACTCACGATTAACAAATAATGGCAACAGCAAGCAACGCTAATCGTCTGAAATAAATACAATCGAATGTAGCTGTAGCTGTAGTAGATGGCTAAAAGTTCACTACACCATACATTATATTTATTGCTATGACGATCATTCGATTTGTCTGCATTCCCAAGATCTTTCATAAATATATTTTCGCTTTTATAACTTAATCCTGTAAGTAGCTTGATATTGTATCTAAATTTAAAGACCATAACCCGTGTCAATTGCTTCACAATTTTCTTGTATAATAAAGGGTTTTCCAATAAGAGGTGTTATTTTGAATAGCCCGCTATTTCGGTAGCTGTCACTTTTGAAGCTGTCATTTTTTGGCATTTGACAAGTAGAAACTACGCCATTAATAAAAATGGAACGATACACGCTTCAACAACGCATTGAAATTATTAAAATTCACTATAAAAATGGTGAAAATTTGGCAGAGACGGTTCGTAAAACTAAAACATTTTTGGGTCGTCGTGAAGCACCTTGTCGGACCGCTATACAGAAATTGGTGGACAAATTCGAGCTGTTGGGACAAGTTAGTGATATGAAAAATAAAACCCGTGCACGTCGCTCAAGAACAACTGAGAATATTGCTGTTGTAGCCCAAAGTGTTGAAGAAAACCCAGGTTTGTCCATTCCTCGTCGTTCTTTGGAATTAGGCATTCCACAAACGTCATTACACCGTATTTTGCATAAAGACTTGGGTCTTAAGGCTTATAAAGTTCAGTTAACACAAGAACTCAAGCCGGCTGATCATCAACAACGTCATCTTGACTGATGAGGCCCATTTCCACCTCGGAGGCTACGTCAACAAGCAAAACTGTCGCATCTGGGGCTCGGAAAACCCAAGAGTTATTGTTGAAAAGCCTCTCCATCCTCAACGCGTGACTATTTGGTGCGGTTTATGGTCCGGCGGGGTCATTGGACCTTACTTTTTCGAAAATGAGGCTGGAGCAACAGTTACGGTCAATGGATTGCGCTATCGAGAGACGATTAATGATTTTTTATGGCCGGAATTGGATGGTATTGATCTGGACAACGTTTACTTTCAACAAGACGGCGCTACGTGCCACACAAGCAATAAAACCATCGATCTTTTACGGGAAAAGTTTCCGGACCGTGTTATCTCTCGAAGAGGTGATCACAATTGGCCACCGAGATCTTGTGATTTAACACCTTGCGACTTCTTCCTTTGGGGCCACGTGAAAGATAAGGTCTACGCCAACAGCCCAGCGTCGATTCAAGACCTCAAAGATGGAATTCGTGAGGCTATCGAGGACATAGGGCAACCACTTTGCGATTTGGTTATGGAAAATTTCATGAAAAGGATATGGTCCTGTAAGCGTGGTCGTGGCGGCCATTTGGCTGATGTTGTGTTCCATTATTAACGGCATACCTTCTTCTTTATAATGAAATAAACATCCGATCATTTATCTCAAAAAATGCCATTTTTCTTTGAATATCAAAATAACACCTCTTATTGGAAAACCCTTTACATATAGTTTGACATTTTGAATACATTTTACAATGCCAACCTTCAGATTGGATTACTAAAACAAAAGATATCGGTGCCTTCAGACAAGCACCATGGACTAGTTCGGATTTTTATTTTTATTTTTACTACCTATCTACATATGTGTGTACATATATAATAAATTATATTCCCATCACTATTCATATTCAATTATGGCTTCTTGGTTTATTATATAATTGTATTTTATTGAATGTTGTTTGTTTTTCTTCGTTTTGTGTGTGAAATTATTTTATTTGCAGTGAATGAAATTGATTGTAAGAAAAACTCTATTACGTTCTTACAATCAATTATTGTTCTTATAGCCTTTTAAGTGCACTCATATATCAACTGATTTTGGGATTTTTCACAAAACGAACCATTTTCCACTGAAGCTCGCCAGTTGACGATGAACATATATTACCCCCAATACAGGTAATAACTAACAAGCAGTTAAATGGAATTCTGTGTATCCCCACATGCTTCACCCGCGCCTCTTTGCCATCAGGGTGTTTCATATTTTTGAATATTTTGTGTTCATTTGTTTCATGTAGGAATGTCTATAGCTATATATGCCTCGACTTAAACATTTCTGATGTTAAAAATCTTTGGTTTTACTTTAAGTTCGAAATCTTCAGTCTGTATATATACTTACTCCTATGTATAATTGTATCATTGCCTAGTAATAAAAAATAATATCTTACTGTGAGACGAGACAACCCGCTGATTCTTAGGTTTAACTTCTCCACAGGCTCGAATATGCCTTGCAGTATACTTAACGCTTCAGAAATTCCAAAATTAATTAACACTTAAACAAAAAGCTAGTTATAGTAGATGAAATATATTAAAGCATAGATACTTCCAACAGCGGGTAATCTTTGTGTCCTGATGCTCTCCCAGTGCCAGTCCCTGATGTATCAATATATAATTTGAAGAGAATCGTTTCATTTGGACCATCATTGCAAGAGAGTAATTGATGAAAATATTTCCAATATCGGAAACACGGTATGGCACTGAGCTCAACGAATTTCATTGGCCTAATTGAATCAGGGACTAGAGACAAATCTCCAAATGCTCTTCCATCTTTTATACAACCAGCAATTTGGCACAAAACGACAATGAGGATGACGACAGTGACAACGTCAGCGTGACGCCGACGTCGACGACGCCGACGGTTTGGGTTCTGAGCGGAAAGGAATGTACGAACTTCCGCAAACATTTGATTAGAAGGGAGAATGTGCGCCAGCCGACAAAAAGGATCCCCAACTAACTGATGCTGCTTCCTAATGCTGCTTATGCAATGCAAAATAGCAAAATCTCCGGCAACGATGCGGGCGAGGACGACGACGACGACGACGAGGTCGAAAGGACTAAAACATGGATTGTGAGCTCGAAAAGTTTCCACAGCCGTGGCCGATGCATTGCTGTTGCTGCTTGCTGCTTCACCAGTGGTTGGTTGACTTGAATAAGCCTAATTTATTCATAGCAGAACCACATACACACAATCAAAAATATGCATTCAAAAACAGGTGAGCTCTCAACGAAACGAAGCCCACCAACCCGTCGCACTCCTTCCATCCGTCTGTTCGTTGGTTTGACCAACCGTAACGTATGAAGTGAAAATCAAGCTTATATTGTTTAGGGCCGACCTTACCGCACTCCGATTTACCTACTTGCTGGCCGATAGTCTGACAAAACCATAAAAGACCACCGACCATACGGATCCGGTATGAAGAATCAAAAATTGGTCAATGTATGCGAGCAGTGGGGCTCGGGATACGGGACTCGGGATTTGGGAACTCTGCAACACACACTCCCAGTTCCAACAATACCGCCATGACCATGATGGCACGGAGGAGGATTGTAGGATTTTCTCTATCTCCATCTATATCCCTAACCGGAAGACTAAATTTGAATATTTTGATGAGATTTTAATCCAAAAATGTGTGTTGGTCAATGGGTGCTGGGTGCTGGGTGCTGGGTGCTGGGTGATGGTGCGCGTTGCCGGTGGTGGCTAAATGGAGAAGCATCATCAGTTCGGGTGGGCTTTGCCTGTGATTTGAATATTTCATTATCGGACAGATTTTGACAGTGAGTGCAATTTTGTAGTAGACTCTCTTACTCCATGCGGTGGAAGTGTAAATTTTCTATAGTTAGTTAAAGCACTCCTATAGCTTGCATATATAGATGCATGCAGAATAACAGACCCTCTAACTATAACTCACTTATTCACTAACTCACTGACTTCTTCTTCGATAATTTAAATAAGGTATTTCCAGGGCTAAGTTTTTGTTTATGGTGTAAACAATGTACCTATGCATTTAAAATTTTGCCACGTATGCATTGTATGTTTACATATATGTGGACCTACCTGAATGCTGGAGAACACCGATGAATGGAAAATAATGCTGGTTTAGACAAACAACTACAGGACACGGAGTTATTTTCAAACATTATAGAACTCAGAGGAAGAGATTTTTGCTGCTGCTATACAAGCATATGTGTGTGTTTATGCATAAATGTTAATTTGGTTCTATTTAGCCCGCAAATGTAAAGTTTTTATACAAAAGACGCTCTAAGTCATTGTGTGCGGGTAATAAACAGGCGCAAATATTGGGGATGTTTTTTTTAAGTTTTTTGTTTACAATGCGAAACTAATGGTAAGACCAATGCGAAGTAGTTATAGTACAAATGGCTTAAGAAACTAAAAAGAAAATACATAAATATTTCGAATAGTGGTATCAAAGTATGAAGCAGGTTTGTAAAAGAATTCAATCTTTTGTGAAGGCAATCTTTAATGATTTCAATAAAAAGACTGCATTTATTGGCTTTACTTTGAGACTTTTATTTCAAATTAAATGCAATTATTATTCATTCGACATCAAACATTTAATCAGCCATAATTTATCCACCATTTATTTTTGGAATTAACTTATTACTCCGCTTACCTGCCAATTATGGTAGATATAAGTAGGCACCTTTAAAACTGAACAGAAGCAATGCTACACCAAAATGAGGCATGTGCAAAGATCAAATTTGCGGGACCCCAGGTTAAAAGAGGGTTCTTCTTGATAATTATTATGAAAAGAAATATAGGGTGTTCAGCGGGAATTTTTCAGCTTTAAATTTCGATGATGGAAATACTAGCGGGTTGAAGTAAACAGAAGGGGTATCATTCAAAGCGCAGGAATTGCGGAATTGTTAGCCGCCATCACGAGTCACTGGTCGGGAGCGAACCCGCTGGATACCCTATATAATCTATAAACTCCTCCAAAGTCAATATTTTGAATTGGTATACATACGCTAAAACCATCATCGGACAATATCAGTGTGGTTTCATTCCAGGCAAATCAACAACTGATCAGATCTTTACCCTTAGGCAGGCGATGGAAAAATGTCTAGAATTTAACATCCCAACATACCACCTGTTTATAGACTTTAAAGCCGCCTACGATAGCATAGCCAGGGTAGAACTTTACAAAGCCATGAGAGAATTCGGCATCCCAAATAAATTGACACGACTATGTAGGTTGACCATGACCAACGTAACAAGCCAAGTAAAAATAGCCGGATTGCTATCCAAACCAATCAACATCTTTAATGGACTCCGACAAGGGGATGGTTTGGCCTGCCTCCTCTGCAACCTGGCGTTGGAGAAAGCAATCCGTGACTCTGGCACGGCAACAAGAGGGACCATCGTTAACAGGTCCAGCCAGATATTGGCTTACGCAGACGACATCGACATCATCGGAAGAACCGAGCAAGCTGTACATGATTCCTTCATCCAGATCGAGCAGGCGGCACAAAATCTGGGGCTGCACATTAGTGAAGGTAAAACAAAGTACATGGTGGCGTCGAATGCGAGAGGAACAGTTGGTCAAACAATCAAGGTAGCGGAGCACGAATTTGAAGTGGTGCAATCCTTTAAATACCTTGGGTCAATAGTAGCAGCCGATAACAATATAGAAGAAGAAATACGCGGGCGGCTTCTCAAATCCAACACAGCCTACTATAGTCTGTCAAAGCTCTTCAAATCCAGAAATCTCACCATAACTTCAAAACTGCTGCTGTACAGGACAATGGTCCTGCCAGTACTCACATATGGATCCGAGACTTGGGTGCTTAGCAAAAGGCACTCCGACCTCTCAGCCGCGTTCGAGAGAAAAGTCTTAAGGAGAATTTTTGGCCCTATTTGTGAGGAAGGACGATTCCGGAGACAGTACAATCATGAATTGTACGCAATCTACCTTGAAGCAGATATCGTGACAAAAATTAAGCTCGGTAGACTCCGGTGGGCAGGGCACCTAGCTCGCATGAGCGAAGAGGAACCTGCTCGGAAAGTTCTTTGTGGTACATTCTATGGTAGACGACAGCGTGGTAGACCATGCTTGCGCTGGAGAGATGGCGTAGACCAGGACGCCCGGAGCCTTGGGGTGCGCAACTGGATGGCGGCGGCTCGAGACCGGGATGGGTGGAGAGACTTGTTGAAGGAGGCCAGGGCCGGACCCCGGTTGTCGAGCCGACGATGATGATGATACATAGTCAAAATCACCCTTACAAAGAAAACATTTAGATTTTTTTTTCTCTGAAAAACTTTATATTAAGCTTTAGGGCCAGTTTCACAGATGACACTTATCGGAATAAGTGGAATTTAAGATTCACATATTAGGACTTTAATCTTTAATTAATCTTTCACTCTGCCCACTTTTCTGCCTGTGAAACTGGCCCTTAAGCTATAAAAGTCTGAAGTCTTCACAATAGGTGTGTTCGATGTTAGTCGCTTTTAACACGAAAAAAAAACAAGTTGCTGGAAAATGTTTAACCTTTTCTTTTGATTGCTCCTTAAACCCTTGTACAGGGTCATTCATTTCATGGTTTCAAATGGGAAGTGCTGGCATTTGACACCTGTCAAATTCAGCTGTCATTTGAAGTGTCATCATATTAAATGAATGTTTACCATTTACGAATCGAATCGAGTGCAAATGTTGCTGTTGATCCGAGTTTAACGATTTCACGGCGTTCGCAGCAATTGGACGTGTCGCACACCTCACTATGGCATATTTTTCATTTCGTTTTGCATCTCCATCCTTATAAATTTTAAATTGCTCAACAATTGAAGCCTGAGCCGTGGATACGCTGTAATTTCACTTTTTGGCGACTACAATTGGCCACAAAGATCATTCGATTTGACACTGTTAGATTTTTTTCGGTATGGCTACACAAAAGACGGTATTTACGCGAATAATGCCCGAACTCTAGACGCATTAAAAACCAACATTACTCAAGTTATGGCCGATATACTGCCCGAAAAGTGCGAAAAAGTGGTTAAAAATTACCTCAAAAGAATCACATGCTGCGAATCTTCCCGAGGCGGCCATTTGAATGATATTTTTTTTCACCCTTGATGGCAAAGTCCAAACTTTATGATGAAATAAATATTTTCATCAAAAAATGTATCGATGTGTGTGTTTTATTTAGCTTTACTTTCGAAACTGAAAAATTAATGACCCTTTACCTTTTACACGCAGAAACCAAATCGTAAGCCCCTCTTTAGATTGGAAAGATTGAGTACCTACATATAAGAAACTATGAAGTGAATGAAAAAAAAAATTTAAACAACAACAATTTAAAATAGCTTTTAAAGGCCTTTAGTCCATAAAAATTGGCGTTTCGTCCCGGCGATCTTACTTGGACTCATCTGTTGACTGGTGAGGGCCTTGTCAATTTAAGCATTTCGTACATTGAAACAACAACAAATGAAACAGATGAGTCTGGTTTGTATGTTTTCTTCATGACTAACGAAATTCCTCACTCCACACTTCTTTTGCTTACAGCCAGCCGTGATACGAAATTCAATCTTCCCATTCTTAACAACAAAATATACAAAAATGCATGTGAAATTTGAAGTATAATTAAAAATAAAAATTATCCGCAGACTTGCTTATTATCGAATAAATATCAAAGAAACATAGTTAAGGGAACTGTTTGTTGAAAAGTTTTTTTTTCAAAAACGTGGAGGAAAATAATATAATTCCAAATACTCACATACAGTTTAGTTGTAAGAAGTCCCATGCAACAATCTTATATAGAAAACAAAATAAAAAACAGCAAACGGGTGATTTGTATCCTAAATAATAGCTAATTTGAACTTTAAGCCAAGAAATACTCGCATTATACAATTTTAGCTTCGAAAACATTTTACATCCTTCCAATTTGATTGTTGCATAAAAGCATCATGACAGTTAATGACTTTAACCGATAGCTTCCACAACAAAGTGCAGATAATGAATCTCGATCCTTCAATCGAAAGCTAAGCTATATTGTCGATGTTTCATAGTCTGACAGCATCGTCATCGCTGACTGCGACGACGACGACGACGGCGATGGTCTCAAGCTCTCAAGAACAGAGTCAGAGTAACCATCATTCATATATGTATGTATATCAGCTAACGGTATGCTATTGAATCCATTTCGAATACGTCTCGTGTTTCACACTACACGAACATAAAAATCTCGTTCATTTACTCATGCAGTTAACCAAACACAGATTTATATCCTGCCATAATCGTTAGAACAAAATCGCTGTGCCATATCCTTCTTTATTCAAACTGCGACGATTGGGTGGCTGTGGCTGTGGCAGATGTGTGTGTGTGCTTGCGAGTGTATCTTTGCCTCTATTCGGTTCGGGCTATATCACCAAAAGGAAAGACTATTTTATGTAACCAAAGGATTCGTCTCCTTACACGGCGGGATGTTATGAAACTTTAAACTTTCAGATACGGAAAAGGCAACGCCATTTCCATCCAGCACTGTGATGGTGCTGGAACACTGAATAGTGAATACCATTGACTATAGATATAGACATGAGTATGAGCGATGGGTAATGGAGATGATGGCTCATTTGATTCCTTTCAACTTTGTCAGAGTCCTTTGGTCCCTTTGTTCAATACAAACTCTTTATAGACAGCAAGTGAAAAATAAGGATAGAAACTTAACTCAGCATATGCACACCGTATATTGCCACCCACCCGTAAGAAGAAGGTACAGTACACCAAACACACAAACCGACACCCTCATACTATATATCCATCCATTGGGGGTGGCAGCAAGGACATCCGAGTATTCATCCCAATTTAGCACTAAAAAAAAAATAAGTAAAAATAAAGCTTGAAAGACATTTCACCTCTTCCCATTCCCACATTTGTGGGCCATGACATTTTGGTTTTCTTTCATTTTTTGCTCCTTGCTGCCACTTCGTACTTCGTTCACTAAAGTAATCGATCCTGTAAGAAGCAAAGATGTGTGTTCCTTGTAATGCTATACTTTTCCCTAATGGACGCTTTTATATGCGAAACGATCTCACGTACACGTTTTAATAGGCACTAAGCAAATTGTGCCACAGATTGAGATTTTTTCTCTGTTGCTTTTTTTTCTCGCTAGCTCGGAAGTCCCGCATGGACTGGCTTGATGGGTTTCTTTTGACCATCAGGTAATTGGCGGGAAAGCTTGTGGCACATAGAGATACGCTCTTCATCGAACAAGCATCGTATAGTCGTAGGTATGTATACCTATTGTATATAACCTTTGAGTTTTAACTCGATGGTAAGTAAGTTGTTCTTTTTGTGTCTCAAACGAGCTATAGGTATGGCTTACAAGTAAATTATTTTTGTAAAGGGTGTTCAGGAAAAAATGAGCCTAACAACTGCACACTACTGAACAAAAATATGCAGTGCCTGTGCGCATAGGGTCAAATGATAGTTTGACTGGATTATCTTATTAATTTGACTTTTCGCTAACGGCTTTGACGATTTAGATGATATTTTGTAGTAAGATAAAATTTAACTTTACAATTTTATCTTGAAAGGTGTCATATAGAGGACTGTAGCCAGGGAAGTGCCAAGGTAAACGTTAAGTGTCCTCGCTTTTCAAATGATTAATATCAAATTTTGTGTTTAAAGTTTGTTGCACATTCCAATATAGGTAATCTAGAGGGGTGGCAAGAGAAAAAGAAATTGATGATTAAGATTATCGGTTGTTCTTTAAGCATTCGAGGATTTCAATTGTGAATCGCTTTATTTTTATGTTAAATCATTTAATGCTCCAAATTAACATGTTTTTACAAAAATGTAACTTTTTTAATGGAATTGACAGAACATTGTATTGAATCAGTTAAAAATAGAAAACAAGTGGATTGTGTCTTCACAGATTTTTTACAAACTCTTGCATCGAATTTTGCTATTTAAATTGAGGAATCTCAAATTCAGCAAACATTTCATTTCGACACTTGCAAATTGCATAAGTTGAAAGTTAATTTCTGGAATACCATAGGGTAGCAATTTAGGGCCCGTAATTTTTATCTTATTTATTACAGACTTACCATCTTATTTGAAGTTTTCAACCTAATTTCTAACTGGTGTGTTTGAAATAGCTTGGTTGTTAAATCGATAAATGTAAAACTATTAATGGGTGATTTTTTAAGAGGTTTAGAATTTTTTAAAAAAAAAAACACAAAAAATTCGAAAAAATGAATGAAATATTTATTTGAATCGATAGTTTGAACCTTGCAATTTAATGTTTAAAGATAATTTCATGCAAATGTTGACCGCGGCTGCGTCTCAGGTAGCCCATCCGCTGAGTCCAATTTTGGCATACTCTTTCACACATATCGGCCGGTATCTCACGAATGAATGCATGGATGTTGGCTTCCAGTGCGTCAATCGAAGCGGGCTTGTCCCTATAGACATTAGCCTTGACATACCCCCACAAAAAATAATCTAATGGTGTCAAATCGCACGATCTAGGCGGCCAATTGACCGGCCCGAAACGTGAAATTAACTGTGCACCAAACTCGCCTCGCAATTGCGCCATTGTTTCGCGTGCTGTGTGGCATGTGGCACCGTCTTGTTGAAACCACATATCATGCAAGTCAAGAACTTCCATTTCGGGCAAAAAAAAGTTTGTTATCATCGCTCGGTAGCGTTCACCATTGACAGTAACGCTGCGATTCGCATCATCTTTGAAGAAATATGGCCCAATAATGCCGCCGGCCCATAAACCGCACCAAACAGTGGCTTTTTCGGGATGCATTGGTAGCTGTTGCAATGCTTCTGGCTGATCTTCACTCCAAATGCGGCAATTTTGCTTATTTACGTACCCATTCAACCAAAAATGAGCCTCATCGCTGAACACAATTTTTCGATAAAAAAGCGGATCCTCGGCCAGCTTTCCAAGAGCCCATTCACCAAAAATTCGGCGTTGTGGTAGGTCGGCTGGCTTTAGTTCTTGCACCAGCTGTATCTTAAAAGGCTTTACGCCCAAATCCTTCCGCAAAATTTTCCACGTAGTGCTGTAACAAAGGCCTAACTGCTGGGAACGGCGCCGAATCGACATTTCGCGGTCTTCTGTCACACTAGCTGATACGGCCGCAATATTTTCTTCACTACGCACAGTACGTAAACGTGTTGGTGGTTTAATGTCCAACAAAGTAAATTTGGTGCGAAATTTGGTCACAATCTTCCGAATAGACTGCTCAGAAGGTCGAGAATGCCGATCATAAAATGGAAGCAGCGCGCGATGAACATTTCGAACCGAGCACGAATTTTGATGGTAAAATTCAATTATTTGCAAGCGTTGTTCATTTGTAAGACAATCCATGGTTAAATTGCAAACCAAACTGAAGCTGCTTGACAGTGACACAAGGTACTAAACACACGTCAGCTGTCAAAACCAGTGTTGCCAAAACCAAACCAGCTAAAAAATCACCCTTTAGTTTTACGAGAAAGTTTTCTGTAACTTGTTTCAACTATGTTCTTATAATAGTGTAATTTTATCACGAGCAGGCAATATGACTATCGTTATTCGCAGTATTTCCAAATTTCAAATCTAGTTAAGAAATATGACTTGTTGTCTGTATTTGTCATTACATGATCCAACCAAAAAAAAAAAAACAGTCAGATAAGGATTTTATTTTCAAAATGGCATTGAAATATGTTCATACAATTTAATACATTGCTTTATTTAAACAATGTTTATAAAATCTTAAAAAAAAACTAAATTGTTTTTTTTTTTGTTGAATTAAGTATAGCCAGCAGCATAGTGCAAAACAAAATTGAATATTAAAAATCAGACTGTCATTTTCACTCAGAGAAATTAAAAAATATGCGCGACTTGATCGCACGAACTTGCTTGTGTGGTTAAAAATTGAGTATAACCACACACTGAAAATGCATGATGTCTATATTTATAGAGAAAATATTTAAAGAGTAAAAAGTACTAAAAAATAGATTTTTGGTTTGATTTCTTTTATTTTTTCTAAAAAAAAAATTTTGAAAAATTTTTAAATGCATTATTGCTTAAACTATTATGAAATATCAGTAAAAGTAAAGCAAAGTAATAACAAAATTGGTGTAATCATGGCAAAGATATACCCGAATAACAAAAAAATTATACCATTTTCTCAAAAACCGTAATGCCTAATTCCGTTGTGAATTTTTTGAGAAAAACCTGGAACGCAGTTTTCTTACAATTGACTTGATTATTAAAATGAGATGTTTAATCTAAATCGTTAGAGCCGTTTTCGGACCACCCGTTTAGCCTCTATAGCTTAAATTGTAGTATACGCTCAGATGCACAGACCGACGGACGGCAAAACGAAACCCACTTTTTCGGATTTCTCGAAAATGGTGCCATATTTGACAAAAAAAGCTTGAGTAAATTCCATACATCAACTAAGCTAATAATGCCAGTTCAATTCTGGAGAAAGTCAATCTGAATCCTTTTGCTATCAAATATTGCCTCATTCTTGAATATTCTCGTCAGGTAAACGTTATAAAATCTGATTACAAGTTCAAAAAATATTGCTGAGGTTTGTAATCAGATCGTTAGTTCGGGAAAATCTTTATGAATTTCTTCCAGGTTGATTTTATTTTTTTAATGCGTCAAAGTCTAACGTCAAACTTATAACAATACAGCCTTATTCAAGAACAGGCCTAACAAATGATATTAATAGAAGAATAAATGATATTAGAACGTATGGATCATGGAAATCACGAGAATTCTATCGGCCTTTTTGATAGTGTTCCGTACAACGGAACGTTCATTTTGGGTCAAGGATAATCCACAAAAAAAAACAGATGGTCTAGTTAAAGGATTTGTGTCAAACATGGAATCATAGATATGTTGTTTGTTTGCATGTAAAACTCATTGATTATTTAAAAATAAGTGTCTTGTATTGCATTATTCCCTGAAATTATGAAGATCTTCTTGAAGTTGTAAACAATAATTAATAGAGGATATTTTTTTTAATTTATATGTCTCCGGCATAGATGAGAAAAGATGAATTTTGAAGGACCGAGGTCACATCGCTTACGTATGAAGTGAATAACAAATAAAGACCTAAATGGCTTCCTTGTGGGACACCAGAATTAACATAACATTATTCGGAAGGCTGTTAACAGCATAAACTGCATTGAGCTAAGTAAGAAGCGATCCACATTAAAAAAAACGTTCACTCAAACCCAAGGCCTTCAGTTTGATGAATAGAGTTTTGTGTCAAAATTTGTCCAAAGGCTTTCCAAAATTAGTAAACAGACACACAATCTACCCGTTTTCGGTCTTCAAAGGAATCAAAACAAAAAGACATGAAATGAAACATATTTGTAACGGTAGACTTATTTTGCAAGAAACCATGTCGACTATCACTAATATTAGATCTACAGTTGAACGATAACGCGTTACAAATAAGGAACTCAAACATTTTCGGATGAACAGAAGGAAAGTTTAGCTGTATGGCGGTAGTCGGCGATATAAGTTTTTAGTCTTTTATTGTAAAATTGGTTCTATAAAAGCACTTTTCCACAAAGCAGGAAAGACTGAGTACTTAAGAGATTCATTAAATAATAATAAACAAAGAGGGTAAGGTAATTTTTTTAAAACACATGACAGTACACCATCAGGGCCAGGAATGAAAAAGTTTTCAAGCTTATACATTTTTTGGACTATTGAATCTTCATGAATAGTATACATATCGTGTTAAGATGTGAATAATTTTGTTGCGGAAAAAAATTGTCTATTGATTCATCGTAATTTCTGACCAAATATACATGTTCGAAAAAGTTTGCAAGCCTTTTAAAATTTTGCTGGAATCATGACTAGTTACATTTCCCTTTAGTATCACAATAAATTTGTTTGACATAATTATGTCTAGTCTTGAAGCAGACGCTCGTATTTATATTTTATCTTCATTGTGAAAACCTTATAACTTCTATCTCATAAGAACTTGCTTGTTTACCTAATAAAATTTTAACGTTTATGTATGCAAATTATAAATCTAAAACTAGTAGTTAGCTGAGTTATAAATAAATAATAAATAAGAGACGTACAGTAAAAAAAAATATAACAAAACTTAACAAAAAAGTACTCATACGCCACAGTGCATCTCTGTTTGACATACTTTTTAAAATATTTGCGTTACTTTCAATGTTAAGCGTTTCATAGTGTTAGACTGCATTTGGTAAAAAATGTGAAAACTTTAAGGGTTGTTTGTTTATCTTATGACAACTCGACTTTACGCGAACGGATTAGATGAGAGCACTTTTTTATGGCAAGAAGTATTTAGGAAAATTAAATGAAATTTTATACATTATCCGCCAGTCGGCATGTTCGCATTTCATGTGGGATATTCGCAAAAATAAGTTTACTATCTGAATGGTCTCAGTGACCTTATGAAAGGTCAACTAGTTTCACGTTTTTTTGAGAAAATGGTCTAATTTTTGGCTCATTCATATATATGTTTCACAATCTATACCGCCATCGCTTTTTTTTTTTTTGAATTTTTAAGGTTTTTGTCAAGGTGGTATAGATTGTGAAACATATATATGAATGAGGCAAAAATGAGACCATTTTCTCAAAAAAACGTGAAATGCCTATTTCCGTTTTATGAATTATTTGACAAAATATTGCAATTATTTTATATTACATTACATTACAGGAACAAAGTTTAATCAAAATTGTTTGAGCCGTTATTGAGAAAATTAGAAAAACCCGAAGCTGTTGTTAAGCAGTTATCCGTTCTAGATAATCTAAAACAAAAATTCGGATCTCCCCTCTTGAGAATCACATAAAAATGATCTGTATCAACTTTAAATCATATCTGTCTACCCGTTTGAGCTCTAGCCCTAATTACAGTGGACGCGCACAGATGGACACATGTACAAACCGATGGACGGTATGACGAAACTCACTTTTTTTTGGATTTCTCAATCATTGTAGTGTATACGAAATCAATACTTGCCCTATACAGGAAGTTGAAAAGTATGAATGGAGCGCTCTTATGTAAATTCGAATTTTCTTTATAGCCCAAGTGGAACATAAAGGACCAACTCATATAAAGGGTCCGCCAAATAACTTTCGTTTTTTTTTTGAAAAAGGCGCAAAACATCGAGTGTAGCTTCGGCTGTGTGGCACGTAGCGCCGCGTCGTCCTGTTGAAACCAAATGTTGCCAATATCCTCCCCTTCAATTTTTGTGAACAAAAATTAGTTCAACATGGCCCGATAACGATCGCCATTGACTGTAACGGCCACTCCTTGCTCATTTTCGAAAAATGGCCCAATTATGCCTCTTGACCAAAATCCGCACCAAACAGTGAGTCGTTTTGGGTGTATCGGCTTTTCAATGTATGCGTGCGGGTTTTCTGTGCCCCAAATGCGACAATTTTGCTTCTTTACTACCCGCCAAGATCAAAATGAGCTTCATCTGAAAAGATTATTTTTTGGCAAAATCGGCATCTTCTCTAAGTCGATCGCAGGCCCACTTAGCGAAGCATATACACAACCATAGCGGAAGGTCTGATTTTGAGATTTTTTTCCCGAAAACAAATCTATGTCTGTTATCAGGTTCCAGGTCGTTGGGTTGAATATTTATAAACCTCTTAAGAGTCTTTCCAAATGTTTATTGTCAATGTCTGTTCCTACTTTCTGCCTATATATCTGCCAACATTTTCCCTATAAAGTAATTAAGAAAGAGTAAATCAGAAAAATTGATACTCCTTTCATTCACAGTGTGGGACACCCTGTATACATATAGCACCGTCTAGCATCATTATAAAGCAATTTAAATTTTCTGCTTGAATTAATTGAAACTTACACTATAGGCACCTTCCTTGACAACCTTTGGAGACTCTGCTTTGATTCTACATCTGCACAACATTTTGTCATAAAATAGACAGTAGATTTGAAAAACGAATCAAAGTGAAGCAATAACATAAACGTAGTACAGGGGCATATAGGAGACGGTATACCTACTAACTAACTTCGTCTTTGATTTTATGTATAACTGAACTCCATTTAATAAGATTCAAGTACGAAGCTTCACATGTGTTTACTCTGCATCCCTTCAAGTGTAGCAGACATAAAGAATACAATCCGAAGCCGCTTGCTCTGTTGCATAACGTTAGTATACCCATAGGTATAGTTATACTGATGGCGTGTAGGTGAATTTCTCCTTTAATTACGCACCTTTAGGTTTCTTCTGTGCGCAAGCAAGTGGGAAGAATATCTACATAACTGTCACTGTTGCACGACAAAATGACACTTGAAAACCTTACAAAGCAAAAAGGATGCACTCAAAGTAATTGCATTACAGCTAAAGTAAAAGGTCGCTTCGTAGACTAAGCGAGTGTGAATGAAAATGGAGCTGTAGGTATAGGTATCATCAAGAAGGATGGGTATTTTATTTTTATTTTTTTTATAGAGTTGGTGTGGAATTGAAGTTCGAAGTTCATTCGTCACGCTACTTAAATAAGTAAAAGATGAACAGACTTCCCACAGCATTGATTTCTGAAGGAGAACCTTTTATCGATATAAAACGCATATACCAATCGCCATTTTACTTTTTAAATAACAAAAAAAACAATCAGTTATTTGAAAGTACATAATTATGTAATACTGATCTCATTGATTAAATGGATAGTGCACGATAGTGTTAGGTATAGGTATCTCCGTGAAAACTTAAGTTGCTAGATGTAGATGTAGCTTACTTCATGCGCTCAAGGCTATAGAGCGATATTCACCATCTAATAAAAATTCTGTCAAACATATTTTTTCACTTAAAATAAACTAACTAATTGGAAATATCTACAAAAATTCCTGTGTCGATTTTTGTTCATTTCATTAGGAGTGCCCTCTGGAAATTTTAAATCTATAAATTCAAAAAATAAAATAGTCTGCGTTGTCCGGCATTTTGAAAAAAAAAACGTGTTACAACCCTTAAATTTTCTTGCAGAGAATTTTGTTTCTAACAAACATTACTTTCCATTCAACATTTTTCATCAACTATTACAATCTAAAAATCGAAAATCACATTGATGGAGGACTTCATCACCCGTTGAGTATAACTTAATTTCAAGACCTTAATCTTAAAGATTAGAAATAAGATAAAAATACTTTTGATTTTTTTTACAAAAAAGCAGAAAGCTTGACACACTTAGACCATAGTTGGTCCATTGTGATACCACAAGAATTTGGGAACTGTCCTTCCTATTCGTTGAAATACTTAAAGCTTCTTACGAAGCGTGCGAGGTTAATTATGTCAACATTTACCAGATCACTAGGATCGTTGTAAAGGGTTTTCCAATAAGCGGTGTTATTTTGAATAGCCCGCTATTTCGGTAGCTGTCAGTTTTGAAGCTGTCATTTTTTGACATTTGACAAGTAGAAACTACGCCATTAATAAAAATGGAACGATACACGCTTCAACAACGCATTGAAATTATTAAAATTCACTATAAAAATGGTGAAAGTTTGGCAGAGACGGTTCGTAAAACTAAAACATTTTTGGGTCGTCGTGAAGCACCTTGTCGGACCGCAATACAGAAATTGGTGGACAAATTCGAGCTGGTGGGACAAGTTAGTGATGTGAAGAATAAAACCCGTGCACGTCGCTCAAGAACAACTGAGAATATTGCTGTTGTAGCCCAAAGTGTTGAAGAAAACCCAGGTTTGTCCATTCCTCCTCCGTCTTTGGAATTAGGCATTCCACAAACGTCATTACACCGTATTTTGCATAAAGACTTGGGTCTTAAGGCTTATAAAGTTCAGTTAACGTGGTGTCTTTGCTGATTGGTTGGGTCCTTGAAATGCATGAAAATGATCCGGAATTTCATCGAAAAATCATCTTGACTGATGAGGCCCACTTCCACCTCGGAGGCTACGTCAACAAGCAAAACTGTCGCATCTGGGGCTCGGAAAACCCAAGAGTTATTGTTGAAAAGCCTCTCCATCCTCAACGCGTGACTGTTTGGTGCGGTTTATGGTCCGGCGGGGTCATTGAACCTTACTTTTTCGAAAATGAGGCTGGAGCAACAGTTACGGTCAATGGATTGCGCTATCGAGAGATGATTAATGATTTTAATGGACGGAATTGGATGGTATTAATCTGGACAACGTTTACTTTCAACAAGACGGCGCTACGTGCCACACAAGCAATGAAACCATTGATCTTTTACGGGAAAAGTTTCCGGACCGTGTTATCTCTCGAAGAGGTGATCACAATTGGCCACCGAGATCTTGTGATTTAACACCTTGCGACTTCTTCCTTTGGGGCCACGTGAAAGATAAGGTCTACGCCAACAGCCCAGCGTCGATTCAAGTCCTCAAAGATGGAATTCGTGAGGCTATCGAGGACATAGGGCAGCCACTTTGCGATTTGGTTATGGAAAATTTCATGAAAAGGATATGGTCCTGTAAGCGTGGTCGTGGCAGCCATTTGGCTGATGTTGTGTTCCATTATTAACGGCATACCTTCCTCTTTATAATGAAATAAACATCCGATCATTTATCTCAAAAAATGCTATTTTTCTTTGAATATCAAAATAACACCTCTTATTGGAAAACCCTTTAGTAGTACTCTCCGAGATGGAGTTTACGTCGTTCGGATAGAGCAGGACAAGTGCAGAGGAGATGAGAAATCCATTCTTCCTCTTCTTCATTCATACAGCTTCTGCAAAAATCGTTTGAGAATATTCCATTCGTTGCGTGCTTGCCTATCAAGCAGTGCCCGGTAATGACACCTATAACGGAGCCGATATGCAGTCTGCTTAAACTCCAGCTTTGGCCATATCTGTTTTGTCGCTACACAGGTGGTGGTGTTGTTCCACCTTAGGTTTGTTTTCTCACTTGCATCCTGCTTCAGCATAAGTTTAAACGTAGCAATGGGTATACCTATATTTGACCTATTTGGTAAAATAGGTATTATTGTTCCACTTCTGGCGAGTTCGTCAGCCCTGCAATTTCCTGGGATGTCCCTATGGCCCGGCACCCAGCAGAGGTGAATATTTAACTGCTGTGCCATCTCAATGAGAGATGATCGACAGTTAAGGGCTGTTATTGAGTTGGTAGAGACAGATTCCAGGGATTTTATGGCGGCTTGGCTCTCCGAGAAGATGCGAATATCTGTGTTAGATATCACGTTTTCTTTAAGCCAATACAGTACTTCTTTTATCGCCAAAAGTTCCGCCAGGTAATTTTTTTTTTCATTTGATTCATTTACTCTCACTGAGAGTGTAGCTCGCTCAGGCAAATATCGAGAGCAAACTCTCACATGAACACATTCTTGCGAATAGCTCGCGGAAAGATGACATAATACTCTCGATATTCGAACATTATCAAAGTTACTCGCAATTAATGTGGTTATCAATTGGATTTTCGGACTATTCTACTCCTTTTTTATGCCAATCGAATATGAAAACAATTATACTTCCCAAATTTTCACATGTGTATATATCGCCATTCAACTAAATGGTTTTTTTTTTAAGCGATTTATGAAATTGGGACAAAAAAAAACGTTCAAAAACATTACTCGAAACAGGCAACCGAATATTTTTGGAGTATAGTTGGAGTGAAAAAGGATTGCAAAAGGAGTACTCCGAACGTCCAAGTGAAAACGACACAAGTGAACACAAATCATGTTTCGATCACTATTAGTAGCTCGTACAATTTCAACACAGTTCGTATTTTCTGAGAAGCTGTTGCGAGTTAACATGATGAAAGTGTTTTTAAAAGTGTTCTTAATACACATTAATAAAAAAGATGTTTTTCCTTGCTAACGAACGGCTAAAATAACTTCAATTAGTTTTTTTATGCAGTAGTTTCTAACCAGTACACTTAAAAAAATTGTATAAATTAAAAAAACAAAACAAATTTCGCTTTTAATTTAAAATTTTAAAAACAAATTGGCCTTAAATGCTTATGAAACTATTATAATTTTTTAGAAACCAATTGAAAAATCAGTAAGCGATTGAAACCAGCCATTGAAATCAAATAATGTATACAATTCAACAAGAAACAAAAATTACAAGGTGGTCTACCAGGCACCGAATTGGCTTTGAAATTATGTATTTCTTTAAGAACAGTGTCTATACAACCTTTACGGTTGAAAAAATATATGTCATATTGTCACATCACTACTTTCAACTAGCAGGAAAAATATATACCTAGTGGGAGCTTTGAATTATAAATATATTAAAATCTCAAATAGCCAGACACTTGAGCATAGCTCTCGCTCGAGAGTTTTCTAACGAAAAAGTTCTCAAACGAACAACCTTATAGAATTGTTTTTAAGACAGACTAAATAACATTTCAAAAAACGTTTACGTTTATGTTTAAAGTTCATAGACAGTATTTTGCCTTGTTTTTCTTTTTTTTCCACGTTCCAAAGTTGCAAGCTTTTTTACAAAAGATCTGAAAATCATTTATTCAAATTCCACAAATCTCACTGATGCCTCAGAGTCAGGAGAGCCTATATAGTTAACGTAGTGTAACTTTATTGACGTTAAGTTGCTAGTAAAGGTGAGCTATTGGCGGGATGGCAAACATTGGGGCACATTTTATTAAAGTTTCGAAAAATGCTTGAAATAAAATGCACGACCGGATCACACGAACTTGCTCTTGATATGGTCAAAGACCTAGTTCTCTTAAAATTGCAATAAAATCCAACATTTTTCTTACATTAGGTTTAAATTCATGACACCGTGGATGCGCGGATCAACAAACGAACAAACTGACAACTTCTCCATCATCTAAATTTCATGTTTAA
Organism: Leucozona laternaria; assembly: GCA_932273885.2. NCBI lineage: Eukaryota > Metazoa > Arthropoda > Insecta > Diptera > Syrphidae > Leucozona > Leucozona laternaria. The sequence goes on along the minus strand of OW026367.1, from coordinate 57,133,756 downwards.
TTCAAGGATCGAATTTATTTTTACACCTACCCTATATGTATTTGGAGGATAAGCAAACCTTAGGTAAGCGCGTCAAAATGGGGTTGTATTATTTCAAGTTTTTAATCAAGTATATGCCCCACTGTGCGGCGTCGAATATATAGGCATGGATGCTGAGTTAATTGCATGCAAATTGAATTGTGAACAATAGGGCCGCTAATTGCGTTGTTCCGTCGTCGAATAGCTGGTGCGCTTCAGGAGGCAAAAATACAATAGCCAAGTGCATTTATGTGGCTACTGTATATATTTGAATAGTAACGCTCTAGTGGGATGCTACGGCGCGCGCGGCGGGCGCGCTGGATAGTAGTGTCATTAAAAATTCATTGTGAATGAATGAAAATAACTTCACGACTATCATACTGTATATACCTGTCAGAGCATTAATTACGGGTAAATTTGTAAGGCTGGCATGACCTCATCAAGGATTTTTTTTTAAATTTGTATTTAAGTATAGGTAGGTACCTGTTATAGAAAGAGAAAAGAAATCTTGATGTGGTTGTTAAATCTTGAGCTCTGACGGAAGCTATGTAAGGTCAACGTGCTTGCTTCCATCAGTATAGAACAAACAAAATCTCTATTTGTCTTCTAGAACTTGCTTTCTATGTCAACAATATGAGAAAAAGGTGAAATGAGGTTAAAAATCTGCATCTCGGTTCATCAAAAAAAAAAGAAAGAAAAATGTAAAAAATTTGGCATGGGATTTTTCTTTTTTTAATAACATTAACATTGTCAATCGAATTAAAACGTGCTGCACTGGGTTTCTCCAGCAGATCCATTTTGCCAGAAAAATGTTTGCCCATTTCGTTACGTAACTTAATGAACCTTTCAATAATTCGAATTGCAAAGAGCCAAACCATATCCAGTTCGAACTCATCACCGTATATAGTATTTCCACTTTTAAATGTAGCTGTAGAGGATTTTTATGTTTATGTCTTCCCTCATTCCGTAGGACATCGAGCATCTGTGTCATTTTGCTGGAACACAAATCAAATTTGGCATGTGGCCATTTTAATCCAGTTTAAAAAATGCATATGCCATGACAAGACTCTACACTCAAATTAAGGTGATTTTCGTTCGGGACCAGTTCGGGCTTGGCATTTTAATTGAATCAATGGTATAAATTTTATATACCAATGAAGCTTAACACATTTCCATTTTCAAAGATGAGCTAGTGGTAACATTTTGCAATGGAAGGAAGTTCACCCCAAAGGTTAGTAATACAACATTAAACAAGTTGACTCATAACCAAAACGAAAAAGGCAGACTTTTAGGACGTTAACAAAGTGGAGGAATATACGATCAAAAGTGTGACACAATTAACTCTAAACTAGTTATTTGCGTAGCCTTCCTTTGAACGTCATTTTTTCAGGACACTCCCACAAGTAGTGTCAATGCAAAAAGACAAATCAAAATTCCTTGGAAATACCGCAGTAGATATTATAGATATTATTTAAGTGCTAAGACAAAAAATTTAAAAAAATTGTAAATAAAATTCCACTGTTTTTTCCAAAAAAAAAAAAATTCAAATTTTATTAAAGGAAATTTGTTGAGTCCACCATCTAAGCACCTCATATTTAGAATTTTAAGAAGTACTTACCACCTAAAAAGAGAATAAGAAATATTCATAAAAGTCAACATGTATAGTTTATTAATTGATAACCATCATCATTTTTTGTTTTACGAATTTTTGATTTTTTTTTTTTAAAGTCATTACAGATCTTGAAGAGCAAGTTTTCAAAAATCAGTTTTATTTGTGTGCTGACCCAAAAATCTACCTTTTTGGCCACTAACTACAGAGAGTTTCACCTGAAATAAGCAATATATTCAGAATTGAAAGTTGAAAATTTGTTTGCACATTACCGATTAATAGGAATCGAAATAAATATATGAACGAATCGCTAGAGGGGACACGTCAAATTTGTTTATACTTTAAAATTTTAAGGTCCAGTTTTGCAGTGGTGAGTTAAACCAGAGTTATCTAACTTCAGAAGTAAATTAACCCACAGTGAACTGATGAAGCAGTGTTAGGTGGAGAATGCATGCGGAATGACTAAACAAGTTCGGTGAATAAAACATCAAAGGCATCTGTTCAGCTAATCCTGAGTTCATTCACCAAATTTGATAAGTTAACCCGGGCTTAACTTTAACCTCGCATTAAAAAACTGGACCTAAGACTATATAATACACAGCTTACGCTAAATTTTAGCTCCCATTTGTCTTCAAGAATTGCGAAGATTCTGTTAAATTTTGCTCGAAATGTGCTAAACAATTTTTTGTGTGCTAAATTTTGAGAGATAAGAGATATACAGTACAGTAAGAAACGAAAGTTTGATTTGTTAGCTGGAGCTGCGTACAACCTGAATTGAATTCTTTGACAAATTTACGTTAAGTTTTGGAGAGAATTTTAAATGAGAAGTGAAATAATGTTGTGCAATGTACATAGTACCTATGCTTTAGGAAAAATATAACCCAAAGTTCAGCCTGTTATAAATTTTATGATACATGTAAAACATATCTGATTTATAAAAATATTTAATTTGTTAACATTTTCTTTTGCATACTAGTTTAGTTATACTTTTATATTGTAACTTTATTTTATAATTTTTTAAAGCCATAAAAAAGATGTAATATTAAGGCTTCTTATTAAATAAATATGAAACATTTGTAAATACCCTCATTTTTTGGACATATTGACAGTATCTTAGAAGATAAATTCCAATTTTTGAAAATAACCCATCTTACTACTTAATGTTCTTCGGGTACCTACTTAATATTTTTAAGTTAGGCTTGGTCAGATAAAAACGTATTTTTCTTTCCTTCTTGGAACCTTTAAGATTTAATTTTGAGTCTTGAAAGTTCTAGATAAATAGCAAAAAGCTAAGGTGAGAGACATTTTATCATGAGAGATATTACAGTGGTCGTCCAGTATAACGAATGGCAATATAACGAATGATCAATAGGTCTTTAATTTTTTAGCTCTGAGCAGTGCACTGAGCAGAGTCTGAGTGAACCGAGTATGATCTGAGCAAAGTACGATCAGAGCTCTCCGATTTAATTTTGAATCATTATTTAGTACTAAATTAACATGTGAAAATTCTCAGCTCTTATCGAAAAAAGAAACACAAGCTTAGCGCTGTGATGTGTCTGAGCCAAAAAAGAAACACGGATCTTTTTTTGATAGTTCAATGCTTTGCTCTCAGCTAAAAAAGAAAAACGCTATACTTGAGATATACTTATATACACAGGTAGGTACATAATGTTATATATTCATAAAAAGAATCAAACTCGAGATTATGATCAAACTTGACAGTATTATGAAAAAGAAGATGAAAAAAGTGGGTCTCACAAAAACGTCGGTCTGTGCGGCTACAGCCTAAACATATGGGTTGATTTTCTTTAAACTTGGTACCTACAGTGTTATAGTGTTGATTACAACCTCGAATTTTGTTTTATACGATACCAATACTTGCCCTATAGAGCAAATAAAAATGATTAGTAATTTAATTATTTTCGCTTTTCACGAAAAAAGTTTAAAGTTTGAATTTTTTTTAAATATTTCAAAAACGACAAAGTCGATTTGTTTTAAAAAAGCAGTTTTCTTTAACAATATCTTAAAGATTTTAAAAGATATTCTTATTAGAAAAAAATAACGGTACCATACAAATGTTAAAAAACCGTTAAGGAAAATCTTATTTTGCTCAAAAACTACTACTACGTTTTTGATAAAAAATTTTGTGTGTATTGAAATTAGCACTATATAAAATTATTAAATTTTACTTTTCATTATAATTCAGTAATTATAATAAAAATAATTAAATAAAAAAAAAAATTTCGACTGTTTTGCAGTTTAAATAATATTATTTTCATACATGCATATGTGCACCATGTTGCCATATTGTTCATCCTTGTGTATACTCAAATAATATTATCGGGTTTTTCAATAAGAGCGCTACAAAAAAATATCAATGAAATTCTTTATTTCTGTGAAAGTACGTTTGATGCCATTATGTATGGAACTCGATTTCTTTTGCATGGCCACCACGGGCACGCTTGCAGAAGTTCAGACGCTGAACCCAATTTTCGACGGTATTCAAGCATAAATCGGCCGATACTGCTGCAATTTCACGTTCGATATTCGTACGAAGTTCATCAATCGACGCTGGCTGGTTGGCATAGACCCCACAGGAAATAGTCTAACGGCGTCAAATCGCACGACCGAGGCGGCCAAGCGACTGGACCATTTCGTGAGACAACACGTTCTCCAAACTTGGTTTCCAATAAATTGATTGTGACATTCGCTGTGTGGCTTGTGGTGCCGTCCTGTTGGAACCACATGTCGTCCAAGTCCATATCATCCAATTGGGGCCAAAAATATTCGGTTATCATTGAACGGTAGTGATCCCCATTCACAGTAACGTGCCGGTCTTGATCATCACGGAAGAAGTACGGCCCAATGACGCCGCCGGCCCATAAACCACACAAAACCGTAATTTTTTCGGGATGCAATGATGACTCATGGAGTATGTGTGGATTGCTGCCTGACCAATACCGCATATTTTGTTTATTGACGAAGCCATTCAGCCAGAAATAAACCTCATCGCTGAAGATGATTTTTCGATGAAAATCCGAATCATTTTCAAGTTGTTGCTCAGCCCAATTCACGAACATACGACGCTTCTGGTGGTCAAGTGGCTTCAGTTCTTGCGTCAATTTAATCTTGTAAGGATTTAGTCCAAGATCTTTTCGCAAAATTCTCCACAACGACGTCACAGAGATGCCCAACGCTTGAGAACGACGTGTGAGAGACACATTTGGGCTTTCTGCAACTGAAGCCTCAGCGGCAGCAATATTCTCGACACTACGGGCACTTCTTTGTCTCACTGGCACGGGAACATTTTGTACTGTGCCTGTGGATTCAAATTTTTCCACTAGAGGCTCAATTGTTGACCTGCTAGGACGATTATGACGACCATAAATTGGACGTAGCGCTCTTAACGTTGAGGCCACTGACTCCGAATTTCGGTAGTAAATTTTAAAAATTTCTACTCGTTTTTGGCTCGTATATCTTTCCATCATAAAATGGCAAACCTTACTGAAGAGAAATGTCAAAAGCACGGCAAGAAATAAGGCGTTGTTTGCTGTCCTTGTTGCTCTACTTTTGTAGCGTCCCTGTTGAAAAAACCCTTTCCCTTCAACTTAACTTTATTTTTGGCGAATGGATTTAATATGGGCTCCCATAGACCTTAGAACCACATTGTGATCGCACATAAGAGCAAGTTCATGCGACCATATGTTTTAAACGGCTTGCAAATACGTATATGTCATTAATAAGATAGCAAAATGTTCTATTATGATTTCTATGGTTACTATGATTTAAAGAAGAAAAAATAAAATTCATAAAGTCCACAAAAACAAAAACAAAAATAATTATTTTCGTTTTTATCTCCTCTTAAAATAAATAATTATATTTGCATCTTCACTTTTTAGACATTTCACTTTACAGCCATGTGCATGTGGTGTTAAATTTCCCAGTTTTATTTAAAACATTAATTTTCTTTAAACTTCAAAAGACACCACTGCTTGAATTTTATAGCAAACAAAATTTTCACCAAACGAAATGTGTATAAAGCATATAAATATGCGATGTGTCAATACATCAATGGACGTGCAACAATTTATTTTCTGGAACCATTTTGGCATTTTCACATCAAATTATGTAAAATTCCATTAAAAGTTTTGTGACATTTTGACACGCAAAGTAAAATAACATTCATTTTGGCTTACCTTCAGAGTTAAAGGTTTGTGGTTGTTCATATATGAAGGTATGTAATATCACAACTGGCTTGAACTTTTTATTTTGTAAATAAACGAAATAATAAAGTTTGAAATAAAATTTAAAGAAGATAAGGACAAAAGGCAAATTCGTGTTTTCAGGTTGCATCACGAGTTTAATACAAAATTTGAAAATAAACAAAATATTTGTTATAGCTATCTAGTTTAAGACTAACATTATTTTGTTGATTAAGTGCTGTTTGCTGATACGATACCTACTTAAATATTTATGTTCAACTTAAGCGTTTATGTTTTACTTTTTCCTCATCGTAAACTGTCACATAAGCTCTTATATGTTAAAGTTATAGGTTTAGGTTTCTTTTCAGAAAATGGGCCTAAGAATCTTAAACAGGTGGTCGTTGTTCAAGATATCAATTGTTTCATTTTCAAAAAAAAAAAACTTTTATTTATACACCAGGTAAGCAATTCAAACTCTTTCTCCATATCTAATAGAATGACTTGACTTCATATGAATCGTGCTGAAATACCATAAGTCTGCCGGCTACAACATTCTCTTGGACTAGTATATCTTTTTGGTGGTTCGACCGATTTTGTTATAAATTTGACTCTTATAATAATTTCTTGTTAAGGATATCATAACATCATGCATCTTGTGTGGGTACTTAAGCTATGATTAGACGGTCGACACAAATTGTCAATGCGTTGACTCTCTGACGTCAGAATGACGTAAAATACTGTCCCAAAGTTCCTAAGTCGTGTGTATTTTACGTCATCAGAGAGTCAACGCGTTGACCATTTGCGTAGCTTTACAGTAACTAAACTACAAGAGCAAGCTCGTGTGATTTAGTCGTGGATATTTTTGTGTTTTTAATAAAAAAAAATATTTGTTTGCTACTTAAAATATACTTTTACCGAAATTTTAGGAAAAGGACTTTATTTTAGATAGAAATTTACTACTCGGTGGCTACAACGAATGTGTAATGTGGCCAAACGGTTTAGCTGGTTTGAGCTCCATTCCTGTGAGTGAATGCACATTTGAGACTGTGTTGGCTTGATTGAACTATCAATATTCTTTTATTAAGATTGTTTCGTTGATAATTTGTGTTTAAATTTAAGATTGTTTGGCTTTGTTTTAAAAACAAAATACCAACTCGAGATTGTGTCGAACTTAATTTAGGAATATGATCTTAAATTGAGATTTATGGGCATAAATAAAGCATATTTCTAATCAATTTTTTTTCTTAATTTAAGAATAAAAAATATGCACGACTGGGTCGCATGAACTTGCTCTTATGTGCGATCACATTGTGGTTCTATAGCTGATATAAATTGGCAATGGGAGTCTCCATGTTATCCTTTTGCCAAAACTAAGATTAGTTGCAGGTGGTATTAAGTGAGTATACAAAAATTAACAATATAGCCCAGTGTTGCAGATATGCAATATGCATAAAAGGAAATTATACTATTTAAACTGGTAAATTTTTTTAAATCAACAAAATTAGAAAGAACTTGATTAAAATACTTTGAATCCGTTTTAACCAAACGCGATGTACACGATATGATTTCTTATATACATTTTAATTTATGAGAAACAAATTTTGAAAATCATAGGAGCGATTTTAAAAATAATTAATTTTTTTATGAAGGGTCCGCCATCTAACGTTTTTTTTTCAACTAGTGCTTATTTCGTGAATGGTAACACTTAGCTCATGTCTGATTTGACAAATAATTAGTTTTATCCTTCCGCTGAACGAATATGGTTGTGTATACGCTTCGCTAAGTGGGCCTGCGATCGACTTAAGGAAGATGCCAATTTTGCCAAAAAAAATCATCTTTTCAGATGAAGCTCGTTTTGATATTGGCGGGTAGTAAACAAGCAAAATTTTCGCATTTGGGGCACAAAAAACCCGCACGCATACATTGAAAAGCCAATACACCCAAAACGAGTCACTGTTTGGTGCGGATTTTGGTCCAGAGGCCTAATTTACATTTTTCGAAAATTGGCAAGTAGTGGCAAGGAGTAGTTACAGTCAATGGCGATCGTTATCGGGCCTTGTTGAACGAATTTTTGTTCACAAAAATTGAAGAGGAGGATATTGGCAACATTTGGTTTCAACAGGACGTGCCACACAACCGAAGCTACACTCGATGTTTTGCGCCATTTTCAAAAAAAAAAAGAAGTTATTTGACGGACCCTTTATATAAAATTTCGTTAACATTTTTGAGAAAAAAATTGGAACGCCAATATTTGTTAATGTTGGGTAAAAAATTGAACTTCACAAAAAAATCTGCTACCCGTTTTCGAAATATCGAATTTTCAAAAAATAATTTTGAATTTTTTTTTTTTAATCCAAAAATCATTTTTTAGAAGATTTTGGTACGTATTTTTATTTATATTTGTTACAAACATCTGTATAAAAAATCTAGTTTTTTTTTGGTTTATCAAATTGAGATAGTTTAAAATCAAAGAAACGGTTCTATGAGAGGTACTGTTAATATACGTAAAATATAAAATTTAAAAATTTTAAATGGTAGATCGTACTAATTTTAACACACCAAAAAAAATTTATCGAAATCGTAGGATTCGTTTTTGAGAAAAAAAATATTTTTCTTAACGGTTCTTAAACGTTTGTATAGGAGGCAACGTTTTTTCCGGGTATTGGAATAATTTTTGTCAAAAATCTTCTAGATAAAGTTAAAAAACTACTTTTTACCTAGTTTAATAAAAATCGACAGAATAGTTTTTAAAAATATTGAGTTTTCAAAAAAAAAAAAATAAAAACATTTTTTAAAAATCCGAAAAATATTTTTTTGAAAATTTTGGTACAAAATGTTATTTATAATGTGTCAATAATTTTTCATATAAAATGATCAGAATCGGTTGAACCGTTTTTGAGAAAAGCGAAAATAAAAAAAATGGTTCTTTGCGAGGTACCATTAAAAACCATTTTTCGGAACCATTTTTTTTTTATTAAACGGCAACTTATAACTACTTAAATTTATTGAGTTCTTAACAAAAACTTCTGTGTCGCCGATTTTGAGAAAAATAAGTTTTTTTTCTTTTTGGCCAAGAAATTTTGTATGACAGCTACTGTTAGTTTTGGTCCTTAAGAAAAGAGAAAAAAAAAGGTGGGGGGAATGTCCAATAAACGCTTAGTACCAAGTTTAAAGAAAATCGACCTATCCGTTTAGGCTGTAGTCGAACCGACAGACAGACAGACAGACGGACTTTTTTGCGAGACCCACTTTTTTTGACTTCTCTATCATCGTAATGTAAAGTTTGATCAAAATCTCGAGTTCGATTTTTTGTACGAATTCATAACTTGCTAAATAGTACCGCGATCGAACAAAGAAACGTTTTTTTTTTTAGAATATGTACAAATTTTAATCATGAAAAGATTGAGGCTCGAGTAGGCTCATAATAAGTTGAAAGTCTCCAGCCACTTGTCTTCGAAATATCTGTATTTTAAATAGTCAGCTATTCTTATGCTCGATTTCATAAAAATACACTAAAATCCCATTTATCTAAAGTCCTCTTAAATTTTATCAGACCTTTAAATATTTCCAGTTTCACCATCTAAAAAAAGGAAATTTTAGGGAAATTTTAGTTAAAATTGGGTTTGCCTCACATCCCAGGATTTGGAAATAGGTTGTTTCCTTCTGACATTCGAAATGCACGTGAAAAAGAAAAATATTTGGACAACGGATTCCAATATGAACTCGGAATATTTTTGGACATCTTACTTTATGTTGCTCTTCATCCTCAGATGAACAATCAATTATTCTAAAAACAAACAAATTATGAAGGCTTTCCGAAACCAACGCGAAACATTTGGAGCGAATATGCGATGAGTGAACAATGTTTGAAGATTCACATCGCGCCAATGTGGGTGCTCTCATTTATCTCCATGTAAATAAATTAAGAAAGGCAAAAGTCTTGTCGTCGTTCGGAAGTATTCGCGTTGGCTTGGGAGAGCCTTAAAAGATTATTATCTACACAAAAACTATATGATTGTTTCGACCTATTCACAATTTATATTTGCAAGAAATTAAATAAAAAAGTGACTGCAAAATATCAACGTGTGTCAAGTTAGCACTACACTTTTAGAAATTAAATAAACTAAGTACACAGTTAATTGTAGCTTTTTAGTAGTAAATTAGTTGTGGAAAAAAAAAATTTGTAGCTCTACTATTTAATAAAAAAATGGTATGTAGTGCTAACTTGATATCAAGTTAGCATTACACTTTCAAAAAATAAAAAAACTAATAACACAGTTAATTGTAGTTTTTTTGTTGTAAATTTGTTGTGGAAAGAAAAAAATTCTAAAAATTTTTTTGCCATAAGAATCCTTGTATTAAAAAAAAAAACATGGGTTGTAGTGCTAACTTGATATCAAGTTAGCACTACACTTTAGGAAATTTAAAAAACAAAGTACACAATTAATTGAAGCTTTTTTGTAGTAAATTAGTTGTGGAGAGAAAAAAATTCTAAAAATTTTTTTGACGAAGTTTTCAAACAAAAGCTAGATAGGTAGTGCTAACTTGACACTCTCAGTCCAGGCATTAGAAAAGGAAATTAGAAAATCTAAAGATGGCATTAATTGTAGCACTACCTACCTAGTTTTTGTTTGAAAACTTCGTCAAAAAAATTTTTAGAATTTTTTTCATAAAAAAGCTACAATTAATGCCGTCTTTAAATTTTCTAATGCCTGGACTCAGAGTGTCAAGTTAGCACTAACTACCTAGTTTTTGTTTGAAAACTTCGTCAAAAAAATTTTTAGAATTTTTTTCTCTCCACAACTAATTTACTACAAAAAAGCTACAATTAATTGTGTACTTTGTTTTTTAAATTTCCTAAAGTGTAGTGCTAACTTGATATCAAGTTAGCACTACATACCATGTTTTTTTTTAATACAAGGATTCTTATGGCAAAAAAATTTTTAGAATTTTTTTCTTTCCACATCAAATTTACAACAAAAAAACTACAATTAACTGTGTTATTAGTTTTTTTATTTTTTGAAAGTGTAATGCTAACTTGAGATCAACTTAGCACTACATACCATTTTTTTATAAAATAGTAGAGCTACAATTTTTTTTTTCCACAACTAATTTACTACTAAAAAGCTACAATTAACTGTGTACTTAGGTTATTTAATTTCTAAAAGTGTAGTGCTAACTTGACTCACGTCGATATTTCCGCAACCAAGCCTTTTAAGAGGTTGCAGTTTTCAGTTTCCTATAGAAAATTAACAGGCCTTTCCGCCGATTTGAATAAAATAATTTTGCAAGCTTCGGTTCTCGAAATATTCACATCAGAAATGATATTTCTTTGTTTTTTTCGGTCCAACCTTAAAAAGTGTCGATGGCGATATTTCCACAACAAAGCCTCGTAAGGGGTTGTGGTTTGCAGTGGCGAATAGCAAATTCCCAGAGCTTTCCAGCGATGTAAAAATTTTGACAAACATTTTTTCAATGATTTTTGGAAAAAATCATGGACTACCCCCTTGCCACTTTTTTTCAACTTTTAAAAAATGTTTCCAAATCCCATCGAGCTATACATCAAAAGACAGGTTTTTTCAAACTCTATCCGGACGTCTAAACCAAAAGCGTGTGGAAGGTCTGGTTCTCGAAATATTTTCATCCAAAGTGATTGCTCGATTAACTGCATTTCTGTGCAAAACATGCAAAAGCGTTTGTGTTTGGATAGCGATATTTCCGTAATCGAGCCTCGAAATCGGAAACGGTTTTAAAAATCCATTGTTAAATTTTTAAGAGCTTTCTAAAACTGAAAACGAAAATACTCTGCGAGGTTTGGTTCTCGAAATATTCGCATCCAAAGTCAAATTACTGTATTTCGATGCAACCCTAAAAAGGGCTTTGGATAACGATATTTCCGCAACCAAGCCTTGTAAGAGGTTGCAGTTTTCAGTTTCGTATAGAAAATTAACAGGCCTTTCCGCCGATATGAATAAAAAAATTTTGCAAGCTTCGGTTCTCGAAATATTCACATCAGAAATGATATTTCTTTGTTTTTTTCGGTCCAACCTTAAAAAGTGTCGATGGCGATATTTCCACAACAAAGCCTCGTAAGGGGTTGTGGTTTGCAGTGGCGAATAGCAAATTCCCAGAGCTTTCCAGCGATGTAAACATTTTAACAAAATTTTTTCAATGATTTTTGGAAAAAATCATGGACTACCCCCTTGCCACTTTTTTTCAACTTTTAAAAAATGTTTCCAAATCCCATCGAGGTATACATCAAAAGACAGGTTTTTTCAAACTCTATCCGGACGTCTAAACCAAAAGCGTGTGGAAGGTCTGGTTCTCGAAATATTTTCATCCAAAGTGATTGCTCGATTTACTGCATTTCTGTGCAAAACATGCAAAAGCGTTTGTGTTTGGATAGCGATATTTCCGTAATCGAGCCTCGAAATCGGAAACGGTTTTAAAAATCCATTGTTAAATTTTTAAGAGCTTTCTAAAACTGAAAACGAAAATACTCTGCGAGGTTTGGTTCTCGAAATATTCGCATCCAAAGTCAAATTACTGTATTTCGATGCAACCCTAAAAAGGGCTTTGGATAACGATATTTCCGCAACCAAGCCTTGTAAGAGGTTGCAGTTTTCAGTTTCGTATAGAAAATTAACAGGCCTTTCCGCCGATATGAATAAAAAAATTTTGCAAGCTTCGGTTCTCGAAATATTCACATCAGAAATGATATTTCTTTATTTTTTTCGGTCCAACCTTAAAAAGTGTCGATGGCGATATTTCCACAACAAAGCCTCTTAAGGGGTTGTGGTTTGCAGTGGCGAATAGCAAATTCCCAGAGCTTTCCAGCGATGTAAAAATTTTGACAAAATTTTTTCAATGATTTTTGAAAAAAATCATGGACTACCCCCTTGCCACTTTTTTTCAACTTTTAAAAAATGTTTCCAAATCCCATCGAGCTATACATCAAAAGACAGGTTTTTTCAAACTCTATCCGGACGTCTAAACCAAAAGCGTGTGGAAGGTCTGGTTCTCGAAATATTTTCATCCAAAGTGATTGCTCGATTTACTGCATTTCTGTGCAAAACATGCAAAAGCGTTTGTGTTTGGATAGCGATATTTCCGTAATCGAGCCTCGAAATCGGAAACGGTTTTAAAAATCCATTGTTAAATTTTTAAGAGCTTTCTAAAACTGAAAACGAAAATACTCTGCGAGGTTTGGTTCTCGAAATATTCGCATCCAAAGTCAAATTACTGTATTTCGATGCAACCCTAAAAAGGGCTTTGGATAACGATATTTCCGCAACCAAGCCTTGGAAGAGGTTGCAGTTTTCAGTTTCGTATAGAAAATTAACAGGCCTTTCCGCCGCTATGAATAAAAAAATTTTGCAAGCTTCTGTTCTCGAAATATTCACATCAGAAATGATATTTCTTTGTTTTTTTCGGTCCAACCTTAAAAAGTGTCGATGGCGATATTTCCACAACAAAGCCTCGTAAGGGGTTGTGGTTTGCAGTGGCGAATAGCAAATTCCCAGAGCTTTCCAGCGATGTAAAAATTTTGACAAAAATTTTTTCAATGATTTTTGAAAAAAATCATGGACTACCCCCTTGCCACTTTTTTTCAACTTTTAAAAAATGTTTCCAAATCCCATCGAGCTATACATCAAAAGACAGGTTTTTTCAAACTCTATCCGGACGTCTAAACCAAAAGCGTGTGGAAGGTCTGGTTCTCGAAATATTTTCATCCAAAGTGATTGCTCGATTTACTGCATTTCTGTGCAAAACATGCAAAAGCGTTTGTGTTTGGATAGCGATATTTCCGTAATCGAGCCTCGAAATCGGAAACGGTTTTAAAAATCCATTGTTAAATTTTTAAGAGCTTTCTAAAACTGAAAACGAAAATACTCTGCGAGGTTTGGTTCTCGAAATATTCGCATCCAAACTCAAATTACTGTATTTCGATGCAACCCTAAAAAGGGCTTTGGATAACGATATTTCCGCAACCAAGCCTTGTAAGAGGTTGCAGTTTTCAGTTTCGTATAGAAAATTAACAGGCCTTTCCGCCGCTATGAATAAAAAAATCTTGCAAGCTTCTGTTCTCGAAATATTCACATCAGAAATGATATTTCTTTGTTTTTTTCGGTCCAACCTTAAAAAGTGTCGATGGCGATATTTCCACAACAAAGCCTCGTAAGGGGTTGTGGTTTGCAGTGGCGAATAGCAAATTCCCAGAGCTTTCCAGCGATGTAAAAATTTTGACAAAAATTTTTTCAATGATTTTTGAAAAAAATCATGGACTACCCCCTTGCCACTTTTTTTCAACTTTTAAAAAATGTTTCCAAATCCCATCGAGCTATACATCAAAAGACAGGTTTTTTCAAACTCTATCCGGACGTCTAAACCAAAAGCGTGTGGAAGGTCTGGTTCTCGAAATATTTTCATCCAAAGTGATTGCTCGATTTACTGCATTTCTGTGCAAAACATGCAAAAGCGTTTGTGTTTGGATAGCGATATTTCCGTAATCGAGCCTCGAAATCGGAAACGGTTTTAAAAATCTAAATTTTTAAGAGCTTTCTAAAACTGAAAACGAAAATACTCTGCGAGGTTTGGTTCTCGAAATATTCGCATCCAAACTCAAATTACTGTATTTCGATGCAACCCTAAAAAGGGCTTTGGATAACGATATTTCCGCAACCAAGCCTTGTAAGAGGTTGCAGTTTTCAGTTTCGTATAGAAAATTAACAGGCCTTTCCGCCGCTATGAATAAAAAAATTTTGCAAGCTTCTGTTCTCGAAATATTCACATCAGAAATGATATTTCTTTGTTTTTTTCGGTCCAACCTTAAAAAGTGTCGATGGCGATATTTCCACAACAAAGCCTCGTAAGGGGTTGTGGTTTGCAGTGGCGAATAGCAAATTCCCAGAGCTTTCCAGCGATGTAAAAATTTTGACAAAAATTTTTTCAATGATTTTTGAAAAAAATCATGGACTACCCCCTTGCCACTTTTTTTCAACTTTTAAAAAATGTTTCCAAATCCCATCGAGCTATACATCAAAAGACAGGTTTTTTCAAACTCTATCCGGACGTCTAAACCAAAAGCGTGTGGAAGGTCTGGTTCTCGAAATATTTTCATCCAAAGTGATTGCTCGATTTACTGCATTTCTGTGCAAAACATGCAAAAGCGTTTGTGTTTGGATAGCGATATTTCCGTAATCGAGCCTCGAAATCGGAAACGGTTTTAAAAATCCATTGTTAAATTTTTAAGAGCTTTCTAAAACTGAAAACGAAAATACTCTGCGAGGTTTGGTTCTCGAAATATTCGCATCCAAACTCAAATTACTGTATTTCGATGCAACCCTAAAAAGGGCTTTGGATAACGATATTTCCGCAACCAAGCCTTGTAAGAGGTTGCAGTTTTCAGTTTCGTATAGAAAATTAACAGGCCTTTCCGCCGCTATGAATAAAAAAATTTTGCAAGCTTCTGTTCTCGAAATATTCACATCAGAAATGATATTTCTTTGTTTTTTTCGGTCCAACCTTAAAAAGTGTCGATGGCGATATTTCCACAACAAAGCCTCGTAAGGGGTTGTGGTTTGCAGTGGCGAATAGCAAATTCCCAGAGCTTTCCAGCGATTTTGACAAAAATTTTTTCAATGATTTTTGAAAAAAATCATGGACTACCCCCTTGCCACTTTTTTTCAACTTTTAAAAAATGTTTCCAAATCCCATCGAGCTATACATCAAAAGACAGGTTTTTTCAAACTCTATCCGGACGTCTAAACCAAAAGCGTGTGGAAGGTCTGGTTCTCGAAATATTTTCATCCAAAGTGATTGCTCGATTTACTGCATTTCTGTGCAAAACATGCAAAAGCGTTTGCGTTTGGATAGCGATATTTCCGTAATCGAGCCTCGAAATCGGAAACGGTTTTAAAAATCCATTGTTAAATTTTTAAGAGCTTTCTAAAACTGAAAACGAAAATACTCTGCGAGGTTTGGTTCTCGAAATATTCGCATCCAAACTCAAATTACTGTATTTCGATGCAACCCTAAAAAGGGCTTTGGATAACGATATTTCCGCAACCAAGCCTTGTAAGAGGTTGCAGTTTTCAGTTTCGTATAGAAAATTAACAGGCCTTTCCGCCGATATGAATAAAAAAATTTTGCAAGCTTCGGTTCTCGAAATATTCACATCAGAAATGATATTTCTTTGTTTTTTTCGGTCCAACCTTAAAAAGTGTCGATGGCGATATTTCCACAACAAAGCCTCGTAAGGGGTTGTGGTTTGCAGTGGCGAATAGCAAATTCCCAGAGCTTTCCAGCGATGTAAAAATTTTGACAAACTTTTTTTCAATGATTTTTGAAAAAAAATCATGGACTACCCCCTTGCCACTTTTTTTCAACTTTTAAAAAATGTTTCCAAATCCCATCGAGCTATACATCAAAAGACAGGTTTTTTCAAACTCTATCCGGACGTCTAAACCAAAAGCGTGTGGAAGGTCTGGTTCTCGAAATATTTTCATCCAAAGTGATTGCTCGATTTACTGCATTTCTGTGCAAAACATGCAAAAGCGTTTGTCTTAACCAAAGGCGTGTGGAAGGTCTGGTTCTCGAAATATTTTCATCCAAAGTGATTGCTCGATTTACTGCATTTCTGTGCAAAACATGCAAAAGCGTTTGTGTTTGGATAGCGATATTTCCGTAATCGAGCCTCGAAATCGGAAATGGTTTTAAAAATCCATTGTTAAATTTTTAAGAGCTTTCTAAAACTGAAAACGAAAATACTCTGCGAGGTTTGGTTCTCGAAATATTCGCATCCAAAGTCAAATTACTGTATTTCGATGCAACCCTAAAAAGGGCTTTGGATAACGATATTTCCGCAACCAAGCCTTGTAAGAGGTTGCAGTTTTCAGTTTCGTATAGAAAATTAACAGGCCTTTCCGCCGATATGAATAAAAAAATTTTGCAAGCTTCGGTTCTCGAAATATTCACATCAGAAATGATATTTCTTTGTTTTTTTCGGTCCAACCTTAAAAAGTGTCGATGGCGATATTTCCACAACAAAGCCTCGTAAGGGGTTGTGGTTTGCAGTGGCGAATAGCAAATTCCCAGAGCTTTCCAGCGATGTAAAAATTTTGACAAACTTTTTTTCAATGATTTTTGAAAAAAATCATGGACTACCCCCTTGCCACTTTTTTTCAACTTTTAAAAAATGTTTCCAAATCCCATCGAGCTATACATCAAAAGACAGGTTTTTTCAAACTCTATCCGGACGTCTAAACCAAAAGCGTGTGGAAGGTCTGGTTCTCGAAATATTTTCATCCAAAGTGATTGCTCGATTTACTGCATTTCTGTGCAAAACATGCAAAAGCGTTTGTGTTTGGATAGCGATATTTCCGTAATCGAGCCTCGAAATCGGAAACGGTTTTAAAAATCCATTGTTAAATTTTTAAGAGCTTTCTAAAACTGAAAACGAAAATACTCTGCGAGGTTTGGTTCTCGAAATATTCGCATCCAAAGTCAAATTACTGTATTTCGATGCAACCCTAAAAAGGGCTTTGGATAACGATATTTCCGCAACCAAGCCTTGTAAGAGGTTGCAGTTTTCAGTTTCGTATAGAAAATTAACAGGCCTTTCCGCCGCTATGAATAAAAAAATTTTGCAAGCTTCTGTTCTCGAAATATTCACATCAGAAATGATATTTCTTTGTTTTTTTCGGTCCAACCTTAAAAAGTGTCGATGGCGATATTTCCACAACAAAGCCTCGTAAGGGGTTGTGGTTTGCAGTGGCGAATAGCAAATTCCCAGAGCTTTCCAGCGATGTAAAAATTTTGACAAAAATTTTTTCAATGATTTTTGAAAAAAATCATGGACTACCCCCTTGCCACTTTTTTTCAACTTTTAAAAAATGTTTCCAAATCCCATCGAGCTATACATCAAAAGACAGGTTTTTTCAAACTCTATCCGGACGTCTAAACCAAAAGCGTGTGGAAGGTCTGGTTCTCGAAATATTTTCATCCAAAGTGATTGCTCGATTTACTGCATTTCTGTGCAAAACATGCAAAAGCGTTTGTGTTTGGATAGCGATATTTCCGTAATCGAGCCTCGAAATCGGAAACGGTTTTAAAAATCCATTGTTAAATTTTTAAGAGCTTTCTAAAACTGAAAACGAAAATACTCTGCGAGGTTTGGTTCTCGAAATATTCGCATCCAAACTCAAATTACTGTATTTCGATGCAACCCTAAAAAGGGCTTTGGATAACGATATTTCCGCAACCAAGCCTTGTAAGAGGTTGCAGTTTTCAGTTTCGTATAGAAAATTAACAGGCCTTTCCGCCGCTATGAATAAAAAAATTTTGCAAGCTTCTGTTCTCGAAATATTCACATCAGAAATGATATTTCTTTGTTTTTTTCGGTCCAACCTTAAAAAGTGTCGATGGCGATATTTCCACAACAAAGCCTCGTAAGGGGTTGTGGTTTGCAGTGGCGAATAGCAAATTCCCAGAGCTTTCCAGCGATGTAAAAATTTTGACAAAAATTTTTTCAATGATTTTTGAAAAAAATCATGGACTACCCCCTTGCCACTTTTTTTCAACTTTTAAAAAATGTTTCCAAATCCCATCGAGCTATACATCAAAAGACAGGTTTTTTCAAACTCTATCCGGACGTCTAAACCAAAAGCGTGTGGAAGGTCTGGTTCTCGAAATATTTTCATCCAAAGTGATTGCTCGATTTACTGCATTTCTGTGCAAAACATGCAAAAGCGTTTGTCTAAACCAAAGGCGTGTGGAAGGTCTGGTTCTCGAAATATTTTCATCCAAAGTGATTGCTCGATTTACTGCATTTCTGTGCAAAACATGCAAAAGCGTTTGTGTTTGGATAGCGATATTTCCGTAATCGAGCCTCGAAATCGGAAATGGTTTTAAAAATCCATTGTTAAATTTTTAAGAGCTTTCTAAAACTGAAAACGAAAATACTCTGCGAGGTTTGGTTCTCGAAATATTCGCATCCAAAGTCAAATTACTGTATTTCGATGCAACCCTAAAAAGGGCTTTGGATAACGATATTTCCGCAACCAAGCCTTGTAAGAGGTTGCAGTTTTCAGTTTCGTATAGAAAATTAACAGGCCTTTCCGCCGATATGAATAAAAAAATTTTGCAAGCTTCGGTTCTCGAAATATTCACATCAGAAATGATATTTCTTTGTTTTTTTCGGTCCAACCTTAAAAAGTGTCGATGGCGATATTTCCACAACAAAGCCTCGTAAGGGGTTGTGGTTTGCAGTGGCGAATAGCAAATTCCCAGAGCTTTCCAGCGATGTAAAAATTTTGACAAACTTTTTTTCAATGATTTTTGAAAAAAATCATGGACTACCCCCTTGCCACTTTTTTTCAACTTTTAAAAAATGTTTCCAAATCCCATCGAGCTATACATCAAAAGACAGGTTTTTTCAAACTCTATCCGGACGTCTAAACCAAAAGCGTGTGGAAGGTCTGGTTCTCGAAATATTTTCATCCAAAGTGGTTGCTCGATTTACTGCATTTCTGTGCAAAACATGCAAAAGCGTTTGTCTAAACCAAAGGCGTGTGGAAGGTCTGGTTCTCGAAATATTTTCATCCAAAGTGATTGCTCGATTTACTGCATTTCTGTGCAAAACATGCAAAAGCGTTTGTGTTTGGATAGCGATATTTCCGTAATCGAGCCTCGAAATCGGAAACGGTTTTAAAAATCCATTGTTAAATTTTTAAGAGCTTTCTAAAACTGAAAACGAAAATACTCTGCGAGGTTTGGTTCTCGAAATATTCGCATCCAAAGTCAAATTACTGTATTTCGATGCAACCCTAAAAAGGGCTTTGGATAACGATATTTCCGCAACCAAGCCTTGTAAGAGGTTGCAGTTTTCAGTTTCGTATAGAAAATTAACAGGCCTTTCCGCCGATATGAATAAAAAAATTTTGCAAGCTTCGGTTCTCGAAATATTCACATCAGAAATGATATTTCTTTGTTTTTTTCGGTCCAACCTTAAAAAGTGTCGATGGCGATATTTCCACAACAAAGCCTCGTAAGGGGTTGTGGTTTGCAGTGGCGAATAGCAAATTCCCAGAGCTTTCCAGCGATGTAAAAATTTTGACAAAATGGACTACCCCCTTGCCACTTTTTTTCAACTTTTAAAAAATGTTTCCAAATCCCATCGAGCTATACATCAAAAGACAGGTTTTTTCAAACTCTATCCGGACGTCTAAACCAAAAGCGTGTGGAAGGTCTGGTTCTCGAAATATTTTCATCCAAAGTGATTGCTCGATTTACTGCATTTCTGTGCAAAACATGCAAAAGCGTTTGTGTTTGGATAGCGATATTTCCGTAATGGAGCCTCGAAATCGGAAACGGTTTTAAAAATCCATTGTTAAATTTTTAAGAGCTTTCTAAAACTGAAAACGAAAATACTCTGCGAGGTTTGGTTCTCGAAATATTCGCATCCAAAGTCAAATTACTGTATTTCGATGCAACCCTGAAAAGGGCTTTGGATAACGATATTTCCGCAACCAAGCCTTGTAAGAGGTTGCAGTTTTCAGTTTCGTATAGAAAATTAACAGGCCTTTCCGCCGATATGAATAAAAAAATTTTGCAAGCTTTGGTTCTCGAAATATTCACATCAGAAATGATATTTCTTTGTTTTTTTCGGTCCAACCTTAAAAAGTGTCGATGGCGATATTTCCACAACAAAGCCTCGTAAGGGGTTGTGGTTTGCAGTGGCGAATAGCAAATTCCCAGAGCTTTCCAGCGATGTAAAAATTTTGACAAAATTTTTTCAATGATTTTTGAAAAAAATCATGGACTACCCCCTTGCCACTTTTTTTCAACTTTTAAAAAATGTTTCCAAATCCCATCGAGCTATACATCAAAAGACAGGTTTTTTCAAACTCTATCCGGACGTCTAAACCAAAAGCGTGTGGAAGGTCTGGTTCTCGAAATATTTTCATCCAAAGTGATTGCTCGATTTACTGCATTTCTGTGCAAAACATGCAAAAGCGTTTGTGTTTGGATAGCGATATTTCCGTAATCGAGCCTCGAAATCGGAAACGGTTTTAAAAATCCATTGTTAAATTTTTAAGAGCTTTCTAAAACTGAAAACGAAAATACTCTGCGAGGTTTGGTTCTCGAAATATTCGCATCCAAAGTCAAATTACTGTATTTCGATGCAACCCTAAAAAGGGCTTTGGATAACGATATTTCCGCAACCAAGCCTTGTAAGAGGTTGCAGTTTTCAGTTTCGTATAGAAAATTAACAGGCCTTTCCGCCGATATGAATAAAAAAATTTTGCAAGCTTCGGTTCTCGAAATATTCACATCAGAAATGATATTTCTTTGTTTTTTTCGGTCCAACCTTAAAAAGTGTCGATGGCGATATTTCCACAACAAAGCCTCGTAAGGGGTTGTGGTTTGCAGTGGCGAATAGCAAATTCCCAGAGCTTTCCAGCGATGTAAAAATTTTGACAAAATTTTTTCAATGATTTTTGAAAAAAATCATGGACTACCCCCTTGCCACTTTTTTTCAACTTTTAAAAAATGTTTCCAAATCCCATCGAGCTATACATCAAAAGACAGGTTTTTTCAAACTCTATCCGGACGTCTAAACCAAAAGCGTGTGGAAGGTCTGGTTCTCGAAATATTTTCATCCAAAGTGATTGCTCGATTTACTGCATTTCTGTGCAAAACATGCAAAAGCGTTTGTGTTTGGATAGCGATATTTCCGTAATCGAGCCTCGAAATCGGAAACGGTTTTAAAAATCCATTGTTAAATTTTTAAGAGCTTTCTAAAACTGAAAACGAAAATACTCTGCGAGGTTTGGTTCTCGAAATATTCGCATCCAAACTCAAATTACTGTATTTCGATGCAACCCTAAAAAGGGCTTTGGATAACGATATTTCCGCAACCAAGCCTTGTAAGAGGTTGCAGTTTTCAGTTTCGTATAGAAAATTAACAGGCCTTTCCGCCGATATGAATAAAAAAATTTTGCAAGCTTCGGTTCTCGAAATATTCACATCAGAAATGATATTTCTTTGTTTTTTTCGGTCCAACCTTAAAAAGTGTCGATGGCGATATTTCCACAACAAAGCCTCGTAAGGGGTTGTGGTTTGCAGTGGCGAATAGCAAATTCCCAGAGCTTTCCAGCGATGTAAAAATTTTGACAAAATTTTTTCAATGATTTTTGAAAAAAATCATGGACTACCCCCTTGCCACTTTTTTTCAACTTTTAAAAAATGTTTCCAAATCCCATCGAGCTATACATCAAAAGACAGGTTTTTTCAAACTCTATCCGGACGTCTAAACCAAAAGCGTGTGGAAGGTCTGGTTCTCGAAATATTTTCATCCAAAGTGATTGCTCGATTTACTGCATTTCTGTGCAACACATGCAAAAGCGTTTGTCTAAACCAAAGGCGTGTGGAAGGTCTGGTTCTCGAAATATTTTCATCCAAAGTGATTGCTCGATTAACTGCATTTCTGTGCAAAACATGCAAAAGCGTTTGTGTTTGGATAGCGATATTTCCGTAATCGAGCCTCGAAATCGGAAACGGTTTTAAAAATCTATTGTTAAATTTTTAAGAGCTTTCTAAAACTGAAAACGAAAATACTCTGCGAGGTTTGGTTCTCGAAATATTCGCATCCAAAGTCAAATTACTGTATTTCGATGCAACCCTAAAAAGGGCTTTGGATAACGATATTTCCGCAACCAAGCCTTGTAAGAGGTTGCAGTTTTCAGTTTCGTATAGAAAATTAACAGGCCTTTCCGCCGATATGAATAAAAAAATTTTGCAAGCTTCGGTTCTCGAAATATTCACATCAGAAATGATATTTCTTTGTTTTTTTCGGTCCAACCTTAAAAAGTGTCGATGGCGATATTTCCACAACAAAGCCTCGTAAGGGGTTGTGGTTTGCAGTGGCGAATAGCAAATTCCCAGAGCTTTCCAGCGATGTAAAAATTTTGACAAAAATTTTTTCAATGATTTTTGAAAAAAATCATGGACTACCCCCTTGCCACTTTTTTTCAACTTTTAAAAAATGTTTCCAAATCCCATCGAGCTACACATCAAAAGACAGGTTTTTTCAAACTCTATCCGGACGTCTAAACCAAAGGCGTCTGGAAGGTCTGGTTCTCGAAATATTTTCATCCAAAGTGATTGCTCGATTTACTGCATTTCTGTGCAAAACATGCAAAAGCGTTTGTGTTTGGATAGCGATATTTCCGTAATCGAGCCTCGAAATCGGAAACGGTTTTAAAAATCCATTGTTAAATTTTTAAGAGCTTTCTAAAACTGAAAACGAAAATACTCTGCGAGGTTTGGTTCTCGAAATATTCGCATCCAAAGTCAAATTACTGTATTTCGATGCAACCCTAAAAAGGGCTTTGGATAACGATATTTCCGCAACCAAGCCTTGTAAGAGGTTGCAGTTTTCAGTTTCGTATAGAAAATTAACAGGCCTTTCCGCCGATATGAATAAAAAAATTTTGCAAGCTTCGGTTCTCGAAATATTCACATCAGAAATGATATTTCTTTGTTTTTTTCGGTCCAACCTTAAAAAGTGTCGATGGCGATATTTCCACAACAAAGCCTCGTAAGGGGTTGTGGTTTGCAGTGGCGAATAGCAAATTCCCAGAGCTTTCCAGCGATGTAAAAATTTTGACAAAATTTTTTCAATGATTTTTGAAAAAAATCATGGACTACCCCCTTGCCACTTTTTTTCAACTTTTAAAAAATGTTTCCAAATCCCATCGAGCTATACATCAAAAGACAGGTTTTTTCAAACTCTATCCGGACGTCTAAACCAAAAGCGTGTGGAAGGTCTGGTTCTCGAAATATTTTCATCCAAAGTGATTGCTCGATTAACTGCATTTCTGTGCAAAACATGCAAAAGCGTTTGTGTTTGGATAGCGATATTTCCGTAATCGAGCCTCGAAATCGGAAACGGTTTTAAAAATCCATTGTTAAATTTTTAAGAGCTTTCTAAAACTGAAAACGAAAATACTCTGCGAGGTTTGGTTCTCGAAATATTCGCATCCAAAGTCAAATTACTGTATTTCGATGCAACCCTAAAAAGGGCTTTGGATAACGATATTTCCGCAACCAAGCCTTGTAAGAGGTTGCAGTTTTCAGTTTCGTATAGAAAATTAACAGGCCTTTCCGCCGATATGAATAAAAAAATTTTGCAAGCTTCGGTTCTCGAAATATTCACATCAGAAATGATATTTCTTTGTTTTTTTCGGTCCAACCTTAAAAAGTGTCGATGGCGATATTTCCACAACAAAGCCTCGTAAGGGGTTGTGGTTTGCAGTGGCGAATAGCAAATTCCCAGAGCTTTCCAGCGATGTAAAAATTTTGACAAAATTTTTTCAATGATTTTTGAAAAAAATCATGGACTACCCCCTTGCCACTTTTTTTCAACTTTTAAAAAATTTTTCCAAATCCCATCGAGCTATACATCAAAAGACAGGTTTTTTCAAACTCTATCCGGACGTCTAAACCAAAAGCGTGTGGAAGGTCTGGTTCTCGAAATATTTTCATCCAAAGTGATTGCTCGATTTACTGCATTTCTGTGCAAAACATGCAAAAGCGTTTGTGTTTGGATAGCGATATTTCCGTAATCGAGCCTCGAAATCGGAAACGGTTTTAAAAATCCATTGTTAAATTTTTAAGAGCTTTCTAAAACTGAAAACGAAAATACTCTGCGAGGTTTGGTTCTCGAAATATTCGCATCCAAAGTCAAATTACTGTATTTCGATGCAACCCTAAAAAGGGCTTTGGATAACGATATTTCCGCAACCAAGCCTTGTAAGAGGTTGCAGTTTTCAGTTTCGTATAGAAAATTAACAGGCCTTTCCGCCGATATGAATAAAAAAATTTTGCAAGCTTCGGTTCTCGAAATATTCACATCAGAAATGATATTTCTTTGTTTTTTTCGGTCCAACCTTAAAAAGTGTCGATGGCGATATTTCCACAACAAAGCCTCGTAAGGGGTTGTGGTTTGCAGTGGCGAATAGCAAATTCCCAGAGCTTTCCAGCGATGTTAAAATTTTGACAAACTTTTTTTCAATGATTTTTGAAAAAAATCATGGACTACCCCCTTGCCACTTTTTTTCAACTTTTAAAAAATGTTTCCAAATCCCATCGAGCTATACATCAAAAGACAGGTTTTTTCAAACTCTATCCGGACGTCTAAACCAAAAGCGTGTGGAAGGTCTGGTTCTCGAAATATTTTCATCCAAAGTGATTGCTCGATTTACTGCATTTCTGTGCAAAACATGCAAAAGCGTTTGTGTTTGGATAGCGATATTTCCGTAATCGAGCCTCGAAATCGGAAACGGTTTTAAAAATCCATTGTTAAATTTTTAAGAGCTTTCTAAAACTGAAAACGAAAATACTCTGCGAGGTTTGGTTCTCGAAATATTCGCATCCAAAGTCAAATTACTGTATTTCGATGCAACCCTAAAAAGGGCTTTGGATAACGATATTTCCGCAACCAAGCCTTGTAAGAGGTTGCAGTTTTCAGTTTCGTATAGAAAATTAACAGGCCTTTCCGCCGATATGAATAAAAAAATTTTGCAAGCTTCGGTTCTCGAAATATTCACATCAGAAATGATATTTCTTTGTTTTTTTCGGTCCAACCTTAAAAAGTGTCGATGGCGATATTTCCACAACAAAGCCTCGTAAGGGGTTGTGGTTTGCAGTGGCGAATAGCAAATTCCCAGAGCTTTCCAGCGATGTTAAAATTTTGACAAACTTTTTTTCAATGATTTTTGAAAAAAATCATGGACTACCCCCTTGCCACTTTTTTTCAACTTTTAAAAAATGTTTCCAAATCCCATCGAGCTATACATCAAAAGACAGGTTTTTTCAAACTCTATCCGGACGTCTAAACCAAAAGCGTGTGGAAGGTCTGGTTCTCGAAATATTTTCATCCAAAGTGATTGCTCGATTTACTGCATTTCTGTGCAAAACATGCAAAAGCGTTTGTCTAAACCAAAGGCGTGTGGAAGGTCTGGTTCTCGAAATATTTTCATCCAAAGTGATTGCTCGATTTACTGCATTTCTGTGCAAAACATGCAAAAGCGTTTGTGTTTGGATAGCGATATTTCCGTAATCGAGCCTCGAAATCGGAAACGGTTTTAAAAATCCATTGTTAAATTTTTAAGAGCTTTCTAAAACTGAAAACGAAAATACTCTGCGAGGTTTGGTTCTCGAAATATTCGCATCCAAAGTCAAATTACTGTATTTCGATGCAACCCTAAAAAGGGCTTTGGATAACGATATTTCCGCAACCAAGCCTTGTAAGAGGTTGCAGTTTTCAGTTTCGTATAGAAAATTAACAGGCCTTTCCGCCGATATGAATAAAAAAATTTTGCAAGCTTCGGTTCTCGAAATATTCACATCAGAAATGATATTTCTTTGTTTTTTTCGGTCCAACCTTAAAAAGTGTCGATGGCGATATTTCCACAACAAAGCCTCGTAAGGGGTTGTGGTTTGCAGTGGCGAATAGCAAATTCCCAGAGCTTTCCAGCGATGTTAAAATTTTGACAAACTTTTTTCAATGATTTTTGAAAAAAATCATGGACTACCCCCTTGCCACTTTTTTTCAACTTTTAAAAATGTTTCCAAATCCCATCGAGCTATACATCAAAAGACAGGTTTTTTCAAACTCTATCCGGACGTCTAAACCAAAAGCGTGTGGAAGGTCTGGTTCTCGAAATATTTTCATCCAAAGTGATTGCTCGATTTACTGCATTTCTGTGCAAAACATGCAAAAGCGTTTGTGTTTGGATAGCGATATTTCCGTAATCGAGCCTCGAAATCGGAAACGGTTTTAAAAATCCATTGTTAAATTTTTAAGAGCTTTCTAAAACTGAAAACGAAAATACTCTGCGAGGTTTGGTTCTCGAAATATTCGCATCCAAAGTCAAATTACTGTATTTCGATGCAACCCTAAAAAGGGCTTTGGATAACGATATTTCCGCAACCAAGCCTTGTAAGAGGTTGCAGTTTTCAGTTTCGTATAGAAAATTAACAGGCCTTTCCGCCGCTATGAATAAAAAAATTTTGCAAGCTTCTGTTCTCGAAATATTCACATCAGAAATGATATTTCTTTGTTTTTCTCGGTCCAACCTTAAAAAGTGTCGATGGCGATATTTCCACAACAAAGCCTCGTAAGGGGTTGTGGTTTGCAGTGGCGAATAGCAAATTCCCAGAGCTTTCCAGCGATGTAAAAATTTTGACAAAAATTTTTTCAATGATTTTTGAAAAAAATCATGGACTACCCCCTTGCCACTTTTTTTCAACTTTTAAAAAATGTTTCCAAATCCCATCGAGCTATACATCAAAAGACAGGTTTTTTCAAACTCTATCCGGACGTCTAAACCAAAAGCGTGTGGAAGGTCTGGTTCTCGAAATATTTTCATCCAAAGTGATTGCTCGATTTACTGCATTTCTGTGCAAAACATGCAAAAGCGTTTGTGTTTGGATAGCGATATTTCCGTAATCGAGCCTCGAAATCGGAAACGGTTTTAAAAATCCATTGTTAAATTTTTAAGAGCTTTCTAAAACTGAAAACGAAAATACTCTGCGAGGTTTGGTTCTCGAAATATTCGCATCCAAAGTCAAATTACTGTATTTCGATGCAACCCTAAAAAGGGCTTTGGATAACGATATTTCCGCAACCAAGCCTTGTAAGAGGTTGCAGTTTTCAGTTTCGTATAGAAAATTAACAGGCCTTTCCGCCGATATGAATAAAAAAATTTTGCAAGCTTCGGTTCTCGAAATATTCACATCAGAAATGATATTTCTTTGTTTTTTTCGGTCCAACCTTAAAAAGTGTCGATGGCGATATTTCCACAACAAAGCCTCGTAAGGGGTTGTGGTTTGCAGTGGCGAATAGCAAATTCCCAGAGCTTTCCAGCGATGTTAAAATTTTGACAAACTTTTTTTCAATGATTTTTGAAAAAAATCATGGACTACCCCCTTGCCACTTTTTTTCAACTTTTAAAAAATGTTTCCAAATCCCATCGAGCTATACATCAAAAGACAGGTTTTTTCAAACTCTATCCGGACGTCTAAACCAAAAGCGTGTGGAAGGTCTGGTTCTCGAAATATTTTCATCCAAAGTGATTGCTCGATTTACTGCATTTCTGTGCAAAACATGCAAAAGCGTTTGTGTTTGGATAGCGATATTTCCGTAATCGAGCCTCGAAATCGGAAACGGTTTTAAAAATCCATTGTTAAATTTTTAAGAGCTTTCTAAAACTGAAAACGAAAATACTCTGCGAGGTTTGGTTCTCGAAATATTCGCATCCAAAGTCAAATTACTGTATTTCGATGCAACCCTAAAAAGGGCTTTGGATAACGATATTTCCGCAACCAAGCCTTGTAAGAGGTTGCAGTTTTCAGTTTCGTATAGAAAATTAACAGGCCTTTCCGCCGATATGAATAAAAAAATTTTGCAAGCTTCGGTTCTCGAAATATTCACATCAGAAATGATATTTCTTTGTTTTTTTCGGTCCAACCTTAAAAAGTGTCGATGGCGATATTTCCACAACAAAGCCTCGTAAGGGGTTGTGGTTTGCAGTGGCGAATAGCAAATTCCCAGAGCTTTCCAGCGATGTAAAAATTTTGACAAACTTTTTTTCAATGATTTTTGAAAAAAATCATGGACTACCCCCTTGCCACTTTTTTTCAACTTTTAAAAAATGTTTCCAAATCCCATCGAGCTATACATCAAAAGACAGGTTTTTTCAAACTCTATCCGGACGTCTAAACCAAAAGCGTGTGGAAGGTCTGGTTCTCGAAATATTTTCATCCAAAGTGATTGCTCGATTTACTGCATTTCTGTGCAAAACATGCAAAAGCGTTTGTGTTTGGATAGCGATATTTCCGTAATCGAGCCTCGAAATCGGAAACGGTTTTAAAAATCCATTGTTAAATTTTTAAGAGCTTTCTAAAACTGAAAACGAAAATACTCTGCGAGGTTTGGTTCTCGAAATATTCGCATCCAAAGTCAAATTACTGTATTTCGATGCAACCCTAAAAAGGGCTTTGGATAACGATATTTCCGCAACCAAGCCTTGTAAGAGGTTGCAGTTTTCAGTTTCGTATAGAAAATTAACAGGCCTTTCCGCCGCTATGAATAAAAAAATTTTGCAAGCTTCTGTTCTCGAAATATTCACATCAGAAATGATATTTCTTTGTTTTTTTCGGTCCAACCTTAAAAAGTGTCGATGGCGATATTTCCACAACAAAGCCTCGTAAGGGGTTGTGGTTTGCAGTGGCGAATAGCAAATTCCCAGAGCTTTCCAGCGATGTAAAAATTTTGACAAAAATTTTTTCAATGATTTTTGAAAAAAATCATGGACTACCCCCTTGCCACTTTTTTTCAACTTTTAAAAAATGTTTCCAAATCCCATCGAGCTATACATCAAAAGACAGGTTTTTTCAAACTCTATCCGGACGTCTAAACCAAAAGCGTGTGGAAGGTCTGGTTCTCGAAATATTTTCATCCAAAGTGATTGCTCGATTTACTGCATTTCTGTGCAAAACATGCAAAAGCGTTTGTCTAAACCAAAGGCGTGTGGAAGGTCTGGTTCTCGAAATATTTTCATCCAAAGTGATTGCTCGATTTACTGCATTTCTGTGCAAAACATGCAAAAGCGTTTGTGTTTGGATAGCGATATTTCCGTAATCGAGCCTCGAAATCGGAAACGGTTTTAAAAATCCATTGTTAAATTTTTAAGAGCTTTCTAAAACTGAAAACGAAAATACTCTGCGAGGTTTGGTTCTCGAAATATTCGCATCCAAAGTCAAATTACTGTATTTCGATGCAACCCTAAAAAGGGCTTTGGATAACGATATTTCCGCAACCAAGCCTTGTAAGAGGTTGCAGTTTTCAGTTTCGTATAGAAAATTAACAGGCCTTTCCGCCGATATGAATAAAAAAATTTTGCAAGCTTCGGTTCTCGAAATATTCACATCAGAAATGATATTTCTTTGTTTTTTTCGGTCCAACCTTAAAAAGTGTCGATGGCGATATTTCCACAACAAAGCCTCGTAAGGGGTTGTGGTTTGCAGTGGCGAATAGCAAATTCCCAGAGCTTTCTAGCGATGTAAAAATTTTGACAAAATTTTTTCAATGATTTTTGAAAAAAATCATGGACTACCCCCTTGCCACTTTTTTTCAACTTTTAAAAAATGTTTCCAAATCCCATCGAGCTATACATCAAAAGACAGGTTTTTTCAAACTCTATCCGGACGTCTAAACCAAAAGCGTGTGGAAGGTCTGGTTCTCGAAATATTTTCATCCAAAGTGATTGCTCGATTTACTGCATTTCTGTGCAACACATGCAAAAGCGTTTGTCTAAACCAAAGGCGTGTGGAAGGTCTGGTTCTCGAAATATTTTCATCCAAAGTGATTGCTCGATTTACTGCATTTCTGTGCAAAACATGCAAAAGCGTTTGTGTTTGGATAGCGATATTTCCGTAATCGAGCCTCGAAATCGGAAACGGTTTTAAAAATCTATTGTTAAATTTTTAAGAGCTTTCTAAGACTGAAAACGAAAATACTCTGCGAGGTTTGGTTCTCGAAATATTCGCATCCAAAGTCAAATTACTGTATTTCGATGCAACCCTAAAAAGGGCTTTGGATAACGATATTTCCGCAACCAAGCCTTGTAAGAGGTTGCAGTTTTCAGTTTCGTATAGAAAATTAACAGGCCTTTCCGCCGATATGAATAAAAAAATTTTGCAAGCTTCGGTTCTCGAAATATTCACATCAGAAATGATATTTCTTTGTTTTTTTCGGTCCAACCTTAAAAAGTGTCGATGGCGATATTTCCACAACAAAGCCTCGTAAGGGGTTGTGGTTTGCAGTGGCGAATAGCAAATTCCCAGAGCTTTCCAGCGATGTAAAAATTTTGACAAAAATTTTTTCAATGATTTTTGAAAAAAATCATGGACTACCCCCTTGCCACTTTTTTTCAACTTTTAAAAAATGTTTCCAAATCCCATCGAGCTATACATGAAAAGACAGGTTTTTTCAAACTCTATCCGGACGTCTAAACCAAAGGCGTGTGGAAGGTCTGGTTCTCGAAATATTTTCATCCAAAGTGATTGCTCGATTTACTGCATTTCTGTGCAAAACATGCAAAAGCGTTTGTGTTTGGATAGCGATATTTCCGTAATCGAGCCTCGAAATCGGAAACGGTTTTAAAAATCCATTGTTAAATTTTTAAGAGCTTTCTAAAACTGAAAACGAAAATACTCTGCGAGGTTTGGTTCTCGAAATATTCGCATCCAAAGTCAAATTACTGTATTTCGATGCAACCCTAAAAAGGGCTTTGGATAACGATATTTCCGCAACCAAGCCTTGTAAGAGGTTGCAGTTTTCAGTTTCGTATAGAAAATTAACAGGCCTTTCCGCCGATATGAATAAAAAAATTTTGCAAGCTTCGGTTCTCGAAATATTCACATCAGAAATGATATTTCTTTGTTTTTTTCGGTCCAACCTTAAAAAGTGTCGATGGCGATATTTCCACAACAAAGCCTCGTAAGGGGTTGTGGTTTGCAGTGGCGAATAGCAAATTCCCAGAGCTTTCCAGCGATGTAAAAATTTTGACAAAAATTTTTTCAATGATTTTTGAAAAAAATCATGGACTACCCCCTTGCCACTTTTTTTCAACTTTTAAAAAATGTTTCCAAATCCCATCGAGCTACACATCAAAAGACAGGTTTTTTCAAACTCTATCCGGACGTCTAAACCAAAGGCGTGTGGAAGGTCTGGTTCTCGAAATATTTTCATCCAAAGTGATTGCTCGATTTACTGCATTTCTGTGCAAAACATGCAAAAGCGTTTGTGTTTGGATAGCGATATTTCCGTAATCGAGCCTCGAAATCGGAAACGGTTTTAAAAATCTATCATTCAATTTTTAAGAGCTTTCTAAGACTGAAAACGAAAATACTCTGCGAGGTTTTGTTCTCGAAATATTCGCATCCAAAGTCAAATTACTGTATTTCGATGCAACCCTAAAAAGGGCTTTGGATAACGATATTTCCGCAACCAAGCCTTGTAAGAGGTTGCAGTTTTCAGTTTCGTATAGAAAATTAACAGGCCTTTCCGCCGATATGAATAAAAAAATTTTGCAAGCTTCGGTTCTCGAAATATTCACATCAGAAATGATATTTCTTTGTTTTTTTCGGTCCAACCTTAAAAAGTGTCGATGGCGATATTTCCACAACAAAGCCTCGTAAGGGGTTGTGGTTTGCAGTGGCGAATAGCAAATTCCCAGAGCTTTCCAGCGATGTAAAAATTTTGACAAAATTTTTTCAATGATTTTTGAAAAAAATCATGGACTACCCCCTTGCCACTTTTTTTCAACTTTTAAAAAATTTTTCCAAATCCCATCGAGCTATACATCAAAAGACAGGTTTTTTCAAACTCTATCCGGACGTCTAAACCAAAAGCGTGTGGAAGGTCTGGTTCTCGAAATATTTTCATCCAAAGTGATTGCTCGATTTACTGCATTTCTGTGCAAAACATGCAAAAGCGTTTGTCTAAACCAAAGGCGTGTGGAAGGTCTGGTTCTCGAAATATTTTCATCCAAAGTGATTGCTCGATTTACTGCATTTCTGTGCAAAACATGCAAAAGCGTTTGTGTTTGGATAGCGATATTTCCGTAATCGAGCCTCGAAATCGGAAACGGTTTTAAAAATCCATTGTTAAATT
This sequence comes from Leucozona laternaria, assembly GCA_932273885.2. Classification (NCBI taxonomy): domain Eukaryota; kingdom Metazoa; phylum Arthropoda; class Insecta; order Diptera; family Syrphidae; genus Leucozona; species Leucozona laternaria. The sequence goes on along the minus strand of OW026367.1, from coordinate 57,101,181 downwards.
TTTAAGAGCTTTCTAAAACTGAAAACGAAAATACTCTGCGAGGTTTGGTTCTCGAAATATTCGCATCCAAAGTCAAATTACTGTATTTCGATGCAACCCTAAAAAGGGCTTTGGATAACGATATTTCCGCAACCAAGCCTTGTAAGAGGTTGCAGTTTTCAGTTTCGTATAGAAAACTAACAGGCCTTTCCGCCGATATGAATAAAAAAATTTTGCAAGCTTCGGTTCTCGAAATATTCACATCAGAAATTATATTTCTTTGTTTTTTTCGGTCCAACCTTAAAAAGTGTCGATGGCGATATTTCCACAACAAAGCCTCGTAAGGGGTTGTGGTTTGCAGTGGCGAATAGCAAATTCCCAGAGCTTTCCAGCGATGTAAAAATTTTGACAAAATTTTTTCAATGATTTTTGAAAAAAATCATGGACTACCCCCTTGCCACTTTTTTTCAACTTTTAAAAAATTTTTCCAAATCCCATCGAGCTATACATCAAAAGACAGGTTTTTTCAAACTCTATCCGGACGTCTAAACCAAAAGCGTGTGGAAGGTCTGGTTCTCGAAATATTTTCATCCAAAGTGATTGCTCGATTTACTGCATTTCTGTGCAAAACATGCAAAAGCGTTTGTCTAAACCAAAGGCGTGTGGAAGGTCTGGTTCTCGAAATATTTTCATCCAAAGTGATTGCTCGATTTACTGCATTTCTGTGCAAAACATGCAAAAGCGTTTGTGTTTGGATAGCGATATTTCCGTAATCGAGCCTCGAAATCGGAAACGGTTTTAAAAATCCATTGTTAAATTTTTAAGAGCTTTCTAAAACTGAAAACGAAAATACTCTGCGAGGTTTGGTTCTCGAAATATTCGCATCCAAAGTCAAATTACTGTATTTCGATGCAACCCTAAAAAGGGCTTTGGATAACGATATTTCCGCAACCAAGCCTTGTAAGAGGTTGCAGTTTTCAGTTTCGTATAGAAAACTAACAGGCCTTTCCGCCGATATGAATAAAAAAATTTTGCAAGCTTCGGTTCTCGAAATATTCACATCAGAAATGATATTTCTTTGTTTTTTTCGGTCCAACCTTAAAAAGTGTCGATGGCGATATTTCCACAACAAAGCCTCGTAAGGGGTTGTGGTTTGCAGTGGCGAATAGCAAATTCCCAGAGCTTTCCAGCGATGTAAAAATTTTGACAAAAATTTTTTCAATGATTTTTGAAAAAAATCATGGACTACCCCCTTGCCACTTTTTTTCAACTTTTAAAAAATGTTTCCAAATCCCATCGAGCTACACATCAAAAGACAGGTTTTTTCAAACTCTATCCGGACGTCTAAACCAAAGGCGTGTGGAAGGTCTGGTTCTCGAAATATTTTCATCCAAAGTGATTGCTCGATTTACTGCATTTCTGTGCAAAACATGCAAAAGCGTTTGTGTTTGGATAGCGATATTTCCGTAATCGAGCCTCGAAATCGGAAACGGTTTTAAAAATCTATCATTCAATTTTTAAGAGCTTTCTAAGACTGAAAACGAAAATACTCTGCGAGGTTTGGTTCTCGAAATATTCGCATCCAAAGTCAAATTACTGTATTTCGATGCAACCCTAAAAAGGGCTTTGGATAACGATATTTCCGCAACCAAGCCTTGTAAGAGGTTGCAGTTTTCAGTTTCGTATAGAAAATTAACAGGCCTTTCCGCCGATATGAATAAAAAAATTTTGCAAGCTTCGGTTCTCGAAATATTCACATCAGAAATTATATTTCTTTGTTTTTTTCGGTCCAACCTTAAAAAGTGTCGATGGCGATATTTCCACAACAAAGCCTCGTAAGGGGTTGTGGTTTGCAGTGGCGAATAGCAAATTCCCAGAGCTTTCCAGCGATGTAAAAATTTTGACAAAATTTTTTCAATGATTTTTGAAAAAAATCATGGACTACCCCCTTGCCACTTTTTTTCAACTTTTAAAAAATGTTTCCAAATCCCATCGAGCTATACATCAAAAGACAGGTTTTTTCAAACTCTATCCGGACGTCTAAACCAAAAGCGTGTGGAAGGTCTGGTTCTCGAAATATTTTCATCCAAAGTGATTGCTCGATTTACTGCATTTCTGTGCAAAACATGCAAAAGCGTTTGTCTAAACCAAAGGCGTGTGGAAGGTCTGGTTCTCGAAATATTTTCATCCAAAGTGATTGCTCGATTTACTGCATTTCTGTGCAAAACATGCAAAAGCGTTTGTGTTTGGATAGCGATATTTCCGTAATCGAGCCTCGAAATCGGAAACGGTTTTAAAAATCCATTGTTAAATTTTTAAGAGCTTTCTAAAACTGAAAACGAAAATACTCTGCGAGGTTTGGTTCTCGAAATATTCGCATCCAAAGTCAAATTACTGTATTTCGATGCAACCCTAAAAAGGGCTTTGGATAACGATATTTCCGCAACCAAGCCTTGTAAGAGGTTGCAGTTTTCAGTTTCGTATAGAAAATTAACAGGCCTTTCCGCCGATATGAATAAAAAAATTTTGCAAGCTTCGGTTCTCGAAATATTCAGATCAGAAATGATATTTCTTTGTTTTTTTCGGTCCAACCTTAAAAAGTGTCGATGGCGATATTTCCACAACAAAGCCTCGTAAGGGGTTGCGGTTTGCAGTGGCGAATAGCAAATTCCCAGAGCTTTCCAGCGATGTAAAAATTTTGACAAAAATGTTTTCAATGATTTTTGAAAAAAATCATGGACTACCCCCTTGCCACTTTTTTTCAACTTTTAAAAAATGTTTCCAAATCCCATCGAGCTATACATCAAAAGACAGGGTTTTTCAAACTCTATCCGGACGTCTAAACCAAAAGCGTGTGGAAGGTCTGGTTCTCGAAATATTTTCATCCAAAGTGATTGCTCGATTTACTGCATTTCTGTGCAAAACATGCAAAAGCGTTTGTGTTTGGATAGCGATATTTCCGTAATCGAGCCTCGAAATCGGAAACGGTTTTAAAAATCCATTGTTAAATTTTTAAGAGCTTTCTAAAACCGAAAACGAAAATACTCTGCGAGGTTTGGTTCTCGAAATATTCGCATCCAAAGTCAAATTACTGTATTTCGATGCAACCCTAAAAAGGGCTTTGGATAACGATATTTCCGCAACCAAGCCTTGTAAGAGGTTGCAGTTTTCAGTTTCGTATAGAAAATTAACAGGCCTTTCCGCCGATATGAATAAAAAAATTTTGCAAGCTTCGGTTCTCGAAATATTCAGATCAGAAATGATATTTCTTTGTTTTTTTCGGTCCAACCTTAAAAAGTGTCGATGGCGATATTTCCACAACAAAGCCTCGTAAGGGGTTGTGGTTTGCAGTGGCGAATAGCAAATTCCCAGAGCTTTCCAGCGATGTAAAAATTTTGACAAAATTTTTTCAATGATTTTTGAAAAAAATCATGGACTACCCCCTTGCCACTTTTTTTCAACTTTTAAAAAATGTTTCCAAATCCCATCGAGCTATACATCAAAAGAAAGGTTTTTTCAAACTCTATCCGGACGTCTAAACCAAAAGCGTGTGGAAGGTCTTCTTCTCGAAATATTTTCATCCAAATTGATTGCTCGATTTACTGCATTTCTGTGCAAAACATGCAAAAGCGTTTGTGTTTGGATAGCGATATTTCCGTAATCGAGCCTCGAAATCGGAAACGGTTTTAAAAATCCATTGTTAAATTTTTAAGAGCTTTCTAAAACTGAAAACGAAAATACTCTGCGAGGTTTGGTTCTCGAAATATTCGCATCCAAAGTCAAATTACTGTATTTCGATGCAACCCTAAAAAGGGCTTTGGATAACGATATTTCCGCAACCAAGCCTTGTAAGAGGTTGCAGTTTTCAGTTTCGTATAGAAAATTAACAGGCCTTTCCGCCGATATGAATAAAAAAATTTTGCAAGCTTCGGTTCTCGAAATATTCACATCAGAAATGATATTTCTTTGTTTTTTTCGGTCCAACCTTAAAAAGTGTCGATGGCGATATTTCCACAACAAAGCCTCGTAAGGGGTTGTGGTTTGCAGTGGCGAATAGCAAATTCCCAGAGCTTTCCAGCGATGTAAAAATTTTGACAAAATTTTTTCAATGATTTTTGAAAAAAATCATGGACTACCCCCTTGCCACTTTTTTTCAACTTTTAAAAAATGTTTCCAAATCCCATCGAGCTATACATCAAAAGACAGGTTTTTTCAAACTCTATCCGGACGTCTAAACCAAAAGCGTGTGGAAGGTCTGGTTCTCGAAATATTTTCATCCAAAGTGATTGCTCGATTTACTGCATTTCTGTGCAAAACATGCAAAAGCGTTTGTCTAAACCAAAGGCGTGTGGAAGGTCTGGTTCTCGAAATATTTTCATCCAAAGTGATTGCTCGATTTACTGCATTTCTGTGCAAAACATGCAAAAGCGTTTGTGTTTGGATAGCGATATTTCCGTAATCGAGCCTCGAAATCGGAAACGGTTTTAAAAATCCATTGTTAAATTTTTAAGAGCTTTCTAAAACTGAAAACGAAAATACTCTGCGAGGTTTGGTTCTCGAAATATTCGCATCCAAAGTCAAATTACTGTATTTCGATGCAACCCTAAAAAGGGCTTTGGATAACGATATTTCCGCAACCAAGCCTTGTAAGAGGTTGCAGTTTTCAGTTTCGTATAGAAAATTAACAGGCCTTTCCGCCGATATGAATAAAAAAATTTTGCAAGCTTCGGTTCTCGAAATATTCAGATCAGAAATGATATTTCTTTGTTTTTTTCGGTCCAACCTTAAAAAGTGTCGATGGCGATATTTCCACAACAAAGCCTCGTAAGGGGTTGCGGTTTGCAGTGGCGAAAAGCAAATTCCCAGAGCTTTCCAGCGATGTAAAAATTTTGGCAAAAATGTTTTCAATGATTTTTGAAAAAAATCATGGACTACCCCCTTGCCACTTTTTTTCAACTTTTAAAAAATGTTTCCAAATCCCATCGAGCTATACATCAAAAGACAGGGTTTTTCAAACTCTATCCGGACGTCTAAACCAAAAGCGTGTGGAAGGTCTGGTTCTCGAAATATTTTCATCCAAAGTGATTGCTCGATTTACTGCATTTCTGTGCAAAACATGCAAAAGCGTTTGTGTTTGGATAGCGATATTTCCGTAATCGAGCCTCGAAATCGGAAACGGTTTTAAAAATCCATTGTTAAATTTTTAAGAGCTTTCTAAAACTGAAAACGAAAATACTCTGCGAGGTTTGGTTCTCGAAATATTCGCATCCAAAGTCAAATTACTGTATTTCGATGCAACCCTAAAAAGGGCTTTGGATAACGATATTTCCGCAACCAAGCCTTGTAAGAGGTTGCAGTTTTCAGTTTCGTATAGAAAATTAACAGGCCTTTCCGCCGATATGAATAAAAAAATTTTGCAAGCTTCGGTTCTCGAAATATTCACATCACAAATGATATTTCTTTGTTTTTTTCGGTCCAACCTTAAAAAGTGTCGATGGCGATATTTCCACAACAAAGCCTCGTAAGGGGTTGTGGTTTGCAGTGGCGAATAGCAAATTCCCAGAGCTTTCCAGCGATGTAAAAATTTTGACAAAATTTTTTCAATGATTTTTGAACTTTTTTTCAACTTTTAAAAAATGTTTCCAAATCCCATCGAGCTATACATCAAAAGACAGGTTTTTTCAAACTCTATCCGGACGTCTAAACCAAAAGCGTGTGGAAGGTCTGGTTCTCGAAATATTTTCATCCAAAGTGATTGCTCGATTTACTGCATTTCTGTGCAAAACATGCAAAAGCGTTTGTGTTTGGATAGCGATATTTCCGTAATCGAGCCTCGAAATCGGAAACGGTTTTAAAAATCCATTGTTAAATTTTTAAGAGCTTTCTAAAACTGAAAACGAAAATACTCTGCGAGGTTTGGTTCTCGAAATATTCGCATCCAAAGTCAAATTACTGTATTTCGATGCAACCCTAAAAAGGGCTTTGGATAACGATATTTCCGCAACCAAGCCTTGTAAGAGGTTGCAGTTTTCAGTTTCGTATAGAAAATTAACAGGCCTTTCCGCCGATATGAATAAAAAAATTTTGCAAGCTTCGGTTCTCGAAATATTCACATCAGAAATGATATTTCTTTGTTTTTTTCGGTCCAACCTTAAAAAGTGTCGATGGCGATATTTCCACAACAAAGCCTCGTAAGGGGTTGTGGTTTGCAGTGGCGAATAGAAAATTCCCAGAGCTTTCCAGCGATGTAAAAATTTTGACAAAATTTTTTCAATGATTTTTGAAAAAAATCATGGACTACCCCCTTGCCACTTTTTTTCAACTTTTAAAAAATGTTTCCAAATCCCATCGAGCTATACATCAAAAGACAGGTTTTTTCAAACTCTATCCGGACGTCTAAACCAAAAGCGTGTGGAAGGTCTGGTTCTCGAAATATTTTCATCCAAAGTGATTGCTCGATTTACTGCATTTCTGTGCAAAACATGCAAAAGCGTTTGTGTTTGGATAGCGATATTTCCGTAATCGAGCCTCGAAATCGGAAACGGTTTTAAAAATCCATTGTTAAATTTTTAAGAGCTTTCTAAAACTGAAAACGAAAATACTCTGCGAGGTTTGGTTCTCGAAATATTCGCATCCAAAGTCAAATTACTGTATTTCGATGCAACCCTAAAAAGGGCTTTGGATAACGATATTTCCGCAACCAAGCCTTGTAAGAGGTTGCAGTTTTCAGTTTCGTATAGAAAATTAACAGGCCTTTCCGCCGATATGAATAAAAAAATTTTGCAAGCTTCGGTTCTCGAAATATTCACATCAGAAATGATATTACTTTTTTTTTTTCGGTTCAACCTTAAAAAGTGTCGATGGCGATATTTCCACAACAAAGCCTCGTAAGGGGTTGTGGTTTGCAGTGGCGAATAGAAAATTCCCAGAGCTTTCCAGCGATGTAAAAATTTTGACAAAATTTTTTCAATGATTTTTGAAAAAAATCATGGACTACCCCCTTGCCACTTTTTTTCAACTTTTAAAAAATGTTTCCAAATCCCATCGAGCTATACATCAAAAGACAGGTTTTTTCAAACTCTATCCGGACGTCTAAACCAAAAGCGTGTGGAAGGTCTGGTTCTCGAAATATTTTCATCCAAAGTGATTGCTCGATTTACTGCATTTCTGTGCAACACATGCAAAAGCGTTTGTCTAAACCAAAGGCGTGTGGAAGGTCTGGTTCTCGAAATATTTTCATCCAAAGTGATTGCTCGATTTACTGCATTTCTGTGCAAAACATGCAAAAGCGTTTGTGTTTGGATAGCGATATTTCCGTAATCGAGCCTCGAAATCGGAAACGGTTTTAAAAATCCATTGTTAAATTTTTAAGAGCTTTCTAAAACTGAAAACGAAAATACTCTGCGAGGTTTGGTTCTCGAAATATTCGCATCCAAAGTCAAATTACTGTATTTCGATGCAACCCTAAAAAGGGCTTTGGATAACGATATTTCCGCAACCAAGCCTTGTAAGAGGTTGCAGTTTTCAGTTTCGTATAGAAAATTAACAGGCCTTTCCGCCGATATGAATAAAAAAATTTTGCAAGCTTCGGTTCTCGAAATATTCAGATCAGAAATGATATTTCTTTGTTTTTTTCGGTCCAACCTTAAAAAGTGTCGATGGCGATATTTCCACAACAAAGCCTCGTAAGGGGTTGCGGTTTGCAGTGGCGAATAGCAAATTCCCAGAGCTTTCCAGCGATGTAAAAATTTTGACAAAATTTTTTCAATGATTTTTGAAAAAAATCATGGACTACCCCCTTGCCACTTTTTTTCAACTTTTAAAAAATGTTTCCAAATCCCATCGAGCTATACATCAAAAGAAAGGTTTTTTCAAACTCTATCCGGACGTCTAAACCAAAAGCGTGTGGAAGGTCTTCTTCTCGAAATATTTTCATCCAAATTGATTGCTCGATTTACTGCATTTCTGTGCAAAACATGCAAAAGCGTTTGTGTTTGGATAGCGATATTTCCGTAATCGAGCCTCGAAATCGGAAACGGTTTTAAAAATCCATTGTTAAATTTTTAAGAGCTTTCTAAAACTGAAAACGAAAATACTCTGCGAGGTTTGGTTCTCGAAATATTCGCATCCAAAGTCAAATTACTGTATTTCGATGCAACCCTAAAAAGGGCTTTGGATAACGATATTTCCGCAACCAAGCCTTGTAAGAGGTTGCAGTTTTCAGTTTCGTATAGAAAATTAACAGGCCTTTCCGCCGATATGAATAAAAAAATTTTGCAAGCTTCGGTTCTCGAAATATTCACATCAGAAATGATATTTCTTTGTTTTTTTCGGTCCAACCTTAAAAAGTGTCGATGGCGATATTTCCACAACAAAGCCTCGTAAGGGGTTGTGGTTTGCAGTGGCGAATAGCAAATTCCCAGAGCTTTCCAGCGATGTAAAAATTTTGACAAAATTTTTTCAATGATTTTTGAAAAAAATCATGGACTACCCCCTTGCCACTTTTTTTCAACTTTTAAAAAATGTTTCCAAATCCCATCGAGCTATACATCAAAAGACAGGTTTTTTCAAACTCTATCCGGACGTCTAAACCAAAAGCGTGTGGAAGGTCTGGTTCTCGAAATATTTTCATCCAAAGTGATTGCTCGATTTACTGCATTTCTGTGCAAAACATGCAAAAGCGTTTGTCTAAACCAAAGGCGTGTGGAAGGTCTGGTTCTCGAAATATTTTCATCCAAAGTGATTGCTCGATTTACTGCATTTCTGTGCAAAACATGCAAAAGCGTTTGTGTTTGGATAGCGATATTTCCGTAATCGAGCCTCGAAATCGGAAACGGTTTTAAAAATCCATTGTTAAATTTTTAAGAGCTTTCTAAAACTGAAAACGAAAATACTCTGCGAGGTTTGGTTCTCGAAATATTCGCATCCAAAGTCAAATTACTGTATTTCGATGCAACCCTAAAAAGGGCTTTGGATAACGATATTTCCGCAACCAAGCCTTGTAAGAGGTTGCAGTTTTCAGTTTCGTATAGAAAATTAACAGGCCTTTCCGCCGATATGAATAAAAAAATTTTGCAAGCTTCGGTTCTCGAAATATTCAGATCAGAAATGATATTTCTTTGTTTTTTTCGGTCCAACCTTAAAAAGTGTCGATGGCGATATTTCCACAACAAAGCCTCGTAAGGGGTTGCGGTTTGCAGTGGCGAAAAGCAAATTCCCAGAGCTTTCCAGCGATGTAAAAATTTTGGCAAAAATGTTTTCAATGATTTTTGAAAAAAATCATGGACTACCCCCTTGCCACTTTTTTTCAACTTTTAAAAAATGTTTCCAAATCCCATCGAGCTATACATCAAAAGACAGGGTTTTTCAAACTCTATCCGGACGTCTAAACCAAAAGCGTGTGGAAGGTCTGGTTCTCGAAATATTTTCATCCAAAGTGATTGCTCGATTTACTGCATTTCTGTGCAAAACATGCAAAAGCGTTTGTGTTTGGATAGCGATATTTCCGTAATCGAGCCTCGAAATCGGAAACGGTTTTAAAAATCCATTGTTAAATTTTTAAGAGCTTTCTAAAACTGAAAACGAAAATACTCTGCGAGGTTTGGTTCTCGAAATATTCGCATCCAAAGTCAAATTACTGTATTTCGATGCAACCCTAAAAAGGGCTTTGGATAACGATATTTCCGCAACCAAGCCTTGTAAGAGGTTGCAGTTTTCAGTTTCGTATAGAAAATTAACAGGCCTTTCCGCCGATATGAATAAAAAAATTTTGCAAGCTTCGGTTCTCGAAATATTCACATCACAAATGATATTTCTTTGTTTTTTTCGGTCCAACCTTAAAAAGTGTCGATGGCGATATTTCCACAACAAAGCCTCGTAAGGGGTTGTGGTTTGCAGTGGCGAATAGCAAATTCCCAGAGCTTTCCAGCGATGTAAAAATTTTGACAAAATTTTTTCAATGATTTTTGAACTTTTTTTCAACTTTTAAAAAATGTTTCCAAATCCCATCGAGCTATACATCAAAAGACAGGTTTTTTCAAACTCTATCCGGACGTCTAAACCAAAAGCGTGTGGAAGGTCTGGTTCTCGAAATATTTTCATCCAAAGTGATTGCTCGATTTACTGCATTTCTGTGCAAAACATGCAAAAGCGTTTGTGTTTGGATAGCGATATTTCCGTAATCGAGCCTCGAAATCGGAAACGGTTTTAAAAATCCATTGTTAAATTTTTAAGAGCTTTCTAAAACTGAAAACGAAAATACTCTGCGAGGTTTGGTTCTCGAAATATTCGCATCCAAAGTCAAATTACTGTATTTCGATGCAACCCTAAAAAGGGCTTTGGATAACGATATTTCCGCAACCAAGCCTTGTAAGAGGTTGCAGTTTTCAGTTTCGTATAGAAAATTAACAGGCCTTTCCGCCGATATGAATAAAAAAATTTTGCAAGCTTCGGTTCTCGAAATATTCACATCAGAAATGATATTTCTTTGTTTTTTTCGGTCCAACCTTAAAAAGTGTCGATGGCGATATTTCCACAACAAAGCCTCGTAAGGGGTTGTGGTTTGCAGTGGCGAATAGAAAATTCCCAGAGCTTTCCAGCGATGTAAAAATTTTGTCAAAATTTTTTCAATGATTTTTGAAAAAAATCATGGACTACCCCCTTGCCACTTTTTTTCAACTTTTAAAAAATGTTTCCAAATCCCATCGAGCTATACATCAAAAGACAGGTTTTTTCAAACTCTATCCGGACGTCTAAACCAAAAGCGTGTGGAAGGTCTGGTTCTCGAAATATTTTCATCCAAAGTGATTGCTCGATTTACTGCATTTCTGTGCAAAACATGCAAAAGCGTTTGTGTTTGGATAGCGATATTTCCGTAATCGAGCCTCGAAATCGGAAACGGTTTTAAAAATCCATTGTTAAATTTTTAAGAGCTTTCTAAAACTGAAAACGAAAATACTCTGCGAGGTTTGGTTCTCGAAATATTCGCATCCAAAGTCAAATTACTGTATTTCGATGCAACCCTAAAAAGGGCTTTGGATAACGATATTTCCGCAACCAAGCCTTGTAAGAGGTTGCAGTTTTCAGTTTCGTATAGAAAATTAACAGGCCTTTCCGCCGATATGAATAAAAAAATTTTGCAAGCTTCGGTTCTCGAAATATTCACATCAGAAATGATATTACTTTTTTTTTTTCGGTTCAACCTTAAAAAGTGTCGATGGCGATATTTCCACAACAAAGCCTCGTAAGGGGTTGTGGTTTGCAGTGGCGAATAGAAAATTCCCAGAGCTTTCCAGCGATGTAAAAATTTTGACAAAATTTTTTCAATGATTTTTGAAAAAAATCATGGACTACCCCCTTGCCACTTTTTTTCAACTTTTAAAAAATGTTTCCAAATCCCATCGAGCTATACATCAAAAGACAGGTTTTTTCAAACTCTATCCGGACGTCTAAACCAAAAGCGTGTGGAAGGTCTGGTTCTCGAAATATTTTCATCCAAAGTGATTGCTCGATTTACTGCATTTCTGTGCAACACATGCAAAAGCGTTTGTCTAAACCAAAGGCGTGTGGAAGGTCTGGTTCTCGAAATATTTTCATCCAAAGTGATTGCTCGATTTACTGCATTTCTGTGCAAAACATGCAAAAGCGTTTGTGTTTGGATAGCGATATTTCCGTAATCGAGCCTCGAAATCGGAAACGGTTTTAAAAATCCATTGTTAAATTTTTAAGAGCTTTCTAAAACTGAAAACGAAAATACTCTGCGAGGTTTGGTTCTCGAAATATTCGCATCCAAAGTCAAATTACTGTATTTCGATGCAACCCTAAAAAGGGCTTTGGATAACGATATTTCCGCAACCAAGCCTTGTAAGAGGTTGCAGTTTTCAGTTTCGTATAGAAAATTAACAGGCCTTTCCGCCGATATGAATAAAAAAATTTTGCAAGCTTCGGTTCTCGAAATATTCACATCAGAAATGATATTTCTTTGTTTTTTTCGGTCCAACCTTAAAAAGTGTCGATGGCGATATTTCCACAACAAAGCCTCGTAAGGGGTTGCGGTTTGCAGTGGCGAAAAGCAAATTCCCAGAGCTTTCCAGCGATGTAAAAATTTTGGCAAAAATGTTTTCAATGATTTTTGAAAAAAATCATGGACTACCCCCTTGCCACTTTTTTTCAACTTTTAAAAAATGTTTCCAAATCCCATCGAGCTATACATCAAAAGACAGGGTTTTTCAAACTCTATCCGGACGTCTAAACCAAAAGCGTGTGGAAGGTCTGGTTCTCGAAATATTTTCATCCAAAGTGATTGCTCGATTTACTGCATTTCTGTGCAAAACATGCAAAAGCGTTTGTGTTTGGATAGCGATATTTCCGTAATCGAGCCTCGAAATCGGAAACGGTTTTAAAAATCTATCATTCAATTTTTAAGAGCTTTCTAAGACTGAAAACGAAAATACTCTGCGAGGTTTGGTTCTCGAAATATTCGCATCCAAAGTCAAATTACTGTATTTCGATGCAACCCTAAAAAGGGCTTTGGATAACGATATTTCCGCAACCAAGCCTTGTAAGAGGTTGCAGTTTTCAGTTTCGTATAGAAAATTAACAGGCCTTTCCGCCGATATGAATAAAAAAATTTTGCAAGCTTCGGTTCTCGAAATATTCACATCACAAATGATATTTCTTTGTTTTTTTCGGTCCAACCTTAAAAAGTGTCGATGGCGATATTTCCACAACAAAGCCTCGTAAGGGGTTGTGGTTTGCAGTGGCGAATAGCAAATTCCCAGAGCTTTCCAGCGATGTAAAAATTTTGACAAAATTTTTTCAATGATTTTTGAACTTTTTTTCAACTTTTAAAAAATGTTTCCAAATCCCATCGAGCTATACATCAAAAGACAGGTTTTTTCAAACTCTATCCGGACGTCTAAACCAAAAGCGTGTGGAAGGTCTGGTTCTCGAAATATTTTCATCCAAAGTGATTGCTCGATTTACTGCATTTCTGTGCAAAACATGCAAAAGCGTTTGTGTTTGGATAGCGATATTTCCGTAATCGAGCCTCGAAATCGGAAACGGTTTTAAAAATCCATTGTTAAATTTTTAAGAGCTTTCTAAAACTGAAAACGAAAATACTCTGCGAGGTTTGGTTCTCGAAATATTCGCATCCAAAGTCAAATTACTGTATTTCGATGCAACCCTAAAAAGGGCTTTGGATAACGATATTTCCGCAACCAAGCCTTGTAAGAGGTTGCAGTTTTCAGTTTCGTATAGAAAATTAACAGGCCTTTCCGCCGATATGAATAAAAAAATTTTGCAAGCTTCGGTTCTCGAAATATTCACATCAGAAATGATATTTCTTTGTTTTTTTCGGTCCAACCTTAAAAAGTGTCGATGGCGATATTTCCACAACAAAGCCTCGTAAGGGGTTGTGGTTTGCAGTGGCGAATAGAAAATTCCCAGAGCTTTCCAGCGATGTAAAAATTTTGACAAAATTTTTTCAATGATTTTTGAAAAAAATCATGGACTACCCCCTTGCCACTTTTTTTCAACTTTTAAAAAATGTTTCCAAATCCCATCGAGCTATACATCAAAAGACAGGTTTTTTCAAACTCTATCCGGACGTCTAAACCAAAAGCGTGTGGAAGGTCTGGTTCTCGAAATATTTTCATCCAAAGTGATTGCTCGATTTACTGCATTTCTGTGCAAAACATGCAAAAGCGTTTGTGTTTGGATAGCGATATTTCCGTAATCGAGCCTCGAAATCGGAAACGGTTTTAAAAATCCATTGTTAAATTTTTAAGAGCTTTCTAAAACTGAAAACGAAAATACTCTGCGAGGTTTGGTTCTCGAAATATTCGCATCCAAAGTCAAATTACTGTATTTCGATGCAACCCTAAAAAGGGCTTTGGATAACGATATTTCCGCAACCAAGCCTTGTAAGAGGTTGCAGTTTTCAGTTTCGTATAGAAAATTAACAGGCCTTTCCGCCGATATGAATAAAAAAATTTTGCAAGCTTCGGTTCTCGAAATATTCACATCAGAAATGATATTACTTTTTTTTTTTCGGTTCAACCTTAAAAAGTGTCGATGGCGATATTTCCACAACAAAGCCTCGTAAGGGGTTGTGGTTTGCAGTGGCGAATAGAAAATTCCCAGAGCTTTCCAGCGATGTAAAAATTTTGACAAAATTTTTTCAATGATTTTTGAAAAAAATCATGGACTACCCCCTTGCCACTTTTTTTCAACTTTTAAAAAATGTTTCCAAATCCCATCGAGCTATACATCAAAAGACAGGTTTTTTCAAACTCTATCCGGACGTCTAAACCAAAAGCGTGTGGAAGGTCTGGTTCTCGAAATATTTTCATCCAAAGTGATTGCTCGATTTACTGCATTTCTGTGCAACACATGCAAAAGCGTTTGTCTAAACCAAAGGCGTGTGGAAGGTCTGGTTCTCGAAATATTTTCATCCAAAGTGATTGCTCGATTTACTGCATTTCTGTGCAAAACATGCAAAAGCGTTTGTGTTTGGATAGCGATATTTCCGTAATCGAGCCTCGAAATCGGAAACGGTTTTAAAAATCCATTGTTAAATTTTTAAGAGCTTTCTAAAACTGAAAACGAAAATACTCTGCGAGGTTTGGTTCTCGAAATATTCGCATCCAAAGTCAAATTACTGTATTTCGATGCAACCCTAAAAAGGGCTTTGGATAACGATATTTCCGCAACCAAGCCTTGTAAGAGGTTGCAGTTTTCAGTTTCGTATAGAAAATTAACAGGCCTTTCCGCCGATATGAATAAAAAAATTTTGCAAGCTTCGGTTCTCGAAATATTCACATCAGAAATGATATTTCTTTGTTTTTTTCGGTCCAACCTTAAAAAGTGTCGATGGCGATATTTCCACAACAAAGCCTCGTAAGGGGTTGTGGTTTGCAGTGGCGAATAGCAAATTCCCAGAGCTTTCCAGCGATGTAAAAATTTTGACAAACATTTTTTCAATGATTTTTGAAAAAAATCATGGACTACCCCCTTGCCACTTTTTTTCAACTTTTAAAAAATGTTTCCAAATCCCATCGAGCTATACATCAAAAGACAGGTTTTTTCAAACTCTATCCGGACGTCTAAACCAAAAGCGTGTGGAAGGTCTGGTTCTCGAAATATTTTCATCCAAAGTGATTGCTCGATTTACTGCATTTCTGTGCAAAACATGCAAAAGCGTTTGTGTTTGGATAGCGATATTTCCGTAATCGAGCCTCGAAATCGGAAACGGTTTTAAAAATCTATCATTCAATTTTTAAGAGCTTTCTAAGACTGAAAACGAAAATACTCTGCGAGGTTTGGTTCTCGAAATATTCGCATCCAAAGTCAAATTACTGTATTTCGATGCAACCCTAAAAAGGGCTTTGGATAACGATATTTCCGCAACCAAGCCTTGTAAGAGGTTGCAGTTTTCAGTTTCGTATAGAAAATTAACAGGCCTTTCCGCCGATATGAATAAAAAAATTTTGCAAGCTTCGGTTCTCGAAATATTCACATCAGAAATTATATTTCTTTGTTTTTTTCGGTCCAACCTTAAAAAGTGTCGATGGCGATATTTCCACAACAAAGCCTCGTAAGGGGTTGTGGTTTGCAGTGGCGAATAGCAAATTCCCAGAGCTTTCCAGCGATGTAAAAATTTTGACAAAATTTTTTCAATGATTTTTGAAAAAAATCATGGACTACCCCCTTGCCACTTTTTTTCAACTTTTAAAAAATGTTTCCAAATCCCATCGAGCTATACATCAAAAGACAGGTTTTTTCAAACTCTATCCGGACGTCTAAACCAAAAGCGTGTGGAAGGTCTGGTTCTCGAAATATTTTCATCCAAAGTGATTGCTCGATTTACTGCATTTCTGTGCAAAACATGCAAAAGCGTTTGTCTAAACCAAAGGCGTGTGGAAGGTCTGGTTCTCGAAATATTTTCATCCAAAGTGATTGCTCGATTTACTGCGTTTCTGTGCAAAACATGCAAAAGCGTTTGTGTTTGGATAGCGATATTTCCGTAATCGAGCCTCGAAATCGGAAACGGTTTTAAAAATCCATTGTTAAATTTTTAAGAGCTTTCTAAAACTGAAAACAAAAATACTCTGCGAGGTTTGGTTCTCGAAATATTCGCATCCAAAGTCAAATTACTGTATTTCGATGCAACCCTAAAAAGGGCTTTGGATAACGATATTTCCGCAACCAAGCCTTGTAAGAGGTTGCAGTTTTCAGTTTCGTATAGAAAATTAACAGGCCTTTCCGCCGATATGAATAAAAAAATTTTGCAAGCTTCGGTTCTCGAAATATTCACATCAGAAATTATATTTCTTTGTTTTTTTCGGTCCAACCTTAAAAAGTGTCGATGGCGATATTTCCACAACAAAGCCTCGTAAGGGGTTGTGGTTTGCAGTGGCGAATAGCAAATTCCCAGAGCTTTCCAGCGATGTAAAAATTTTGACAAAATTTTTTCAATGATTTTTGAAAAAAATCATGGACTACCCCCTTGCCACTTTTTTTCAACTTTTAAAAAATGTTTCCAAATCCCATCGAGCTATACATCAAAAGACAGGTTTTTTCAAACTCTATCCGGACGTCTAAACCAAAAGCGTGTGGAAGGTCTGGTTCTCGAAATATTTTCATCCAAAGTGATTGCTCGATTTACTGCATTTCTGTGCAAAACATGCAAAAGCGTTTGTCTAAACCAAAGGCGTGTGGAAGGTCTGGTTCTCGAAATATTTTCATCCAAAGTGATTGCTCGATTTACTGCATTTCTGTGCAAAACATGCAAAAGCGTTTGTGTTTGGATAGCGATATTTCCGTAATCGAGCCTCGAAATCGGAAACGGTTTTAAAAATCCATTGTTAAATTTTTAAGAGCTTTCTAAAACTGAAAACAAAAATACTCTGCGAGGTTTGGTTCTCGAAATATTCGCATCCAAAGTCAAATTACTGTATTTCGATGCAACCCTAAAAAGGGCTTTGGATAACGATATTTCCGCAACCAAGCCTTGTAAGAGGTTGCAGTTTTCAGTTTCGTATAGAAAATTAACAGGCCTTTCCGCCGATATGAATAAAAAAATTTTGCAAGCTTCGGTTCTCGAAATATTCACATCAGAAATTATATTTCTTTGTTTTTTTCGGTCCAACCTTAAAAAGTGTCGATGGCGATATTTCCACAACAAAGCCTCGTAAGGGGTTGTGGTTTGCAGTGGCGAATAGCAAATTCCCAGAGCTTTCCAGCGATGTAAAAATTTTGACAAAATTTTTTCAATGATTTTTGAAAAAAATCATGGACTACCCCCTTGCCACTTTTTTTCAACTTTTAAAAAATGTTTCCAAATCCCATCGAGCTATACATCAAAAGACAGGTTTTTTCAAACTCTATCCGGACGTCTAAACCAAAAGCGTGTGGAAGGTCTGGTTCTCGAAATATTTTCATCCAAAGTGATTGCTCGATTTACTGCATTTCTGTGCAAAACATGCAAAAGCGTTTGTCTAAACCAAAGGCGTGTGGAAGGTCTGGTTCTCGAAATATTTTCATCCAAAGTGATTGCTCGATTTACTGCATTTCTGTGCAAAACATGCAAAAGCGTTTGTGTTTGGATAGCGATATTTCCGTAATCGAGCCTCGAAATCGGAAACGGTTTTAAAAATCCATTGTTAAATTTTTAAGAGCTTTCTAAAACTGAAAACGAAAATACTCTGCGAGGTTTGGTTCTCGAAATATTCGCATCCAAAGTCAAATTACTGTATTTCGATGCAACCCTAAAAAGGGCTTTGGATAACGATATTTCCGCAACCAAGCCTTGTAAGAGGTTGCAGTTTTCAGTTTCGTATAGAAAACTAACAGGCCTTTCCGCCGATATGAATAAAAAAATTTTGCAAGCTTCGGTTCTCGAAATATTCACATCAGAAATGATATTTCTTTGTTTTTTTCGGTCCAACCTTAAAAAGTGTCGATGGCGATATTTCCACAACAAAGCCTCGTAAGGGGTTGTGGTTTGCAGTGGCGAATAGCAAATTCCCAGAGCTTTCCAGCGATGTAAAAATTTTGACAAAAATTTTTTCAATGATTTTTGAAAAAAATCATGGACTACCCCCTTGCCACTTTTTTTCAACTTTTAAAAAATGTTTCCAAATCCCATCGAGCTATACATCAAAAGACAGGTTTTTTCAAACTCTATCCGGACGTCTAAACCAAAAGCGTGTGGAAGGTCTGGTTCTCGAAATATTTTCATCCAAAGTGATTGCTCGATTTACTGCATTTCTGTGCAAAACATGCAAAAGCGTTTGTCTAAACCAAAGGCGTGTGGAAGGTCTGGTTCTCGAAATATTTTCATCCAAAGTGATTGCTCGATTTACTGCATTTCTGTGCAAAACATGCAAAAGCGTTTGTGTTTGGATAGCGATATTTCCGTAATCGAGCCTCGAAATCGGAAACGGTTTTAAAAATCTATCATTCAATTTTTAAGAGCTTTCTAAGACTGAAAACGAAAATACTCTGCGAGGTTTGGTTCTCGAAATATTCGCATCCAAAGTCAAATTACTGTATTTCGATGCAACCCTAAAAAGGGCTTTGGATAACGATATTTCCGCAACCAAGCCTTGTAAGAGGTTGCAGTTTTCAGTTTCGTATAGAAAATTAACAGGCCTTTCCGCCGATATGAATAAAAAAATTTTGCAAGCTTCGGTTCTCGAAATATTCACATCAGAAATTATATTTCTTTGTTTTTTTCGGTCCAACCTTAAAAAGTGTCGATGGCGATATTTCCACAACAAAGCCTCTTAAGGGGTTGTGGTTTGCAGTGGCGAATAGCAAATTCCCAGAGCTTTCCAGCGATGTAAAAATTTTGACAAAATTTTTTCAATGATTTTTGAAAAAAATCATGGACTACCCCCTTGCCACTTTTTTTCAACTTTTAAAAAATGTTTCCAAATCCCATCGAGCTATACATCAAAAGACAGGTTTTTTCAAACTCTATCCGGACGTCTAAACCAAAAGCGTGTGGAAGGTCTGGTTCTCGAAATATTTTCATCCAAAGTGATTGCTCGATTTACTGCATTTCTGTGCAAAACATGCAAAAGCGTTTGTCTAAACCAAAGGCGTGTGGAAGGTCTGGTTCTCGAAATATTTTCATCCAAAGTGATTGCTCGATTTACTGCATTTCTGTGCAAAACATGCAAAAGCGTTTGTGTTTGGATAGTGATATTTCCGTAATCGACCATCGAAATCGGAAACGGTTTTAAAAATCCATTGTTAAATTTTTAAGAGCTTTCTAAAACTGAAAACAAAAATACTCTGCGAGGTTTGGTTCTCGAAATATTCAGATCAGAAATGATATTTCTTTGTTTTTTTCGGTCCAACCTTAAAAAGTGTCGATGGCGATATTTCCACAACAAAGCCTCGTAAGGGGTTGCGGTTTGCAGTGGCGAATAGCAAATTCCCAGAGCTTTCCAGCGATGTAAAAATTTTGACAAAAATGTTTTCAATGATTTTTGAAAAAAATCATGGACTACCCCCTTGCCACTTTTTTTCAACTTTTAAAAAATGTTTCCAAATCCCATCGAGCTATACATCAAAAGACAGGGTTTTTCAAACTCTATCCGGACGTCTAAACCAAAAGCGTGTGGAAGGTCTGGTTCTCGAAATATTTTCATCCAAAGTGATTGCTCGATTTACTGCATTTCTGTGCAAAACATGCAAAAGCGTTTGTGTTTGGATAGCGATATTTCCGTAATCGAGCCTCGAAATCGGAAACGGTTTTAAAAATCCATTGTTAAATTTTTAAGAGCTTTCTAAAACCGAAAACGAAAATACTCTGCGAGGTTTGGTTCTCGAAATATTCGCATCCAAAGTCAAATTACTGTATTTCGATGCAACCCTAAAAAGGGCTTTGGATAACGATATTTCCGCAACCAAGCCTTGTAAGAGGTTGCAGTTTTCAGTTTCGTATAGAAAATTAACAGGCCTTTCCGCCGATATGAATAAAAAAATTTTGCAAGCTTCGGTTCTCGAAATATTCAGATCAGAAATGATATTTCTTTGTTTTTTTCGGTCCAACCTTAAAAAGTGTCGATGGCGATATTTCCACAACAAAGCCTCGTAAGGGGTTGTGGTTTGCAGTGGCGAATAGCAAATTCCCAGAGCTTTCCAGCGATGTAAAAATTTTGACAAAATTTTTTCAATGATTTTTGAAAAAAATCATGGACTACCCCCTTGCCACTTTTTTTCAACTTTTAAAAAATGTTTCCAAATCCCATCGAGCTATACATCAAAAGACAGGGTTTTTCAAACTCTATCCGGACGTCTAAACCAAAAGCGTGTGGAAGGTCTGGTTCTCGAAATATTTTCATCCAAAGTGATTGCTCGATTTACTGCATTTCTGTGCAAAACATGCAAAAGCGTTTGTGTTTGGATAGCGATATTTCCGTAATCGAGCCTCGAAATCGGAAACGGTTTTAAAAATCCATTGTTAAATTTTTAAGAGCTTTCTAAAACCGAAAACGAAAATACTCTGCGAGGTTTGGTTCTCGAAATATTCGCATCCAAAGTCAAATTACTGTATTTCGATGCAACCCTAAAAAGGGCTTTGGATAACGATATTTCCGCAACCAAGCCTTGTAAGAGGTTGCAGTTTTCAGTTTCGTATAGAAAATTAACAGGCCTTTCCGCCGATATGAATAAAAAAATTTTGCAAGCTTCGGTTCTCGAAATATTCAGATCAGAAATGATATTTCTTTGTTTTTTTCGGTCCAACCTTAAAAAGTGTCGATGGCGATATTTCCACAACAAAGCCTCGTAAGGGGTTGTGGTTTGCAGTGGCGAATAGCAAATTCCCAGAGCTTTCCAGCGATGTAAAAATTTTGACAAAATTTTTTCAATGATTTTTGAAAAAAATCATGGACTACCCCCTTGCCACTTTTTTTCAACTTTTAAAAAATGTTTCCAAATCCCATCGAGCTATACATCAAAAGAAAGGTTTTTTCAAACTCTATCCGGACGTCTAAACCAAAAGCGTGTGGAAGGTCTTCTTCTCGAAATATTTTCATCCAAATTGATTGCTCGATTTACTGCATTTCTGTGCAAAACATGCAAAAGCGTTTGTGTTTGGATAGCGATATTTCCGTAATCGAGCCTCGAAATCGGAAACGGTTTTAAAAATCCATTGTTAAATTTTTAAGAGCTTTCTAAAACTGAAAACGAAAATACTCTGCGAGGTTTGGTTCTCGAAATATTCGCATCCAAAGTCAAATTACTGTATTTCGATGCAACCCTAAAAAGGGCTTTGGATAACGATATTTCCGCAACCAAGCCTTGTAAGAGGTTGCAGTTTTCAGTTTCGTATAGAAAATTAACAGGCCTTTCCGCCGATATGAATAAAAAAATTTTGCAAGCTTTGGTTCTCGAAATATTCACATCAGAAATGATATTTCTTTGTTTTTTTCGGTCCAACCTTAAAAAGTGTCGATGGCGATATTTCCACAACAAAGCCTCGTAAGGGGTTGTGGTTTGCAGTGGCGAATAGCAAATTCCCAGAGCTTTCCAGCGATGTAAAAATTTTGACAAACATTTTTTCAATGATTTTTGAAAAAAATCATGGACTACCCCCTTGCCACTTTTTTTCAACTTTTAAAAAATGTTTCCAAATCCCATCGAGCTATACATCAAAAGACAGGTTTTTTCAAACTCTATCCGGACGTCTAAACCAAAAGCGTGTGGAAGGTCTGGTTCTCGAAATATTTTCATCCAAAGTGATTGCTCGATTTACTGAATTTCTGTGCAAAACATGCAAAAGCGTTTGTGTTTGGATAGCGATATTTCCGTAATCGAGCCTCGAAATCGGAAACGGTTTTAAAAATCCATTGTTAAATTTTTAAGAGCTTTCTAAAACTGAAAACGAAAATACTCTGCGAGGTTTGGTTCTCGAAATATTCGCATCCAAAGTCAAATTACTGTATTTCGATGCAACCCTAAAAAGGGCTTTGGATAACGATATTTCCGCAACCAAGCCTTGTAAGAGGTTGCAGTTTTCAGTTTCGTATAGAAAATTAACAGGCCTTTCCGCCGATATGAATAAAAAAATTTTGCAAGCTTCGGTTCTCGAAATATTCACATCAGAAATGATATTTCTTTGTTTTTTTCGGTCCAACCTTAAAAAGTGTCGATGGCGATATTTCCACAACAAAGCCTCGTAAGGGGTTGTGGTTTGCAGTGGCGAATAGCAAATTCCCAGAGCTTTCCAGCGATGTAAAAATTTTGACAAAATTTTTTCAATGATTTTTGAAAAAAATCATGGACTACCCCCTTGCCACTTTTTTTCAACTTTTAAAAAATGTTTCCAAATCCCATCGAGCTATACATCAAAAGACAGGTTTTTTCAAACTCTATCCGGACGTCTAAACCAAAAGCGTGTGGAAGGTCTGGTTCTCGAAATATTTTCATCCAAAGTGATTGCTCGATTTACTGCATTTCTGTGCAAAACATGCAAAAGCGTTTGTCTAAACCAAAGGCGTGTGGAAGGTCTGGTTCTCGAAATATTTTCATCCAAAGTGATTGCTCGATTTACTGCATTTCTGTGCAAAACATGCAAAAGCGTTTGTGTTTGGATAGCGATATTTCCGTAATCGAGCCTCGAAATCGGAAACGGTTTTAAAAATCCATTGTTAAATTTTTAAGAGCTTTCTAAAACTGAAAACGAAAATACTCTGCGAGGTTTGGTTCTCGAAATATTCGCATCCAAAGTCAAATTACTGTATTTCGATGCAACCCTAAAAAGGGCTTTGGATAACGATATTTCCGCAACCAAGCCTTGTAAGAGGTTGCAGTTTTCAGTTTCGTATAGAAAATTAACAGGCCTTTCCGCCGATATGAATAAAAAAATTTTGCAAGCTTCGGTTCTCGAAATATTCAGATCAGAAATGATATTTCTTTGTTTTTTTCGGTCCAACCTTAAAAAGTGTCGATGGCGATATTTCCACAACAAAGCCTCGTAAGGGGTTGCGGTTTGCAGTGGCGAAAAGCAAATTCCCAGAGCTTTCCAGCGATGTAAAAATTTTGGCAAAAATGTTTTCAATGATTTTTGAAAAAAATCATGGACTACCCCCTTGCCACTTTTTTTCAACTTTTAAAAAATGTTTCCAAATCCCATCGAGCTATACATCAAAAGACAGGGTTTTTCAAACTCTATCCGGACGTCTAAACCAAAAGCGTGTGGAAGGTCTGGTTCTCGAAATATTTTCATCCAAAGTGATTGCTCGATTTACTGCATTTCTGTGCAAAACATGCAAAAGCGTTTGTGTTTGGATAGCGATATTTCCGTAATCGAGCCTCGAAATCGGAAACGGTTTTAAAAATCCATTGTTAAATTTTTAAGAGCTTTCTAAAACTGAAAACGAAAATACTCTGCGAGGTTTGGTTCTCGAAATATTCGCATCCAAAGTCAAATTACTGTATTTCGATGCAACCCTAAAAAGGGCTTTGGATAACGATATTTCCGCAACCAAGCCTTGTAAGAGGTTGCAGTTTTCAGTTTCGTATAGAAAATTAACAGGCCTTTCCGCCGATATGAATAAAAAAATTTTGCAAGCTTCGGTTCTCGAAATATTCACATCACAAATGATATTTCTTTGTTTTTTTCGGTCCAACCTTAAAAAGTGTCGATGGCGATATTTCCACAACAAAGCCTCGTAAGGGGTTGTGGTTTGCAGTGGCGAATAGCAAATTCCCAGAGCTTTCCAGCGATGTAAAAATTTTGACAAAATTTTTTCAATGATTTTTGAACTTTTTTTCAACTTTTAAAAAATGTTTCCAAATCCCATCGAGCTATACATCAAAAGACAGGTTTTTTCAAACTCTATCCGGACGTCTAAACCAAAAGCGTGTGGAAGGTCTGGTTCTCGAAATATTTTCATCCAAAGTGATTGCTCGATTTACTGCATTTCTGTGCAAAACATGCAAAAGCGTTTGTGTTTGGATAGCGATATTTCCGTAATCGAGCCTCGAAATCGGAAACGGTTTTAAAAATCCATTGTTAAATTTTTAAGAGCTTTCTAAAACTGAAAACGAAAATACTCTGCGAGGTTTGGTTCTCGAAATATTCGCATCCAAAGTCAAATTACTGTATTTCGATGCAACCCTAAAAAGGGCTTTGGATAACGATATTTCCGCAACCAAGCCTTGTAAGAGGTTGCAGTTTTCAGTTTCGTATAGAAAATTAACAGGCCTTTCCGCCGATATGAATAAAAAAATTTTGCAAGCTTCGGTTCTCGAAATATTCACATCAGAAATGATATTTCTTTGTTTTTTTCGGTCCAACCTTAAAAAGTGTCGATGGCGATATTTCCACAACAAAGCCTCGTAAGGGGTTGTGGTTTGCAGTGGCGAATAGAAAATTCCCAGAGCTTTCCAGCGATGTAAAAATTTTGACAAAATTTTTTCAATGATTTTTGAAAAAAATCATGGACTACCCCCTTGCCACTTTTTTTCAACTTTTAAAAAATGTTTCCAAATCCCATCGAGCTATACATCAAAAGACAGGTTTTTTCAAACTCTATCCGGACGTCTAAACCAAAAGCGTGTGGAAGGTCTGGTTCTCGAAATATTTTCATCCAAAGTGATTGCTCGATTTACTGCATTTCTGTGCAAAACATGCAAAAGCGTTTGTGTTTGGATAGCGATATTTCCGTAATCGAGCCTCGAAATCGGAAACGGTTTTAAAAATCCATTGTTAAATTTTTAAGAGCTTTCTAAAACTGAAAACGAAAATACTCTGCGAGGTTTGGTTCTCGAAATATTCGCATCCAAAGTCAAATTACTGTATTTCGATGCAACCCTAAAAAGGGCTTTGGATAACGATATTTCCGCAACCAAGCCTTGTAAGAGGTTGCAGTTTTCAGTTTCGTATAGAAAATTAACAGGCCTTTCCGCCGATATGAATAAAAAAATTTTGCAAGCTTCGGTTCTCGAAATATTCACATCAGAAATGATATTTCTTTGTTTTTTTCGGTCCAACCTTAAAAAGTGTCGATGGCGATATTTCCACAACAAAGCCTCGTAAGGGGTTGTGGTTTGCAGTGGCGAATAGCAAATTCCCAGAGCTTTCCAGCGATGTAAAAATTTTGACAAAATTTTTTCAATGATTTTTGAAAAAAATCATGGACTACCCCCTTGCCACTTTTTTTCAACTTTTAAAAAATGTTTCCAAATCCCATCGAGCTATACATCAAAAGACAGGTTTTTTCAAACTCTATCCGGACGTCTAAACCAAAAGCGTGTGGAAGGTCTGGTTCTCGAAATATTTTCATCCAAAGTGATTGCTCGATTTACTGCATTTCTGTGCAAAACATGCAAAAGCGTTTGTCTAAACCAAAGGCGTGTGGAAGGTCTGGTTCTCGAAATATTTTCATCCAAAGTGATTGCTCGATTTACTGCATTTCTGTGCAAAACATGCAAAAGCGTTTGTGTTTGGATAGCGATATTTCCGTAATCGAGCCTCGACATCGGAAACGGTTTTAAAAATCCATTGTTAAATTTTTAAGAGCTTTCTAAAACTGAAAACGAAAATACTCTGCGAGGTTTGGTTCTCGAAATATTCGCATCCAAAGTCAAATTACTGTATTTCGATGCAACCCTAAAAAGGGCTTTGGATAACGATATTTCCGCAACCAAGCCTTGTAAGAGGTTGCAGTTTTCAGTTTCGTATAGAAAATTAACAGGCCTTTCCGCCGATATGAATAAAAAAATTTTGCAAGCTTCGGTTCTCGAAATATTCACATCAGAAATGATATTTCTTTGTTTTTTTCGGTCCAACCTTAAAAAGTGTCGATGGCGATATTTCCACAACAAAGCCTCGTAAGGGGTTGTGGTTTGCAGTGGCGAATAGAAAATTCCCAGAGCTTTCCAGCGATGTAAAAATTTTGACAAAATTTTTTCAATGATTTTTGAAAAAAATCATGGACTACCCCCTTGCCACTTTTTTTCAACTTTTAAAAAATGTTTCCAAATCCCATCGAGCTATACATCAAAAGACAGGTTTTTTCAAACTCTATCCGGACGTCTAAACCAAAAGCGTGTGGAAGGTCTGGTTCTCGAAATATTTTCATCCAAAGTGATTGCTCGATTTACTGCATTTCTGTGCAAAACATGCAAAAGCGTTTGTGTTTGGATAGCGATATTTCCGTAATGGAGCCTCGAAATCGGAAACGGTTTTAAAAATCCATTGTTAAATTTTTAAGAGCTTTCTAAAACTGAAAACGAAAATACTCTGCGAGGTTTGGTTCTCGAAATATTCGCATCCAAAGTCAAATTACTGTATTTCGATGCAACCCTAAAAAGGGCTTTGGATAACGATATTTCCGCAACCAAGCCTTGTAAGAGGTTGCAGTTTTCAGTTTCGTATAGAAAATTAACAGGCCTTTCCGCCGATATGAATAAAAAAATTTTGCAAGCTTCGGTTCTCGAAATATTCACATCAGAAATGATATTTCTTTGTTTTTTTCGGTCCAACCTTAAAAAGTGTCGATGGCGATATTTCCACAACAAAGCCTCGTAAGGGGTTGTGGTTTGCAGTGGCGAATAGCAAATTCCCAGAGCTTTCCAGCGATGTAAAAATTTTGACAAAATTTTTTCAATGATTTTTGAAAAAAATCATGGACTACCCCCTTGCCACTTTTTTTCAACTTTTAAAAAATGTTTCCAAATCCCATCGAGCTATACATCAAAAGACAGGTTTTTTCAAACTCTATCCGGACGTCTAAACCAAAAGCGTGTGGAAGGTCTGGTTCTCGAAATATTTTCATCCAAAGTGATTGCTCGATTTACTGCATTTCTGTGCAAAACATGCAAAAGCGTTTGTCTAAACCAAAGGCGTGTGGAAGGTCTGGTTCTCGAAATATTTTCATCCAAAGTGATTGCTCGATTTACTGCATTTCTGTGCAAAACATGCAAAAGCGTTTGTGTTTGGATAGCGATATTTCCGTAATCGAGCCTCGACATCGGAAACGGTTTTAAAAATCCATTGTTAAATTTTTAAGAGCTTTCTAAAACTGAAAACGAAAATACTCTGCGAGGTTTGGTTCTCGAAATATTCGCATCCAAAGTCAAATTACTGTATTTCGATGCAACCCTAAAAAGGGCTTTGGATAACGATATTTCCGCAACCAAGCCTTGTAAGAGGTTGCAGTTTTCAGTTTCGTATAGAAAATTAACAGGCCTTTCCGCCGATATGAATAAAAAAATTTTGCAAGCTTCGGTTCTCGAAATATTCACATCAGAAATGATATTTCTTTGTTTTTTTCGGTCCAACCTTAAAAAGTGTCGATGGCGATATTTCCACAACAAAGCCTCGTAAGGGGTTGTGGTTTGCAGTGGCGAATAGCAAATTCCCAGAGCTTTCCAGCGATGTAAAAATTTTGACAAAAATTTTTTCAATGATTTTTGAAAAAAATCATGGACTACCCCCTTGCCACTTTTTTTCAACTTTTAAAAAATGTTTCCAAATCCCATCGAGCTATACATCAAAAGACAGGTTTTTTCAAACTCTATCCGGACGTCTAAACCAAAAGCGTGTGGAAGGTCTGGTTCTCGAAATATTTTCATCCAAAGTGATTGCTCGATTTACTGCATTTCTGTGCAAAACATGCAAAAGCGTTTGTGTTTGGATAGCGATATTTCCGTAATCGAGCCTCGAAATCGGAAACGGTTTTAAAAATCCATTGTTAAATTTTTAAGAGCTTTCTAAAACTGAAAACGAAAATACTCTGCGAGGTTTGGTTCTCGAAATATTCGCATCCAAAGTCAAATTACTGTATTTCGATGCAACCCTAAAAAGGGCTTTGGATAACGATATTTCCGCAACCAAGCCTTGTAAGAGGTTGCAGTTTTCAGTTTCGTATAGAAAATTAACAGGCCTTTCCGCCGATATGAATAAAAAAATTTTGCAAGCTTCGGTTCTCGAAATATTCACATCAGAAATGATATTTCTTTGTTTTTTTCGGTCCAACCTTAAAAAGTGTCGATGGCGATATTTCCACAACAAAGCCTCGTAAGGGGTTGTGGTTTGCAGTGGCGAATAGCAAATTCCCAGAGCTTTCCAGCGATGTAAAAATTTTGACAAAATTTTTTCAATGATTTTTGAAAAAAATCATGGACTACCCCCTTGCCACTTTTTTTCAACTTTTAAAAAATGTTTCCAAATCCCATCGAGCTATACATCAAAAGACAGGTTTTTTCAAACTCTATCCGGACGTCTAAACCAAAAGCGTGTGGAAGGTCTGGTTCTCGAAATATTTTCATCCAAAGTGATTGCTCGATTTACTGCATTTCTGTGCAAAACATGCAAAAGCGTTTGTCTAAACCAAAGGCGTGTGGAAGGTCTGGTTCTCGAAATATTTTCATCCAAAGTGATTGCTCGATTTACTGCATTTCTGTGCAAAACATGCAAAAGCGTTTGTGTTTGGATAGCGATATTTCCGTAATCGAGCCTCGACATCGGAAACGGTTTTAAAAATCCATTGTTAAATTTTTAAGAGCTTTCTAAAACTGAAAACGAAAATACTCTGCGAGGTTTGGTTCTCGAAATATTCGCATCCAAAGTCAAATTACTGTATTTCGATGCAACCCTAAAAAGGGCTTTGGATAACGATATTTCCGTAACCAAGCCTTGTAAGAGGTTGCAGTTTTCAGTTTCGTATAGAAAATTAACAGGCCTTTCCGCCGATATGAATAAAAAAAATTTTCAAGCTTCGGTTCTCGAAATATTCACATCAGAAATGATATTTCTTTGTTTTTTTCGGTCCAACCTTAAAAAGTGTCGATGGCGATATTTCCACAACAAAGCCTCGTAAGGGGTTGTGGTTTGCAGTGGCGAATAGAAAATTCCCAGAGCTTTCCAGCGATGTAAAAATTTTGACAAAATTTTTTCAATGATTTTTGAAAAAAATCATGGACTACCCCCTTGCCACTTTTTTTCAACTTTTAAAAAATGTTTCCAAATCCCATCGAGCTATACATCAAAAGACAGGTTTTTTCAAACTCTATCCGGACGTCTAAACCAAAAGCGTGTGGAAGGTCTGGTTCTCGAAATATTTTCATCCAAAGTGATTGCTCGATTTACTGCATTTCTGTGCAAAACATGCAAAAGCGTTTGTGTTTGGATAGCGATATTTCCGTAATCGAGCCTCGAAATCGGAAACGGTTTTAAAAATCCATTGTTAAATTTTTAAGAGCTTTCTAAAACTGAAAACGAAAATACTCTGCGAGGTTTGGTTCTCGAAATATTCGCATCCAAAGTCAAATTACTGTATTTCGATGCAACCCTAAAAAGGGCTTTGGATAACGATATTTCCGCAACCAAGCCTTGTAAGAGGTTGCAGTTTTCAGTTTCGTATAGAAAATTAACAGGCCTTTCCGCCGATATGAATAAAAAAATTTTGCAAGCTTCGGTTCTCGAAATATTCACATCAGAAATGATATTTCTTTGTTTTTTTCGGTCCAACCTTAAAAAGTGTCGATGGCGATATTTCCACAACAAAGCCTCGTAAGGGGTTGTGGTTTGCAGTGGCGAATAGCAAATTCCCAGAGCTTTCCAGCGATGTAAAAATTTTGACAAAATTTTTTCAATGATTTTTGAAAAAAATCATGGACTACCCCCTTGCCACTTTTTTTCAACTTTTAAAAAATGTTTCCAAATCCCATCGAGCTATACATCAAAAGACAGGTTTTTTCAAACTCTATCCGGACGTCTAAACCAAAAGCGTGTGGAAGGTCTGGTTCTCGAAATATTTTCATCCAAAGTGATTGCTCGATTTACTGCATTTCTGTGCAAAACATGCAAAAGCGTTTGTCTAAACCAAAGGCGTGTGGAAGGTCTGGTTCTCGAAATATTTTCATCCAAAGTGATTGCTCGATTTACTGCATTTCTGTGCAAAACATGCAAAAGCGTTTGTGTTTGGATAGCGATATTTCCGTAATCGAGCCTCGACATCGGAAACGGTTTTAAAAATCCATTGTTAAATTTTTAAGAGCTTTCTAAAACTGAAAACGAAAATACTCTGCGAGGTTTGGTTCTCGAAATATTCGCATCCAAAGTCAAATTACTGTATTTCGATGCAACCCTAAAAAGGGCTTTGGATAACGATATTTCCGCAACCAAGCCTTGTAAGAGGTTGCAGTTTTCAGTTTCGTATAGAAAATTAACAGGCCTTTCCGCCGATATGAATAAAAAAATTTTGCAAGCTTCGGTTCTCGAAATATTCACATCAGAAATGATATTTCTTTGTTTTTTTCGGTCCAACCTTAAAAAGTGTCGATGGCGATATTTCCACAACAAAGCCTCGTAAGGGGTTGTGGTTTGCAGTGGCGAATAGCAAATTCCCAGAGCTTTCCAGCGATGTAAAAATTTTGACAAAAATTTTTTCAATGATTTTTGAAAAAAATCATGGACTACCCCCTTGCCACTTTTTTTCAACTTTTAAAAAATGTTTCCAAATCCCATCGAGCTATACATCAAAAGACAGGTTTTTTCAAACTCTATCCGGACGTCTAAACCAAAAGCGTGTGGAAGGTCTGGTTCTCGAAATATTTTCATCCAAAGTGATTGCTCGATTTACTGCATTTCTGTGCAAAACATGCAAAAGCGTTTGTCTAAACCAAAGGCGTGTGGAAGGTCTGGTTCTCGAAAATTTTTTAATCAAAAGTGATTGCTCGATTTACTGCATTTCTGTGCAAAACATAAAAGCGTTTGTGTTTGGATAGCGATATTTCCGTAATCGAGCCTCGAAATCGGAAACGGTTTTAAAAATCCATTGTTAAATTTTTAAGAGCTTTCTAAAACTGAAAACGAAAATACTCTGCGAGGTTTGGTTCTCGAAATATTCGCATCCAAAGTCAAATTACTGTATTTCGATGCAACCCTAAAAAGGGCTTTGGATAACGATATTTCCGCAACCAAGCCTTGTAAGAGGTTGCAGTTTTCAGTTTCGTATAGAAAATTAACAGGCCTTTCCGCCGATATGAATAAAAAAATTTTGCAAGCTTCGGTTCTCGAAATATTCAGATCAGAAATGATATTTCTTTGTTTTTTTCGGTCCAACCTTAAAAAGTGTCGATGGCGATATTTCCACAACAAAGCCTCGTAAGGGGTTGCGGTTTGCAGTGGCGAATAGCAAATTCCCAGAGCTTTTCAGCGATGTAAAAATTTTGACAAAATTTTTTTCAATGATTTTGGAAAAAATTATGGACTACCCCCTTGCCACTTTTTTCAACTTTTAAAAAATGTTTCCAAATCCCATCGAGCTATACATCAAAAGACAGTTTTTTTCAAACTCTATCCGGACGTCTAAACCAAAAGCGTGTGGAAGGTCTGGTTCTCGAAATATTTTCATCCAAAGTGATTGCTCGATTTACTGCATTTCTGTGCAAAACATGCAAAAGCGTTTGTGTTTGGATAGCGATATTTCCGTAATCGAGCCTCGAAATCGGAAACGGTTTTAAAAATCCATTGTTAAATTTTTAAGAGCTTTCTAAAACTGAAAACGAAAATACTCTGCGAGGTTTGGTTCTCGAAATATTCGCATCCAAAGTCAAATTACTGTATTTCGATGCAACCCTAAAAAGGGCTTTGGATAACGATATTTCCGCAACCAAGCCTTGTAAGAGGTTGCAGTTTTCAGTTTCGTATAGAAAAAAATTTTGCAAGCTTCGGTTCTCGAAATATTCACATCAGAAATGATATTTCTTTGTTTTTTTCGGTCCAACCTTAAAAAGTGTCGATGGCGATATTTCCACAACAAAGCCTCGTAAGGGGTTGTGGTTTGCAGTGGCGAATAGCAAATTCCCAGAGCTTTCCAGCGATGTAAAAATTTTGACAAAAATTTTTTCAATGATTTTTGAAAAAAATCATGGACTACCCCCTTGCCACTTTTTTTCAACTTTTAAAAAATGTTTCCAAATCCCATCGAGCTATACATCAAAAGACAGGTTTTTTCAAACTCTATCCGGACGTCTAAACCAAAAGCGTGTGGAAGGTCTGGTTCTCGAAATATTTTCATCCAAAGTGATTGCTCGATTTACTGCATTTCTGTGCAAAACATGCAAAAGCGTTTGTCTTTGGATAGCGATATTTCCGTAATCGAGCCTCGAAATCGGAAACGGTTTTAAAAATCCATTGTTAAATTTTTCTTTCTAAAACTGAAAACGAAAATACTCTGCGAGGTTTGGTTCTCGAAATATTCGCATCCAAAGTCAAATTACTGTATTTCGATGCAACCCTAAAAAGGGCTTTGGATAACGATATTTCCGCAACCAAGCCTTGTAAGAGGTTGCAGTTTTCAGTTTCGTATAGAAAATTAACAGGCCTTTCCGCCGATATGAATAAAAAAATTTTGCAAGCTTCGGTTCTCGAAATATTCACATCAGAAATGATATTTCTTTGTTTTTTTCGGTCCAACCTTAAAAAGTGTCGATGGCGATATTTCCACAACAAAGCCTCGTAAGGGGTTTTGGTTTGCAGTGGCGAATAGCAAATTCC
Source organism: Leucozona laternaria (assembly GCA_932273885.2). Taxonomy (NCBI): domain Eukaryota; kingdom Metazoa; phylum Arthropoda; class Insecta; order Diptera; family Syrphidae; genus Leucozona; species Leucozona laternaria. Next base: position 57,068,669 of record OW026367.1, on the reverse strand, counting down.
CAGAGCTTTCCAGCGATGTAAAAATTTTGACAAAAATGTTTTCAATGATTTTTGAAAAAAATCATGGACTACCCCCTTGCCACTTTTTTTCAACTTTTAAAAAATGTTTCCAAATCCCATCGAGCTATACATCAAAAGACAGGTTTTTTCAAACTCTATCCGGACGTCTAAACCAAAAGCGTGTGGAAGGTCTGGTTCTCGAAATATTTTCATCCAAAGTGATTGCTCGATTTACTGCATTTCTGTGCAAAACATGCAAAAGTGTTTGTGTTTGGATAGCGATATTTCCGTAATCGAGCCTCGAAATCGGAAACGGTTTTAAAAATCCATTGTTAAATTTTTAAGAGCTTTCTAAAACTGAAAACAAAAATACTCTGCGAGGTTTGGTTCTCGAAATATTCGCATCCAAAGTCAAATTACTGTATTTCGATGCAACCCTAAAAAGGGCTTTGGATAACGATATTTCCGCAACCAAGCCTTGTAAGAGGTTGCAGTTTTCAGTTTCGTATAGAAAATTAACAGGCCTTTCCGCCGATATGAATAAAAAAATTTTGCAAGCTTCGGTTCTCGAAATATTCACATCAGAAATGATATTTCTTTGTTTTTTTCGGTCCAACCTTAAAAAGTGTCGATGGCGATATTTCCACAACAAAGCCTCGTAAGGGGTTGCGGTTTGCAGTGGCGAATAGCAAATTCCCAGAGCTTTCCAGCGATGTAAAAATTTTGACAAAAATTTTTTCAATGATTTTTGAAAAAAATCATGGACTACCCCCTTGCCACTTTTTTTCAACTTTTAAAAAATGTTTCCAAATCCCATCGAGCTATACATCAAAAGACAGGCTTTTTCAAACTCTATCCGGACGTCTAAACCAAAAGCGTGTGGAAGGTCTGGTTCTCGAAATATTTTCATCCAAAGTGATTGCTCGATTTACTGCATTTCTGTGCAAAACATGCAAAAGCGTTTGTCTAAACCAAAGGCGTGTGGAAGGTCTGGTTCTCGAAAATTTTTTAATCAAAAGTGATTGCTCGATTTACTGCATTTCTGTGCAAAACATAAAAGCGTTTGTGTTTGGATAGCGATATTTCCGTAATCGAGCCTCGAAATCGGAAACGGTTTTAAAAATCCATTGTTAAATTTTTAAGAGCTTTCTAAAACTGAAAACGAAAATACTCTGCGAGGTTTGGTTCTCGAAATATTCGCATCCAAAGTCAAATTACTGTATTTCGATGCAACCCTAAAAAGGGCTTTGGATAACGATATTTCCGCAACCAAGCCTTGTAAGAGGTTGCAGTTTTCAGTTTCGTATAGAAAAAAATTTTGCAAGCTTCGGTTCTCGAAATATTCACATCAGAAATGATATTTCTTTGTTTTTTTCGGTCCAACCTTAAAAAGTGTCGATGGCGATATTTCCACAACAAAGCCTCGTAAGGGGTTGTAGTTTGCAGTGGCGAATAGCAAATTCCCAGAGCTTTCCAGCGATGTAAAAATTTTGACAAAATTTTTTTCAATGATTTTTGAAAAAAATCATGGACTACCCCCTTGCCACTTTTTTTCAACTTTTAAAAAATGTTTCCAAATCCCATCGAGCTATACATCAAAAGACAGGTTTTTTCAAACTCTATCCGGACGTCTAAACCAAAAGCGTGTGGAAGGTCTGGTTCTCGAAATATTTTCATCCAAAGTGATTGCTCGATTTACTGCATTTCTGTGCAAAACATGCAAAAGCGTTTGTGTTTGGATAGCGATATTTCCGTAATCGAGCCTCGAAATCGGAAACGGTTTTAAAAATCCATTGTTAAATTTTTAAGAGCTTTCTAAAACTGAAAACGAAAATACTCTGCGAGGTTTGGTTCTCGAAATATTCGCATCCAAAGTCAAATTACTGTATTTCGATGCAACCCTAAAAAGGGCTTTGGATAACGATATTTCCGCAACCAAGCCTTGTAAGAGGTTGCAGTTTTCAGTTTCGTATAGAAAAAAATTTTGCAAGCTTCGGTTCTCGAAATATTCACATCAGAAATGATATTTCTTTGTTTTTTTCGGTCCAACCTTAAAAAGTGTCGATGGCGATATTTCCACAACAAAGCCTCGTAAGGGGTTGTGGTTTGCAGTGGCGAATAGCAAATTCCCAGAGCTTTCCAGCGATGTAAAAATTTTGACAAAAATTTTTTCAATGATTTTTGAAAAAAATCATGGACTACCCCCTTGCCACTTTTTTTCAACTTTTAAAAAATGTTTCCAAATCCCATCGAGCTATACATCAAAAGACAGGTTTTTTCAAACTCTATCCGGACGTCTAAACCAAAAGCGTGTGGAAGGTCTGGTTCTCGAAATATTTTCATCCAAAGTGATTGCTCGATTTACTGCATTTCTGTGCAAAACATGCAAAAGCGTTTGTGTTTGGATAGCGATATTTCCGTAATCGAGCCTCGAAATCGGAAACGGTTTTAAAAATCCATTGTTAAATTTTTCTTTCTAAAACTGAAAACGAAAATACTCTGCGAGGTTTGGTTCTCGAAATATTCGCATCCAAAGTCAAATTACTGTATTTCGATGCAACCCTAAAAAGGGCTTTGGATAACGATATTTCCGCAACCAAGCCTTGTAAGAGGTTGCAGTTTTCAGTTTCGTATAGAAAATTAACAGGCCTTTCCGCCGATATGAATAAAAAAATTTTGCAAGCTTCGGTTCTCGAAATATTCACATCAGAAATGATATTTCTTTGTTTTTTTCGGTCCAACCTTAAAAAGTGTCGATGGCGATATTTCCACAACAAAGCCTCGTAAGGGGTTTTGGTTTGCAGTGGCGAATAGCAAATTCCCAGAGCTTTCCAGCGATGTAAAAATTTTGACAAAAATGTTTTCAATGATTTTTGAAAAAAATCATGGACTACCCCCTTGCCACTTTTTTTCAACTTTTAAAAAATGTTTCCAAATCCCATCGAGCTATACATCAAAAGACAGGTTTTTTCAAACTCTATCCGGACGTCTAAACCAAAAGCGTGTGGAAGGTCTGGTTCTCGAAATATTTTCATCCAAAGTGATTGCTCGATTTACTGCATTTCTGTGCAAAACATGCAAAAGTGTTTGTGTTTGGATAGCGATATTTCCGTAATCGAGCCTCGAAATCGGAGCGATATTTCCGTAATCGAGCCTCGAAATCGGAAACGGTTTTAAAAATCCATTGTTAAATTTTTAAGAGCTTTCTAAAACTGAAAACAAAAATACTCTGCGAGGTTTGGTTCTCGAAATATTCGCATCCAAAGTCAAATTACTGTATTTCGATGCAACCCTAAAAAGGGCTTTGGATAACGATATTTCCGCAACCAAGCCTTGTAAGAGGTTGCAGTTTTCAGTTTCGTATAGAAAATTAACAGGCCTTTCCGCCGATATGAATAAAAAAATTTTGCAAGCTTCGGTTCTCGAAATATTCACATCAGAAATGATATTTCTTTGTTTTTTTCGGTCCAACCTTAAAAAGTGTCGATGGCGATATTTCCACAACAAAGCCTCGTAAGGGGTTGCGGTTTGCAGTGGCGAATAGCAAATTCCCAGAGCTTTCCAGCGATGTAAAAATTTTGACAAAAATTTTTTCAATGATTTTTGAAAAAAATCATGGACTACCCCCTTGCCACTTTTTTTCAACTTTTAAAAAATGTTTCCAAATCCCATCGAGCTATACATCAAAAGACAGGCTTTTTCAAACTCTATCCGGACGTCTAAACCAAAAGCGTGTGGAAGGTCTGGTTCTCGAAATATTTTCATCCAAAGTGATTGCTCGATTTACTGCATTTCTGTGCAAAACATGCAAAAGCGTTTGTCTAAACCAAAGGCGTGTGGAAGGTCTGGTTCTCGAAAATTTTTTAATCAAAAGTGATTGCTCGATTTACTGCATTTCTGTGCAAAACATAAAAGCGTTTGTGTTTGGATAGCGATATTTCCGTAATCGAGCCTCGAAATCGGAAACGGTTTTAAAAATCCATTGTTAAATTTTTAAGAGCTTTCTAAAACTGAAAACGAAAATACTCTGCGAGGTTTGGTTCTCGAAATATTCGCATCCAAAGTCAAATTACTGTATTTCGATGCAACCCTAAAAAGGGCTTTGGATAACGATATTTCCGCAACCAAGCCTTGTAAGAGGTTGCAGTTTTCAGTTTCGTATAGAAAAAAATTTTGCAAGCTTCGGTTCTCGAAATATTCACATCAGAAATGATATTTCTTTGTTTTTTTCGGTCCAACCTTAAAAAGTGTCGATGGCGATATTTCCACAACAAAGCCTCGTAAGGGGTTGTGGTTTGCAGTGGCGAATAGCAAATTCCCAGAGCTTTCCAGCGATGTAAAAATTTTGACAAAATTTTTTTCAATGATTTTTGAAAAAAATCATGGACTACCCCCTTGCCACTTTTTTTCAACTTTTAAAAAATGTTTCCAAATCCCATCGAGCTATACATCAAAAGACAGGTTTTTTCAAACTCTATCCGGACGTCTAAACCAAAAGCGTGTGGAAGGTCTGGTTCTCGAAATATTTTCATCCAAAGTGATTGCTCGATTTACTGCATTTCTGTGCAAAACATGCAAAAGCGTTTGTGTTTGGATAGCGATATTTCCGTAATCGAGCCTCGAAATCGGAAACGGTTTTAAAAATCCATTGTTAAATTTTTAAGAGCTTTCTAAAACTGAAAACGAAAATACTCTGCGAGGTTTGGTTCTCGAAATATTCGCATCCAAAGTCAAATTACTGTATTTCGATGCAACCCTAAAAAGGGCTTTGGATAACGATATTTCCGCAACCAAGCCTTGTAAGAGGTTTCAGTTTTCAGTTTCGTATAGAAAATTAACAGGCCTTTCCGCCGATATGAATAAAAAAATTTTGCAAGCTTCGGTTCTCGAAATATTCACATCAGAAATGATATTTCTTTGTTTTTTTCGGTCCAACCTTAAAAAGTGTCGATGGCGATATTTCCACAACAAAGCCTCGTAAGGGGTTGTGGTTTGCAGTGGCGAATAGCAAATTCCCAGAGCTTTCCAGCGATGTAAAAATTTTGACAAAATTTTTTCAATGATTTTTGAAAAAAATCATGGACTCCCCTTGCCACTTTTTTTCAACTTTTAAAAAATGTTTCCAAATCCCATCGAGCTATACATCAAAAGACAGGTTTTTTCAAACTCTATCCGGACGTCTAAACCAAAAGCGTGTGGAAGGTCTGGTTCTCGAAATATTTTCATCCAAAGTGATTGCTCGATTTACTGCATTTCTGTGCAAAACATGCAAAAGCGTTTGTGTTTGGATAGCGATATTTCCGTAATCGAGCCTCGAAATCGGAAACGGTTTTAAAAATCCATTGTTAAATTTTTAAGAGCTTTCTAAAACTGAAAACGAAAATACTCTGCGAGGTTTGGTTCTCGAAATATTCGCATCCAAAGTCAAATTACTGTATTTCGATGCAACCCTAAAAAGGGCTTTGGATAACGATATTTCCGCAACCAAGCCTTGTAAGAGGTTGCAGTTTTCAGTTTCGTATAGAAAATTAACAGGCCTTTCCGCCGATATGAATAAAAAAATTTTGCAAGCTTCGGTTCTCGAAATATTCACATCAGAAATGATATTTCTTTGTTTTTTTCGGTCCAACCTTTAAAAGTGTCGATGGCGATATTTCCACAACAAAGCCTCGTAAGGGGTTGTAGTTTGCAGTGGCGAATAGCAAATTCCCAGAGCTTTCCAGCGATGTAAAAATTTTGACAAAAATTTTTTCAATGATTTTTGAAAAAAATCATGGACTACCCCCTTGCCACTTTTTTTCAACTTTTAAAAAATGTTTCCAAATCCCATCGAGCTATACATCAAAAGACAGGTTTTTTCAAACTCTATCCGGACGTCTAAACCAAAAGCGTGTGGAAGGTCTGGTTCTCGAAATATTTTCATCCAAAGTGATTGCTCGATTTACTGCATTTCTGTGCAAAACATGCAAAAGCGTTTGTGTTTGGATAGCGATATTTCCGTAATCGAGCCTCGAAATCGGAAACGGTTTTAAAAATCCATTGTTAAATTTTTAAGAGCTTTCTAAAACTGAAAACGAAAATACTCTGCGAGGTTTGGTTCTCGAAATATTCGCATCCAAAGTCAAATTACTGTATTTCGATGCAACCCTAAAAAGGGCTTTGGATAACGATATTTCCGCAACCAAGCCTTGTAAGAGGTTTCAGTTTTCAGTTTCGTATAGAAAATTAACAGGCCTTTCCGCCGATATGAATAAAAAAATTTTGCAAGCTTCGGTTCTCGAAATATTCACATCAGAAATGATATTTCTTTGTTTTTTTCGGTCCAACCTTAAAAAGTGTCGATGGCGATATTTCCACAACAAAGCCTCGTAAGGGGTTGTGGTTTGCAGTGGCGAATAGCAAATTCCCAGAGCTTTCCAGCGATGTAAAAATTTTGACAAAATTTTTTCAATGATTTTTGAAAAAAATCATGGACTACCCCCTTGCCACTTTTTTTCAACTTTTAAAAAATGTTTCCAAATCCCATCGAGCTATACATCAAAAGACAGGTTTTTTCAAACTCTATCCGGACGTCTAAACCAAAAGCGTGTGGAAGGTCTGGTTCTCGAAATATTTTCATCCAAAGTGATTGCTCGATTTACTGCATTTCTGTGCAAAACATGCAAAAGCGTTTGTGTTTGGATAGCGATATTTCCGTAATCGAGCCTCGAAATCGGAAACGGTTTTAAAAATCCATTGTTAAATTTTTAAGAGCTTTCTAAAACTGAAAACGAAAATACTCTGCGAGGTTTGGTTCTCGAAATATTCGCATCCAAAGTCAAATTACTGTATTTCGATGCAACCCTAAAAAGGGCTTTGGATAACGATATTTCCGCAACCAAGCCTTGTAAGAGGTTGCAGTTTTCAGTTTCGTATAGAAAATTAACAGGCCTTTCCGCCGATATGAATAAAAAAATTTTGCAAGCTTTGGTTCTCGAAATATTCACATCAGAAATGATATTTCTTTGTTTTTTTCGGTCCAACCTTTAAAAGTGTCGATGGCGATATTTCCACAACAAAGCCTCGTAAGGGGTTGTAGTTTGCAGTGGCGAATAGCAAATTCCCAGAGCTTTCCAGCGATGTAAAAATTTTGACAAAAATTTTTTCAATGATTTTTGAAAAAAATCATGGACTACCCCCTTGCCACTTTTTTTCAACTTTTAAAAAATGTTTCCAAATCCCATCGAGCTATACATCAAAAGACAGGTTTTTTCAAACTCTATCCGGACGTCTAAACCAAAAGCGTGTGGAAGGTCTGGTTCTCGAAATATTTTCATCCAAAGTGATTGCTCGATTTACTGCATTTCTGTGCAAAACATGCAAAAGCGTTTGTGTTTGGATAGCGATATTTCCGTAATCGAGCCTCGAAATCGGAAACGGTTTTAAAAATCCATTGTTAAATTTTTAAGAGCTTTCTAAAACTGAAAACGAAAATACTCTGCGAGGTTTGGTTCTCGAAATATTCGCATCCAAAGTCAAATTACTGTATTTCGATGCAACCCTAAAAAGGGCTTTGGATAACGATATTTCCGCAACCAAGCCTTGTAAGAGGTTTCAGTTTTCAGTTTCGTATAGAAAATTAACAGGCCTTTCCGCCGATATGAATAAAAAAATTTTGCAAGCTTCGGTTCTCGAAATATTCACATCAGAAATGATATTTCTTTGTTTTTTTCGGTCCAACCTTAAAAAGTGTCGATGGCGATATTTCCACAACAAAGCCTCGTAAGGGGTTGTGGTTTGCAGTGGCGAATAGCAAATTCCCAGAGCTTTCCAGCGATGTAAAAATTTTGACAAAATTTTTTCAATGATTTTTGAAAAAAATCATGGACTCCCCTTGCCACTTTTTTTCAACTTTTAAAAAATGTTTCCAAATCCCATCGAGCTATACATCAAAAGACAGGTTTTTTCAAACTCTATCCGGACGTCTAAACCAAAAGCGTGTGGAAGGTCTGGTTCTCGAAATATTTTCATCCAAAGTGATTGCTCGATTTACTGCATTTCTGTGCAAAACATGCAAAAGCGTTTGTGTTTGGATAGCGATATTTCCGTAATCGAGCCTCGAAATCGGAAACGGTTTTAAAAATCCATTGTTAAATTTTTAAGAGCTTTCTAAAACTGAAAACGAAAATACTCTGCGAGGTTTGGTTCTCGAAATATTCGATATTCGTCTAAACCAAAGGCGTGTGGAAGGTCTGGTTCTCGAAATATTTTCATCCAAAGTGATTGCTCGATTTACTGCATTTCTGTGCAAAACATGCAAAAGCGTTTGTGTTTGGATAGCGATATTTCCGTAATCGAGCCTCGAAATCGGAAACGGTTTTAAAAATCCATTGTTAAATTTTTAAGAGCTTTCTAAAACTGAAAACGAAAATACTCTGCGAGGTTTGGTTCTCGAAATATTCGCATCCAAAGTCAAATTACTGTATTTCGATGCAACCCTAAAAAGGGCTTTGGATAACGATATTTCCGCAACCAAGCCTTGTAAGAGGTTTCAGTTTTCAGTTTCGTATAGAAAATTAACAGGCCTTTCCGCCGATATGAATAAAAAAATTTTGCAAGCTTCGGTTCTCGAAATATTCACATCAGAAATGATATTTCTTTGTTTTTTTCGGTCCAACCTTAAAAAGTGTCGATGGCGATATTTCCACAACAAAGCCTCGTAAGGGGTTGTGGTTTGCAGTGGCGAATAGCAAATTCCCAGAGCTTTCCAGCGATGTAAAAATTTTGACAAAATTTTTTCAATGATTTTTGAAAAAAATCATGGACTACCCCCTTGCCACTTTTTTTCAACTTTTAAAAAATGTTTCCAAATCCCATCGAGCTATACATCAAAAGACAGGTTTTTTCAAACTCTATCCGGACGTCTAAACCAAAAGCGTGTGGAAGGTCTGGTTCTCGAAATATTTTCATCCAAAGTGATTGCTCGATTTACTGCATTTCTGTGCAAAACATGCAAAAGCGTTTGTGTTTGGATAGCGATATTTCCGTAATCGAGCCTCGAAATCGGAAACGGTTTTAAAAATCCATTGTTAAATTTTTAAGAGCTTTCTAAAACTGAAAACGAAAATACTCTGCGAGGTTTGGTTCTCGAAATATTCGCATCCAAAGTCAAATTACTGTATTTCGATGCAACCCTAAAAAGGGCTTTGGATAACGATATTTCCGCAACCAAGCCTTGTAAGAGGTTGCAGTTTTCAGTTTCGTATAGAAAATTAACAGGCCTTTCCGCCGATATGAATAAAAAAATTTTGCAAGCTTTGGTTCTCGAAATATTCACATCAGAAATGATATTTCTTTGTTTTTTTCGGTCCAACCTTTAAAAGTGTCGATGGCGATATTTCCACAACAAAGCCTCGTAAGGGGTTGTAGTTTGCAGTGGCGAATAGCAAATTCCCAGAGCTTTCCAGCGATGTAAAAATTTTGACAAAAATTTTTTCAATGATTTTTGAAAAAAATCATGGACTACCCCCTTGCCACTTTTTTTCAACTTTTAAAAAATGTTTCCAAATCCCATCGAGCTATACATCAAAAGACAGGTTTTTTCAAACTCTATCCGGACGTCTAAACCAAAAGCGTGTGGAAGGTCTGGTTCTCGAAATATTTTCATCCAAAGTGATTGCTCGATTTACTGCATTTCTGTGCAAAACATGCAAAAGCGTTTGTGTTTGGATAGCGATATTTCCGTAATCGAGCCTCGAAATCGGAAACGGTTTTAAAAATCCATTGTTAAATTTTTAAGAGCTTTCTAAAACTGAAAACGAAAATACTCTGCGAGGTTTGGTTCTCGAAATATTCGCATCCAAAGTCAAATTACTGTATTTCGATGCAACCCTAAAAAGGGCTTTGGATAACGATATTTCCGCAACCAAGCCTTGTAAGAGGTTTCAGTTTTCAGTTTCGTATAGAAAATTAACAGGCCTTTCCGCCGATATGAATAAAAAAATTTTGCAAGCTTCGGTTCTCGAAATATTCACATCAGAAATGATATTTCTTTGTTTTTTTCGGTCCAACCTTAAAAAGTGTCGATGGCGATATTTCCACAACAAAGCCTCGTAAGGGGTTGTGGTTTGCAGTGGCGAATAGCAAATTCCCAGAGCTTTCCAGCGATGTAAAAATTTTGACAAAATTTTTTCAATGATTTTTGAAAAAAATCATGGACTCCCCTTGCCACTTTTTTTCAACTTTTAAAAAATGTTTCCAAATCCCATCGAGCTATACATCAAAAGACAGGTTTTTTCAAACTCTATCCGGACGTCTAAACCAAAAGCGTGTGGAAGGTCTGGTTCTCGAAATATTTTCATCCAAAGTGATTGCTCGATTTACTGCATTTCTGTGCAAAACATGCAAAAGCGTTTGTGTTTGGATAGCGATATTTCCGTAATCGAGCCTCGAAATCGGAAACGGTTTTAAAAATCCATTGTTAAATTTTTAAGAGCTTTCTAAAACTGAAAACGAAAATACTCTGCGAGGTTTGGTTCTCGAAATATTCGCATCCAAAGTCAAATTACTGTATTTCGATGCAACCCTAAAAAGGGCTTTGGATAACGATATTTCCGCAACCAAGCCTTGTAAGAGGTTGCAGTTTTCAGTTTCGTATAGAAAATTAACAGGCCTTTCCGCCGCTATGAATAAAAAAATTTTGCAAGCTTTGGTTCTCGAAATATTCACATCAGAAATGATATTTCTTTGTTTTTTTCGGTCCAACCTTAAAAAGTGTCGATGGCGATATTTCCACAACAAAGCCTCGTAAGGGGTTGTGGTTTGCAGTGGCGAATAGCAAATTCCCAGAGCTTTCCAGCGATGTAAAAATTTTGACAAAATTTTTTCAATGATTTTTGAAAAAAATCATGGACTACCCCCTTGCCACTTTTTTTCAACTTTTAAAAAATGTTTCCAAGTCCCATCGAGCTATACATCAAAAGACAGGTTTTTTCAAACTCTATCCGGACGTCTAAACCAAAAGCGTGTGGAAGGTCTGGTTCTCGAAATATTTTCATCCAAAGTGATTGCTCGATTTACTGCATTTCTGTGCAAAACATGCAAAAGCGTTTGTGTTTGGATAGCGATATTTCCGTAATCGAGCCTCGAAATCGGAAACGGTTTTAAAAATCCATTGTTAAATTTTTAAGAGCTTTCTAAAACTGAAAACGAAAATACTCTGCGAGGTTTGGTTCTCGAAATATTCGCATCCAAAGTCAAATTACTGTATTTCGATGCAACCCTAAAAAGGGCTTTGGATAACGATATTTCCGCAACCAAGCCTTGTAAGAGGTTGCAGTTTTCAGTTTCGTATAGAAAATTAACAGGCCTTTCCGCCGATATGAATAAAAAAATTTTGCAAGCTTCGGTTCTCGAAATATTCACATCAGAAATGATATTACTTTTTTTTTCGGTCCAACCTTAAAAAGTGTCGATGGCGATATTTCCACAACAAAGCCTCGTAAGGGGTTGCGGTTTGCAGTGGCGAATAGCAAATTCCCAGAGCTTTCCAGCGATGTAAAAATTTTGACAACAATTTTTTCAATGATTTTTGAAAAAAATCATGGACTACCCCCTTGCCACTTTTTTTCAACTTTTAAAAAATGTTTCCAAATCCCATCGAGCTATACATCAAAAGACAGGTTTTTTCAAACTCTATCCGGACGTCTAAACCAAAAGCGTGTGGAAGGTCTGGTTCTCGAAATATTTTCATCCAAAGTGATTGCTCGATTTACTGCATTTCTGTGCAAAACATGCAAAAGCGTTTGTGTTTGGATAGCGATATTTCCGTAATCGAGCCTCGAAATCGGAAACGGTTTTAAAAATCCATTGTTAAATTTTTAAGAGCTTTCTAAAACTGAAAACGAAAATACTCTGCGAGGTTTGGTTCTCGAAATATTCGCATCCAAAGTCAAATTACTGTATTTCGATGCAACCCTAAAAAGGGCTTTGGATAACGATATTTCCGCAACCAAGCCTTGTAAGAGGTTGCAGTTTTCAGTTTCGTATAGAAAATTAACAGGCCTTTCCGCCGATATGAATAAAAAAATTTTGCAAGCTTCGGTTCTCGAAATATTCACATCAGAAATGATATTTCTTTGTTTTTTTCGGTCCAACCTTAAAAAGTGTCGATGGCGATATTTCCACAACAAAGCCTCGTAAGGGGTTGTGGTTTGCAGTGGCGAATAGCAAATTCCCAGAGCTTTCCAGCGATGTAAAAATTTTGACAAAATTTTTTCAATGATTTTTGAAAAAAATCATGGACTACCCCCTTGCCACTTTTTTTCAACTTTTAAAAAATGTTTCCAAATCCCATCGAGCTATACATCAAAAGACAGGTTTTTTCAAACTCTATCCGGACGTCTAAACCAAAAGCGTGTGGAAGGTCTGGTTCTCGAAATATTTTCATCCAAAGTGATTGCTCGATTTACTGCATTTCTGTGCAAAACATGCAAAAGCGTTTGTGTTTGGATAGCGATATTTCCGTAATCGAGCCTCGAAATCGGAAACGGTTTTAAAAATCCATTGTTAAATTTTTAAGAGCTTTCTAAAACTGAAAACGAAAATACTCTGCGAGGTTTGGTTCTCGAAATATTCGCATCCAAAGTCAAATTACTGTATTTCGATGCAACCCTAAAAAGGGCTTTGGATAACGATATTTCCGCAACCAAGCCTTGTAAGAGGTTGCAGTTTTCAGTTTCGTATAGAAAATTAACAGGCCTTTCCGCCGATATGAATAACAAAATTTTGCAAGCTTCGGTTCTCGAAATATTCACATCAGAAATGATATTTCGTTGTTTTTTTCGGTCCAACCTTAAAAAGTGTCGATGGCGATATTTCCACAACAAAGCCTCGTAAGGGGTTGTGGTTTGCAGTGGCGAATAGCAAATTCCCAGAGCTTTCCAGCGATGAAAAAATTTTGACAAAAATTTTTTCAATGATTTTTGAAAAAAATCATGGTCTACCCCCTTGCCACGTTTTTTCAACTTTTAAAAAATGTTTCCAAATCCCACCGAGCTATACATCAAAAGACAGGTTTTTTCAAACTCTATCCGGACGTCTAAACCAAAAGCGTGTGGAAGGTCTGGTTCTCGAAATATTTTCATCCAAAGTGATTGCTCGATTTACTGCATTTCTGTGCAAAACATGCAAAAGCGTTTGTGTTTGGATAGCGATATTTCCGTAATCGAGCCTCGAAATCGGAAACGGTTTTAAAAATCCATTGTTAAATTTTTAAGAGCTTTCTAAAACTGAAAACGAAAATACTCTGCGAGGTTTGGTTCTCGAAATATTCGATATTCGTCTAAACCAAAGGCGTGTGGAAGGTCTGGTTCTCGAAATATTTTCATCCAAAGTGATTGCTCGATTTACTGCATTTCTGTGCAAAACATGCAAAAGCGTTTGTGTTTGGATAGCGATATTTCCGTAATCGAGCCTCGAAATCGGAAACGGTTTTAAAAATCCATTGTTAAATTTTTAAGAGCTTTCTAAAACTGAAAACGAAAATACTCTGCGAGGTTTGGTTCTCGAAATATTCGCATCCAAAGTCAAATTACTGTATTTCGATGCAACCCTAAAAAGGGCTTTGGATAACGATATTTCCGCAATCAAGCCTTGTAAGAGGTTGCAGTTTTCAGTTTCGTATAGAAAATTAACAGGCCTTTCCGCCGATATGAATAAAAAAATTTTGCAAGCTTCGGTTCTCGAAATATTCACATCAGAAATGATATTTCTTTGTTTTTTTCGGTCCAACCTTAAAAAGTGTCGATGGCGATATTTCCACAACAAAGCCTCGTAAGGGGTTGTGGTTTGCAGTGGCGAATAGCAAATTCCCAGAGCTTTCCAGCGATGTAAAAATTTTGACAAAATTTTTTCAATGATTTTTGAAAAAAATCATGGACTACCCCCTTGCCACTTTTTTTCAACTTTTAAAAAATGTTTCCAAATCCCATCGAGCTATACATCAAAAGACAGGTTTTTTCAAACTCTATCCGGACGTCTAAACCAAAAGCGTGTGGAAGGTCTGGTTCTCGAAATATTTTCATCCAAAGTGATTGCTCGATTTACTGCATTTCTGTGCAAAACATGCAAAAGCGTTTGTGTTTGGATAGCGATATTTCCGTAATCGAGCCTCGAAATCGGAAACGGTTTTAAAAATCCATTGTTAAATTTTTAAGAGCTTTCTAAAACTGAAAACGAAAATACTCTGCGAGGTTTGGTTCTCGAAATATTCGCATCCAAAGTCAAATTACTGTATTTCGATGCAACCCTAAAAAGGGCTTTGGATAACGATATTTCCGCAATCAAGCCTTGTAAGAGGTTGCAGTTTTCAGTTTCGTATAGAAAATTAACAGGCCTTTCCGCCGATATGAATAAAAAAATTTTGCAAGCTTCGGTTCTCGAAATATTCACATCAGAAATGATATTTCTTTGTTTTTTTCGGTCCAACCTTAAAAAGTGTCGATGGCGATATTTCCACAACAAAGCCTCGTAAGGGGTTGTGGTTTGCAGTGGCGAATAGCAAATTCCCAGAGCTTTCCAGCGATGTAAAAATTTTGACAAACATTTTTTCAATGATTTTTGAAAAAAATCATGGGCTCAACTTTTAAAAAATGTTTCCAAATCCCATCGAGCTATACATCAAAAGACAGGTTTTTTCAAACTCTATCCGGACGTCTAAACCAAAAGCGTGTGGAAGGTCTGGTTCTCGAAATATTTTCATCCAAAGTGATTGCTCGATTTACTGCATTTCTGTGCAAAACATGCAAAAGCGTTTGTGTTTGGATAGCGATATTTCCGTAATCGAGCCTCGAAATCGGAAACGGTTTTAAAAATCCATTGTTAAATTTTTAAGAGCTTTCTAAAACTGAAAACGAAAATACTCTGCGAGGTTTGGTTCTCGAAATATTCGCATCCAAAGTCAAATTACTGTATTTCGATGCAACCCTAAAAAGGGCTTTGGATAACGATATTTCCGCAACCAAGCCTTGTAAGAGGTTGCAGTTTTCAGTTTCGTATAGAAAATTAACAGGCCTTTCCGCCGATATGAATAAAAAAATTTTGCAAGCTTCGGTTCTCGAAATATTCACATCAGAAATGATATTACTTTTTTTTTCGGTCCAACCTTAAAAAGTGTCGATGGCGATATTTCCACAACAAAGCCTCGTAAGGGGTTGCGGTTTGCAGTGGCGAATAGCAAATTCCCAGAGCTTTCCAGCGATGTAAAAATTTTGACAACAATTTTTTCAATGATTTTTGAAAACTTTTGCCACTTTTTTTCAACTTTTAAAAAATGTTTCCAAATCCCATCGAGCTATACATCAAAAGACAGGTTTTTTCAAACTCTATCCGGACGTCTAAACCAAAAGCGTGTGGAAGGTCTGGTTCTCGAAATATTTTCATCCAAAGTGATTGCTCGATTTACTGCATTTCTGTGCAAAACATGCAAAAGCGTTTGTGTTTGGATAGCGATATTTCCGTAATCGAGCCTCGAAATCGGAAACGGTTTTAAAAATCCATTGTTTAATTTTTAAGAGCTTTCTAAAACTGAAAACGAAAATACTCTGCGAGGTTTGGTTTTCGAAATATTCGCATCCAAAGTCAAATTACTGTATTTCGATGCAACCCTAAAAAGGGCTTTGGATAACGATATTTCCGCAACCAAGCCTTGTAAGAGGTTGCAGTTTTCAGTTTCGTATAGAAAATTAACAGGCCTTTCCGCCGATATGAATAAAAAAATTTTGCAAGCTTCGGTTCTCGAAATATTCACATCAGAAATGATATTTCTTTGTTTTTTTCGGTCCAACCTTAAAAGTGTCGATGGCGATATTTCCACAACAAAGCCTCGTAAGGGGTTGTGGTTTGCAGTGGCGAATAGCAAATTCCCAGAGCTTTCCAGCGATGTAAAAATTTTGACAAAAATGTTTTCAATGGATCTACCCCCTTGCCACTTTTTTTCAACTTTTAAAAAATGTTTCCAAATCCCATCGAGCTACACATCAAAAGACAGGTTTTTTCAAACTCTATCCGGACGTCTAAACCAAAAGCGTGTGGAAGGTCTGGTTCTCGAAATATTTTCATCCAAAGTGATTGCTCGATTTACTGCATTTCTGTGCAAAACATGCAAAAGCGTTTGTGTTTGGATAGCGATATTTCCGTAATCGAGCCTCGAAATCGGAAACGGTTTTAAAAATCCATTGTTAAATTTTTAAGAGCTTTCTAAAACTGAAAACGAAAATACTCTGCGAGGTTTGGTTCTCGAAATATTCGCATCCAAAGTCAAATTACTGTATTTCGATGCAACCCTAAAAAGGGCTTTGGATAACGTTATTTCCGCAACCAAGCCTTGTAAGAGGTTGCAGTTTTCAGTTTCGTATAGAAAATTAACAGGCCTTTCCGTCGATATAAATAAAAAAATTTTGCAAGCTTCGGTTCTCGAAATATTCACATCAGAAATGATATTTCTTTGTTTTTTTCGGTCCAACCTTAAAAAGTGTCGATGGGGATATTTCCACAACAAAGCCTCGTAAGGGGTTGTGGTTTGCAGTGGCGAATAGCAAATTCCCAGAGCTTTCCAGCGATGTAAAAATTTTGACAAAAATGTTTTCAATGATTTTTGAAAAAAATCATGGACTACCCCCTTGCCACTTTTTTTCAACTTTTAAAAAATGTTTCCAAATCCCATCGAGCTATACATCAAAAGACAGGTTTTTTCAAACTCTATCCGGACGTCTAAACCAAAGGCGTGTGGAAGGTCTGGTTCTCGAAATATTTTCATCCAAAGTGATTGCTCGATTTACTGCATTTCTGTGCAAAACATGCAAAAGCGTTTGTGTTTGGATAGCGATATTTCCGTAATCGAGCCTCGAAATCGGAAACGGTTTTAAAAATCCATTGTTAAATTTTTAAGAGCTTTCTAAAACTGAAAACGAAAATACTCTGCGAGGTTTGGTTCTCGAAATATTCGCATCCAAAGTCAAATTACTGTATTTCGATGCAACCCTAAAAAGGGCTTTGGATAACGATATTTCCGCAATCAAGCCTTGTAAGAGGTTGCAGTTTTCAGTTTCGTATAGAAAATTAACAGGCCTTTCCGCCGATATGAATAAAAAAATTTTGCAAGCTTCCGTTCTCGAAATATTCACATCAGAAATGATATTTCTTTGTTTTTTTCGGTCCAACCTTAAAAAGTGTCGATGGCGATATTTCCACAACAAAGCCTCGTAAGGGGTTGTGGTTTGCAGTGGCGAATAGCAAATTCCCAGAGCTTTCCAGCGATGTAAAAATTTTGACAAAATTTTTTCAATGATTTTTGAAAAAAATCATGGACTACCCCCTTGCCACTTTTTTTCAACTTTTAAAAAATGTTTCCAAATCCCATCGAGCTATACATCAAAAGACAGGTTTTTTCAAACTCTATCCGGACGTCTAAACCAAAAGCGTGTGGAAGGTCTGGTTCTCGAAATGTTTTCATCCAAAGTGATTGCTCGATTTACTGCATTTCTGTGCAAAACATGCAAAAGCGTTTGTGTTTGGATAGCGATATTTCCGTAATCGAGCCTCGAAATCGGAAACGGTTTTAAAAATCCATTGTTAAATTTTTAAGAGCTTTCTAAAACTGAAAACGAAAATACTCTGCGAGGTTTGGTTCTCGAAATATTCGCATCCAAAGTCAAATTACTGTATTTCGATGCAACCCTAAAAAGGGCTTTGGATAACGATATTTCCGCAACCAAGCCTTGTAAGAGGTTGCAGTTTTCAGTTTCGTATAGAAAACTAACAGGCCTTTCCGCCGATATGAATAAAAAAATTTTGCAAGCTTCGGTTCTCGAAATATTCACATCAGAAATGATATTTCTTTGTTTTTTTCGGTCCAACCTTAAAAAGTGTCGATGGGGATATTTCCACAACAAAGCCTCGTAAGGGGTTGCGGTTTGCAGTGGCGAATAGCAAATTCCCAGAGCTTTCCAGCGATGTAAAAATTTTGACAAACATTTTTTCAATGATTTTTGAAAAAAATCATGGGCTCAACTTTTAAAAAATGTTTCCAAATCCCATCGAGCTATACATCAAAAGACAGGTTTTTTCAAACTCTATCCGGACGTCTAAACCAAAAGCGTGTGGAAGGTCTGGTTCTCGAAATATTTTCATCCAAAGTGATTGCTCGATTTACTGCATTTCTGTGCAAAACATGCAAAAGCGTTTGTGTTTGGATAGCGATATTTCCGTAATCGAGCCTCGAAATCGGAAACGGTTTTAAAAATCCATTGTTAAATTTTTAAGGGCTTTCTAAAACTGAAAACGAAAATACTCTGCGAGGTTTGGTTCTCGAAATATTCGCATCCAAAGTCAAATTACTGTATTTCGATGCAACCCTAAAAAGGGCTTTGGATAACGATATTTCCGCAACCAAGCCTTGTAAGAGGTTGCAGTTTTCAGTTTCGTATAGAAAATTAACAGGCCTTTCCGCCGATATGAACAAAAAAATTTTGCAAGCTTCGGTTCTCGAAATATTCACATCAGGAATGATATTACTTTTTTTTTTCGGTCCAACCTTAAAAAGTGTCGATGGCGATATTTCCACAACAAAGCCTCGTAAGGGGTTGCGGTTTGCAGTGGCGAATAGCAAATTCCCAGAGCTTTCCAGCGATGTAAAAATTTTGACAACAATTTTTTCAATGATTTTTGAAAAAAATCATGGACTACCCCCTTGCCACTTTTTTTCAACTTTTAAAAAATGTTTCCAAATCCCATCGAGCTATACATCAAAAGACAGGTTTTTTCAAACTCTATCCGGACGTCTAAACCAAAAGCGTGTGGAAGGTCTGGTTCTCGAAATATTTTCATCCAAAGTGATTGCTCGATTTACTGCATTTCTGTGCAAAACATGCAAAAGCGTTTGTGTTTGGATAGCGATATTTCCGTAATCGAGCCTCGAAATCGGAAACGGTTTTAAAAATCCATTGTTTAATTTTTAAGAGCTTTCTAAAACTGAAAACGAAAATACTCTGCGAGGTTTGGTTCTCGAAATATTCGCATCCAAAGTCAAATTACTGTATTTCGATGCAACCCTAAAAAGGGCTTTGGATAACGATATTTCCGCAACCAAGCCTTGTAAGAGGTTGCAGTTTTCAGTTTCGTATAGAAAATTAACAGGCCTTTCCGGCGATATGAATAAAAAAATTTTGCAAGCTTCGGTTCTCGAAATATTCACATCAGAAATGATATTTCTTTGTTTTTTTCGGTCCAACCTTAAAAGTGTCGATGGCGATATTTCCACAACAAAGCCTCGTAAGGGGTTGTGGTTTGCAGTGGCGAATAGCAAATTCCCAGAGCTTTCCAGCGATGTAAAAATTTTGACAAACATTTTTTCAATGATTTTTGAAAAAAATCATGGGCTCAACTTTTAAAAAATGTTTCCAAATCCCATCGAGCTATACATCAAAAGACAGGTTTTTTCAAACTCTATCCGGACGTCTAAACCAAAAGCGTGTGGAAGGTCTGGTTCTCGAAATATTTTCATCCAAAGTGATTGCTCGATTTACTGCATTTCTGTGCAAAACATGCAAAAGCGTTTGTGTTTGGATAGCGATATTTCCGTAATCGAGCCTCGAAATCGGAAACGGTTTTAAAAATCCATTGTTAAATTTTTAAGAGCTTTCTAAAACTGAAAACGAAAATACTCTGCGAGGTTTGGTTCTCGAAATATTCGCATCCAAAGTCAAATTACTGTATTTCGATGCAACCCTAAAAAGGGCTTTGGATAACGATATTTCCGCAACCAAGCCTTGTAAGAGGTTGCAGTTTTCAGTTTCGTATAGAAAATTAACAGGCCTTTCCGCCGATATGAATAAAAAAATTTTGCAAGCTTCGGTTCTCGAAATATTCACATCAGGAATGATATTACTTTTTTTTTTCGGTCCAACCTTAAAAAGTGTCGATGGCGATATTTCCACAACAAAGCCTCGTAAGGGGTTGCGGTTTGCAGTGGCGAATAGCAAATTCCCAGAGCTTTCCAGCGATGTAAAAATTTTGACAAAATTTTTTCAATGATTTTTGAAAAAAATCATGGACTACCCCCTTGCCACTTTTTTTCAACTTTTAAAAAATGTTTCCAAATCCCATCGAGCTATACATCAAAAGACAGGTTTTTTCAAACTCTATCCGGACGTCTAAACCAAAAGCGTGTGGAAGGTCTGGTTCTCGAAATATTTTCATCCAAAGTGATTGCTCGATTTACTGCATTTCTGTGCAAAACATGCAAAAGCGTTTGTGTTTGGATAGCGATATTTCCGTAATCGAGCCTCGAAATCGGAAACGGTTTTAAAAATCCATTGTTTAATTTTTAAGAGCTTTCTAAAACTGAAAACGAAAATACTCTGCGAGGTTTGGTTCTCGAAATATTCGCATCCAAAGTCAAATTACTGTATTTCGATGCAACCCTAAAAAGGGCTTTGGATAACGATATTTCCGCAACCAAGCCTTGTAAGAGGTTGCAGTTTTCAGTTTCGTATAGAAAATTAACAGGCCTTTCCGTCGATATGAATAAAAAAATTTTGCAAGCTTCGGTTCTCGAAATATTCACATCAGAAATGATATTTCTTTGTTTTTTTCGGTCCAACCTTAAAAAGTGTCGATGGGGATATTTCCACAACAAAGCCTCGTAAGGGGTTGTGGTTTGCAGTGGCGAATAGCAAATTCCCAGAGCTTTCCAGCGATGAAAAAATTTTGACAAAAATGTTTTCAATGATTTTTGAAAAAAATCATGGACTACCCCCTTGCCACTTTTTTTCAACTTTTAAAAAATGTTTCCAAATCCCATCGAGCTACACATCAAAAGACAGGTTTTTTCAAACTCTATCCGGACGTCTAAACCAAAAGCGTGTGGAAGGTCTGGTTCTCGAAATATTTTCATCCAAAGTGATTGCTCGATTTACTGCATTTCTGTGCAAAACATGCAAAAGCGTTTGTGTTTGGATAGCGATATTTCCGTAATCGAGCCTCGAAATCGGAAACGGTTTTAAAAATCCATTGTTAAATTTTTAAGAGCTTTCTAAAACTGAAAACGAAAATACTCTGCTAGGTTTGGTTCTCGAAATATTCGCATCCAAAGTCAAATTACTGTATTTCGATGCAACCCTAAAAAGGGCTTTGGATAACGATATTTCCGCAACCAAGCCTTGTAAGAGGTTGCAGTTTTCAGTTTCGTATAGAAAATTAACAGGCCTTTCCGCCGATATGAATAAATAAATTTTGCAAGCTTCGGTTCTCGAAATATTCACATCAGAAATGATATTACTTTTTTTTTTTCGGTTCAACCTTAAAAAGTGTCGATGGCGATATTTCCACAACAAAGCCTCGTAAGGGGTTGCGGTTTGCAGTGGCGAATAGCAAATTCCCAGAGCTTTCCAGCGATGACAAAAATTTTTTCAATGATTTTTGAAAAAAATCATGGACTACCCCCTTGCCACTTTTTTTCAACTTTTAAAAAATGTTTCCAAATCCCATCGAGCTATACATCAAAAGACAGGTTTTTTCAAACTCTATCCGGACGTCTAAACCAAAAGCGTGTGGAAGGTCTGGTTCTCGAAATGTTTTCATCCAAAGTGATTGCTCGATTTACTGCATTTCTGTGCAAAACATGCAAAAGCGTTTGTGTTTGGATAGCGATATTTCCGTAATCGAGCCTCGAAATCGGAAACGGTTTTAAAAATCCATTGTTAAATTTTTAAGAGCTTTCTAAAACTGAAAACGAAAATACTCTGCGAGGTTTGGTTCTCGAAATATTCGCATCCAAAGTCAAATTACTGTATTTCGATGCATCCCTAAAAAGGGCTTTGGATAACGATATTTCCGCAACCAAGCCTTGTAAGAGGTTGCAGTTTTCAGTTTCGTATAGAAAATTAACAGGCCTTTCCGTCGATATGAATAAAAAAATTTTGCAAGCTTCGGTTCTCGAAATATTCACATCAGAAATGATATTACTTTTTTTTTTCGGTCCAACCTTAAAAAGTGTCGATGGCGATATTTCCACAACAAAGCCTCGTAAGGGGTTGCGGTTTGCAGTGGCGAATAGCAAATTCCCAGAGCTTTCCAACGATGTAAAAATTTTGACAAAAATTTTTTCAATGATTTTTGAAAAAAATCATGGACTACTACCCCCTTGCCACTTTTTTTCAACTTTTAAAAAATGTTTCCAAATCCCATCGAGCTATACATCAAAAGACAGGTTTTTTCAAACTCTATCCGGACGTCTAAACCAAAAGCGTGTGGAAGGTCTGGTTCTCGAAATATTTTCATCCAAAGTGATTGCTCGATTTACTGCATTTCTGTGCAAAACATGCAAAAGCGTTTGTGTTTGGATAGCGATATTTCCGTAATCGAGCCTCGAAATCGGAAACGGTTTTAAAAATCCATTGTTAAATTTTTAAGAGCTTTCTAAAACTGAAAACGAAAATACTCTGATAGGTTTGGTTCTCGAAATATTCGCATCCAAAGTCAAATTACTGTATTTCGATGCAACCCTAAAAAGGGCTTTGGATAACGATATTTCCGCAACCAAGCCTTGTAAGAGGTTGCAGTTTTCAGTTTCGTATAGAAAATTAACAGGCCTTTCCGCCGATATGAATATAAACATTTTGCAAGCTTCGGTTCTCCAACCTTAAAAAGTGTCGATGGCGATATTTCCACAACAAAGCCTCGTAAGGGGTTGTGGTTTGCAGTGGCGAATAGCAAATTCCCAGAGCTTTCCAGCGATGAAAAAATTTTGACAAAAATGTTTTCAATGATTTTTGAAAAAAATCATGGACTACCCCCTTGCCACTTTTTTTCAACTTTTAAAAAATGTTTCCAAATCCCATCGAGCTATACATGAAAAGACAGGTTTTTTCAAACTCTATCCGGACGTCTAAACCAAAGGCGTGTGGAAGGTCTGGTTCTCGAAATATTTTCATCCAAAGTGATTGCTCGATTTACTGCATTTCTGTGCAAAACATGCAAAAGCGTTTGTGTTTGGATAGCGATATTTCCGTAATCGAGCCTCGAAATCGGAAACGGTTTTAAAAATCCATTGTTAAATTTTTAAGAGCTTTCTAAAACTGAAAACGAAAATACTCTGCTAGGTTTGGTTCTCGAAATATTCGCATCCAAAGTCAAATTACTGTATTTCGATGCAACCCTAAAAAGGGCTTTGGATAACGATATTTCCGCAACCAAGCCTTGTAAGAGGTTGCAGTTTTCAGTTTCGTATAGAAAATTAACAGGCCTTTCCGCCGATATGAATATAAACATTTTGCAAGCTTCGGTTCTCCAACCTTAAAAAGTGTCGATGGCGATATTTCCACAACAAAGCCTCGTAAGGGGTTGTGGTTTGCAGTGGCGAATAGCAAATTCCCAGAGCTTTCCAGCGATGACAAAAATTTTTTCAATGATTTTTGAAAAAAATCATGGACTACCCCCTTGCCACTTTTTTTCAACTTTTAAAAAATGTTTCCAAATCCCATCGAGCTATACATCAAAAGACAGGTTTTTTCAAACTCTATCCGGACGTCTAAACCAAAAGCGTGTGGAAGGTCTGGTTCTCGAAATGTTTTCATCCAAAGTGATTGCTCGATTTACTGCATTTCTGTGCAAAACATGCAAAAGCGTTTGTGTTTGGATAGCGATATTTCCATCGGAAACGGTTTTAAAAATCCATTGTTAAATTTTTAAGAGCTTTCTAAAACTGAAAACGAAAATACTCTGCGAGGTTTGGTTCTCGAAATATTCGCATCCAAAGTCAAATTACTGTATTTCGATGCAACCCTAAAAAGGGCTTTGGATAACGATATTTCCGCAACCAAGCCTTGTAAGAGGTTGCAGTTTTCAGTTTCGTATAGAAAATTAACAGGCCTTTCCGCCGATATGAATAAAAAAATTTTGCAAGCTTCGGTTCTCGAAATATTCACATCAGAAATGATATTACTTTTTTTTTTCGGTCCAACCTTAAAAAGTGTCGATGGCGATATTTCCACAACAAAGCCTCGTAAGGGGTTGCGGTTTGCAGTGGCGAATAGCAAATTCCCAGAGCTTTCCAGCGATGTAAAAATTTTGCAAAAATTTTTTCAATGATTTTTGAAAAAAATCATGGACTACCCCCTTGCCACTTTTTTTCAACTTTTAAAAAATGTTTCCAAATCCCATCGAGCTATACATCAAAAGACAGGTTTTTTCAAACTCTATCCGGACGTCTAAACCAAAAGCGTGTGGAAGGTCTGGTTCTCGAAATATTTTCATCCAAAGTGATTGCTCGATTTACTGCATTTCTGTGCAAAACATGCAAAAGCGTTTGTGTTTGGATAGCGATATTTCCGTAATCGAGCCTCGAAATCGGAAACGGTTTTAAAAATCCATTGTTAAATTTTTAAGAGCTTTCTAAAACTGAAAACGAAAATACTCTGCGAGGTTTGGTTCTCGAAATATTCGCATCCAAAGTCAAATTACTGTATTTCGATGCAACCCTAAAAAGGGCTTTGGATAACGATATTTCCGCAACCAAGCCTTGTAAGAGGTTGCAGTTTTCAGTTTCGTATAGAAAATTAACAGGCCTTTCCGTCGATATGAATAAAAAAATTTTGCAAGCTTCGGTTCTCGAAATATTCACATCAGAAATGATATTTCTTTGTTTTTTTCGGTCCAACCTTAAAAAGTGTCGATGGGGATATTTCCACAACAAAGCCTCGTAAGGGGTTGTGGTTTGCAGTGGCGAATAGCAAATTCCCAGAGCTTTCCAGCGATGAAAAAATTTTGACAAAAATGTTTTCAATGATTTTTGAAAAAAATCATGGACTACCCCCTTGCCACTTTTTTTCAACTTTTAAAAAATGTTTCCAAATCCCATCGAGCTACACATCAAAAGACAGGTTTTTTCAAACTCTATCCGGACGTCTAAACCAAAAGCGTGTGGAAGGTCTGGTTCTCGAAATATTTTCATCCAAAGTGATTGCTCGATTTACTGCATTTCTGTGCAAAACATGCAAAAGCGTTTGTGTTTGGATAGCGATATTTCCGTAATCGAGCCTCGAAATCGGAAACGGTTTTAAAAATCCATTGTTAAATTTTTAAGAGCTTTCTAAAACTGAAAACGAAAATACTCTGATAGGTTTGGTTCTCGAAATATTCGCATCCAAAGTCAAATTACTGTATTTCGATGCAACCCTAAAAAGGGCTTTGGATAACGATATTTCCGCAACCAAGCCTTGTAAGAGGTTGCAGTTTTCAGTTTCGTATAGAAAATTAACAGGCCTTTCCGCCGATATGAATAAATAAATTTTGCAAGCTTCGGTTCTCGAAATATTCACATCAGAAATGATATTACTTTTTTTTTTTCGGTTCAACCTTAAAAAGTGTCGATGGCGATATTTCCACAACAAAGCCTCGTAAGGGGTTGCGGTTTGCAGTGGCGAATAGCAAATTCCCAGAGCTTTCCAGCGATGACAAAAATTTTTTCAATGATTTTTGAAAAAAATCATGGACTACCCCCTTGCCACTTTTTTTCAACTTTTAAAAAATGTTTCCAAATCCCATCGAGCTATACATCAAAAGACAGGTTTTTTCAAACTCTATCCGGACGTCTAAACCAAAAGCGTGTGGAAGGTCTGGTTCTCGAAATGTTTTCATCCAAAGTGATTGCTCGATTTACTGCATTTCTGTGCAAAACATGCAAAAGCGTTTGTGTTTGGATAGCGATATTTCCGTAATCGAGCCTCGAAATCGGAAACGGTTTTAAAAATCCATTGTTAAATTTTTAAGAGCTTTCTAAAACTGAAAACGAAAATACTCTGCGAGGTTTGGTTCTCGAAATATTCGCATCCAAAGTCAAATTACTGTATTTCGATGCATCCCTAAAAAGGGCTTTGGATAACGATATTTCCGCAACCAAGCCTTGTAAGAGGTTGCAGTTTTCAGTTTCGTATAGAAAATTAACAGGCCTTTCCGTCGATATGAATAAAAAAATTTTGCAAGCTTCGGTTCTCGAAATATTCACATCAGAAATGATATTACTTTTTTTTTTCGGTCCAACCTTAAAAAGTGTCGATGGCGATATTTCCACAACAAAGCCTCGTAAGGGGTTGCGGTTTGCAGTGGCGAATAGCAAATTCCCAGAGCTTTCCAACGATGTAAAAATTTTGACAAAAATTTTTTCAATGATTTTTGAAAAAAATCATGGACTACTACCCCCTTGCCACTTTTTTTCAACTTTTAAAAAATGTTTCCAAATCCCATCGAGCTATACATCAAAAGACAGGTTTTTTCAAACTCTATCCGGACGTCTAAACCAAAAGCGTGTGGAAGGTCTGGTTCTCGAAATATTTTCATCCAAAGTGATTGCTCGATTTACTGCATTTCTGTGCAAAACATGCAAAAGCGTTTGTGTTTGGATAGCGATATTTCCGTAATCGAGCCTCGAAATCGGAAACGGTTTTAAAAATCCATTGTTAAATTTTTAAGAGCTTTCTAAAACTGAAAACGAAAATACTCTGCTAGGTTTGGTTCTCGAAATATTCGCATCCAAAGTCAAATTACTGTATTTCGATGCAACCCTAAAAAGGGCTTTGGATAACGATATTTCCGCAACCAAGCCTTGTAAGAGGTTGCAGTTTTCAGTTTCGTATAGAAAATTAACAGGCCTTTCCGCCGATATGAATATAAACATTTTGCAAGCTTCGGTTCTCCAACCTTAAAAAGTGTCGATGGCGATATTTCCACAACAAAGCCTCGTAAGGGGTTGTGGTTTGCAGTGGCGAATAGCAAATTCCCAGAGCTTTCCAGCGATGAAAAAATTTTGACAAAAATGTTTTCAATGATTTTTGAAAAAAATCATGGACTACCCCCTTGCCACTTTTTTTCAACTTTTAAAAAATGTTTCCAAATCCCATCGAGCTATACATGAAAAGACAGGTTTTTTCAAACTCTATCCGGACGTCTAAACCAAAGGCGTGTGGAAGGTCTGGTTCTCGAAATATTTTCATCCAAAGTGATTGCTCGATTTACTGCATTTCTGTGCAAAACATGCAAAAGCGTTTGTGTTTGGATAGCGATATTTCCGTAATCGAGCCTCGAAATCGGAAACGGTTTTAAAAATCCATTGTTAAATTTTTAAGAGCTTTCTAAAACTGAAAACGAAAATACTCTGCTAGGTTTGGTTCTCGAAATATTCGCATCCAAAGTCAAATTACTGTATTTCGATGCAACCCTAAAAAGGGCTTTGGATAACGATATTTCCGCAACCAAGCCTTGTAAGAGGTTGCAGTTTTCAGTTTCGTATAGAAAATTAACAGGCCTTTCCGCCGATATGAATATAAACATTTTGCAAGCTTCGGTTCTCCAACCTTAAAAAGTGTCGATGGCGATATTTCCACAACAAAGCCTCGTAAGGGGTTGTGGTTTGCAGTGGCGAATAGCAAATTCCCAGAGCTTTCCAGCGATGACAAAAATTTTTTCAATGATTTTTGAAAAAAATCATGGACTACCCCCTTGCCACTTTTTTTCAACTTTTAAAAAATGTTTCCAAATCCCATCGAGCTATACATCAAAAGACAGGTTTTTTCAAACTCTATCCGGACGTCTAAACCAAAAGCGTGTGGAAGGTCTGGTTCTCGAAATGTTTTCATCCAAAGTGATTGCTCGATTTACTGCATTTCTGTGCAAAACATGCAAAAGCGTTTGTGTTTGGATAGCGATATTTCCATCGGAAACGGTTTTAAAAATCCATTGTTAAATTTTTAAGAGCTTTCTAAAACTGAAAACGAAAATACTCTGCGAGGTTTGGTTCTCGAAATATTCGCATCCAAAGTCAAATTACTGTATTTCGATGCAACCCTAAAAAGGGCTTTGGATAACGATATTTCCGCAACCAAGCCTTGTAAGAGGTTGCAGTTTTCAGTTTCGTATAGAAAATTAACAGGCCTTTCCGCCGATATGAATAAAAAAATTTTGCAAGCTTCGGTTCTCGAAATATTCACATCAGAAATGATATTACTTTTTTTTTTCGGTCCAACCTTAAAAAGTGTCGATGGCGATATTTCCACAACAAAGCCTCGTAAGGGGTTGCGGTTTGCAGTGGCGAATAGCAAATTCCCAGAGCTTTCCAGCGATGTAAAAATTTTGCAAAAATTTTTTCAATGATTTTTGAAAAAAATCATGGACTACCCCCTTGCCACTTTTTTTCAACTTTTAAAAAATGTTTCCAAATCCCATCGAGCTATACATCAAAAGACAGGTTTTTTCAAACTCTATCCGGACGTCTAAACCAAAAGCGTGTGGAAGGTCTGGTTCTCGAAATATTTTCATCCAAAGTGATTGCTCGATTTACTGCATTTCTGTGCAAAACATGCAAAAGCGTTTGTGTTTGGATAGCGATATTTCCGTAATCGAGCCTCGAAATCGGAAACGGTTTTAAAAATCCATTGTTAAATTTTTAAGAGCTTTCTAAAACTGAAAACGAAAATACTCTGCGAGGTTTGGTTCTCGAAATATTCGCATCCAAAGTCAAATTACTGTATTTCGATGCATCCCTAAAAAGGGCTTTGGATACGATATTTCCGCAACCAAGCCTTGTAAGAGGTTGCAGTTTTCAGTTTCGTATAGAAAATTAACAGGCCTTTCCGTCGATATGAATAAAAAAATTTTGCAAGCTTCGGTTCTCGAAATATTCACATCAGAAATGATATTTCTTTGTTTTTTTCGGTCCAACCTTAAAAAGTGTCGATGGGGATATTTCCACAACAAAGCCTCGTAAGGGGTTGTGGTTTGCAGTGGCGAATAGCAAATTCCCAGAGCTTTCCAGCGATGTAAAAATTTTGCCAAAAATTTTTTCAATGATTTTTGAAAAAAATCATGGACTACCCCCTTGCCACTTTTTTTCAACTTTTAAAAAATGTTTCCAAATCCCATCGAGCTATACATCAAAAGACAGGTTTTTTCAAACTCTATCCGGACGTCTAAACCAAAAGCGTGTGGAAGGTCTGGTTCTCGAAATGTTTTCATCCAAAGTGATTGCTCGATTTACTGCATTTCTGTGCAAAACATGCAAAAGCGTTTGTGTTTGGATAGCGATATTTCCGTAATCGAGCCTCGAAATCGGAAACGGTTTTAAGAGCTTTCTAAAACTGAAAACGAAAATACTCTGCGAGGTTTGGTTCTCGAAATATTCGCATCCAAAGTCAAATTACTGTATTTCGATGCAACCCTAAAAAGGGCTTTGGATAACGATATTTCCGCAACCAAGCCTTGTAAGAGGTTGCAGTTTTCAGTTTCGTATAGAAAATTAACAGGCCTTTCCGTCGATATGAATAAAAAAATTTTGCAAGCTTCGGTTCTCGAAATATTCACATCAGAAATGATATTTCTTTGTTTTTTTCGGTCCAACCTTAAAAAGTGTCGATGGGGATATTTCCACAACAAAGCCTCGTAAGGGGTTGTGGTTTGCAGTGGCGAATAGCAAATTCCCAGAGCTTTCCAGCGATGTAAAAATTTTGCCAAAAATTTTTTCAATGATTTTTGAAAAAAATCATGGACTACCCCCTTGCCACTTTTTTTCAACTTTTAAAAAATGTTTCCAAATCCCATCGAGCTATACATCAAAAGACAGGTTTTTTCAAACTCTATCCGGACGTCTAAACCAAAAGCGTGTGGAAGGTCTGGTTCTCGAAATATTTTCATCCAAAGTGATTGCTCGATTTACTGCATTTCTGTGCAAAACATGCAAAAGCGTTTGTGTTTGGATAGCGATATTTCCGTAATCGAGCCTCGAAATCGGAAACGGTTTTAAAAATCCATTGTTAAATTTTTAAGAGCTTTCTAAAACTGAAAACGAAAATACTCTGCGAGGTTTGGTTCTCGAAATATTCGCATCCAAAGTCAAATTACTGTATTTCGATGCAACCCTAAAAAGGGCTTTGGATAACGATATTTCCGCAACCAAGCCTTGTAAGAGGTTGCAGTTTTCAGTTTCGTATAGAAAATTAACAGGCCTTTCCGCCGATATGAATATAAACATTTTGCAAGCTTCGGTTCTCGAAATATTCACATCAGAAATGATATTTCGTTGTTTTTTTCGGTCCAACCTTAAAAAGTGTCGATGGCGATATTTCCACAACAAAGCCTCGTAAGGGGTTGTGGTTTGCAGTGGCGAATAGCAAATTCCCAGAGCTTTCCAGCGATGAAAAAATTTTGACAAAAATTTTGTCAATGATTTTTGAAAAAAATCATGGACTACCCCCTTGCCACTTTTTTTCAACTTTTAAAAAATGTTTCCAAATCCCATCGAGCTATACATCAAAAGACAGGTTTTTTCAAACTCTATCCGGACGTCTAAACCAAAAGCGTGTGGAAGGTCTGGTTCTCGAAATGTTTTCATCCAAAGTGATTGCTCGATTTACTGCATTTCTGTGCAAAACATGCAAAAGCGTTTGTGTTTGGATAGCGATATTTCCGTAATCGAGCCTCGAAATCGGAAACGGTTTTAAAAATCCATTGTTAAATTTTTAAGAGCTTTCTAAAACTGAAAACGAAAATACTCTGCGAGGTTTGGTTCTCGAAATATTCGCATCCAAAGTCAAATTACTGTATTTCGATGCAACCTTAAAAAGGGCTGTGGATAACGATATTTCCGCAACCAAGCCTTGTAAGAGGTTGCAGTTTTCAGTTTCGTATAGAAAATTAACAGGCCTTTCCGCCGATATGAATACAAACATTTTGCAAGCTTCGGTTCTCGAAATATTCACATCAGAAATGATATTTCGTTGTTTTTTTCGGTCCAACCTTAAAAAGTGTCGATGGGGATATTTCCACAACAAAGCCTCGTAAGGGGTTGTGGTTTGCAGTGGCGAATAGCAAATTCCCAGAGCTTTCCAGCGATGTAAAAATTTTGACAAAAGTTTTTTCAATGATTTTTGAAAAAAAATCATGGACTACCCCCTTGCCACTTTTTTTCAACTTTTAAAAAATGTTTCCAAATCCCATCGAGCTATACATGAAAAGACAGGTTTTTTCAAACTCTATCCGGACGTCTAAACCAAAGGCGTGTGGAAGGTCTGGTTCTCGAAATATTTTCATCCAAAGTGATTGCTCGGTTTACTGCATTTCTGTGCAAAACATGCAAAAGCGTTTGTGTTTGGATAGCGATATTTCCGTAATCGAGCCTCGAAATCGGAAACGGTTTTAAAAGTCCATTGTTAAATTTTTAAGAGCTTTCTAAAACTGGAAACGAAAATACTTTGCGAGGTTTGGTTCTCGAAATATTCGCATCCAAAGTCAAATTACTGTATTTCGATGCAACCCTAAAAAGGGCTTTGGATAACGATATTTCCGCAACCAAGCCTTGTAAGAGGTTGCAGTTTTCAGTTTCGTATAGAAAATTAACAGGCCTTTCCGCCGATATGAATACAAACATTTTGCAAGCTTCGGTTCTCGAAATATTCACATCAGAAATGATATTTCCTTGTTTTTTTCGGTCCAACCTTAAAAAGTGTCGATGGGGATATTTCCACAACAAAGCCTCGTAAGGGGTTGTGGTTTGCAGTGGCGAATAGCAAATTCCCAGAGCTTTCCAGCGATGTAAAAATTTTGACAAAAGTTTTTTCAATGATTTTTGAAAAAAAATCATGGACTACCCCCTTGCCACTTTTTTTCAACTTTTAAAAAATGTTTCCAAATCCCATCGAGCTATACATCAAAAGACAGGTTTTTTCAAACTCTATCCGGACGTCTAAACCAAAAGCGTGTGGAAGGTCTGGTTCTCGAAATATTTTCATCCAAAGTGATTGCTCGATTTACTGCATTTCTGTGCAAAACATGCAAAAGCGTTTGTGTTTGGATAGCGATATTTCCGTAATCGAGCCTCGAAATCGGAAACGGTTTTAAAAATCCATTGTTAAATTTTTAAGAGCTTTCTAAAACTGAAAACGAAAATACTCTGCGAGGTTTGGTTCTCGAAATATTCGCATCCAAAGTCAAATTACTGTATTTCGATGCAACCCTAAAAAGGGCTTTGGATAACGATATTTCCGCAACCAAGCCTTGTAAGAGGTTGCAATTTTCAGTTTCGTATAGAAAATTAACAGGCCTTTCCGCCGATATGAATAAAAAAATTTTGCAAGCTTCGGTTCTCGAAATATTCACATCAGAAATGATATTACTTTTTTTTTTCGGTCCAACCTTAAAAAGTGTCGATGGCGATATTTCCACAACAAAGCCTCGTAAGGGGTTGCGGTTTGCAGTGGCGAATAGCAAATTCCCAGAGCTTTCCAGCGATGTAAAAATTTTGACAAAAATTTTTTCAATGATTTTTGAAAAAAATCATGGACTACCCCCTTGCCACTTTTTTTCAACTTTTAAAAAATGTTTCCAAATCCCATCGAGCTATACATGAAAAGACAGGTTTTTTCAAACTCTATCCGGACGTCTAAACCAAAGGCGTGTGGAAGGTCTGGTTCTCGAAATATTTTCATCCAAAGTGATTGCTCGATTTACTGCATTTCTGTGCAAAACATGCAAAAGCGTTTGTGTTTGGATAGCGATATTTCCGTAATCGAGCCTCGAAATCGGAAACGGTTTTAAAAATCCATTGTTAAATTTTTAAGAGCTTTCTAAAACTGAAAACGAAAATACTCTGCGAGGTTTGGTTCTCGAAATATTCGCATCCAAAGTCAAATTACTGTATTTCGATGCAACCCTAAAAAGGGCTTTGGATAACGATATTTCCGCAACCAAGCCTTGTAAGAGGTTGCAGTTTTCAGTTTCGTATAGAAAATTAACAGGCCTTTCCGCCGATATGAATAAAAAAATTTTGCAAGCTTCGGTTCTCGAAATATTCACATCAGAAATGATATTACTTTTTTTTTTCGGTCCAACCTTAAAAAGTGTCGATGGCGATATTTCCACAACAAAGCCTCGTAAGGGGTTGCGGTTTGCAGTGGCGAATAGCAAATTCCCAGAGCTTTCCAGCGATGTAAAAATTTTGACAAAAATTTTTTCAATGATTTTTGAAAAAAATCATGGACTACCCCCTTGCCACTTTTTTTCAACTTTTAAAAAATGTTTCCAAATCCCATCGAGCTATACATCAAAAGACAGGTTTTTTCAAACTCTATCCGGACGTCTAAACCAAAAGCGTGTGGAAGGTCTGGTTCTCGAAATATTTTCATCCAAAGTGATTGCTCGATTTACTGCATTTCTGTGCAAAACATGCAAAAGCGTTTGTGTTTGGATAGCGATATTTCCGTAATCGAGCCTCGAAATCGGAAACGGTTTTAAAAATCCATTGTTAAATTTTTAAGAGCTTTCTAAAACTGGAAACGAAAATACTTTGCGAGGTTTGGTTCTCGAAATATTCGCATCCAAAGTCAAATTACTGTATTTCGATGCAACCCTAAAAAGGGCTTTGGATAACGATATTTCCGCAACCAAGCCTTGTAAGAGGTTGCAGTTTTCAGTTTCGTATAGAAAATTAACAGGCCTTTCCGCCGATATGAATACAAACATTTTGCAAGCTTCGGTTCTCGAAATATTCACATCAGAAATGATATTTCGTTGTTTTTTTCGGTCCAACCTTAAAAAGTGTCGATGGGGATATTTCCACAACAAAGCCTCGTAAGGGGTTGTGGTTTGCAGTGGCGAATAGCAAATTCCCAGAGCTTTCCAGCGATGTAAAAATTTTGACAAAAGTTTTTTCAATGATTTTTGAAAAAAAATCATGGACTACCCCCTTGCCACTTTTTTTCAACTTTTAAAAAATGTTTCCAAATCCCATCGAGCTATACATCAAAAGACAGGTTTTTTCAAACTCTATCCGGACGTCTAAACCAAAGGCGTGTGGAAGGTCTGGTTCTCGAAATATTTTCATCCAAAGTGATTGCTCGATTTACTGCATTTCTGTGCAAAACATGCAAAAGCGTTTGTGTTTGGATAGCGATATTTCCGTAATCGAGCCTCGAAATCGGAAACGGTTTTAAAAATCCACTGTTAAATTTTTAAGAGCTTTCTAAAACTGGAAACGAAAATACTTTGCGAGGTTTGGTTCTCGAAATATTCGCATCCAAAGTCAAATTACTGTATTTCGATGCAACCCTAAAAAGGGCTTTGGATAACGATATTTCCGCAACCAAGCCTTGTAAGAGGTTGCAGTTTTCAGTTTCGTATAGAAAATTAACAGGCCTTTCCGCCGATATGAATACAAACATTTTGCAAGCTTCGGTTCTCGAAATATTCACATCAGAAATGATATTTCGTTGTTTTTTTCGGTCCAACCTTAAAAAGTGTCGATGGGGATATTTCCACAACAAAGCCTCGTAAGGGGTTGTGGTTTGCAGTGGCGAATAGCAAATTCCCAGAGCTTTCCAGCGATGTAAAAATTTTGACAAAAGTTTTTTCAATGATTTTTGAAAAAAAATCATGGACTACCCCCTTGCCACTTTTTTTCAACTTTTAAAAAATGTTTCCAAATCCCATCGAGCTATACATGAAAAGACAGGTTTTTTCAAACTCTATCCGGACGTCTAAACCAAAGGCGTGTGGAAGGTCTGGTTCTCGAAATATTTTCATCCAAAGTGATTGCTCGGTTTACTGCATTTCTGTGCAAAACATGCAAAAGCGTTTGTGTTTGGATAGCGATATTTCCGTAATCGAGCCTCGAAATCGGAAACGGTTTTAAAAGTCCATTGTTAAATTTTTAAGAGCTTTCTAAAACTGGAAACGAAAATACTTTGCGAGGTTTGGTTCTCGAAATATTCGCATCCAAAGTCAAATTACTGTATTTCGATGCAACCCTAAAAAGGGCTTTGGATAACGATATTTCCGCAACCAAGCCTTGTAAGAGGTTGCAGTTTTCAGTTTCGTATAGAAAATTAACAGGCCTTTCCGCCGATATGAATAAAAAAATTTTGCAAGCTTCTGTTCTCGAAATATTCACATCAGAAATGATATTACTTTTTTTTTTCGGTCCAACCTTTAAAAGTGTCGATGGCGATATTTCCACAACGAAGCCTCGTAAGGGGTTGCGGTTTGCAGTGGCGAATAGCAAATTCCCAGAGCTTTCCAGCGATGACAAAAATTTTTTCAATGATTTTTGAAAAAAATCATGGACTACCCCCTTGCCACTTTTTTTCAACTTTTAAAAAATGTTTCCAAATCCCATCGAGCTACACATCAAAAGACAGGTTTTTTCAAACTCTATCCGGACGTCTAAACCAAAAGCGTGTGGAAGGTCTGGTTCTCGAAATATTTTCATCCAAAGTGATTGCTCGATTTACTGCATTTCTGTGCAAAACATGCAAAAGCGTTTGTGTTTGGATAGCGATATTTCCGTAATCGAGCCTCGAAATCGGAAACGGTTTTAAAAATCCATTGTTAAATTTTTAAGAGCTTTCTAAAACTGAAAACGAAAATACTCTGCGAGGTTTGGTTCTCGAAATATTCGCATCCAAAGTCAAATTACTGTATTTCGATGCAACCCTAAAAAGGGCTTTGGATAACGATATTTCCGCAACCAAGCCTTGTAAGAGGTTGCAGTTTTCAGTTTCGTATAGAAAATTAACAGGCCTTTCCGCCGATATGAATACAAACATTTTGCAAGCTTCGGTTCTCGAAATATTCACATCAGAAATGATATTTCGTTGTTTTTTTCGGTCCAACCTTAAAAAGTGTCGATGGCGATATTTCCACAACAAAGCCTCGTAAGGGGTTGTGGTTTGCAGTGGCGAATAGCAAATTCCCAGAGCTTTCCAGCGATGTAAAAATTTTGAAAAAAGTTTTTTCAATGATTTTTGAAAAAAAATCATGGACTACCCCCTTGCCACTTTTTTTCAACTTTTAAAAAATGTTTCCAAATCCCATCGAGCTATACATCAAAAGACAGGTTTTTTCAAACTCTATCCGGACGTCTAAACCAAAAGCGTGTGGAAGGTCTGGTTCTCGAAATATTTTCATCCAAAGTGATTGCTCGATTTACTGCATTTCTGTGCAAAACATGCAAAAGCGTTTGTGTTTGGATAGCGATATTTCCGTAATCGAGCCTCGAAATCGGAAACGGTTTTAAAAATCCATTGTTAAATTTTTAAGAGCTTTCTAAAACTGAAAACGAAAATACTCTGCGAGGTTTGGTTCTCGAAATATTCGCATCCAAAGTCAAATTACTGTATTTCGATGCAACCCTAAAAAGGGCTTTGGATAACGATATTTCCGCAACCAAGCCTTGTAAGAGGTTGCAGTTTTCAGTTTCGTATAGAAAATTAACAGGCCTTTCCGCCGATATGAATAAAAAAATTTTGCAAGCTTCGGTTCTCGAAATATTCACATCAGAAATGATATTACTTTTTTTTTTCGGTCCAACCTTAAAAAGTGTCGATGGCGATATTTCCACAACAAAGCCTCGTAAGGGGTTGCGGTTTGCAGTGGCGAATAGCAAATTCCCAGAGCTTTCCAGCGATGTAAAAATTTTGACAAAAATTTTTTCAATGATTTTTGAAAAAAATCATGGACTACCCCCTTGCCACTTTTTTTCAACTTTTAAAAAATGTTTCCAAATCCCATCGAGCTATACATGAAAAGACAGGTTTTTTCAAACTCTATCCGGACGTCTAAGCCAAAGGCGTGTGGAAGGTCTGGTTCTCGAAATATTTTCATCCAAAGTGATTGCTCGATTTACTGCATTTCTGTGCAAAACATGCAAAAGCGTTTGTGTTTGGATAGCGATATTTCCGTAATCGAGCCTCGAAATCGGAAACGGTTTTAAAAATCCATTGTTAAATTTTTAAGAGCTTTCTAAAACTGAAAACGAAAATACTCTGCGAGGTTTGGTTCTCGAAATATTCGCATCCAAAGTCAAATTACTGTATTTCGATGCAACCCTAAAAAGGGCTTTGGATAACGATATTTCCGCAACCAAGCCTTGTAAGAGGTTGCAGTTTTCAGTTTCGTATAGAAAATTAACAGGCCTTTCCGCCGATATGAATACAAACATTTTGCAAGCTTCGGTTCTCGAAATATTCACATCAGAAATGATATTTCGTTGTTTTTTTCGGTCCAACCTTAAAAAGTGTCGATGGGGATATTTCCACAACAAAGCCTCGTAAGGGGTTGTGGTTTGCAGTGGCGAATAGCAAATTCCCAGAGCTTTCCAGCGATGTAAAAATTTTGACAAAAGTTTTTTCAATGATTTTTGAAAAAAAATCATGGACTACCCCCTTGCCACTTTTTTTCAACTTTTAAAAAATGTTTCCAAATCCCATCGAGCTATACATCAAAAGACAGGTTTTTTCAAACTCTATCCGGACGTCTAAACCAAAAGCGTGTGGAAGGTCTGGTTCTCGAAATATTTTCATCCAAAGTGATTGCTCGATTTACTGCATTTCTGTGCAAAACATGCAAAAGCGTTTGTGTTTGGATAGCGATATTTCCGTAATCGAGCCTCGAAATCGGAAACGGTTTTAAAAATCCATTGTTAAATTTTTAAGAGCTTTCTAAAACTGAAAACGAAAATACTCTGCGAGGTTTGGTTCTCGAAATATTCGCATCCAAAGTCAAATTACTGTATTTCGATGCAACCCTAAAAAGGGCTTTGGATAACGATATTTCCGCAACCAAGCCTTGTAAGAGGTTGCAGTTTTCAGTTTCGTATAGAAAATTAACAGGCCTTTCCGCCGATATGAATAAAAAAATTTTGCAAGC
This sequence comes from Leucozona laternaria, assembly GCA_932273885.2. NCBI lineage: Eukaryota > Metazoa > Arthropoda > Insecta > Diptera > Syrphidae > Leucozona > Leucozona laternaria. Next base: position 57,030,947 of record OW026367.1, on the reverse strand, counting down.
TTCGGTTCTCGAAATATTCACATCAGAAATGATATTACTTTTTTTTTTCGGTCCAACCTTAAAAAGTGTCGATGGCGATATTTCCACAACGAAGCCTCGTAAGGGGTTGCGGTTTGCAGTGGCGAATAGCAAATTCCCAGAGCTTTCCAGCGATGACAAAAATTTTTTCAATGATTTTTGAAAAAAATCATGGACTACCCCCTTGCCACTTTTTTTCAACTTTTAAAAAATGTTTCCAAATCCCATCGAGCTACACATCAAAAGACAGGTTTTTTCAAACTCTATCCGGACGTCTAAACCAAAAGCGTGTGGAAGGTCTGGTTCTCGAAATATTTTCATCCAAAGTGATTGCTCGATTTACTGCATTTCTGTGCAAAACATGCAAAAGCGTTTGTGTTTGGATAGCGATATTTCCGTAATCGAGCCTCGAAATCGGAAACGGTTTTAAAAATCCATTGTTAAATTTTTAAGAGCTTTCTAAAACTGAAAACGAAAATACTCTGCGAGGTTTGGTTCTCGAAATATTCGCATCCAAAGTCAATTTACTGTATTTCGATGCAACCCTAAAAAGGGCTTTGGATAACGATATTTCCGCAACCAAGCCTTGTAAGAGGTTGCAGTTTTCAGTTTCGTATAGAAAATTAACAGGCCTTTCCGCCGATATGAATAAAAAAATTTTGCAAGCTTCTGTTCTCGAAATATTCACATCAGAAATGATATTACTTTTTTTTTTCGGTCCAACCTTAAAAAGTTTCGATGGCGATATTTCCACAACGAAGCCTCGTAAGGGGTTGCGGTTTGCAGTGGCGAATAGCAAATTCCCAGAGCTTTCCAGCGATGTAAAAATTTTGACAAAAATGTTTTCAATGATTTTTGAAAAAAATCATGGACTACCCCCTTGCCACTTTTTTTCAACTTTTAAAAAATGTTTCCAAATCCCATCGAGCTATACATCAAAAGACAGGTTTTTTCAAACTCTATCCGGACGTCTAAACCAAAAGCGTGTGGAAGGTCTGGTTCTCGAAATATTTTCATCCAAAGTGATTGCTCGATTTACTGCATTTCTGTGCAAAACATGCAAAAGCGTTTGTGTTTGGATAGCGATATTTCCGTAATCGAGCCTCGAAATCGGAAACGGTTTTAAAAATCTATCATTAAATTTTTAAGAGCTTTCTAAAACTGAAAACGAAAATACTCTGCGGGGTTTGGTTCTCGAAATATTCGCATCCAAAGTCAAATTACTGTATTTCGATGCAACCCTAAAAAGGGCTTTGGATAACGATATTTCCGCAACCAAGCCTTGTAAGAGGTTGCAGTTTTCAGTTTCGTATAGAAAATTAACAGGCCTTTCCGCCGATATGAATACAAACATTTTGCAAGCTTCGGTTCTCGAAATATTCACATCAGAAATGATATTTCGTTGTTTTTTTCGGTCCAACCTTAAAAAGTGTCGATGGCGATATTTCCACAACAAAGCCTCGTAAGGGGTTGTGGTTTGCAGTGGCGAATAGCAAATTCCCAGAGCTTTCCAGCGATGTAAAAATTTTGACAAAAGTTTTTTCAATGATTTTTGAAAAAAAATCATGGACTACCCCCTTGCCACTTTTTTTCAACTTTTAAAAAATGTTTCCAAATCCCATCGAGCTATACATCAAAAGACAGGTTTTTTCAAACTCTATCCGGACGTCTAAACCAAAAGCGTGTGGAAGGTCTGGTTCTCGAAATATTTTCATCCAAAGTGATTGCTCGATTTACTGCATTTCTGTGCAAAACATGCAAAAGCGTTTGTGTTTGGATAGCGATATTTCCGTAATCGAGCCTCGAAATCGGAAACGGTTTTAAAAATCCATTGTTAAATTTTTAAGAGCTTTCTAAAACTGAAAACGAAAATACTCTGCGAGGTTTGGTTCTCGAAATATTCGCATCCAAAGTCAAATTACTGTATTTCGATGCAACCCTAAAAAGGGCTTTGGATAACGATATTTCCGCAACCAAGCCTTGTAAGAGGTTGCAGTTTTCAGTTTCGTATAGAAAATTAACAGGCCTTTCCGCCGATATGAATAAAAAAATTTTGCAAGCTTCGGTTCTCGAAATATTCACATCAGAAATGATATTACTTTTTTTTTTCGGTCCAACCTTAAAAAGTATCGATGGCGATATTTCCACAACAAAGCCTCGTAAGGGGTTGCGGTTTGCAGTGGCGAATAGCAAATTCCCAGAGCTTTCCAGCGATGTAAAAATTTTGACAAAAATGTTTTCAATGATTTTTGAAAAAAATCATGGACTACCCCCTTGCCACTTTTTTTCAACTTTTAAAAAATGTTTCCAAATCCCATCGAGCTATACATCAAAAGACAGGTTTTTTCAAACTCTATCCGGACGTCTAAACCAAAAGCGTGTGGAAGGTCTGGTTCTCGAAATGTTTTCATCCAAAGTGATTGCTCGATTTACTGCATTTCTGTGCAAAACATGCAAAAGCGTTTGTGTTTGGATAGCGATATTTCCGTAATCGAGCCTCGAAATCGGAAACGGTTTTAAAAATCTATCATTAAATTTTTAAGAGCTTTCTAAAACTGAAAACGAAAATACTCTGCGAGTTTGGTTCTCGAAATATTCGCATCCAAAGTCAAATTACTGTATTTCGATGCAACCCTAAAAAGGGCTTTGGATAACGATATTTCCGCAACCAAGCCTTGTAAGAGGTTGCAGTTTTCAGTTTCGTATAGAAAATTAACAGGCCTTTCCGCCGATATGAATAAAAAAATTTTGCAAGCTTCTGTTCTCGAAATATTCACATCAGAAATGATATTACTTTTTTTTTTCGGTCCAACCTTAAAAAGTGTCGATGGCGATATTTCCACAACGAAGCCTCGTAAGGGGTTGCGGTTTGCAGTGGCGAATAGCAAATTCCCAGAGCTTTCCAGCGATGACAAAGATTTTTTCAATGATTTTTGAAAAAAATCATGGACTACCCCCTTGCCACTTTTTTTCAACTTTTAAAAAATGTTTCCAAATCCCATCGAGCTACACATCAAAAGACAGGTTTTTTCAAACTCTATCCGGACGTCTAAACCAAAAGCGTGTGGAAGGTCTGGTTCTCGAAATATTTTCATCCAAAGTGATTGCTCGATTTACTGCATTTCTGTGCAAAACATGCAAAAGCGTTTGTGTTTGGATAGCGATATTTCCGTAATCGAGCCTCGAAATCGGAAACGGTTTTAAAAATCCATTGTTAAATTTTTAAGAGCTTTCTAAAACTGAAAACGAAAATACTCTGCGAGGTTTGGTTCTCGAAATATTCGCATCCAAAGTCAAATTACTGTATTTCGATGCAACCCTAAAAAGGGCTTTGGATAACGATATTTCCGCAACCAAGCCTTGTAAGAGGTTGCAGTTTTCAGTTTCGTATAGAAAATTAACAGGTCTTTCCGCCGATATGAATAAAAAAATTTTGCAAGCTTCGGTTCTCGAAATATTCACATCAGAAATGATATTACTTTTTTTTTTCGGTCCAACCTTAAAAAGTGTCGATGGCGATATTTCCACAACAAAGCCTCGTAAGGGGTTGCGGTTTGCAGTGGCGAATAGCAAATTCCCAGAGCTTTCCAGCGATGACAAACATTTTTTCAATGATTTTTGAAAAAAATCATGGACTACCCCCTTGCCACTTTTTTTCAACTTTTAAAAAATGTTTCCAAATCCCATCGAGCTATACATCAAAAGACAGGTTTTTTCAAACTCTATCCGGACGTCTAAACCAAAAGCGTGTGGAAGGTCTGGTTCTCGAAATATTTTCATCCAAAGTGATTGCTCGATTTACTGCATTTCTGTGCAAAACATGCAAAAGCGTTTGTGTTTGGATAGCGATATTTCCGTAATCGAGCCTCGAAATCGGAAACGGTTTTAAAAGTCCATTGTTAAATTTTTAAGAGCTTTCTAAAACTGAAAACGAAAATACTCTGCGAGGTTTGGTTCTCGAAATATTCGCATCCAAAGTCAAATTACTGTATTTCGATGCAACCCTAAAAAGGGCTTTGGATAACGATATTTCCGCAACCAAGACTTGTAAGAGGTTGCAGTTTTCAGTTTCGTATAGAAAATTAACAGGCCTTTCCGCCGATATGAATAAAAAAATTTTGCAAGCTTCGGTTCTCGAAATATTCACATCAGAAATGATATTACTTTTTTTTTTCGGTCCAACCTTAAAAAGTGTCGATGGCGATATTTCCACAACAAAGCCTCGTAAGGGGTTGCGGTTTGCAGTGGCGAATAGCAAATTCCCAGAGCTTTCCAGCGATGACAAAAATTTTTCAATGATTTTTGAAAAAAATCATGGACTACCCCCTTGCCACTTTTTTTCAACTTTTAAAAAATGTTTCCAAATCCCATCGAGCTACACATCAAAAGACAGGTTTTTTCAAACTCTATCCGGACGTCTAAACCAAAAGCGTGTGGAAGGTCTGGTTCTCGAAATATTTTCATCCAAAGTGATTGCTCGATTTACTGCATTTCTGTGCAAAACATGCAAAAGCGTTTGTGTTTGGATAGCGATATTTCCGTAATCGAGCCTCGAAATCGGAAACGGTTTTAAAAATCCATTGTTAAATTTTTAAGAGCTTTCTAAAACTGAAAACGAAAATACTCTGCGAGGTTTGGTTCTCGAAATATTCGCATCCAAAGTCAAATTACTGTATTTCGATGCAACCCTAAAAAGGGCTTTGGATAACGATATTTCCGCAACCAAGCCTTGTAAGAGGTTGCAGTTTTCAGTTTCGTATAGAAAATTAACAGGCCTTTCCGCCGATATGAATACAAACATTTTGCAAGCTTCGGTTCTCGAAATATTCACATCAGAAATGATATTACTTTTTTTTTCGGTCCAACCTTAAAAAGTGTCGATGGCGATATTTCCACAACAAAGCCTCGTAAGGGGTTGCGGTTTGCAGTGGCGAATAGCAAATTCCCAGAGCTTTCCAGCGATGTAAAAATTTTGACAAAAATTTTTTCAATGATTTTTGAAAAAAATCATGGACTACTCCTTGCCACTTTTTTTCAACTTTTAAAAAATGTTTCCAAATCCCATCGAGCTATACATCAAAAGACAGGTTTTTTCAAACTCTATCCGGACGTCTAAACCAAAAGCGTGTGGAAGGTCTGGTTCTCGAAATATTTTCATCCAAAGTGATTGCTCGATTTACTGCATTTCTGTGCAAAACATGCAAAAGCGTTTGTGTTTGGATAGCGATATTTCCGTAATCGAGCCTCGAAATCGGAAATGGTTTTAAAAATCCATTGTTAAATTTTTAAGAGCTTTCTAAAACTGAAAACGAAAATACTCTGCGAGGTTTGGTTCTCGAAATATTCGCATCCAAAGTCAAATTACTGTATTTCGATGCAACCCTAAAAAGGGCTTTGGATAACGATATTTCCGCAACCAAGCCTTGTAAGAGGTTGCAGTTTTCAGTTTCGTATAGAAAATTAACAGGCCTTTCCGCCGATATGAATACAAAAATTTTGCAAGCTTCGGTTCTCGAAATATTCACATCAGAAATGATATTTCTTTGTTTTTTTCGGTCCAACCTTAAAAAGTGTCGATGGCGATATTTCCACAACAAAGCCTCGTAAGGGGTTGTGGTTTGTAGTGGCGAATAGCAAATTCCCAGAGCTTTCCAGCGATGTAAAAATTTTGACAAAATTTTTTCAATGATTTTTGAAAAAAATCATGGACTACCCCCTTGCCACTTTTTTTCAACTTTTAAAAAATGTTTCCAAATCCCATCGAGCTATACATCAAAAGACAGGTTTTTTCAAACTCTATCCGGACGTCTAAACCAAAAGCGTGTGGAAGGTCTGGTTCTCGAAATATTTTCATCCAAAGTGATTGCTCGATTTACTGCATTTCTGTGCAAAACATGCAAAAGCGTTTGTGTTTGGATAGCGATATTTCCGTAATCGAGCCTCGAAATCGGAAACGGTTTTAAAAATCCATCGTTAAATTTTTAAGAGCTTTCTAAAACTGAAAACGAAAATACTCTGCGAGGTTTGGTTCTCGAAATATTCGCATCCAAAGTCAAATTACTGTATTTCGATGCAACCCTAAAAAGGGCTTTGGATAACGATATTTCCGCAACCAAGCCTTGTAAGAGGTTGCAGTTTTCAGTTTCGTATAGAAAATTAACAGGCCTTTCCGCCGATATGAATAAAAAAAATTTGCAAGCTTCGGTTCTCGAAATATTCACATCAGAAATGATATTTCTTTGTTTTTTTCGGTCCAACCTTAAAAAGTGTCGATGGCGATATTTCCACAACAAAGCCTCGTAAGGGGTTGTGGTTTGCAGTGGCGAATAGCAAATTCCCAGAGCTCTCCAGCGATGTAAAAATTTTGACAAAATTTTTTCAATGATTTTTGAAAAAAATCATGGACTACCCCCTTGCCACTTTTTTTCAACTTTTAAAAAATGTTTCCAAATCCCATCGAGCTACACATCAAAAGACAGGTTTTTTCAAACTCTATCCGGACGTCTAAACCAAAAGCGTGTGGAAGGTCTGGTTCTCGAAATATTTTCATCCAAAGTGATTGCTCGATTTACTGCATTTCTGTGCAAAACATGCAAAAGCGTTTGTGTTTGGATAGCGATATTTCCGTAATCGAGCCTCGAAATCGGAAACGGTTTTAAAAATCCATTGTTAAATTTTTAAGAGCTTTCTAAAACTGAAAACGAAAATACTCTGCAAGGTTTGGTTCTCGAAATATTCGCATCCAAAGTCAAATTACTGTATTTCGATGCAACCCTAAAAAGGGCTTTGGATAACGATATTTCCGCAACCACGCCTTGTAAGAGGTTGCAGTTTTCAGCTTTTAAAAAATGTTTCCAAATCCCATCGAGCTATACATCAAAAGACAGGTTTTTTCAAACTCTATCCGGACGTCTAAACCAAAAGCGTGTGGAAGGTCTGGTTCTCGAAATATTTTCATCCAAAGTGATTGCTCGATTTACTGCATTTCTGTGCAAAACATGCAAAAGCGTTTGTGTTTGGATAGCGATATTTCCGTAATCGAGCCTCGAAATCGGAAACGGTTTTAAAAATCCATTGTTAAATTTTTAAGAGCTTTCTAAAACTGAAAACGAAAATACTCTGCGAGGTTTGGTTCTCGAAATATTCGCATCCAAAGTCAAATTACTGTATTTCGATGCAACCCTAAAAAGGGCTTTGGATAACGATATTTCCGCAACCAAGCCTTGTAAGAGGTTGCAGTTTTCAGTTTCGTATAGAAAATTAACAGGCCTTTCCGCCGATATGAATAAAAAAATTTTGCAAGCTTCGGTTCTCGAAATATTCACATCAGAAATGATATTACTTTTTTTTTTTTCTGTCCAAAACATGCAAAAGCGTTTGTGTTTGGATAGCGATATTTCCGTAATCGAGCCTCGAAATCGGAAACGGTTTTAAAAATCCATTGTTAAATTTTTAAGAGCTTTCTAAAACTGAAAACGAAAATACTCTGCGAGGTTTGGTTCTCGAAATATTCGCATCCAAAGTCAAATTACTGTATTTCGATGCAACCCTAAAAAGGGCTTTGGATAACGATATTTCCGCAACCAAGCCTTGTAAGAGGTTGCAGTTTTCAGTTTCGTATAGAAAATTAACAGGTCTTTCCGCCGATATGAATAAAAAAATTTTGCAAGCTTTGGTTCTCGAAATATTCACATCAGAAATGATATTACTTTTTTTTTTCGGTCCAACCTTAAAAAGTGTCGATGGCGATATTTCCACAACAAAGCCTCGTAAGGGGTTGCGGTTTGCAGTGGCGAATAGCAAATTCCCAGAGCTTTCCAACGATGTAAAAATTTTGACAAAAATTTTTTCAATGATTTTTGAAAAAAATCATGGACTACTACCCCCTTGCCACTTTTTTTCAACTTTTAAAAAATGTTTCCAAATCCCATCGAGCTATACATCAAAAGACAGGTTTTTTCAAACTCTATCCGGACGTCTAAACCAAAAGCGTGTGGAAGGTCTGGTTCTCGAAATGTTTTCATCCAAAGTGATTGCTCGATTTACTGCATTTCTGTGCAAAATATGCAAAAGCGTTTGTGTTTGGATAGCGATATTTCCGTAATCGAGCCTCGAAATCGGAAACGGTTTTAAAAATCCATTGTTAAATTTTTAAGAGTTTTCTAAAACTGAGAACGAAAATACTCTGCGAGGTTTGGTTCTCGAAATATTCGCATCCAAAGTCAAATTACTGTATTTCGATGCAACCCTAAAAAGGGCTTTGGATAACGATATTTCCGCAACCAAGCCTTGTAAGAGGTTGCAGTTTTCAGTTTCGTATAGAAAATTAACAGGTCTTTCCGCCGATATGAATAAAAAAATTTTGCAAGCTTCGGTTCTCGAAATATTCACATCAGAAATGATATTACTTTTTTTTTTCGGTCCAACCTTAAAAAGTGTCGATGGCGATATTTCCACAACAAAGCCTCGTAAGGGGTTGCGGTTTGCAGTGGCGAATAGCAAATTCCCAGAGCTTTCCAACGATGTAAAAATTTTGACAAAAATTTTTTCAATGATTTTTGAAAAAAATCATGGACTACTACCCCCTTGCCACTTTTTTTCAACTTTTAAAAAATGTTTCCAAATCCCATCGAGCTATACATCAAAAGACAGGTTTTTTCAAACTCTATCCGGACGTCTAAACCAAAAGCGTGTGGAAGGTCTGGTTCTCGAAATATTTTCATCCAAAGTGATTGCTCGATTTACTGCATTTCTGTGCAAAACATGCAAAAGCGTTTGTGTTTGGATAGCGATATTTCCGTAATCGAGCCTCGAAATCGGAAACGGTTTTAAAAATCCATTGTTAAATTTTTAAGAGCTTTCTAAAACTGAAAACGAAAATACTCTGCGAGGTTTGGTTCTCGAAATATTCGCATCCAAAGTCAAATTACTGTATTTCGATGCAACCCTAAAAAGGGCTTTGGATAACGATATTTCCGCAACCAAGCCTTGTAAGAGGTTGCAGTTTTCAGTTTCGTATAGAAAATTAACAGGCCTTTCCGCCGATATGAATAAAATAATTTTGCAAGCTTCTGTTCTCGAAATATTCACATCAGAAATGATATTACTTTGTTTTTTTCGGTCCAACCTTAAAAAGTGTCGATGGCGATATTTCCACAACAAATCCTCGTAAGGGGTTGCGGTTTGCAGTGGCGAATAGCAAATTCCCTGAGCTTTCCAACGATATAAAAATTTTGACAAAAATTTTTTCAATGATTTTTGAAAAAAATCATGGACTACTACCCCCTTGCCACTTTTTTTCAACTTTTAAAAAATGTTTCCAAATCCCATCGAGCTATACATCAAAAGACAGGTTTTTTCAAACTCTATCCGGAGGTCTAAACCAAAAGCGTGTGGAAGGTCTGGTTCTCGAAATATTTTCATCCAAAGTGATTGCTCGATTTACTGCATTTCTGTGCAAAACATGCAAAAGCGTTTGTGTTTGGATAGCGATATTTCCGTAATCGAGCCTCGAAATCGGAAACGGTTTTAAAAATCTATTGTTAAATTTTTAAGAGCTTTCTAAAACTGAAAACGAAAATACTCTGCGAGGTTTGGTTCTCGAAATATTCGCATCCAAAGTCAAATTACTGTATTTCGATGCAACCCTAAAAAGGGCTTTGGATAACGATATTTCCGCAACCAAGCCTTGTAAGAGGTTGCAGTTTTCAGTTTGTATAGAAAATTAACAGGCCTTTCTGCCGATATGAATAAAATAATTTTGCAAGCTTCGGTTCTCGAAATATTCACATCAGAAATGATATTACTTTGTTTTTTTCGGTCAAATCTTAAAAAGTGTCGATGGCGATATTTCCACAACAAAGCCTCGTAAGGGGTTGCGGTTTGCAGTGGCGAATAGCAAATTCCCAGAGCTTTCCAGCGATGTAAAAATTTTGACAAAAATTTTTTCAATGATTTTTGAAAAAAATCATGGACTACTCCTTGCCACTTTTTTTCAACTTTTAAAAAATGTTTCCAAATCCCATCGAGCTATACATCAAAAGACAGGTTTTTTCAAACTCTATCCGGACGTCTAAACCAAAAGCGTGTGGAAGGTCTGGTTCTCGAAATATTTTCATCCAAAGTGATTGCTCGATTTACTGCATTTCTGTGCAAAACATGCAAAAGCGTTTGTGTTTGGATAGCGATATTTCCGTAATCGAGCCTCGAAATCGGAAACGGTTTTAAAAATCCATCGTTAAATTTTTAAGAGCTTTCTAAAACTGAAAACGAAAATACTCTGCGAGGTTTGGTTCTCGAAATATTCGCATCCAAAGTCAAATTACTGTATTTCGATGCAACCCTAAAAAGGGCTTTGGATAACGATATTTCCGCAACCAAGCCTTGTAAGAGGTTGCAGTTTTCAGTTTGTATAGAAAATTAACAGGCCTTTCTGCCGATATGAATAAAATAATTTTGCAAGCTTCTGTTCTCGAAATATTCACATCAGAAATGATATTACTTTGTTTTTTTCGGTCCAACCTTAAAAAGTGTCGATGGCGATATTTCCACAACAAAGCCTCGTAAGGGGTTGCGGTTTGCAGTGGCGAATAGCAAATTCTCAGAGCTTTCCAACGATGTAAAAATTTTGACAAAAATTTTTTCAATGATTTTTGAAAAAAATCATGGACTACCCAGTTGCCACTTTTTTTCAACTTTTGAAAAATGTTTCCAAATCCCATCGAGCTATACATCAAAAGACAGGTTTTTTCAAACTCTATCCGGACGTCTTAACCAAAAGCGTGTGGAAGGTCTGGTTCTCGAAATATTTTCATCCAAAGTGATTGCTCGATTTACTGCATTTCTGTGCAAAACATGCAAAAGCGTTTGTGTTTGGATAGCGATATTTCCGTAATCGAGCCTCGAAATCGGAAACGGTTTTAAAAATCTATCATTAAGTTTTTAAGAGCTTTCTAAAACTGAAAACGAAAATACTCTGCGAGGTTTGGTTCTCGAAATATTCGCATCCAAAGTCAAATTACTGTATTTCGATGCAACCCTAAAAAGGGCTTTGGATAACGATATCTCCGCAACCAAGCCTTGTAAGAGGTTGCAGTTTTCAGTTTGTATAGAAAATTAACAGGCCTTTCTGCCGATATGAATAAAATAATTTTGCAAGCTTCGGTTCTCGAAATATTCACATCAGAAATGATATTACTTTGTTTTTTTCGGTCAAATCTTAAAAAGTGTCGATGGCGATATTTCCACAACAAAGCCTCGTAAGGGGTTGCGGTTTGCAGTGGCGAATAGCAAATTCCCAGAGCTTTCCAGCGATGTAAAAATTTTGACAAAAATTTTTTCAATGATTTTTGAAAAAAATCATGGACTACTCCTTGCCACTTTTTTTCAACTTTTAAAAAATGTTTCCAAATCCCATCGAGCTATACATCAAAAGACAGGTTTTTTCAAACTCTATCCGGACGTCTAAACCAAAAGCGTGTGGAAGGTCTGGTTCTCGAAATATTTTCATCCAAAGTGATTGCTCGATTTACTGCATTTCTGTGCAAAACATGCAAAAGCGTTTGTGTTTGGATAGCGATATTTCCGTAATCGAGCCTCGAAATCGGAAACGGTTTTAAAAATCTATCATTAAATTTTTAAGAGCTTTCTAAAACTGAAAACGAAAATACTCTGCGAGGTTTGGTTCTCGAAATATTCGCATCCAAAGTCAAATTACTGTATTTCGATGCAACCCTAAAAAGGGCTTTGGATAACGATATTTCCGCAACCAAGCCTTGTAAGAGGTTGCAGTTTTCAGTTTCGTATAGAAAATTAACAGGCCTTTCTGCCGATATGAATAAAATAATTTTGCAAGCTTCTGTTCTCGAAATATTCACATCAGAAATGATATTACTTTGTTTTTTTCGGTCCAACCTTAAAAAGTGTCGATGGCGATATTTCCACAACAAAGCCTCGTAAGGGGTTGCGGTTTGCAGTGGCGAATAGCAAATTCCCAGAGCTTTCCAACGATGTAAAAATTTTGACAAAAATTTTTTCAATGATTTTTGAAAAAAATCATGGACTACCCCCTTGCCACTTTTTTTCAACTTTTAAAAAATGTTTCCAAATCCCATCGAGCTATACATCAAAAGACAGGTTTTTTCAAACTCTATCCGGACGTCTAAACCAAAAGCGTGTGGAAGGTCTGGTTCTCGAAATATTTTCATCCAAAGTGATTGCTCGATTTACTGCATTTCTGTGCAAAACATGCAAAAGCGTTTGTGTTTGGATAGCGATATTTCCGTAATCGAGCCTCGAAATCGGAAACGGTTTTAAAAATCCATTGTTAAATTTTTAAGAGCTTTCTAAAACTGAAAACGAAAATACTCTGCGAGGTTTGGTTCTCGAAATATTCGCATCCAAAGTCAAATTACTGTATTTCGATGCAACCCTAAAAAGGGCTTTGGATAACGATATTTCCGCAACCAAGCCTTGTAAGAGGTTGCAGTTTTCAGTTTCGTATAGAAAATTAACAGGCCTTTCCGCCGACATGAATAAAAAAATTTTGCAAGCTTCGGTTCTCGAAATATTCACATCAGAAATGATATTACTTTTTTTTTCGGTCCAACCTTAAAAAGTGTCGATGGCGATATTTCCACAACAAAGCCTCGTAAGGGGTTGCGGTTTGCAGTGGCGAATAGCAAATTCCCAGAGCTTTCCAACGATGTAAAGAATAGGTTTTTTCAAACTCTATCCGGACGTCTAAACCAAAAGCGTGTGGAAGGTCTGGTTCTCGAAATATTTTCATCCAAAGTGATTGCTCGATTTACTGCATTTCTGTGCAAAACATGCAAAAGTGTTTGTGTTTGGATAGCGATATTTCCGTAATCGAGCCTCGAAATCGGAAACGGTTTTAAAAATCCAGTGTTAAATTTTTAAGAGTTTTCTAAAACTGAGAACGAAAATACTCTGCGACGTTTGGTTCTCGAAATATTCGCATCCAAAGTCAAATTACTGTATTTCGATGCAACCCTAAAAAGGGCTTTGGATAACGATATTTCCGCAACCAAGCCTTGTAAGAGGTTGCAGTTTTCAGTTTCGTATAGAAAATTAACAGGCCTTTCCGCCGATATGAATAAAAAAATTTTGCAAGCTTCGGTTCTCGAAATATTCACATCAGAAATGATATTTCTTTGTTTTTTTCGGTCCAACCTTAAAAAGTGTCGATGGCGATATTTCCACAACAAAGCCTCGTAAGGGGTTGCGGTTTGCAGTGGCGAATAGCAAATTCCCAGAGCTTTCCAACGATGTAAAAATTTTGACAAAAATTTTTTCAATGATTTTTGAAAAAAATCATGTACTACCCCCCTTGCCACTTTTTTTCAACTTTTAAAAAATGTTTCCAAATCCCATCGAGCTATACATCAAAAGACAGGTTTTTTCAAACTGTATCCGGACGTCTAAACCAAAAGCGTGTGGAAGGTCTGGTTCTCGAAATATTTTCATCCAAAGTGATTGCTCGATTTACTGCATTTCTGTGCAAAACATGCAAAAGCATTTGTGTTTGGATAGCGATATTTCCGTAATCGAGGATCGAAATCGGAAACGGTTTTAAAAATCCATTGTTAAATTTTTAAGAGTTTTCTAAAACTGAGAACGAAAATACTCTGCGAGGTTTGGTTCTCGAAATATTCGCATCCAAAGTCAAATTACTGTATTTCGATGCAACCCTAAAAAGGGCTTTGGATAACGATATTTCCGCAACCAAGCCTTGTAAGAGGTTGCAGTTTTCAGTTTGTATAGAAAATTAACAGGCCTTTCTGCCGATATGAATAAAATAATTTTGCAAGCTTCTGTTCTCGAAATATTCACATCAGAAATGATATTACTTTGTTTTTTTCGGTCCAACCTTAAAAAGTGTCGATGGCGATATTTCCACAACAAAGCCTCGTAAGGGGTTGCGGTTTGCAGTGGCGAATAGCAAATTCCCAGAGCTTTCCAGCGATGTAAAAATTTTGACAAAAATTTTTTCAATGATTTTTGAAAAAAATCATGGACTACTCCTTGCCACTTTTTTTCAACTTTTAAAAAATGTTTCCAAATCCCATCGAGCTATACATCAAAAGACAGGTTTTTTCAAACTCTATCCGGACGTCTAAACCAAAAGCGTGTGGAAGGTCTGGTTCTCGAAATATTTTCATCCAAAGTGATTGCTCGATTTACTGCATTTCTGTGCAAAACATGCAAAAGCGTTTGTGTTTGGATAGCGATATTTCCGTAATCGAGCCTCGAAATCGGAAACGGTTTTAAAAATCCATTGTTAAATTTTTAAGAGCTTTCTAAAACTGAAAACGAAAATACTCTGCGAGGTTTGGTTCTCGAAATATTCGCATCCAAAGTCAAATTACTGTATTTCGATGCAACCCTAAAAAGGGCTTTGGATAACGATATTTCCGCAACCAAGCCTTGTAAGAGGTTGCAGTTTTCAGTTTGTATAGAAAATTAACAGGCCTTTCTGCCGATATGAATAAAATAATTTTGCAAGCTTCTGTTCTCGAAATATTCACATCAGAAATGATATTACTTTGTTTTTTTCGGTCCAACCTTAAAAAGTGTCGATGGCGATATTTCCACAACAAAGCCTCGTAAGGGGTTGCGGTTTGCAGTGGCGAATAGCAAATTCCCAGAGCTTTCCAACGATGTAAAAATTTTGACAAAAATTTTTTCAATGATTTTTGAAAAAAATCATGGACTACCCAGTTGCCACTTTTTTTCAACTTTTGAAAAATGTTTCCAAATCCCATCGAGCTATACATCAAAAGACAGGTTTTTTCAAACTCTATCCGGACGTCTTAACCAAAAGCGTGTGGAAGGTCTGGTTCTCGAAATATTTTCATCCAAAGTGATTGCTCGATTTACTGCATTTCTGTGCAAAACATGCAAAAGCGTTTGTGTTTGGATAGCGATATTTCCGTAATCGAGCCTCGAAATCGGAAACGGTTTTAAAAATCTATCATTAAGTTTTTAAGAGCTTTCTAAAACTGAAAACGAAAATACTCTGCGAGGTTTGGTTCTCGAAATATTCGCATCCAAAGTCAAATTACTGTATTTCGATGCAACCCTAAAAAGGGCTTTGGATAACGATATCTCCGCAACCAAGCCTTGTAAGAGGTTGCAGTTTTCAGTTTGTATAGAAAATTAACAGGCCTTTCTGCCGATATGAATAAAATAATTTTGCAAGCTTCGGTTCTCGAAATATTCACATCAGAAATGATATTACTTTGTTTTTTTCGGTCAAATCTTAAAAAGTGTCGATGGCGATATTTAAGGGGTTGCGGTTTGCAGTGGCGAATAGCAAATTCCCAGAGCTTTCCAACGATGTAAAAATTTTGACAAAAATTTTTTCAATGATTTTTGAAAAAAATCATGGACTACCCCCTTGCCACTTTTTTTCAACTTTTAAAAAATGTTTCCAAATCCCATCGAGCTATACATCAAAAGACAGGTTTTTTCAAACTCTATCCGGACGTCTAAACCAAAAGCGTGTGGAAGGTCTGGTTCTCGAAATATTTTCATCCAAAGTGATTGCTCGATTTACTGCATTTCTGTGCAAAACATGCAAAAGCGTTTGTGTTTGGATAGCGATATTTCCGTAATCGAGCCTCGAAATCGGAAACGGTTTTAAAAATCCATTGTTAAATTTTTAAGAGCTTTCTAAAACTGAAAACGAAAATACTCTGCGAGGTTTGGTTCTCGAAATATTCGCATCCAAAGTCAAATTACTGTATTTCGATGCAACCCTAAAAAGGGCTTTGGATAACGATATTTCCGCAACCAAGCCTTGTAAGAGGTTGCAGTTTTCAGTTTCGTATAGAAAATTAACAGGCCTTTCCGCCGACATG
Organism: Leucozona laternaria; assembly: GCA_932273885.2. Taxonomy (NCBI): domain Eukaryota; kingdom Metazoa; phylum Arthropoda; class Insecta; order Diptera; family Syrphidae; genus Leucozona; species Leucozona laternaria. The sequence continues at coordinate 57,015,048 of OW026367.1, read as the reverse complement.
AATAAAAAAATTTTGCAAGCTTCGGTTCTCGAAATATTCACATCAGAAATGATATTACTTTTTTTTTCGGTCCAACCTTAAAAAGTGTCGATGGCGATATTTCCACAACAAAGCCTCGTAAGGGGTTGCGGTTTGCAGTGGCGAATAGCAAATTCCCAGAGCTTTCCAACGATGTAAAGAATAGGTTTTTTCAAACTCTATCCGGACGTCTAAACCAAAAGCGTGTGGAAGGTCTGGTTCTCGAAATATTTTCATCCAAAGTGATTGCTCGATTTACTGCATTTCTGTGCAAAACATGCAAAAGCGTTTGTGTTTGGATAGCGATATTTCCGTAATCGAGCCTCGAAATCGGAAACGGTTTTAAAAATCCAGTGTTAAATTTTTAAGAGTTTTCTAAAACTGAGAACGAAAATACTCTGCGACGTTTGGTTCTCGAAATATTCGCATCCAAAGTCAAATTACTGTATTTCGATGCAACCCTAAAAAGGGCTTTGGATAACGATATTTCCGCAACCAAGCCTTGTAAGAGGTTGCAGTTTTCAGTTTCGTATAGAAAATTAACAGGCCTTTCCGCCGATATGAATAAAAAAATTTTGCAAGCTTCGGTTCTCGAAATATTCACATCAGAAATGATATTTCTTTGTTTTTTTCGGTCCAACCTTAAAAAGTGTCGATGGCGATATTTCCACAACAAAGCCTCGTAAGGGGTTGCGGTTTGCAGTGGCGAATAGCAAATTCCCAGAGCTTTCCAACGATGTAAAAATTTTGACAAAAATTTTTTCAATGATTTTTGAAAAAAATCATGGACTACTCCTTGCCACTTTTTTTCAACTTTTAAAAAATGTTTCCAAATCCCATCGAGCTATACATCAAAAGACAGGTTTTTTCAAACTCTATCCGGACGTCTAAACCAAAAGCGTGTGGAAGGTCTGGTTCTCGAAATATTTTCATCCAAAGTGATTGCTCGATTTACTGCATTTCTGTGCAAAACATGCAAAAGCGTTTGTGTTTGGATAGCGATATTTCCGTAATCGAGCCTCGAAATCGGAAACGGTTTTAAAAATCCATTGTTAAATTTTTAAGAGCTTTCTAAAACTGAAAACGAAAATACTCTGCGAGGTTTGGTTCTCGAAATATTCGCATCCAAAGTCAAATTACTGTATTTCGATGCAACCCTAAAAAGGGCTTTGGATAACGATATTTCCGCAACCAAGCCTTGTAAGAGGTTGCAGTTTTCAGTTTGTATAGAAAATTAACAGGCCTTTCTGCCGATATGAATAAAATAATTTTGCAAGCTTCTGTTCTCGAAATATTCACATCAGAAATGATATTACTTTGTTTTTTTCGGTCCAACCTTAAAAAGTGTCGATGGCGATATTTCCACAACAAAGCCTCGTAAGGGGTTGCGGTTTGCAGTGGCGAATAGCAAATTCCCAGAGCTTTCCAACGATGTAAAAATTTTGACAAAAATTTTTTCAATGATTTTTGAAAAAAATCATGGACTACCCAGTTGCCACTTTTTTTCAACTTTTGAAAAATGTTTCCAAATCCCATCGAGCTATACATCAAAAGACAGGTTTTTTCAAACTCTATCCGGACGTCTTAACCAAAAGCGTGTGGAAGGTCTGGTTCTCGAAATATTTTCATCCAAAGTGATTGCTCGATTTACTGCATTTCTGTGCAAAACATGCAAAAGCGTTTGTGTTTGGATAGCGATATTTCCGTAATCGAGCCTCGAAATCGGAAACGGTTTTAAAAATCTATCATTAAGTTTTTAAGAGCTTTCTAAAACTGAAAACGAAAATACTCTGCGAGGTTTGGTTCTCGAAATATTCGCATCCAAAGTCAAATTACTGTATTTCGATGCAACCCTAAAAAGGGCTTTGGATAACGATATTTCCGCAACCAAGCCTTGTAAGAGGTTGCAGTTTTCAGTTTGTATAGAAAATTAACAGGCCTTTCTGCCGATATGAATAAAATAATTTTGCAAGCTTCGGTTCTCGAAATATTCACATCAGAAATGATATTACTTTGTTTTTTTCGGTCAAATCTTAAAAAGTGTCGATGGCGATATTTCCACAACAAAGCCTCGTAAGGGGTTGCGGTTTGCAGTGGCGAATAGCAAATTCCCAGAGCTTTCCAGCGATGTAAAAATTTTGACAAAAATTTTTTCAATGATTTTTGAAAAAAATCATGGACTACTCCTTGCCACTTTTTTTCAACTTTTAAAAAATGTTTCCAAATCCCATCGAGCTATACATCAAAAGACAGGTTTTTTCAAACTCTATCCGGACGTCTAAACCAAAAGCGTGTGGAAGGTCTGGTTCTCGAAATATTTTCATCCAAAGTGATTGCTCGATTTACTGCATTTCTGTGCAAAACATGCAAAAGCGTTTGTGTTTGGATAGCGATATTTCCGTAATCGAGCCTCGAAATCGGAAATGGTTTTAAAAATCCATTGTTAAATTTTTAAGAGCTTTCTAAAACTGAAAACGAAAATACTCTGCGAGGTTTGGTTCTCGAAATATTCGCATCCAAAGTCAAATTACTGTATTTCGATGCAACCCTAAAAAGGGCTTTGGATAACGATATTTCCGCAACCAAGCCTTGTAAGAGGTTGCAGTTTTCAGTTTCGTATAGAAAATTAACAGGCCTTTCCGCCGATATGAATAAAAAAATTTTGCAAGCTTCGGTTCTCGAAATATTCACATCAGAAATGATATTTCTTTGTTTTTTTCGGTCCAACCTTAAAAAGTGTCGATGGCGATATTTCCACAACAAAGCCTCGTAAGGGGTTGTGGTTTGCAGTGGCGAATAGCAAATTCCCAGAGCTTTCCAGCGATGTAAAAATTTTGACAAAATTTTTTCAATGATTTTTGAAAAAAATCATGGACCCCTTGCCACTTTTTTTCAACTTTTAAAAAATGTTTCCAAATCCCATCGAGCTATACATCAAAAGACAGGTTTTTTCAAACTCTATCCGGACGTCTAAACCAAAAGCGTGTGGAAGGTCTGGTTCTCGAAATATTTTCATCCAAAGTGATTGCTCGATTTACTGCATTTCTGTGCAAAACATGCAAAAGCGTTTGTGTTTGGATAGCGATATTTCCGTAATCGAGCCTCGAAATCGGAAACGGTTTTAAAAATCCAGTGTTAAATTTTTAAGAGTTTTCTAAAACTGAGAACGAAAATACTCTGCGACGTTTGGTTCTCGAAATATTCGCATCCAAAGTCAAATTACTGTATTTCGATGCAACCCTAAAAAGGGCTTTGGATAACGATATTTCCGCAACCAAGCCTTGTAAGAGGTTGCAGTTTTCAGTTTCGTATAGAAAATTAACAGGCCTTTCCGCCGATATGAATAAAAAAATTTTGCAAGCTTCGGTTCTCGAAATATTCACATCAGAAATGATATTTCTTTGTTTTTTTCGGTCCAACCTTAAAAAGTGTCGATGGCGATATTTCCACAACAAAGCCTCGTAAGGGGTTGCGGTTTGCAGTGGCGAATAGCAAATTCCCAGAGCTTTCCAACGATGTAAAAATTTTGACAAAAATTTTTTCAATGATTTTTGAAAAAAATCATGGACTACTCCTTGCCACTTTTTTTCAACTTTTAAAAAATGTTTCCAAATCCCATCGAGCTATACATCAAAAGACAGGTTTTTTCAAACTCTATCCGGACGTCTAAACCAAAAGCGTGTGGAAGGTCTGGTTCTCGAAATATTTTCATCCAAAGTGATTGCTCGATTTACTGCATTTCTGTGCAAAACATGCAAAAGCGTTTGTGTTTGGATAGCGATATTTCCGTAATCGAGCCTCGAAATCGGAAACGGTTTTAAAAATCCATTGTTAAATTTTTAAGAGCTTTCTAAAACTGAAAACGAAAATACTCTGCGAGGTTTGGTTCTCGAAATATTCGCATCCAAAGTCAAATTACTGTATTTCGATGCAACCCTAAAAAGGGCTTTGGATAACGATATTTCCGCAACCAAGCCTTGTAAGAGGTTGCAGTTTTCAGTTTGTATAGAAAATTAACAGGCCTTTCTGCCGATATGAATAAAATAATTTTGCAAGCTTCTGTTCTCGAAATATTCACATCAGAAATGATATTACTTTGTTTTTTTCGGTCCAACCTTAAAAAGTGTCGATGGCGATATTTCCACAACAAAGCCTCGTAAGGGGTTGCGGTTTGCAGTGGCGAATAGCAAATTCCCAGAGCTTTCCAACGATGTAAAAATTTTGACAAAAATTTTTTCAATGATTTTTGAAAAAAATCATGGACTACCCAGTTGCCACTTTTTTTCAACTTTTGAAAAATGTTTCCAAATCCCATCGAGCTATACATCAAAAGACAGGTTTTTTCAAACTCTATCCGGACGTCTTAACCAAAAGCGTGTGGAAGGTCTGGTTCTCGAAATATTTTCATCCAAAGTGATTGCTCGATTTACTGCATTTCTGTGCAAAACATGCAAAAGCGTTTGTGTTTGGATAGCGATATTTCCGTAATCGAGCCTCGAAATCGGAAACGGTTTTAAAAATCTATCATTAAGTTTTTAAGAGCTTTCTAAAACTGAAAACGAAAATACTCTGCGAGGTTTGGTTCTCGAAATATTCGCATCCAAAGTCAAATTACTGTATTTCGATGCAACCCTAAAAAGGGCTTTGGATAACGATATCTCCGCAACCAAGCCTTGTAAGAGGTTGCAGTTTTCAGTTTGTATAGAAAATTAACAGGCCTTTCTGCCGATATGAATAAAATAATTTTGCAAGCTTCGGTTCTCGAAATATTCACATCAGAAATGATATTACTTTGTTTTTTTCGGTCAAATCTTAAAAAGTGTCGATGGCGATATTTCCACAACAAAGCCTCGTAAGGGGTTGCGGTTTGCAGTGGCGAATAGCAAATTCCCAGAGCTTTCCAGCGATGTAAAAATTTTGACAAAAATTTTTTCAATGATTTTTGAAAAAAATCATGGACTACTCCTTGCCACTTTTTTTCAACTTTTAAAAAATGTTTCCAAATCCCATCGAGCTATACATCAAAAGACAGGTTTTTTCAAACTCTATCCGGACGTCTAAACCAAAAGCGTGTGGAAGGTCTGGTTCTCGAAATATTTTCATCCAAAGTGATTGCTCGATTTACTGCATTTCTGTGCAAAACATGCAAAAGCGTTTGTGTTTGGATAGCGATATTTCCGTAATCGAGCCTCGAAATCGGAAATGGTTTTAAAAATCCATTGTTAAATTTTTAAGAGCTTTCTAAAACTGAAAACGAAAATACTCTGCGAGGTTTGGTTCTCGAAATATTCGCATCCAAAGTCAAATTACTGTATTTCGATGCAACCCTAAAAAGGGCTTTGGATAACGATATTTCCGCAACCAAGCCTTGTAAGAGGTTGCAGTTTTCAGTTTCGTATAGAAAATTAACAGGCCTTTCCGCCGATATGAATAAAAAAATTTTGCAAGCTTCGGTTCTCGAAATATTCACATCAGAAATGATATTTCTTTGTTTTTTTCGGTCCAACCTTAAAAAGTGTCGATGGCGATATTTCCACAACAAAGCCTCGTAAGGGGTTGTGGTTTGCAGTGGCGAATAGCAAATTCCCAGAGCTTTCCAGCGATGTAAAAATTTTGACAAAATTTTTTCAATGATTTTTGAAAAAAATCATGGACCCCTTGCCACTTTTTTTCAACTTTTAAAAAATGTTTCCAAATCCCATCGAGCTATACATCAAAAGACAGGTTTTTTCAAACTCTATCCGGACGTCTAAACCAAAAGCGTGTGGAAGGTCTGGTTCTCGAAATATTTTCATCCAAAGTGATTGCTCGATTTACTGCATTTCTGTGCAAAACATGCAAAAGCGTTTGTGTTTGGATAGCGATATTTCCGTAATCGAGCCTCGCAATCGGAAACGGTTTTAAAAATCCATTGTTAAATTTTTAAGAGCTTTCTAAAACTGACAACGAAAATACTCTGCGAGGTTTGGTTCTCGAAATATTCGCATCCAAAGTCAAATTACTGTATTTCGATGCAACCCTAAAAAGGGCTTTGGATAACGATATTTCCGCAACCAAGCCTTGTAAGAGGTTGCAGTTTTCAGTTTCGTATAGAAAATTAACAGGCCTTTCCGCCGATATGAATACAAAAATTTTGCAAGCTTCGGTTCTCGAAATATTCACATCAGAAATGATATTTCTTTGTTTTTTTCGGTCCAACCTTAAAAAGTGTCGATGGCGATATTTCCACAACAAAGCCTCGTAAGGGGTTGTGGTTTGCAGTGGCGAATAGCAAATTCCCAGAGCTCTCCAGCGATGTAAAAATTTTGACAAAATTTTTTCAATGATTTTTGAAAAAAATCATGGACTACCCCCTTGCCACTTTTTTCAACTTTTAAAAAATGTTTCCAAATCCCATCGAGCTATACATCAAAAGACAGGTTTTTTCAAACTCTATCCGGACGTCTAAACCAAAAGCGTGTGGAAGGTCTGGTTCTCGAAATATTTTCATCCAAAGTGATTGCTCGATTAACTGCATTTCTGTGCAAAACATGCAAAAGCATTTGTGTTTGGATAGCCATATTTCCGTAATCGAGCCTCGAAATCGGAAACGGTTTTAAAAATCCATTGTTAAATTTTTAAGAGCTTTCTAAAACTGAAAACGAAAATACTCTGCGAGGTTTGGTTCTCGAAATATTCGCATCCAAAGTCAAATTACTGTATTTCGATGCAACCCTAAAAAGGGCTTTGGATAACGATATTTCCGCAACCAAGCCTTGTAAGAGGTTGCAGTTTTCAGTTTCGTATAGAAAATTAACAGGCCTTTCCGCCGATATGAATAAAAAAATTTTGCAAGCTTCGGTTCTCGAAATATTCACATCAGAAATGATATTTCTTTGTTTTTTTCGGTCCAACCTTAAAAAGTGTCGATGGCGATATTTCCACAACAAAGCCTCGTAAGGGGTTGTGGTTTGTAGTGGCGAATAGCAAATTCCCAGAGCTTTCCAGCGATGTAAAAATTTTGACAAAATTTTTTCAATGATTTTTGAAAAAAATCATGGACTACCCCCTTGCCACTTTTTTTCAACTTTTAAAAAATGTTTCCAAATCCCATCGAGCTATACATCAAAAGACAGGTTTTTTCAAACTCTATCCGGACGTCTAAACCAAAAGCGTGTGGAAGGTCTGGTTCTCGAAATATTTTCATCCAAAGTGATTGCTCGATTTACTGCATTTCTGTGCAAAACATGCAAAAGCGTTTGTGTTTGGATAGCGATATTTCCGTAATCGAGCCTCGAAATCGGAAACGGTTTTAAAAATCCATCGTTAAATTTTTAAGAGCTTTCTAAAACTGAAAACGAAAATACTCTGCGAGGTTTGGTTCTCGAAATATTCGCATCCAAAGTCAAATTACTGTATTTCGATGCAACCCTAAAAAGGGCTTTGGATAACGATATTTCCGCAACCAAGCCTTGTAAGAGGTTGCAGTTTTCAGTTTCGTATAGAAAATTAACAGGCCTTTCCGCCGATATGAATAAAAAAAATTTGCAAGCTTCGGTTCTCGAAATATTCACATCAGAAATGATATTTCTTTGTTTTTTTCGGTCCAACCTTAAAAAGTGTCGATGGCGATATTTCCACAACAAAGCCTCGTAAGGGGTTGTGGTTTGCAGTGGCGAATAGCAAATTCCCAGAGCTCTCCAGCGATGTAAAAATTTTGACAAAATTTTTTCAATGATTTTTGAAAAAAATCATGGGCTACCCCCTTGCCACTTTTTTCAACTTTTAAAAAATGTTTCCAAATCCCATCGAGCTATACATCAAAAGACAGGTTTTTTCAAACTCTATCCGGACGTCTAAACCAAAAGCGTGTGGAAGGTCTGGTTCTCGAAATATTTTCATCCAAAGTGATTGCTCGATTAACTGCATTTCTGTGCAAAACATGCAAAAGCATTTGTGTTTGGATAGCGATATTTCCGTAATCGAGCCTCGAAATCGGAAACGGTTTTAAAAATCCATCGTTAAATTTTTAAGAGCTTTCTAAAACTGAAAACGAAAATACTCTGCGAGGTTTGGTTCTCGAAATATTCGCATCCAAAGTCAAATTACTGTATTTCGATGCAACCCTAAAAAGGGCTTTGGATAACGATATTTCCGCAACCAAGCCTTGTAAGAGGTTGCAGTTTTCAGTTTCGTATAGAAAATTAACAGGCCTTTCCGCCGATATGAATAAAAAAATTTTGCAAGCTTCGGTTCTCGAAATATTCACATCAGAAATGATATTTCTTTGTTTTTTTTCGGTCCAACCTTTAAAAGTGTCGATGGCGATATTTCCACAACAAAGCCTCGTAAGGGGTTGTGGTTTGCAGTGGCGAATAGCAAATTCCCAGAGCTTTCCAGCGATGTAAAAATTTTGACAAAAATTTTTTCAATGATTTTTGAAAAAAATCATGGACTACCCCCTTGCCACTTTTTTTCAACTTTTAAAAAATGTTTCCAAATCGCATCGAGCTATACATCAAAAGACAGGTTTTTTCAAACTCTATCCGGACGTCTAAACCAAAAGCGTGTGGAAGGTCTGGTTCTCGAAATATTTTCATCCAAAGTGATTGCTCGATTTACTGCATTTCTGTGCAAAACATGCAAAAGCGTTTGTGTTTGGATAGCGATATTTCCGTAATCGAGCCTCGAAATCGGAAACGGTTTTAAAAATCCATTGTTAAATTTTTAAGAGCTTTCTAAAACTGAAAACGAAAATACTCTGCGAGGTTTGGTTCTCGAAATATTCGCATCCAAAGTCAAATTACTGTATTTCGATGCAACCCTAAAAAGGGCTTTGGATAACGATATTTCCGCAACCAAGCCTTGTAAGAGGTTGCAGTTTTCAGTTTCGTATAGAAAATTAACAGGCCTTTCCGCCGATATGAATAAAAAAATTTTGCAAGCTTCGGTTCTCGAAATATTCACATCAGAAATGATATTTCTTTGTTTTTTTCGGTCCAACCTTAAAAAGTGTCGATGGCGATATTTCCACAACAAAGCCTCGTAAGGGGTTGTGGTTTGCAGTGGCGAATAGCAAATTCCCAGAGCTCTCCAGCGATGTAAAAATTTTGACAAAATTTTTTCAATGATTTTTGAAAAAAATCATGGACTACCCCCTTGCCACTTTTTTCAACTTTTAAAAAATGTTTCCAAATCCCATCGAGCTATACATCAAAAGACAGGTTTTTTCAAACTCTATCCGGACGTCTAAACCAAAAGCGTGTGGAAGGTCTGGTTCTCGAAATATTTTCATCCAAAGTGATTGCTCGATTAACTGCATTTCTGTGCAAAACATGCAAAAGCATTTGTGTTTGGATAGCCATATTTCCGTAATCGAGCCTCGAAATCGGAAACGGTTTTAAAAATCCATTGTTAAATTTTTAAGAGCTTTCTAAAACTGAAAACGAAAATACTCTGCGAGGTTTGGTTCTCGAAATATTCGCATCCAAAGTCAAATTACTGTATTTCGATGCAACCCTAAAAAGGGCTTTGGATAACGATATTTCCGCAACCAAGCCTTGTAAGAGGTTGCAGTTTTCAGTTTCGTATAGAAAATTAACAGGCCTTTCCGCCGATATGAATAAAAAAATTTTGCAAGCTTCGGTTCTCGAAATATTCACATCAGAAATGATATTTCTTTGTTTTTTTCGGTCCAACCTTAAAAAGTGTCGATGGCGATATTTCCACAACAAAGCCTCGTAAGGGGTTGTGGTTTGTAGTGGCGAATAGCAAATTCCCAGAGCTTTCCAGCGATGTAAAAATTTTGACAAAATTTTTTCAATGATTTTTGAAAAAAATCATGGACTACCCCCTTGCCACTTTTTTTCAACTTTTAAAAAATGTTTCCAAATCCCATCGAGCTATACATCAAAAGACAGGTTTTTTCAAACTCTATCCGGACGTCTAAGCCAAAAGCGTGTGGAAGGTCTGGTTCTCGAAATATTTTCATCCAAAGTGATTGCTCGATTTACTGCATTTCTGTGCAAAACATGCAAAAGCGTTTGTGTTTGGATAGCGATATTTCCGTAATCGAGCCTCGAAATCGGAAACGGTTTTAAAAATCCATCGTTAAATTTTTAAGAGCTTTCTAAAACTGAAAACGAAAATACTCTGCGAGGTTTGGTTCTCGAAATATTCGCATCCAAAGTCAAATTACTGTATTTCGATGCAACCCTAAATAGGGCTTTGGATAACGATATTTCCGCAACCAAGCCTTGTAAGAGGTTGCAGTTTTCAGTTTCGTATAGAAAATTAACAGGCCTTTCCGCCGATATGAATAAAAAAAATTTGCAAGCTTCGGTTCTCGAAATATTCACATCAGAAATGATATTTCTTTGTTTTTTTCGGTCCAACCTTAAAAAGTGTCGATGGCGATATTTCCACAACAAAGCCTCGTAAGGGGTTGTGGTTTGAAGTGGCGAATAGCAAATTCCCAGAGCTTTCCAGCGATGTAAAAATTTTCACAAAATTTTTTCAATGATTTTTGAAAAAAATCATGGACTACCCCCTTGCCACTTTTTTTCAACTTTTAAAAAAATGTTTCCAAATCCCATCGAGCTATACATCAAAAGACAGGTTTTTTCAAACTCTATCCGGACGTCTAAACCAAAAGCGTGTGGAAGGTCTGGTTCTCGAAATATTTTCATCCAAAGTGATTGCTCGATTAACTGCATTTCTGTGCAAAACATGCAAAAGCGTTTGTGTTTGGATAGCGATATTTCCGTAATCGAGCCTCGAAATCGGAAACGGTTTTAAAAATCCATTGTTAAATTTTTAAGAGCTTTCTAAAACTGAAAACGAAAATACTCTGCGAGGTTTGGTTCTCGAAATATTCGCATCCAAAGTCAAATTACTGTATTTCGATGCAACCCTAAAAAGGGCTTTGGATAACGATATTTCCGCAACCAAGCCTTGTAAGAGGTTGCAGTTTTCAGTTTCGTATAGAAAATTAACAGGCCTTTCCGCCGATATGAATAAAAAAATTTTGCAAGCTTCGGTTCTCGAAATATTCACATCAGAAATGATATTTCTTTGTTTTTTTCGGTCCAACCTTAAAAAGTGTCGATGGCGATATTTCCACAACAAAGCCTCGTAAGGGGTTGTGGTTTGCAGTGGCGAATAGCAAATTCCCAGAGCTTTCCAGCGATGTAAAAATTTTGACAAAATTTTTTCAATGATTTTTGAAAAAAATCATGGACCCCTTGCCACTTTTTTTCAACTTTTAAAAAATGTTTCCAAATCCCATCGAGCTATACATCAAAAGACAGGTTTTTTCAAACTCTATCCGGACGTCTAAACCAAAAGCGTGTGGAAGGTCTGGTTCTCGAAATATTTTCATCCAAAGTGATTGCTCGATTAACTGCATTTCTGTGCAAAACATGCAAAAGCGTTTGTGTTTGGATAGCGATATTTCCGTAATCGAGCCTCGAAATCGGAAACGGTTTTAAAAATCCATTGTTAAATTTTTAAGAGCTTTCTAAAACTGAAAACGAAAATACTCTGCGAGGTTTGGTTCTCGAAATATTCGCATCCAAAGTCAAATTACTGTATTTCGATGCAACCCTAAAAAGGGCTTTGGATAACGATATTTCCGCAACCAAGCCTTGTAAGAGGTTGCAGTTTTCAGTTTCGTATAGAAAATTAACAGGCCTTTCCGCCGATATGAATAAAAAAATTTTGCAAGCTTCGGTTCTCGAAATATTCACATCAGAAATGATATTTCTTTGTTTTTTTCGGTCCAACCTTAAAAAGTGTCGATGGCGATATTTCCACAACAAAGCCTCGTAAGGGGTTGTGGTTTGAAGTGGCGAATAGAAAATTCCCAGAGCTTTCCAGCGATGTAAAAATTTTCACAAAATTTTTTCAATGATTTTTGAAAAAAATCATGGACTACCCCCTTGCCACTTTTTTTCAACTTTTAAAAAAATGTTTCCAAATCCCATCGAGCTATACATCAAAAGACAGGTTTTTTCAAACTCTATCCGGACGTCTAAACCAAAAGCGTGTGGAAGGTCTGGTTCTCGAAATATTTTCATCCAAAGTGATTGCTCGATTTACTGCATTTCTGTGCAAAACATGCAAAAGCGTTTGTGTTTGGATAGCGATATTTCCGTAATCGAGGATCGAAATCGGAAACGGTTTTAAAAATCCATTGTTAAATTTTTAAGAGCTTTCTAAAACTGAAAACGAAAATACTCTGCGAGGTTTGGTTCTCGAAATATTCGCATCCAAAGTCAAATTACTGTATTTCGATGCAACCCTAAAAAGGGCTTTGGATAACGATATTTCCGCAACCAAGCCTTGTAAGAGGTTACAGTTTTCAGTTTCGTATAGAAAATTAACAGGTCTTTCCGCCGATATGAATACAAAAATTTTGCAAGCTTCGGTTCTCGAAATATTAATGCCATCTTTAGATTTTGCTTTTCTAATGCCTGGACTGAGAGTGTCAAGTTAGCACTACCTACCTAGTTTTTGTTTGAAAACTTCGTCAAAAAAATTTTTAGAATTTTTTTCTCTCCACAACTAATTTGCTACAAAAAAGCTACAATTAATTGTGTACTTTGTTTTTGAAATTTCCTAAAGTGTAGTGCTAACTTGATATCAAGTTAGCACTACATACCATGTTTTTTTTTAATACAAGGATTCTTATGGCAAAAAAATTTTTAGAATTTTTTTCTTTCCACAACAAATTTACAACAAAAAAACTACAATTAACTGTGTTATTAGTTTTTTTATTTTTTGAAAGTGTAATGCTAACTTGATATCAACTTAGCACTACATACCATTTTTTTATTAAATAGTAGAGCTACAAATTTTTTTTTTCCACAACTAATTTACTACTAAAAAGCTACAATTAACTGTGTACTTAGTTTATTTAATTTCTAAAAGTGTAGTGCTAACTTGACACACGTAAAATATCATCTATAATTTTTGTACTCGTCGGCTGACATCTGACATATTAGACTTCACAAATCACACTTTTAAAATTTATTGAGATGAAAATGGGCTTTTAGTTTATAAGGGCATTTAAAAGCATTTTAAATTTAAAAGCACTTGGTGCAACCAAAAAATCCCATTTTAACTCTAAATGGGCTTTTAAATATTTGAAATTCCTTTATGAAATCGGGCATTAGTATCGATCGCAGTTATTAAATATATCAGAATATTAAAGCATTAATTGCGCAGTTAACATTATAAAATTGCTATATTATTGAGAAAAACCATACAAAATCTGGAAAAAATATTTAACCTTAAGTAATATAAATAATAAATACTATGTACATATTTATGTAAATCTTAAGCCTTGAATTTTCTATTCGCCGCAAATATTTCCGCCGAGAATTTCATATTATTTTGGAATTAATTTTTGTTTAAAGTACCGCGCGTCAGTGCTCAATTTGCACGGAAAATACTTTTAATAAACTTGATTCATCAATTTGTTCACATCAAAACACCTTTGCGCCGTAAATATTTTCGTGTGAGCCGAAAATCCATCGGAATCGGATAGCGTGCGTTGAATGTGACACAAAAATTTGTGTGCGCCCGGACGTCCACACTGACGTATTTTGTTGCGTCTACACAAATATTTGCGTCGAACACGGCGCACAACGCAAATTTTTATTGATCTGGACGCGGCTTTAGAAACAATGCCACCAAAATTTGAATTTTGTCAAAAATATAACATTTGGGACAATCTTTCTTAAAAGTAGATTTTATTTAAGGAAATTAAAGATATAACGAACTGAACGAAAAATATTCCTATGTAGCTGATTCTTAAACCTTAATTTCTTTTCATAAACCTTTTTCATAATGGTTTTGGTATGTGCTGCAGTTATTTTCATTCAAAAATAGATGGGGTAACATTTAGTTTTGGAATATTAATTAGTTATGCTTGGTTTACACTTTTCATTTTCTGAATTTGTAGAATTAAAAAGTGATAGAAATTAGGTAAGGTACTGACAAAAGCAAAATTTTAAAGCAAAGTGACCATAAAAGGCAGTAAGCCCAATTTCATTTATGGCTTCAAATGCGTCAATTGGAACTGTTGTCTTATCGTCGACTGGAAACTTTACGTATCCCAAAAAAAAATAATCAAGGGGCGTCAAACCACAAGCCCAACTTACAGGTCCATCGTTCATTACACGAAATTATGCAATTGTTTCGATTTCAGCACAAGCACCACATCTTGCTAAAACCACATCCTTTCTAAATTTATTCCATTCAATCGGGAAACAAAAACGTAGCTAATCATGAATCTATAGCGAATATTTTGTCCGCAACTAGCTGATTAGTATCATTTTTGAAAAAAAATAACAATATGGTTCAGTAAAAATCTAGCTGTCTACAGACCGCAGCAAACTGTGCATTTTTCGGGATGTGGGATGGATGAAGTGGATTATCTTCGCTCTAACTGGCCCCGTTTAGGATAGTATCAAAAGCGATCTGGATGTGATAAAAACAGCTGATGCAACATTAACTCAAGGTATCTGAACATTTTTGATAGGTTTACACCGTCTCGGATAGGTTCTTGAACGCAAGGAATGTGCATTTTGACAGACCAAGTGAACAGACCCCATGAACCGATTTTCAATTCTTGCACCAGTTTGATCTTGTAGTTAAGCCTTCAAAGTAAGACCTTTCCGTAAAATTATCCATAAAGTATACGAACGACTTGAAATCGATAAATTTGGATCTTCTCCAACACTCAAGAACACTTCACATACACTACAGGATAGGTTGCGAAGTTCTCTTCACTATGCGCTTTTCTTATTCATCTCGATGCCACTGCTTGTTGCCAATAAAAATTTTGTCGGAAAATGGTCAAGTCGATTATGTCGGGAGTAATATGGTGCAACGTGCAAGTGCTTTATATCCGTTTGGCGCATTTTTTACTTGCTCTATAAAGGACAAGCTATGGTTTCGTGTTGTAATCAAAACAAACACTTCGATGGTTGAGAAGACCAAAAAAGTTGGTTTCGCCATGTCGTTCATCGATCTTTGCGTCTGAGTGCCTGTGAATCTATTGACGCAAAATTTTAATTAGCCAGGTGCATGATGACGTTAGGCAATAACGCCCAAATCGATTTGGAAATATCGCCCAAAAATTTTCTGAACAATTGTTGTTGTCGATTTGGGGAAAGAACGCCCAAAATAAAAATTTTAAAAGTCAAGTGGGAAATAACGCCCAAAATTGGAAATGTCGCCAAAAGATTAGGAAATAACGCTCAAATGCTTTAAAAAAAAACGCCCAAATCAAAATCTTTTCAATAATTGTACTGAAACAACTCCGTCTTAAATCAAATCAACTTTATTTCAGTTTAAAACAGCGTATAAACATTGAGATTTTGTATTTCTAAAATAACATACAGAGTTAGTATGATACTAAAAAGATAAAATTGCCATTTGGTGAACAACAACAAGTAAAATGCTAACTTATTTAAAATTTGGAAAATTTTCTCTTTAACTTAGCATTATACAAAAAAAACCTTAATACGATACTTAATCGTCTTAAATTTTGCGCCATTGTAATTTGAGTCGGGACCTAAACGGGTGAACCGACTTGCAGAGCAGAGCATTTTTATGTATCTAATCTGCCTAAATTTTGTATGTTTTAACTCATCTAGAACCAGTAGTTGCCATACAACACTTTGGGATTTTTTTTTATTTTTCCCGAAATCGGCGATTACGATTTTGATTAAACTTCGCAATAATAATGACCAAAGTGAATAAAAGAAAACTGAGTTTCAGGTTTTCGGCAACAAATTCACACAACAGAAATTTTGTGAAATATGATATTATTTTTGTACATTTATTTTATTATTTTTATACATCTTTTTGATATATTTTGTCGCAAAGAAAAAATTGCGGAATATCTTTGTAATTTTAGTTAACATTTAGGTGTAGGTATTTGTAAAACGCTGTTTATTATTTAGCAGTGTTTGACTACCGCGAATGCTCCATAATGGAAGACCCGACGGAAATAAAACGATAAAGGTCTTAGTGACACGGTGTTATATACCCATCTTTTTAGGTTTGTTTGTCTTTCGTGTACTTCTTTTCTTTATTCTTTACGCTTTTGACACCACATGCACATAACTAGGTATATAACCACCTAACCACCAGAGTAAAAACTTATTTTCTGATCTTAGAAATAGAAATAGATTCAGACCCAGAGAAAGCGGGATCCCATGTTGTGGTTGTACATCTTACTTACGCCCATATTATTCACTTCACCAAGGGCGATTTCTGGTCTTGAGTTCAGGGTTGGCTACAAAATACATGAGATATAAGCTGATGCACAGCACTTAAAGCCGCGCTATTTTATTATTATACCTACTCCAAAACGACCCATGAAAAAAGAGTCCGAGTCCAGGAGTAGATATATATTCCCAAATGATAATAACATCTCTTTTTATGGAGTAAAGTTATTTTCCAGTTAAAATGCTATTTATTGGATATTTGAAGCATAAATTAGGATTCACAACTTTATGTTATAGTTACCTTTTATCTCTTAATATTAAAGTTTTTTACTGATTTTCTAGTCTCGGAAGTACCGATTTTTTCAATCTAAACCAATTTGCATACCCGCAACTTTAACTCAAATTGTTTTTAGACTTTTTTTCAAAGTTTCAATGTAAAAACTGATAATTTTTTCACAAATCGAACAAATGCCTTAATCATAATATTTTAATACCTTAATCATAAAGATTAATGCAGAACTTTTTGAGTAATCAATTTATTAATGAAGCTATGTCGATCTGTTTTTCAATTAAAATGCATTTTATTTAAAAAAAAAAAAAAAAACATTTAAAATAATTCTAGCACCTCTTGTGTGGGCTTGATGGTTAAACATTGTAAAAAATAATTTTAGAAGAGAGGTTAAGCAATAAATAAGCATTTTTTTATTCTTCAAATTGTGAATTTTTTCATCAAATTTTGAATTTAAAATACTGCAAATCGAATTGAGGGGTGACTTTTTCACCCTTTTAGTATAAAAATGCTTGCCCCTCTTTTGACATAATGTAGCGAGCTATGTTTGGCTTTACTCAAATGTATTAACATTGAAGATCCAATTAGTAGAACTATACTTATGATTTTTTAATGCCAACCATATCAAATTCGAATTAAAACATTCGATTCAGATAATGGGGTTCTCCACTGGTGGGTGTGTTTAGTACCTTGTGTCACTGTCAAACAGCTTCAGTTTGGTTTGCAATTTAACCATGGATCGTCTTACAAATGAACAACGCTTGCAAATTATTGAATTTTACTATCAAAATTCGTGCTCGGTTCGAAATGTTCATCGCGCGCTGCTTGTGTTCAGCGATGAGGCTCATTTTTGGTTGAATGGGTACGTAAATAAGCAAAATTGCCGCATTTGGAGTGAAGATCAGCCAGAAGCATTGCAACAGCTACCAATGCATCCCGAAAAAGCCACTGTTTGGTGCGGTTTATGGGCCGGCGGCATTATTGGGCCTATTTCTTGAAAGATGATGCGAATCGCAGCGTTACTGTCAATGGTGAACGCTACCGAGCGATGATAACAAACTTTTTTTTGCCCGAAATGGAAGTTCTTGACTTGCATGATATGTGGTTTCAACAAGACGGTGCCACATGCCACACAGCACGCGAAACAATGGCGCAATTGCGAGGCGAGTTTGGTGAACAGTTAATTTCACGTTTCGGGCCGGTCAATTGGCCGCCTAGATCGTGCGATTTGACACCATTAGATTATTTTTTTTGGGGGTATGTCAAGGCTAATGTCTATAGGGACAAGCCCGCTTCGATTGACGCACTGGAAGCCAACATCCATGCATTCATTCGTGAGATACCGGGCGATATGTGTGAAAGAGTATGCCAAAATTGGACTCAGCGGATGGGCTACCTGAGACGCAGCCGCGGTCAACATTTGCATGAAATTATCTTTAAACATTAAATTGCAAGGTTCAAACTATCGATTCAAATAAATATTTCATTCTAGGTTATTCCAATGGAATTTTTTTTGATTCGATCAATTTAAAATCAAGATTGTGATGATTATATTCCACGTAGAATAATAAGTAAGGTATCGAAATAACCGTAATTTTATTTATATGCAAAGTTAATAAAAACCAAAGATATCTATTTATGCACTCAAGAGATATGAGTTCATATGTGAAAGCGCTCAAAAATTGCCGTTATCACCGTTCAAGAGTATTCTAGGATTATAATTTTTTGTATTCATATTTAGATCAATAATTTCTACCATCTGATAAAATTTCAGCCTTATAGCACCACCCCTTAAAAAGATAAAAATCAAATATTACATTTTGTCTCGCATTTCTCTACTCAGTTTGGCTCTTTTATTAGAGCCAACCTTTGTGAATATTTTGTTGGTCTGTTCTTAAAGAAAGAATGAGACAGCACATCGGGAATAATAGTGTAGTTTGTATGAGATTTGATGGCGCAAATTTTGTTGCCAAATCAACACTAAAGTTAAAAGCAAAATATGAAGCGAGATACTTTGTATGACGTGGCGGTTTCCATATTGGACTATGGGATTAATATAGCACGTAGGGGTTGTAGTGATTTGAATAGGTTTTGCTGGTTTATAATGATTTGAAGGCATAGGGATGTTATGTTTTTTGTATTTGAAAGAATGTTCTGTATGTAAGTTTTAATACTATTTGTATTTGTTTGTAAATAGTATGTACATTTAAGTTGAAATTTTAGGTTTGGCGCCGCCAAACTAGCCAACTGAGAGGAATCGCCACTATCACTTACCTCTATAGTCCAAATTAAAAATGAAATCCGGAATGAAATTAATTTATATTCAATAATTAAATCCAATTCCATATTATTCCCTCGGTAAATACACAACTACGCAAAAGAATTTTAGAATTTAGATGCTACAAACTCAGCAGACAAGCGAAAGTTATAAAACAATGTAGTAGTCATAATGACATGTGTGCGCAATCTTGGTCTGTCAATCGGTATATTTGTGAAGACTGAGGGGTGGGCTGAGAGCCGTACATGTTTTCAAGGCTGTCAGTTTTTCTCCCAATCCCCCAACCATAACAGAAGGACATGTACTCAAACTGATTTAAACATTGTTGGAGAGGTTTTTCTAAATGTTTGTTTATATAAAATTTCTTAAAAAATTAAAAAAATAAACATAAAGCCTTTTTAAGATATTGATTAAAATAAAGATCATATTTCGAATTTTTTTTATATCCAAAAAATATTTTGTTTGTAATTTTCTATATGCAATATTATTTCGACTTAAAAAAAAAACTCTTTTATAAAATTTGTGATCGAAATCGACTAAGGCGTTATTAGCCGTGTTTTATTATCTACGGATCTGGATCAAGATCATCGCATGAAAATAAAACGAAACGGATCTTAGTGACAATTGTGTTGTATACCTGTCTCTATTTTCCTTACGTTGGTTTATTTTCAAGTATTTGTTGTCTTTTTTCCTTACACAACATTTCACACTACCTTACCATTAAAAGCCATCTACCCGCAAGAGTGAGAATTAATTTTCGGATCTTTAAAAAAGATCCAGATAGAGAGCAGGATCCCAAGTTGTTGTTGTATTACGTGTTAAAAAATGATCCTGATCCAGATCCGTAGATAATAAAACACGGCTATTGAGAACGAGTACCGTCAGTAAAAGTTTATGGAATTTTGTTCTTATACAAAAATACAGAGATATTGTACATAGTAGATCTACCTACACACAACCATTTTTATTATAATCGGGGTCCGAGATCAATAATCTTTTCAATTAGGGCTATATAGTGATTTTTGAAGCTAAAACTAAAAATTATTAAATTCCAGTTTGGAGAAAATCCCTTTTGGCGGTTTAGACTATAGGTGGCAGAGACCAAAAAGAATTGTTCTACGTCTTTTCGTCTAGGTTAACATTAAGCTAGAGCCTAAACGGATTACCGAATTCGCTTGAAATTTGGTACAGACTGCATGTACCTACATACTATACACTCCCTAAAATAGAAATTCGAATTTTGGTTTTAGCTCCATCTAGCGAACTGTTTATAGCTGTCACACAACAATTCCGATTTTTTTCATTTTTTTAGAAGTCGGCTCTAAAAATGTTGATTAAACTTAAAACATGTCTAAAGCGCAATTGAAATAATTTGGAATTTAGGTGTTTTGCCAAAAAATTCTCATATAGCTACCTAACGGAAAAAGAGGTTATTGTAAAATACCAAATATATAAGGTCCGTCAAGCTGGGTCCGCCACAACGGAAATTCAAAATTCTAATGATGCAGGAATTAAGTTCCATTTAAGTGCTAATTTAGTACCGCAATCCCGATCTGGAACTAAAATTCCCTCTATCTCAAACCTGTGGCGGACCCAGCTTGACGTCAAGCTAGGACCGCCACACCTCCAAACACAAAAATTCAAAAAACTAATGATGAGGGAATTAAGTTCCGATTTTAGTGCTCCTAATTTTCGAAACTCCAAATTA
Organism: Leucozona laternaria; assembly: GCA_932273885.2. Taxonomy (NCBI): domain Eukaryota; kingdom Metazoa; phylum Arthropoda; class Insecta; order Diptera; family Syrphidae; genus Leucozona; species Leucozona laternaria. The sequence continues at coordinate 56,994,535 of OW026367.1, read as the reverse complement.
AATTCTCCACGTTTTGACCTTGAAATTAAGTGCCGAACATAAAAACTCGTGGAGACTTTCTATACCCGAGCCTTAAAAAAAAAAAAAAAATATAGATTAGATGAAGAATGAGTTAATTAGAAAAAATAACCAGTTTGGCTTTTCTATTCCCACTGGTTTAGTTTTTATGACTCCTACACTAACACCCATAATTGTGGCGGACCCAGCTTGACGTCAAGCTAGGACCGCCACAACAAAATTTCAAAACACTAATAATGTAGGAATTAAGTTCCGATTTTAGTGCTCCTACTTTTCAAAACTGCAATTTAAATTCTCCACGATTTGACCTTGAAATCAAGTGTCGAACACAAAAAAATGTGGAGACTTTCTATACCCGACTTAAATAAAAAAAAAAAAATCTGATTAGATGTAAGATTAGTTAATTTGAAAACATAACGAGTTTCGCCTCTCTTCTCCCACTGGTTTGGTTTCTTCTCCTTATCTTACCACCCAATACGTCTTCAAGTAGGTAGGTATCTACAGCATTTCAGAAAAAAAACTAATCATAAGGGATTTAAGGGTTAAATAGGGGCTCATTATTTAGCTGAACTCTAAATGAAATTGTTCACGATTTGACCTTCACATTAAGTGTCGTAAATACAAAATCGTGGACATTTTTAATACTCGATATTTATTAAAAAAAAGTTACCGATTACCTACCTACATAATTATATGTAGATACAATTTGGTAACAAGTAAATGTGCTATTCGCCTAAAAGCATACACCACTTTTCTTTACAGCAAAATTGTGGAGACTTTTAATACGCGAATAGATGTATGTACAAACTATTTGAAAACTTGCAAACGTGTTATTTACCTAAAAGTATACAACACTTTTTATATAATTGTGTCAGAGAAAAGTTTTCTTATCGTCAGTTGGCCTGCTATCAAGTTTTTGTAATAAACAGTAACGTAATTGGCCTGATTCAAGGGTTCAAGAGATTTAAGCTAACTTTTTGGGGATTTGAACCGCTCACGCAATTCCGGCGCTCCACATAGGTTATTTTCATTCGCCAGGTAGGTAGCCATGTCGTCAGTTGGTTGCAAACTTTTCTAAAAACAACTGCAATGAAATTTGAATTTTAATCGCAACAATTATTCAGACATATTGATATCAAATATTTTTTTCGTGTAGGTAAACAGTTTCCTTGGAAGGGGCAATATAAACTTAACTTGGTTATAACTTTGTTAGTAATAATTTCCGCGCTAAATAATTATTATTTTTGAAGGTTTGAATGAAACAACAACCACTTGAATGAGCTACCACCAATATGATGGTGCTTAAGCTTTGCAGCCTAACTGCGAGTGTGTTATCACACAAAAAAAACAACTTTCAATAATTATTGTTGTTTTTTGTAGCTCAGCGACATTTAAACCTTATTTCCTAATAGGAACCTGAGCCTTAAATAATATATATACCTGTACCTACATATGTATAATTTTCTTTATTAAGAAATCGTTTCACGAAATTTTCAATATAATTTAATTTCAACGGATTAAAATATTAAATATTAAAATGCATTCATATCAAAACTTCTTTATTGAACTAACTTCTTGCTGAAACTGCATTTTACTTAAATAAGTCAAAAGTAATACAAACTATTGAGAACCACCAGATTATTACAAAATCGGTTTAACCATGGAAAACTGATGCTTCTCAATAGTCTTAACAATAATGCATTTAAAAATGTTTAAAAACATTTTTTTATAACAAAAACAAAATCAAACAAAAAATCATTTTTTTAGTGCTTTTGACTCTTTTAATGTGTTCTCATTAAATATATTCATCATGCATCTTCAATGTGGGGTTACACACTGAATTTAATCACAAGAGCAAGTTCGTGCGATCAAGTCGTGCATATGTATTTGTTTCTTTTAATTTATTTTTGGGGTTTAATTTAATTCCCTAGAGACAAAATTGAATTTTTCTTCTCCATATAGTAATGGATCCAGCAATACCTACAAAAATAATTATTAAACATTTTTTTTTTTTTTCCAAAACAATTTTGATTAAGCTTCATACCTGTACTTTATGTCCATATAATTAAATAAAAATAAGTTAATCGACATATTTTGAAGTAGTTTTTTTATAGTTTCTTAATCGTTTCATTAATTTTCTTTTAACTTATACATACAAGTATACTTATTGTTATTTCTTAAGAAAAGCCTACTCAATAATTACTTATTGATACTGCAGGTACCCTGAAAATATGCAAGTTTTGTCTATATATCAATGATTTAAACACTAAACAATTACATAATCTTAGGAACTTATCGTTTTCTTTTTTTTTTTGTTCTTAAGAATAGCAGTAGTTGGCCTTAACCACTGATGCTGGGCTCACCCAACAGAAAATCAAAATTCTAATTATGCAGGATTTAAGTTTCAATTAAGTGCTAATTTAGTACTCTAATCCCGATTTGGAACTAAAATCCCTTAACCTTCAAACTAAGTGGTGCACCCAGCCTGACGTCAAGATAGAAACACCCAACCTTCACACACAAAATATCACAAAATTTCAAAAAACTAATGATGAGGGATTTAAGTTCTATTAAGCTGCTCGTTGATTGACAAAACTTCAAATTAAATAGTCCACGATTCGACCTTGAAATTAAGTGCCGAAAATACAAAATCATGTATACTTTCTATACTCGACTTTTCGGACATCATATCTATTAATCACTCTATTTCGTTTAAAGCAATTCTTTTTCATGCCTTTTTCGAAAACAAAGCAAAACACAATCAAATCAAAGTTCACACATATTCTGTTTCACTACGACGGAACGTGACGTCGCCATCCGGTGAAGTGTCGATTTGGCCTGTAACAAAAATGCTATCCGATGTAGCTATTTCTAATTGCACATTTAAAAAAAAATAGCTATAAACAATTTTCACTTTTTATGCAATTTTAAAGTGGTCATATCTCAGTAACCATGTTGACTTTCGAAATGAACAAGGGCTTTAAAAATTGCACATTTGAAGTTCAAATTTGCACACCTCTCATTAATCAATAAATCAGTATTTAAAATTTTGGTTAAGAGAAAAGCTGCATAATTAAAATCAGTATTATACCAAGTTAACCACTATACATTATAGCTTTGTTTTCGAAAAAGGCATGAAAAAGAATTGCTTTAAACGAAATAGAGTGATTAATAGATATGATGTCCGAAAAGTCGAGTATAGAAAGTATACATGATTTTGTATTTTCGGCACTTAATTTCAAGGTCGAATCGTGGACTATTTAATTTGAAGTTTTGTCAATCAACGAGCAGCTTAATAGAACTTAAATCCCTCATCATTAGTTTTTTGAAATTTTGTGATATTTTGTGTGTGAAGGTTGGGTGTTTCTATCTTGACGTCAGGCTGGGTGCACCACTTAGTTTGAAGGTTAAGGGATTTTAGTTCCAAATCGGGATTAGAGTACTAAATTAGCACTTAATTGAAACTTAAATCCTGCATAATTAGAATTTTGATTTTCTGTTGGGTGAGCCCAGCATCAGTGGTTAAGGCCAACTACTGCTATTCTTAAGAACAAAAAAAAAAAGAAAACGATAAGTTCCTAAGATTATGTAATTGTTTAGTGTTTAAATCATTGATATATAGACAAAACTTGCATATTTTCAGGGTACCTGCAGTATCAATAAGTAATTATTGAGTAGGCTTTTCTTAAGAAATAACAATAAGTATACTTGTATGTATAAGTTAAAAGAAAATTAATGAAACGATTAAGAAACTATAAAAAAACTACTTCAAAATATGTCGATTAACTTATTTTTATTTAATTATATGGACATAAAGTACAGGTATGAAGCTTAATCAAAATTGTTTTGGAAAAAAAAAAAAAAATGTTTAATAATTATTTTTGTAGGTATTGCTGGATCCATTACTATATGGAGAAGAAAAATTCAATTTTGTCTCTAGGGAATTAAATTAAACCCCAAAAATAAATTAAAAGAAACAAATACATATGCACGACTTGATCGCACGAACTTGCTCTTGTGATTAAATTCAGTGTGTAACCCCACATTGAAGATGCATGATGAATATATTTAATGAGAACACATTAAAAGAGTCAAAAGCACTAAAAAAATGATTTTTTGTTTGATTTTGTTTTTGTTATAAAAAAATGTTTTTAAACATTTTTAAATGCATTATTGTTAAGACTATTGAGAAGCATCAGTTTTCCATGGTTAAACCGATTTTGTAATAATCTGGTGGTTCTCAATAGTTTGTATTACTTTTGACTTATTTAAGTAAAATGCAGTTTCAGCAAGAAGTTAGTTCAATAAAGAAGTTTTGATATGAATGCATTTTAATATTTAATATTTTAATCCGTTGAAATTAAATTATATTGAAAATTTCGTGAAACGATTTCTTAATAAAGAAAATTATACATATGTAGGTACAGGTATATATATTATTTAAGGCTCAGGTTCCTATTAGGAAATAAGGTTTAAATGTCGCTGAGCTACAAAAAACAACAATAATTATTGAAAGTTGTTTTTTTTTGTGTGATAACACACTCGCAGTTAGGCTGCAAAGCTTAAGCACCATCATATTGGTGGTAGCTCATTCAAGTGGTTGTTGTTTCATTCAAACCTTCAAAAATAATAATTATTTAGCGCGGAAATTATTACTAACAAAGTTATAACCAAGTTAAGTTTATATTGCCCCTTCCAAGGAAACTGTTTACCTACACGAAAAAAATATTTGATATCAATATGTCTGAATAATTGTTGCGATTAAAATTCAAATTTCATTGCAGTTGTTTTTAGAAAAGTTTGCAACCAACTGACGACATGGCTACCTACCTGGCGAATGAAAATAACCTATGTGGAGCGCCGGAATTGCGTGAGCGGTTCAAATCCCCAAAAAGTTAGCTTAAATCTCTTGAACCCTTGAATCAGGCCAATTACGTTACTGTTTATTACAAAAACTTGATAGCAGGCCAACTGACGATAAGAAAACTTTTCTCTGACACAATTATATAAAAAGTGTTGTATACTTTTAGGTAAATAACACGTTTGCAAGTTTTCAAATAGTTTGTACATACATCTATTCGCGTATTAAAAGTCTCCACAATTTTGCTGTAAAGAAAAGTGGTGTATGCTTTTAGGCGAATAGCACATTTACTTGTTACCAAATTGTATCTACATATAATTATGTAGGTAGGTAATCGGTAACTTTTTTTTAATAAATATCGAGTATTAAAAATGTCCACGATTTTGTATTTACGACACTTAATGTGAAGGTCAAATCGTGAACAATTTCATTTAGAGTTCAGCTAAATAATGAGCCCCTATTTAACCCTTAAATCCCTTATGATTAGTTTTTTTTCTGAAATGCTGTAGATACCTACCTACTTGAAGACGTATTGGGTGGTAAGATAAGGAGAAGAAACCAAACCAGTGGGAGAAGAGAGGCGAAACTCGTTATGTTTTCAAATTAACTAATCTTACATCTAATCAGATTTTTTTTTTTTTATTTAAGTCGGGTATAGAAAGTCTCCACATTTTTTTGTGTTCGACACTTGATTTCAAGGTCAAATCGTGGAGAATTTAAATTGCAGTTTTGAAAAGTAGGAGCACTAAAATCGGAACTTAATTCCTACATTATTAGTGTTTTGAAATTTTGTTGTGGCGGTCCTAGCTTGACGTCAAGCTGGGTCCGCCACAATTATGGGTGTTAGTGTAGGAGTCATAAAAACTAAACCAGTGGGAATAGAAAAGCCAAACTGGTTATTTTTTCTAATTAACTCATTCTTCATCTAATCTATATTTTTTTTTTTTTTTTAAGGCTCGGGTATAGAAAGTCTCCACGAGTTTTTATGTTCGGCACTTAATTTCAAGGTCAAAACGTGGAGAATTTAATTTGGAGTTTCGAAAATTAGGAGCACTAAAATCGGAACTTAATTCCCTCATCATTAGTTTCTTGTAATTTTGTGTTTGAAGTTGTGGCGGTCCTAGCTTGACGTCAAGCTGGGTCCGCCACAGGTTTGAGGGGTAAGGGTATGACTTTTTAATTGGGAGTTCCGCCAATTAGGAGCACTAAAATCGGAACTTAATTCCCTCATCATTAGTTTTTTGAATTTTTGTGTTTGGAGGTGTGGCGGTCCTAGCTTGACGTCAAGCTGGGTCCGCCACAGGTTTGAGATAGAGGGAATTTTAGTTCCAGATCGGGATTGCGGTACTAAATTAGCACTTAAATGGAACTTAATTCCTGCATCATTAGAATTTTGAATTTCCGTTGTGGCGGACCCAGCTTGACGGACCTAAATATATATTATTTGGAAATAACGCTTTAAATTGTAAGGACTATGGAAACTGTGAGTTGCACCTAGCCAACTATCCTTACCCGGAGTATGTTTTGGTGAAATTAACTCAAATTAAGATACATTTTTAAAAATCCGTTATATTGGTTAAGGGTTACTAAATATCAGTTTTTAGAATTTTAACCCAACCAAAGTGCAAAATGAAAACTCTTACCTAAAACGACTCTACATCGAATTTACAAACACACTTATTTAATGAAACACAGTGACTATCAGTGACAAACACAAAAAAATATATAGATATTTATTGTTATAAACATGCTTATAATATTATTTTGTTTTTCATTTTTATTTTGATTATCATCATTAGGTGTACTCTTAAAAGTATTTTTTTTTAAAGAAATAAACTTATAAAAGACTCAGAAGCAACTTACTTAAAAAGAGAGCTAAATTAAATGCCTGTTTATTTTTCGTTTTGATAAAACTTAACTCTAGTTCATAGTATATGGCTTAGCATATATTTGTATACTAACATATTTATTTGATGTACTTATTAATCGTGTGTTGTAAAATTTTATAAATTAATTTTAAATATAATATTAAAGAATTCTTAAATTATTTTTTTATGAAAATTTTAATTCTTCTCGATTCGAGTTGTGATCATTGCATACAAATATATATCAAAATAGTTTAAAATGATTTCTTATATCTCCTTCGACTATCTAAAATAATAATAATTATTAATAACTTAATCACAGAACTAAAAACTGCTCCTAATTAGCACTACATTACGTGATGTGTATATTTTCAAAAATGGAACATTATTTATTTGTTTCCGTTTCAAAAGGCAGCCATTTATGGTCGATATTATCCTTTGTTTATTTCGAGTGGTAATATTGATTTTCGGGCTCAACTTGCTTTGCAAATTCACCCATAACGTCCTTATATACACCAGGGTCTAGATTGTGGCCGAGCATGTAGATGAGCCACCAGTCTCCAAGTTCAAGTTTTCTAGACAAAGAGCGACAGGTTTCAATTGGGATCATGCGATTGCGAGAATGCAGGATACGTGGACGAAGCTTGGGCATGAAATATATAATTCCTCTGAAATCAAAAAACATTAATTAGTTTTATATTTCTTAAATTATTTTTTTTCAAATTCCTTACCTGAACACCAAAAGTCCACTTAGAAGAATTGTCATTATGACAAACCAAAACCAAATGAAAACATAGGTCTTTTCGTTGACAATGTTAAGCGGTAGAATGCAAAGTGAATCGTGCTTTTGTAACGTACCAGATGCACCATACTTGTGGAAGATACACTTGGTGACTCTTGGAAATACATAAACCATTGGATCGAAACGTTGTTCCTGAGGAATATCCGATAGTCCCATGACTCGCGTACCATAAGACAAAAATTCTCCATCGAAGAATTTATTCATAAGATACATTTGCACAACGATATTGACCAGACAAAGCGCCTCACAAGCCCAATACCGAGCAACGTACATCTTATGGCGCTGTAAATAGATATTAATTAATATTTAATGGATTTTTGTTTGTTTTAAGTTTTACAAACAACCTTGACGTGTTTGGTTAAATAGTCCAAAATAGCGTCCCTTTTTGCTTCTTTTTCTTCTCTAGTGCAAATGGTTAAGTTCAGACCCATGACAATAGAACGCAATAGTCCTCCTTCGAAATGATCCCAAATATATTTCGGCGTATAACATGCGGCGGCCTGAAACAATGAAGAGTAGGATAGTTAAAGGGTTTAAATTTAAGCTCACACTGAAAAACTAGGCCTCAAACAAACAAGTTAGTGTTCAACACCACGCACGTTTTTGTCAAAATGTATTGCTTTTAGAAAAAAGAAGTGTTACAGTCATTTTTCTGTAGAACTCAATAAGCAACAATTTTTCAAAAAAAAAAAAAAAATATATTTGAACGTATTTCACCGAGTTAACTCAACAAATTTTTGGGGTAACTCTAGACTTGCTGAACAGATATTTCTGACAGATGTGTGTCGAAAATCTAACAAAATTGAAGAACGACACTATGGAAAGGTTGATTTCAAAAGTGAAACCATCTCTAGCGAAAATTCGATTACGAAAGATTTTTGACATATAAGAGTTTAAGTTAATCAAGATTAACTAATGGACAGTTATACAAACATTGTTCATTCTGTGTTCAAGATTTGATCTCACCTATTTCTGTCCATTTACTGAGGTTCAACGATCAACGCAACGCAACCAAACCTAACCTAACTACCGCTGAACCTGAGTTAGTTCGCCAAAATGATTAACCATATATGTAGTTTAAATATTTGTAAAACTAGCGCTAAATCTGGTTTAACTCAGAATTACCTCAGCAACGAGGCTTGGAGTATTTTCAAATGATTTCTGTAGAAGTTGTATGGATGAGGAAGAGAAAGAAACGGTTCCTCACCTTTAGACCCAATTTATATTTATTATTTTCATTTTATTTCAAAGTTACAATATTTTACAATATTTAAAATGTTCATACTGTACACAATAAATGAAATGACAGAAGTATACTTTGTGGCAAGAAGTGCCAGTATCAAGTGTAGTTAAATAAAAAAGAAGTTCAAATATTATCTGTATATATAAAAATTAATCGTGGTGGGTTCGGATGCTTAAAACTTGAGAACGACTGGACCAAATTGGGTACTTCCGTCTACGGGTTTGTTCGTAATTGTACCGCGAAGGTTTAGGAAAAAAGAAAAGTCCCAACAGGTGGCTCTGCAGGCGAAAATTTCGTTTTTCATTTCAATTCAACTACCGTTCAACAAAATAAAATCGTTGATACTGCAAAAAGCGTATCTCAATTTTTTTTTTTAATTTTCAGAAAAATAAGAAAATTTATTTTATTTTTAATTTTTTGTTAGAATTGATCACGTCGATTAAAAATAAAATAAAATCCCCAGGCGGAAATTTTGTGGCACACGAATTCCTGGAGTATCAATGACGATACCGAACAATCACAAAATGGATATCTCTTCAGTTTATAAAGGGTGTTTTTTTTAAGAGGTATAGAGCTTTTAAATGGAATAAAACAAAGATGAGTTTTTTAAATTGACATGAAATTTACTTTATTCGAAAGATAATCTTCTGGAATTATAAGTTAAATATGATTTCTGGCATATGACTGCCACGGCTGACTCGGACGTAGTCTAATCTGGAGGTCGAATTTTCGATGACTTTTCATAAAAGTTGTGGCCGTATATCGTATTATCGGCAATTACGCGGCGAATGTTATCCTCCAAGTGGTCAATTGTTTCGGGCTTATCGGAGTAGACTAGCGACTTCACATATCCCCACAGAAAATAGTCAAGCGGAGTTCAATCGCACGATCTTGGAGGCCAATTCACAGGTATGTAAAGTGAAACTATGCGGTTACCAAACGTTTCCTTCAATAAATCAATTGTGGCACGAGCTGTGTTTAAACCACAGCTCCTGCACATCATGGTTGTTCAACTGATGAACGAAAAAGTGAGTAATCATGGCTCTATAGCGGTCACCATTGACTTCAACGTTCTGGCCAGCATCGTTTTTAAAGAACTACGGACCAATTATTCCACCAAACCATAAAGCACAGCAAACAGTGAAAAGTTAGTTTTTGTGGATGTAACGGTGTTTCAACATACACTTGAGGATTATCATTCTATCCAAATATGGCAGTTTTGTTTATTGACATATCCATTCCACCAAAAGTGAGCTTCATCGCTAAGCAAAATTTGCTTATGAAAATTGGGATTAATGGCAATCTTGTTTTGGGACCATTCACCGAATCTACACCTTGCTAGGTGATCCTGTCGCTACAATTCTTGCAATGCCAAACCAAACTAAAAATAAATCACTTAAAAGCTGACAAAATGCCCGCCAGTTAAAATAGTATTGCCAACTTAAAGTTATATACCTCTAAAAAAACACCCTTTATTTATTAGCACATCGGAGACTTAAAACAAAAATGCTATCTTCTGTAATATTTTCAAGACAACAAAATTTAAAATAAATGAAATTCAAACCAGCTAAGTAAGAAAACTTATAGTAATTAAGGTAGATTGCTTTCAATAAATCTATAAATCGATAAGATAAATACATATAGATAGCTACTCGTATTCTTTAAATTCTTATAAACGACAACACATCGTGTCGCCTTGTCTTGTCTTGTGTTTCTTAGTTTCTCGTGCTATAGAATTAAGCATTTAAATTAAATTGGCATTAATTGAACAAAGACTGCATTGGCTTTCATGAATTTATTGTTGACTGATACATATGGCAACTATATACTAAGAAAGTTGCAAACACCATATAAAAATCGCATCATCATACTTTGATGTGTATCTTCTTCTTTTATGTATTTAATTTTTTTGTTTAATATAAGATTATTTTTCATCATAAATATACAACATGTTGCTAAGCCTCGATGCGATTTGCAGCCATTTTCATTTGCATAAGGTCAATTTACTGTATGCAATAGATGACATTCAAAATGGGGAACAAACGAGCATTCAATCAAAGTAAATGAAATTCATTTGTAAGAGTGGGGCCTCTCCCCATACATACATATATATTTAACTCAAATGTTAATATAAATTTAATATGATAAATCTGATTTTATCGCAATACAAATTTATAATATCCCCTTAGATTATTATACCTATATGAATTTTGTATTTAAATTGACAAATTAGCCATCTTGTGATTTTGATGGACCACGCGGTCACCCAACGCGGTCACCAAACCGCATTTATGTGCACGTCATATTATTTCCTTGTATTCGCTTCTTTTCAAACGACTTTCTTAGTGCCTCTCCGGCAGTAACTTTTAACTATAGCTCTTCCTAAAAAACTTAAAAAATCTCATCTCACATTAACTATTTAATTTTTATATCTGCAACAGGTTTTTTTAAATTCGAACTAGCTAAATTAACACTCTTAAGCATAGCAAAGCTCATTCAACTATTCAAATCGCCATGTCTGACCCGTATCTGATCATGATAGTAAAATAAACAGGATCACAGTGACAACAGTGTAGTATATCAGTGCTGGATTAAGCCGGGCCTGTAGCAAATACTTTCAAGGGGCCCTTGGTTTTCTTGATTTAATATGGGCAAATTTAGAGATAACACTTTCAATATCGACTTCACTAAGTCAGACAGGCGTTGGAGCGTTGGGCCCCCAAATCCGCGGGGCCCGTAGCATTTGCTACGTGTCGTCTCTGTGACGTCGTTGTGGCGAATTTTGCGAAAAGATCTTGGCCTACATCCTTACAAGATTAAATTGACGCAAGAACTGAAGCCGCTTGACCACCAGAAGCGTCGTTTGTTCGTCAATTGGGCTGAGCAACAACTTGAAAATGATTCGGATTTTCATCGAAAAATCATCTTCAGCGATGAGGCTCATTTCTGGCTCAATGGCTTCGTCATAAACAAACTATGGGGTATTGGTCGAGCAGCAATCCACGCGTATTCCATGAGTCATCATTGCATTTCGAAAAAAATACGGTTTGGTGTGGTTTATGGGCCGGAGGCGTCATTGGGCCGTACTTCTTCCTTGACTATCAAGACCGGCACGTTACTGTGAATCGGGATCACTCCCGTTCAATGATAACCAAATATTTTTGGCCCCAATTGGATGATATGGACTTGGACGACATGTGGTTTCAACAGGACGGCGCCACAAGCCACACAGTGAATGTCACAATCAATTTATTGGAAACCAAGTTTGGAGAACGTGTTGTCTCACGAAATGGTCCAGTCGCGTTTGCCGCCTCGGTCGTGCGATTTGACGCCGTTAGACTATTTCCTGTGGGGTCTATGCCAACAAGCCAGCGTCGATTGATGAACTTCGTACGAATATGGAACGTGAAATTGCAGCAGTATCGGCCGATTTATGCTTGAAAACCGTCGAAAATTGGATTCAGCGTCTGGACTTCTGCAAGCGTGCCCGTGGTGGCCATGCAAAAGAAATCGAGTTCCATACATAATGGCATCAAACGTACTTTCAAAGGAATAAAGAATTTCATTGATATCCAAAACCGTTTTTGTTTTATTTAAAAAAAACTTTTGTAGCGCTCTTATTGAAAAACCCTATATACCTTTATCAAGTTTCTCATCATACATTTGTCATAGATTAGGTATAACGGGCGTATAATTTTTTTGTTAAAGAAATAGATTAAAAATGATGGCATCTTACTGATAAGCCAACCATCATACCTAGGCAAAAAGCATTCAGGAGTAGGTACAATAAGCTCTAATACCTACATATTTACTATTTTTAAGCTTCGCATTAGGTTAAAAGAACATAAGTGAAGCGAATATTCTACCGATGGGTATTTATTTTCCGGTTTATAAACAACATCAAACGGAAGCTAAACACTAACATTCAGGTTTATGGAAATTTTGCTGAAACAAGTCTACATAGATTCATATTATATGCAACAACCCACATACAAAATTAATTTAAGTTCTGACTGAATTTCATTTCGTTATAAAAATAATATGTCACTCAAAATAAAATGTCACTCTTCCAAGAACCAGTTAACGAACTTATTCAATTAAATTCTTTGAAGAAAATGAACTTTTTAATTCTTAATATCGTCTTGGAAAATAATTTAGCGGTTTATAAAGTGATAGCAGCTACAAAATCATTAACGTTCTTATCGTAAAAAAACTGATAAAAATGAGTGTTATCATACCAATACATTTGATGTTTATACCAGTTTGAGCATTAGAGAACTCAACTCAACTCAACTCAACATATTATTAACCTACACGTTTAGTTCCATTTTAACGGTAATCAGACACAGAAGTTTCATAATATTAATACTTCACAAGATCGGGTATGAAGTTTGTGGGATAAGTTAACACTAAGAATAAAATATAAATCGAAATTAAAAATTATGTTGAAAGTTTTTGAACCCCTCAAACCATTTTTACACCCTACAAAAGTTTCTATTGACAATTTCTTTTTTAAGCTACATTATCGTTTTACATTTTTATTACTTTTATTCGCAACAATATTAATTACATCAAGGTGAGATTACAAAAAATAGATTTTAATTTTTTTTTTTATCAGTTTGATTGAATTGAAAAAAAATTTCTTAATTTTTTTTGGTTTCGAAAAATGTAAAGACAGTATATCGGGGAGCATATAAAATGTATCTCGAGTACAATACCTGAAAATGTTATTAATACATTTTGCTTTGTTATGACAACTTTCACAGTGGTGAGTAGATTTATAATTTATTTCATAGTACCTACGTATTTTCAATTTGTTTTATTTTTTGTGTGTGCATAATTAAAGTGCTTTTGAAAATATTTTACATTAAAATAATTTTGGTAAAATGAAATAATTGCCCAAATCTCATTTTATGAACACAATATAATCAAATGCATATAAGTGTATCAGTGTGCGGCTACTTCCTTAATAAAATACCACTAAAAGACTATAATGCTAATATGGCAAAACATGAATAAAGTTGAATTGGTATATGGAAATCAGTCTTCAATAAAGAAGAGTAGTTCCATCAAATATTTGCTGCAGAGACAGTTAAAAAATTTAAACAAAAGTATGTATGTGTATACGACAGCATTCGAAACCAGTGGCGTAACTAGTATTTTGCTCTGGGGGGGCAAACAATTTTTTTAAGATGGAACAAAATATAAAACAAAACATTCAGCCCTTTCACGAACTCCATCGTAATCGGAAACTTATAACGAATCCCGACAAAAACTACAGAGCCGTGGGAGTGGAAAATCTCATACAAATTACCATTACGAACGGATTCAGTGATAGTTTTTATTCGGGAATCGGAATGATTTCGATTACAATGGAATACGTGATAGGGCTGATTATACAGGGTCATTCGCATAAGGTGTAACAAAAAGCTAGAGCGTGTAAATTGGGTAGAGACAAGAAAAAATCGTATAGGATAGGGGTCTATTCCCCCATTTAGTCAGGAGGGGCAATTTCGTTTTTAATATTCAATACTCTTGTTCATTTTTAGTCAAACTCTAAAAACCAGATGCTTAGATCTTTTCTTGTTCTTTAGAAAATTGAAAATAACAGAAATAAAATTTCCTTTCCGTTGCTTAAGTTGCTCTAAAGATCCTATTTCCTATTTCTACGTATGCATCACAGATTAGCCACATTAAGATGAGAATCCCCGGCAGCCATTTTGAATTGTTTAAAAGCTTAAACTGTCAGATATCAGATAAAAAATGAGAATGTGTGTATAAAAACCTCACACATAGACAGTAGGGATCTTCACACACCTGATTAAATTGTTGTTGCAATTCACATCGACGCGGGATGAAATTACAAATACAACAATGTAAACAAATGGCTAATCTGTGGGAGGCAGTTAAGTAGATTTATGTAAATATTTTCAATTTTCTCAAAAAGGACAAGACATTTAGACATCTGTTTTTTTTTTGTTTTTAACTAAAAATTTATAAGAGCATTGAATTTGAAAAACTAAAATAGTAATTAATTAAGGGAAATTTTGAAAAAAAAAGTTTGAAATTTTTTTTTAAATTTTGAGTTTGAAGTTATTTTTCAAAAATTGATCACTTAAACAACTTTATTTACAAAGAAAAGAAAGAAAGAGTTCTCAGTATTTGGCTTTGAATTGATAACAGCACTGAATAGTTAAAACGGAAGTAGTACTTAATATAGGGAATTTTTGATTAAAAATAAAATTAATTTCACAAAAGTATTCAGTCAAACAAGTTGATTTAAAAAGAACGTTGATAAATGGAATGTCATCTTTAAAAAAAGTTATAACGGAGTATAGTGAGGATGGCTGTTGTTTTTCTATTTTAATAATCTTTTTCATAAATGTTCCCCCTCCACCATACGATTTCTTTTTTTTTTTGTTTAAAATCAGCCCACATACTTTAGGTTTTTGAAGCACCCTATGCAAATCGCCATGTGTCTACAAAAAAAAATTCTTGAAAGAGTAAAGAGAAAAGCAGAACGGTTACTAGTGGGTACAGGCTAGTTATTATAGGTGTAATGGTGGTGTCATATCTGCAGCTCTGTTCTTTTAAAATGTGTATTTGGAACAATTTCTCAAAATGATTTTATATCAAACATTTTAATAGGTATTTTTTTATGGTTCTGGAAAGGGGAGGGGAGGGGGGAATTGTCCCCCCCCCCGTAGTTATGCCATTGATTTGAACGTTACTCCAATGGGATGGGAGTAAATGTACTCTAAGGATTTACTCCTTTTTTCCACTTTGAAAAGTTCTAAAATTCTTCAGCCAAACAACATGAAAGCAAATGACAGCCCTGTGTTATTTAGTTTTCTAATTTTTTTTAGTAGGTAGGTATATAATTTTTTTTTAAGATTTTCAGGTGTGAAATGAATGGAATTTATGTGATTTATTTATTTTTTGTAAAAATATTTTTTTTTAGAAAATATAGTTTTTCATTCGTTTTCAAATCTACTCCAGAATTTCGTAATTTTATTACTGAGGTTCAAACCCTGATATCCGGTTCATTATTTCATAATGTTAATATTTTTCACTCTATATTGGACTCTCGCTTAAAACGAAGTAATTTTATTAGAAAATCAAGTGTTGTATATTATTTGTTTTAAAAGATATAATGGACGAAGAACAAACTCGTGGGTTAACTTGAAATATAAAGCACTACATATTTAGTAGTATTTTAAACATTTAAATCAATTTTCATAAAATATTAATTTTATGAAAATTTCCATTATTGGAATATATAATATAGTTTAATTGGGCACACTTACTAAATAGTTCTTATTAAGTGAAGTACAAATAGAAATTAATTAACAATTCTTAGATAAGGATGTATGTGTTCTTAAAATACTGTATTATTAGATTATTTGCATCTTTTTTAATTCGTTGCTTAAGTTCAGTGAAATTAGTTAACTAGGCCTGGAAAGGAGACAGTGTAATGACTTTTTCTAAAAAATGGGTTTAATAATCTTAATTTTTTTTTTAAATAACGTTTGCTAAAATTAGTTTGTTGAAAGCCATATCTCACTACACTAATAATATAATTTTGTTTCAGTTCTGACCCATATACTGGGCGGTGTTTTGCAAAATATACGACAAAAGTTTAAAGCTTGTAGATTGGGTCAAGACAAGAAACAAATCGTATGGGAGGGCGGGTCTTTTTTCCCTCTTTAGGAGGAAGAGGCAATTTTCTAATAAATCGACTTGAAATAGAACAAATATTACTAAAACATCAATGGCAACACTTACAATACCATATTATACCTTTTTTAAAGCTATAAATCCTATTTTTAATTCTTTTTTAAATAAATTTTTTTATCAAGCAATTTTTGGAAAATTTATAAATTTAAAAAAAAAATATTTCAAATTTTGTTCAAAATTGTACGTTAATTAGGGTCTGTTTCACAATATCTAAATCTGAGTCAAGTTCTGGGGTTTTTGATTGTTTTTTTTTATTGCCGCTTTGACAATAGTTGTCTCTATCCTATCCATAGGGAAAGATAGCAATCGTAAAAACGACAATCACTTAATGAAGCGGTCGCTTTAGTTAAGTCTTACGCGATACGGGCCCTGATTAGTTAATCGAAACGGCGCAGTGTCATAAGTCCACAGGTCAACACTTGGATGAGTTATAAGTCCACAAATCAATTGTGAACTTATAATCCATCCAATTGATTCAAAAGCCCACAACATTTCGATTCGTAAGGCCACAATATTAAGACGGTGGGCCATAAGTCCAAAATTATTGTTTTATGTTTTCAAAATGTGTTTTATAAAAAAAAAAATACTTTTAGGAAAAAAAACTAATCATACTTTGAGGTTATTAATTAAATAAAATAAAAACAATTCGATGAAAATATCATAAATGTAATTCAAAGTAAAAGCTTTTACTTCAAATAACAATTTGCTTGAAACAGTGAGGTTTCTTTAAATCCAACTTTGCACATAACCAACCTCGCACTACCTACTCCAAATTCTATAGTGAAGCCGAGCAGGGGGGCAGCATACCCCCCCCCCATACCTATCTCACTGTTTATATGCCGTTAACTTAATATTTTTGTCCAAAAATAGAATTTATTTGTCTGGAAATTAAAGTTTCTTCTTTTAAGTTTTAATCTATTTTAGTCGAATTATAAATTCATTTTTAAAAATTTATAGAGTACTAGTAAAAAATTGGAGTGAACTTTGTTGCTTCTACACGAAGATACCAACTTCAATTAATTATGGACTTATGACCCACCTAAGTGCGGTCCATTACTCCAAAAAGAAATTCTGTGGACTTCTGACCCAATTGGATGGGTTATAAGTTCACAATGGATTTGTGGACTTATAACTCATCCAAGTGGGTCAAAAGTCCATCGTGGTCTTTTAACGCTGCGACAATAGAAACACTTAGCATGAAGTCATTAGTCCACCATCACCGAAACAAATTACTTTTGGATTAAGAACCTACTCAGGTTAAGAACCTATTCAGGTGGGTCAAAAGACACCCAGTGATTTTTCCTCCTGTGGACTTATGACCCTGTACCAACTAATCACAACTTTACTCAGACATTTTGAAATAGACCTTAATTGTTTTTTTTTTTTTTTTTTTTTTTTTGAATATTCAATGCTCTTATTAATTTTTAGTCAAATACCAAAAACCATATGATTAAACCTTTTATTCCATACTTTTTGTATTCATTAAACAATACTACTATAATCTATTTCTCGTAACTCATGCATATTCCAATGAACCTCTGCTGGTTTTTCCAGAGTGGATCTTTTTAATGTCGTGCGTTTTTAATGAGGAATGAGTATATTGTATGTTTGTTGCATAAGAATTAAATTTATAGTAGGTCAGTAGAAATCAAATTTTATGACGATAATTTAACTAATTTTTGCATAGGTTCGTCATTTCAACAACACAGCTTTAGAAAATGGTGCCATTTTCCAGCCAGGTATTGGACCATACCACTTCGATGATGAGCCCATCAAACGGCATGCCTACTATCAATGGGTGCCGTTTGTTCTTTTCGGACAAGCTTTATGTTTTCTTGTGCCACATTTTATCTGGAAACGATGGGAAGGTATGTTTTTTTCTTAACTTCCTTAAAACTCTGATATCACTTTTTGTTTTTGTACAGGAGGTCGCATAAAGAATCTTATTCTGGGTTTCAAAATGGCTGGCCTTTCAAGATATATTCATTCAAAATTTAGTTTCGGAAAAACTGATGTCCCATCAATGCAAGACATTGAAAATCGAATCAAAGACATTCGACGAGAAATAAAATACCGAATGCGATTGAACAAAGAATGGGGAATTCATCTAATGCTGGCCGAATGGATGAATTTGTTTAATATTGCCTTCCAAATATGGTTTACGAACAAATTTCTAGGTGGTCAGTTTTACAGTCTTGGTAGAAATGTGCTCTCGGAAAATTGGAACAACAAAATGGACATCCTGGATGTGGTTTTCCCCAAAGTCACAAAATGTCATTTCACTAAGTACGGTCCATCGGGTACGTTGCAAGTGCACGACACACTTTGTGTAATGGCACTGAATATCATCAACGAGAAGATTTACACAATACTGTGGTTTTGGTTTGCCTTTGTTCTAATTATGTCAGTTTTGGCTGTGGTTTGGAGATTCTTCACATTGATGTTGTATAAAAAGTAAGATACATTGACTTTCTCATTGTCAAAACACTCATAATTTGATTTTGTACTTTCAGTAAAAGATTTTCCCAGACAGTATTTTCGTTGACAAAGGCTGGAACACATGTCGATAAAAATGACCTGGGTAGAGTTATCAAAATGTGCAATTTCTCCAATTGGATGTTTTTGTATTTTTTGGCATCGAATTTGTCTGATTTTGTGTTTAACAAGGTCATTGAAAATCTTGCCGCTGAATTTTCAGAATTCAACCCGAATAAAACTGATAACAACTACAGTAGAGAACAAACTGTACAAAATGTCACTGAGAAACCAGCCTATTCCATTGATACTGTAGACGCTCCATTGCTGAAAAAGGAGGCTTCAAAAACGGATTAGATTAAGTTAAAAATAATTATATTATTTATAAGTTGTATATTTTATGAATGTCTTTCAAACAAATAAAATGTAATTATCATTCTAAAGAATCTGACAAAAGAGTAAGACAGGCGGGGACGAACGACAAAGAACTAAATTAATAGTAGGTAAAAGTGTGGGAAACTTTACTGCCAGACAATAAATAAAGCAACAAAAGGCAATTGCCTTTAATTAACTTCCCTCGACATATCTACGTGAGGGCTCGTTCAACAACTATTATAGTGGAGCAGACAAGAAAGAAATTAAAAACTTCAGACTGCTTTTAATTTTTATTCAGATTTTCTTGTTTACTAAATATTTCTCTTTTGTGTTGGAAACTTACCTGGAAGAATAGCACAAAGCACACCCACTGGTAGTAGGTGTAGAACTTCTTGGCATCTTCATCGTTAAAGTCGTTAGCAATGCCTGGATGAGCGACCTCAGTACCGACCTGAAATCAAAAATATTATAAATAAATTAATTGGTTTTTAAAAAGCAAGATTATAGATCGGAAGAAAGTTTGTCCAAGCAATAACCTTCGATTTATGAGAACTATCAGAACTGTATGCTTTGGTATACTGTTTTGATTAATTTTTTTTTTCCATGGAAGTGACTCTAGACATGCCAATTATAACAGTTTTGGTTTATAAAAGTACTGTTTATGCGCGAAGCTTAAGTTTAATGGCGAAAAACTGTTATA
This sequence comes from Leucozona laternaria, assembly GCA_932273885.2. Lineage (NCBI taxonomy): Eukaryota > Metazoa > Arthropoda > Insecta > Diptera > Syrphidae > Leucozona > Leucozona laternaria. The sequence goes on along the minus strand of OW026367.1, from coordinate 56,974,459 downwards.
GCTGTTATAAATTGTCATGTCTCTAGTCTCGTCCTTTTTCCATACATATGGACTTTTTATTGCTCTCTGTTAATCAGCCTATTTTCTAAGGACTAGACTAAAGAAATGCCAATTTATAACAGTTATATCAGTTTATCACCATTAAAAGTTTGATTGAGTTAACTTGCTTCGTTCGACTTGGAAAAAAAAACTCTGGGTGCCCAAGCTATGTATATACCCACCGGCGGAGGGCCCTGGCCCTGGGGTTCCGCATAAACAGTACTTTTATAAACCAAAACTGTTATGGAGTCAATTCCTTTTTATAATAGAAGTGATTTTAAACAAGCCAATTATAACAGTTTTGGTTTATAAAAGCACTGTTTATGCGGCACCGCAGGGCCAGGGCCCTCCGCCGGTGGGCATTCTTAACGAACGCCCACTTTTAATGGCAAAAAACTGTTATAATTGTTATAAATTTGCATGTCTCTAGTTTCATCCTTTTATAATATGATAATTTATTTTTCTTCTAGTAATCTTTGTTAAGCTGTTAATTTCACTTGGTCCTATTTACTTAATTCCTAAAAACCCCACTGTAATGTTAAACTCAACAAAGGATTTCTTTAATAAAAATGCATGAAAAACCATAATTTCGTTTTGAATGAAAGCAAGACTTTGCATACTCTCAGGTAACACAATACACAACAGTTCTATGGAGACAAACTAATTCGAGAGTTTAATGTACGTCACACAGTGGGGCCCTTTAAATGGGAAAGTGGACAAAAATTCCATTACAACCGAAACAATTCTAATCAAATTTTCAGCCGTGATAAGAAATTATCAAAATTAAATTCTGCCCACTACCACACCCTCTTTTTGAAATTTTAATATATTCCATTAATTTCTTTTTTTAAATCAGCTCTAATTCTCTAAGTAAACAGTTTATGAAAAGTTTTTTTACGACGACGATTTGATTGGACGTTTTTTGACTTCTTTTAAATGGATACAGTTCGATAAATCTAACCGATTTTTTACTTGCGATATATATGAATGTAGGTACTTCATACATGTATGTCAAGTTACGAATTCATAAAAATATTGATCAAACTTGACATAAAGATGATAAGGGAGACGAAAAAAGTGGGTCTCACAAAAACGTCCGTCTTTTGGTATCTGTTCGGCTACAGCCTAAACTGATTGGTCGAATTTCCTTAAACTCGACACGTTTTAATTTTTTGTAGGACCAAAAATAACGGTATCTGTCATAGAAAATGTTTGGGCAGAAAAAGAAAATCTTATTTTATTATTATTATTTATTGTACTATTCATACTAGAATGTCAGTTTATTAGACTTGACCATTCTTTATTCCGTCAATTTCATTGAATTTTTGAACAACAACAACAACTTAAAGGTGCTACCGCCAATTGTTTACGAATTAATTTATAATTCGTTTATTTTGGCTAGAGATACAGCTGTTTCAAGGGGTGCCAAGCCACCTATCATCAGTCTCCTCTTATTAGTGGTGCTGAGCTTTAATCCAATTTTATTATGAAAAACTTTCTACATGCCCATCATAGGGATCGAACCCACGATATCAGATTTGCTCAGTATTAGAAGCCGTATGCACTACACATTCCGCCGCCTGAGACCACTGACGTCACAGATCGAAAATGGGATGTTATTGTTTATCAAATGCATTTGGAGCATCAGCATTTTTCTAAGCGTTTTTAAGTATGCTGTCTTGTTCCGCCTCCATTTTTCTCCATACTTTGTTGTATTTTTTATTTCAAAACTTAATATTTCAAAAAAAGACTTAGTCGATTCTATTAAAACTTGGCAAAAAGCTGTTTTTCAACATAATCAAAAATTTTATTAATAAAAAAAAAATATATTCTTATCATAACAAATAACGGTACCTCCACACAAATGTACAAAACCCGTTAAGTAAAATCTTACTTTGCTCGAAAACGACATTTACGATTTTGATAAAAAAATGTCTGGATGTTGAAATTAATCCATTAATCCAAACAATTTAACTTCATTATGTTTTACCATTATTAAAAAGTAGGTATAGGTGCGTCAGATAGAGCATGTTTTTTTTTTTTTTTGATTTTTGAATTAAACAAAAAATTCAAAATTATTTTTTGAAAATTCGAAACTTTTAACTCCACATTAATTAATTATTAAAACAATTAAATTGCTCCTGATATTTAATTTTTTGTTTCATTATATTAAGATTTATTTAAAAAAATCAAATGGTGTACATTATACATAAGTACATCACATTGGCTTCAATACAGTTTGAGAAGTATTTGAGTCAATGTATTTCTAATTTTGTTTCCCCTTCTAACCTAACTTATTCAAATTTTGTTGATTTAGAACAATTTTCCAGTTTAAATAATATAAGTTCCATGCGCATGCCTATATACAACACGGGGTGCTTTAATTTTCATTTGTAGCTATATACTCACAGAATAAGGCTTTTCCAGAAACTATCTTTGTCTTTTGACTTTCTAATTTTGACATAGAAAAATGTAGGGAAAACAAAAAACGACCTATCACAATCACATGTTTTTTGTTTTCCCTACATATTTTTCTGTCAAACTATTGATTTTTTTTTTTTGCTTGGTTGGGACTGACGTCTGGTGGAAGTTCCAAATATTATCCTCAACTTAACTATGTTAACTTAACTTATTTATTTCAGACTTTAGAACGATAGTGTGATCGGACATAAAAGCAAGTTCGTGCGACCCAGTCGTGCATTTTATTTTACTCTAAGGAGCTACATAAAAATTGTCTAGAGAAAATTCGAACCAAGTCTGTGGACAGTCTAGCTGAACTTGTTAAGGCTGGCGTAACACTCTCCGACTAAGACGACGCGGATTCTTTTGGACTTCTCTACCATCGCAAATAAGTTTTGATTAAAACATCGAAAACAAAAACTATACAAGAAACCAAAACTTGTCCTTTTAGCAAACAGTGTCTTCAATATTTTCAATTGTATGCATTTTCAATTGTACCCGAGGAAAACCGGGATAATAAACTAAAGTGTACAGTATACAAAACAATACAATATACAAACAATAGGTCTTTCTTAAGGCCCTCCCTAAACGACCAATTGACTTGTCTACCACATGTTCAGCATATGCAATTTTTATGTACCTACTTATATTTATGTGAAACATTAATTCCAACAACTAAGACCCTCTTTACCCAACGAATAATGTCCAATGCTATTTCTCTTTTATTACATTCATGTGCATCTGCTTCTGCATTCAGCGTGCGTATTTTTCCAAACATCAATCACACACCACCGAACATGAATCTGATGGCATTTAAATTTAGCTATATCAGTTTAGACAGAAACAACGGAAGTTGCAAAAATTGGCTTTGAAATATGAGAAGTAACAGAGACAAAAAACAAAAATAAATATTGCTCGAGTCTGTAAAATTTGAAGTTCATAAGGTTTATCTTTTAGATACAGGGTGTCATGTTATAGTAATATGTATATAATAATATTTTGGATTTTTTATTCAGACTGTTTTTATTAAAAAATAGCAATAACTGCTGTGCTTATTTTCACCGTTGAAAACATTATGCTGTGCGCACAGTAGGGTGAGAAGTCAGAAGCGATGTGTGCAAGAAAAGTATTCTTATACATTAGAACAGTGAATAGACGTTTAAGGTCGACTTCAAATTTCAAACAAACAAAACTAAAAACTTTTAACTTTACGCTCCGATTAATAGAACTCACGACATAAGCTTTTTAAATTAACCTTATCGGCTTTTTTTGAAGACCATATTGTAGCTAATTTTTTGCTATTCATAAAATCTCCAAAAAAAAATCCGATAAGGTTCGCTTGAAAAACCTTAAAACCTTTTTTTTAACGGATCGTTAAGAAAAAAGCCTCTGCAGAGCATCATTTCCTATTAAAAAATATTAATTTAAATGATAAAAAAAATAGACCTTAAGAAGTACGTTATCACGTACGAAACATCGTCGATTTTAATATAAGGAAAAAATATCAAGAAAAACCTGAAGCCCGCTCAGGATTATTATATTAATAAAGTTGTTTTCATAAACAGTTTGTGAAATTAATTTTCAAACTCAAAATTTTGAAAGAAAATTTTTTTTTAAAAAATGTCAAGCTAATTTTTTTTTCAAAATTTAATGTAATTAAGTACTATTTTTGTTTTCAAAATTCAATCGTCATTCACATTTTTAGCCAAAAGCAGAAAACCGGATGCTTAAGTGTTTTGTACTATTTGAGTAAATTGAAAATAACTAAATCTACTTTACGTAGTGGAAATAGGATCTTAAGAGCAACTTAAGGAACGGATTGGAGTCAAATTAAGAGAATTTTATTTCTCTTATTTTCTTCAATTTTTTAAAGAACTAGAAGAGATTGATTTGATTTTAGTGGTTTACTAATAACTAATTAGAGGAGCATTGAATATTAAAAACAAAAATACTATTTACTTAATGGCGTAAAATTTTTAACAAAATTAGTTTTAACAATTTTTTTAATTTTATTTTTTTTTCAAAATTTTCAGTTTTAAAATTAATTTTTCAAAAACCGTTCACTAAAATAACTTTATTTAATAACAAAATAAAAGAAGAGATTTTTGGCTTTACAAAATGGAATACCTTGGCATTGGCCGTGTTTCTTTGCAAGCCCCGATTAAATTGATCTAAAAAATAGACGTCCTGTCATGCAATTTACATTCTAAATGCAATAAAAACTAATCCCATTCGGGCTTACCTAAGCGCGGAGAATACTCGGGGCTTAACTTAAGCATAGCGTTTTTTTAAAATAATTTTCCCTCCCGCCTAAACGGGGGGAAGAGACACCCGTTTATACTTTTTTTGTAATTAGCATTACAAAAAGAATTAAATAGTTAACCCACCTGAGTATAGTCGTAGTGGCAGCACTTTTTTGCTTCCTATTGCAATTTTTTTTTTGATTCGCCTCTTTTTGTCTGCTCCTAGTTATGGTCTGACAGTTCGGTCTATATATATCGGTTTGGTCGGTCGTGATTGCGTTCATAATAAATACGTTAAATTCGCGAATAAATAATTCTGCAAATTGGCAAATTATGATAATACTCAACACAGATCAAAGACCAGAAGTTTTTCACTTTTATTCTGGCACAATTTTTCTACCGCTTGAGTCCGAACTGTTTTTTTATTGTGAAAAATAAAAACTTGGAAGTGAAATTTGATGTGACATTGCTAGGGTGGGCGGAATTGTGTAAAATGCCAAAACGTAAAATAGGTGACAATTGGCAATTGGTTCACGAGTTAAAATGATCCACACATATTTATTCAATGTGCACGGTGTTTTCACGAATTGGCTATGGAATACGACATCAAATATTTTTCTTTGGTGTGAAAATAGGCCAATGATCATACAGAACTCTTAAGATTATTATCCGAAAAGAAGCAAGGGCGTTAGGATCAGGAAGTTAGGGCAAATGCAACGAGAGATGTTTATTTTAAACATAATAGGGGTAGTCACGATCCAGTGCAATTGGTCTAGTATCAATATGTGTACTCCAACATCAAAATGTAGGTACCTATACTGATTACAATCTTTCAAGACCTTGGCACTTTTACTATAACCTCACGGCAATGCAAAAGATAAAATAAAATGGTGTTAAACTGGAACTCGTGTCAAAGCACGCCAAACATCATTCTTTCTTAATGGAAGCTTTTATGCGTATGTGAAATTTTGCGAATTATATGCAGTGTTACCCAGAATAAACAAAAAGCGTTCACGATATACTTTAAAAAAATTCGTAGTCTTTCAAGGGCTGTTGCCAGGGTTCGGACTTCAGATTAAAAATTTCGAAGCAAATGTGGAAAACAAAACGAAGTAAATCCAAAATTTCCGAAGTAGATTTAGAAATTTATAAAAACACAGGCGTACAATTTTAGACGATTAAGTAAAGTGTTAAATCATTTTTAATATGGTACTAATGGGTGATTTTTTAAGAGGTTTAGAACTTTAAAAAAAAAAAACACAAAAAATTCGAAAAAATGAATGAAATATTTATTTGAATCGATAGTTTGAACCTTGCAATTTAATTTTTAAAGATAATTTCATGCAAATGTTGACCGCGGCTGCGTCTCAGGTAGCCCATCCGCTGAGTCCAATTTTGGCATGCTCTTTCACACATATCGGCCGGTATCTCACGAATGAATGCATGGATGTTGGCTTCCAGTGCGTCAATCGAAGCGGGCTTGTCCCTATAGACATTAGCCTTGACATACCCCCACAAAAAATAATCTAATGGTGTCAAATTGCACGATCTAGGCGGCCAATTGACCGGCCCGAAACGTGAAATTAACTGTTCACCAAACTCGCCTCGCAATTGCGCCATTGTTTCGCGTGCTGTGTGGCATGTGGCACCGTCTTGTTGAAACCACATATCATGCAAGTCAAGAACTTCCATTTCGGGCAAAAAAAAGTTTGTTATCATCGCTCGGTAGCGTTCACCATTGACAGTAACGCTGCGATTCGCATCATCTTTGAAGAAATAGGCCCAATAATGCCGCCGGCCCATAAACCGCACCAAACAGTGGCTTTTTCGGGATGCATTGGTAGCTGTTGCAATGCTTCTGGCTGATCTTCACTCCAAGTGCGGCAATTTTGCTTATTTACGTACCCATTCAACCAAAAATGAGCCTCATCGCTGAACACAATTTTTCGATAAAAAAGCGAATCCTCGGCCAGCTTTCCAAGAGCCCATTCACCAAAAATTCGGCGTTGTGGTAGGTCGGCTGGCTTTAGTTCTTGCACCAGCTGTATCTTAAAAGGCTTTACGCCCAAATCCTTCCGCAAAATTTTCCACGTAGTGCTGTAACAAAGGCCTAACTGCTGGGAACGGCGCCGAATCGACATTTCGCGGTCTTCTGTCACACTAGCTGATACGGCCGCAATATTTTCTTCACTACGCACAGTACGTAAACGTGTTGGTGGTTTAATGTCCAACAAAGTAAATTTGGTGCGAAATTTGGTCACAATCTTCCGAATAGACTGCTCAGAAGGTCGAGAATGCCGATCATAAAATGGAAGCAGCGCGCGATGAACATTTCGAACCGAGCACGAATTTTGATAGTAAAATTCAATAATTTGCAAGCGTTGTTCGTTTGTAAGACGATCCATGGTTAAATTGCAAACCAAAATGAAGCTGTTTGACAGTGACACAAGGTACTAAACACACGTCAGCTGTCAAAACCAGTGTTGCCAAAACCAAACCAGCTAAAAAATCACCCTTTAGGTTAAAAAGAGAATTTCGCTAATTTTAAACGAGTTTAACAGGATACTATCTTTTACATTTTACTAAAGTTAAAATCGCCAGATTCCTGCTTTAACTTTTTAACATATTACTAAATCCATATGTCACTTTGACATAGAAAAACTTTAAAAAGGTATATTGCTTACTTTTTTGGACGACATGTCACTGTTTTAGACGCGTTCACCTTGAGTTTTGTAAGAAAATAGGTTTAGTATGATACTAGTTAAAAAGTGTTTAAAACTAAGAACATTTTAGTAAAGAGCTTTAAAGTTAGTAAAGTGTAAACTAGTATCATGCTAAAACCTTAACATGAGGCTGTTTAAAATTTTGCGCCACAGTTTTTTGTTTGTACATTTAATCGATTTCTATTAATTTTTTTTTTTTTATTCATATCCCAAAACTTCCTCTTATCGGCGGCGCTCCTCAACATAGGTAACTATAATCTGACAATTTATTGAACACAAGTATACAAGTTGTTCTATATTGTCTGTTGTTATTATTTTAGAGTACCAAAATTTAGCAAATAGATCAAACTCTATTTTACTTGTATAGTGAATCTGAAATGACCTCCGCTCATCATTTGAGTTTCAATGGAAAACACAAAATATGTCTCGACGAGTTTTAAAATTGAATTTAAATCCCCTTCTTGAACTTGTTTTGGTTTCAAAAACTATATTACTTAATAAAAATTGCGTATTGACAAGGCCCTCTTGGATGAAACGTCTATGGTCTAAAGGCCGTTAAAAGCTATATACATATACAGTCAAACTTATTTATAACGAACTTCTTTATAACGTAATTCTCTCTATAGCGAATTTCATTTTGTTCCCCTTGCAGTATTTAAAAACAAAATAATTTCTATATAACGAATTTTGTATAAAGCTTAACGAGGCAATTTTGTGTTCACATGAAGGTTCGTTATAAAGAAGTTTGACTGTACCTAGTAAAATTAAGTTTCTCACCTTCAATTGCGAAATAACTGTGCTGTCTTCACAAAACGATGAATTGATAATTGATTGAGTGAGGATTTTTTCAATTGCAAAAATAGAAGTAGATTTTGAAAAAGCGAAGTGGATTTTTCTCAAAACCGAAGTAAATCTACTTCGATTGAAGTGAAGTACGAACCCTCACCAGATAGTTAAAATTTTTCCTAATTATAAGCTAAAAACTAATAAATGCAAAAGACAAATAAAATCAAAAAGAAAAAGAAAAAACGTTTTTACTAATAAAACCATAACGTTAGTTATGCGTCACCCTGTAGAATAAACCATACCATTCAATGTCGATTGACATTTGAAAGCCCTTATAAGGATGTATTTTTTGTCTTTTAATTATCGATGTTAAGTTAAAAAAAAGTCTATAAATATTCATAGGCACCTAAATAAATATGTATACGAAAAAATAAAAACCACTCACCTGTCTTCGAAAAGCATCCGGCATTGTAAATGTACTGGAAATCCAGCAAAAAGTATTCACCACATGCGTTGGCAGCCCATTGACAATGCAACTAATTGGACTGCCGACATACTGAGTAGCGGTAATGATAAGACTGCAAGATAGCAACAATACCGTTGTGAATGAATTATGCAAACGGAATACTGCATTATCCGTATGGATATCTTGTATTTTAAGATATCCTTTCAAACTTCCCAGAACCTTATGCATGATGGTGTTTCAGAATTTGTCTTCTTCTTGTTTTTAGAAAATATCTCAATCGGTATCGAATATTTTTTTCCGGTTTGATAAGAATAAATTCAGTATATTGCCACTCATATCATCTGGAAGAAATAAAAAAATAGCAAAACAATTCGATTAGTCACATTATTGAGTAGAGTATAGATATATGACGTACATTTGTATTAAATTACTTAAAAGACAAATAAGTATGTGTGTTTCAAGATTTCTGTAAGTTTTTTTTTTCATTTTACGAAATAAATCTGTTTTCAATTTTCTTTGTTAGATTGATTGACTCATTTTTAATTATAGTGAATTTACTGTGACACACAAATAATGCCATGACAGATATGGTGTTAAAGAAATCAATCAAATAAACAGACCATGGTTGCAACACACGTATCTGCATTATTAAAATTAATTCGAGACAGTAAGGTTTAGGTTCATTATACATTTTAAACTGAAAATAGGGGATAAAGGGACACATTTGGAGTAATGTGCTGTATAAAATGCACTATTCGAACAAACGAACTTGCTCTTGTTGTCAAAGTTGAAACCTAGAACGTGGCTAGTTATCGAAGATGTAAGGTAATGGTTTGTTTATTTATACAATATATTTTTTTTTTGAGTAGAATGAGTAAAAATAAGCACAGAATAGATTTTTTTTGCTAACACATTTCAAATTTCTTCATCATCACACTAAAAATGCTTTAACACGATACCTACTGAATCGTCTAAAATGTTGCACCAATGGCAACACTTAAATTTAAAATCGTTTTTTTTTTCGATATTTATTCATCACCAATTTTTTGTGCAACATTTTGAACCAAATGCTTAAGCCAAGTATAGATGATTGGCATCATATCTTACAATATTGTCAGATGTGTCAGTAAAAAATTGTACTAAATATGTTTTACAACTACCGTGTGAACTTACAATATTTTGTGACTTTAGGACTATTTTTTGGTAACGTGAAAATTTTCATAAATTTTCGGATTTTTTTTTTACAAATTTTGAGCATTTCTTGGTGAAAGTTTAAGTTACCAAAAAGGCATAATATTTCCAGACACGTCACTGTCAGACTCGTTTTAAATTGTCAGATGTCATTGCTTGAGACATCTGTCAATTGCTGACAATTTCTTCAATGTCACATCATAAATCTAGCTGCGCGGACGCAAACTCGAAGTTGTTTTAAGTATATTATTTTAATAATATTATTAAGAAAAAAATTAAAGAAAACTGCGTTTTCTGAAATACAACAAAGGTAATAATTCATATTATTGTTTTTTTTCAAAAACTTCCACTGTCCTAACCTGACACAGTGTTCCCCACATCACATAAAATATATACCAAATGTTTAATATCGATGACGATGCAGTAACTGGAGGGGAACAAAATATTTAAAATCAATGCGGATCATTGCTCCTGTTCTGAAACCAAATCATGGCGCAATTGCAAGTAGGTATCAATTAAATTCAATTAAATCACTTAACAGTGTTGAGGCAAGAGACATTTTTTTAAATTTTACATTGAAATAAATCTCTGCCGAAGGAACAACTTCAAAATGAAATAATTGTAATTCAATGGGAAAATTAAAAATATTTCTTGATAACATTAGAGCATTTTATTTTGACATTTAAACAGAAACATATCTACCTACATATGTATGAAATAAAAATACTTCAAATGTAGTCGGCGGTTACAAGTTCCAGTTAAGGTATATAGATATATGAATTTTCATAATATGTAGTTTTATTTTAGGTTCTGACAATAAATTGGAAAAAAGTTTATAGTTTCCTGAGAGCATTTTCTGCAATTCTTGAATAATTAAGATATTTGTCTCATATGGACTCTCAATCAATTGTACTTGAACATACAATCGACTCCGCTTATTTGCAACACAAAAATGCAGAAAATTTGTTGCAATTAAGCGGAGTTTCCCTATAAACGAACTTCGGATGTATGCAACATTGTTTCACTTAACCAAACTTCGTATAACTGCAACTTTATTCCCCTTTTAAACGATGTGACGTGAAATATTTCCAAAAATAGAAAAATAGAACATAACTAACCTCGAACAACAAACAAAACAACTTTTAATAATTGTGACTGTTGAAAGGATTGGAAAGATGAGAATGGAATGACACTTAAAATGTCATTTTTTAGGTCTGTTCAAACTTCGAAAATGTATGGATGCGTTCAGTGTTTCACTTAAGCGGAGTTGTTTCAGAACGAAATAATTATTTGGGGGAAAGAAAATTGTTTCAATTAAAGGGAGTTTTCAAATTAGCGGATTGCAGTTTTTCGTTCTAATTTTTGTGAAAAAGTCCTGAAAAAAAAACGTGATAAATTTCATGTTGGATATAACTGAAAGTTTCATTTAAGCGGAGACGACTGTATTCATGAAAAATGCGACTCTTTTTACAATTTATCGCATGCCAACACCCTCGATTATACCTTATAGTGCAGGTATACCTACCTATAAACATGACAAACGTTTTGAATGCTTTTTTGTTAACCCCTTAAAATGATTATTTAATCGAAGGATCGTGGCTCCTTGAAAATGAAGACCTAAATTATGGAAGTGAAGCCAATCATGTGACAGTGTGTTGGTTTGTCGTTATTAAGACGTCAATAAAAACACCTGCCACATTGGTATTCACACTCAGGAAGTCAAAAAAAAGTCTAAAAATGAGAAATAAATCGTGAACTTGGAGATGTGAATTTAAGTAGGTAGGTGTTTTATAAATCTTTAAAAAAAATCTTAAATAAATCCCAAATATTGGGACAAATGTCTTAACACATAATTAAGCCATATGGGTGGTTTGGTGTGTGTTGTGTCGGAATCCATCTTGCTCTCATTTTTTCTATGTGCGGGAAAGAGGAAATACTGCTCGCAAAAAAAAAAAATATCTAAAGTGCCTGATTTCATGGGTATTTTTAAAGAAAATCGTTTTACTTAACTCATGATTACAAGGTGAAGAAAAATCCTTTCATTTCAATCTACCCTTTCCTATCTCACACCCTTAAAATCCATATATATCTCACTCACACGTTTCATGCTGAATCCGAAAAATATTAAATGAAACTGTAGTATCCGTGAAATTTGGGTGGAATCTACCTTCTCTTTTTTTATGCAAATAAAATCAACCTGGCTCACCGATGCGCTCTTCAGTAAAACGACCCATGTAATCAGGCACAAAGAAAGCAAAAATGACAGTAGTTTGCAACACAGACCGCTTGACTTGTGTGCGCAGTCAGTGACAAAACATGTCACTCCACAACACACCTCACGGCACAAGTGCGGTTTTGGCTTTTAATTCACTTTACAATTTTTATTTTTCAGAAAAAAAGGTATTTTACGTGTTATTTTACAAATAACTATGACACCAATCTATTTGTCAAAATTGAGAACGGAAGAGGATATTTCGTTTTTGTTCCCATGATTTATTGGTAATTTCCGCAGTTTTTTTTTTTTTATATAGTCATTCTGAATATTCTAATGAGTATAGTTCTTTAAAAAAAAAACTATACAAATCTTTTTGATAACAAATTCGATGCTCATAAATATTGACAGTCCGAAGACTTTAATATTAAAAAATCTGTTAATAGAACTCAAGATATAAGCTTAGATTTTTATCGTTGTTTTTTTGCGGGGTTCACAGTGATGTTAGCAGTACAGTGTGTTTTTGCGTCGATCAAATTAATTTATTGTAAAGGGTTTTCCAATAAGAGGTGTTATTTTGATATTCAAAGAAAAATGGCATTTTTTGAGATAAATGATCGGATGTTTATTTCATTATAAAGAGAAAGGTATGCCGTTAATAATGGAACACAACATCAGCCAAATGGCCGCCACGACCACGCTTACAGGACCATATCCTTTTCATGAAATTTTCCATAACCAAATCGCAAAGTGGCTGCCCTATGTCCTCGATAGCCTCACGAATCCCATCTTTGAGGTCTTGAATCGACGCTGGGCTGTTGGCGTAGACCTTATCTTTCACGTGGCCCCAAAGGAAGAAGTCGCAAGGTGTTAAATCACAAGATCTCGGTGGCCAATTGTAATCACCTCTTCGAGAGATAACACTGTCCGGAAACTTTTCCCGTAAAAGATCGATGGTTTCATTGCTTGTGTGGCACGTAGCGCCGTCTTGTTGAAAGTAAACGTTGTCCAGATCAATACCATCCAATTCCGGCCATAAAAAATCATTAATCATCTCTCGATAGCGCAATCCATTGACCGTAACTGTTGCTCCAGCCTCATTTTCGAAAAAGTATGGTCCAATGACCCGGCGGACCATAAACCGCACCAAACAGTCACGCGTTGAGGATGGAGAGGCTTTTCAACAATAACTCTTGGGTTTTCCGAGCCCCAGATGCGACAGTTTTGCTTGTTGACGTAGCCTCCGAGGTGGAAATGGGCCTCATCAGTCAAGATGATTTTTCGATGAAATCCCGGATCATTTTCATGCATTTCAAAGACCCAATCAGCAAAGACACGACGTTGTTGATGATCAGCCGGCTTGTGTTAACTGAACTTTATAAGCCTTAAGACCTAAGTCTTTATGCAAAATACGGTGTAATGACGTTTGTGGAATGCCTAATTCCAAAGAACGACGAGGAATGGACAAACCTGGGTTTTCTTCAACACTTTGGGCTACAACAGCAATATTCTCAGTTGTTCTTGAGCGACGTGCACGGTTTTATTCTTCACATCACTAACTTGTCATAACAGCTCGAATTTGTCCACCAATTTCTGTATTGCGGTCCGACAAGGTGCTTCACGACGACCCAAAAATGTTTTAGTTTTACGAACCGTCTCTGTCAAATTTTCACCATTTTTATAGTGAATTTTAATAATTTCAATGCGTTGTTGAAGCGTGTATCGTTCCATTTTTATTAATGGCGTAGTTTCTACTTGTCAAATGTCAAAAACTGACAGCTTCAAAAGTGCCAGCTACCGAAATAGCGGGCTATTCAAAATTACACCTCTTATTGGAAAACCCTTTATGATTAAAATAGTTAAAACTTTAAAAAATACATCACTGACCCAAAGCTTATCTTAATGAAATCCTTAATTCCACAATAATAACAACATTTTGAAGTTAAAAGCTAACTATAGAAGTATCAAATTTGTAACTTTTTCACTTTTGCAAGAGGAAGTTTAAACATTTTGAATTCAAAAATATAGCTCATTGCCTCATTGGTTTTTTTGTTCAGCTATAAAACATTAAATATACTTTTTGGATAACACTCCCGCAAAATCAAATAAAATAAAAAACCGTCTTGAAGTTAATGTTCGCAGTGAGAATACAATCTCTAGATTCCCTGGTGAAGTTATACGAAACTACGTAGATAATCGTATCACTTCTATCTGAAATGATTTTTATCATTTTACTGCTTAAGATTGAGATTGCAGGATAAAGGGGGGAAAATATAATAATAGAGCCATCTTACTCATAGATTAATTACTTTTTTATCTCCATAGTCATTCCAAGAATCTTTATCTCAAAAAAATCACTCAACAAAGCTATAAATAACTTCGCTGAAGTTTTGCTTGAATCTTTAAAAAAAAAAAGAAGAAAAGAGTTCAAATCTTATTGCATATAATATTTTTTAGCTGGTTTGGTTTTGGCAACACTGGTTTTGACAGCTGACGTGTGTTTAGTACCTTGTGTCACTGTCAAACAGCTTCATTTTGGCTTGCAATTTAACCATGGATCGTCTTACAAACGAACAACGCTTGCAAATTATTGAATTTTACTATCAAAATTCGTGCTCGGTTCGAAATGTTCATCTCGCGCTGCTTCCATTTTATGATCGGCATTCTCGACCTTCTGAGCAGTCTATTCGGAAGATTGTGACCAAATTTCGCACCAAATTTACTTTGTTGGACATTAAACCACCAACACGTTTACGTACTGTGCGTAGTGAAGAAAATATTGCGGCCGTATCAGCTAGTGTGACAGAAGACCGCGAAATGTCGATTCGGCGCCGTTCCCAGCAGTTAGGCCTTTGTTACAGCACTAAGTGGAAAATTTTGCGGAAGGATTTGGGCGTAAAGCCTTTTAAGATACAGCTGGTGCAAGAACTAAAGCCAGCCGACCTACCACAACGCCGAATTTTTGGTGAATGGGCTCTTGGAAAGCTGGCCGAGGATTCGCTTTTTTATCGAAAAATTGTGTTCAGCGATGAGGCTCATTTTTGGTTGAATGGGTACGTAAATAAGCAAAATTGCCGCACTTGGAGTGAAGATCAGCCAGAAGCATTGCAACAGCTACCAATGCATCCCGAAAAAGCCACTGTTTGGTGCGGTTTATGGGCCGGCGGCATTATTGGGCCTATTTCTTCAAAGATGATGCGAATCGCAGCGTTACTGTCAATGGTGAACGCTACCGAGCGATGATAACAAACTTTTTTTTGCCCGAAATGGAAGTTCTTGACTTGCATGATATGTGGTTTCAACAAGACGGTGCCACATGCCACACAGCACGCGAAACAATGGCGCAATTGCGAGGCGAGTTTGGTGAACAGTTAATTTCACGTTTCGGGCCGGTCAATTGGCCGCCTAGATCGTGCGATTTGACACCATTAGATTATTTTTTGTGGGGTATGTCAAGGCTAATGTCTATAGGGACAAACCCGCTTCGATTGACGCACTGGAAGCCAACGTCCATGCATTCATTCGTGAGATACCGGCCGATATGTGTGAAAGAGTATGCCAAAATTGGACTCAGCGGATGGGCTACCTGAGACGCAGCCGCGGTCAACATTTGCATGAAATTATCTTTAAACATTAAATTGCAAGGTTCAAACTATCGATTCAAATAAATATTTCATTCATTTTTTCGAATTTTTTGTGTTTTTTTTTTTTTTAAAAAGTTCTAAAACTCTTAAAAAATCACCCATTAAATAACTTCGCTGAAGTTTTGCTTGAATCTTTAAAAAAAAAAGAAGAAAAGAGTTCAAATCTTATTGCATATAGTTATTTTTTTGACAACTTTAAGTTTATTCAAATGAGCTACTATTTTTTTTTCTGCTGAAATTTATTTTTAAAATACATAGCTACCTACGTAGTAGCTCTAAACGAGTGTGTACCCATTTCCATCTACTATAAAGAAAAAAAAAACTTTTTAAATTAAACAGATGCTTAATTCAACAATTTTCGTACATAAACACATACCCACATTCAAAGAACATTGATAACCTAGATTGAGGTTTGTTCAGATGGAAAATATAAAAAGTAATAAATTATGGGTAGGTACATACTTATAACTAACAATCATGGCATTCTATTTAGATACTCTAATTGCTCAGCTAGCTTATCAAATACCTTATCAAAATTAGCCAAAAACTATCAGAGTTAGCTCAAAAATGTTTTAATTTTGACACCAATGGAAGCCATGTTTTTGAAACTGAAATATTTTCGAAACATTTTTCTCTCTCTTTTAATTGTAATTTTGTACAAATTGAGGAACTGTGTAGCCTCCTGACATAAATAGCTATATCCTATGTAATCCGTTCGGAATGTACTTTTGAAATATAAGGCTTTTCAAATTTCAACTTTATTAATGTTAATAACCGTTAAATGTACCGTCTAATGTAAGAAATGTATAAACGTGAAAAAACTACACTGCCCTGCATTAGGTTTAAGAGAGCTTAATTAATTATATTTAAAATTAAAAAAAAAACTACTTTAGTTACATGCATTTTAAGAATTGGGCTGAAAATATGCAGGATATTTAATAAAAATCAGTTTGCTTATAATTAAAGATGGCGCCCAAGAGAAATGGATGTTCCATATAAAGTTATTTGGAATTTCGTAGCACGAGGTTTACAATTATGTATTTATTGTACTTTAAAGTTCCGTTTGAGAGTTCCTACGTTAGTAAACTCTGGAGAGTTTTACTCCCAGGTATCTGCTCATTATTTCTTTGATATTTAAATATCGCGAGTTCACTTGAAGAGTATATTTAGAGTTATATAATTTCCTCACAGTATACTTTCATAACTGTCTCTACTTTCTATAGTTTTTCTGCTAGTTGGAAGTTAACAGTAAAGAAAGTGACATGTAAAGGGTTTTCCAATAAGAGGTGTTATTTTGAATAGCCCGCTATTTCGGTAGCTGTCACTTTTTAAACTGTCATTTTTTGACATTTGACAAGTAGAAACTACGCCATTAATAAAAATGGAACGATACACGCTTCAACAACGCATTGAAATTATTAAAATTCACTATAAAAATGGTGAAAATTTGACAGAGACGGTTCGTAAAACTAAAACATTTTTCGGTCGTCGTGAAGCACCTTGTCGGACCGAAATACAGAAATTGGTGGACAAATTCGAGCTGTTGGGACAAGTTAGTGATGTGAAGAATAAAACCCGTGCACGTCGCTCAAGAACAACTGAGAATATTGCTGTTGTAGCCCAAAGTGTTGAAGAAAACCCAGGTTTGTCCATTCCTCGTAGTTCTTTGGAATTAGGCATTCCACAAACGTCATTACACCGTATTTTGCATAAAGACTTGGGTCTTAAGGCTTATAAAGTTCAGTTAACACAAGAACTCAAGCCGGCTGATCATCAACAACGTCGTGTCTTTGCTGATTGGGTCATTGAAATGCATGAAAATGATCCGGAATTTCATCGAAAAATCATCTTGACTGATGAGGCCCATTTCCACCTCGGAGGCTACGTCAACAAGCAAAACTGTCGCATCTGGGGCTCGGAAAACCCAAGAGTTATTGTTGAAAAGCCTCTCCATCCTCAACGCGTGACTGTTTGGTGCGGTTTATGGTCCGGCGGGGTCATTGGACCATACTTTTTCGAAAATGAGGCTGGAGCAACAGTTAGGGTCAATGGATTGCGCTATCGAGAGATGATTAATGATTTTTTATGGCCGGAATTGGATGGTATTGATCTGGACAACGTTTACTTTCAACAAGACGGCGCTACGTGCCACACAAGCAATGAAACCATCGATCTTTTACGGGAAAAGTTTCCGGACCGTGTTATCTCTCGAAGAGGTGATCACAATTGGCCACCGAGATCTTGTGATTTAACACGTTGCGACTTCTTCCTTTGGGGCCACGTGAAAGATAAGGTCTACGCCAACAGCCCAGCGTCGATTCAAGACCTCAAAGATGGAATTCGTGAGGCTATCGAGGACATAGGGCAGCCACTTTGCGATTTGGTTATGGAAAATTTCATGAAAAGGATATGGTCCTGTAAGCGTGGTCGTGGCGGCCATTTGGCTGATGTTGTGTTCCATTATTAACGGCATACCTTCCTCTTTATAATGAAATAAACATCCGATCATTTATCTCAAAAAAATTCCATTTTTCTTTGAATATCAAAATAACACCTCTTATTACAAACTCTAAGGTTTGTACGATTTTTTGTTAGCATTGTTGTACGTGGTCTCTCCATGGAATTATTATCTTACCTTTTTTCTTAAATGACGAAATTTTCTTTCTACTTTACTTTCAGAGCTCAAGAACTGCCTTTTAATACTACATTTTTTAAAACTTAATTTTTTACGCCAACTAAAATAAAAAAAACAACAAAATATTCAAGTCCATCCACTTTAACTGGGTTTTTAGGTTAAATTCTAAAAGTACGACTATTTCCCCTGTAGTGATAAAAAATGTGTCCTCTTTCGAATAACTGTCAAAATGTTGACATGTCGAGAATAAAAAAATGTAACTCACCGTGCGGTACTCCCAAGACTGTGTCTGCTTGCGAGTTTGCTCTCGAGAGTGGTCTGTGAGCTATTCTTATTGTTTTAACTCTCAAGGAAATAATTAAATTAACAAAACGCTGGGTAAATCGTCGAAGCAAATTCGGTGAGTGGTCTTCCCGTGTACCCAGCTATTTTCATACCTGATATTTTTTGAGCGCTCAGAAGGTTCTCTTACACTAAAAGTGTACATAACATTAAGTTTTTGTCTATCAAAAAATTAATAGTTTCTTATATAAGGTCAGCAACCTATACAGTCAACTCCCTCTTAGTCGAATTTCAACGGGATTGTAAAATTAATTCGAGTTAAAAGGATTTTTGGAAAAATTCAAGTTTTAAAGATTAATATATTTTTTTTTTTAAAAGCATTAACTGCATTTAAAAATGAGGTTGCAAAAATTATATAAATAAATAAAAAGAAAATTGATTCGCGACTTCTGTGGATAAGTGTAGGTAGAAGCACAGCACACCGACCGACGCATGGTGGCGCACCCGATGCGACAGAGAGCGTCAAGTGTGATACTATGGTGTGCTCGATGTTTATAAAGGGTGTTTTTTTTTAGACGCGTGGTTTCCAAGAAGAAATAAAACGCATATAATTTAATGTTATGGCCAGGAATTTAGCTTTATTATAAAGATAAGGGTTTAAAGATAAGGTTTAAAATTATTTCTGGCAAGTGGCCGCCGCGGCTGGCTCGAATAAATTCCAGCCGAGAGGCCCAATTTTCGACAGCTCCAATTGTTGCGCGCGATGGCGGATGGACTCATTCGGGTCGGCTTCGATACTCTGCTGTACAGCATAGCAAAAGCGTCTGCGGTGCGCACTGTACGGCACCTCTGAGGACGCGCATTATCCACTATAGTAAACGTGGTGCGAAACCGATCCATGGTTGCTCGAATTTATGCGATTTTGCGATTATGTCGACCGAATATTGGACGCAGCGCGCGATGAGCGCGAACCAAACCATTATTTTGGTAACAAATTTGCATGATTTGCAAACGTTGTTCAGGAGTAAATCTATTAATTATGAAATGGAAAACCAAAATGAGCATAAGACAAGTGACAACTGTCAAAAAGACCAACTCCGAAAAAAGTATTGGCAGATTGAAAAACACACGTCTAAAAAAACACCCATTATATTAATACGGAGTTGCGAGTGGGTGATTTTTTTTTTTGATTTTGTTTTCTACAAAAATGCCAAAATATGGAGTTAGAGGGAGTCGACTGTATTTTCAAAATTGTATATATTTTTTTTTTAAATATGTACATATTAGTAAGTTTATGCAATATTATTGAAGTATATGCTATTTAGGAGCTTCTACACAAAGAGTTCAGACGTTAGCGAGACAGTAAACACCTCATTTCATTGATGTATTGATATATTGATAAAATAACAAACACTTGGGGTAACTTTCTAAGAAGAAGAACTGAAATCAATCAAATAAAAATTAAATAAAAAAATTTGGTGGCGCAACAGCTCGTGTAGAACCAGAGGGCCTAGTGACTTACAATTCCCTAGTCCCAACTATAATAATTCCTGGTGTTTGCCTTATTGGCAGGGCCTACAATTTTCTGGAGAATCCGCACGGCTAAGATGAAAGGAACTTATTTATGGCAAGAAATACTTTTGGAGGATTTGTCACTTGGAACCGATCCCCTGACTGGGAATCAAAATTCCGACATGACAGTCCTACAATGTAAGGTCCTGTATAACCTCAATAGATTCTTTATTCCAAGTTTCAAGAAAATAAAAGTTTATTTTATTTGACACATCCTAATCTACACACGAAATTTGTATCAAAATCTTCAGATGAAAAATCAACAAATATTAAAATATTCTAAGGCCCAGTTTTTCAAGTTTCAGGCCTTAGGTATATCGAGTTCCATCTTGAAACATATTTTTCCACCGATTTTCGTTTGACAAGTTGAAAAAAATAGTAATCATTAATTTATTAAAAATCTATTCATATTTATGCGGAGTTAAATCATTCTTTATAAGCTCAAAGTCATCTAAATACCTCTTGAAAATCCGGGCGTAAAGTAAAGAGCTATCCTATTTCCCAGAAGAACGAGTTGATGTGACTCAGTCTTTCAATAAATTGTTCTATTCAAGCGAATACAATACTATTTTCTTAATTTTTTTTTTCTAACAAATAAAATGGTATGAAAATGAATCTAATTGCTGACTCGCAAGAAATTATGATCAATCTTAAAACCAATGTAATAAAATGAACATTCTATAGCATTGACGGTATCATATCTTTTTTTTTTGTAAGCTCCAATTATCGAAAAGGTCAAGAACCGAAAATTAAAAAGTCAATTCGAAACACCACCGTATCAAGAATGAATTGAATAAAAAAAAAAAAAAAAAACAACCGAAACGAGCTTGGCGAGAAACAATAATTTCTTCTTTTTGTGTGTTCTTCGATCACGTCTCATAAAATATTTGTTGTTAAAATTGATTAATGATATGAATAGGTATATACAATTTATTTATGTATACTATAATGAATTGTCTGTATATTTTTATATATTATGTTATGTCTCATGTATGTATACAGCCTTTAGCATGACCCAAAACGGATTGTTACGCTGAATTCAATTAGTGTAGACACGTTCATAGGTGTATTGTATCTGAGAATTAATTTTGTTTTATACATTTTCTCACATACAGGTCTAACAATAAATGAGACGTTACGTCTAGATGTATATTTTTGTTATGAATTTTCTTAGAACTTTTTCTTAAGGCTTTTATTTCTATCTATGGAAAATTATTCTCCAAAAAAGGTAATGATGACCAAGTTTCGGTTCAGGCAAAATCTACAGGAAAACAAAAACAAATTCATAACAAAAACGTAATCTATATAGTAATTTAGATTCAATTTTACTAAAAAAAATTGCACAAGCATATACATAGGTAGTGCTTTTAACAAAAAAAAATAACAAACAATTTATAAAAATTTAATTCTGTTTGAATGTTTTTACTTATAAATATATTCATGGCAGCGGTATGTGAAAAGGTCCATCTTGGCCCTTGGTTACAAAGGAATTTATAACTATTGGTTATTCTGTTTTGTTTTCTTTTTCTTCATTACACTAATTTAATAAATTCGGTGGTGCGACAGCTCGTGGTGAGCTGAGGCCTAATGACCGATATCTCATATGTGTTTGATATCGGCATGAAATGAGGGGACCTACAATTTTCTGCCGAATCCGGCTAAGGTGGGAGGCATTTATTCATGACAAGAGATACTCTTGAAGTATTTGTCACTTCCTCTCAAAAGGCCAATAGACGTTTTTTTTTTTTTTAGGTGGATGAGGCTGAAAATCGAAAACAGACCTCCAGCATGACAGTCTACATTCACTCTAATTCTATATGCAAAAATATGTTAAGTTCACAAAACCACCAGAAGGTCCTAAATATTAAAAAATGATAGTGGGAGAATTTTTAGTGTATCTTAAACGAACAACGAAGATTTTCGCTTTAAAACTAGCACCTTGACACAATGTACTGAAGCATCTGTCCGCCTGTAGGTCCATCGAACTAGACCTTGGATAGATTTGCTCCAAATTTGGTATAAAGAATTTTTAAGTAATTATTTGAGAAAGTTTTTAGTCATCTAGAAAGAGTACATAGCTCTCATACAACGGTTAAAAAAAAAAAAATGATCTAAAGTCAAGTCCACACTAAACCGAACAACATTGTTTTTAATATGCATTACCAATTAACATTTTGATAATAATACCACCTGTCCCTATAGTCTCAGTTGGTGAGTACGTGTTTTTTTTTCAGCTTTCGCCATAAGAAAATAATTTTACAATCAACAAAATGTTGTTTTATTTTTAAACATTTGTATCAAGTTAGGTTCGGGTTAATGTCCCAAAATCAGGTTTTAAAGGGGAAGATATTTTTACTGACAATATCGAAGATAAAACAAATTAGAAAAAAATTACTTCTGTTCAGGTGGAGTGATTGAATATCTACGTAGGTACATAATGCAAAATGCATTTTAGAGTAAAGGCCACTTAGTTTTTTAAGTGGATCTCCATTAGCAGATACTAACTGCTCAATAGAATGAAAATAGAAAAAAAAATTCGAACTTGACATCGAAAGTATTAAATGTTTCATCTTATGGTATTCCTCAAGGAACCCAGCTTTGACCTTTGTTGTTTTTTTTTCTTTTTAAATTTTTAAATTACTTATCTTTATTACTGCGATATAAAATTGGTTTAAAATCTAGTTGCAAAAAATCAAATTTAAATATTTCAAAAATCTTTTACAAGAATTTCAGTTAAATAATTAAAAGAGAATTTGTCAAATAACATAATTATAAAAGTGCATTATTATAAAACGGCACTCAAAAGGTAATGCCTTATAATAAAAAGCTATTATTTGTTTAACAGATTAACAATTTGTCGGAGGATGAAGTGTGAGAATTTAGGGCCGAATTTTCAGTCATCAAATAAACATTCAAGTTTAGTTATCAGAGGAATAAATAGCAACACATTTTTGCTTTATCTGAAGAATAAATCTATCTGATGTTTATTTAGCAATTAAAAAATTATCCCTTAATAAAGGGTTTTTTTTTTTGAGACGTGTGGCTTTCAATCTGGCAATACTTTTTTCGGAGTTGGTCTTTTTGACAGCTGTCACTTCATTTATGCTCAGTGTGGTTTGTTATTTCATAATGAATAGACTTACTCCTGAACAACGTTTGCAAATCGTGCAAATTTATTACCAAAATATTGGATCGGTTAGCGTGACGCATCGCGCGCTGCGCCCAATATTCGATGAAGCGTTAATAAGCAAAATTGTCGTATTTGGAGTGATCATATTCCTAAAGTGTATGTTGAGACGCCGTTACATCCTCAAAAAGTCACTGTTTGGTGTGCTGTGTGGGCAGAGGGAATCATTGGTCCATGTTTCTTCAAAAATGAAGCCGGCAATAATGTTACAGTTAATGGGGAACGCGATGGGGCCATGATTAATGACTTTTTCGTGCCTGAATTTGAGGATGTTGATGTGGACGACCTTTGGTTCCAACAAGACGGTGCTACATGCCATACAGCCAACGAAATAATGAATTTATTGAAGGAAACTTTTGGTGAGCGCATAATCTCGCGTCGTGGGCCTGTGGCGTGGCCTCCAAGATCGTGCGATTTAACACCACTGGACTATTTTTTGTGGGGTTTTGTGAAGTCGCTTGTCTACGCAGATAAGCCCGAGACGATTGACGCCTTGGAAGATAAAATTCGGTGCGTAATTGCTGACATACGGCCCCAATTGCTACAAAAAGTGGTCGAAAATTCGGCTTCTCGACTGGAATTTATTCTAGCCAGCCGCGGCTGCCACTTGCCCGAAATCATTTTCAAAACATAATGGCAAACCCTTATCTTTATAATAAAGCTAAATTCTAGGCCATAACATTAAATTTTATGCGTTTTGTTTCTTCTTGAAAACCACACGTCCAAAAAAACACCCTTTAGAATAAGTTTTACTTTTAGATAAAATTGGAAGGAAAATTTGAGTTGGTTTTATTAATTGGTTATTTATATATGCGAATTTTTTAATGAACTTTTATTGATCTCATCAATTTTTGAAACCAACTGAATTTGTTTGACCAATTAGTGACCTATCATGATGGCACATATACTAATTTTGTACTTCCTCTATAGCGCAAGTATTGGTTTCATGTAAAACAAAAATTTCGAGGTTGTGATCAAAATTAACACTGCGTTGTGCGAGAAGTCCGAAAAAGTGGGTTTCGTCATATACCGTCCGTGCGTTGCGTCGGTATATACGTCTATGTGTCCGTGCATCAACTGTAATTTGAGCTAGAGCCTTAACGGGTGGGCCGATTCAATTTAAGTTTGTTATAGAGCATTTTTCTCTGGAGGGTAGATTCGAATTTTCATTTTAGCCAATTTTGTTTGTTTTTCAAATTTTCGCGAAAACGTATCTTACGATTTTGAATTAACTTCTTAATTTTTATAACGGCTTTATTTTTCGGTTATTTGGGTATTATCATTTCAATGGTTAGACTGATTTTGTTATTATTTTGCAATCTGGAGCCTCTATAAACTACGAATAGCACTTGAAAAATTACAAAAATTACTTTTGACATTTTTCAACATTTTCTCTTCTAAAATGTCATTTAATTATGTCCTTAATGTATATGGCAACATTGCATTTGTTAACAGTAAGAGCAAGTTCGTATGATGCAGTCGTGCATATATATTTTTTTTTTCGGAAACATGGAGTCCAAACGTACATAAACTCGTGATCGAATTCTGTGAAATCCGTAAAATTATTTTTTTTTTTGGAACTAGTAATAAAATCCATTTGTTCGTATGTACTATAGCTTTTTGCTATATTCAGAAATTACCATATCAATTGCAGAGATCTTTTAACATCAAAGATTTCTACGTATTTGCACTAAAAAATATAAAACTAATAAATTGAGCAAACTTTTAGCCATAAACATTGAAAAC
Source organism: Leucozona laternaria (assembly GCA_932273885.2). Lineage (NCBI taxonomy): Eukaryota > Metazoa > Arthropoda > Insecta > Diptera > Syrphidae > Leucozona > Leucozona laternaria. The sequence continues at coordinate 56,949,273 of OW026367.1, read as the reverse complement.
AAGTTTTACAATTAAAGCTAACTGCCAAGGTGAGCTAAAATAATGCATGATTTCATTTGAAAAGTAAAATTCACGAAATGAAACAAAATTTTAGGAAAGAAATTTGCATATTTAAAAAGAAATCAAGATAACTATACGTACAATAGCAGATTTTATTATTCCACCATAAGGTAACCACATTTGTACAAAGTAAAATAATGACGTTGGCGTTGCGTTGGCCCGAAAAAAAAACGGAAGAGTCCAATAAAATAATTGATTTTAGTTAATATTGAAATTGTTTGCAGACAAAAAATATATTCTGGAAAAATACCTTCTACCATCAACTTCTAGTTTAATATACATTTGGACTTTACAGAGCTCGTATGGTTTTTCGACTTTTTTCGAACAATTGATAAAAATTATAATTTTTATTTAATTTTCTTTCGCCTATAGGTACAAATTTAAAAAAAAAATGATATTATAGTTGAGTTGTGTAATTTTTTCTTCCGCAGCAAAGGAACAATTTTTGTTTTCATTTTGAAAAATGATGGTAGGAACAAAATATACATATAAATAATAATTTAATTAGAGTTGAGGAAGTATTTTTTAATAAATTAAGTATGCACCTATAAATCATTTTCAAAATCATTAAAAATTGAAGAAAACAAAATTAACTGTCAAAAATTCGTAATAAAGTGATTCAGGAAATGTAATAAGCTGAATAAGTGTTTCATTTACATGATTTTTATACCTCTTTGACGTTATCTCAAAATATTTGCTTTCTGCCATTATTACAAATATTTACATATTTATAAAGAAGAATGCTCAAAAATGTATGGGCGAAAAACCCAGAGCGGATTAAAATAAAACATATATGTGGATTGAAAGGGCATTAATTGTAGATAATAAATGTGAAATTACTTTCTTAAAAAGTTATCCCCGGAGCTGGGTATAATACTTTGCTAATAAAAATAAAAAAGTTGTTAAAGTCATCTCCGGCGATAACTTTTTAAGAAAGTGATTTCACATTTGTTATTTACAATTAATGTCCTTTCAATCCACGTATATTTTATTTTGATCCACTCTGAGTTTTTCGCCAATACATAAAAAAAAAACACTTTGTTGAAAAAAATAACAAAAATTGTTATAGCCAGCCCCGGGAATAACTTTTTAAGAAAGTAATTTCATATTTGATATCTACAATGAATATCCATTCAATCCATATAGATTTTATTTTAATCCGCTCTGGGTTTTTTTTGGGCATTCTCCTTTCATAATGATGTTCACCGTAGTAAGAATTTTTTTAGTTCTCATTTGAGGAAGCTTGCTATGCTTAATTCTAAGGCTTACAGCAAATAATAAAACACGTATTCATTTTTGCTGCTTCTTAGCAGAAACAAAAAAATCTTAACGGTTTTCAAACATTTGTATGGGAGCAGACCCCTCTTTACCACTGGGCCCACTGGGCCCGGGCCCAGGGCCCCGCAATCACCAGGGGCCCCCAAATTGCTGAACATCACTTAACCTCTATCGGTCTATTTTCAAGAAAAAAAAATATTTCGATACAATTTTAGATGCATAAAGAATGATCAGAATTCGTACTTTCTTTGCTGAACAACAACCTTTGCTGAACACTTTAAATCACATTCCCTGCGAAATTATGAGCACCTATAAACAATGCTCCGCTGTGAATAAATAACTGAGTGGCCATGCAGTTTGCTTTCTGACAGAAACAAAAAAAAAAACACACACATTTTGAATATCACTGTATCTGTATGGAAAAATAAAGATAATGGTGTTTCTATACTTGCAACGCTCATACAAGTTTGCATCAACGCATTGATGAACGGCTTTCAATTTTTTTAAGATTGGAAGGAGTGCATGTCGCTGTCTGTGGTCCAAAAAAAGTTTTAAAAAGTCTTTCTCAAACAAGACGGTCGGCGGTGATGCATACTAAGCGCCTTAATAAAGGTCATCAAGAAATTGAAGAAGCTTTTATATCTATGGCCAACGATTTAGGACAGGCACGAGAGGCCAGAGAGGAAGCACTTAGTCTTTGCAAAAAAAGTCCAAGCTTGAATTTACCATACTTACAGAACTTTGGAACTCTGTATTGCATAGAATTAATAAAACAAGTACTTTACTTCAAAAACAAAACAAAGGGTCCGCCATCTAACGTTTTTTTTCAACTAGTGCTTATTTCGTGAATGGTAACACTTAGCTCATGTCTGATTTGGGAGATAATTAGTTTTATCCTTCCGCTGAACGAATATGGTTGTGTATACGCTTCTCTAAGTGGGCCTGCGATCGACTTATGGAAGATGCCGATTTTGCCAAAAAAATCATCTTTTCAGATGAAGCTCATTTTGATCTTGGCGGGTCGTAAACAAGCAAAATTGTCGCATTTGGGGCACAGAGAACCCGCACGCATACATTGAAAAAGCCGATACACCCAAAACTAGTCACTGTTTGGTGCGGATTTTGGTCGAGAGGCATAATTGGGCCATTTTTCGAAAATGAGCAAGGAGTGGCCGTTACAGTCAATGGCGATCGTTATCGGGCCATGTTGAACGAATTTTTGCTCACAAAAATTGAAGAGGAGGATATTGGCAACATTTGGTTTCAACAGGACGGCGCTACGTGCCACACAGCCGAAACTACACTCGATGTTTTGCGCCATTTTCAAAAAAAAAAAGAAGTTATTTGGCGGACCCTTTATTACCCTGGATGTTGCAATAAATTTGCTGAGTGCAATCGATGAATTTATAATTGGGCTCAGGGACAAATTTGATAACTTTGATTCATCAGCCAGACAAAAAAAACCCGGATTCCGAATATAAGGACTTTTCTGAAAGGACGAGGTGTAGAAGCTCACGCCAGACTTTATTTGACTGCTCTGGACCCTCAGTAATTTTGACTGGGAAAGAAAGATTCAAAATTCAAATCTTTTTTACCATTGTCGACACTCTAAGCGTTCATTTGAAACAGCGACTAGGTTAGTATACGAAGATTGGCCAACGTTTTGATTTATTTTTCGATTAAAAAAATCTGAATTCAGAAGACTTAAAAGAAAAGTGCAAATCTTTTGCTAAATTTTACACCGAAGATGTGAACTGAGATGAACTACATGCTGAATGCCTGAATTTAAAAGACTACTTGAAAATTAGTCGACACGAAAATGAAAAAACTGACAATATTCTAGAACTTTATAATTTTTTAAAAACAAATAAAATTGAAGATGAATTTCCAAATGTTGAAATTGCACTAAGAATGTTCTTAAGTATGATGGTGGCCAATTGCAGTGGGGAACGTCCCTTCTCTAAGTTAAAAAGAATAAAAACGAACTCAGAACTACAATGATTCAAGAAAGATTGACAAGTTTGTCGCTGATGACAATCGAAAGCGACATCCTCAGAGGCATCGATTTTGAAGATGATTTTGCTAATCTCAAATCAAGAAAAAGACTGCTTCAATAAACATTTCACTCTTTTACCTAAAAAATATAGTCTCTGTCACTTTTTGCATATTATTATATTGTTCTTTAAATTACATTTTGAATAACTTCTGTTATTTAAATTTTGTTTATTTTTTAATTTTTATATAAAATATTTATTTTTTTGTTTTTATTTTTACATTGTTTATGTTTATGTTTATTTTTATTTTTTTAATGAATTAAAAATATTATTTATTTAAAAAATTAAAAGAATAAATATTAATTCAAAGTTATGTGATTTTGTCTGTATACCTTTATTACACAACAAAACATTTTTATATAATCATACAGGGGCCCCATTTTCGAAAAGTGCCCAGGGCCCCCAAAAGGGTAGAGACGGCCTTGTATGGGAGGTACCGTTATCTTTAATTATAAGAATAATTTAGCAATTATCTTTAGCAATAGCAATCGACCAAGTGGTTTTGGAAATATCCAGTTTTCAAACAAAAATTCTTTGGGAGTTGCCATTAATAACCATTTTTCTGAACCATTTATTTTATTTAAAGGAAACTTATAGTTTTTTTTTTTCGAGACGTAAATTTATTAAGTTTCTTAAAAATTCTGTGGAGCCGATTTTGAGAAAAAAAAGTTTTTCCTTTTTTGAAAAAAAAAATTTTGTATGACAGCTACTGTTAGTTTGGGTCCTAAAAAAGAAAAAATGGGTGGGTGGAATGTCCAAAAAACGCTAGGTACTAAGTTTGAAGAAAATCGAGTTATCCGTTTAGGCTGTAGTCGAACAGACAGACAGATAAACAGACAGACCCACATTTTTGTCTTCGCTATCATCGTAATGTCAATTTTGATCAAAATCTCGTACGAATCCATAACTTGCCATATAGTACCTATGTATCGCAAGTAAAAATAAAAAAATTTTAAAAACTGATTTTTTTTAAATTTATTTTCAATTTTTTTCAAAATATAGAAGATATCCAAGAATAAAGTTATAACAATTTAACTAAAAACTGAAGAAAGCATATTGCATATTAAAAACAAAAATAGAACTTAAAAAATTCGTTTGCAAAATTTTTCTTCAAAATTGTGTGTTTTAAAATTATATTTTCAAAAAGTTTTCACTTCAACAACATGATTTTTAAAATTTTTATAGATTTCATTTCTGGTTTTAATAAAGTTATTGCATGACATTGTAAGTTTTGCCATTGTTTTTTTTTTAATAATTTTGGTTGTATTTTAAGACAATTTGCTTAGAAAATTGCCCCTTCTGCCTAAACGGATACCCCTTTTTACAAGATATTTTTTTTTTGTAAACCTACACTGTCAAGCTTTTAATTGCATTTTTAATGCAAAACATCTTGTGGCCAGTTATGCATTTTGATCAAACTCAACATTACGATCAAAGGGAAGACGAATTAAGAAGGCACCGCAATTTTGTCTATCTCTCTGTTCACCTTAAGCCTGAGCAGCTGCGTCGATTTTTAGGTTTTCTCCTAATGTGTTTTTGAAATTAAGATACCGGAGTTGTAAAAGTTTTTTTTTCGCGGAAACCACCTTAAACATTTTAATTAAAGATATTCGAATGATTTTTGTATTTTATATTTTATTTTACATATAAATATTTTATTTTTCCTTAATGGCTCAAACAATTTTGTACGAAAAATGTAATAAAAACGAATATTTATCTTTTATTGTGTTTTCTAATATTATATTTTAGGTGCATATTTTAAATATGTATTCAATCTTATACATTTTAAGCGACTTAAACTAAAAGAACCAGTAAATTCGACCCAGTCGAATATTTTATCACTATCATCGTTGGCAATAATGGCAACGAGTTACAATAATTTATGATAATTATTCATTACATTATGTCAAACCGCAAAGTGCTTAAAGGAATGCCGACCATTTGTTCTGTACTCAACCAAGCCAAACATTAAGAAAACAATATAATACCTGTACATTTATTTAAACCAAAGTCGATTGGGGAGTAATTGGAGACATTTAATTATGGGAGTACCTGTGTACACTAGGTCTTATGAAACAAAAAAAAAAAAATTAAATATGTTATTACGTCAAGAAAAATGGAGACCTGCACAAATTGCTTTAAGGGGAAAAAGGGTACATTTGCATTTTTTAAAGCATTCAGCGTTTTTCCAAATTTGTCACTTTACATAAATGATAAAATCAAAGTCATATATACAATTTACAATAATTTCTTAAAACACGATTTTTGTCAGACTTGGTGTCATAACCAAGGTTTAAAATTTGTACCGATATGTCGATATTAAAAGATAACGTTTTTATGTAAGATTATAAATAATTCTTTTTTCATAATATTTTAAATATTTGAGATTATTTAGGTAGTATAATCTTTAAATATTGATATTTTAATGTAACATACTACAAAATGCATATGCCTCAATTTTTGTTTTCATCCATACTTCCCCTAACTTTGGTAAATTCTTCAGTTTTCCTCAAACTACTTGAACCTCCCAAAACAATGTATGTACTGTACATGAGTTTTAGATTTTATTATGGATATTCCCACGGTTTAGTTTTGTTATTGCGTGTATAGTTGGATGCACTCGGACTCGATAGGGTTAATGCAAGCGGAAATCTGTGTGATGCATGTAGTTTGACATATATGTAAATACAATGTACATGCTTCATGCGTTGGGTATTAAGTAAGGTGGAGAAGAGATAATGCTTTTTTTGTTGATGAATTTACTGTGTTATGTATGTATTTAGAAATCAATTAAGTGTATACGCTTATATTCATGGTATCTATCAGTAAAAATAAATTCGTATCTCGCAAAAATAAGGTAAGTTCCTAATTTTTTAGTACCATATGGCCCCACCATAGGACGACCTACCATCTAAATAAGATGTATAGAAGTTCTTTAAATATTGTCTAAAAAAAATTAGGTTGCCATTAGAAATGTCATGAAAAAGACACAGGGTTGCCATGCTTTAAATGTTAACTTTTGGGCTTAGATATTCAATTTTCTGAGCCAGCTTATATGATAGGTCGTTAAGATATACAAAAGATAACACAAGAGAAAACATTTTTTTCCAAAATGTATCCATAAAAGATTTTTTGAAATACTGAATTTCCGTAGGGTGAATTAGGATAAACTAAGAGAAAAAGTAAAGAATCTGTTTCTGAAGAAAAGTGAAAAGGAGTTGATTTTATGGTTTTTATTTTATTTTATCGATAGATTTTTTCAAATTAAAAGAAAAATACCTACAAAAAATAGATGCTTAAGAAATAATTCACTATAAACCATAGGTACTAGATACAAAATTAAATGATCAGTATCTGGCAAAATTTACGATTTATATTTTTTTTTTTTGTCTAACAGCAAATTTTCGAAGTATAGTGAGTAAGAGGGTACAAGTGTACAAGTGTAGGTTGGTGTCTTTAGAAAAGCTTATGGTAAATAATACAAATATCGATTGAAGATATTAATGTGTCAGAGGTATTCCAATTGAATTCATATCGTGCGTCGGTTCTAAAGAAAAACGATACCACTCAACAGAAAATTAAATAAAACTTATGTATACAGGGTGATTCGCATACGGTGTGACTAAAAATCGAATGGGAAGGGGTCTATTTAACCCAGTTTAGCCAGAAGGGGCACTTACAATGCCATATGTTACCTATACCTTTTAGTAAATCCAGAAACCTCTTCCTTTAATTTTTCTTTCAAAAAAAGTTGTTTTAACGAACAGGTTTTCAAAAATTTAAAAAGAATTTCAAACTATTTTTTTTTTCAAAATTTTACATAATTATTTTTGTTTTCAAAATTTAGTACTCTAATTAAATTTTAGTCAATAACAGAAAACCGGATGTTTACAATGTCTTTTGGTTTTCGAAAAAATTGAAAATAACTCAATCTACTATACTACCTACGTAATGGAATAGGATAGTGCGACTAAGGAAACATTTTACAAATTTGACGTTCAAAGATGGGCTCAAGAGTTAGCTTAAGAGTATTTTTTTAAAAGGCGGAGTATTCCGGTTTAATTGCTTTAGGGGAGTAATGCTATTGGCTATTTCACTAGAATACATTTTTCATTTTTTTTTAAATTTTGACAGTAGGCCGATTTGTAATGTATAGGTTAGGTTAGATTTGTAATGTATCTGTGAACCTTAAAAACTTCTGATATTTTTTTGCGGAGTAATTTTTGAAAATTACCCTGAAATCGTTATTCTGGGATTTTTTTTGCAAGTTACTTTCTTCAGTATTTCTGAGAGCTTTTTGATTTACATATATTAATTTTTTTAAGTTTTAAGTTATAATATACAAATTTGTGTAGAGGCATATACATATGTTTTATTTAACCCATATAAAACCTTCAAAATGTTAACGGTTATAAGGCACCCGTTAAATAACCTATTTTTTTTTTTTTTAAGAAAGGAGATACTCGATTAAACTGGACAAACAAATCGTGATTGTACCATTTTTCTATTAATCCCAAAACACTCCTTTCTACCCCATCTTCCCCTACCTATTTAGAATTGATGCATTTCAATTATATTAATAATTCAGACACAAAATAAAACCGGAAAGACTACACCAAGTAAATGATGATTTAATTATCTTAAGGATTCATCTCTCTGGCAGGTAGGTGTATCATCATTGACATACGTCACTATGGCTCTAATCACTTTTTGTCTGTATTTCAAATCAAATCTAATCCAGATTGAATCAATTAGGAAAATCTCAAAGCAAGGGATTATTAATACGTTTTTAAGTAAGGCGTGGTGGATGAGGTAGAACATTATTTAAAACGAAGTTCACTCGGCCTGAATCTGTATTCATGTAATTAAAAAGAGATTGTTTAATGGGATGCAATTTCAGTTGATATTGAGCGAGGAATACACGATGCAATAGTTATACCGAATTGTGTTGTACAAACATTAGTCCATAATCATTGTTTAGGTAGCACAAACACTTGCGAGTGTCCACCATCGATGTGACCAAAAATGATGTAATCGTAACATGAAGAAGCCATTCTGTCAAACTGTTTGTACATTGTACAACCATTGTAATGTGAATTTCTCGCTTTAAAGATCGTTGTAAGACTTCGGAAATTCGTTTTCATTGATTAAAAAACAAAAATGTTAAATGTAAACTGGGATAGAATTATTGTAGAATTTTCGAGATATTGATCAATAATTTAAATAATAGTGTGCCTGAGAGGAAATATTTAGTTAAAACTATGTATGTAACTATACAGATTTTTACAAGTTCACCCTGTGTTGTAAATTTATCTGTGTACCACATGGTTATATCTTAAGTCCATTAATTTTTTTTGGATATTCCAATTTTAAGGTACCTATCAATTTAAAGCTAGTCTATTAAAATGCTTAAGGGCTCGCTATATAAATTTGTTCAGATGCTGTCGAATTTGACGTCTAAGAATAATCTACTGATAAATAAGTTACAGCACACACAAAATAATATTTTTAGGCAGGTATTTTGAATCAGTAAAGAGAGATAGTGTATAAGGTACCTATCAATTTAAAGCTAGTCTATTAAAATGCTTAAGGGCTCGCTATATAAATTTGTTCAGATGCTGTCGAATTTGACGTCTAAGAATAATCTACTGATAAATAAGTTACAGCACACACAAAATAATATTTTTAGGCAGGTATTTTGAATCAGTAAAGAGAGATAGTGTGATTGATGATATAAGTATCATTTTATTTATAACCTCCCATTATTTATAATTTGATGCGCTGAATATGGCAATTATTATAATGTATCTGTAAGATCTAAGATACTTTTAATGCGGCTTTAAATCATCAAATAGGTTGACGTAGACTATAGTGAGAAAGAAGAAAGACAGATGGTTATGGGTTTTTATTAGTCCAGTAGATTGAAAATAAAATAGTTAATTCTCCTTAAAATATCACGGCATACAAATCTGGTGAGAAAGAAATAAGGCTTAACTATAATTAAACACTCAGATCAACTTCATCATTATTACATACTACATTATGTATGTATATGAGTTTACAAGTCTTAATAAAATGTTTGTTGCTTAGAACGACTAAGTTGGTTATTTAATGGTTTGTAAACATTTCTCTAAAAAATCATTTGATGAAAATCAATTAAGAGGCACGGAAACAATGGTATTGTAAATTATGAACCTACCTTAATTATAGCTTTTTGACAAATGATTCGCAGTAAATCAGAGGAATGTTGGATTAAGATGAATTTTAAACTATCGGAAAGAAAATAGGTACAAAAATGTTATCCTTGCGACAGGAATTTGAGAAATTTTAGGTTTAAGTGGTATTTTTGACGTGCAGAATTTTTGAAAAATGGTGTCTTTTTGGGTGATTTTTATCTTTTTTTAGAGGTGAGGAAGGAATTTTAATCTTAAGAGGTGATGACTTTTATAGATATTTTGTTTAAAATTTTGAATTTTTGAAGTATTCATTTGAGCAGAGATAATGACAATTATAAGAGTGCTTAAGCTTATCAAGACATAAGTCCTCAACACATTTGTACCTATTCTTTTCGTGCAATAAAAGCCTCACAAATTTTATTCTAAATAAATTAAAAAAAATGGATACAATTTATCCAATGAAATGGCTTGCTTGTTTCATTGCCAACCATCATCCACCAGGAGATCAATTTATTATCCCTAAGCCCATTTTCAAGATATTATGTTCTAAAAAAAAATGATTGATAACTTTGTTTTTAATGGTCGAATCTTCAAAATTAAATGAAGATAAAATGTCAGACTACAGTTGTGTATACCTACTAATTTTTGAAGACTGACAACCACTTTCATACCAAACATTTAATTAAATTTTTAATGTACCTACATATGTAAGAACATAATATTCATTACTTTTAGGTAATCTATACAAAATGATATACACGAAACTTTCAATCTAGAAGACCTTTAACTCTATTTCGACTGATACCAACAATATCTTGTCATAACAATCTAAACGAGCTTTAAATCTATTTCGACTGATAACAACAATATCTCAACTTCGATCACAACATTAACAAAAGCTCTTATCAGTGACATTTTTGTATGATTTGCAAAATCGGAAAGCCACTAAATGGTTTCAGTATTGTAATACAAAATGTTATTTTCATTAAAATATCACTTACTATCAGTGGGATTCTAAGCAAATGAATTGTGACAATTGATCAACATGCTTGCACACTCACATAGCTCCCTCACAATTTAATCGCAATTGACACACAGATTATGTTAATGACAATACAAAAAAAAAAAGTAGTAAGTATAGGTTTATGTACATATGTACCTCAGTAAAAATATTTTCATTATACACGAATGAATCTGAAAGCAAAAGAACATTGTTCGAAACAGGTATGAAGTGTGAAAGAAAAAACAACAAGTTAGAGTTGTAAGGTAATGTGTAAGTCATTTCGTGTAGTACTATTAAATTAATATGTTAAATAAAAACTAAATATTATAACTGCAGATACAACAACGATTTTACTACAGATAGATACTTACAAAGATTCCATTGATAGATATAGTTTTGTCCCCAATAGGTGTGGTGTATTATTGTTATTCACTATTGATCATCTCATTCATAAAGTGTGGTATGATTGATGAAAGTCATCAGAGCGAGTACAATACGAGAGTCACTCACAAACAATTCTGTTTTATCAGTCTATTTTAGTTTGTTTATCTGATTTTGTAGCGCAACGCCTTCAGATTGATAACAAAAATGTCAACACAAAAAACTTATTTTGTTTCAGTGATAGAAGAGTACCACAGAAACCACACCGACTGATTCGTTTGCAAATAAAAATGATATCTTATCACCAAATTTTTTTTTGTTGAGAAGCACGTCTTCGAAAACCGGCGATATAATCTCGAATAAGACGCAAATAATATAATAAAAAAAAAAAAAAACCAAAACCAAAACCTTCAGGACTAACACTGTCTGTCCTTAGACATGTTCGTAAATAAAATAAATATATGACGATGTGATGTAGATTCACGCGTCCTATATGACTGTGCAACACAAACACTACACTAATTTGCCTGTACAGAGGCTTATGCTGAGAAAGCCGAAAAGCTAGCCAGACAGAACAGAACAGCCATCATCAGCCTAACGAAACGAGCAGCGAGCAGCAGTAGTCGTCCAGCAGAGTCAAACAAACGAAAACCCAAACAGCAGCGCCAGATACTCAGATATACTAACTGGTATAAATGAATTAAACAAAATACAACCAAAACCAAACAGATGTGAAAGTACTCACTCTACTCTTCAATTCAGTCTCCCCTTCCTGTGCTGTGCTGTGCTTGAACTGGAACCAAGCAAGCAACATCAAAGCAGCTGACGCAGCCAATTCTCCTCTTTCATATACAAGAAATTTTTTTAAGTCCAGATCGACGAATGCGACTATATTACGGAGAAGAAGTTGCTGACATGACTCAATTCATGTGAGTTTTTTTTAATTTCCCCAGCTCACATAGATACTCAATACATTGATAGAGTGTGTGGCTGTACCTGTAATTGCGATATTAAAACGTGCTTCCAATATTCTAATTTGGGTATTACAATATTTGCATTTTGCTTAGGCCGGAGTTCGAAGGAGAAAAAAAACGTTCTCTGAAACGGTTTTAGACGAGTTTCACGTTTTGATTTTTATTTTTTGTTTAAGTATCTGTGAGCTTAGCTAATGGTGTAATGGTTTAAGTTTTTTGACTGTACGATTCGATTTAAAAAAAAAAAAAAATCCAACAAAAGATACCTACGTAGATGATAGAGAGGAATCGTTTGGCACAGTTTAACGACACTGTCAACACGTGTTTCTCAATTCCAAAGCTTAAGGTGCATAATTGCGAATCTAGCAAAGAATACATACATGAATATAAAAGATATCATTGAAACATCAGCTGATGAAATTTTTTTTAAAAATTCACTGGTTTTTGGGTATAAATCAAAAACAAAACTACAAAGAGTTGGGAGTTAGCAAATGCCCATGCACGTAGGTATTTTGTCAATCTTACAGGTGTTATTTAGTCAGTTTAGTACATATATCTGAAGCCATTTTTCATGAATTTTAAAAATTGTGCTATGCAATTCCAGATAATATTTTCTCGCCCTTTGTATGGCTCTTCAAAATTACCTCAGAAGAAACAAGGTAACATCTACATATGTATAAATATAAATGTTAAAATCGGAAATTTATGAAAACTAATTCGCTTCCGCTGGAGAAAAGAAAAATTACCCAAAATATTTCACTATGAAAGATCACTTTAAAAATAGAAAAATGCTCACAAAATCGGGCAGTTTACGCCAAATGGAAGGTGGGTAAAAACTCATTTTATCGAATTAAAAAAAATATTAATAGTTGATAATAGTTCATATAATCAGTTTCAAATTTTTCAAATTTCAAACTTTAAAGTTTTATGAACAAAGTTTGATTACCAAAATCGTGCGATTTGAGCATTTCTTCTAGTGACGTTGAAGTACGTTGCTTTGTTGAAGTGCAATCTTTTCATGGTGAATGCTGATAAACCACAAACTATTCACGGATGGAACATTGCGTTTTTCGAAAAAATTAACAAAAATGTCACAAAGAAGTCAGAGGCTGCCAAAGAGGTTATACCTATACCCCAGATAGTATAAAAACACAATGAAAAGAAGATTCCTGATTCAAACTTGATTCCAACAGATTTTATGCAGCGATACACTATTTCAAAAATACCCGAATTTTCACCTTATTTTACAGTTAATTTTTGAAAATCTTAAACCCATAAGTGATCATCAAATTACTTCCTATAAATATTACAACAATTCAAAAACAAAATGAATTTTTAAAATCGAATAAATTCCATTTGTTTTTTTTTTTTCTACCCCATGCACCCTATAAATAAAGCTTAATTTAATTTTTTGAAAGCATTTATCCAAATATTAAAAGAATTTTTAAAATCAAAATTGTGGTGTTTCTAAGACTAGCCCTAACATAGAAACTAAGGTCCAGTTTTTCAGTGCGAGATTAAAGTTAAACCCGAGTTAAAACTCATCAAATTTGGTAAGTTAGCTCAGGATTAACTGAGCAGACGCTTTTGATGTTTTATCCATCGAATTTTTTTAATCGTTCTGCATGCATTCTCCACCGAAAAACTACTTCCTCAGCTCACTGTGCTGGTTAACTTAGTTCTAGAGTAGGCTAACTCTGGTTCAACTCACCATTGAAAAACTAGGTCTCAGAAATAAAGTCACCTTTTGCTTGAAGAACAAAAACAGCTGAAAAAAATGTATATTATTTAAGAACCCCTAGAATCTGTTAGTTTGTTTATAAACCATTTATTTAAACCTAAGAAAAACTTCAAAAGTTTTTAAATTTGTACCTATTTGATATTCCCAAAAGTTAAAAATCAAGTACAGTAAAACCCAAGTCGCAAGGAAATGACAGCTAACACAAATGTGATTATAAGCGGTAACTGCTTTGAAGCTTTACTTTTTTTTTGTTTTTTGCCGTTGAGAAATAATTTTCTCGCACCGCTCAATGATTGTTATATGATGTATCTACTCTGGTCTCAACCGTAAATGTTGACGTGTGTATCTACAGGTTTAATCATGGCTCAATAATTATGCTTTTAATACCGAGTACTGTGAGCTTCTCACTTGCTCCCGAAAACGTTTCAAACATATTAATTCAGTTGATGTAAGTCTGGCTGTGGAGGGAACTATGGCCGGTGAAAATATATCAGCTTGTACAAAATGCAGTCAGGATATGTAATATCTGTCTTCCTGACACACATTTGAGAAAGATATGAAATAACAGACGAAGAGAAATGATTTAAATTATAATCTATAGATTTTAAACAAAAATAATCCTAACACACCAAAAACAGTGACAGTTCGTGGAAAAAGTTTCAAATTTGAAAAATTGTCAAAATTACATACTGAGTTAGTATGATACTGAAAATATTAAACGTCAAAAAGATACTACCTACCTACTTAATAAAGGGTCCGCCAAATAACTTCTTTTTTTTTTTTGAAAATGGCGCAAAACATCGAGTGTAGCTTCGGCTGTGTGGCACGTAGCGCCGCGCCGTCCTGTTGAAACCAAATGCTGCCAATATCCTCCTCTTCAATTTTTGTGAAAAAAAAAATCGTTCAACATGGCCCGATAATGATCGCCATTGACTGTAACGGCCACTCCTTGCTCATTTTCGAAAAATGGCCCAATTATGCCTCTGGACCAAAATCCGCACCAAACAGTGACTCGTTTTGGGCGTATCGGCTTTTCAATGTATGCGTGCGGGTATTTTGTGCCCCAAATGCGACAATTTCGCTTGTTTACTACCCGCCAAGATCAAAATGAGCTTCATCTGAAAAGATGATTTTTTTGGCAAGATCGGCATCTTCTCTAAGTCGATCGCAGGCCCACTTAGCGAAGCGTATACACAACCATATTCGTTCAGCGGAAGGATAAAACTAATTATCTGTCAAATCAGACATGAGCTAAGTGTTACCATTCACGAAATAAGCACTAATTGAAAATAAAAACGTTAGATGGCGGACCCTTTACTTACTCATTCAAAATTTATAAAATCATTTTTCTAACCTAGCATCGTACTAAAAATGCTTTAACATCGTACTAATTCGTACTCATTAAATATTAGATATTAAATTAAATATTATGTATGTTATAAAAAAAAAAATAAGTTCTCCTTGTAAGCGGGTTTTACTGTACTTGATATTAGATTTAAAAAAAATTAAAAGTTGTTTTTGTAAATTTTTTGAGAGTTTTTAATAGTTTAAAACAATATTTTAATCAATTTTGGTTTTTGAAAGTTTAAAAAGATTTCATTTCAATCAATTTTTGATTTCCAAACTTTGTTTAATTTAAATTTGTACATTTCGATAAAAGAATCATCAAAATCGTAGTAGGTTCCTCAGGTTTCAAAACAAAAGATTTAAATAAATTTTAAACACCAAAATAAAAGGTTTTCAAATAGTGTCAAGACTCAGAGACCACCCTGTAGTTCTTTAAAAGAAAGAAAACATTTTTATAATAAATATGATTCTGATTTTAACATTTATGTAATTAAAATTTTGTTTATAAAACTGAAGACAAATAACACATAATTGAACAATAAATCTTATTTATATGGCAACAAATTACCTTATCTCATATATTTAAAAATTATTATACGTGTCACGCAAACTCACACTTTTACAATTTAAGAAATATTACCAAAATCTCAACACAAACACAGCAACAAACATGCATGGATACTTATATATATTTTGTTTGTTGGAATTCCCATTCCCAATGCAGCATGGATTTTTGGAAATACTTTTTCATTATTCAAGAGGGAGAATGGAGAATTTTGGTCTAAAGCTAAACTCCAGAGACAATGCATGGTGAATGGTAATGAAGTACTCGTATAATACATATATTGTGCGTATAATGCTCATGGATTGGGGAAGGAGAACTCGATGTACCAAAAGTGGAAAAACGAGATTCCACCATCGCCATCGCGGAGCGGTATGTAATGATGACGCGCCACAGTTTATTGCCCTCTTGCGCTCAACACAAAACGTAAAACGAACATTTTGACACTCTGGAAGAAGCAATTACATTATATCTTGCCTTGTCTGCTTTTCATATAGCTTATAGCTACCTACTAAAAATCTTGGAAAATATTTTCTTGCCTTTTTTGTCATTGGGTGCATTTTGTGTTGGATATATGCTCTCAATGTCACGTATGTTGTTTATTTTCAGACAAAAATACCATAAATGCATTATCAAAAGGGACTTCGAAAGGAACCCAAATAGCGTACGCATTTGGAAAAACATATATTTTTAGACAAATTTCACTGGAACCGTAAATGGAGATAAAATTAAACATCCCTTATTATCATGTAGGTAGGTACATCAAGCGAGCAACCCTTGATGATGAAGATGGCTTTGGTTTTACGATACGTGGACTTCTGCACACATAACGTTTTACCTGAACTGAGCGGGGACGTAACGTATAATAAACCAATAATAAATAAATCTTCATGAGAATGATGAAATCAGTATTAAAATAATGTCAGTCGGCTGACGGTTTGGCTTGGCACAACCATGTGACACATTTATTTCAGGTGAATAATATATTCGCTTACTTTGAATTTTTGATTGTATACCTACCAATGTTTCAACGGAAGTGACCTTGATTCTGAGTCACCCTTACTTTTGTTCATGGTCAAACAATAATACTCGGGTAAGTTATACAAGCTGCTGCAGTACGCACGTTTAAATATACACGTAGCTTAAGAAGGTATCTCAATAGATTTTTACCTGCTCTATAGGGTAAACACATTGGTTTGACAGGTAAAAGTATGGAAAAAAAGTAATTTTTCACCACAATTTTGTTAGCCTAAACGTTTGTGCGTATACAGTCTACCTAAACTGATGGACGACTTTCCCTAAAAAAGAGTAAAGACGAACGAAAGTGAATTTGAGTGTAGAATGTAGTAAGATATCTCCCCCATTGACAAATTGTAGGTTTTGGCTAATATTCTCAAAAAACAGCTATAAGCATTTTAATTAAATAAAATATTTGTTATTTTCCAAATGCTTATACAAATTAT
The DNA here is from genome assembly GCA_932273885.2 of Leucozona laternaria. Taxonomy (NCBI): domain Eukaryota; kingdom Metazoa; phylum Arthropoda; class Insecta; order Diptera; family Syrphidae; genus Leucozona; species Leucozona laternaria. Next base: position 56,932,234 of record OW026367.1, on the reverse strand, counting down.
TTATTTTTTCGTGACCCAAGAGTCAAAATATTAAAAAGAAAAAAAAAATGTTTATAAGATGACAATGGCCGCGGTTCTGGTTCTTTTTTAATAAAATATATCTTACCATTTCCCAAAAGTTTTTTTTAAATAGCAGCTTTATACTAAAGGGTTTTTTTTAAGAGGTACCTCTAGAACTTTGAAATGGAATAAAACATAGATGATTTTTTTTGTTTTAAATTGAAATGAAATTTATTTTATTCAAAGAATAATCTTCTGCCATTAATATTTTAATATGAATTTTGGCATACGACCGCCATGGCTGGCTCGGACGTAGTCTAATCTGGAGATCCAATTTTCGATGACTTTTTCTAACATTTGTGGCCGTATATCGGCAATAACGCGGCAAATGATGTCCTCAAAGTGGTCAATCATTTCGGGCTTAGACTAGCGATTGCCGTTGGCTAGCGACTACACTATTCCTCACAGAAAATAGTCAAGCGGCGTTTAATCGAAAGATCTTGGAGGCCAATTCACGGGTCCGTAACGTGAAACTATGCGGTTACCAAACGTTTCCTTCAATAAATCAATTGTGGCAAGAGCTGTGTCACATGTTGAGCCGTCTTGTTGAAACCACAGCTCCTGCACATCATTGTTGTTCAATTGATGAACGAAAAAGTCAATAATCATGGCTCTATAGCGCGGTCACCATTGACTGTAACGTTCTGGCCCCAGCATCGATTTTAAAGAAGTACGGACCAATTATACCACCAAACCATAGAGACCCAAACAGTCAGCTTTTGTGGATGTAACTGTGTCTCAACATACACTTGAGGACTATCATCAATCCAAATACGGCAGTTTTCTTTATTGACGTATCCATTCAACCAAAAGTGAGCTTCATCGCTAAACAAAATTCGCTTATGCAAATTGGGATCAACGGGAATCTTGTTTTGAGCCCATTTGGGCACAATTCGAAAGCGTTGTTCAGGCGTCAGATTATTCATATTTAAATGGCAAACCAAACTGAAATGGCCGCCAATTAAAAAAGTGTTGCCAACTTCAAGTTCTATACCTCTAAAAAAAAAAAAAAAACCGTTACATACTATTTACTCAGAATTCTGAAAAGTGTCCCGCTAACTTTTTACACCGCAGTAAATTATTTGAAAAACTTTTATTTCCAAGTTGGCAATTTTAAATGATGGAATATTAATTTTCTGAAACGCGTGCTGAAAAATTTCTTTAGTTGTTATGTTTTCAAAACGATGTTTTTTAAATACATAAATAAATAAATAAAAAAAAACAAAATATATATTTATTTCTTAACTCGACATCTGTATATTTTGTTATCTCACAGTTTATGGTTTTATGGGTATTGTTACGAATTTATGAACTCATCCACGCATATTTGAACTAACGACGGAAATGCCAGTTGATGTTTCTCATTGAAAACCATCTACGACAGAGAGAGATAATGAGGTATAAAAATTTGACATTTAAGACATTCTCATAAAGTCAGTCTTTAAGTTAACCTCGCTTTTTTATTTCTTAATCTTTATGTTATTTAGCCAGGCTTTTACTGAGCTCCTTAAAATATGCCTAATTGAAATAGTATTAAAGGATTCGTTAACAATAAAATGCACAACTGGATCCTACAAACTTGCTCTTGTGGATCAAGTGGATTAGAATTAAAGATTTGATGTCATACATTTACACGTTTATGTAATGAATTCATGTGAGAAAATAGAATAAAAACTAGAAACTTGTTATAGCTAATAGAACTCCTAAAAATCAAGTAATATTAGCGGATCGAAAATTGCGGTTATAAGGATAGTTTTCTGCTAATTAAAGTCAATTTGAATTTGTTTCAACTTATTTCGTTGGAGCCAAATTTAAACAAATTGAATTGCACAATTTTGTTTGTTTTAAAAACCATCCCAAAACACGATTTTCGCTTTTTGTTCTATACAAAAATACATGTAAATTGTTTACCTACAGGGCACTGTGGCCGGTAGTTGTTGAGGTCATAAAGGTTCACAGTTTACATAAATCAAAGGTAATCTAGGAGTATAGTGCAGATTAACAGCCCTATTACGATTGTCAATTATCAATTGATAGTTGATAAATATTGAAAATCGATATTTGACAACCCAATTGATAAAAGTTTTGATCATTGAGAATGGTGCAGGCCGTCGTGAATTGCAAGAAAATTAATAATTATCACCAAATAGTTGTTCAGTTTTTTTAATAAATTAAGTTTTAATGTACGAAATTTCAATATTTAATAGGGCTGTAAGACATTTATAAGTGAAAAAGCAGTGAATCCGCCTTTTTCACAGGATGCGCATCAGAACTGAACAAAAATGAAAACGCTAATGATGTAACCTATTTGATATGTACATTGTGGTAAAGGTCAATCTCAGCCGCATTTTGGTGTTGCCAAATTTTAAAGAGTTATCAACAGCCTCAGTAAAAGAAGAATTCTACACCCAACCCCAGCCCAAAGAAATTGAACCATTGATTACAGGCCATTATCCCATAAGTTTATCATTTCAGGTTTTTTCCCGAATTTGCTGAAAAAGGGACTGAAATCAGTTACATTCAGCGGTGATGACGTATCAATTTTTTGGCAGAGATAGTCAACAGAGTAAATTCAGGGACTGCAAGGTAAGAGATAGTGGGCATCATCAAGTCCAAATATCAAAAACTGTGACCTTAGTCATCATTCATGAAGACCATGTTGCATCCCAAAAATGGTTTACGGGATGAATCTCAGATATCATTCCAGAATCTGATGGACAAGCCAGAGTAGTTGAACATCAAAACAAAAAAAGCACATCAAAAGGCAAATCAATAAGACATGCGATACGCAAAAACCATTTTTAATGTTTTTTTTTGTATGTTTACTTTAAAAGTTCATGTTATCGCATCTATTTCAAAAAAATCTAAGAAATTTTATTATTTCCCAAGGAAATAGTTTATGATAAATCTTTATCAACATTTTCTAAACAATCGTAACTAAGGCAATAAATTGCTATCTAATAAGCACCATAATATATATACAAGGAAATAGAAACAGGTTTTGATAAACGAAGAGAGTGAGAAGAGAATGATAAAAATAATAAAACTAAAAGTTGCAATTTGAACTTAAACGGACACCTTTGACAGAACTGATACCGATTTCTGTTCATTAATTTTCTAGGGACAGGAAAGGAGAAAGCAAACAAGTATTTTATAAAGTGTAGTGGATGAATTGGCTAAAATGCATACAACAGTTTGTTTGTAAAGGGTTTTCCAATAAGAGGTGTTATTTAGAATAGCCCGCTATTTCGGTAGCTGTCACTTTTGAAGCTGTCATTTTTTGACATTTGACAAGTAGAAATTACGCCATTAATAAAAATGGAACGATACACGCTTCAACAACGCATTGAAATTATTAAAATTCACTATAAAAATGGTGAAAATTTGGCAGAGACGGTTCGTAAAACTAAAACATTTTTGGGTCGTCGTGAAGCACCTTGTCGGACCGCAATACAGAAATTGGTGGACAAATTCGAGCTGTTGGGACAAGTTAGTGATGTGAAGAATAAAACCCGTGCACGTCGCTCAAGAACAACTGAGAATATTGCTGTTGTAGCCCAAAGTGTTGAAGAAAACCCAGGTTTGTCCATTCCTCGTCGTTCTTTGGAATTAGGCATTCCACAAACGTCATTACACCGTATTTTGCATAAAGACTTGGGTCTTAAGGCTTATAAAGTTCAGTTAACACAAGAACTCAATCCGGCTGATCATCAACAACGTCGTGTCTTTGCTGATTGGGTCCTTGAAATGCATGAAAATGATCCGGAATTTCATCGAAAAATCATCTTGACTGATGAGGCCCATTTCCACCTCGGAGGCTACGTCAACAAGCAAATCTGTCGCATCTGGGGCTCGGAAAACCCAAGAGTTATTGTTGAAAAGCCTCTCCATCCTCAACGCGTGACTGTTTGGTGCGGTTTATGATCCGGCGGGGTCATTGGACCTTACTTTTTCGAAAATGAGGCTGGAGCAACAGTTACGGTCAATGGATTGCGCTATTGAGAGATGATTAATGATTTTTTATGGCCGGAATTGGATGGTATTGATCTGGACAACGTTTAATTTCAACAAGACGGCGCTACGTGCCACACAAGCAATGAAACCATCGATCTTTTACGGGAAAAGTTTCCGGACAGTGTTATCTCTCGAAGAGGTGATCACAATTGGCCACCGAGATCTTGTGATTTAACACCTTGCGACTTCTTCCTTTGGGGCCACGTGAAAGATAAGGTCTACGCCAACAGCCCAGCGTCGATTCAAGACCTCAAAGATGGAATTCGTGAGGCTATCGAGGACATAGGGCAGCCACTTTGCGATTTGGTTATGGAAAATTTCATGAAAAGGATATAGTCCTGTAAGCGTGGTCGTGGCGGCCATTTGGCTGATGTTGTGTTCCATTATTAACGGCATACTTTCTTCTTTATAATGAAATAAACATCCGATCATTTATCTCAAAAAATGCCATTTTTCTTTGAATATCAAAATAACACCTCTTATTGGAAAACCCTTTAGTTTCTGAACAAATCTTATGCTTTAGCATTTTCTGAACAAAGCTTATGACGTTTTTGCATTGTTGTTTTGAATCCTTGTAAATAAGTCACTTTAGAATACAAACAACAAGGCGTCAGAAGAAATGAGCAGTGCACTCACTAAAATTGATTCGCCAGCTGTAGTATGTGCGTCCACTATAACCCATATGAGTAGGTAATTGCTCCCAAAAATGTTGCTTAACTCGAGAAATTACCAAATTCACCATTAAATAAATGCTTGTTTGGGTGCTTTTATATTTTAGAACATAAAATCACTTATGGCACCTATACCAATTTAAAACTGATTTCGTAATGATAACCCTTCTTGGTTTCCCTATAATAAAATCAAAATTGAACCTAAATCCAATATTTCCATATCTTATAAGGAGTTGTTATTTCGGAGTTAGATCAAAGTTTAAGTTAAAGAATGTTAAACTTTTGTATTAAGTCAAAGCTTCTACCATTTTTGCAAAATTACCAACTTTTCAAATCATTCCTGTTAATGATATTGGATGATAATACTACACAGACAATTTAAAAAATAAGATTGCTTTTAATAACCTAATTTAAATACGAAATCTCATTAAAACGTTCAAATTATTAAAAGTTATATAGGGTAATTGCGGGAGAGATGCCGCGCTTTTTTAAAATTCCATTTTACGCCTTGTTATAAACAGAAATCATTTTATTTTTTTTTATGAAACTTAACAATGGATATCTTATGAACCATAAAAAAACGACTTGACTTAAAAAAATTAATTGTTTAAATAAAAATTATCAAAAAATAAACAATACTGACTTCGGCGTCCCTCCCAAAAGTGAGAGAGAGATGCCGCAGTGTGAGAAGACTTCAAAAAAAAGATTTATTTTATCTAAGAAGCATCATTTTTACTTTCTTCGTCACTTTCTCAGTCAGCACAAAAGCGAAAGTCAGGATATGGTACCTGTGGATATAAAAATGGAGAAGTTAATTGATCCATTGTCACAGAACAGTCTGATTACGCGAAAAAGTGTTCTAGAACTGGTTGTGGATCGAAGGGCAAGAATCGTAAAATTCTAGATGCCCCACTGCCATCAACAGAAGTTGTTTTCTCGCATGCTTTCTAGTCTAACATCATCTTAATGGTTTTCTTGGCATTTTCAATTAAAAAAATTATATAGATATTATTTTTAGTATGCGGCATCTTACCTCGCAAAAAGTGCGGCATCTCTCCCCGTAGTAAGGGAGAAATGATTCGCCGAGCCATACAAGTTAAAAAAAGCATAAGTACAAAAAAATCACTTGAGCCTCTTCAAACAAGACTCCTTGTTCACCTAAAATACTTACTTCCCACAAAACAGGTTTTTACTTCCTTAGGCATCGATTGCTTGCCATTAACTAAAAAATTTCTACGCAACAAATGGGTACGTAAAACAAGACAGAGTGCAATTACTCCCGTTAACTTTTATAAGTAACCAATTTTTTTGCTATCGTTTGTATTTGAAAACATAATGAACAAAACACAAAACAAACTTTTTGGCACGGATAACTACAAACATGCTTTTGGAGCCAAGCGGCATCTCTCCCGACGCAGCATCTCTCCCGCAATTACCCTATTTCAAAAATTAAATGTTTTATGTATGGCATAAATATTTTAATGTAGGTACTTTTCAAATAGAATATCCTTTAACATTCTTAGTTGTTTTAGTTTAAAGTAATGTGCTATTAATATTCAAAGTACATAATTTAAAAGTGTGCATTTTGGTATGGTGTTTAAATCTTTATTTTACTTAGCACCACCTTAACTAAGAATCTTTAAAAATGTATATGTTTATAAGCGTTATAAATAATATTAAGGCATACATAACTCTTAAAGCCGATAAAGAGACGAACATTTTCCCTTTGTTTTTTTTTTTTTGTAAATTGTATTTATATTATTATGCTATTGCGAGCTAGAGATTCATTTATGTCATTTGATTTTTAACAACTCTGTCTTGCTACTACCATGAAGCCTTCACAAAACGATAAAGAACATCATATTAAAAAAATTTATTAAGTGCTTAGATATTGATTTTGACCAGATATAGTAAAATTAACAATCGTTTGGTATTTAGCCACTTTGGCGTATACTTACTTTTTTTAAATTCAAATAAAAGTTATTAGGTACTATAAATTAATGAATATTGTTGGGTTTAAATGCCAATAGACCTGAAGATCCATTGTTCCCCCATCAAGAGCTGGATGAGATGGCCTTAAAAATGGTACTAAAAATGGTTTTCAATTTCAATAAAGTTTGATAGAACAAATTTCATAAAATGATTGCATTGTCTCCACTAAAACTACCCTTTAGCAGATTAGATGCAAATAACCAATTAATCAGTTTTTTGTGATGAAAATCTGATATACAACATTTTCTCCTCTGTTTACATTACAAACGACATTTTTTGATAGCGACAGTTCTCATCATATCTTGATTTCACATTTTATCAAAAATGCTTTTTAAAATGCCTAAACTACCCAACTGTGCACTTTCAGACTTTATCTAGGTCTTTTTATGCTTGTAAATTATTGCATACAGTTAAAATTAACTTTTAGTGTTACTGTATGATAACTCTGTTAATATCCCATTATTTGAAAAAAAAATATTATCTATGTAGTAGGACTATAGCCAATGCTGAACTGTAAGATTTAAATGCAGATACCATAAAATTAAAACTATTGTCTTGGTATATTTCGTGTTTTGTAGTCGATGACCTAAAATTTGGTAGGGATTTTTAACTTTGAAAAATGTCAAATTTTTATTTAAAAATCATTTTTAATAAGAGAATATCAACGCCTGGAAAGATTACGCAACATCTGCCTTCGAACCGCTGTCACATTCAAGCTCTATTTTTAAGACATTTCCAAAATAAATTTTAACGAATTTGACCATGTTTTTGTATAAAATTTGAAACTTACTTATTAATATATTTAAATATAATAAATAAAAAGATAATAAAATTGAAGTCATCATTTTCCAATAATTAAGTTAACCAAATTATATAAATTTTTGTCACCAAAAATTCAAAAAACAAACCACTGTCCGGTGGTGTTTGTACTCAATTAAATTGAAGAATAGTCTAAAAAAAAGCTTTTCAAAATGGCACGGTTAAGTGGAAAAACCTGTGAAACAAATTTTTTGCATTTTTCTTTCAAAATTTTGTGTCTGAACATTAATTTTTCAAAAACTATTCACTGCGAATGCATAAGACTATGCACCCCTTAAAATGTCTCTAAGTCCATCAAATTAATTTAAAAGCACAATTAAAGACTGTATTTTTTTTCTTTAAAAAAATAAAGGTGCATATACATCAATACATTATTAGTGTTACCGTGTTGTTTTCTTTTAATTATGTTTTTTCTTATTTCAAGTCATTTTTTTTAGAAAATCACTCCTCTCGCCGAAGAAGGGGGAAATAGACCCCCTTCCATACGATTTTTTCCTTAACTCGACCCAACCTACACGCCTTTGCTTTTTGTCGCACCTTATGCTAAACATCCTGTAGGAGCAGAGTACTTTGGAGGACACAAAGGCGAACAAGCTGTTTTTTTTTTAATACCTTATTGTAGTAGGTATAATTAAGTAGGTATGGCCTAAGCTTTTTGGAAGTTTTACAAGAAATTTAACGAGAGTGGACATATATCAAAAAGAACCATACACGCGTGTATTTGAAGTTATCTAGGTCTAGATAGCGAATTCAAAAGCCCGGCAAAATTTATCATTTATTGTTGTAGATATTTTTTTTCCAAGAATTAAAAAATAATATAAAGGGTTTTCCAATAAGAGGTGTTATTTTGAATAGCCCGCTATTTCGGTAGCTGTCACTTTTGAAGCTGTCATTTTTTGACATTTGACAAGTAGAAACTACGCCATTAATAAAAATGGAACGATACACGCTTCAACAACGCATTGAAATTATTAAAATTCACTATACAAATGGTGAAAATTTGGCAGAGACGGTTCGTAAAACTAAAACATTTTTGGGTCGTCGTGAAGCACCTTGTCGGACCGCAATACAGAAATTGGTGGACAAATTCGAGTTGTTGGGACATCTAAGTGATGTGAAGAATAAAACCCGTGCACGTCGCTCAAGAACAACTGAGAATATTGCTGTTGTAGCCCAAAGTGTTGAAGAAAACCCAGGTTTGTCCATTCCTCGTCGTTCTTTGGAATTAGGCATTCCACAAACGTCATTACACCGTATTTTGCATAAAGACTTGGGTCTTAAGGCTTATAAAGTTCTGTTAACACAAGAACTCAAGCCGGCTGATCATCAACAACGTCGTGTCTTTGCTAATTGGGTCCTTGAAATGCATGAAAATGATCCGGAATTTCATCGAAAAATCATCTTGACTGATGAGGCCCATTTCCACCTCGGAGGCTACGTCAACAAGCAAAACTGTCGCATCTGGGGCTCGGAAAACCCAAGATTTATTGTTGAAAAGCCTCTCCATCCTCAACGCGTGACTGTTTGGTGCGGTTTATGATCCGGCGGGGTCATTGGACCTTACTTTTTCGAAAATGAGGCTGGAGCAACAGTTACGGTCAATGGATTGCGCTATCGAGAGATGATTAATGATTTTTTATGGCCGGAATTGGATGGTATTGATCTGGACAATGTTTACTTTCAACAAGACGGCGCTACGTGCCACACAAGCAATGAAACCACCGATCTTTTACGGGAAAAGTTTCCGGACCGTGTTATCTCTCGAAGAGGTGATCACAATTGGCCACCGAGATCTTGTGATTTAACACTTTGCGACTACTTCCTTTGGGGCCACGTGAAAGATAAGGTCTACGCCAACAGCCCAGCGTCCTCAAAGATGGAATTCGTGAGGCTATTGAGGACATAGGGCAGCCACTTTGCGATTTGGTTATGGAAAATTTCATGAAAAGGATATGGTCCTGTAAGCGTGGTTGTGGCGGCCATTTGGCTGATGTTGTGTTTCATTATTAACGGCATACCTTCCTCTTTATAATGAAATAAACATCCTATCATTTATCTCAAAAAATGACATTTTTCTTTGAATATCAAAATAACACCTCTTATTGGAAAACCCTTTAAAAGTATACTGTTTATGCGGCACCGCAGGTCCAGAGCTCCCAGAGCTTATATTTTAAGTCGCAATAAGCCTACTTTTAATGGGAAAAAATGCTATGACTGCTATAAATTGGTATTGTTCTTATCTCATCCATTATATTTACAAGCTGATTTTACAAAGTTTGTTTACCAAATGTCATAGAAGTTGTATCAATTTTTACTTTCAATCTCTGTTTGACTTGCCTATACCTTCAACTAATTCAAGTGACTATTTTAAGAAAAAAATCATACAACATACATTTGTGATTTAGTTGAATTTATTGCTTTTCAATTGGTAAAAATTAAATTAAGTTGCAATCCACGTCATCCGTCATCGATTCTAAAAATAAAATCTTGAACAATAATAGATCTATTGATGTTCGATCTATGAAATAAATAAACAAAAAATATCGATGAAGATTTTCAACTGTGATAAGGGAAAAAATCTTTTATTTAGTACTGATAAATTCAAAGAAATATAAACAAAATTGAGAACAGTCAACTCATATTTTTGAGGTCAATTGCATGTTCTCTTTATTTTCCAACGTAATTCTGTCTCCGACAACGACGATTGGGCCGACGACTTTACTTTACTGATGGCGCATAGTTTTTTTAAGTGAAAGAGTATGGCAATAGATATGTACATATATGAACGTCTTGAGAAAGATTTACAGATATGTATTCATATGTAGCTCGATTTTTTTACATTACAACGATATAACGAAAAATAAACATTTTTTTAATCCACTTACGAGTGGGTATATATCAACTTTGAAAGACTTGGATCCATAGGCTTAATTGAGTAAATTGAAGAAAAATTAAGTGCGTGTTTTGCAGGGCAGATACTATCTGACTGAGAGATAGCTTATTGTTGCAATCAGTAAGAGACTTATGATTAGCCTTGTAGAATTAAGCGCAAACAAAACAAAAGCAAACTATCTTGAGGGATTAAAGCAAAAAGGAATAGGAATTGTTATTATTAATTAACATTATTATTTTCTACGAATATCATCTTATAAAATTTTTGTTTACAGATTTTGTTTCACGTTAATTTAGATCAACGTGCCATGTTTGATTCTCATAGTAATATGCAAACACGCTAACTTTTAGTAAGGGAATAAACACGGTGACCACCTGTCATTACTTTAAAAGATAAACCTTAATTCTTTTCTATAAGTTTGTAAAGATAAAATAAAATATAATGCACCACTGGGTTTCATGAACTTGCTCTTGTGGTTCAAGTCGCTTAGAGTTTTCAAGACTTTATATTATAAAACATGCATACTTTTGGTTGAATGGGTACGTAAATAAGCAAAATTGCCGCATTTGGAGTGAAGATCAGCCAGAAGCATTGCAACAGCTACCAATGCATCCCGAAAAAGCCACTGTTTGGTGCGGTTTATGGGCCGGCGGCATTATTGGGCCTATTTCTTCAAAGATGATGCGAATCGCAGCGTTACTGTCAATGGTGAACGCTACCGAGCGATGATAACAAACTTTTTTTTGCCCGAAATGGAAGTTCTTGACTTGCATGATATGTGGTTTCAACAAGACGGTGCCACATGCCACACAGCACGCGAAACAATGGCGCAATTGCGAGGCGAGTTTGGTGAACAGTTAATTTCACGTTTCGGGCCGGTCAATTGGCCGCCTAGATCGTGCGATTTGACACCATTAGATTTTTTTTTGTGGGGGTATGTCAAGGCTAATGTCTATAGGGACAAGCCCGCTTCGATTGACGCACTGGAAGCCAACATCCATGCATTCATTCGTGAGATACCGGCCGATATGTGTGAAAGAGTATGCCAAAATTGGACTCAGCGGATGGGCTACCTGAGACGCAGCCGCGGTCAACATTTGCATGAAATTATCTTTAAACATTAAATTGCAAGGTTCAAACTATCGATTCAAATAAATATTTCATTCATTTTTTCGAATTTTTTGTATTTTTTTTTTAAAAAAAGTTCTAAACCTCTTAAAAAATCACCCATTACAATAAATGATAGAAAAGATAAAGACACATGAACTCAAATTAAAAGGTAAATACGATGAAAAAAAAATATTTATTTAAAAACTGCCAAGAAAATTGATTAAAAGTTTTAACCTCAGAATAAAGAAAACCATTTGAGGTCCTGCAAAAATATGAATTTATGTAAACAAATTTCAAAAATCGTTGGAGCTGTTTTCTTTAAAAAAAAAAATTAATATAAGTGCCATTTTTAGGTACTATTTAATAATATTCTTTGAAGGTGATTTTCAAAAAATTCAGTGAATACTGATACTGAAAATATAACATAATTTTACAAAAAAAAAAAATTATTTTTCTTTAAAATCCAAAAACATTTTATTTGAAAATGTGAAAATGCAATATTATTGAACCTTAATCCTTGGGTATACAAATTTGATGGAATTCGGTTAAGCTGTTAATAAGAAAACCGAATAATCAAGTACTGTTCTATGTCAGGTACCGTTAATAACAGTTTTTGGTAAAAAAAATTGAATAGTGCAAACACAAAATGATTAGAGTCGTTTTCGAAATAAATTTCCTTTTTCATAAAGTTTGTATGTCAAGTAGCGTTATTTTTTGACAAAGAAAATATATAAATTTTCCCCTCTAGGGAATAACTTAAAAATTTCAAGAAAATCGCTTCAGTGGCTTAGGATGTATAGCTCGAGGTACAGACACATATACGGAATTGAAGGAAGCACTATTTTCGTGCTCTCTATCAACGTAATGTCAGGTTTGATTAAAATCCCGAAATTGATTTTTTTACGAATCCTAAACTTGCCATTTATGTAGTTCATACATATACATAATGTACATATACATACATATCTCAAGTAAATGTAGGTAGCTAGTTATAGGTATGAAATAATATATTTCTTTTCACAGGGATTTAGAGAGAGGTCTTATTACCTAGTCGCATTGGAGGCCCTGAAGTTATAGGATTGATTTTTGTTTATCAACAAACAAAGAGTATTTTTTATTAAATATATGGTCTCCTTTAATACAACTACAGTGACAAGTAAAATGATACATATTGTTTGTCCTTTTTTTTAAAAACCAAATGCAAGGCAATCACCATTCACCATGCACCAAGATTTAATTTCAATAAAAAATAAAATAAAAATTAGCTTTATGTTCCAAAAAAAAAAAAAAAAAAAATTGCAGCTGCTTAGCTTAAAATCTCGGCACGAGGCAGGCATCACAGTGTTGTGAACTATGAATGGATCAAGTTGCGTGTTGAAAGAATCAAATTAAAATATTTATATAGCTTATCCAAAGCGCAATAAATTAAACTCCAGCCTTTGCTGTGGTAATTGATTGTTGTGAGTGTGGATTTTGATGATTCTTAAAATCTTTTTTTAGCTCATCATAATGAGTGACAAATAATAATTTAATGATTTTATTGATAATAATGGTAGATTTGCAAAAACGAAAATGAAAATTTATTTCTTTTAATAAATTGGATGTAGGTATATGTAATATAACTGATTCAAAATTTGTTTGTTTATTTTTTATTTTCACACCGATCAGTTTATATTTTATAGATACCTATACAATAAAATTTTATAAATACAAACGTCGATTGATTTATGCGACTCCATGAAGGAGTTGCCGCTATTTTGTATTGAAGATAATTAAGCTCTTGTTAATTATCTAAGCTCAATAAACTTTTTCTGAGAATCCTCGTAACATAAATTTGTTTTTAAATATCTTTTGTTAGAGAGCACCTGTGTCGCAAGTAAAATTTGCTCTTTAAGTTTTCAATGTTATTAGTGAATTATTGAAATAACTTTTTAAGAAATTTGGGCAGCTTTTAAAATAGTATTGTTTATTTATTGGGTTAGGTGAAACCCTGCAAGAGGTAAATAGTGCTATAATCAGAAGTTCAAGTTTTTCAAAGATAAAAACAAGTTCTTAAGGGCCAGTTCTACAGTCAGAAAGGTGGCACTTAAGTGAGCAATGTGAAAGATTAATGCGCAATATCATAATGAACTTAAGTCTCCAATGTTGGTGACTTAAGCTCCACTTACGATGGCTATGAAACTCAGCCTAAAGTCCTAATATAGGACACTTAAGTTACTTATTCCGGTAAGTGTCGACTGTGTAACTGGCCTTAAATGTTTATTTTTAAGAATCAGTCCTATTTACTGAAACGATCCCTAAAAATGTGTGTTCGATATTTGAACTTATGTTACAGTTTTTGATGAAGAGAAAAGATTTGAGAAGAGAACTTCAGAGGTTAAGTTGAACTTAAATATTAAAGTTTCATGTCACTAATGATTTTTTTTTTTTTAATTGGAAATTTTGGGAATATATATGAAAGACGTTTATTATACATTTTTTTTATAAAAAATGATAAGTGTTTAAGAGAAAAAAATGTAAAAACTGTTATAATTATGGAAAAGATAAGATCTAGATAAAAATTATCCAAAACCAACCAAAACACTTTTAATGTTATACATTTTTTAAAGCCAGAAATCTATTTCTTAATTCTATTTCTACATAAAATTGTTTGGATGAATAGTTTTTGAAAAATTAGTTTTTAACTTATACTTTGAAAAGAAAAATGTTGTGTGAGCTCTTAATTTTACGTTGTAAAAAAGTTTAATATTTTCATTTTTAACATTTAATGCTCTTCTTAATTTAAAACAAAAAAATAGAAAATAGAAATGCAAGTAAGCCTTAATGTATAACTACAGTACGCTTTTGTTAGTTGCTCTAAGATCATTATTTTCTCTTAGTATGTAGTAAAATAGATTCAGTTATTTTCAAGTAAAAATTCAATTATGTATACGAAAATTGAGTGTGGCAATGGGTGTAAAATTGGGCGGAAAAAAATACACTTGTCATCTCTTAAGTAAGCTTAGTTACAAAATGCTTGCTTTAAGGACGTTGAATACGAATACAATTTATATAAAGGTATATAACTTTGAAATGGAATAAAACAAAGATTATTTTTTAAATTGATATGAAATTTACTTAATTCGAAAGATAATCTTCTGGCATTATAATTCATATATTATTTCTGCCATATGACCACCACGGCTGGCTCGGACGAATTCTAACTCGGCGAATATTGTCCTCCAAGTGGTCAATTGTTTCGTGCTTATCGGCGTAGACTAGCGACTTCAAATATCTCCACAGAAAATAGTCAAGCTGCGTTAAATCGCACGATGTTGGAGGCCAATTCACGGGTCCGTAACGTGAAACTATGCGGTTACCAAACGTTTCCTTCAATAAGTCAATTGTGGCACGACCTGTGTGACATGTTGGCCGTCTTGTTAAAACCATAGCTCCTGGACATCATGGTTGTCAATTAATGAACGAAAACGTCAGTAATCATGGCTCTACAGCGGTCACCATTGACTGTAACGTTCTGGCCAGCATCGTTTTTAAAGAAGTACGGACCAATTATTCCACCAAAAAGTCAGTTTTTGTGGATGTAAAAACTGCTAGATAGATTTTGACGAAGATTATTATTAAATTATGAAGGATTACTATTACAAAAATTGAATTCAAAAGGTTTTAGAGTCTTTAGAATACATAGACATAGATAGGTACATTGAGTTTTATTTATATACATATAATGTGTCATTTTTCAGCTTTATCGTATTTATACCCTAAAAATATATAAATTATAAAAAATATTCAACTTTTAAGCCATTTTTTGAATAAATATAGGTACCAGCTACCTAACTATACAAACACAAAAAGTGATTTTTCTTTTAAATGATAAATTTACAATACCTGATACTGGGGTTCAAGAATACTTAACAAGTTGATACTTAAGATTTTAACACCATGGTATGGATTAAGCAGTTTATGCAAGCAAAATGTGTGTTCAGTTACTATCTATATATTTTTATATTTACACTAGCTGTTACCCACCCGCTTCGCTGGGAGTAAATTTAACTTTAGGAATACTTTGTTGTATCATTTAAAAATTTCCCCTATCTGTGATTTTCTGTTCAAGTAATTACTGAGGACACAAATTCATAGTTCAGCTAAATGTCATTCTGAGAGTAAAAGAAGAAGCCAAATATAGTGCCGTGCTTGTCATTCAGATAAGATAGTATTGAATACTGTGAATTTTATCATTGGTCTTCTGTCTGTTCACAACTCGGATCACAGGCTGAAATTTATAAGGAAGAATTCGAAGAAAAGCCACGACGCAAAAGTAGTCGTTAAATAATTCAGATTTCAATTTAATTTTTTTGCGTGGCGAATGGAATACGATTCTGTGTCAATATTTCCAAAAATCTTCATCCCTTGATGCATTTTAGAAGCGAAAAATTAGCTTGATGAAGTTACCGATTCATTTGAAACCGCTTCTCTTTATTAGGAACGATTATTTCTCACATAATTTGGACACAATTTCCGCACCCGAAATAAATTTAAAAAATCAAAAAACGCTTTGGAACCTGCTGTAAATTATGTTAGTGTTAGTATATAGAATGGTAAAAATGGCCAAAATCGCCATTTTTGCAGATCCACATCAGAATAAAATGATTTATTTTACCAATGGACAACTCCATGATATATAATTTTTGAATTAAATTTGTTTTTAAAGAAAACAATTCAAACAATAAACTGTAATGCAAATAAATAATTGACGTTTCGCAAAATCCAAGTTGAGGCAGTTTAATTTTTGTCTCCATTGAATTTCAGAGCAATGCTTCCGCTCACGAATGTCATGAAATAACTAAATCAAAATTAAAAAATGAGATTTTAGATATTTAACTCCGCCAGAAAGAGATAAAATAAATACTTTTTTTTTCTTCAGTAATTTGACAGCAAGACTGAGGAATTTTGTTGAGGAATCCTGTTCCTTTAACTGAAATTTCTGAGATCTCAGTAAAGCGTGCTTTGCTTTTACGTCCAACAGATGGTGCTGTTTTTAAAATCTATAGAAAAATACGTGCGTATGCGAATGCAACGTTGCGTTGAGACAAATTTCTAAAGTAATCCATAGAAAATTTTCGGAGATCTTAAATTTTGAATGCAAATATGAAATTATACCTTACTTCATAACTATTTTTGATGGTAATTTACATTTGGTCTGGAGCAAGATCCAATGTCATGAAGGTTCACATATATGAGCGGAGTCTTATATGCATAGCCAAAAATCAACAACACAAGTGAAAATGAATTTAAGTTATTTATTTCCACCCAAAATTTTCTGTCAGCTCTCTTGACTATTTGTTTTCCTCAATTTTTTGACAACAAAACTGAGAAATGTTTCTGATAAATAAAGTTCCAGTATTGCTTATATATCAGCAAAGCGAGTGTGGTTCTTATGCCCAACATACCCCGCTGGTTTTTTTCTAAAAAAAGTATATATAAACACGCGCGTATTTGAATGCAATGGTGTGGCAAAATTTCAAAGCAATCGGTTAAGAACTTTCAGAGATTAGCGATTAGGAACAAACCAACATTTACATTTTTATTTATATAGATATATGTCCAAAGCCCAAAGTGCAAAATGAGCACTCTAATTCTTAACAAGTATACCCATTTGTATATAAAAACCATTAACATTTTATAGAAAAAAATAATTATATGTAGTCAAGTACAAGCTCCACCTGAAGTCGTGCATTTATAAAATTACTGTGACATTTTCACACTTTTTTCTAAACTATGTACCTCTGTATCTCATTACATTTATTTGTAGAAATAATTTTACACTCGTAATTTAAACTTTTAATGTAAAAAAAGTATCGTTTTACTCGCACAGTTGCAAGTGCTATTAATGCAAATTAAAAAACGGCGGTATTTCTATTTTATTTTCGTCTGCTAAGAACTTTTAAACAAAACTTATTCAATTATTGAATATAAAACTGTCATGTGATCCTTGTTAAATTAGTCAAATCAAGTGCATAATTGTTTCAAACTCAAATTACCCCTCTGGCGATTTGGAACATCAACAAATGTCGACTAATGATCGTTGCGCGCGTACACTAAACAAAAACACACAAATGTCTCGCATATGCACGAATGTTATGACGTGAGCAACCAAAAGAGCTTGCCTACCGTGCCCCCTATAATATAATGACAAGACACTAGGCACTATAAATACATACATATATGCACTTGCAAAACAAATATGTTTACTTTCTCAGTGCTGGATTTGTTGCAAAACTAAAAAACAATGTATAGTTTTAAAAGTTTTGGTCCAAGAAGAAATGAGTAATGAGTTTACGTAATTTGTCACCAGTGACAGTCAAATCGGATCTTAATTCAAATGTTAATGTTGGAAAATCAAACTTTCACTTCGAAACATTCCGACAAAACTGTTTTTGGTAGAGAGCTTTTTTTTGTATGCCTTAGTATTTCATTTGGACCAAATTTGTTGAGTGCAATGTAAATATCTTGAAAACTGTCAGTTTTCTTTTAAAGAAATATGAGTTCGAAAATTGTAGGTACTTTACAAATTTTTTAATGAAAAAGATTACATAATCTTTTTTTCATAGGAAAAAAAAGATTTTAAGAAAAATGTGGGAAAATGGGCGTAGTACATACTTAACGCCGTGCGGTGATGTGGAAAAAACTAAAACATAAAAACAAATAACTTATGTTGTTACGTTTGGACTCGTTTTAATCAAAAATTATTGATATTGAGAGAAAAGAGTTAGAATCTTTTTCGTGTAGAAATGTAGAATTGTTTTCGAGACATACATATTCCAAAAAAAACTGAATTTTTCCATTTTTATTTCAAAAAATCAAAAGCATTGGTATTGTTTGCATCAAAGCTGTACCTCGACATTCACCTTTTTTAATGTTTTCGAACCCAAAGTCTCATTTGGCTAGGTTACATCCAGAGTGGGATAGTAGCCAGAAGAAATTCCTCGGACTAAAACTGGTAATGAGGGGAAATGTTTTACTCTCTTTTGAGCGCTCTTTTTAGCAAGAAATTGCAAAATTTTCGATGTGTGGAACGGTTTTGGACTAAAAATGACTAAATCTGGCGGTTTGAAACTGTTTGAAACTAGGTGCAGAGCACAGCTATTGTAGTTTTTGATTGTTCATACTTTTTAGACCAAGAAATAAAAATAATCACTCAAAGCAGACAATTTTAAATTAAAACAAAAAAAAAATTGATATTGTAACATTTGCGCACGTTTTTATCAAAACCTAATGCTCTTACCAAAGTGAAGAAAAGTGTTATGAATTTTGTTTGTGTTGAATTGCATAAGCTTTACCTTATTTTTATAGTGTGGTTCAAAATAAATTGATAGTTTTCGAGATACATATTTACAAAATATTGCATTAATTCCCTTTCACACAACAAAAATAGAATGAGTTTTATGGGGGTATAGCCAAAATAACTGCATCAGTCACTTTTCTGATATAAATTCACATGTATTCAATAAAGGGTCCGCCAAATAACTTCTTTTTATTTTTGAAAATGGCGCAAAACATCTAGTGTAGCTTTGGCTGTGTGGCACGCAGTGCCGTCCTGTTGAAACCAAATGTTGCCAATATCCTCCTCTTCAATTTTTCTGAACAAAAATTCGTTCAACATGGCCCGATAACGATCGTCATTCACTGTAACGGCCACTCCTTGATCATTTTCGAAGAAAAATGGCCCAATTATGCCTCTGGATCAAAATCCGCACCAAACAGTGACTCGTTTTGGGTGTATCGGCTTTTCAATGTATCATCATCATCATCGTCGGCTCGACAACCGGGGTCCGGTCCTGGCCTCCTTCAACAAGTCTCTCCACCCATCCCGGTCTCGAGCCGCCGCCATCCAGTTGCGCACCCCAAGGCTCCGGGCGTCCTGGTCTACGCCATCTCTCCAGCGCAAGCATGGTCTACCACGCTGTCGTCTACCATAGAATGTACCACAAAGAACTTTCCGAGCAGGTTCCTCTTCGCTCATGCGAGCTAGGTGCCCTGCCCACCGGAGTCTACCGAGTTTAATTTTTGTCACGATATCTGCTTCAAGGTAGATTGCGTACAATTCATGATTGTACCGTCTCCGGAATCGTCCTTCCTCACATATGGGGCCAACAATTCTCCTTAAGACTTTTCTCTCGAACGCGGCTAAGAGGTCGGAGTGCCTTTTGCTAAGCACCCAAGTCTCGGATCCATATGTGAGTACTGGCAGGACCATGGTCCTGTACAGCAGCAGTTTTGAAGTTATGGTGAGATTTCTGGATTTGAAGAGCTTTGACAGACTATAGTAGGCTCTGTTGGATTTGAGAAGCCGCCCGCGTATTTCTTCTTCTATATTGTTATCGGCTGCTACTATTGACCCAAGGTATTTAAAGGATTGCACCACTTCAAATTCGTGCTCCGCTACCTTGATTGTTTGACCAACTGTTCCTCTCGCATTCGACGCCACCATGTACTTTGTTTTACCTTCACTAATGTGCAGCCCCAGATTTTGTGCCGCCTGCTCGATCTGGATGAAGGAATCATGTACAGCTTGCTCAGTTCTTCCGATGATGTCGATGTCGTCTGCGTAAGCCAGTATCTGGCTGGACCTGTTGACGATGGTCCCTCTTGTTGCCGTGCCAGAGTCACGGATTGCTTTCTCCAACGCCAGGTTGAAGAGGAGGCAGGCCAAACCATCCCCTTGTCGGAGTCCATTAAAGATGTTGATTGGTTTGGATAGCAATCCGGCTATTTTTACTTGGCTTGTTACGTTGGTCATGGTCAACCTACATAGTCGTGTCAATTTATTTGGGATGCCGAATTCTCTCATGGCTTTGTAAAGTTCTACCCTGGCTATGCTATCGTAGGCGGCCTTAAAGTCTATAAACAGGTGGTATGTTGGGATGTTAAATTCTAGACATTTTTCCATCGCCTGCCTAAGGGTAAAGATCTGATCAGTTGTTGATTTGCCTGGAATGAAACCACACTGATATTGTCCGATGATGGTTTTAGCGTATGGGGTTATCCGGTCTTGTAGGATAGAGGAGAGTATCTTATAGGCGGTACTCAACAACGTGATACCTCTATAATTGCTGCACGTTGTGACATCTCCCTTCTTATGTATGGGGCAAATGATACCTTTTCGCCAGTCTTCTGGAATTTCTTCATGCTCCCACACGTGCACTATAATCTCATGAATTGCTTGACGTAAAGCTGGCCCACCGTGTTGAAATAGTTCGGCTGGTATACCATCGGCTCCCGGGGCTTTGTTTTTCTTTAGCCGGCCTATAGCCTTCTCAACCTCTTCTATGCTTGGTGGCGGCAACATAGGGTACTCTTCTTGAAGTAGTGGAGCCTCCACTTCTGCAGTGAGCTGACCATTTAGCAATTCATTGAAGTACACTTCCCATCGCTCCAGTATGCTTTGAGGATCGGTGATCAGATTTCCCTCTCCGTCCTTGCAGTATGTGCAGCGTGGTGTGTACTGCGTCATGTTTCGGACGGATTGGTAGAACTTCCGCGCCTGGTGCGGACCTCGCTCTCGGCTTTTCTCTATTTCACAGATTATGTTCTTCTCCCAGGCTGATTTTTTCTGTCTGTGAAGCCGTTTTTCAATTCTTCTGAGCTCTTTATATTCGTCTTCGCGTGCCCGCGTTCTATGAGATTGTTGATTGCTCGGTACGCAACATTCTTACGTTCAGTCGCTAGCTTGCATTCATCATCAAACCAGTCGTTCCGATTTCTACGACTGCTGCCTAAGATGGAGTTGGCAGTACTAATGACAGTATTCTTAAGGCGTGTCCACTTCTCATCTACGCCCAGCATACTGGCTCCAGGACTTACTCTACCCAGTTCTAGGGCGAGTCCTAACGCATTACCAAAGGTGTTACTGGTGTTTTCATTGCGCAGAGCAGCCGTGTTGATTCGAACCTGATCGGCGGATGCAATACGTCTTCGCAAGGCAATCCGCCCTCGGAAAACCATACCAACAAGATAGTGATCCGAGTCGATATTGGCACCTCGGTACATTCGTACCGTCATCAAGTTCGAGTAGTGGCGACGGTCTATCAACACGTGGTCAATTTGGTTACGAGTGACTCCATCAGGTGATACCCAGGTGGCTTTGTAGATATCTTTACGCGGGAACCTGGTACTCGCAACGACCATGTTTTTCGATGCTGCCAATTCTAAGACTCGAAGTCCATTGTCATTAGTGTTCTCATGCAAACTATGGGTGCCTGCGTAATGCCTGAATACCGGCTCCCGACCTATTTTTGCATTCAAATCCCCAAGGATGATTTTTACGTCATACCTTGGACAGGCATTGAGGGCCCTCTCGACTTGTTCGTAGTAAGTCTCTTTTTCTTCGTCTGAGGACTCCTCCGTAGGTCCGTGAACGTTAATGAGGCTGATGTTCTTAAATTTGCCTCGCACGCGAAGGGTGCATAGCCTTTCGCTTATAGCGTTAAAGCCGATGATGGCAGACTTCATTTTTTCGCCGACTAGGAAGCCTACCCCGAGCACATGGTGTTTTGTATGACAGCTGTAGTATAAGTCATAATCTTTCTTCTGTAGAACACCATTCCCTGTCCATCTTATTTCTTGAAGTGCTGTTATGTCAGCTTTATATTTTGACAGGGCATCGGCTAGCTGCTGAGCAGCTCGAGCTCTATAGAGCGATCGTACGTTCCATAAGAAAATTCGTAAATCGTTATTCCGTTTTCTTTGCGTGGGTTGTCGTCGTGAGATCAGTCCGTTTCCGAGGCTTGTTGCTGGTCTCGTAATTCTTCTTGTTTTACGGAACAGGGAATTAACCTGTTGCCAACCTGTGGAACCAGCCTGATCATATTAGCCAAACCTTTTTAAAGGCTTGTTTCTAGCGGCCGCCGCGAAGAGGCTATGATCACACTTCCACCAGTCCGAAAAGTTACGGCACGTGCATGTTTTCGTATGCTACATGTTATTCCCCCTATTCGGCTGATGGCTGACCGCAATTTCAATGTATGCATGCGGGTTTTCTGTGCCCCAAATGCGACAATTTTGCTTCTTTACTACCCGCCAAGATCAAAATGAGCTTCATCTGAAAAGATGATTTTTTTTTGGCAAAATCGGCATCTTCTCTAAGTCGATCGCAGGCCCACTTAGCGAAGCGTATACACAACCATATTCGTTCAGCGGAAGGATAAAACTAATTAAAAGACATGAGCTAAGTGTTACCATTCACGAAATAAGCACTAGTTGAAAAAAAAAACGTTAGATGGCGGACCCTTTAGTTTACCTTAATTTAGAGACCCTTCCCTTACCTCCAAAATTCAACCGTTAATATCTCAGTTACTTCGCTGAATTAACTACTCATATAGTCAAATATTATTTACTCTTATCATTGAGCTTTGCAGACTCAATTCAGGGTTTAGCCTTACATTTTATTTACATTTAATTTACCATCAGGGTCTAACCTAATCTAGCCGAGTTTACCGTATCAGTCGATTTGTTGACTTAACTGGGTGCTATGTTATCTTAAATTAAAGAATTTTCCTTTGAAATATCTGACCATTAAAAGTCAAGTTCTAAATCCAGCTTGTCAGTTGCTTCTCCAACTTAATAGATGGTGTATCCTGATATTTTACCTTAAATTTAAAAGCTTTATATTTATGTATGTACATCTAAATTTGAAGACTTTAACCATCAAGATCAGACTATTATAACTCAAAGTAAATGAAAGTCGCTTCGTAAAACTATAGCTTGACATTTAACTTAAATTTTAAGACCTCAACCATATACATCGGTTTATTAAAACCGAAGTTATTGATTTCTAAAGGCACGCACACCATCGACTACTTTCGATTTGCATTTTCATTGTTTCACTACCTTGCCTATATATACACATATACTTTCCACCGATATTACATCAATAAATATATGTCCTATTTGTTTGTTCTTTTACTTATGCTTTTTTTTGTTCCTATTTTGAGATATCAATCGGTTTTAACCCTGATGAAACCAAAAACTATTTATTTTTAATTTTAATTTAAAGATACAAATTTAATCAAAATCGTTAAAGTCGTTTTCGAGAAAATTTGAAATACAAATACATATGTATGGCAACTAACCGTTCAAGATGAGTCAAAACCAAAATTCGAATTTGCTTTCTAGGAAATCACATACAAATACTCTGTACAAAATTTCATGCAAACTTATATAGGTTCTATCTCAAATTATAGTCGACGCACAGACCGCCACGGCAGCCAGCGTGAAGAAACACACTTTTTCGGACTTCTCGATCATCGTAGTGTTTTAGTTTTGATTATAACTTCGACATTTAAAAATTATTGCAATGTGTTTAAAAAATATGCACGACTGGGTCGCACGAACTTGCTCTTATGCGCGATCACATTGTGGTTCTATAGTCTGAAATAAATTAGCTATAGGAGAATATATGTTATCCATATGCCAAATCTTAGTTTAGTTTCAGGTGGTATTAAGTGAGTATACAAAAATTAACAATATAGCTTAGTGTTGCACATATGCAATATGCATAAAAGGAAATTATACTACTTAAACTGGTATATTGTTTGAAATCAAGAAAATTAGAAAGAAATTGATTAAAATAGTTTGAATCCATTTTAACCCAACGCGATGTACACCATCTGATTTCTTATATAAATCTTTATTTATGAGAAAAAAATTTTGAAAATCGTTGGAGCGGTTTTAAAAATAATTAATTTTTTATATATAAAATTTCGTTCACATTTTTGAGAAAAATACTTGGTACGCCAATTTAAAGCATTTATTAATGTTGCGTTAAAAATTGAACTTCACAAAAAATCTGCTACCAGTTTTCGAAATATCAAATTTTCAAAAAAATAATTTTGATTTTTTTTTAAAAAATCCAAAATCATTTTTTAAAAAATTTTGATACGCACTTTTATTTATATTTGTTACAAGCTTCTGTATACAAAATCTAATTTTATTCGGTTGATCAGATGTTGAGATAGTCGAAAATCAAAGAAACCGTTCTATGAGAGGTACTGTTTATAAACGTAAAATATAAACTTTAAAAATTTTAAATGGTAGATCGTTCTAATTTTAACACACAAACAAACTTTTATGAAAATCGTAGGAGTCGTTTTTGAGAAACAAAATATTTTTCTTAACGGTTTTTTAACATTTGTATGGGAGGCACCGTTATTTTTGGGTATAATAATTTTTGTCAAAAATCTTCTAGATAAAGTTAAAAAACTTTTATTTAAAAAGTTAAATGAAAATCGACTAAGTCGTTTTTGAAATATTGAGTTTTCAAAAAAAAATATTAAAACTTTTTTTAAAAATCTAAAAAATATTTTTTTGAAAATTTTGGTATACAATATTATTTAGAATGTGTCAATACTTCTTCATAAGAAAATTGATCAGAATCAGTTTAACCGTTTTCGAGAAAAGAGAAAATAAAAAAAATGGTTCTTTGGGAGGTACCATTAATAACCATTTTTCGGAACCATTTTTTTTATTAAACAGCAACTTATAACTATTTAAATTTATGGAGTTCCTAAAAACAAATTCAGTAGTGCTGGATTTGAGAAAAATAAGTTTTTCCTTTTTGGCCAAGAAATTTTGTATGACTGCTACTGTTAATTTTGGTCCTAAAAAAACAGAGAAAAAAACGGGTGGGGGGAATGTCCAAAAAACGCTAGGTACCAAGTTTAAAGAAAATCGACCCATCCGTTTAGGCTGTAGTCGAACCGACAGACAGACAGACAGACAGACGGACGTTTTTGCGAGACCCACTTTTTTCGTCTTCTCTATCATCGCAATGTAAAGTTTGATCAGAATCTCGAGTTCGATTTTTTGTACGAATCCATGACTTCCCATATAGTACCTATATCGCAAGTAAAAAAATGTCCTATAATTGAATTAAATAGCTTACACCCATTTAATTGACAAACAGGTAAATAAAGTCATGTTATCAGAACGACGACGCACGCACTCTGGCCTAAATTGTTTGATGATATACATAGTTGATCTTTTTTTATAAATTGAGAACAATTTGTTGTGCAGCAGGCATAACAAATA
Source organism: Leucozona laternaria (assembly GCA_932273885.2). Classification (NCBI taxonomy): domain Eukaryota; kingdom Metazoa; phylum Arthropoda; class Insecta; order Diptera; family Syrphidae; genus Leucozona; species Leucozona laternaria. The sequence continues at coordinate 56,906,590 of OW026367.1, read as the reverse complement.
TTAATTTCAAGTAACTGGTCTGAGTTGTCCGGGCCACAATATCTATAAAACTACCCAAATAATTCAACTTGAGTCTAGTGATCGTGCCTATAGTTTATCTTGAAGATTTTTCAAGCATCAATTCATATAAATCCGCTACTGAATGTTTGAAATATTGTATCTACATATATAGTAATGCATTTTCTTTATAATTATGTACTTATGTACTAATATATGAATAAAACATAAGATAATATTGGATTTTTCACTTGTGAATTCAAATCTTAGTTACCTTCAACAAATCACAATTCATTTATCATGGGAAGCAACTTATTTATTTTTATTGAAACGAACATTGATTGAAGAGTTGAAGAGTAGAAAATACGTATTTGTTTTAAAGAATCGATTTTTGTTTATATCACAATAAATAAAAAGTTTGTTTATTTTTTTTTTTTTTTCTGAAAAACTATCGGATATCAGAAAGTGGGTCATGCTCATGATGTAATTATTATCATTCTTCACTTTTCGATAGAGTGGATAATTTACGTGCACTATCAAATAATAAAATAAATTGTTGAAACTAAAAAAAAAAAAAAAAAATATATTAAAAGAATTATTGTAATTTTGGAGAGGGGAGGGATAGGTAGGGGAATGGAGAAATATTTTTGTAGAACATGTTGTCGTGCGTCGTTAGCTTATCAACTACTGGTAAATTAGATCAGTTCAATTGAAAGAGCATGTGAATGGTTGTTGTATGGTATTTGTATTACATGTGTATGTACATATTTGAGCAACTTACACTTCTTCATTCAGCTCTATGAGTATTGTATTGTGGTAACAATTTCTATTTGTACTCTATGACCTGTGCTTAATTTAATATAGTTTTTAGAATAAATTCAAAAGAAATTTCTCTGAGTAAATCGTTCTCATTTATCATCTAATCAGCTAGAGCTGATGATATTAAATAAAATGAACGACTGATAGATTGCACGGACTTGCTTTTGTGGTTCAAGGCTTTAAATTTCGACTAAGCGTCGAAGATATAATGAATTGGGTTATTATTTCAACTTCAAGTTTTCATTTTTATGAAAGAAAAAAAAATTCAATTTTGGAATGCCGAAAGTTTTATTAGAATTAGTTTATTAGTATTAGAGCAGGTAACAGTTCTTTATGAGCTTAAATAAAAATTCGAGGTAACAGAAAACTGCTCAGTACCCAATTTGAGGTCCACCCGTCTTAAACTCTATAGCTGAATGAAAAGTAGTCTTATACGCTCATAACGACACAATGGAAAACGGTGTAATGGAAACCAAGTTTGTATCGACTTTTCAATCATAGCAAAGTTTTGTGGATTATTTTTTTTGCATTGAACCAATACTTGCCATATAGAACAAGTACAAAATAATGCAAAAGTATTTAACTGGCCCGAATTAATGGTGAGCATTTAAATTAATATATCTTATGGATTTTGCTTAAATCATTTGGATGGCTCTTCGAATAAATTAAATTTTATTAGGTTTAATTGTGTAGATATTTTATTTATTTGACATTTAGGTTAATTTGTGCTCTTATTTAGTCAAAGTTAGAAAGTGGTACAAAAATTAATGAAATGCCATTTTCATGTTTCAAAATGAATGGCTTATCCCTAACCGGTTTTCGAAAAGGAAGTGACTCTAGGCATGCCAATTATAACAGTTTTGGTTTATAAAAAGGATACTGCTTATGCGGTACCGCAGGGCCAGGGCCCTCCGCCGGGGACATTGTACTTTTTTCATTTACAAAATTTCAACTTTCTCAAGATCTTTAATATAGAAAGAAAACTCAAAAAAGTGAAAAAGTGGGCGTGGTATTAGGCGGATTTCCAAAAAATACTTCACAACATGTCATACTTTATGTTCAATAGACCTACGGCGGGGGATACTGCACCTAACTAAATTATGGAAAAAACAGGCCATGGAAAATGGCCAAAACGGGAGATACCCCTGCGCAGCTCATCCAATTCCAGTAGTAAGAAGTCGTTTATCATGGCCCTGTAGCATTCGTCAGTAAAAGTGACCGTATTGCCGATGGCGTCTTCAAAAAAATACTGCCCAATCACTCTTCCCGCGTGAACGCCGCAGAATACAGTGGCTTTGAGTGGATGTAAAGTGCATCACATGTGGATTTTCATTACCCCAGAAACGAAGATTTTGCTGATTTGAAGTAACCGCTTAAGTGGAAATGCGCCTCGTCGCTCATGGCGATTTTTGACAAAAAATCGTTCTCTTCGTTGTTGAGATTGAGGGTGGCTTAACAGTAGTTCACACGGGACGACGGTCAGCCAGGCATTAACTGATGCACTGTTTGCACTTTGTAGTGGAACAAGTCTTTCACTAAAATTCGCTGTAGGGTCCGCCTGGTGATGATGCCCAATTGCATGGCCCGTCGCACAGTGGTGCGAGAGCGGAAAAAAGTCTTTTGAAAAAGTCATGTCTATCGTTTTAAACTTTATGTTTAAGTACTCTTAGATAACCCGAGCGTATGATTTAAAAGTATTTTTTAACATATATATTGTATGTTCTGATTTACAAGCCCTCAAAGTTGAAAAATAATTTTACTCAAATCGCGAACCGTATTTTCAACAAATTTTGAGATGTTTTTTTCCGAAGTTCCTGTAGATAAATTCTCTAGCTTCTTAAATAATTTAATTGGTCTATTTTCGATGATCTAAAAATAAAAAAAAAATATTGATTATTTATAAAAGATACCTTCTATAAGTAGCCTGAAGCTTTAGTACTAAGAAAAAATGATTTTTTTAAAAACTTTTTGATTTAAAAAAACAGCTCCAAAAGATACCAAGAAAGTAAGTATGCCACCATATGCTCCATACATTCATGTTAAAGCACAGAAAAAATCAGCTGCAGATACGTGCAGATGTGGAAGTTATGCTCAAAAATGTTTCACTTAATCGGATTTCAAAAAACTCCGTCTTGACGGTGGTATTTACCAAAAAGTTTGATTACTTCGGTATTAATTGTCAGAATGAACTGGTTAAGCCCATTATTTTAAGAAAAAATGTCAAACCTTATTTTAAAAATAAAACAAAATTAATACATTGACCCAGAGCTGAGAATTTCGATTTTTGCGAAACCATTTATTTCTGCCTGGAAAATTTTTCAACTTTCAACTCAATTTTCTTGAAAGCAACACACGAAAAATAATATAGTTTTATGATATTTTGAATTATATGATAGAGCTTAATACAAAATAAGGAAAAGGATTGGGGATAATCTTTTATTTTTTTTTTTTCATGGAGAAGAAATAATTAAAAGCTGTGCATTTCCTGTTGGATCGCTCTCCTAGGAAGCCCAAGAATGCCGAAATAAGGATTATAAAGCCTACCGCAGGTTTCATTCGAGAAAATGCAGCCGAATTTCGACGAATGAAGATGTGATGCATCATATACTCATATCCTCAGATCCAATAATAACAGGTTTAAGGCCACAGGCAAAAAAGAAAATACTTCCAATCAGCGCAGACGCTAAAAACCTCATTCTAGCATTATAAAATTACTACTTCATAGTTGTTTGTTATTTTTTTTTGTATGTATTTATCTATTTATTTATTTAATTTTATAATATACATAGTTAATAAAAATATTTTATTCAAAATAAAAAGTTAAGATTTTACTAAAAAAAACTTATATTTAAATATAACATCAAAACCCTCAAATTTTATAAAAATGTCAATAACTTTTTTTCTAACAATTTTTTCTTGACCAAATTTTGACCAAACATGCATTAGACTAATCTTAACATGTTTGTCAAATTTCATTAAAATTCGTTTAATAGTTCAGATTTTACAGACTTTTTTCCGCTCTCCCATACAAACATCAAAACACTCAAATTTTAGAAAAAAAGTCAATAACTTTTTTACTTATGATTTTTTCTTAGCCAAATTTTGACAAAATGTGTATAAGACTAATTTAAAAATGCGAATCGAATTTCATCTTAATCCGTTAAACAGTGCAGATGTTACAGATTTTTTTTCCGCTCTCCCATACAAACATCAAATCCCTCAAATTTTAGAAAAATGTCAATAACTTTGTTTCTAATTATTTCTTTTCGACCAAATTTTGATCAAATATGTATAAGACTAATGTTAACATGTTTGCCAAATTTCATTTAAATCCGTTGAACCGTTCAGATAAAACAGACTTTTTTCCGCTCTCCCATACAAACCGAACCACTGTGCGTCGTCTGGTTGATGTTTTTTCGTTCTCAGCAAAATTGGCAGCCACAGCCGCGATATTCTCTGTCGAAGGACCAGTCCAGTGGCAGCCACGCCCCGCATGGTTTTCTGTGGTTCCAGTCTGTTTGAGTTGAGTAGCTAAGCGCCGAAATGTTTGCCTAGGTGGTGCGACACCATTAGGATATCTCCCTGCGCTAACACCACCAACGCGATTTTGCGGAATATAGCGTTCCATTGGTTGTCTGTTTGTATACTGAAGACTGCAGTTGTCCAGTTCACAAATGTCAAATATGATTGACGTACGACGGCATTTGCAATATTATAACGTCTTCCGTTAGGGTGATTAATTTTGCGCCACCTTGTGCTTCTTGTGTGAAAAATATATCGATTTCTTATGATCTTGAAAAGAAAAAAAGTGTGCTCTATTATCTGGAATCGAAGACAGTAACATCGCTTTTATTAATTTCATAGCACATAAGGTCACGAGCTGTCATGATTTAAAATTAATTTTGTTTGTATTTTTTTTTTTTTTTTTCAGAAAATGTATTGGTCCATTAAGTATTGGATACAAAATCAATAGTTGCATTTTTGCTGAATTCTTTTTTAGGAAAACAGTTTGTCTTTAAGCAAATAAGCCTATTGTCTTTGCCAACCTAAACAGTTTGATCAACTTAAAAAAAAAATATGCACGACTGGGTTGCACGAACTTGAACTATAGTCTGAAATAAATTAGCTATAGGAGTATATTATATTTTATCCATTTGCCAAATCTTAGTTTAGTTTCAGGTAGTATTAAGTGAGTATACAAAAATTAACAATATAGCTTAGTGTTGCACATATGCAATATGCATAAAAGGAAATTATACTATTTAAACTGGTAAATTGTTTTAAATCAACAAAATTAGAAATAAATTGATTAAAATTTGATTTCTTAAATAAATCTTTATTTATGAGAAAAAAATTTGAAAATCGTAGGAGCGGTTTTAAAAATAATTAATTTTTTATATATAAAATTATATAAAAAATATGTTAAAATTTCGTTAACATTTTTGAGAAAAATAATTGGTACGCCAATTTAAAGCATTTATTAATGTTGCGTTAAAAATTGAACTTCACAAAAAAATCTGCTACCAGTTTTCGAAATATCGAATTTTCAAAAAATAAATTTGATTTTTTTTTAAAAATCCAAAAATCATTTTTTAGAAAATTTTGATACGCACTTTTATTTATATTTGTTACAAGCTTCTGTATAAAAAATCTAATAATAAATTTTTATCCGGTTGATCAGATGTTAAGATAGTCGAAAATCAAAGAAACCGTTCTATGAGAGGTACTGTTAATAAACGTAAAATATAAACTTTAACAATTTTAAATGGTAGATCGTACTAATTTTAACACACAAAAAAACTTTTATGAAAATCGTAAGAGTCGTTTTTGAGAAACGAAATATTTTTCTTAACGGTTTTTTAACATTTGTATGGGAGGCACCGTTATTTTTTGGTATTAGAATAATTTTTGTCAAAAATCTTCTAGATGAAGTTAAAAAACTGTTATTTACCAAGTTTAATGAAAATCGACTACGTCGTTTTTGAAATATTGAGTTTTCAAAAAAAAATATTAAAACTTTTTTTTAAAAATCTAAAAAATATTTTTTTGAAAATTTTGGTACACAATATTATTTAGAATGTGTCAATACTTCTTCATAAGAAAATTGATCAGAATCAGTTTAACCGTTTTCGAGAAAAGCGAAAATAAAAAAAATGGTTCTTTGGGAGGTACCATTAATAACCATTTTTCGGAACCATTTTTTTACTAAACGGCAACTTATAACTATTTAAATTTATTGAGTTCTTAAAAACGAATTCAGTAGCGCTGGATTTGAGAAAAATAAGTTTTTCCTTTTTTGCCAAGAAGTTTTGTGTGACAGCTACTGTTAATTTTGGTCCTAAAAAAAAAGAGAAAAAAAGGGTGGGGGGAATGTCCAAAAAACGCTAGGTACCAAGTTTAAAGAAAATCGACCCATCCGTTTAGGCTGTAGTCGAACCGACAGACAGACAGACAGACAGACGGACGTTTTTGCGAGACCCACTTTTTTCGTCTTCTCTATCATCGCAATGTAAAGTTTGATCAGAATCTCGAGTTCGATTTTTTGTACGAATCCATGACTTCCCATATAGTACCTATATCGGAAGTAAAAATAATAGTGCTAATTACAACTATCATTTAGAATGTCTGAACATTTCAACATAATCGGTTAAAATGATATGTTTTTTGAACAATTGACTGATTCTACCTGTGCCAACAAAAGAAAGGTCAAAAAATGCTGCATTTTTTATGAAGAAAATTAAACATAAGGTTTACTGAGAACAGACCACATGTTTTTATCAATTTTAAGGACTATTTGAAATTGTTTTTTTTTTTTTTTTTTAAAAAAAACAGTGATGATTTTCTGATCCATTGATTATCATGCCTAAAAATGTCACCAAAATCGATTCACTCGTTTAGTTCTTATTTAATTGTCTCAACTGTCTTATATACAGTGCACCACTGTGCGTTTGTGCACGGATCAGATTGATTTCAAGAAAAGTCTCTTTTTAGCTCATCTATTTACAACGGGTATAACATATTATCTTAAACATCTCTGACTATTTTTATTAAACATTAGATGCACCTTTGATGGAATACCCACGAAATGAGGCGTTGGAACAAAAGTATGTGCTAAAATCCGATTTCTAAGATTCTGTAACCCAATATTCTGAAAATCTAAAATTCTGAATTTTAAAAATTGGTAAATCTTTCTGTATTTCAAAATTCTGTAAATGTTACCGAAAAATTGTTCTGCTAGTAAAAAAAAAAAATGCGCGCAGTTTACAAAATTTTAAAATACAGATGCATAAAAATTGTCAATAAAACGTTTTCATTTGAACCGAAATAAGTTAATTTTCAATTTTGCAGAAAAATTTTGTTTATTCTTTTTTCAAAATAGCTATTGACCTGAAAATTGATATTTATCAGTCCTAGTTTAGAAATAAAAAAGAAAACTGTAAAAATCTGTCCAAAATTTTAGTTTAAAATTGTTACGGATGTGACAAGTTAGTGTAACGGCGGCTATGACAATAATATGATTTTAATTTATATGAAATTGGAATGGGAAAATATTGCCATCGTATAAATGAAGATTATAATTTCTCACACGAAGTAGAAAATACGTGCCTTTGGAAAGTGAGTATTTGTTTAATTTTTTAAAAGTTAAAGTAAGACAAATACTAATTAAATGTGAATTCAATTCATATATACATATATTAGATTTCTCCTGGAAATGCTGCATAACTACATCAACTATTCCCTAGGCTTCTGTGACTACTAATAGGTTACCTTCACTGTTTCGAAAAGCCTGTGTTCCAGCTTCAAAAGCAGCAGCCAGCTAAAGGGTCCGCCAAATAACTTCTTTTTTTTTTGAAAATGGCGCAAAACATCGAGTGTAGCTTCGGCTGTGTGGCACGTAGCGCCGGCCGTCCTGTTGAAACCAAATGTTGCCAATATCCTCCTCTACAATTTTTTTGAACAAGAATTCGTTCAACACGGCCCGATAACGATCGTCATTCACTGTAACGGCCACTCCTTGCTCATTTTCGAAGAAAAATGGCCCAATTATGCCTCTGGACCAAAATCCGCACCAAACAGTGACGCGTTTTGGGTGTATCGGCTTTTCAATGTATGCGTGCGGGTTTTCTGTGTCCCAAATGCGACAATTTTGCCTTGTTTACTACCAGCCAAGATCAAAATGAGCTTCATCTGAAAAGATGATTTTTTTGGCAAAATCGGCATCTTCTCTAAGTCGACCTGAAACTTCTATAATTTTATAAAGTGTGTACGCGCTCTGTTTTTTTCGGAGGATCTTGTTATCGTCTATATTCTGGGCAAGATACTCTTCCTTCGTTGATCTTCCTTTACATTTTCGCATGTAAAACGTAGATGGTAGCCCCAGGAAACCACTAACAGCTGTTATTAAAATGTGGTAGATAAATGCACACAGCGGAGATTTTCTAGCTCAGGTGTGGAAAAATGTTTATAACATAGCAACCAACATTCAATACTTCCCGATCTTATTAGGTTAAAACCCAGCCTTTTGTTGGTCTACATACGATTGCAGTTTTAATTAATAAATATTTACCCATGAAAGGAGATTTATTATACTCACTGCAATGTCACCTGAGACAAGTTAACAAACGGTTGATTTGACATTTTTAGAGGACAATCACATTCAGCATTAAAACTTATACAACCTGCTGGCGACAGAACTTGAAGCTAAAAGCAAAGACACTTTTCAAGCCCGAAGCCGAAAGAAACTTGATCTGAGAAAATATAGCCATTGATGGTTACACTCGTAGCTAGTCGTGAAAAATTTATGGATTAATTGAAGTTTTTTTTAATAATATATATGTACCCACACACATACAAACATTTGTAGGTATCGAGGAACCTGATCATGATCACGTTGATATTGATAAAAATTTAAATTATGTAAGCGTCCGAAAGGTGAAGTAGACGAGACACACCACACCGTCCGCACCGATGCGATGCCATGTTGACGTACAGACATACGAGAAAAGGCAACACAGCAAATGACATGTTTGAATGTGGTAAGTAGCCTTTTATGGTTTTTGCTGCATTCATGGCTGGCTACAAACAAAATCGACTGAACAAGTGGTAAATGGTTTGTTGGCTGGAACTTTGTAAAAGTTAGTTTTTGCAGGTTGCAGGGATTTGTTGGTATATGAATTGATTGAGAGATCGTGGTCGACAAGTTAAGTTATTTTGCGGTCAATGGCAACATTAAAAAAATATTGGTCAAAAGTGATTGGAAAAAGGAATAAAAACAAAAAAATATAGCCAATTAATGGGATTTGGGTTTGTTATATTTGTGTTGATGGAGCGGCAAATATTGTTATTAATGATGACGCCAATTCAATTATTAATCACATTACAATTCAATAATAACACTTAGCATAAAGCTGACAACAGTAACATACTACTTTTTTTAGTCTGTAAGAGCTGTTACTCATACAGTAAAAGGTGTAAGTATATTGAAAAAATCTCGTATTATTTTCAACAAGGCTGAGTCAAGCAAAGTTTTAAAAGTTTTTTAAGGTGAACATTTTATATTAGAACTTTTTCAAAGCTAGCACAAACTATAATTATGTATTTAACGGTCAATTTCTTCACAGAGTCTTAATGCTAGTACCGGTACTAGTTCTAAAATAAGTACTAAAATCGGTATTACCTCATTTCTTGACACAAGTTCTAGGTCAGTCCTGTCAATTTGGTACCGAATGTTACTTAGAACTCGGTACTAGCTGATTCCTCAAAATCGGTAAGTACCTAATTACTATACCAGTTATTTATTAGTACTCACATCGGAACCAAATGATTTCTTCACATAAGTATCTACTAAGCCCTATAGTTCTGTCAAGTTGGTAGCGAGTACTATTTAGGACTCGGTATTAGCTAGGACTTTAAAATCGGCAGTCTAATACCTGAATAAGATTATATTGTTTTATGTGGGCATTTTATTTTTACATTAATAAAATAATTTTTCACTAAAAAATTAAATAAAATGGCAATGGATTCCATACTTTTTTTTTTTTTTTAAATTTACAAAACTACTGAAATGTAAAAAATAAAATATTTTCATCAACAACAACACATTATTTATTACAAATTCATAAAATGAATTATTGATTAAATTTAAATAAATAATATTAAAGAGATTTGTATAATGTTGAAAAACAAGCCAGGTGTTGGCTATAGTCATCAATTAATTAGGGTATGCTGTGATTTGTTGAAATGTAGCCTTTATAAAACGTTAGTTTTGTAAAAATAAATATTAAATACAACCAAATTGTTAGTGTGTGGGTTAAAGAGTCGTCGTATATAGGTATTAGTAACAAAAGTAAGACAGGTTTAATCTCAACTTCTGTTGGTTAATTTTATTTTAGGAGTTATCTTTGCTATTTATTATTTATCATTTCGCATTTTTATTTTTAGCTTTTTTTAAAAAAAAACATCTACAATAATTTCCCAAAATTCATTTGGCAATTCATCGCTTACCTTTTTTTTGTTAAAATGTTTGTTAGTTGGCCAAGTGGTTTTTACGCAAAATAACTTTTCACCGTTTTATTTTGTTAGATCATTTACCATTTTAGTTGTTTTGGTCGTTTGACTATTCACTAGCATTTTTTTTTTTTTAGATTTACGATATGTTTTTGAGCCATTGGGTAATTCATTAATAATTATGTGTTTTTGAGAAGTATTTTTTTTTTATAAATAGGTACATAAGTACAAGGATATGTTATTTATGTATATTTTATTCGAAATAAAAATAAATTTATGCAAAATATTTTGCATATTCCTTTTGTTTCGTTAATGGAATTTCGGTTAGTTGGTATAGAGGATTTTCATATTTACTGTTGGATAGCAGGTAAAGGGTTTTCCAATAAGAGGTGTTATTTTGAATAGCCCGCTATTTCGGTAGCTGTCACTGGTGAAGTTGTCATTTTTTGACATTTGAGAAGTAGAAGCCATTAATAAAAATGGAACGATACACGCTTCAACAACGCATTGAAATTATTAAAATTCACTATAAAAATGGTGAAAATTTGGCAGAGACGGTTCGTAAAACTAAAACATTTTTGGGTCGTCGTGAAGCACCTTGTCGGACCGCAATACAGAAATTGGTGGACAAATTCCAGCTGTTGGGACAAGTTAGTGATGTGAAGAATAAAACCCGTGCACGTCGCTCAAGAACAACTGAGAATATTGCTGTTGTAGCCCAAAGTATTGAAGAAAACCCAGGTTTGTCCATATTCCTCGTCGTTCTTTGGAATTAGGCATTCCACAAACGTCATTACACCGTATTTTGCATAAAGACTTGGGTCTTAAGGCTTATAAAGTTCAGTTAACGCAAGAACTCAAGCCGGCTGATCATCAACAACGTCGTGTCTTTGATGATTGGGTCCTTGAAATGCATGAAAATGATCCGGAATTTCATCGAAAAATCATCTTGACTGATGAGGCCCATTTCCACCTCGGAGGCTACGTCAACAAGCAAAACTGTCGCATCTGGGGCTCGGAAAACCCAAGAGTTATTGTTGAAAAGCCTCTCCATCCTCAACGCGTGACTGTTTGGTGCGGTTTATGGTCCGGCGGGGTCATTGGGCCTTACTTTTTCGAAAATGAGGCTGGAGCAACAGTTACGGTCAATGGATTGCGCTATCGAGAGACGATTAATGATTTTTTATGGCCGGAATTGGATGGTATTGATCTGGACAGCGTTTACTTTTACCAAGAAGGCACTACGTGCCACACAAGCAATAAAACCATCGATCTTTTACGGGAAAAGTTTCCGGACCGTGTTATCTCTCGAAGAGGTGATCACAATTGGCCACCGAGATCTTGTGATTTAACACCTTGCGACTTCTTCCTTTGGGGCCACGTGAAAGATAAGGCCTACGCCAACAGCCCAGCGCCACTTTGCGATTTGGTTATGGAAAATTTCATGAAAAGGATATGGTCCTGTAAGCGTGGTCGTGGCGGCCATTTGGCTGATGCTGTGTTCAATTATTAACGGCAAACCTTCCTCTTTATAATGAAATAAACATCCGATCATTTATCTCAAAAAATGCCATTTTTCTTTGAATATCAAAATAACACCTCTTATTGGAAAACCCTTTATAAATTCTCTATTCGGCATTATGTTTTTTTGCTTTTTTTTTTATTTCGCATTCGCACAAAATTTTTTGGCATGTAATTTAATGGAACCGAAAAATTGCACAACAATGAAATTGCCAGATGAAAAAAGCAAAAGGACAATTTCCAAATAAAAAAGAAAATAAAATAATAAAATGTCAAATACAAACAAAGAAACAAGAAAATGGTTAAAAATAAATAAAATTGCGAAACTTCAAAAAGCCAATCAAACAAAAGATTAAATGAAAATTGCGAAATATAAATTCGAAATGATGATTTGTAAATTAATAAAAAAGCAAAACAAATTTGTAAGACGTAAATTGCGAAGTAACAAAATTTTAAGTAAAACAAATGCGAAACCAAAAACGGTGAAGTGTACCTCGCAAAACGTTAATTTGCCAAACCATTCTGACAAATGTGGGTGGCGGGACTCACGGTTAAATATGTGTAAACATCAACGTTTGTCCAAGTGCCTAATTTTTGTTACTGAAAGTCATCCAAAGAAACATATTGAATAATTATAAACACTACATTACCCATCTGTAGGCAGTGCTTAAAAAGCTTAGTGTTGAAAGAACGGCAGCGAAATACCCAGTGGGGGAACCGCTGTAACAAAATTTCCAAGCACTAAAAGGCTGGTGGTGAAGTGTCCAACGAACGGTGAAGGTTCGGTACTGAAAGGTCCTGCTTCGTAGTTCACTCTCAACTTTAAGATGACTTCACATTACACATGGTTATTGTTTATGGTAATCACTCTCTGAGCATCGACAAACAACAACTGTCAGCGGAGAGCACTAAAGCCGTGGTTTCAATTAAATGACACCGTACCCAAATTCCAAAGGAACTTTATGGTTTGACTGACAGGGGCCGAATTAAAATATCCAGTAAGAAATGTCAACGAACTTGCAACCCTTATGGAACTCCATCTTTCCATCGAGTAAAACTTACAAAAAGTTCAATCTTAATTTTATACTGAACGAACCTCAAATGAATGTCACTATGAGATAGCCGGCGAATCAATCATATATCTTGAGTTTTTAGAATATTAAGTTGCAGTTGTTGTCAGTGGAAATCACTAAAATCGCAGTTTCAATCGATTGACACCATCAATCGCCTATGGAATCGGGCGCTGTGATTTTTAATGAATGTTAACTTTGTGCAAGTAAAAAAGTAGCCGATAACTCTGCAATTTGTTCAACCTCAGCTATTTTGTATATCCCAGCCTCCTACGTCCCTCGCCTATGTGCCTAAAAATTGCAGGAAGAAATTGCATCGTTTAAAAGCAGTATAATGTAAACGTAGAATTTAAGTTCAGATTTGTATCACTGAACGCCATTGACCTGCCATACCTACAGTCAATTGTCAATCCCTACAGCTGACTTTTATTATTTTTGTTTTGATTTTGTTTTCCTTTTAATTACTAGTGTCGCGTCCATTTTGTTCGGGGAATAATTAATGGGTTTATTTAACCAATTTTAGGCAGGGGTTTTTAAAATTTAAAAAATATATATTAAAAAACAACACTTACACATAATTCTATAGCTTTTTTAAAAACAAAAATATATTGTTTCACTTTATTTTAATATCAGGTTGTCAATTGTTGAAACTTATTTGCGTTCATACATTTTCTGAGTTCGCATACATGCATTACCCTAGGGAACTGATCAACAATTTGTATGTTTTATATGCCTCTATTATTTATCCTTAGTATACCAAATCGTGCCCTACTCCGACCTCTTGTTCATTTAAATACATAATTTTTGTACTGGCATAATTTCAAAAAGATCCAACTCATTGTTGCCAGCTAAAAATCCACCACCGAAAGTATAGCGTCCGCCATTTTTCCGAACTTTGTCTTTGAGAACTTTATATTTTAAGATCATTGGCCTTTCAGAACTTAGGTCTTTCACAACTTTATTTTTAATACATTTGTCGTTCAGAACTTATAGTCGTTCAGATCATTTGTGTTCAGTACAGAAACTGAAAAATTGATTTAAATCAACAAATTGATTAAACAACTTCTGTACACCATCTGATTTCATTAAAAAAATCTAAGTTTATGAGAAAAAATGTATAAATTGTTGGAGCGGCTTTAAAAAAAAAAACATTTTTTTATAGGTTAAGTGCAATTTTCAAGTACCTATATTAAGCAGGTAACTTATAAAATTTTATTTAAAATCTTCCAAATTTAAATCTTAATATAATAAAAATCGATGGAGTGGTTTTGAAATTATTGAGTTTTCAAAAAATAAACTTTTCAAAATTTAAGCGTACCTATCTACAATATTATTAACAATGTGTCAATTATTCTTCATAAAAATTAATCAAAATCAGGTTCTATTGAAAGTGTCCCTTGGGAACAATTTTTGTTTTACCAAAAAGCAACCTATACCTATATTTTTTTTACATTTTTGTTGAGCTGATTTTGAAAGAAATTAGTTTTTTTTTTTAACCAAAATTCTTGTAACAACTTAAAATTCTTAAAACAACGTGTCGGCGGAATGTAAAAAAAAAAAAGTTAGATATGAAGTTTAAAGGAAATCGACCCATTCGTTAAAGATGTAGCCGAATAGAAAGACAGACAGAGTTGCCCTAGGGGGGCAGTTTCAGGCAGCCCTGGGGCTGCTTTGGACATTTTCTTAAAACTTTAGTTAAAATAAGTCATAGACAACTGTCTTAAATAGTTAGTTTTTTTTTTAATTTTCAGTTTCTGAAGCGATTTGCACCTGTCCAAATGAGCCCCTTTTCCACTGTCCAGAAGTGTTCCAGGGAGGCCTACAATCCAAAAATTTAACATTTTTTTTAAAACAATGTGAAACACTTAAATTATTGTTTAAGAACATCAGAAACTAAATCTTACAATTGCGAACTTTTTCCACGAATATTTAGGCCAGTTTTGTTCGCCTTAGATCGAATATAATGCAACAAGTAGGTACCGTGAAACAGACTTTAATTTTTATTTGCTTTTTTTTATGTTCCAAATGCCATCAGACATATGTATTTAAGGAAGAGTTGCAACTATAAAATTGAGCTCTAGTATTAAAAGTATTGGTTTTGATCTGGTCCAACATTTTACCTTGCCCTAACTACCCCTCTCCCCACCTATGTATATATATTACAAAATAAAAAATGTTAGAGTTGCAGAAAAAACAAATTTCTCTCGACTTATAGATACTCCCAGCTTACAAGTGAAGCGCATACTGCAATGAGTATAAAAGGAATGTGTTGCCCAAACATTATTGTCTCAGCAAAAATTTGGGAAATAATGATTTTTTAGCTGGTTTGGTTTTGGCAACACTGGTTTTGACAGCTGACGTGTGTTTAGTACCTTGTGTCACTGTCAAACAGCTTCAGTTTGGTTTGCAATTTAACCATGGATCGTCTTACAAATGAACAACGCTTGCAAATTATTGAATTTTACTATCAAAATTCGTGCTCGGTTCGAAATGTTCATCGCGCGCTAATTGTGTTCAGCGATGAGGCTCATTTTTGGTTGAATGGGTACGTAAATAAGCAAAATTGCCGCATTTGGAGTGAAGATCAGCCAGAAGCATTGCAACAGCTACCAATGCATCCCGAAAAAGCCACTGTTTGGTGCGGTTTATGGGCCGGCGGCATTATTGGGCCTATTTCTTCAAAGATGATACGAATCGCAGCGTTACTGTCAATGGTGAACGCTACCGAGCGATGATAACAAACTTTTTTTTGCCCGAAATGGAAGTTCTTGACTTGCATGATATGTGGTTTCAACAAGACGGTGCCACATGCCACACAGCACGCGAAACAATGGCGCAATTGCGAGGCGAGTTTGGTGAACAGTTAATT
The DNA here is from genome assembly GCA_932273885.2 of Leucozona laternaria. Classification (NCBI taxonomy): domain Eukaryota; kingdom Metazoa; phylum Arthropoda; class Insecta; order Diptera; family Syrphidae; genus Leucozona; species Leucozona laternaria. The sequence goes on along the minus strand of OW026367.1, from coordinate 56,890,807 downwards.
TCACGTTTCGGGCCGGTCAATTGGCCGCCTAGATCGTGCGATTTGACACCATTAGATTATTTTTTGTGGGGGTATGTCAAGGCTAATGTCTATAGGGACAAGCCCGCTTCGATTGACGCACTGGCAGCCAACATCCATGCATTCATTCGTGAGATACCGGCCGATATGTGTGAAAGAGTATGCCAAAATTGGACTCAGCGGATGGGCTACCTGAGACGCAGCCGCGGTCAACATTTGCATGAAATTATCTTTAAACATTAAATTGCAAGGTTCAAACTATCGATTCAAATAAATATTTCATTCATTTTTTCGAATTTTTTGTGTTTTTTTTTTTAAAAAAAGTTCTAACCCTCTTAAAAAATCACCCATTATAAATCTACCGTCAATTCAATACTGTTGGAATGAAATATAAACTTGAAAGTAAATTACTTTCAATATTTTAACCATCGAAAAACAATGTAATCATGAAAAAATAATTTTTCCTTATTGATTAACTAATTGCTTGAGTATTAGCACTCGAGAGATAATTTTTAATAAATAATTAATATTTATTGAGTTTTTTTTTTTTTTTAGTTATAAATTATAATTTCTGCCACCTTGTTGAAGCCACATGAATTGAAAAATAAGAATCAGCTCAGGTTAATTGTTCCAATTCTACAATAAATTCATACAGATGACAAATCCTTAAACTCCATTGACCTAGCTCATCAATTCATTATTCTTTTTGCTGCCTCAATTAGAAACAAATTCCACAATCCTCGGGATTTGCATAATTCTCAATTTATGCAGCAGCCCTCAGGCTAGTAATTTACTCAAATATAACTTTTTAGCTTTCTATTTGCTATTCTTCAGACATACCTACCTACTCAAGATGCATTTTGAACTTATGTTACATTGCAGTCTGATGCTAATTTACACAAATTGACATAAGAATTGATTGTTAAAATTGGCTGTAATTGGCCATGCAAATGAATTGTTAATTAATAACAAGAGACAAGTCTTAAAAAATTACTTAGGCAACAAATAGTTTTTGAATTTTCCCACAGAGAGGTGCTGATCACTTAAGGCCCATCATATATTATCATCATTGACACAACAACACTGACTTTCATAGAAAATATGCGATAAGTGGGTGTAACGATGATAATTTTTCTTAATTTTTCATTCATTCATATGCTGATCGTTAAGACAATTCGTGATATTTTCGTGGTAGAAATATTAAGTGATCAAAAGTAAATTTTGTTCACCTTTAGAGAGCTCTCATCATGCATGTCGGGTCGGCTATGTGGTACGTCATTTGATTACAATTTCAAAATTAACATTATTTCCAGAATTCGAAAAGCAATTCCTGCGGGCGTTAGCTCCAATTTGACCAGTTTGTATTCCAGTCGTGAAGTAGAATAGTTTTAAGTGCCATACAAATGCTTACAATTTTAATGGTTAGATGACCGAATAACCAGATAAAAGACTTCAATCAACGTGACTTCTCTGGCGTATTTCTTTTGTTAAATTTCGATAGGTTGGCGGGCGATGGAAGACAAGAAAAATAAATTAAAAAGAACACGATAAGATACATGCGTTCATACGTTATTGAAACATGTTATAAATGCTAAATGCTTAAAGTTGTATTTTAGAATGGCAGTTTGACATTTCTAGTAATTTTGATAAAAGAAAAGACCCAACATAAATGAAACAAAGCTTTAAGCATTTTGAATACTGTTGTTTGCAGCACTCATTTCAAAGCATTATAGAAAGTACCTAGTCCTACACGTATATGTAGGTCTAAAGATTACGCATTTAATGTAAGGCTTGATGTTGAATGATTTTTAGCTCTTACGAGCACAAAATTAATAGTCCGGAAGGTAGGGTTTCTTACTGCGTGTACACATTTTACACCATAATAGACCAAGAGCCTACAGCAAATTTTTGGGTCGAAAAATGATGCGATAAGGCTTATTATGACAGATATTAAAGACTTGCTTTGCCTAACCGCAGGTTTTCGTGAGTGATAGTAATGTGAAAACCCAGAAATTAGTAATGTGAAATCTCAGTGTGTATTTTTAACCCGAGAATAATATTGAAAATATTGAAAACAACCCAGGGAAAATTAATTTCTTAAATTTTAATATTGGTATCGACGCAGAATTTAATTTCATTCTCTTCAGCATATCCAAATCACACTGAAATCCCCGCATTAGATTTTTGTATAGACGATTTTAAAGAGGGGAGAAGGGGGTAGATGTATAGGTTTATCGCACTGAAATATTTGTTTTGGTACAATTTAAGCAAATGACACATAATCTTAGGGTATTTTTCAACGCTGAATCTCATGAGACCATATTCAAAATGATACAGCGACCCTAAATAACGTTTAAGTTTTTGATGTGTAAACATCTATGCTGGCGGTAGAGTGAAAAAAAAACGTGAACGTTCGTGTTCAACGTTACGTCGTGCAACATTACGGTGTGCAACGTTACGATCTGCATACTAGGATGGGTGCGTTCAGTGAAAAAAATCTTAACATCCCCTTCAAGCAAAAACAAGTCCGTTTTGGATCCGCGCACGTTGATGTTTACACATATTAACCGTGAGTCCCGGCACTCACACAATTTTTTTTTAATGTAATGATGATTTCAACTTGGGATATAATGTAGATTATTAACTTTTTAAATTCAATTTTTAACTCCACATTAGTAAATACTTACAACTGGTGTACCAATTTTTTTTTCTTAAAAATGTTAAAAAAATCTATAATAAAAATGGATCGTGGTGTGTTCAGATGCTTAAAACTTGAAAACTACTGGAAAAAATGTAATACTTCCTTGTGCGGGTCTGTTCGTAAATGTAGGCGAACTTTTATGAAAATTCTCAACAGGTGGCGCTGTAGGCGCACACTTCGTTTTTTAGTTCAATTCATTTACCGTTCAACAGGTGGCACTGTGCATGCGGTTAGGAAATGGCTTTTGGGATATTCTTTTTTTCAACTTTTGCTATATGTATATAGGGTGAAATGGGGTAAACAAAATTCAAGTTTTGTTATGTGTAGAGTGCGAAATGGGGCAAAAATAAAAAAATTGTCCGATTTAAGAAATTCTTTTGTTTTGTTTGAAAGATTTTTCTTAGGAAATGGCCTTAGGGGTATTCTTTTTCAAATATTTTTAGGTATTTGTAGAGTGAAATAGGGTAAAACTAAAAAACAATATCCGATTTAAAAAATTCTTTGGTGTTTGAAAGGTTGTTTTTTAGTGGAAGGCCTTAGAAATTTTGTTTCTGAAAATTTATAGGGTGAAATGGGGTAAACACTAAAAATGGCATCTGATTTCAAAAATTCTTTTTGTGTTTGCACAAGTTTAATATTAATATACAAAAATTATTTATTAATCAATTAGAAAATATCCTAAAGCTAAGTATGAATTATTGAATCATACTTTAAGGGCCAGTTTCACAGTCAGAAAAGTGACACTTAAGTAGAGTATGTGAAAGATTAATTCCCAATATCACAGTGCACTGTTACTTCAATAAGTGGCACTTAAGTCTATGATTTCTATGAAATTTAGCTTAAATTCCTAATATGGGAAAGTTAAGTGCCACTTATTCCGGTAAGTGTCACTTTGAAACTGGATCTAAGTATCTACATATATGTGTATAAGGAGGGCGAATGGAAGAGAAGATACAACCATTAACTCTATGAGATGTAAAATTATGTGAATGTAGTACAGAAAGCCAAAAGTCAACTAGGTACAGACTAAATTGGCATGGCCACATCGAGCTAATGGATATTATCACCCCAGCCAGAGGACAGAGCTCTTGATCTTTATGACTGAAAACAGCCTGCTCTGGATCGTAGACGATCGTGTTTCAGACTTTGAATTTGATTTTCACAATAAACAGAACCTGTTTTCTCGGACTTATCCGTTAAGATAACAGACATACAAAACTTTGCATTTACATAGTAGTTCGGATTCAGCAGAATATTGTAGGTGCTTTCTATTCCTTTCTGAAAAACCCACTCATAGGTATTGTTGAGAGTTATAAGTCACTAAACCCTCGTTTTCACGAGCTGTCGTTTATTTATTTTTTAAGTACAGAAGTTTAAATGTCAGTAGTAGATAATATTTTTGATTAAAAAAGCCACTACCATTAATACTACTTTTTGATAAGGAACGAACTTCTCATTACTTTCAAACCAATTATAAATAATATAGCTCGAAACAATGACTGTTATTTTATTTTTCTAATGAAAAATAATAAGAAATCTTCAAAGAAATTCAAAAGAACTCATACTTATTTGGCATTATATTTAATTCTATTATTTTTATTAAAAGATAACTCGAATTTAGTTGACATCATTTTTTTGATAAGAAACCAATCTTATCAAATCAGATTACAGATAAGTTTGTATATGTAGACTGAAGATACCTGTAAGGGTTGTTAAGATTAATGACTTGTGTAATATTTTTATAGCTTATATTATAGTTTTGTAGAAAAGAAGTAAATATCTTAGCACCATCAAAAAAGTATTCAGAGTTTGTACTGTAAGATTGTATTAAAAAAAAAAATTAAGCAATCTTTTTTAACAATTACATATAAACGTTTCATTAGTTTTAATAATGCCCAGTTATCGATAAATAAATAAAAGGTACATAGGTGGTAACAACTGAAAAACAAGTCAATTTTCTCAACAAAAAAAACGTCAAAACCATGCAAATTTTTGAAAAAAAAAATCTCAAACGCAGTCATCTTACAATCACTTCGTTCATTAAATGTTCAAAAGTTTATCAATCGTTAGAGCCGTTTTCGAGAAAAAAAAAATTCCAATTTACCCTCTAGAAAATCACATAAAACGCTCTGTACCAAATTAAAAGCAAATCTACCAACCCCTTGATTAAATAACAGTGGACGTACCAATGGACGGTATGCCAAAACCCACGTTTAAAATTTCTTTAAATAATAAAATTAATCTGGACAACTCTACATACCTGGTTCTTCATCACGGCCGCTACGGATGTTATTTTGTCGAAAATCTCAACTCTCTATTTTTCATTATGTTCGCCCTCTTTCACCAACCATTTTTACTTGCGATATACATAGGTACTATATGGGAAGTTATGGATTCGTACAAAAAATCGAACTCGAGATTTTGATCAAACTTTACATTACGATGATAGAGAAGTCAAAAAAAGTGGGTCTCGCAAAAACGTCCGTCTGTCTGTCTGTCTGTTGGTTCGACTACAGCCTAAACAGATGGGTCGATTTTCTTTAAACTTGGTACCTAGCGTTTTTTGGACATTCCCCCCACCCGTTTTTTTATCTTTTTTTTTAGGACCAAAATTAACATTAGCTGTCATACAAAATTTCTTGGCCAAAAATGAAAAACTTATTTTTCTCAAATCCAGCGCTACTGAATTTGTTTTTAAGAACTCCATAAATTTAAATAGTTATAAGTTGCTGTTTAATAAAAAAAATGGTTCCGAAAAATGGTTATTAATGGTACCTCCCAAAGAACCATTTTTTTTAATTTCGCTCTTCTCGAAAACGGTTAAACAGATTCTGATCAATTTTTGTATGAAGAAGTATTGACACATTCTAAATAATATTGTGTACCTAAATTTTCAAAAAAAATATTTTTTAGATTTTTAAAAAAAGTTTTAATATTTTTTTTTGAAAACTCAATATTTCAAAAACGACTTGGTCGATTTTCATTAAACTTGGTAAATAACTGTTTTTTAACTTTATATAGAAGATTTTTGACAAAAATTATTCTAATACTCAAAAATAACGGTGCCTCCCATACAAATGTTAAAAAACCGTTAAGAAAAATATTTTGTTTCTCAAAAACGACTCCTACGATTTTCATAAATGTTTTTTTGTGTGTTAAAATTAGTACGATCTACCATTTAAAGTTTTTAAAGTTTATATTTTACGTTTATTAACAGTACCTCTCATAGAACGGTTTCTTTGATTTTCGACTATCTCAACATCTGATCAACCGAATAAAATTAGATTTTGTATACAGAAGCTTGTAACAAATATAAATAAAAGTGCGTATCAAAATTTTCTAAAAAATGATTTTTGGATTTTTAAAAAAAAAATCAAAATAATTTTTTGAAAATTAATAAATGCTTTAAATTGGCGTACCAATTATTTTTCTCAAAAATGTTAACGAAATTTTATATATAAAAAATTAATTATTTTTAAAACCGCTCCTACGATTTTCAAAATTTTTTTCTCATAAATAAAGATTTATATAAGAAATCAGATGGTGTACATCGCAATGGGTTAAAACGGATTCAAAGTATTTCTTTCAAATTTTGTTGATTTAAAACAATTTACCAGTTTAAATAGTATAATTTCCTTTTATGCATATTGCATATGTGCAACACTAGGCTATATTGTTAATTTTTGTATACTCCCATAACACCACCTGCAACTTAACTAAAATTTGGCAAATGGATAAAATATATAGTCCTATAGCTAATTTATTTCAGACTATAGAACCACAATGTGATAGCGCATAAGAGCAAGTTCGTGCGACCCAGTCGTGCATATTTTTTATTTATACTTTTCAATTATTTATCGCATTTCACCATTATGTAAATTCGTTACAAGCACCAAAGGAAAGAAGTATTTTTTTTCAAAAGTGATATTTCCTTATAGTTGTTCATGAATTTTTTTATTTCATTTCACCAATCCAATAAACATTTAATTTTTTTAAATTTTGTCCGAGGACGAGAAGCTATTTGCATAAAAATAACAAAAAGTTGCTAAATTAAGAACTATGTTTGAATTTAAAAATTATTATAGTATACAGTTAGACTATGTAGACAAAAACTAGGGGTTCATCACAAATTTAGAAGCAGGCTTAACTTGGTATTTTATTGTTCCACAAAATCTCACACATTTTAAATGATCAACCTCAAAGTCAAACACATTCTAAATGATCAACCTACTACTAAGAATCAAGAGTCAAAAGTCCTCTATCATGGAATCTTGAATCTGCAACTGGCTTGACACATCACACAATAACCACTTAAAATGTCAAAAATGTGATGGTTTATTTATTTTTTAAAAATTAAATAAATGCCTTTTCAACCTACGCTTATGTGTTTACATACATAGCTGATAAATATATCTTTTCAACTGAAACTCAATAAAAATCCATGTGATTTCAATTGAATTCCACAAAAGCTCTAATATGAAGACTCATAGGACAATAATTCTTAGAATAAAACTTTGATTCATTAAAACAGGTCACAAGACTAAAAACAATCTCATCTCACAAACATTTGACCTGCTTTTTTTTAGACTCGTGGGATACGATAAAAGTAACAAATACCCATTTATAAACCCTTATAATTTCGCATCATTGAACAAAGTCATTAGACGAAATGGATCTAATATTTATTATAAATAAAACGCCAATAGAACGAGTGTGGTTTATAGTCAGACGTATAGGTATCCCGTTTGAAAGGTGTAACGCTCCAATTGTCTAGAGTTTCGTTGTTTAGATTCAATGTGAAATTCGATACCCCCAGACAAGGTCAATAAATCCTGCAGCAGATATACAGAAATTTCACATCATAGCTTGCGGTCCACACTCTCTTTTATAACCTTTTTCTGGTTGTGCGATGGAAGTGTTCAGTTTCAAAACATCATTAACAGGTAGTTTTTAGGTCTTCCTACTTCAACAACAACAAAATTAAAAAATTTGCACGAAAACTTGATTTTATTTTTTCTGCAGAAGATTTCGTAGAAATCAGATAGGGTAATGTTATTGTTTGGTTGAAAAGTTCAATTCTTTGGATAAAAAGTTTCATATTACGATTGGTGTGACCATTCTTGCACACAATAAAGTCTTAAACTCGGGACAAGTTTCTTATTTAAAAAAAAAAATCAATACCAATTCAAATCATAATGATAACCTTAAATTTAAATTTAGCATTTACCACGTTTTAAGACTGATAAATAAAAACTATAAAATAATTTCTTCTATAGCCCCATGCATTTGAAACAAAAACTTGGGGTTCATGCAATAGATATTTTATGAATAGTTGACTTGAGTCACAGTACACAAATCTAAGGTAATATATTGCGCAGGTTGTCAAAATTTAAAGTGTCAGAAATTAAACATGGCGGCTCGAGTGATCACGAAAACTGCACTTGGCATTACTAGAAACAACAACAAATAAAGGGTCCGCCATCTAACGTTTTTTTTCAACTAGTGCTTATTTCGTGAATGGTAACACTTAGCTCATGTCTGATTTGACAGATAATTAGTTTTATCCTTCCGCTAAACGAATATGGGTGTGTATACGCTTCGCTAATTGGGCCTGCGATCGACTAGAAGATGCCGATTTTGCCAAAAAATCATTTTTTCAGATGAAGCTCATTTTGATCTTGGCGGGTAGTAAACAAGCAAATTTGTCGCATTTGGGGCACAGAAAACCCGCACGCATACATTGAAAAGCCGATACACCCAAAACGAGTCACTGTTTGGTGCGGATTTTGGTCCAGAGGCATAATTGCGCTATTTTTCGAAAATACGCAAGGAGTGACCGTTACAGTCAATGGCGATCGTTATCGGGCCATGTTGAACGAATTTTCGCTCACGAAAATTGAAGAGGAGGATATTGGCAACATTTGGTTTCAACAGGACGGCGCTACGTGCCACACAGCCGAAGCTACACTCCATGTTTTGCGCCATTTTCAAAAAAAAAGAAAGTTATTTGGCGGACCCTTATTAGCATTTTGACAAGTAAAGAGACACTGGATCCACAATTTTCAAAGATGCGCAGAACTAAACAAAAATGAAAACGCTAATGATATTACCTTTAATATGTGTACTGATGTGGACTTGAGTCACTATCAATTTTATTGGACTGCAAACGATATGAACTGTTGTGTGTGTTTTCTTTAACAACAGATACACTCTTCACTTTCTGCCATTATCAATTGCATGCGCCCCACACTTTTCATTTTGTATTTAGCTTCATAAATAATTTGTTTATATTTTTCCAGTCCACGGTGAAAACAAACAAAATTTAAACAATTATTTACTGGTTGCAAGTCTTAAGATTTCTGCTGAATGCAACCGGCCAAAATGAGAAACTTTTTATCATGATAATAGACAGAGCCAGTAGTCATGAATAAAAAAATTTAGTTTTCCGGTGGAAGGGGTTAAAATTCGATAGCCAGACGTTAGTCTAAAGCACTTTACTTCACCTTTACCTATGTAATAAAAAACATTACAAATAAGTGCGAAATAAATTAATAATTTTACACCGTTACATTCGGGCTTTAATCGTTGTTTGGCGCTTCCTGTAGCCTTTTACGGGCTACAAATTTTGTCAAATATAATTTCTGAGTCTCCGCTATTCATAATTTTGATTAATTGATGTGAAAAGAAGGTCCACCAAGGTATAGATCGGTTTTTGTTAAACCAAAACCTAACCACTCTAGGTGTCGTATACCGAATTCAAAACGCAAAAGAGACTACATGGCTTATGGGCAAATAAACTGAATTCCAGCATCAACTTAGGCTTTTCTATCTTCTGCTTATTTGAATGCAGTCATACCGGGCGAGGTCAAGCATATGATGTTTCTTCCTCAAGTTAAAATGGTGAAATAATCTTCGGTTTCAAGCGGTTGGTCACACTGAGCTTACCGTTACGCCGTAGATCGGACAAACAAAATCCATAAAAATGAGTAAAAAAAAATATATAGGTATGTAGTTGATGAAATACAAGACTTAAGTTGCGTAATTAACATCGTCCGTCGACGAGATCAGATTGTCGGATGTGTGGTTTAAGTATCACATTGTTGAGTTCAAATTTGCCATGAATTTGGCAATACGGGCGGGCTGTGGCGTACATTTATATTGACTGAAGAGAAGATCTCTTGTTTTTTGTTTTTAATTTGAAAGAAGCAAGTATAAATATTACTGTTTCTAGGAATCATAATTTATGAAATGTTTAGCAATTAGTCAAAGAAATAAAAACTAAGCAAACTAAATGAAATGTTTATATTATTTGTTTACATGGAGGCAAGACTTAGATATTGTCACAATAATCATTAGAAATAACTTTATATGAAAGGCTTAAATACTATATACTACTGAAATACATCAGTCAAGTAGAAGACTTAGCACTATTTAATTGGACTTGTTGAATTATTGATTCAAAATAGCTTTTAACGGCCCACAGTGGCCCGTATTGACTTTTTTGGTTGCAAAAATCATATCTCTTAAACGAATAAAGATACTGCCAAATTTTTTTTTTGATTTTGAAGGAAATTTCCGAGGCTATAAAGTTTGTGAATTTTAGGAAAAAATATTTACAGGGTGTTTCAGAATCTGCTGCTGAAATAAGAAGTTTTTGTTAATGTGGTTAACATAATTGGTATTTAATTCTAAAAAGGTCGAAAGTCAATTTATGAGGTAATTTGAGCGAAACAGTGGGGAAAAAAGAAAACAAACCAATTTGAGTGAAACAGTGGGGGGAAAAATCAGTTTGAAACCTATCACGTATTTTGATATCTGTATTTCTAGTAGTCTTTATTTTTGGACTCCTAGGCTTCTTCTGACAAATTTCGAAGTGGTAGTGATTGGTATTCGATGATATTTTGACTATGAACCAACATTTTATGAAAAGTAGGTGTGAGTTGATTTTCAGGGTACTTTTGTTTCAATAACTCTGAGGTTTTTTGGTGTAATCTCCAAATTTAACGGTATTCACTACTTCCCTGCTATTCAAAACAATGAGTATTATTTTGATCCTGGTTATAACCTCTGTATTGACTCCAGTTATTCGAGCGGTTGCCTCAGATTGTTCAAAAATCTCCTTGAAGTGTTTCCATCATTGCTATTTCTAAATCCTTGCTTTGGTTTATCTACATCAAGTCCAAGCTCATTTGTCTGGTTTTGATATGGAGAGATGAAGAAAGCCATTTTTCATTTTTTTTTTTATGAAAAATAATCTCGATCTATGGGCTACGATCCATTTTTTATCAATGTTGTAATAAAAGCTTTTTAATTTTGCTTCATTTTCCGGTAAATTTTCACCGGATAGTTGGTATTCACTTATTATGGCAAAAAAGAACTCTTCAAGACTCTCATCTTTGACAAAAAGTTCAAACAAAATATTGTATGGTATATCCATTTTGAATAATTTTTGCTCCTTCAATTTTTCAATGATAATTTCATCCCAATGTTTCATCTTTTTATACCATAAAACTAAATACCTGCATTAAAAATATTCAATTTCACAATATCCTAATAAGGTAATCTGCTTTACCTATAAGCTTTTAAAAAAAAATTCTAATCCAGCTAAAAACTCTTATCCATCAAACTACCTGACAGTAATTAATCATTCCCGAAATCAATAACATTCATACTTAAAAGTTTTATTTGGGGTCACAGGATATAAGCTATAAAACCGTTTTAAAAAACTTAGGTAGGTTTTTCCTTCTAAATTTCAAAACCATTTTATTTCAAACCAACACTCATACCTGCAAAACTGAGAAAAAATATTTTCCATGATTTTTTTTCTGCACCTCACAAAAAAAACTCAGAAAGAATTACTGACTTCATTAAATCAAATCGCTCTAGCTCAGCTCTATGCAACTTTATACAGCTGAGTTTTTGGTTTTGTATGAAGAAAAATATTAGGATTTACCATCCGTCGAGCTTAGCTTGATTATGTTTGAACCTTTTATTTTCTACTCAGCGTAAAGACGAAAAAGCGTGCATAAATGGGTGTTTAAAAAAACATTAAATTTAGCAGTTTAAAAAAATTTATCATTTTTTTTTTCATTTCTGATTATAGCAATTAACACATATATCAAGTAAAAATAACAAAAAAAGTCTTATTTACACCTTTTTCCTAGTATTTACACTCAAAATTAAAAAACAATTGTTTTTTTCTAAATATAAAAATTTATCAACTTTGACTCGCTCTACAAGTCAAACAATTCATACAAATGAAATAATTTTTTCGATTACTAGAGCTCCAAACATTTGTCAATTCAAAAAAAGTAAAAGCTTTGCATGATAAACCTACCCGAAAAATGAATTTCGCAAGCACTTTTGCCTAAACGGACCACTGTGCGGCCTTTAGTCCATAAAAATTGGCGTTTTGTCCCGGCGAGCTCACTTGGACTCATCAGTTGACTAGTGAGGGCCTTGTCAATACGCTATTTTTATTAAGTTCAGTTCAACTTAGATGAACTTTTTGTCAAAGATCCAATGTGAACTATATTCAACAAGATTAAAATTGAACTAAAATTTCAAGTGAGATCGCCGTTACGAAACAACAATTTTTATGGGCTAAAGGCAGTTAAAAGCTGTTTTGAATCAAAGATGCACAGACTGTTTTTGGACTTTGCCATCATTGTAATGAAAGATAAGTTTGATTAACACCTCAACAGTTTACACAAAATCAATTAGTACTTAGAACATAAGTAACTAAATTATGACCTGAATGGTGTTCCAGAAGTAGGTAACCTTGGACATGTTCTTTTCATGATTTTTATCAATGATATGGCATATTTTTTGAATGCCTTTTGCTTTTTTTTTGCAGATTGTCCGAAATTCGCCAGATGAACTTAATCTGTTAGCTATTGTTTTTTTTTTGCAAAATGTTCTTGAAAGACTGGTGGAATGGTGTACGATTAATGTCGTTTTTTCAAATGTTTTAATTATCAATGATTTTTTTTTCAACTAAAATTTTCCACCAATATTTATGAGAATAATAATAATTTTATTTACATTTTTCCAAAATTTTGATCCAAAAGTTTTCACAATTTTAAAACTAATCCAGCTTTATGAAGTACCTATCTACATACATAACATATATTTGGATTCCGAGGTCAAAATATTGCTTAAGGCACTAAACTTATACTTGAAAAAAAACCGATAGCTGAATAAGTTTTGTGCAATCTATTAATACATATTATCTTTTGTTTTTTAATCAACTTAATAAATAACTCTATATTTTTTAATCTGTATACATATTTTTTTACTTGCGATATAAGAATGAAGGCATTAGGGTAATTTTGGATTCGTAAAAAAATTAACTTGACAATTTAATCATTCCTTACATAACGATGATAGACCAGTTAGAAAAAAGTGGATGGCAAAATATATTATCAATGTGGATCCAAAAAGACACTATAGGACACAGTGGTATTTGACATAAAACCATTTTTCCAACTTTTTTGCTTAAAAGTTTAGAAGTGACTCTAGACATGCCAATTATAACAGTTTTGGTTTATAAAAGTACTGTTTATGCGGTCCCGCAGGGCCAGGGCCTTCCGCCGGTGGGCATACTTCAGGCACCCAGAAAAACTGTTATAACTGTTATAAATATACCGATTTCGATGAAAATCAAACACAGAAGCAAAATTCAAATCAAATAATGGACGAAACTAGAGAAATGCCAATTTATAACAGTTAGACGTGCGTTAACGCGCTTCATGCGACTTGAAAAAAAAAACACTCAGAGTATCCGAAGTAAGCCGGTGTAGGGCCTGCATAAACAGTATTTTCATAAACCCAAACTGTTATAATTGGCATGGTAAGAGTCACTTCCTAAAATAATATCAATATTTTTCTACAAAAAAAAAATTTTGAAATTCAAAATGTGGTGATGAGTTTTTTAGCAACTAAGTTTACTTATAAAATGCTTTGATTTTCAATACTAAAGATATTCGGGTAAAGCTTTTAGTTATTATTATTATACTACTTAACAATTTTTACTTATCAAATTTTAAACAATTTTTAACTAGTATCATACTAAAACCTGTTGCCTGAAAACTGCTCTAACGATTTGAGAAATTTTCTATGCAAAAATGTACGTTTATTTAAGAAATGAAATGGTATTCGTCTTGATTAGCTTTAACTATTTTTGCAGTTGTTCTTGATTTTACAATTTAAATAATGATTTTTCTTTTAATTTCACATCCTTTTCTCCTGGCCTCGTACGAGAGAAGACGAGACATTTGTAATTCTGGCAAAGTCTTTGTGTTTTGTGTAAGATTCATAAAATTAAAATTTAAATCTTCAAGCCGAAAAACTTGAAAATGGTAATATCTCGGTAAATTTCAGTCCAAAAATACGGTCTTAGTAAGTCTTGGAGTTAGTACGAGTATAAGTAGCGATCGCTTACATCCAAAACTTCACTCATATCATTGCTAGCCCTATATAAAGGCAACTACGTGCGACCAAGTTGTGGATTTTGTTTCATTGAAAAATGTAAGATTATTATTTGTAAAGATTGTGGTTTGTGTATATATACATACATACATAATATATTTTTTTCTGTTAACAGTTGTATGCTTGTTTTAGTGTAGTTGATTAGAAAAACATATTTTGTATTATCAACATTCATGTTGCGAAACATTAATTTAAAGATTCTAAGCAAAGCACGTTTTAAGAATGTATTAATAATTATAATTTAAACTGCCAAGTCGAGTAAATAGGTGTCATTGAAATTTGTTCAATTATTTCAAGCGATTTCTCACTCATTCAATTGATAATTAATATTTTTTTTCAAAAACAGATTTTTGTAAAGTTTTAATTTAAGTAGGTACCTTTTATGGGTTTAAGGTCAGTTTTTAAATTGTTTATGTTATTCTAATTGCTGCCGTGATTTTCAAAAAAAAAAAAAATTTAAATAATAAAGGGTTTTTTTTTTAGACGTGTGGTTTTCAATCTGGCAATACTTTTTTCGGAGTTGGTCTGGCAATACTTTTTTCGGAGTTGGTCTTATTGACAGCTATCACTTGATTTATGCTCAGTTTGGTTTGCCATTTCATAATTAATAGACTTACTCCTGAACAACGTTTGCAAATCTTGCAACTTTATTACCAAAATAATTCGTTCGGTTCGCGCAACGCATCGCGCGCTGCGTCCACTATTCGGTCGACATAATCGCATAAATTCGAGCAACCAAGGATCGGTTTCGCACCACGTTTACTCTAGTGGATAATGCGCATCCTCAGAGACGCTGTACAGTGCGCACCGAAGACATACTATTGCTGCTGTAGAGCAGAGTAGCGAAGAAGACCCGAATGAGTCTATCCGCCATCGACCCAGCCGCGCGCCACGGCTACTTGCCCGAAACCATTTTTAAAACATAATGGCAAAGCCTTATATTTATAATAAAGCAGGGTTGCCAGTTTATGGGTTTTCCGCCTTGATTTAGGGGCTTTTTTTGTCGTTGGGGGGGGGGGGGGAGGGGGTGTTTGGGGGGAATCTGGGGGGATTAATTCAGAGCTTAAAGGTTGAGAATTCCTATAGTTATTTAAACAGCTGACAGTATTCCACGAGTTAGATATTCCTTACATTCTGGGTGTCAGAATTTTAAACCAACAGAAGAAATGCTGAAAACTTTCACAAGTGAGAAAATGTATCAAACCAACTCGACAGCCAAAACGAAGATGACGATAAAGTTGGTATTAGAACTTTTTTAAAGAAGTGCAAAAAAAATGTAATTTCCTCATATTTTTATTTTCATATTAATTTCTGGCGAGTTAAACCATAGTGAGCTAACTCTAGAACTAAACTAACCCACAGTGAACTGAGGAAGCCATTTTTCAGTGCGAATGTAAGCGGAAATATCAAAAGCACCTGTTAACTGATTTAACCCACCAAATATGATGATTTAAATCGGGTTAAACTTTAATCGAGCACTGAAAAACTGGACCTGGACTGGATTAAAGTTCTAAATAAGCAATTTGGAACTTTTTAATCAATTATCAACTTCCCTTATGTTTCACAATATCTAAACAGTATAGGTTTAGCTTATAATAAACGTTCAAAGTATTTTAATGGCCCGATTAAGTGTCGATTAGGATTAGCAAATTTATGTACTTGGCATTTTAAATATTATTCATTATTTTTTTTCCAGTTTTCATCAGTCAAAACTTACATACATTTATTATTTCGAAAAAAATGTGAAACGTTAAGTTTTTTAGTGGAAGGATTTAATTTGCGGATAATTTGAATGTCGAGTAAATAATCAGAACTTTACTCAGAAATTTTTTAACAAATGTTTTTTTTTATTTTACCTGTGTGAATTAATTAAATTTAAAATTAAAAACAAATTTAAGAGCTGTGAATAAAAATATAGAGTTGAAAAAAAATGTAGTGGTTTTTGTGATAAAATGTGGTAATCTGGGGGGTTTCTAAATTTTTCTGGGGGAAATTTTTTTTTATCTGGCAACACTGTAATAAAGTTAATTCTTGGCCATAACACTAAATTATAAGCGTTTTATTACTTCTTGGAAATCACACCTCTAAAAAAAATACCCTTTATTATCAAGAACTAAACTTATGCTTATACAATATGTATCTACCTGTGATTTATCAAAAAAGATCACGAAAAAGGGAAATAAAGTTTAAATTGGGAGCGTAGCGGAATGCCGCTTCTTAAAATCATGACAATAAGTTGGTTATTTTCCTCGTTTTACATTATTTTATAAAAGGTTTTCCAATAAGAGGTGTTATTTTGAATAGCCCGCTATTTCTGTAGCTGTCACTTTTGAAGCTGTCATTTTTTGACATTTGACAAGTAGAAACTACGCCATTAATAAAAATGGAACGATACACGCTTCAACAACGCATTGAAATTATTAAAATTCACTATAAAAATGGTGAAAATTTGGCAGAGACGGTTCGTAAAATTAAAACATTTTTGGGTCGTCGTGAAGCACCTTGTCGGACCGCAATACAGAAATTGGTGGACAAATTCGAGCTGTTGGGACAAGTTAGTGATGTGAAGAATAAAACCCGTGCACATCGCTCAAGAATAACTGAGAATATTGCTGTTGTAGCCCAAAGTGTTGAAGAAAACCCAGGTTTGTCCATTCCGTTGTTGTTTGGAATTAGGCATTCCATAAACGTCATTACACCGTATTTTGCATAAAGACTTGGGTCTCAAGGCTTATAAAGTTCAGTTAACACAAGAACTCAAGCCGGCTGATCATCAACAACGTCGTGTCTTTGCTGATTGGGTCCTTGAAATGCATGAAAATGATCCGGAATTTCATCGAAAAATCATCTTGACTGATGAGGCCCATTTCCACCTCGGAGGCTACGTCAACAAGCAAAACTGTCGCATCTGGGGCTCGGAAAACCCAAGAGTTATTGTTGAAAAGCCTCTCCATCCTCAACGCGTGACTGTTTGGTGCGCTTTATGGTCCGGCGGGGTCATTGGACCTTACTTTTTCGAAAATGAGGCTGGAGCAACAGTTACGGTCAATGGATTGCGCTATCGAGAGATGATTAATGATTTTTTATGGCCGGAATTGGATGGTATTGATCTGGACAACGTTTACTTTCAACAAGACGGCGCTACGGGCCACACAAGCAATGAAACCATCGATCTTTTACGGGAAAAGTTTCCGGACCGTGTTATCTCTCGAAGAGGTGATCACAATTGGACACCGAGATCTTGTGATTTAACACCTTGCGACTTCTTCCTTTGGGGCCACGTGAAAGATAAGGTCTACGCCAACAGCCCAGCGTCGATTCAAGACCTCAAAGATGGAATTCGTGAGGCTATCGAGGACAAACGGCAGCCACTTTGCGATTTGGTTATGGAAAATTTCATGAAAAGGATATGGTCCTGTAAGCGTGGTCGTGGCGGCCATTTGGCTGATGTTGTGTTCCATTATTAACGGCATACCTTCTTCTTTATAATGAAATAAACATCCGATCATTTATCTCAAAAAATGCCATTTTTCTTCGAATATCAAAATAACACCTCTTATTGGAAAACCCTTTATTACCAGGGTTCGATTGTTAAATTTTATTATTTTCTTCAATTATATTTTTATACCAAAATAATTTTAACTTCACTTTAATCGAAGTAGATTTACTTCGGATTTGAGAAAAATATAGTTTTTTTCCAAATTTGCTTCGAAATTTAGCACCTACAGTCCGAACCCTGTGTATTACCAATTAGTAAGAAACTATTTTTCAACTATAAATATTTACCTAATAAGAAAAATAAACTTTCTTGCAGTAGCGCAAAGCTACTCCCGATGGGCAGAGTAACCCTGTTTCATAGTGTTCTAATAGATTGACATGTATAAAAATATCGCAAGTATGCTGAGGGAGAAAATGAATTCTAAAATTAAATATGATCGTATTTGATTTAAAGTTGTCATTAATTAGATTTCAAAATATTGATTTTAAAATAAAAATTGATTTTTTTTTAAATGCAAAAATAATGTTTTAAAAAAAATTTAATTTTCGGTACCAAGTACTGTGGGAATTGTACTGCACTTAAACCACCGGGAAATCAAAACCCAATCTAATAAAGATCGACAAATGAATTTTATTTATTAACTAGCAGGCCCACCCGGCTTCGCACGGGTAGACAAACCTAAGCTTCGTATAAAAATTACAAAAGAAAAAACATATAAATAAGTATTTAAACTTCTTTTTTGTAATCGAATACTACTTTCTGGGTTTAAACTTTCTTCAAGTTATGAATGGCTAAATTTGTAAAGTCCAACACAGAAAGATTTTTTGTACATCACAATTTTCGGAATCGGAAGAAATCAAATGGTGAACTTGTACATCGCTTTGATGTTCATAATTGATTTTTTACAAATTTTACATTTTCGTCTAATAGTAACTCATCCAATTAGGCCAACAAACCACTTCCAAATGTTGAGGAAGTCATTGTGAATATTATCATCATGTATATATAGTATTAGACTCCTAGACCTGCCGGATATCTCATTAGACTCAGTTGGATGCCATAGGGAAAAACGAAATAACTCACCTTATGTTCTTTTATTGCTCTTAAATCATATTTGGTATCTGAAATTTAAATGGAGTTTTATGAACTCAAAATCCTGTGTACAAACATAATTTATCTTAATGACTACCTTACTTATTACATAAACAACATATATGAATATTTCTTACAATATTTCAACTTAAAACACGTCAAGCAATCCAATTTAAAACACACAAATCAACGAGGCATCAACTCGTTGGTCGTCAGATTTATTAACTCATTTAAATCACGTGCCTTCAGAGGTAGCTATACGAAAAAAAAATTTACTCTCTGACGTTTCAAATTAAAGACATTCAAATACACCCAATGAGTAATATTTGTGAAAGCTTAGTGACTCAATAGTTTCTTCTCTTGAAAAAAATCTGATAGATCCGGTCGGAAAAGGAAATACCAATTGAATCGAATCAAACAATACACTGACAATATTTCTTCTTAATTAAAAAAGAATCCCATTTTAAAAATATTCTCTCAATCTGATGAATTTCTTAGATCCTTAAATAAATATTTGTTTTCCTTATCATATAATCACCATAATCTTTTCCATTATCATACAAAGCATTAGTGTGTGGAGAAAAGGAGGAGAAAAAGGTTCCCCAAAAAGTTATTTTTTAGCTGATCTTAAGTGGATACTTATCATATGAATGCTTTGGCTTCTTTAATCAATCTGGGAAAAGACTCTACTCTCTAAGAATTTTGTTTTGGTAATTTTCAAAGCCATTGTAATAAAACTGGTTTTCTTAACCATAATTGTGCTAAAGGTACTTAAGTAGGTACTTTAGGCCAACCTTATGATTTGTTAATAAAAATCAACCCCGGAATTTTAATCAAACCGAACATTACGATGATTAAGAACACAAAAAAAGTGGGCCCAGCAATTATGTCTGTCTATCTCTGTACTTTACCCTGACATAGAGCCTAAACCACTAAATCGATTTTCTTCAAATTTTGGAATTAAGGCTATAAGGAAAAATTTAAGTTTTTTTAGCTTCAAAAATATCGCTAGCTGCCATACAACCCTTATGAAAGAGGTTTTTTTTCCGGAAATGGCTCCAACAATGTAGGTATAAATAAAAAATGTTGTACGTAAAGGGTCTTCCGAAAGGGACTTCCGAACTTTGACAGTAGTTGACAGGGGCCATATTGTTGAAGCTACATCTGTCAAATTGGCTGTCATTTATTCAGTCTGTTTTGCCATGGCCGGATAAAGCGTTCCACAACACGCGTGCAAATGTTAAAATTGTTTTGTCAAAATTGGTGTTCTGCTCGTCATACCGAGAGGACTATTCCAGTGTCGTGGAAAAATTTGAGTCGACTGGTTCAGTAAACGATCAACGATTTGCCTAAAACATCGCCGCTGTCCGCGAGAGTGTGCAGGAGAATCCGAGGCAGGCGATATTGCGTCGCTCACAAGAACTCGGTCTTTCGCAGACCAACTTTCAACTGACCCAGGAGCTGAAGGTAAACCGCCATAGACGTGTGGTCGCAGTTCGCCGAATAGGCTCTGGAGTATTTGGAAACTGACCCTTATTTTCATGGGAAAATCATCTTCAGAGATGAGACCTATTTCTGGATGAATGGAAACAAAATTGTCGAATTAGGGACGAAACCAATCTACATGAGATCCATTAGCGTCTAATGCATGCTGAAAAAGTCACTGTTTGCTGTGGATTTTGGGATAGCAGCGTGGCGGGAACAACGTTGACCAGGCCATCACCGTCAACGGCGAGCGCTATAGGCCGATGATTACCAACAACTTCTTTTGGTCTAAATCGGATGATGTGGGTATCAACGATATGTAGTTTCTATGACAACAGACTACAACTAGTATCGGATCCAGAGGGGGGGTCATAGGGGTCATGACCGCCCTAAAAGCCCAGAGCAAAAGATAAACAGTCGTATTAATTATAGATTTCCTTAGAAAACTTTTGAACAACTAGTCAATAGTTGGGCATCTGTTTATTTATAAACGCATTGTAACAGTTGTCTAAATATATCCTGTTATTGATATACTAATATCCCTTTAATCTATCAATTTCGTGGACTTTCGTGGATACGTTCAATGAATATTTCATTAATTTCAAGAAAGAAATTTCAGTTTATTCCTAGACTTACATTTGGCGTTGCATGTATAATTGTATACTCACTTTAGAACTGGTTTGGACATCCAACTAGTTGGAAAATCGATGGAAAATATTTATAAATAAGGTTTTGGAGTTACACAGCTGCTTAAACTTAGATAAACTTAAAAATAGGTTTATTATCTGTAGTTCTAAATATTCAGAAAAAAGTGCAGATATCTTATTTTGTACATCTATGGGAACTTGATGTAATTTTTATCAAAGTCTGAAACTTTGCTCGCTGCTATACCTGGGTTTGATCTAACAAAGTTTATTTTAATCAAAATCTTGTTTAATTTACAACTTTATTATCTTAAAAGTATATTTTGATATTATCTGGTATCTGTGGATCAGGAACGGGTCTTGTGCGTTCTTCCAATTCTCGTTATTACAGTATGAATCTGTACATCGGATATACTCTCGGTAGGTAAATGGCGGCGGTGGTTTGATTAAGCTGTGATAAACTGCTGAAGCTGATAGAATTACGAACGAATCCAGTAAATAAAAGTCATGTGACAGTTTAATAAGAGACCCCTTATCTCTAGTGGGGTAGTTTTTTTTAGTCACAACGGCTTTTCGGGTATAATAAGAACCTGAGTCCCACTGGTCTGATATTTCCTTTCTTCTGTAAGCTATGTCCTCTTAAATTACCTTGATTAAAAAATATTTTTGCTAATCTGAGAAATTTTGATGAAACTAAAAATGAACTGAATTTTACGAAAAAAGTAGTTATTTCATTCAGGCGACTTTAAGATTTCATAGTCGTCTCGGTGTTGTTAACTTATTCTCGTCTCGGTATCGTCCTGGACCTGGGGCATTTTTTGTATTTTTGTAGATGAAATATAAAACCATAGAGTTTGAATTTAGAAACTGCTTAGTATGTACGTATATTCATTGAAAAGATCAATTTTATAATTAAAAATTGCAATGTTTTAATTTTGTATCTTTTCTGCCAACATCACCTTGGTCAACGATACTATCAATAAAGGTATCTAAATGTAAGTCCGATACCTTTCTCATCTCCAGGAATTGCATACATTTTATATCATTTTGTCGGTGATTTGTCCTCGGGCAACGTGACCCCCTTCAAACTGAAATCCTAGATCCGCAGCGCACAGTCCGGGTAAAATTGCAACGCAGGGGTTCTTGCAATCTTAGGACATTACTAGAACGAAATCTGATCAAAATCGTTTAAGCCTTTTTTGGGATACATAATTTGAAAAAAAAAAAAAAATATTGTATGGCTGCTACACGCTCTAGATGAGTTCAAACAAAAGTTCGAATTTCCCCTCTAAGGAATCTCATAGAAACGCTCTGTACCTTAATTCATTGTAAGAAATTAATCTACCCGTTCTTAAATAACGTATGGACGAACAGACGTACCAAACGACGGACGGGACAGTATTATGAAACCCACATGTTTCACATTTCTTGATCATTTTAGTGTAAGTTTTTTATTAAATTTGATTTATTATTATAATTGATGTGAATAAAATTATAGATTATGAATAAATGCATATCCAGTTTTAGCTATAACCGCGCCTCTATATATTGGCATCATATATTCCAACTCTTTTTATAAGATTATTCCTATGGTAACTCAAGTATACGTACCTAAGTTATCTGGTATTATAATGCAAATTCACTGTTTCTACAACTATACATACTTCACGACTTCACTTTTCCAAAATTATCACAAAAAATCTGTTAACCTTCCCGGTGATCACCCTGTAATAATAAATTTTTTTTAAGTTCGGACAAAATTAAATTAAAATCAACAATCATATTCCAGGTAACAGCAAAGTCTTTGTAGAGTCTAAATGTTATAAATACAAAATGTATAGGTACAGGTATGATTAAAAAGAAACATCCATTTCAAGACATACATATGGTAACTCTAGGTACGAATTATGTGTGGCAATCACATTTTTCTGTAAAGGCCGATACTTGGTTATCACATGCAACATCGACACAGGTAGGTACTATAACCGAATTAGTAAACTATTCTCATTACTTGTGACTAACATAACATCACACTTAATATACCGATCATAATTTTGTTAAGTTTAACGTTTTTATATTACCTAAGTCTTATCAGTAACCCCGGTTTTCTGATTTTTGAAAGGCATAGGTACCTCTACATCGTATTTCTTATCAAGAGTTTTTTATTTGAATGCATTGAAATGCTTCGTTTTTTTTTTCATTTTCACACACCTTAGCATTTCAAAAGCAAATTTTAAAAATTAGGTTAGTTTCGAACAAGAAGGTAGGTAGGTACAAACCCTAAAAAACAAAAAAAAACCTAAACAAAAATAAAGCATTATTGCATACCAAGTTAAGGCACGGAAAAGAAAAATTAACTCGAGAGCATTCTGTATTTTTTTCAACTCTCTCCATTCGTTCTCCTACACAACAAAGGCGCCTTCTCCTATTTAGACCAAAAACGTGATTGGTATAAGCCAAGTAGGGAGATCACTTAAAACATCAAGAATATCGTAAATTTCCCCTCATGATTTACAATAACAAAAAAAAAAAAAACCCTGAACAAACTGATCAACGATATAATTTATACCTACCATGTATATATGCAAGTATTAGTGGTTCAGTTCTACAGCAAACAAAGAGAGCTCTACAAAACCTTAAACATTTACAAAGCTAGAGCGAGAAATTCATATAGTTTGGCTTCGGATTTCGGTATTCTGTATTCCGTATTCCGTGGTTAAGTATCTCAATACCATTTCAACCTTTCAGCCGTTGATAGCGAATGTGATAGTTTGCCAGTTAAGGTTTTGTACTCGGACTGTGCGCTGCGGCCATAAGATAAGCGCTCATAAATTTTTGACCGTGAATAGGACAACAACAACAACAACAAAGATAAAGTGCATTCGTTTTAAAATTAAATAAATTTTGAGTGACAAAAAAAGTGATAAACCACATATTGCATTAAAATGCTGATAAAGTGATTTCCGTTGTGCTAAGCATTAGAGCCTACAATAAAATGATTTTGATTTAACATCAAACAAAACAAAAAAAGATATTTTGTGTGTGTAAAAGATACAAAAAAAGTGTAAAAATAATAAAAAAAAAGAAAGAAACTTCTTGGTTTTGTTTACTGCTCGAGAATTTGTTTGTTATTTTTTTGTTTCGCTTATTATTTTGGACCCCAAGAAGTAAATATCAGCCGTCGCGATGTTTGATGTATTCGGTTCCGTTAAGGGGCTCCTGAAAATCGACCAAGTCTGCATCGATAACAACGTCTTTCGTCTGCACTACAAGGCAACTGTGATCATCCTAGTCGCTTTTTCGTTGCTTGTTACCTCCCGACAGTACATCGGGGACCCTATCGACTGCATTGTCGATGAAATACCCCTCAATGTTATGGATACGTATTGTTGGATCTATTCAACATTCACGGTACCGGAGCGCCTCACGGGCATAACTGGTCGCGATGTGGTCCAACCGGGTGTGGGAAGCCATGTCGAAGGCGAAGACGAAATCAAATACCACAAATACTATCAGTGGGTGTGCTTTGTGCTCTTCTTCCAGGCCATTTTGTTCTATGTGCCACGTTATCTATGGAAGGCATGGGAAGGTGGCCGTCTCAAAATGCTCGTTATGGACCTTAATTCACCGATTGTCAATGAAGAATGCAAAAACGACCGCAAGAAGATCCTTGTTGATTATTTCACCGATAATCTCAACAACCACAACTTCTACGCCTATCGGTTCTTCACATGCGAAGTCCTTAACTTTGTCAACGTTATTGTCCAGATTTTCTTTGTCGATTACTTCCTCGACGGTGAATTCTCAACTTACGGCAGTGATGTACTCAAATTCACCGAAATGGATCCCGATCAACGTGTCGATCCAATGGCCAGAGTCTTTCCCAAAGTCACCAAATGTACATTCCACAAATATGGTCCATCCGGATCGGTGCAGAAGTTCGATGGACTTTGTGTGCTGCCACTTAACATTGTCAACGAGAAAATCTACGTTTTCCTGTGGTTCTGGTTCATCGTTTTGAGTATTCTCTCGGGAATTTCACTCGTTTATCGTATTGCCGTAATAGTGATGCCGAAATTGAGGTTGTTGCTGTTTCGTGCAAGATCTCGTCTATCCCAGCACGACGAAGTCGAATCGATAGCTAAGAAATGTAACATCGGAGATTGGTTCCTGTTATATCAGCTAGGAAAGAACATCGATCCATTGATTTATAGAGAGATTCTATCGGACTTATCGAGTAAATTTGAAGGAAAGGAACCACCAGTGTAAACAAAACTCATATAATTGTATTTCAAAACAAAAAAAGGGATATTTTTAAATATTCAATTTTTCATAATCATTAAAATAATTTTTTTTTTTGTTTGTTCATTATAAACTCAAAAAGTAGCTTAAAAAGAAAATTTCAATACATTCATCAAACAAACAGAGAGAAAGAGAGAGAGAGAGAAAGAGCATGCCTAACTAACTAACACAAACTGATATATTTTATACCATTTGTTTGATTATTATTATTTTGAGAGAGTAATAAAGGAGCGCAGAATCGACATTTCAATTCAGCAATTTGATTTCTGATTCCCCTGAATTACGCACAATAGTTTTATGAGCGTCTTTAGTAAAAAAAAAAAAAAAAATCATCCACTCTCTCGCTCTTTTGCTAACACAGTCTCTCAAAACCAACATGGCCGATTTTTATAGAATAACCATAAACCAAGAGCAGCTAACCTTTCCTCACACACATTCACATCTGCCAGACCGACCCTTTTCGAGGGTTTTTTTTCCGCACAAAAGATGTGCATCTTGTTCCATCGCATGAAATACCTTTTATTCTTTGAATGTGTATAGTTTTTTTTACATACGGATGTATGTATCTTTTTCAACAAAAAAGGATAAAATGAAAATGAGGAAAAACTGGTTCGACTGGATTTTAAGCCATCTCGGAATAAATCGCCAAGATAAAGCATCAATACATCTCCTTCCACTCAGCAGCTACCTGTCTTCAGCCGTTTTTCTCTTTTATTTTTTTTAATTTTTCATCTTCTTTTGTGGCATTTCGAAACAGGTAGCTAAACAAAAAAAAAAAAAGTACAACTTGGTGGTCATATATTTAATTGCACGACTGTAGCCTAGAGTTTCTTCGAATTTATTAAATAAATTATATTTATTCTAAATGAATTTATTTAAGTGGAAAACATTATATAAATGTATATCATTCCAAAATAATATTTTTTTTTATTTTCATTTTGCCTCCTAACTTGCCTGCCTATAGGTTTCATAATGAAATTTAGTAAGTAGGTAAAAGATTTCATAATATTCATGAATAGTGCAATTATCTATCATAAAACGAAAACATACCAATCAAAACAAAAGAAAAAAAAAAAAGCAATGAAAAGACAAACAAAAAAAAACATAACAAAAGACATAAATATTACAAAATTTATACAAAAGAGAAAAAAAAATCTATAAGTAAAAACCGATTTGTTTTTTTTTTAGTTTTTGAATATTTTATAATATTTATATTCATTGAAATACATTTTTATATTCTTGGAATATAATATTTAATTGAGTCTATTATGTATATCAAAACAAAAACTTTTGCCTGCCATATCATACATAAAAGTGAATTACATGATTTAATTAGGTATTTTAAAGAATTTTAAACATTTTGAAAGTTGCAACAGGGATTTTGATGTTGTTTAACACAAGCAATCTTTTGCTGATATTTAATCAAAATTGATGGGATTGTGAGGCAAGAACTATCAAAACTCTTTTTTTACTAACGGATAAGTTATTTGTAAAGTTTTGATATCATTTTCCACTTCAAATGAGCCAAATTATCTGGCCAATGTCAAATAAAAAACAACATGAAATGATTATGTATTGATAAGATTTAATCTTTTTCTTTTGAAAGATAATGGCTTTAATCAAATTTAATTTAAAAATTAAGTAAATATGAAAAACTAAAACTTTGTTGGGCGCCATTTTTAATTTTTTTTTTGTATGTATACATGTATTTATTTACACATAAATGATTATATTTCAAGCGAATTATCTCGTATCTTTTGATAAGATGTTATTTGACATTCAAATCAGTTCTATCAGTTATTTTTGATACAAGTTCTTACTTTATTGGGCGCCACTTTTTTATGTTTTTTTGAAAAAAAAAAAACATCTTTTTATACTAATTCTTTAAAAAAAAAATTAATGAAGTTTGACGTTAAAAACATCTACAAATATTCGAACTTCCTTCTTTAAAATTTCCTTAAATAATCTGCCCTTTTACTTACTCAAATGGATGTCAATTGGCTAGATATTTGCAATGTGAATTTTTTTTAATTAGGGAACAGATCCTTCATTAATTAATATAAACAAACAAACTCTGTTGGGCGCCACTTTTGAAAATTTATATAGATTCAAACAATCAGAAGTCCAACTAGTATATTTGTAGATCATTATCTTTCTTAAAATGAGTATAAGTTAATAACACAAACTACTTATGGTACACCTGACTTTTCTTGGAAAATACAATTTAATAGCAACGAAGATCATAACTTATCTGAACAGAGGATGGGTTGAATCATCTTGATTTAGGTTTAAATGTAACAGTGACCGTTATTTTCCTACAAGAACATACTAACGCATGTTGTCATACTTTCTATCATTTTAATATCGCAAAAAACATCGATTTCTAGTGTACAGCACTTATGTATAACAAAAGACTCCTGCAACAGCTGCTGCCAACTACAAACGCACTTAAGCAAAAGTGAGTCTACCTCATATAAACATTCTTTGTTATTTTTGTTTTGCCTTCCATTTTTTTTTTCATTTTATTTCTTGCTTTATAACTAAGGGATACAATAATACTTATATGAATCTATTTCTCCTTTGAATTTTGCAGGAAAGCGTTTCCAGATCTAAAGATTTAAAGAAAATATTCGGTATCCCAAATAATGTTCAGCAATCAAAGAAGCGTTGCATCTTTCAAAATATCGACAAAAAAAAAAAAAAAACAAATATATTCGATTAAACGGAATCAAATAAAATCATGTCATGAAAATAAACATTATACTTAAAAAAAAAAAAAAAAAAACAATACAATATTTTATAATTAAATTAATTAAATAGAACAAAATCATTTTTAACGAATACTGCGATGGAGTATACAATTAATATAAATAAAACGATAAAAAATACAATTAAAAAAAAACTTTCGAACGAAAAATTAAGAAGTTTGAAAAAAAGAAAATATTTAACTTCCTTTTTTGTAATTTTTAAGAAATAAGTAAATTATTGAATAAGAGTTGTGATCATTTAATTATTATATTTACTACAAGAACAAAAAAAAAACAGATTTTTGTAGAATTTAGTGATAGATTATATTTTTTTTTTAAATATAAATTTAATTTCTTCTTCAAGAAAAAAAAAAAAATAAAAACAATTCTCATTCGCATACATATATTTTTTATTTTGAATATATATACATTTTGTGCAGTGACAAATAATGAAGAAGAAAATTTCAAATATTCATGAAATAATTAAATAAATATTATGTCTGTTTTTGATAGGAACGTTATTATATTTAATGCTAGTATTTAATATAAGCAAAAATGCAAAAAAAAAAAAATAAACAAAAAGATATAAATAGCTAAGAAACATTATATTTTTATATAAAAGACTAAGAAGCAATTTTAGATTATAAAAATCAAAATATATAAATGTATTTTTATATATATTTTAAAATTTACTATAAATACAAAAAAAAGAAAAAAAATAATTTAATGCAAAAGCTAAGGCAATATGTTACACAATTGTACTTTTTTTTAAGAAATTTTATTTAAATAAAGACGAGCTAAATTGTATGCCTAAAACTTGTGTTTGATTGCAATTTATTAATTTTTTCTCCTAGAACTGGCAAGGATAAAAGTATGAAGTATTGTGGTTCCTATATACAAACCTTTTTTAAGTTTTCATAACACTATAGCATAATCAGTTAGTAGATGAAGAAATTATTGCGTTAAATTGAAGATTAAGGTATGTTTGTTATAGGTTCTGCTGCCGTGTTGACTAAAAATGATGTATCTACATTTTTGTAAAGGATTTTAAGGGTAAGTTTTGACTTTTTTTAATAGTAGGTACCTAAATTTATTTATTAAAAAAAAAGAAGTATTTCGAATGTTTAACCCCTAAAAAAGTGATTTACAGCTTTTGTTGTTATTAAAAGCTATCCCGAATATTTCAAACTTGGCTCGGACTGCAAAAAACCACAAATGTTAGTTACGTCTTTTTCAGTTAAAACGGCAGTATGCCAGTTATGATAATTTTGAAAGGCTGAATAATATAAATTTTGTTTGTTTTCGTTCTAACAATTTTTTTTAAAACACGTTAATGGCTAACAATAAACAATTGAAATGGAAACTAGTAGATAAAGGTTTCTTTTGGTCGTTAGAGTTTAAGATTCATAAAGAGTGTAAAGTTGTTTTTTTGACCAAATGCCATTATTGCGTTGGCCGCCATCTTGAATTTAAGGTAAATATAAAAATAACTCGCTTATTTTCAACTGTTGATTAAAAATGCACAGTGAACTTTACAACTTTGGGCATAACATTTTTGTACTCAAAAATTTAAAAGAAAAACAAAAAGGAGCCAAGTTCTAGTTTATACCAACAAAAATGTTTGTAACAAGTAAGTTGTAAGGAAGTAAATAAACAGAAACACCTCCAGTAAGGCTAAAAATCTCTCTTAAAAGGCGTATATTGCCGTTTTAGCTAACATAGGTTTTAAATTCAATAATCAACAGTTAGTTAATGGGCAACTACAATTCAAATTGCTAAATGTGGTTCCATAAATCGTCATCGTTCAATGGAAACTGCCAGGCCAGCACATGCAACTAAACAGTTTGGTTTCGTTTTTGAGCACTGTGGGATAATATGAGAGTCCGAGTACATAACCCGGCGCGCACTCCCATATAAACCCATTGTGTTCAAAATGGAAACCAAACTGTTTAGTTGCATGTGCGCGCCTTGCCTAAGTCCATTTGTATTTAGTTCTGCATATGTTTGAGTTTAACAGCTCAAAAATTATTTGAGTTTCAGATTTCAGAAAAATAGCGATTTTAGAATAGGCGTCTCAGCTTCAAAAAAAAAAGACTAACGGCCAATTTCTTCACAGAGTCCTAATGCTAGTACCGGTACTAGTCCTAAAATTAGTACTCAAAATGGTATCAACTCATTTCTTCACACAAGTTCTAGGTGGTAGTCCTGTCAATTTGGTACCGAGTATCAGTTAGGACTCGGTACTAGCTGGCTCCTCAAAATCAGCTAGTACCTGGTTATTATACCAGTTGTTAGTACACACATCGGTCCCAAATGATTTCTTCACATAAGCACTAAGCCCTATAGTTCTGTCAACTTGGTACCGAGTACTATTTAGGACTCGGTATTAGCTAGGACTTTAAAATCGGCAGTCTAGTGGCGCTAATACCTGAATCAGAGTAATTTTTTTCATTTTCTTCAATGAATTCGTTGCATAGACGTGTGTTGATGCAGTCGTAAAAGTACATATTGCCACGGTTTATGGACTTAATATCGAGAATCAACGTTATATCTAAAACGATTAATAGTGTTGTAGGCCTTCCGCACATATCCCAAAAATTTTCAGATATGCATTGTTGTTTTTGCATTTACTGTTTTTATAAGGGATTAAAATAAACACAAAACCTATCCGGATAGCTCTGGATATTTCCCCGAACGCGACCAATGCATTGCATGAACCGCACATGAAATGCACACAATAAAGGACATTTCTCCAAGACTGTCACACAAATATCAGCATAGAAAAATGTCCAGAACTCCACGCAAAAAATAACACACAATGCTCTACTCAAATCAAATGCTTCATCTGGAAGCTGATTCAAAACAGAGCACCACTGATATCTCCTGTAAATATCAGTAGGACTTTATTGGCATTCTTCATCTTTCCACTCTGCATAGGTTTGTAGCAAAGACAGCCGTTTTGCTATTAACTGCATAAATGTAAATTGAAGACCGACAAATTGTTGATCACAATGTCAAATTTCATAGTTGATGCTTGATGAAACAGTTATCGTGGAATTGATATTATGTCCCCTTTTTGTTAAAATTGACATAATTCATTCATAAAATAAAAATCGCTCAGTCAAAATAAATATCAAAATTATATTTGAAATGACAAAATATTCTCAAAATCAGAATTAGACCAGTTTAAGGCGTATTAAGTCCTAGTACCGCTTGGTGAATTTAGATCCGGTACTAGTGATGTGAAGAAATGCTCAGGTACTTACTTTTCATTAGAACTGAGTACCAGAGCTATGACCTGGTCTAGCTAGACTGGGTACTAGGCTGGCTTAGTAAAGGGTTTTTCAACAAGGACGCTACAAAAGTAGAGTAACAGAAACAACAAACGACGCCATATTTCTTGCCGCTCTTTTGACATTTCTCTTCAGTAAGGTTTGCAATTTCATGATGGAAAGATATACGAGCCAACAACGAGTCCAAATTATAAAAATTTAGTACCGAAATTCGGAGTCAGAGGCCTCAACGTTAAGAGCGCTACGTCATCTTCAGCGATGAGGCTCATTTCTGGCTGAATGGCTTCGTCAATAAACAAAATATGAGGTATTGGTCAGGCAGCAATCCACACGTACTCCATGAGTCATCATTGGATCCCGAAAAAATTACGGTTTGGTGTGGTTTATGGGCCGGCGGCGTCATTGGGCCGTACTTCTTCCGTGATGATCAAGGCCGGCACGTTACTGTGAATGGGGATCGCTACCGTTCAATGATAACCGAATATTTTTTACCCCAATTGGATGATATGGACTTGGAGGACATGTGGTTCCAACAGGACGGCCGGCGCCACAAGCCACACAGCGAATGTCATAATCAATTTATTGGAAACCAAGTTTGGAGAACGTGTTACCTCACGAAATGGTCCAGTCGCTTGGCCGCCTCGGTCGTGCAATTTGACGCCGTTAGACTATTTCCTGTGGGGCTAGGTCAAGTCAGCGACGATTGATGAACTTCGTACGAATATCGAACGTGAAATTGCAGCAGTATCGGCCGATTTATGCTTGAAAATCGTCGAAAATTGGGTTCAGCGTCTGGACTTCTGCAAGCGTGCCCGTGGTGGCCATGCAAAAGAAATCGAGTTCCATACATAATGGCATCGAACGTACTTTCACAGGAATAAAGAATTTCATTGATATCCAGAACCGTTTTTGTTTTATTTAAAAACAACAACAACAACATTCAACATTCTTTTTAAATTCTGCAGTCAAAATCCTCTTTTGCAAAGAATCGACTGCCCTATAAAGTGATTGTCGTTTTACCGATTGATCTCTCCATCTTTCCCTACATACAGGGTGTTTTGCATAAGATGCGACAAAAACCTAAGGCGTGTAGGATGGCATTACTAAAAATGTCATATTGTATTTACTTCGTTTTTAAAACCATCAGACATCGATTTTAAATTCTGTTTGAGCAAAGTGATCATCTTGTTAAAAGCTTCCCCGCATTTTTGTAATTCATACATGGCTTATCTTAATTTAAATGTTATTTCCCACTTTTTAACTCACTCGCGTTTTGTTATTTCGCACTTAATAATATTGCCGAAGTTCCACTTACATTCCACAGTTTTTAAACGAAACGGGAAGGTTTCGGTCTTTAAAAAAATGAATACTTACTTCGGAAAATTTGTAGGTAAGTTATTTATTTACGTTTAAGGATTATCTTATTGTTGACGATTTTGTCCAACGATTATTATGAGTTCTTTTAAAACAAAGAGAACAACACACTTATTGATAGTGACGTCTGATATATTAGCTCCCAAAAATTAACCAACATAAGAAATGCAAAGCCTGCTAAAATACCACAAAAGATAATGGAGTACTTAAAATAGAAATAATACACACCTAACACAAACATAGGCCGGGCGTAAGCCGTATGTATGACTACTGTGGCGGATGTAACTCTGACGTTGCTGCTAACTTGCCTTCAAGGTTAACAACGCTTCATAAGAAAAATCCAGTTGATTATTCCGATCTTGACTTAATAAAATCACTTGCTTCTAATTTTAAGATGTTTTAAGCTATAATATTTTATAATTCTATTTTCTAACTCCTACTGATGGTATGGGAATACATATTAATCATTTAAAATTGATTATAAAATAGAGCGTTGATTGCTACAGTAAATCAGGGGAATGTGCCTCAAATAGAAATTTTAAATGATTGAAGAGAAATTGAGCAAGTTATAGTAATTCTCGATTTCGCAGCAATTTTTTGGTGTAGGATTTTTTTGAAATAGAATTTTGTACGTAAAGGTTTTATTTAAAAAAAAAAAATATATGCACGATTGGATCGCACGAACTTGCTCTTGTAGTTAACATAACAACTGTAATGCAGACATACTGTGAAGGTAGATGTTAATCGTTCAGTGTGTTTTTAGTGCATGTATTGTAGCTATTATAGTCTGATGTCAAAGCTCTTCAAATCCAGAAATCTCACCATAACTTCAAAACTGCTGCTGTACAGGACCATAGTCCTGCCAGTACTCACATATAGATCCGAGACTTGGGTGCTTAGTAAAAGGCACTCCGACCTTTTAGCCGCATTCGAGAGAAAAGTCTTCAGGAGAATTGTTGGCCCCATATGTGAGGAAGGACGATTCCGGAGACTGTACAATCATGAATTGTACGCAATCTACCTTGAAGCAGATATCGTGACAAAAATTCAGCTCGGTAGACTCCGGTGGGCAGGGCACCTAGCTCGCATGAGCGAAGAGGAACCTGCTCGGAAAGTTCTTTGTGGTACATTCTATGGTAGACGACAGCGTGGTAGACCATGCTTGCGCTGGAGAGATGGCGTAGACCATCAGGACGCCCGGAGCCTTGGGGTGCGCAACTGGATGGCGGCGGCTCGAGACCGGGATGGGTGGAGAGACTTGTTGAAGGAGGCCAGGACCGGACCCCGGTTGTCAAGCCGACGATGATGATGATTGTAGCTATACCCGCTGAAAAAATAATTTCCATGTAAAATCCAAAAACAATTCTGCTTAGGTAAATGGCGATAAACCCCTCCGCTTATGAACTAAGTGGATATACATGGCGATTAGCATAAGGTGTGACAAAAGCTTCAGCGTGTAGGTTGGGTCAAGTGAATCAAAAAATCTTCCAAGAGGGGCGTCTATACCCTCCTGTTTAGCCGGGAGGGGCAATTTTCTAAAAAAAAAAAAATACTTAAAAAAGACAACAAATTATAAAAAAAAAAAAACAACGGTAACACTTACAATGCTATGTCATGCTATACCTTTTTGTAAAGCCATAAATACCTACCTGTTTTATGTGAGCTGACAAAATTTTTAATTTTACCTCTAGGGAATTAAACAAAAAATCTCTGTACCAAATTTCAAGCAAATTAGACCACCCGTTTAGGCTCTATCTCAAGTTACAGTGGACGCACAGACCAACGGATGGCATGACAAAAACCCACTTTTTCGGACTTCTCGATCATCGTAGTGTTAGTTTTAATTTCAACCTCGAAATTAAAGATCATAATCAGCCTTATTTTGAAATTCACTTTCATGCGAAAGTAAGTCGAATTCCAATAGTTTGTATTTTGAGTTTCGAACGAATCGAAAATTCACTTTATCAAACGAAAGTTCATTTTTTGTTGAAAACTAAGCAAATTTTGACTTTCGAATCATTCGAAACAAATGTCATTTATTTGACGTTAAAAATTTTCTGGCGAATAGATTAAAAAAAAACATGTGAGCTCAAATATTTTTGTTGAAAAATAAAGAAAATAAAATACTTTTATGAATTATTTGTTGACATTTTAATTAAAGGTCGCATTCCAATTGGACTAAACGGGAACAGAAAGAAGTTCTCATCAAATTGATGGAAGAAAATCCGGAGATAGCCAAGGGATTTTCAATTTTGAATGGATTTGATGCATCCATTATCCTTCTCCTCCATATATCTGCTCTTCGCCGCCGTCTTCCGCACTTCTTATTAATAAAATAATTGCCATCTGTTTTTCTTGAAAATTAAACAATAAACTCTTGCTCATGAACTAGCAAATAACAATGAGGTACAAGTATTTACAAATAACAAAAAAATACCGGCGAAGGATTTTCCTTTTTTTGTTTTGTTGAAAATTTAAAAGTGTGACCAGGTGTGTATAAAGTAAAAAGAGACTTTGTTTGAAGTTAAATGTTTTTTTTGTTAGTCAATTTTAAACACAATTAAATTGACATGAAAGCTAAAAAAAAATCTAGTATTTAACTATTCAAAAGTTTTAAATTTAATTTGTTACTTTTTCATGTCAATAAACTTACCATACTATTTTCTAAATGCTCCCAAATTTTAAAATTTCAGTTTTTATTGATGTTTTTTAAATAGTAAACTTTACCGGGCCTTTAACATTACTTATCTTTACTTTATTTTTCTTAAATGAGAACGCATTATTTTGACCATCATTTTTATAAAAACAAAAATTCTTCGAAAAAAAACAGCTTGGTCACACTAAATTAAATAGAAATGTCAGTAAATGTCAAAGAGCTGATGTTCATTTTATGCATTCATTCGATTAGTTTTGACATTGCTTTAAAAACTGATAGTTTTCGAGTATAATTTACAAACAACTTGAATCGAAAAAATATCTCAACTCAATTTAAAAATGGGTACATACCTTTATTAAAAACAAACCTTAACTCGACATTTTGAAAAACCCACCCGAAGAAAAAAAAAAACATTAAACTTAGATAAACTTATTTATATTTTAAGCTGATGGTCCTGATGGTAGCTATAGCTCTTAATTATTATTTTGTAATTCATTACATTGTAATAAAATAATAATTATAATAATAATATAATTTTTTCACGGCTAATCTCAATCTTAATTTTTTCTTATATAAATTCTGACGACTTAATATAAAAGTAAGTTCATGCGACCTAAAGAAAATTGGTATCTACGTTTTTTTTTAAGATTTCACCAAATTAAAAAAAAAGTCTATTATTTGTAATACTTCTCTTCTCTGTTTGATTTAGAAAAAAAAGATCGAAAGAAATAAACAAAACTGTAGATAGAGTTCTTTATGATGGTGCGGGCACCTAGCTCATACCAAAAATACCTATATTTTCTTTTTTAGGCCACGACATTTAACAATCCGCCTGCATCGGCTCGTCTCGTCGCGTCACCATCAACATCACCATCATCTTCGTCGTCGTGGCGGTTCTTCTATCCATCGTTTTCAGTTCCCGCAGTTCGCCAGTGTTCCCAGTCCCACACATACTCCTCATTTTGTATTCTACAGAAGTTTTATCATAGCATTGCACTCTCTCCCTTTGGGCGACGACAAAGCGCAGCGCAGCACAGTCACATGTAGGTATGTGATAGTTCAAGAAAAATCAAACGCTTTGAAAACGTTTTCTTGTTAAAATCTTATAAGACCCTTCCTTAAAGTCAAGTCTTGGACTCGTGGCTGGGGAGGTGAGTGGGGAGTTCGGGTCTCTAGATATACAATATTTACAAGAACCACATGATCTTGCTGGCAACAACGGGTGATGACGAAGCGGAGAAGACGATGACGAAGACAAAGACGGCCGGTGATCGTGGGACTGGTTCAGTCAACTATGAAGAAATGAAAAATGTTGGCTAGAAATTGAGAGACGACCGAAGAGTCTTTTATAGCGAAAAAAGACGCACGGGCTACGGAGGGTGCTTGACTGCTTGGCACTTAAGTAGGTATGTTTAGGTATTGGAAGAGAAGTGTTACTTTTTTCTTGTTCTTTTGTTGTCACAAAAGATAATATTTTAGATACAGATACAGGTATGTACATAAATTGTGGGTAGACAAAGTGAGTATAGGTACAGTAGATAGATTTTAGTAACCAGTAACCACACCACATTTTCAACAAATTCAAGGGGTTTTCAAAATGAAGTGTCAAAGCCGAAGAAGAAAAATGCGTAGCTATTCATAATTTATACATATTAGATTTGCATGTGATGCGCATATAAATCAAAGCAAAGAAGTTAGCGTAAATATTTATGTTTCGAGTAAATTAAGAAAAAAGGTATTGTTTGTGATTAACGTGATTTCATTTTAATTCTCTTATGATGACGATTTAGGAGAATCAAAGGCTAAGTGTGTGTATATATCTATATCAATATAGTTTGAGGTACAATATCAGACAAAGGTTTCTACAGCGATTATTTTTTTTTAATATGTTACTGAGTGCATAAGATAAATTTGTAAGAATTAAAAAATTTAGTTTTTCACACAGAAAAATTTACATCAAAATCGTTAGAGCCGTTTTCGAGGTATATTATGTACATGTAAGTGTTTCCCTAATAGTTATGCAATAGGCAGTCCAAATTAGTGGCACATTAGAAGAAAATCACTTCAAAGATTTAGATATTGTAAGTCGCAGGTGCCAGGCAGCAAACTTACGAAATTAACCTTCTATATAGGAATTTATTGCAAATAAAAGTATCTGTCATAATTTATTAACAGAAAGACAATATTTACTTAGGAATCAGTCTGGGCTTTATTTGCATTCAATATTTACAATTTGTATTGTTGTCATAATTTGCTTTTGCAAACAACTCAAATCGAGTAAGTAGATACAATAAGCTACTTTTAAAGTAAATGCATACTGCAATGGAATAGCGCGAAGGAATATACTTTTTACTGTGTTTTTTTTTTACAAGAAACTTAAATATTATCTGACAAAAAAATTGTGCAAATAGAATTTGAGCACATTAAAAAAAAAATTCTTTTACGATATGTTAATAGAATATTATTTCATTTAACTATGTATTCTGAATCAAAACTCAGTAGGACTACTAAGTACAAAGAAACAAATTGCAAAGGTAAAATGATCAGCAGAAATAACCGAATAATTTCCTATTCTTGTTGGTGTACATCAAGGAAGCATCATGAGTCCTTTGCTTTTTATGACAAAACTTAAATATTTCTTAGTAAATCAATGCAGAGTTGAGGTAGCAGGCCTTAGTGACAGTAGTAAAATCTCACTCATATGGATCCCTGGCAATAGTGACATCCAAGGTAATGAGCAAGCGGATGAGCTTTCCAGGCAGAGATCAGCCCTTCTCGACTCTCAGGCAGAAGAAGTCGAACTTTAACTGCGATTCGTAAAGGGCAGAATATATGACCATTTCCTTTTAGAATAAATAAAAAGGTGGCAAGGTCTGTCAAACTGCAAGATATCTTGGAAGATATGGCCTACCTATGACAAAAACAGTTCAAGCGATTTAATAAAAGCGAAGATACGCCCAGGATCGTTGCAATTATCACTGGCCATTGGCCAATAGGAGAACATGCGGCTAAGCTATACGCATATCTTTTAATAGTTTCTACCGTAGCTGCAAGAACCCTCTAGAGAAAGAAACCATCAAACACTTTCTCTGTAACTGCCCAGCCCTGGTCAAGTCTCGCTTCCTGACATTTGGAAGCCCTTTTCTCGATAACATAAACGTGCTGTCGAACCAAACGATAAACGATTTTATCTATTTCCTAAACAGCACCAGATGGATCTAAAAGATCAAACAATATCTTCTCCTCAAATTTTGCATTCGAACCGGGGTTCGGTGGATCGGAAGTCATGGACATGGACTGTATCGCTATTGACTCCTGCTTCGAACTAATTGTCGATAGACTTTTGCTGGCCTCATAAGTTTAGGTAATAACACTACAAATATAAAATTCATACACAATAATCGTCACTAACTGTTCTGGTGAAGGGCTTAAAGCTTTGCCGAAACTAAGGTGGGCTTGCCTTGACTTTGAAAATGCCCAACTACAAGTAGATCTATAGTAATAGGTTATAAGGCCGGCTCTCAACCCGAATGGAACTACTTAGCACAAAGTGTGAGCTTAGCATTCCCTTGAGGTTACGGGCACTGACCAAAACCTAGTCCCTATCAATCAACAAATTCTTAATGAACTTTTCGGACAATCACTTACTCAATAACTGGCACAAGTCTTAAAGCATTGACATATACCTAGTAGGTATTACCTTGCTTGGAACAGGCTCAGTCACGAGTAGATCCGGTGAAGGGTTATATCTTATATGGTCGGATCTCGACCCTACCGGAACCACCTAGCGCACTGTTGTGAGCTTCGTGCTCTTTTAGGGCTGCGGAAAGAACCACAACCTAGTCCACTAAGCAATTTTTGTTTAGTTTATTAACACTTCCCCTATATCAACAAACAAATCAGGTCAAACGAGGTATGGTATCAAAACGGCTCATAACAGCGCTAATTGGGTTCTTCGGGAACAGGAGTTCTCAGAATCGCCATTTTACCTACATACCTACCCAAATATCTTTTATATACTTTTCTGATGATATGGGGCCAGCAGACAACCCTGCAGCGAGGACTGGATATTGAATTCATGGGACTTTTTTGAAGTCCAAAAAAGACATTTGTGTTGTTTGTTTCTTGATCACACGTTTCAATGCCTGACATTTATTTGAAGAGATAAGTGATACATAGCAAAGTAGCTTATTGAGCTGTGATAACGACATCAAACATCGCATAAGAGTTATGTTGATGACTTAAGCTGAGCTCTACGCCTCCTCAGTTGTTCAACTAGTATTCACAATGAACTTACTGTAAGATAAGAACAAGTTTAAGCTTTTACTACAGGGGAACTCAGAAAATATTTAGCCTAATAGGTAGAAATAAGGGCTATTTCTAAAAACGCAAAAAATTACACATGCTATGCATTAGTGGCTTAACACAATGGTGTAGCTTAAGCTGTAGTATATAGCACTTTCAAAGTTGAAAGGAACCCAAATAGCATACAGAGCTACAATGTAAAGCTGCAGATGTAGAAAAAAGTGTACATTTTTGCTGCAGCTATACAGTTACATTCATAGGATTCAGAAGTAAGGTTAAATAAATCTTTATCACAAAATTTTAAGCTAACTTATTTTTTTGGAAAATTATCTTTTTAACCTGGTGTCTCTAAACTTTGTTGCGTCAATATTTTTAGGGAACTTGTAGTAACAACACGAGTTGACAAAATAAAATAAAATTTCTCACAAATGGCAGAGCTGATTGCAATAATATTACTCATTAACATACAAACATTAAATACATCACAATAGAAAATTTAGATATGGTTTACTAGACAAAAAATAATACCAAAGATGGTTTGTGATCGGGAGACCATCATATAAGCTTAATTAAAACCACGCGCTTATTTAATTTGAAATGATACGAAATATTCCCATCACTGATTCACAATGCTATACGACTTCTATACCGCAGCAACCCCTTTAAATTCATCATGATAGAATAATAAGAACGTGCATTGCACTATATCTATGTATGTAGCAGCTGGAAACAACTATAGACTAACAAGCTATGCCTCACTATACTGGCTTGGCCCTAATTGAAGAAGCGACAAATTAAAATCCAGACCATAGCCATAATTAACACGTTCAATATCCGCCACGACGTTTGACGTAGACTTAATCACTCTATTACACATTTTAACTAGTTACCATTTAAGTTTGATTTATCTAACGATTGACGATGCACACTTAGATTTTACATTTTCTTAAGCTTTTCTGAATATACTTTCGCCTCTTCGAAAATCCAAGTACTTTTTGATTTTTAATCGCGATCAAAATATGGGAAAACAGCTCTTTTTTTTTAACTTACAAGTATTTAAAGAGATGTTACCGAGTTTAATGCTTGTAGAGAATTTTCTCTTATTACCTCGTGTTCTTCTTACATAACATCATCAAAATTGTAAGCCAACTGAACTATAAGAGCAAGTTCATGCGATACAGTCGTTAATTTTTTTTTATGAAATTTGCCTAAGTGGCAACCATGGTTGCGAAATGAACTTCTTTCAACTCCTCTGAAATCGGAAAATATAATGTCGGGTTTGGATCTTTAACTAGAAAAATACCATGGATATGGTACTTACCTATGTATACCTGCTTACTTCCCTATACATAGCGCGAACGCCAGTAAAAATGCGTTTTAAATATCATAAGACCCACAATTTAAAAAAGAGCACAAAAATCAAAGTAGATATCAATTTCATTCTGTTGGTGTTGTATGATGATGTATAAAGTTGATGCATTTTCGGTGTTGGTTTTTCTTGATAAGAATCATTAGATAAAAAGTAATGTGTAATGGGTGTAAATAAATTAAAATCCCAAAACATACTTCAAATTTTTTTTCTTTGTAGTACCTATACTCGTAGTGGTGATTATTAAGATGTAGGTATAGACAGGGTGTTTTCAAGTTATGTGTCAATACTTTTGGAAATTTTTCTTAGGATTTTTTCTCAGGAAAAAAAATCTATTTCGCGCCGCCGTTTCTACGGGATGGGAAATGTTCTAAGTCATTCACTTTAATTTAATAGAAAATTATTAAGAAAACAATGACAATACTTACAATATAGGGGTTGGGTGTAGCATATCCCAGAACCACTGGTCCCAAGACAACTCATCCCCGACGACTCATCCCAGAACTAAACTGGTCCCAAGACAGCTCATCCCAGGGCAAATCATCCCAGAAATAAGAACTCATTCCAAGGAAAGTGTTTGAGGTGCAAAATTGTAAGCTGCACATCTTTCCTTAATACGTTATTTTTTCTCTCCAAATAATAGTAATTGAAATAAACGGCCTCCTTATAAAAATGGGCAAAATAGGTCGTTGATGAAGTAGATACGGAAATTGGGTATTTTCTAATTTACAAACGTAAGCGCTCTGCACAAGAATCTTCTAGTCATAGACGCGTACAAGATTCGTCGTGCATTGACTAAGCACTTAGAATTGTGTGCACAAAGTATCACGTCTATTTGGTGCATTTTAAGTGTTAATGCCATTATCTCGGTAAATATTATCTTAAGAGAAAATAATTTACACAAAATATATTCAAAATAAGATTTGCAACAATTTATGTGAAATACTTTTTTCCAAAATCTTACAAATTTTTTTATTTTTTTAAGATATAAGCCTTTAAAAATTTTAATTTAAGGGCTTTCCAATAAGAGGTGTAATTTTGATATTCAAAGAAAAATGGCATTTTTTGAGATAAATGATCGGATGTTTATTTCATTATAAAGAGGAAGGTATGCCGTTAATAATGGAACACAACATCAGCCAAATGGCCGCCACGACCACGCTTACAGGACCATATCCTTTTCATGAAATTTTCCATAACCAAATCGCAAAGTGGCTGCCCTATGTCCTCGATAGCCTCACGAATTCCATCTTTGAGGTCTTGAATCGACGCTGGGCTGTTGGCGTAGACCTTATCTTTCACGTGGCCCCAAAGGAAGAAGTCGCAAGGTGTTAAATCACAAGATCTCGGTGGCCAATTGTGATCACCTCTTCGAGAGATAACACGGTCCGGAAACTTTTCCCGTAAAAGATCGATGGTTTCATTGCTTGTGTGGCACGTAGCGCCGTCTTGTTGAAAGTAAACGTTGTCCAGATCAATACCATCCAATTCCGGCCATAAAAAATCATTAATCATCTCTCGATAGCGCAATCCATTGACCGTAACTGTTGCTCCAGCCTCATTTTCGAAAAAGTAAGGTCCAATGACCCCGCCGGACCATAAACCGCACCAAACAGTCACGCGTTGAGGATGGAGAGGCTTTTCAACAATAACTCTTGGGTTTTCCGAGCCCCAGATGCGACAGTTTTGCTTGTTGACGTAGCCTCCGAGGTGGAAATGGGCCTCATCAGTCAAGATGATTTTTCGATGAAATTCCGGATCATTTTCATGAATTTCAAGGACCCAATCAGCAAAGACACGACGTTTTTGATGATCAGCCGGCTTGAGTTCTTGTGTTAACTGAACTTTATAAGCCTTAAGACCCAAGTCTTTATGCAAAATACGGTGTAATGACGTTAATTTCAATGCGTTGTTGAAGCGTGTATTGTTCCATTTTTATTAATGGCGTAGTTTCTACTTGTCAAATGTCAAAAAATGACAGCTTCAAAAGTGACAGCTACCGAAATAGCGGGCTATTCAAAATAACACCTCTTATTGGAAAACCCTTTACAAT
Source organism: Leucozona laternaria (assembly GCA_932273885.2). Lineage (NCBI taxonomy): Eukaryota > Metazoa > Arthropoda > Insecta > Diptera > Syrphidae > Leucozona > Leucozona laternaria. Next base: position 56,847,779 of record OW026367.1, on the reverse strand, counting down.
AGCTTTTTTTAAAGCCACAAATTTATTCTTTTATATGTTTTATATTTTTAAAACGTGGTTTTAATGAACAGTTTTTGAAACAAAAATATTTTAAAACTTAAAATTAAAAAAAAAAATTATTCTTATTTTTATCACAAATTTAAGTAATTTAGTACTAATTTTAATATTAATATTCAATGTTTTTATTATTTTTAGTCAAATGCTAGAAACCAGATGGTGTTTCACCTTCTAGCAATCATACCCAAGGTATTTGCAATTTATTGGCCATGAACATTTTTTGTTGCCATGGTTTAGTACTGTATATAAAGTGCAAATTTTCGACAGTCATTGCTCTTCAGGGTTGCCGCTATCTTTAATTAAACACTCGTATTTCACATTGTATGAATGTGCCGGGACTCACGGTTAAGATGTGTAAACAATGTACGCCGTCCAAGTGTAGGAGTTTTGTTATTAAAAGTATCCAATTACAACAACGTAATGTGTGACACACGTAATGTGTGACCGAAATTTGTGACACGGAATGTATAACATGTAAGGCTCACGTTTTTACTTTACCCTACCGCCAGCATAGATATTTGCACATCCAAATTTATAAAGAAGGAGAAAAACGAAAACAATAGATTTAAGCTTCTTTTATAAAGGGTGTTTATTTAGAGGTATAGAACTTTGAAATGGAATAAAACAAAGATGATTTTTTTTAAATTGACATGAAATTTACCTTATTCGAAAGATAATCTTCTGGCATTATAATTTAAATATGATTTCTGGTATATGACCGCCACGGCTGGCTGGGACGTAGTCTAATCTGGAGGTTCAATTTCCGATGACTTTTTCCAACATTTGTGGCCGTATATCGGCAATAACGCGGCGAATGTTGTCCTCCAAGGTGAATCGTTTCGGGCTTATCGGCGTATACTATAGCGACTTCACATACCCCACAGAAAATAGTCAAGCGGCGTTAAATCGCACGATCTTATGGAGGCCAATTCACGGGTCCGTAACGTGAGACTATGCGGTTACCAAACGTTTTCTTCAATAAATCAATTGTGGCACGAGCTGTGAGGCATGTTGCGCCGTCTTGTTGAAGCCACAGCTCCTCCACATCATGGTTTTTCAATTGATGAACAAAAAAGTCAGTAATCATGGCTCTTTAGTGGTCACCATTGACTGTAAAGTTCTGGCCAGCATCGTTTTTAAAGAAGTACAGACCAATTATTCCACCAAACCATAAAGCACACCAAACAGTTAGTTTTTGTGGATGTAACGGTGTCTCAACATTCACTTGAGGATTATCAGCACTCCAAATACGGCAGTTTTCTTTATTGGCGTATCCATTCAACCAAAAGTGATCTTCATCGCTAAACAAAATTCGCTTATGAAAATTGGGATCAACGGCAATCTTGTTTTGGGCCCATTTGGAAGCGTTGGTCAGGCGTCAGTCTTATCATGTAAAAATGCCAAACCAAACTAAAAATAAATCACTTGACAACTGACAAAATGGCCGCAAGTTAAAATAGTGTTGCCAACTTAAAGTTCTATACCTCTAAAAAAAACACCCTGTAGTACCTTAGTTACTTAAAAAAATGACCAACCCATGATATATATACATCATTAATATTAATATGAAATTAAATATTAGAAAAAAAAAATTACTGGACTATAGGTACATACATAAATGTATAAATACAAATTTTTATACAAACAAATTTTTAAAAGTCTTTTGGTCCCAAATGTTGGTAGTAACCCTTGGCGTAATTTTTAGTGTTAGGATGCTTGATATTGTAGTGTAGTCCCTTATTCTCGTAGAGCTGTCACATCACTTATTTATTTTATTTTTAATACTTAGGCCCAGTTTTTCAGTGGTGAGTTAAACGAGAGTTAGTTAACTCTAGAAGTAAATTAACCCACATTTAACTGAGGAAGCAGTTTTTTTGGTGGAGAATGCATGTGGAACGACTATTAGCAAACTGGGTGGATAAAACATCTGTTTAGTTAACCCTGAGTTAACTCACCAAATTTGATGAGTTAACTCGGGTTTAACTTTAATCGCGCACTGAAAAACTGGACCTTAATGTTCAGTACCTACCAGCTAAATGTACATAGGTATGTTCTCATTTATTGAGTAAACATTATGCTTTGTTTTTGAAAAAAAAATTAAAAAAAAAAATAAAAATGTATGTTTATTTACGCAAATTATTTTGCTACGCTTTAAACGTGCATGACAAAATTTATTTCAGAATTAAATTATTAATTTTTTTCAATCGTTACAATTGAGATATTTGTCACGCAATACCAACCGATATAATAAACCTACATCGAAGTTATTTAATAGTAGCAATTCTTTACAGTCACACCCGCAGAAGACACGAAAACATAAATAAAAAAAAAATAAAATTGTTTAAATAATCTATTAGTACCTACAGTTCATTGGTGTTTCTGTAGACATTCGAACATTTTACAGCTTAGCCTGTAATCGCATAAATACAATGCTTCGCTTGAATACGTTTCGTAATGAATTAGGGCTTTTAAAATGAGACTCAATTAAATTTGGGGGTCATAAAAATGTATTCTTCGGTAGTGTTTGCTTATACGAAAAAAATAAAACGTCATCATCTTCTACCTGTGTGATGATGATGATACAAATATTCTATGTTTCATATGTGTATTTAACTTGACTCTGGTTAATTATGATAGATTTTTAAGATTAGTTAAATGCTGACTTTTAAAAGATTATTAACACAGATAACTTATAATTATTATTATATACGTACATTTATGTGGGATGCCAGACGGGCTCCATTTATTAATTATGAGTGTCTTTTTTTTTGCTGATGGGAATTCGCAAATGAGTCAAGATAGTGATGACAAAAAATTAAATGTGTCAAAGTTCAATGAATTGTTAAGTGATCAAAGAAGATGAGAGTAGATAATTTTCTAAATTCTTGACTTTCACCAAGCTTACTACGCGAAGCAAAATAAAAACAAAAGTGCTCAGCAATTTCTCGGCAGAAAAACGGAAATAATAATTTTTTCCTTGTTATATGAATTGTGTCCCAAAAATTTACTAAAGATTTGAATTTAATATAAAATACAGTTGTTTTCTTCAGATTGTTATTTTTTTTTATTGAATCATAAAGGAAACAGTATAGGAATATGTATGGGATAGCACATCGGATAAATGGCCTGCACGGCAATGGCAAGGCAATGTTGGCATAGAACTTTGACCTTTGATGATGAGTGCATTTAGCATATCATCAATTGATTCAGCCCCCTTGAATTTTTCAATTCTTTACTTCACATTTAAGGAAGTTAAATCAATATTTCGAACATACTTTGTACGAAATTTTCGAGTTGTGACCGTCAAACTTTCATTATTTTTGAAATATTGTTCAATAATGAAAACATCTTTTCTTCTCGTGTAATGCTCCGTTTTTATCAACCCTAAACTGCTGTCCAATTGTTTTTTTAGGGTTTTACTACACAAATTCAAATCTTGCATTAATTTTGGAATACTCTTTACATAGATACAATAGGTGGATAGGTTAGGAACCTAAACTTTTTCGCTCGCAATCCTTAAAAGCAAATTTAGCCAAAAATACAACCAAAATATGAGTATGAGATATATGTGTCGTTTCAGCGTTGCCACAATGTTACAAATTTAACAAAAGAATTTTTTTTGATTTTATGGTTTTGTAACTTTGTTACTTTTTTTTCTGTTTTTTCTTCTTTGATGTGGAAAAATGTATGCCTGTGGTAAGGTAAACTAAAAACGTTGGTGTAGTACGTTCTATTTAGCATTTTATGTGTAGCTCTTTATTTGTTATACGATACGATACGGTTGCATAATGTATGCCACTCGGAAGAACGTTCAAGTTTAAACATTTTAGCGAAAAGAAAGTCTGGAGGATTTTTTTGTCAGCCTTTCATAAGGGTGGAAAGTAAAAGTAGCGGTTTTCACAATTTTGTTTCAGGAGTTATCATTTATTATCACTTAAATAATTTATTCTTACATAGAAAATTTTTATACGATGTCATTTTTCTTAAGTAAAAAGACTTTAATTTCGATGGTCCGTATAGAACATAAGTTAATGTATACAAGCTTAGATACTTTTACCAAGAATGCTCTAATTAAATACCCAGCTTGATGATTTCCTTAAAACAATCACACCGTAACATTCGCATCGCGATAAACGCATGTCAGTTTACCATTGAACCTGGCCCGGCAGGTAATATGGGTAGTGTGGGTAGTAAAACCCACTAGAGATTTTTCGAGTGGGTAAATTACCTACTCGAATTTTCAGTACTTTTCAGAAAAGCTTAGAAATTTTCAATCTCACCAATGAAAAAAAAAATTAAATTAAAAAATATGCACGACTGGGTCGCACGAACTTGCTCTTATGCGCGATCACATTGTGGTTCTATAGTCTGAAATAAATTAGCTATAGGAGTATATATTTTATCCATTTGCCAAAACTTAGTTTAGTTGCAGGTGGTATTATGTGAGTATACAAAAATGAACAATAAGGCCTAGTGTTGCACATATGCAATATGCATAAAAGTAAATTATACTATTTAAACTGGTAAATTGTTTTAAATCAACAAAATTAGAAAGAAATTGATTAAAATACTTTGAATCCGTTTTAACCCAACGCGATGTACACCATCTGATTTCTTATAAAAATTTTAATTTATGAGAAAAAATTTTGAAAATCGTAGGAGCGGTTTTAAAAATAATTAAATTTTTATATATAAAATTTCGTTAACATTTTTGAGAAAAATAATTGGTACGCCAATTTAAAGCATTTATTAATGTTGCGTTAAAAATTGAACTTCACAAAAAAAATCTGCTACCAGTTTTCGAAATATCGAATTTTCAAAAAATAATTTTGATTTTTTTTTTTCAAATCCAAAAATTATTTTTTAGAAAATTTTGATACGCACTTTTATTTATATTTGTTATAAGCTTCTGTATAAAAAATCTAATTTTATTCGGTTGATCAGATGTTGAGATAGTCGAAAATCAAAGAAACCGTTCTATGAGAGGTACTGTAAACTTTAAAAATTTTAAATGGTAGATCGTACTAATTTTAACACACAAAAAAACTTTTATGAAAATCGTAGGAGTCGTTTTTGAGAAACAAAATATTTTTCTTAACGGTTTTACAACATTTGTATATGAGGCGCCGTTATTTTTGGGTATTAAAATATTTTTTGTCAAAAATCTTTTAGGTAAAGTTAAAAAACTGCTATTTACCAAGTTTAATAAAAATCGACCAAGTCGTTTTTGAAATATTGAGTTTTCAAAAAAAATATTTAAACTTTTTTTAAAAATCTAAAAAATATTTTTTTGAAAATTTTGGTACACAATATTATTTAGAATGTGTCAATACTTCTTCATAAAAAAATTGATCAGAATCAGTTTAACCGTTTTCGAGAAAAGCGAAAATCAAAAAAATGGTTCTTTGGGAGGTACCATTAAAAACCATTTTTCGGAACCATGTTTTTTATTAAACGGCAACTTATAACTATTTGAATTTATTGAGTTCTTAAAAACAAATTCGGTAGCGATGGATTTGAGAAAAATAAGTTTTTCCTTTTTGGCCAAGAAATTTTGTATGACTGCTACTGTTAATTTTGGTCCTAAAAAAAAAAGAGAAAAAAACGGGTGGGGGAATGTCCAAAAAACGCTAGGTACCAAGTTTAAAGAAAATCGACCCATCCGTTTAGGCTGTAGTCGAACCGACAGACAGACGGATGTTTTTGACTTCTCTATCATCGTAATGTAAAGTTTGATCAAAATCTCGAGTTCGATTTTTTGTACGAATCCATAACTTCCCATATAGTACCTATATCGCAAGTAAAAACGACCGACGACAACACAGGACGGTTTTCCCCGGATGAATTCATTCCCTGTACTCTTTCTGCCATGCTGGTTCTTTATAGGTTGTCTTAAACAAAGATTTGCAGAAGTCAGATCTCAGTGTTGTGGAAGAAGAAGCTGTTATTGATGTGCTGGGCTCGTGATTCCCAATTTTAGGCAATTTGGAAAAATTCCATAACAGCATTTTTTGATCTTGAAAATGAAGAACCCAAATTCCCCGTCAACGAAAAGCACCAAAACGTATCGATGAAGGTACCTCAGAAAATTACAAATTCAAAACACTGAAAGATTTTTACAGAAAATCATTTTTTTAAATATTTGACCAATTATTATCATCACTAAATGCAAGATTCTTCTTGTTTCTACAAACTACTGTAACGATTCGCTGTAGGCCAAAAAGTAGATGTCGATGATGTAGTTAAGTTCTACAAAGATGACTTTGATAAACAAAGTCTTATTAGCAATAGGGACGTATTCCTACAATTTTTGAAAAGACAGAATGAGCAAGCAAAAAATTTGAAAGAAGTAGTTGATTTGTTTGCGAAAATACGCCTGGAGTCGAGGGATTATTCCCGATTTTGTACGGTTTGTCAGGTTGCTAATCACAATCCCAGGATCATCTTGCTCAAATGAACGAAGTTTCTCCGTTCTTCGTCGTTTAAAATCTTACCATAGGTCAACAATTCTGCAGGATCGGCTCAACAATATTGTTATATTGCCTGTTTATTCCGACCATACGGAATATCTAGATTTGGATGAAAATTTATTTCAAAACACTCTTAACGAAGTTCGGTTTTCGCATTAAAAAACTAGTGTTTCATCAAAAGAATAAATAAAAAACTTAAAATGAAAAAATGTTATGACTTTTTTTTTATGTGAATTTAAGCTTTTACATCTTACACCAACTACCCACTCGGACTGAAGCTGTTCTGCCAGGCCTGCTGTCAAGTATAGATATTCCTTCTTTAGCCGGCTTTGCTTTTCCTATAAACAGACTTTCAAAATCAATAGGTCTGTAGCAAAACCAAAGATATTTTGGAGACATTTTGAAAAAAACCAAAACTATTTTTTAAAAAGTATTTACCCACTATAATCGGGCTGAGACAAAAATCCATCAAATTGGCCCTCTCGAGAATTACACCCATATAAAACGTCGGCCTCACACAAAACGAATACTTTCTAAGTCACTGCCTCCAAATTCCAAATTGCAAATTCCAAAATTTCTCGGGGAGCTCATTTTGAATTTTTGGATTTAGTAGGATTGCTCATAGTATTTCTGTCGTCTAAGCACCGAGAAATGTCACTGCCAGAGAAAAGCGAACAGAATAGCAGTTGTATATAAAATTTAAGAGCTTCAGAGATACGAGATTCTCTGGGATTGGTGGATTGAGCACAATTTCTAAATATGGAGTTACAAGTTGTTCTTATGGGGCCGACGAAACACTCTGTATCACATCACAACTTGAAGTTAATCCATCCATCGGCTTGGGGCTCCTCCATATATAGATAAAGATGGACGATAAAGATAAAAATGCGTAGAGACCGATTGACGTTGGATTTGATGATGAAAACCTGTTATTGCGGGCTTCTCCATCTGGTTTATTGATACATATTGCTTTTAATCCAGCATTATTTAGTTTCATCTTGATAAAGCTGAAAATTTATCGAGAAATATCAATCATCAATTTTAAAGCAGAAAATGAATACCTAACAATTTAGATTTGCATTTTTAACCTTCATGTCGTTAAAATTCAAAAAAAAAATTCATTGCACAAATTAGGGTGAATTCTGTTCAATTGATGTCATTGACTTTGACATAAAAAATGTTCAAAAGTTCAACTGTTCCCAATACTTTCCCCATCCAATAGGTACATAATATATTTTATAATACCTACCTCTCTACATAAATCACTAATAACATTTAAATTGATTGAAAAGTCTGTTTTTACTTATTATATTTTATGTACCTAAACATATATACAGCACACTGCATTGCACAGCACAGTATCTATACATTTATCAGATTTCCACCCCCATGCTATGACGTAATACTATCTATCAGCTTGGAAACACGAGATAAAAACAAAAAAAAAAACATTTATTGTTACATACGATTGTGGGATTGAAATTTCCTCATCAAGATCAATTCATCTCCGAAATTAATTTGACCGCGCGCATGTGGCATTTTCACTGGCTCCGTGTCCGTACTCGTACTGAGCTGAATGTAAATGAATAGCTGACGACAAAAACCTTCACAAGATACAAATCCATGTTCTGGGCACAGGGGAGCAGGTACATAAATGTATACTTACACAGGTTACAACACAATGAATAATCGCTTTGAAATATGTCATTGTTGCATCTGATCTTGATCCCACTAGATGTGCTTTTATGTACAAGCATATACATATGTACCTACAATAAAAAAAACAAAAAATACTTGTATTTATCTCACAATTATTGTGCTCGAGAACAATTTATGTTACCGGTCGGTGTCAGTCGCACAGCATTGATCTTGGATGTCGAAAAATTGGATGACCTCGAAACTGGAAAAGTTCCTGGCTATTAGAAATAACATAGCTATACAAATTGTATCTTTATCTTTTATAGATCGCTCGCTACAACAGAGTGGATTGGATATGTATTAATCGGCACGCAAATTCTGAACTTGAATCCCATAAATATGGACTTTCCTTAGGGACACAAATATTTGTTGTCTTTATTATTAAGACATTGTGTTGGAGCTGTGTAAATCATTCATTTCAAATGATCGAATCGTTCAAGAATCGATTAACAAAATGATTCGATAATTTTAATCTATCGATCATTCGATCATTTTCATTCCACTCAATTCATTATTTCATACTGATCCGATTCGATTTTTGATGTGTAAACATCTATGCCGACGGTAGTGTGAAATACAAGCGTGGACTTTCCTCTGTGGACGTTACGATGTACCACGTTACGTAGCGCGTATTCTTGGAAATTATTTGTCATTTTGACACCTGTCAAATCGACTAGATCGCACGCAGTTGCTCTTGTGGTTAACAACTGAAATGTTACCAAACACTTAAAAGATGGATGTTAATGGTTCAAAAAACGTCTGATATTTTTATATTTTTAACAAGAAAACTTTTAAAAAGTCTAAAATAATAAAAAATTGACTTTTTGTTAAAATATTTCTTTTTCAAAATTTTTAAATGCAATATTGTTTAAACTATTTTAGCACCAGGTTGCAAAATTATATAAATCGATACCTATCCATATTTTCTTAAAAAAAAAACGTGAAATATCTTACCGTTATCTGAATTTTTTCCAAAAAAAAAACAGATTTAGAGGTATCTAGGTAAGTAATTTAATCAAAATCGTTAGAGCTGTTTTCGAGTAAATTTCTAAAAAATAAAAATCACTGTAGGGCAGCTAACCGTTCTATATGACCTAAACCAAAAAATCGAATGTCTCCTCTGGCGATTGGGGAATGACCTAAAGGGGTGGTCCTGGTCCGATGTGCATGGAATTTGGTACAGAGCATTTTTATGTGATTCCCTAGAGACGAAATTCGAATTTTTGTTGTGGCTTGTGTAGAGCGGGCCATACCAAATTTAGTTTATTTTCAATTTTCTCAATAACGACTCTAATGATTTTGATTAAACTTCGTACTATTATAAAACTGAATTTCAGGCTTTGGTGAAAAAATTCACATAACGGCAATAGGCATTACACGTTTTTTTGAGAAAATGGTGTTATTTTTGAGTTATTCACGTATATCTTTTCCATAGTTACACAGATTTTGTTATGATTTTGCAATCTGGTGATTCTTATTAGTTCAAAAAATTTTGCATTTAAAAATTAAAAAAAAAAAATTAATGATTATGTCCGCATTACAGTAATTGTTATTGTTAACCACATGAGCAAGTTCATGCGATCCAGTCGTGCATAGTTTTTAAGGACGAGACTAGAGACATGCTAATTTATAATAATGGGTGATTTTTTAAGAGGTTTAGAACTTTTTTTAAAAAAAAAACACAAAAAATTCGAAAAAATGAATGAAATATTTATTTGAATCGATAGTTTGGACCTTGCAATTTAATGTTTAAAGATAATTTCATGCAAATGTTGACCGCGGCTGCGTCTCAGGTAGCCCATCCGCTGAGTCCAATTTTGGCATACTCTTTCACACATATCGGCCGGTATCTCACGAATGAATGCATGGATGTTGGCTTCCAGTGCGTCAATCGAAGCGGGCTTGTCCCTATAGACATTAGCCTTGACATACCCCCACAAAAAATAATCTAATGGTGTTAAATCGCACGATCTAGGCGGCTAATTGACCGGCCCGAAACGTGAAATTAACTGTTCACCAAACTCGCCTCGCAATTGCGCCATTGTTTCGCGTGCTGTGTGGCATGTGGCATCGTCTTGTTGAAACCACATATCATGCAAGCCAAGAACTTCCATTTCGGGCAAAAAAAAGTTTGTTATCATCGCTCGGTAGCGTTCACCATTGACAGTAACGCTGCGATTCGCATCATCTTTGAAGAAATAGGCCCAATAATGCCGCCGGCCCATAAACCGCACCAAACAGTGGCTTTTTCGGGATGCATTGGTAGCTGTTGCAATGCTTCTGGCTGATCTTCACTCCAAATGCGGCAATTTTGCTTATTTACGTACCCATTCAACCAAAAATGAGCCTCATCGCTGAACACAAGCAGCGCGCGATGAACATTTCGAACCGAGCACGAATTTTGATAGTAAAATTCAATAATTTGCAAGCGTTGTTCATTTGTAAGACGATCCATGGTTAAATTGCAAACCAAACTGAAGCTATTTGACAGTGACACAAGGTACTAAACACACGTCAGCTGTCAAAACCAGTGTTGCCAAAACCAAACCAGCTAAAAAATCACCCTTTAGTTATAACAGTTTTTCGCCATTAGAAGTGGGCGTGCGTTAACGCGCTTCATGCGACTTGAAAAAAAACGAGTTTCTGAAGTATGCCCACCGGCGGCGGCGGAGGGCCCTGGCCCTGCGGGTCGCATAAACAGTACATTTATAAACCAAAACTGTTATAATTGCCATGCCTAGAGTCATTAATGTTATAACTGTTATAAATTGGCATTTCGCAGTATCGTCCTTTTCAAATAGGCACTGAGTTTATTTTCCTCATTTTATATTTCACAAAAATGTTAAGTATTAACCAATAACAACTAAGAATAATTTGACTTGAAATACAAAATTGGGCAGTTTTTAATTTTTGATGTACCTACTCATTTGTTTGCTCCCAGGAATTTAATGAAATGTAAAACTACCGTAATAACTTAACTGATAAAACGTTGCAGAAATATTGTATGTACAAGTTAAGTTTCTATCATGGCAAACGGTCTTACCGCTAGAATTTCCTGCATGAACAATAAGTGGTTAAACCAAAATATTTTGTAAAGTTTTTGATTGAGTGAGCAGAACAACCGAGCGCGGTGAGTAATATAAGTGAAGTTAAGTCTAACAAACGTGGCCGAAAGTTAAAAGTTGGTGGTTACGATTATCAACTTGAAAGGCAAGTAGCTAGGTGGTTTTGCGATGGAACTGTTTGCATAGAAAAAAAAATAAATTTTACAAGGGAAGATTCGTTACAACTTAACATAGCATAGTCACAACCCTGATCCCTGATTCTTGTGTTTAATTTTTAAGGGTGTACAAAGGTGTTCCTAATATTGATCTGTGGTTCAGTGATTTAAGCCAATTATTTGAAAAAAAAATAAAACTGTTGTATGGCAGCTACTCGTTCCAGATGAGCTACAAACAAAATTCGAAAATGCTTTGCACCAACTTTGAAGCAAGTCGGTTCACCCGGTCATGACCTAGCCCAAATTATAGTGGACGCGCGGACTCACTGACCAACCGACGCGACGCCAAGACGAAACCCACTTTTTGGATCATCGTTATGTTAGTTTCAACAGTTTTTTACACAAACCAATACGTGCCTTATAGAGTGTAAAATTACTCCTTTACTGTTAGTTTTTTTTCCCTCATATATACACATGTATCTAGGTCATATATATGTACCCAGTCTTCCCTTAAATTTTAAACACCTCACAGGAGTCATTTCAATCAGCACAGGCAATACCTTTTTGGAAAAAAAAAAATTCAAACTAATAATAATAAGCAAGCATCACGAAAAACTTTCTTTTATGCAACTTAGTAATTCACAAACAAGATTATAACGTTTCTCTTATAATGGCACTCCATATAGATAAGCACTAAATGAACATTCACGTCACATTAGCGCCTCTTTTTTAATATATCTACATATATTCTCATGCAAAAATATAATCACGATTCTCATTCTAATAAATAGTTACATTTAAAATAATTATGTAGATTGTTAGCAAACCAATACCTTTTAAGACAATATTATATTTATTGCGCTGCTCTTCCACACAACAGTATTATGTATAATTGCATATTATTTTTGTAATCAATGTTGACAGTTTAACTGTCAAAACCTGTCATCATCAAAATTTAAATGTATATAAAGGTTTTTCCAATAAGAGGTGTTATTTTGAATAGCCCGCTATTTCGGTAGCTGTCACTTTTGAAGCTGTCATTTTTTGACATTTGACAAGTAGAAACTACGCCATAAATAAAAATGGAACGATACACGCTTCAACAACGCATTGAAATTATTAAAATTCACTATAAAAATGGTGAAAATTTGGCAGAGACGGTTCGTAAAACTAAAACATTTTTGGGTCGTCGTGAAGCACCTTGTCGGACCACAATACAGAAATTGGTGGACAAATTCGAGCTGTTGGGACCAGTTAGTGATGTGAAGAATAAAACCCGTGCACGTCGCTCAAGAACAACTGAGAATATTGCTGTTGTAGCCCAAAGTGTTGAAGAAAACCCAGGTTTGTCCATTCCTCGTCGTTCTTTGGAGTTAGGCATTCCACAAACGTCATTACACCGTATTTTGCATAAAGACTTGGGTCTTAAGGCTTATAAAGTTCAGTTAACACAAGAACTCAAGCCGGCTGATCATCAACAACGTCGTGTCTTTGCTGATTGGGTCCTTGAAATGCATGAAAATGATCCGGAATTTCATCGAAAAATCATCTTGACTGATGAGGCCCATTTCCACCTCGGAGGCTACGTCAACAAGCAAAACTGTCGCATCTGGGGCGGGCTCGGAAAACCCAAGAGTTATTGTTGAAAAGCCTCTCCATCCTCAACGCGTGACTGTTTGGTGCGGTTTATGGTCCGGCGGGGTCATTGGACCTTACTTTTTCGAAAATGAAGCTGGAGCAACAGTTACGGTCAATGGATTGCGCTATCGAGAGATGATTAATGATTTTTTATGGCCGGAATTGGATGGTATTGATCTGGACAACGTTTACTTTCAACAAGACGGCGCTACGTGCCACACAAGCAATGAAACCATGGATCTCTTACGGGAAAAGTTTCCGGACCGTGTTATCTCTCGAAGAGGTGATCACAATTGGCCACCAAAATCTTGTGATTTAACACCTTGCGACTTCTTCCTTTGGGGCCACGTAAAAGATAAGGTCTACGCCAACAGCCCACCGTCGATTCAAGACCTCAAAGATGGAATTCGTGAGGCTATCGAGGACATAGGGCAGCCACTTTGCGATTTGGTTATGGAAAATTTCATGAAAAGGATATGGTCCTGTAAGCTTGGTCGTGGCGGCCATTTGGCTGATGTTGTGTTCCATTATTAACGGCATACCTTCCTTTTTATAATGAAATAAACATCCGATCATTTATCTCAAAAAATGCCATTTTTCTTTGAATATCAAAATAACACCTCTTATTGGAAAACCCTTTATAATATAGGGTCATTAATTTTTCGGTTTCGAAAGTAAAGCCAAATAAAACACACACAGCGATACATTTTTGATGAACATTTTATTTCATTATAAAGTTTGGACTTTGTGACTTTGTCATTAAGTGTGAAAAACAATATCATGCAAATGGCCGCCTCGGGAAGATTCGCAGCATGCTATTCTTTTGAGGTAATTTTTAACTACTTTTTCTCACATATCGGGCGGTATCTCGAACATAACTTGAGTAATGTTGATTTTTAATGCGTTTAGAGTTAGGGGACTATTCGCGGCGTAATCACGGTCTTTTGCGTAGCCTTACAGAAAAAACCTAACGGAGTCAAATCGCAAGATCTTGGTGGCCAATTGACGTTCCCATAACCTGAAATTTCGCAACCAAGAAACTTTTTACGCAATAAAGACAATTGGTCGTGTTGTGTGGCTTATTTCCACGTCTCGTTGGAACCACATATCGTCAAAGTCATCATCATCCATCGCCAGCCAAAAAAAATCGGTTGTCATGTGACCAATTGCTGCGAACGCCGGGAAGTCGATAACAGCGGATCATCAGCAATACTTGCACTTGCAGTAGCAATATTTTCGACTAAGCGTGCATTACGATGACGCACAGTCCTTACGACATCAGTAACGCTTCCACTCTCTTCAAATATCTTCACAACTTAAACGATTTGTTGAGTAGTCGGTCGATTATGACGACCATAATCATCGCGTAACGCGCGGAAAGTGGCTACGTTTGAATCACCACTTTTGTAGGAAGTATTAATAATTGTAACGCGTTGTACGATTGTTAAGCGATTCACTATCGTAAATGACAAACATTCAACTAATATTGTGACACTTCAAATGACAGCTGAGTTTGACAGATGTCAAATGCCAGTGTTACCAACTTGAAACCACAAAATGAATGACCCGTTAAATTTAAAAAGCTACATTGGCGGATTTATTTTTGAATTCATTGATATTATGTAAGACAAGAGATAGGCTCCCTCGTCACTCCAAAGGTAGCTAAAAAAAAAATTCTGTATGGAATTTATCTTTTAAAAATGGTTCTGGAGTTAAAAATAACTACTTAAAATCCAATACAGTTAAGCATGTTGCTTTTAAGGATAAATCTTTACCTAAAGCTATATAGTCTATTCTAAAAATCCTTGGTGAATTTAACGCACGCAGCTTTATAAGCCAAAATGGAAGTATATTGAGCCCTTAGACCGAATTATCCCTTTACAATGCATTTTTGCATCTATTTACACAAATTTACTCCAATATTATTTGGATGATAAATAAATTTAAAATTTTCCTAAAGCTTACAAAATGATTAATCCGCCCCTGATGACAAAACAGTATTTGACCAGAGTTCATTCGTTCCTACCCAGGGATGGCCTTAGCCATCCTCACAACCTAGTTGCAATATTTTTCAGCGCCCTTCCTCTCAAACGTCTTTGTATAATAAGTATTGTTCAATATGTATAAACAAATTGTGTGGTTAAAAAGTAATGAAATAGTCGCCAGTAAAAGAATTAATTTTACTTTTAAAATATTATATGAATTGCTTGGCGCCCTATCTATATACAGGGTGATTCGCATACGGTATGACAAAATGCTATAGCGTGTATGTTGGGTTCAAACAAGAAAAAAAGTCGTATTGGAGGGGGGTTTATTCCCCCCGTTTAGCCGGGAGGGGAAATTTTCAAAAAAATTGACTTAAAACAGAAAAAAAAAATATTAAAAAACACAACTTCAAATAATTATGGACTTATGTATGACCCATCTAAGTGAGCTGAGTGAGTGAGTGGACTGTGGACTTCTGACCTATTTGGATGGGTTATAAGTTCACAATTTATTTGTGGACTTATGACTCATCCAAGTGGGTGAAAAGTCCATTATGGAATTCTGACTTGTGGACTTATGACACTGCCCATTATCTCATTTTCGGAATGATAGCACATTATTGTTAAGTTAGGATTGTGTCGAAATGGATACATTGTTGTGCGGTCAAATGTTCCAAAATTAAATATTGAACAGAAACGCTCAAATAATACAATCAAGTATGCTGTTCGTAATGAAAGGGGTGGAATGTTTTTTTATGGACGCACCTGGTGGAATTGGAAAAATGGGTGCTGATCTTTTGCTTGACGCCCCTCTAGGTCTAACGCCTTGGCCAGCGACCCATGTCATCCGACCCTTAGGCCGACACTGTTCGTGCCCTAGCTATCTTTTATTATTTATTTATATATGCGGTTTCCAGACGACAAAAAAGACAGCGAATCAAAGTTCGAATGATATGTTTTGTTATCTTGTTATAATAAGCAAAACGAATCTACATAAATTAATTGTGATCCAAAATTTGGCAGGTTTGTAAGATAAAAAAAAAAAAACTATCATCTCTTGAGAGGTGAGTCTTGTCTTGCTGACGGCACCAGCGGCGTATCGGTGACGACGGCGTCAACGGCGAATAAAGATCTTCCTTCGACTTTATGACCGAAATTTGTTTTTGATACATTTAATGATGTTCCACGGATCCGGACCCCATTTCATTTGCGTAGATTATGGAATCATTTTTAAAGCTATTCATTAGTGAATTCCATTGATGATGGTGTAGGTGCACAAGAGCAAGGCTGACCGACTATATACACTATAAGCGACTCGATATCTAATTAGCTTGTCTGCAAACTCTCGAATTTCAACTGGATCGCTGTTAACAGGTTTTTTTTTGTTGGATCACTCTATCACAATAAATTAAGAAGCTATTCTGCAAATGCGACGACTCCAGGAACAAAACTCCAAAGCGTTTTTCAAGTCATAAACATGGGAATTTGATGAGTTGGCGCGAAACCGAAAACCATAATAAACGATTCCAAACGACCGACCGTAGCGACGACAAAGCTATTTTGGCGCATAGTTTGCGTCAGCAGTGATTTTGTTTTAGTTTACACAAAAAAAATCAAAAACTGTTTGAACTTTTAACCGAAATAATAATTAATATGATGACAATATGATTCATTTTGAATTTGGCTCATAAAGTTCCGCCGCCACCGCAAAGACGACGGCGACGTATCCATATTGTATTTGAGTGGCCAAGTTTAACTTATTTGCAGCAGTGAATGACCATTCCTGTTTTTCTTTTTACCTGCTCCACTCTGTCTCCCTTGCTCTGAGTCTATGGCATAGTGTGATTATGCAAATATTAATTTAAAACCTGTCTGGCAATAACCGAGAAACTAACCAAGACTCTGCTGATGGTGAACGTTGCTACGCGCGCAGAGCAGGGTATAACATGAGATGGAATTGAATTTCAATGGATTGAAGTTAATTTTGTTAACTTTGCGCTTTGCTTATAAAAGAATTACCTTTTGATTTTATAGTTTGTATTTGTGTGAAGTGTAAAGGCACATCACTTTTTTTTTCTTGTGGCTGGAAAGTAAGTAGGATGAATGAAATTTTAGTTTTTTAGGCAGCTATATGCAATTATAATTATATCCAAATCAAGAGATTACCTTATCTAAAAGTGTTAATCTATATATTGTATTAAAATAAAACTTGTGTTTTACTTCTCATATAAAGAATTTATACAAATCACAGACAAACATTTTTTTTTGATAAATAAGTCCCAAACATGACCCTACAAAATATATAAAACCAAATTTACAAGATTTCGCAACCAACAACACGTGACTAAAATAATTTTGTGT
This sequence comes from Leucozona laternaria, assembly GCA_932273885.2. NCBI lineage: Eukaryota > Metazoa > Arthropoda > Insecta > Diptera > Syrphidae > Leucozona > Leucozona laternaria. The sequence continues at coordinate 56,830,350 of OW026367.1, read as the reverse complement.
AGGTAGGTAGGTACATAACTTAAAAAAAAAAAAATTCAACCCGTTTTTTTTTTAATTTAAAATTTTGATTTATACTTGCTCTATAGGGCAAGTATTGGTTTCATGTAAAAAAAAACCTTTAAATTTAAAACAAGTCTAAATAATTGGTTTGCGTCCGTCATGGGTTGGTCGTGCGTCCATTATACATCGAGCTAAGGCCTAAACGGGTGGACATGTTTGCTTACAATTTGGTAAAATGCATTTTTATGTATACATTATTCCTTAGAGGGGAAACTTAAAGCTTTGTTTTAGCTCATCTTAACGTGTATTGCTACATATTTTCAATTTTTTTTTCCAAAATGGATATAACGATTTTTATTTTTAATTTTGACCCACAACAAGAAATTCGATAACTGCGCATTTTTTTTTTATTTTAATCAACGTTAACGAGAAAGTCGAAAATCAAAAAAACAGCTCTTTGGCATAGTACCGCGTTAATAATATTTAGTTTATGGTGAAATTTCGCTTGCCAAAATGTACTTTAAATAGTAGACAGTACAGTTATCTGTACAGTCTGTGGGCGAAACAAGAGTTTTGAAAAACTAAATTCTGAAAGCAAAATTTTGAAAAAAAAAAGAATTTTGAACTATTCTAACTTTCTACTCAACGTTTAAGAAACCGTATTCTTTTAATATTGGCAGAATTTTGAAAGTAAAGTTTTGAAAAAAAATATTTTGACCCACCCATCGGTCTAAGTTTTGGACCCACCTTTTGCGATATTTTTAAAACCAGAACTTCGAAAACCAGTATCTTAAAAACCATAATTTAAAAGAGAAAAGAATTTTGAACCATTCAGAGTTTTGACCATGTTAGCGTCAAAATTTAGCTGTTAAAATTCGATTTTTTAAAATTCACTTTTACAAAATTCACTTAACACAAAAATTTTATCAGAAACTAGACTACACTCTTTCACTTTATCCTTTTTCAGTACAATTATATCCTTCATTTGGCACTAACTTTAACCGTAAACTCCATGCTGTAAGTCATGATCGAATAACAGTGTTTTTCAGATAGGGTTGCTATAACCATCTGACATTTTCAAATTAGATAACTCTTTATTTTTGGTCTTTCTCGGTGAGCTCTTTAGTTTGAGTTTGAGTTTGAGTTTGAGTTTGAGTTTGAGTTTGAGTTTGAGTTTGGTTTTAACATTGAACCGCATTGCTAAGTTAGCTGAGTGATTGGAGGGTCGGCTCTCTGCCTGTAAGGTTATGTGCAATAATTTCAGCTAAATGTTTCCCATACTTCTATTCCTTAAATCGTTGAAACATAGCGAAGAAACGGTGGTTTCCAAGAAGAAATAAAATGCATATAATTTAATGATATGGCCAAGAATTGAGCTTTATTATAAAGATGAGGGTTTGCCATTATGTTTTGAAAATGATTTCGGGTATGTGGCCGCCACGGCTGGCGCGAATAAATTCCAGCCGAGAGGCCCAACTTTTTGCAGCGATTGGGGGCGTATGTCAGCAATAACGCGCCGAATATTTTCTTCCAAGGCGTCAATCGTCTCTGGATTATTTCCGTAGACATAGCGACTTCACATAACCCCACAGAAAATAGTCAAGCGGCATTAAATCGCACGATCTTGGAGGCCACGCCACAGGCCCACGACGTAAGGATTAATGCAATCACCAAAAGTTTCCTTCAATAAATTGATTGTTTCGTTAACTGTATGGCAAGTAGCCAACCAAAGTAGTTGGAACCAAAGGTCGTCCACATCAACATTATCCAATTGAAGAAGTCATTAATCATGGCTCTATAGCGTTCCCCATTGACTGTAACATTATGGCCGGCTTCATTTTTCAAGAAATATGGACCAATGATTCCCTCTGCCCATAGAGCACACCAAACAGTGACTTTTTGAGGATGTAACGGCGTCTGGCTTGCGGATTATGATCACTCCAAATACGACAATTTTTCTTATTAACGTACCCATTCAACCAAAAATGAGCTTCATCGCTAAACAAAATTTTCTTGTGAAAATCGGGATCGGTGGCCATCGTGCGAACCACTATTTTGGTTATAAATTTCCAGCATAAATCAAGTAAAAACTGTCAAAAAGACCAAATCCGAAAAAAGTATTGCCAGATTGAAAACCACACGTCTAAAAAAAAAAACACCCTGTATACGCTCTTTGGTGATAGGTATACTTTGAAAACTTCAATTCTGCAATAGTTCAATTATTGATATTAATGACTTTAACATTACGATTATATACTGATATCGAATAATTTATCTGAACAGCAAGATTTCTGAGAGATTATCTTTATAAAACAAAAATTGGAAAAAATTCTCCGCAATCCATTTTATTATTTTGACCACAAATAGGGAGAAGATTAATATTTGAATGTTCGGAGTGCTCCTTTTGCACTACTTTTTCAGCGTTTGATTGGCTGTTCCGAGTGATTTTTTCGGAGTGTTCTTCTGTTCCCAATTTCATAAAGGAGTAGACGAGGAACGCACACATACATATAAAGTTTTTCACTGGATTACTTGTCAAAAGTGATAAATACTTGAAGAACCCATTTTGTTAAATGGCGACTTTAGGAAGTGTGTGTGTAAATTTAGGAAAGTCGGTGTTTATATATTCGATTTGAATTTGAAAGGAGTAGAATAGACCGAAAATCCTATCCAAAACGACATAAGTTCCCGTTCCGGGAAGCAAGCTTATAACGGGTGATTTTTTAGCTGGTTTGGTTTTGGCAACACTGGTTTTGACAGCTGACGTGTGTTTAGTACCTTGTGTCACTGTCAAACAGCTTCAGTTTGGTTTGCAATTTAACCATGGATCGTCTTACAAATGAACAACGCTTGCAAATTATTGAATTTTACTATCAAAATTCGTGCTCGGTTCGAAATGTTCATCGCGCGCTGCTTGTGTTCAGCGATGAGGCTCATTTTTGGTTGAATGGGTACGTAAATAAGCAAAATTGCCGCATTTGGAGTGAAGATCAGCCTGAAGCATTGCAAGAGCTACCAATGCATCCCGAAAAAGCCACTGTTTGGTGCGGTTTATGGGCCGGCGGCATTATTGGGCCTATTTCTTCAAAGATGATGCGAATCGCAGCGTTACTGTCAACGGTGAACGCTACCGAGCGATGATAACAAACTTTTTTTTGCCCGAAATGGAAGTTCTTGACTTGCATGATATGTGGTTTCAACAAGACGGTGCCACATGCCACACAGCACGCGAAACAATGGCGCAATTGCGAGGCGAGTTTGGTGAACAGTTAATTTCACGTTTCGGGCCGGTCAATTGGCCGCCTAGATCGTGCGATTTGACACCATTAGATTATTTTTTGTGGGGGTATGTCAAGGCTAATGTCTATAGGGACAAGCCCGCTTCGATTGACGCACTGGAAGCCAACATCCATGCATTCATTCGTGAGATACCGGCGGATATGTGTGAAAGAGTATGCCAAAATTGGACTCAGCGGATGGGCTACCTGAGACGCAGCCGCGGTCAACATTTGCATGAAATTATCTTTAAACATTAAATTGCAAGGTTCAAACTATCGATTCAAATAAATATTTCATTCATTTTTTCGAATTTTTTGTGTTTTTTTTTTAAAAAAGTTCTAAGCCTCTTAAAAAATCACCCATTAGTTCGTTTCCTTTATCCTTGAACAATAAGAGCAAGTACGTGCGATCCAGTTGTGCATTTTATATTTTAATTCTTTAGCACCTGCTATACTACACGTATTCCGTTTAGTTTATAAATCTCTTAAAAGATGCTGCTTGTTTTTTTTTTTTATTTTAATTGAATGTTAATTTCTATTCAACATGTACCTGTACCTACCTATTTTATCAAATCCATTAACTCATAAATCTCCAAAAAATAATTCTGTTCTTGTGTTTATTTTTCCACAAACAAGTTCTTGCTCACGTTGCAGGTTTTTTTTTTCAAATTTTAATTTGATTTCACCTGTTTTTGAATAAATAAACCGATACTAATTTGAATAATTAAATGCGATTCGATTTTATTCCCATTGAAATTTTTGTTCTCTGAAAAAAAAGTTGTTAAAAAAGAATAACATAATGTTCCCGGGTATACTTCAACGATAAGAAAAGAATTAAGCAACAACAAAACAAAAATGAAGAAGCTTTATATGTGAGGAGTCAATGTGAGACACAGGTATGATACCATGTTATGGAAATTAATTACTCACCTTTAAAAGTCCATATTTCAACTGGCGTTAACATTTAATTAAATCCGAACGAAAAGACCAAACTATCTGGTGTGTGTGTGTTTGGAAAAAGACTCGCACAAACCACAAAAACAGTAAGGAGCATATCGACGGCATAACACCCAGCTTCAACGCGGTCGCTGATCCGATCCAAAATTAATAATTGGTTCTGGCTGAATGGGAGTTTTTTTTTTTTGTTTCTCTTGTTGGTATCGAGTATATTATATAGGAGCAAATAGGGAACGAACAGAAGGATTGCTCTTGGTATATTAGCTCTATACCTTGGGTACCCATTTCAGTCTAAGCAACCACTAACACCATCAGCAGCAGAAGTATCCAAAGCTAAAGCAGCAGCCCACAAATAATGCCACTGCCCATGACTATTCAAGCTACCAAATTACGCAAAGACTTGAACGGGCGAACAGGCAATGCAGCAACATAATCGCCCAGACATTCCGTACAAGTTGATTGGAAAAGTGGTAAGACTGGTTCCGTGAGCGCGCGTGAAATGGTCATTGCCTGACGTGACTTGCGCAGAGCTGCTTCGTGCTTCTCTCTTGATTCGTGATTCGAGAAGCCGTATATAGTTGTGTCTTCGTGTTGTGAGTCGGAGTTAGTTGGTGAAGTATTTCTGCTTCAATGTTGCCAGGTGATATTAATATTCAGGCTTTGATTTAAACTGAAGAAGGCAAATATTATATTATAAACCTAAAAAAAAAAATGCACGCATGAACCACAAACACTTGCTTTTTAGGTCCAAGTCTACAAAAGTCTCTATATCTATTGAAGGTGTAAGGTATTGGTTAGTCAATACAGAGGTATTGAAAGAAAAAGTAATTTTTGGTTCTAGAAAATGTTGTTCGTTGAAATCACAGTTGTCAAACTTTCTAAAAAACTTCGATATGTATTGAGTTTTCAAAACAATAATAAATTTTTTTAATCCTAAAAAAACCCTAAAAAATTAGAAAAAAAATTAAATTTGGCTCAAACTTGGAAAAAAAACTCTTCTAAAAATTACTCAATAGAGGAAGTAAAAAGAAATTTCAAACAACCAACATGATACTCAACAATTTTCTAACTTTAAAGCTCTTTACTAAAATGTTCTGAGTTTTTAACAAGTACCACACTTACCCTGTTTTTTAATGAAATCCAACTGAAAACGCCTATAGCGGTGATAGCTCGAGCAAAAAAGTAAGAAAAAATACCTTTTTTACATTTGTATAACTGTCAAACTGACATATGGAGAAGAAAAAAAAAAAGTAAAGGACATTTGGTGATTTTAACATCAATAAAATGTTAAAAAGTTATGCTTACACCTTTAAAATTTGGAAAATCCTCTTTTTAACCTATAATCATACTAAAACTGCCTTAACCTCGTACTAAATCGTGTTATATTGTGCTCCATTGTTTTAAAACTCGCTTTGCTCTTAACAATTTGAAATAAACTGTTATGCAAAGACGTTGTCATAAAACTGCGTTCCAGTACTTGTCTAGAAATTAACCTGAAGGTTTTTGCAGGATTGAACATTTTTGTTTTGTTTCTGTATACTACTCGTTACATTGGGGCTGATAACAACTAAGCAACAACAAAAAGAAAACAATTTTCTTAGTATCTTCTGGCATTTTCATATAATTTCTCAATGTCTTAAACTTATATGCTTTACATCTTCAATTTTTCCTTTCAGCCTATAACTATAAGAACAAGTTCAGCCGACTCAGTCGTGCAGTTTATTGAATCCCATGCTAGACCTTAAAAAAAAATTGCATTTTTTCGTGGATGTGAGTCATACAAGTGGATGAAATGAGTGTTCTGCTTCATCAGAAAAGGGAGTATAAAATCTGCATACCGAAACTATTAATAATAAAAGGCATAGTTTGTTTTTCTCTTTGTTCATTTTCGCATTTTTCAGGTTTACGATGTATGTTAGTCTGCGTGCGAAATTCCGATATCTTTATATTTTAATTCCTACATTTACTTTATACTTTACTTTATAAAAAAAAAAATATATTCCTATGAAAAAGGTCCTTTACGTGTATCAACGACTTTTGTACAATTCGGTCTTATAAAAGATCTAGGACCAATTAATTGGATCTGTTTAGTTCTTTATTCATAAATTTGTTTATAAATCTTCCGTCTAGATAAAATGCACGACTGGGTCGCACAAACTTGCTCTTGTAGATCAAAGCTAAAATGTAGCCAGGCGTTCAAGATTGTGATATTTCAATTATTTTCAAGTTCAAAACCTATAGGAAACTACTAAGAAATACTGGACAGCAAAACTATAACAATAACGATGAAGTCATTAACGAGATATTAGTATATAACTCCAAAATAAGGCAATTTTTTCAAAAGACGTCCAACCCCAATGCGTTCCGTTATCCGATTTTTTTGCAAAAACCTGAAAGTTAGTATTAATCAACTGGATTATACGCTAAAGATACGAAATTTCATCAATATCGTTAGTGTTGTTTTCGAGGAAAAAAAACCGAAAGGGCTAGCTCTCCGGATAGATGTCTAAAATAAAAATTCAAATTTCTCCTCTAGGGAATCACATCCTCTGTACCAAATACGAAGCAAATCCGTCCATCCCATCACAGTTTTTGTATTATACAAAAACAATACTTGCCGAGTAGATTTTCATTCGTGTGATCTTACTTGGAATCATCAGATTAAATTGGGGCAGTTATTAAATTCAGAATCACCAGCTGCAAGCATAAATATGCTTGCATAATTTCTGTCGACTAAAATTTTTTAACCATTTAGTTGCTCATGTTTTTTGTAAGAGGTAGAAAGACGTGACACCTCGGTCGCCAATACTTTACTGAATACCTACTGTATGTCACAGACTACGAGTTGTGTGCGAGTGGGTAAATGCGAGATTGTTAAAAGCGGGATTTTGTTATTACGAGTTTATGAAAAGCGGAATTATTAATTTGCGACATTTCGCTTTTCTAGATTTAAAAAAAAATGCAAGATTTCTTTATGATATTGCAGTGCTTTTGGAATGGGCTGGGATTCGTTTCCCATACTTTTGAAATGACAGACCAACGCACTATAATCTATGGGTTTTTCACGATTAAGCAATATTTATAAAAAATATAAAAATAAAAATCTGCTAATTTGAGCAAGCTGACGCACAAACTGTTTCAAAGTATAGAGATTAAGTTTCATAATGCACAGATTTTTAATATACAATCTGCATTTTGAGACACCCCAAGACGTAGAAATGGGTTTCCTCTACATAACATGTAAGCTTGTATTTTTGAGTTTGCCATTTAAAGGAATTACGAGCAACAAATTCATCCACGTTCAAGCAATTGATTAATGAAATTTAATTTTGGATTTATCTTTATATACAAACATAATCCGTTCGTTATGCTCGAAAAACTCGAAAACTAATCATCATAATGAGCTTAAAAAAATGTTTTCAACTTCTCCGATAGATGATGGCATACTCCAAAAAAAAATTAACCCGATGGAGCTGAAACACAATGTAATTGTTATGAAAAAATGTGAAGTGAAAATAGGTGAAAAGCATAGATGGCGCTGAAGCCAAAAATATCAAAATTAACTAAAACTCAAAAACTAACTGTCTGATCGAGTTAAAACTTACAAAGTATATTCCTTAATGACGTAAAAAATTCAATAAATCAAAGCTTTTTCGGTAGATGGCGCTGAAAATGAAAACATATAAATTATAGCTTAAAACTTGTAGGTACAATATATTTCTTAAGTTTTAAATTTGCCACTCCATGGCGTTGCGCAAGTTAGAATTTAAAAATTTAATTCTGTCACGAATGTAGTTAAGTGAGAAATGCACTATACAACAATTGTACCAAGATGTTCGAAGGAAATTTTGTTATATGGAACGATTTTAAAAGCTGACGATGACGGTGCGAAGCCGACGGTTGCACCGAAAACGGATTATCGTATAAGCTCTTCTGCATACATTTTGTAGGTAAAGTGTGTGTAATACATACAACGCCAACGGTTGGGACGACTTGATGGGTTCAACCCCATTTGTGCTTTTATTTCACTATAAAAGACGCTAATAACTCCGAAATCAAAGCTTTTTCGGTAGATGGCGCTGAAAATGAAAACATATAAATTATAGCTTAAAACTTGTAGGTACAATATATTTCTTAAGTTTTAAATTTGCCACTCCATGGCGTTGCGCAAGTTAGAATTTAAAAATTTAATTCTGTCACGAATGTAGTTAAGTGAGAAATGCACTATACAACAATTGTACCAAGATGTTCGAAGGAAATTTTGTTATATGGAACGATTTTAAAAGCTGACGATGACGGTGCGAAGCCGACGGTTGCACCGAAAACGGATTATCGTATAAGCTCTTCTGCATACAGTTTGTAGGTAAAGTGTGTGTAATACATACAACGCCAACGGTTGGGACGACTTGATGGGTTCAACCCCATTTGTGCTTTTATTTCACTATAAAAGACGCTAATAACTCCGACGAACCTTATCAAATAGTCACAATCATCAGGCCTGCTCTCCCACTAGTGCCGATTATATAGCATCTCAAGCTAGACGGTTATGCAAACAGCATATCTTCAGCCACCAGGAAATCACCTAAACAGATTTTGAAGATATCCGAAGAGATGTTAAAATCCGTTCAGGAAGCGAGGAGAATATCTAAATTCCACCATAATCCTTAATAACCTGAATGAGAAATGCTTACGGCGACAATAACTTGTACGCATTATAAATATAAATGACACTACCCTTATTGTGCATATTTTTCATCAATAACATATAACTAAACTTTAAAATTCAATATTTGATTGAACAAAAATGTTGCATGTGTTTCTCCATAGGTTAAAAACTTCCGTTATCTTGGGTCTCGGGATTCAATTAAAACAAACTAAAAATGTGCAGAAATTTGTGTTTTAAACTATTTGAAAGAAATTAAGAGCGCAGGTTGATGAAAGTTAAAAAAATATATTGACAAGAAACACCCTAACGTACATATTAGGGTAGTCCCCTTCAAGTATTTGTTCCGCCTGGGTTTTGTCAAGCTTGAACATTTTCAATAAAGTTTGACTTACACTTTAACCGAAAAAACTGTGAAAAGCGCAGATCTGTTAAAGGTATTTATTTATTAAAATGAACTTTTATTCTGATTCACAAAATATACGTCAATCGCATCAAAAATTCAAAAATTCAATTAAAAATATGATTATCTTATTGCTTTTTCCACTATTTTAAAAGTTATTTATTGTCAAGTCAACTCCTATTTTCAGAAAAAAAGAATTTGTTCATGGGGAGAAAACCCACTACCTACCATATTATTTTAGATCTATTCTAAATTCAAGATTTGCTAAATTATAGGAAATGCCAATTTTATATTTATATTACATTTATTATATTTTTTTTTAAATTAGTAATCATCCAGTTTATGTCATAAAGACTTTGATTTGCAGCAAGTTTGCACCTCAACTCTTTCGTTTACCCATTTATTTTTGTTTCCTTTTTTCATAAGCCTCTCTCAATTATGGTAAATTATAGGAACGTGTAATATTCAAAAGCAAATGAGTGCCGCAAATATGCTATAGGTATTTCATGGCAAAAATCTTAGAATTTACCGCAGGGTAACTTTTCTTTTATTTCTGCACTGATGCCAATACCACAGCACCGAACATATTCAATCATTTTTGTTTTTTTTTTTTGTTTTTTTGAAAAATGCAGAATCAAGAACTGGTTCTAAAAAGAAAAGACTATGCGTACATTGCCACTCGTTATCCACTATCACATAACCATCGCTCGGTTGCACCCTAAACAAGAACTCGTAAAGAGCCCCAACGAGCTAAATAAACATTCACATTTTGCGAAACGTGCTGCTGTTGGAGAGCAGTTCTTCCATAGAAGGCAAAAATAAAAAAAAAAAAATAAAAAAAACGACAGGAAAAAAAAAAGAAATAAAAACATAAAATGAAAAAAATAAAAATAATATTCAGTGACACTTCAGATACTTTATAACCGAAGCTCTAACTGTCGTATCTTTTACCGGGCGTATGCAGAAGACAGACCGTATACTCTGTTTCACATCTCATGTCTTTTTATGTTCAGGCATGTTCGAGTGCAGAAGAAATCCTTTGAAATAACACCTAAAACCAGTAAGCAAGAATCTTACATTATATTATATCTTTTTTTGCTGCTGGTTGGTTGGTTAAAGAAGAATGGCTCTGTGGCTTCTTGTGGTCATGGCAGGGACCACATTTTATTGATTTAATGTTTTCTTGTATATACTTGTCAGTTTGATTCTACTACTTTTTAAATTTAACTTAGATTTTATTTATGCTTTTAAATAGTTGCTCCTTTTCTGGATATTCCCGATAGCGTTTGTGCACATTTCACATAAATTGGGAAATTAAATTAAGTAGTGTTAGCGTTTATTTATTTAAATAAAAAGGAAGTTTTAATGAAAAGTGAATTTGACTTCTCTAAAAATATTAGAGGTCTTCTCGATCGTCTCGTCACTAAACTGCATGCCTATCTCAATGTATCTCTGTCGTCCTTCTCGTCACGTATATGTATATGTGTAACTGGTGTAAAGTGTGTTTGTTATTTTGGATATTTTTGTCTCTTGCAGTAGTTAAAGAAAAAAAGACATTTGATTCGAATCAAGTACAAAATTTTTGTGGAACCCACGAAACACAGGACGATCCTACTGACATAATTGAAGCTTTTTCAACGATTAGTAACATAAATCAATAATTTTAACCAAAACCTTTGGCTTTATTAATATAGAAGAAAAACGAGCAAACGATATAGTCCCAGCTTTCTCTATAAAAATACAGATACGATCGTTTTCGATTAAAGTAGTGAAGTCCTTTTTTTATATTTTAAATAAGTACGAGGCAAAAAAAAATTCTGTGTTCCTGAAGTATGACCACCGGTGGAGGGCCCTGGTCCTTTAGAATTTCAAGCCGAACAATTTTTCTTTCCCACTAAATCCCAGGTGGGGCGAATCAGTCCATTTTCTTGTTCTTGTATATGCTTTAGACTTTGAGGAACTATAAAACTCAAACTATAGCCAAATGTAACAGGTGAACTCATACTAAGTGTGCTGAATTATTGTCCATAACTGTTACAGTCATATTATTCACTCAATTAATCCGGTTTTAAATTAATACCTTGATTAAAGGTGAGTTAAGTCTCAAAAGTTCAACCCAAGCGCATAATATTCACTCGATAAACCCGTTAATATACCCTATTTATTAAAACTTGTCGCGTTTAATCCGATTCAATTTTAACTGCCCTTCAGGGAGCTGTTTAAGTAGTTCAACCCAGGTGTAAACTAAATTTTCAGTACATTCACTCATTTTTACGCACGTGAACATACATACACACTTTTGCTTTCAATTACACAAACAAACAAACAAAATTATGTTCAAACGGAAAAAGCTACGGTAACTTGATTTTTTTTTTAATTTCGAACGATGAAATTTGAAATACAACAACAAGAAACAAAATATATGCTGGGAAAATGTCAAATTATTGACATTCCGTATGTTTATAGTCAAGTTTAAACAATTTTACATCTGGCTTCTGGCTGTTATGCATTTTAAATCAACCGTGTTTAATGCGCGTTTTGAGTGAATGTTATGCACAAAAGTTAAATTTCAAAAGTTTAAAAAATGTGGATTAATAGGACAGATTCAAAATTCACTTAAACCTTATTTACACCTTGAGTGAATAATATGGCTGTTAATGTACCTATACTAAAATTATAAAAAGTCTTTATGCTGAAATACGAAATTATTGTTTAATTTATGGGTACATACTTATTTTTCATTCAATCTATTCAAACTTTGTTAAAGTGTCATCTCTGGGATTATGGTCTTCGCAAAACTTCTACGACTCTTTGTTGATCATTTCTCTTGCTCACCATTCTTGCATCAATTTTTTGTGGTTGTTCGAAGAAAATAATATACCTACTTGGCACAATATGTAAGTCTTTCGCCTAACAGCGTTTAAATGCTATGCGGTGTAGTCTTATGAGGATATGTTTAGCAAAGAATAACCAAGAAGGGAAGCAGATTTATATTTAAAAGATACGAAAATGTGCTTCACATAACCAAAAGATCGATATAATTTATTGACAAATCATTAGGAAGAAAATACAAATTTATGAACCTAAAATGACTTACATATATGAAGCCATGAATCATCTTGAGATTTAAATCAATGATCAAAACGATTTATGATTTGTCCTTATAAAATAAAATCTACGAATAGATCGCATGAACTTGCTCTTATGGTCCGCGGCCGTAGCTAAGCAAGGAAGAAAATTGAACACAATTAAATCTACCTTTATATTTACTGAATGAAAATTGGATCTTTTGATAAACTTAAATAACGGTATAAAGTCAAACTAAAGGAAAGTTTTATTTTGTTAATTTCAATTTTCTCATTGACTGGAAGATATTTAAGCCTTAACAGCCAAATTTATAAACGTGGAATAGTGAAGGGTTAGGCCTTATTCTGTGGACTAAGTGCAAAATGTTATTAATAAAACAAATTTTCTTCTAAGTGACGTTTGCTAAGCTAAACCACCGAAGAAGGTGTTTTAGCGAAGGAATAAGAATCAGATGTATCAAATATATTGTGAAATTAAAAAATATAAGTGAAGATTGTAAATTTAATTTTGAATAAAAATAATCATGTCTACTAGATTTATCGAGTTCTAAAAACATTTGCAATTATTGGACAATCAGCCATCAACGACAAGAAAAAGAAAAAATATACAAAACCAGATATGATCCAATGCAAGTGCTTAGTGAGGACGAAATATATAGGTTTTCCAAGGAAAATATGAGGAAACTCGTAGCAATTGTTCATGATGACATAAATGGGGATAAAAAAAGGTGGACATAACACAACAGACACAAACAGTTGAAAAATGATAATAATATAATACTAACAAGAGAACTGTTAAGTGTCTTTGGTAGCGTGAGCCTTATTTTTTTTTTACAAATTTTCACTATTTGCTGTCAAAGCCCGTACAAAAAAAAAAAAAACAATTTTACGAAACTTTCAAGTTACCAAACAGGCATCGTACTTATTGTAGTAGATTTTCCTAAGGGATTTTATGTATAGCGTCACTTTACTATTCCACGAACGTTTTGTTTTTATTGATGGAAAATTTTAACCCGTAACTTAGCTCTTATTCCAATATGGTGTAGTAAACTTGCGGAATAAGGGTTTTTTTGTATTAACAGGGCTGCAAGTTTTTAGTGTTGGATTTAAAATTGAAAAGAGCATTGAATATTAAAAACAAAAATATTACTTTAGAACTTACCCAATTTTGAGTTTGAAATTTAATTTTTCAAAAACTTTCTATTAAGAGCCGATTTTCTAATCATCAGTTTAAGAGTCAGTTAACTGTCAGAGGAATAAAGTTATTAGACTCTAAAACGGTCAGATAACAGCATTGAATTTTTCAATCAAAAATAAAAACTTGGTTAATAATTATTCTATAGAATAATAGCAGATGATCTTAAATTCAAAAAATATTCAAATCGAAACGTCACTTTTAATCGTTTTTCGTGTTTGTTTTATTGTTTTATACCAAATACCATTGGTATTTGAATTATATTTTTGAAAAGCAATTGTTATGGAAAAATATAAGAAATATTAAAAACAATAGTTATGTGGGTTTCGTCATGCCGTCCGGTCCGTCGGTCTGTGCGTGCGTCTGTGCGTCCACTGTAATTTGAGCTAGAGCCTAATCGCGCGAACCGATTTGCTTCATATTTGGTACAGCGCATTTTTATGTGATTCCCTAGAGTTGAAATTCGAATTTTTGTAAGAAAACTGCATTTATGGTTTTTTTTCAAAATATTAACACAACGGAATTAGGTATAATCCATTTTTTTGAGAAAATGGTCTAACTTTGGGTTATTCAAGTAGGTATATTTTTTTGATGGTTCCACCGATTTTGTTATAACTTAGCAATCTGATGTGATGATTTCCGTGGTTTAATTAATTTAAAAAAATTGAAAAAACATTGTTTTATAAACAAAAAATCAATTTCTTAGTGGGTAATTTCGACTCTTTGAATATTTTATCGTTATATATATACATTATGCATCTTCAATACACACAGTGGTTAACCTCAATAGCAAGTTCAAGCGATCAAGTCGTGCATATTTCTTAACCTGAATCTTCTTCGAAAATCCACGTATTCCCATTCCGAAAATTGATTGTAGGTCTATTCCAAACGACCTTCTTTTTCTTAATTGATGATTCGAATAGACCATTTGCATTTTCTTCTTCATAAGAACATCGTCGATAACTTCAAAGCAGTCCATTTTCATATAATATTCAAAACAATATTATACAACAATAAGAATTAGTTTTTTGACATTTAATTTATTTATTCCTAAAAATTACTCCTTATCCCGCTCTCAAATGAGCTGATACCTTTATTCCTAGGAAATAGTTTTATCTGATTGTTGAAAAACTGATTTTTGGTCTATCTGAAGGATAAGGACTAACTGATGGTTTAACTGACTATTGAAAAATTGGCCCTAAAACAACTTTATTTAAAAATAGAACTCAAGATTTCAGACTTTATATACAAAATTATAGGATTTGTACTGCAGATATTTCCCTTAATGTTTGATAGTTCGTTTTCTGTTTTAAGCCCCGCCTCAACGGTGAGATTAAGACTCCCCGCTTATACGTTTTTCTTTTGACCCAACCTACAGGTTATTGTATTTGATCTATGATCTATCTTATGCCAAAAAACCTCTACATTTGTTATTATACTGTTTATTATATTTACCTACTTGTTGTTATAAATTTGTTAACTCAAAAATTTGAATAGCTGTATTATGGAAACAATTGGGTTTAAATTCAAACAATAGGTACCTACTACATTTAAACATTTAAAAAAATATTGTAAACAGAAGATAATCAAAGAAAAAATCCATTTTTAAGTAGGAGCTGTGGTTTTAACAAGACGGGGCAACATGTCACACAGCTCGTGCCACAATTGATTTATTTTATTGAAGGAAACGTTTGGTAACCGCATAGTTTCACGTTACGGACCCGTGAATTGGCCTCCAAGATCGTTCGATTTAACGCCGCTTGACTATTTTCTGTGAGGATATGTGAATTCGCTAGTCTACCGCCGATAAGCCCGAAACGATTGACCACTTGGAGGACAACATTCGCCGCCATCGAAAATTGGACCTCCAGATTAGACTACGTCCGAGCCAGCCGTGGTGGTCATATGCCAGAAATCATATTTAAATTATAATGCCAGAAGATTATTTTTCGAATTTCATGTCAATTTAAAAAAATCATCTTTGTTTTATTCCATTTCAAAGTTCTATACTTCTAAAAAAACACGATTTACATACATGAAAATTGTAAATTTGGTCACAAGTCAAAAATAACGTTTTTATTGCATTTAATCTTAAATGGCGAAGTTTTACGAACAACTCTGAATTTTATGATACAAAGTTTATAAATTATGATTTCTTTTATAATTATTGTTTTTTTTTTAACAACGAGAATTTCAGATACCTGCAGTCCTACATGTGTACATATCGCCCATTTACTACAAGGCCGACATACCTTAAAAAATTGATGTTTCGAGATAATTGCGATTGAAAATTTCGATAAAAGATAACGCGCTTTCATTTGAAATTAAGTAAATATATGATATATTACAAAAAAGGAAGAATAAATTATTATTATTTTAAAAATTTGGTCAAAATTCATAAAACTTCGTTTTTTTTTTTTTAATTTTATCCTTAGATGACGAATTTGTCGAAAAAGTTTTATACAAACTTAAAAATTTTCTACAAGAAATTTCGGTACGTTTGGGTATGGGCCGCTTTATGTAGAGGAATGTGTATTAATATATGAAATACAAAAGAAACGTAAAGTCTGTCAATTTCACGTAAAATTTTCTTTTCATGCCCAAACCCACTGTCAATCGCTGTAGTCGGGCGCAATTATAAAAAAAGTGTTTGGATTAAGGCACCAGTTATAGGTATTATTGAAGCTCATCATTGAATATTTTAATTTATATTTTCAAGACGTTTTAAAAGGAGAATAATTGTTATTTTGCCAAAATAGAGCTTACGAACAAATTATTATATCTAGTCAAAAATATTTTCACAATAGCCTTTAAGGGCCTTTAGCTCACAGCGAACTATCAAGTTTGATCAAAATCTCGAGTTCAATGTTTTAAGGAATCCACAACTTGCCATATACATAAATAAATAGTTCATATACAAATGAACTATAAAAGTTATGTTCCATCGAATTTTGAATGATTTTTTCAATGGACCAATAAAGTGGTTTTATTTTATATGTGAAATACATTAAAAATGTTCTATCTCAATTAAAATAGAAATGTGTGTCAAACGAGAAAAGGGCATTATTTTAAAAAGAGTAGTAGGTATATTTAAAGCTAAGAAACATGAAAGCGGTTCGGTGTAGTATAATAAGTAAATTTTACTCAATCACTTTTTTCTGAATCCAAAAATTTCCTCTCATCAATGTTTTGTTTTCAAAGAAAAGCAAAAATGGAAAACCACTACCGGCTGTTCGTCTTATTGCCTACAGTAAAAAAACACGTTTTGATCGGTAGATCCTGTTTCTATGATCTGAACTAGAATCAAGCGAAAACAAATATTGGAAATTATATGTTTGGCACAGCTTTAATGCAAAACTAGTATTTTCGTCATAATTCCGATATTTTCAACATGAATAAAACACTTATTCTAGTTAAACGTTCTTAAGTTACCTATCCTATCACAGTTCATTTGGGTCAGTATTCTATGGGTTATCTGGCAGCAAATAAAAAAGAAATATACACTAAAGTTTCTGAGTAAAATGCAGACATACTCGTAACATGTCCAAAGAAATCTAGGTATATTTTGCATATCGACGGTTAAAGCGCAGGACCTCGTAAGTCGAAAAACTAACAAAATATATAAATGGAAAAAAAGCAGAATAATCAGAGCCACGTTTTGGCATATCAAAGCCACCATTTGGCATTTCAGAGACACCATTTGGCATTTTCGGCGTAACAATACTGTTCAGATGAATAGATTAAGTTGGAAAAAAGCCAACGAAACGTCGGGAAAGAATGAAATTGTTTTTTTTACTTGCATTCGGAAATAGAGGATCTGTAAGTCTGTCAAAGCAATATATTAATAGATGTGTTATTTTTTTAATTTTTATTATTGATTTAAAAGTTTTTTTTATTTCTAAAAAACGACTTACACGAGGTTCTGCACTTTAACCGTCGATATTGAAATCTATGGTATACCTAACTATGTAATAATATACAATTTTAGAAAACCACACTTGATTTCGAAATTTAAAAACAAAACTAGTTATGAAGTTCTAGGGTCAAAGAATGGCTTTCAACTACTGTCTATAAAAGAAGTATTTGCTGGCAAGTTGTGTTCCAACAATGCCAAAATAAATAGAATGCTTCTAGGGCAGATAAAATCGTTTATATCTTTAAGAAATTTTGTTTATTTTTATATACTTTTTAACAAGCTAAGTCAACGATGCTTGAAGTAAAGTTTATATTTTACATACGAATTTGGAATTTACCACCTTTAGTTATATATTTTACACCTTTAAATGGTTTATACTTCTCATTGTACATATCAAGACGATTTACTTTCAGTCCAGAGACAGCCAATTGGGATATAGAAAACTGTACGTTAATAGTTGGATTTGCGTCCAAGTTAGTGCTTCCTGGTGCTATGGAAACCTGTTTTTTTTTTTTTTTTGTTAATGAACGAAAAATTAACAACATTATGAAAAATTACATTAAAATCAATCAAAACTCACCGTTCCACGGATATTTGGCAACTTCGTAACATCAATTCTCCCCACTTCCCAATGCAAAATTTTTGTTACTGAATCAAATGAATATTTTCCCTGATTAGGTGTAAGAATGCAGTTGAGAACACACTTCGGCATTGAGATTTCTAATTTAACTTTATCAACGGTACGACCGAGAGTAGTTCGCGGGCCAACTGTCAAATCTAAACGCCCCTGTTCGCCAGTTCTTATGGAGAAATTGTGTCGAATGTAAATTGGAATAGCAACAACGCTCTGAGAACTTATGTGATAAGACATTAGACGGAAATTTCCATCGGGAGGTATGAATGATAGAATGCGTTCAGATTCCCAACGCTTAAAACGAACACATGGATGGAATGATACATCGTCAAATAATCGTGGATTCATAAAGGAGAGCGTTAGATCTGGCATTCCAGATAGTTTTATACAGCAGTCGATCTAGAAAATAATAATAAAATTAATCAATCGATTTAAAATCGCAATTTGCTGAATTTACATATCCTTGGATCTCTGCAAATACAGTTGCTCCAGATTTGTCAATTATAGCATCGACTTCTTCGATAACATCGAAGTAAGATTCGTTATTGGTGTAGCGTACCCCACTTCGACGCCATGGTATCGCCGATAGTTGACCAGATGGCAAAGTACCACTTACACTGGAGCAAAAAGAAAATTAGGAACCTAATAAATTTCCTTTGGTTTTGTACATTATTAAAGCCCTGTTATTATTTCAATATGAAATATTTTAAATGGGAATACCCGTTGCAATATATGAAGAAATAACTGTTTTATTCTTTAGCTTTACAATTACGAAAGTCTCTTGAAGTCATACGATTATAATAAAAATTGTTTTTGCATTTGAAGATTCCGAAACCTTTGAGGATGGGTCAAATGACGTTACTCAATACTGACATAAGGTGGGCCTATAGCCAGTTCGGCCCTAGCTAGCTGTCTCCATTCTAGCATGCCAATTTGATTAAAGTCCTCTTCCACTTGCGAGCGCCACCTGAATCCAAGTCTACTGCACTGCCTCACCTGTTCTCAAAACCCATCTGCCATAGCCTTCTTAGCCCATAAAAGCAACTTTGCCATGAATTATCCTTCGTTTGATCACAGTGGTTTATGAGATTGGCTTGTATGCAAAATTTTGAATTCATTATCAAACCTATGTGAATCATGACTAGGAAGAAGTACTAATCGTAATGAACAGTACTAATGAGTAATGACAGTTTTTAAAGGCATTCGGGCCTGAGTTCTAATTACCAAATCTATCCAGCCTCATCCAGGGTGAGTTTAACTTAGAGTATATAGAGGCAATGGGCAACACAAATTCCTAACTTCCATAAGTTCAATTAAAATACGGTATAATAAAAACAACATACAAGGCTGTACGCAATCAACAAATACGGAAATCAATTTTTTATAAGGAATTGATTTGGAATTTAAATCAGAACAGAGGGGTGAATGTAGGTACAGATTAAATGTATTTTTTAAACAACTTACTTGGACTTTCCGGTAACAGTGTTAGCTATTGTTCGCAAGATGTTGGGTGGCTTGATTAGCTCTTTGAGAATATTACTTTCCGTTGCCAATGGGAATCCATTATCTAGCATCTCATCCAATAGCTCATAAACAACGACATAATTTTCTTTTATTACAGATTCTGAACAATCGGAAAAATAATCTTCGAAAGTATCGATGACTCGGTGAAGGAATTCAATAACAAATAAAGGTGGGAATTCATTTTTACAAGCAGCTACAAGAGATACTCCATTTCTTTGAACCGTGACGAGGTAATAATGAGGAGTTTGGATAACTGGAGGGACATCCTTTTGCATGAAATTTTAATAAATAAATACATTTCTAACTAAAAATGGTTGAGGCAGTTGTTTTTCGAACTTACAAATGGAGCTTTTCGTTGTGCATCGAGAAAGTAATCGCATACGGATCGAGAAACAACACTTCGCCAATGTTTTTCCAGAAAGACATCGCTAATAGACAAAGGTAATATTATGATTCAATAGATTTTATAACTTTTGAATTATTTATTTTTTCTTACCCACTATTATTGACTATAAACAAACTGTGGATCATTTTTGTTAATTTATTTTAATTTAAAATATATATTTTTCTTTACAGTTGTTTTGTTGTTTCTATTTTTTCTACTGAAAACTGAAGAAGAATGTGACATTTGGCTATTTGGCAGTTTGCAGACAGTCTGCAATCTGCAGATCTGGAAATATGTATAGGATCTGTTTGCCTACTTTTACGCAATTTGGAACATATACCAGACTTCAGTGCCAAACAAGTAAAAAAAAAAATCAATAGTTTGACAGAAAAATATGTAGGGAAAACAAAAACATGTGATTGTGATCGGTCGTTTGTTTGTTTTCCCTACATATTTTTATGTCAAAATTAGAAAGAGAAAAGACAAAGATAGTTTCTGGAAAAGCCTAATTGAGGTCTTCCAAGATTTGTCTTTGTCTTTTCTCTTTCTAATTTGACATCCGAAAACAACAACCAAAAAAGTCCCTGGTTGGAAAATATTTACATGCTCTTGGCAGTGTTATGTGGTTTTCGTTTCGACCAAAAAAATCGATTTTTCTTGGATTTTTTTGATTTGTGACAAGTTTTTCCTTTCCTTTCGACCAAAAAAATCGAATTTTTGTCGATCTGAAGTCGATTTTGCAGATCTCGATTTTTAGCAAGATTTACACAGATTTTCACACGCACTTGCACACACATCAAAGCAAAGTGACTTTTACCCAGTGTCGTTTTAAAAAAGGCACTCATACAATCATAAAACAAAATAAAATTACGTTTTGTGTTCGTTTTGCCAGTAAAATTTAAGATCTGACACCCAAATCTGAATTGGTCGAAACGAAAGCCACATTAATAATCCGGTCATTTGATTATTTTTTGTAGAAAACTTACGTGGTGACTCCACGAGAAATATTTCATAGAATACTATATTGCATGCTATGAAAATTGCTCATGCCACATATTGCTCGACTCATAGAAAGCTATGGACGGTGTTCACATTGGACTGACTCCTCCGATTTTTTTTGACGTCTCTGTGCTTTTGCTCACTTCCACTTCATGGTGAGAAAGAGATGGCCAGGAAAGGCAGGATTTTTTAAATTATTTAAAAATCAGTGGATTTTTTTTGACGTCTTCTTTTGTGACATCTGTTTTCTCTGTCTGTGATTTATCTTTGGCACTTAATTCATACAGAATCCAATTTTTTTCAATCGGAAACATATTTATTAAAGAAGATTTACATTTTGCAAGTGAAAAAATTGTAATTAATCTTTCAAACTGCACAGATTTCTGCTTTGTTTTAAGGACTACTAAACGTCAAAGTAAGTCCGATGTGTTCACATTAGTTTTTGTCTGAACAAAACAAATTGGATTCACGTCAAAAAAAATCGGATGAGTCAGTCCAATGTGAACACCGTCATGGATAGTATTCTATGAGCAAGCAATTTTTCGTTGGTTTGTTTGAATTTTATTTGTTTTGTGTGATGTTGTTCTATTCTCGCAAATGAAATAGTAAGCTACGAAAATGCCCAACCAACATTTTATGGCATACTATCGCTCTTTCTTTCTATCAAAAGTGACAGATGGTAATCTATGAAATATTTCGGGTGGAGAACCCGTGTGTTAAATTTGCGATCGAATTACGTATTAATTAGTGTTTAAACATTTTAGTGAACATTTTTTCAAGTGTTTGATACAAAAAAAAACTAATTTTATTACATATTAATCACTATTATTAAACACACGACTTTTTTGGCTCGCCTTCGTTCCTTCTGCATTTGGTTTTGTTTTCCAACCAGGGAGTGCTGTCAGATTGTTTTTTTTTTTTTTTTTAATTTCACACTGACACTTCTGACATTTGGCAGAGATCCATTAGGAAGTTTGCCCAGTGGTCCGTTCTTTTTCTAACAATAGATAACCATTAATTTACCCCCTTTATATGCAGGATCGAGAGCTCGAGTTAGATTAGGGTCGGATTTTCGACCCAGGTTTTTCGTTCCTAGAGTTGAGAGCTCGATTTGGAGTTGAGTTCAAATGTCTGCTATTAGCCGTGTTTTTTTTGCAAGTCCATATGGATTTGTCGAAAAAAACGACATCGGGACTAATAGTTTTACACGTAAGTACAACAACAACTTAAATCTATATGGACTTAGCTAAGTCCAGATAATTATCGGGACTTACGTACTGTAAGTAAGAAGTTCCTAAGTCCCGATGTCGTTTTTTTCGACAAAACCATATGGACTTGCAAAAAAACACGCCTATTATACGAAGACTTTTGCGTCGTGACTCTTTTCGAACATAATGAGTGCAAAAGAGAAGAAAAATGAGACGGAAAACAACTGCCCTATGAGTCGTGGGCCAAATTTCGGCGACTCATTTTTGACATTACTTTATTTCTTGTTTGTTATTTTAGGAAATTGCTTTATTTATTTTCGTTATTTGTGGAGCGCACATGTACCTATAGCTGCGGTTGCTAGGGTATAGAGCATAGAGAATTTCTATGCTGCAATAAAAACGTTTCATTTATGTTTGTTGTTTGTTTGGTTGCTACGAGATTTCATTACCGGAAAAAAACTATAGAGGATTGCCAAATTTGAGTCATGACTCAAAAGTCATGGTGTAATAGCGTACGACTCACAGGACGAAATTTCAAAGAAGAATTCGAAGAAGAGTCACGACGCAAAAGTCGTGGTGTAATAGCAGACAATGGGAGCCAAGAAAAATTACACACATAAAATAGTACATTATGTCAACCTAACTCCTCGGCCCAATTTTTTTAGCACAAATTTCGACTCGACTCTGCTCCTGAAGTGGAGTCAAGTCGGTACAAGCTAATTTCAACTCAATGCAGGTTTACAAAGTCCCCTTTCACACGAGGAAACTGAGTTGCCAGCAACAATCAGTTTGTAGGTGAGAAGGGCAAGAAGTAAGAGGGGAAAATGAAATCTCCCCGGTCAACGATTCGAGGAGATTTTTTTGACATTCCTCTTCACACACACAGTAGAGTGTGTTCAACCAAGCTATTTTAAAAGGAAAATACAGAAAGTTTCCACGATTTTGTTTCTTCGTGTGAAAGGTATAGGAGATTTTTAAGGAAATTAAAAGAAAACGTCAAAAAAATCTCCAGCAACTTGTTTCCTCGTGTGAAAGGGGACAAAGTGTCGGAGCGAGCTTCAAGCTCGCTTCAACACCTCATGTAAACGGAGTAATTGCTAACAATAGTTGACTATTGTCGTCCCTTTAATCAAAAAAAAGTTAAGATTTGTAACTATTTGACACATTAACATCGTTCCTAAATTCATTTTTTGTAACTATTTTTAACTCATGTCCATGATAAGAATTGACAGTGTTGATCTACTGTCAAAGAACACATGTGAGCCGATTTGTTTACAAAACGAATCAAATATTTGGTGCTTTTTGTGATGTAAGAAATGCGAACAAAATGAGAAAGCTGAATTTACATTGCAAAAAATATGATTTTGTGCCATAAAAATGAAACTATTAATATTTTTTTAATTTTTCATAAATAATCATTTAATAGATCAACAATATCTAACAATAAATTGTTCCTAAATGAAATCGTAAAATCCTAACAAAGTCTAACAATGACACTTCAACAATTCTTTTTGACATAACAACAATAGTTAACTATTGTTAGAAAAAGAATGTACCACAGACGTCAGTTGAAAGCTTGTTGAACATTGCCTTTCAATGGCTCGAATAGTAACAAAGTCTGCTTTTATACGACGACTTTTGCGTCGTGACATAATGAGTGCAAAAGAGAAGAAAAATGAGACGGAAAACAAATCTGCCCTATGAGTCGTGGGCCGAATTTCGGTCATTTTTGACATTATTTTATTTCTTGTTTGTTATTTTAGCAAATTGCTTTATTTATTTTCGTTATTTGTGGAGCGCACATGTAACTATAACTGCGGTTGCTAAGGTGTAGAGCATTAGAGAATTTCTATGCTGGAACAAAATCGTTTCATTTATGTTTGTTGTTTGTTTGGTTGCTACGAGAATTTCATTACCGAAGAAAAATTATAGAGTATTGCCAAATTTGAGTCATGACTCAAAAGTCATGGTGTAATAGCGTACGACTCACAAGACGAAATTTTAAAGAAGAATTCGAAGAAGAGTCACGACGCAAAAGTCGTCGTATAATAGCAGACAAAGTGATTTGTGAATTTTAAATTGGCTCAAAATGTTATTGTAAAAGAAAAGTTTTATGTTTAAACTATTGCTTATAATAATTAAAAGATCGCAAAGTTCTACTACGAATGTAAAAATCATGTTAACACTTCAAAATTTTAGTTATTTTATTAAATTTGTTCTTGGGAATCTGACGCCACTTCGGAAAACTTTTCATATAAAGTATTTTTCTTGGTAGCGCTTGTTTTTTTCTCACATACGTTTCAAACTATTGAATAAATGTTATTACATTGATATTTAGGGCCAATTTCACAGTCAGAAAAGTGACACTTAAGTGGGGAATTTGAAAGATTAAAGGCTGACCCAAACCAACGCGAAACATTCGCGCGAATATGCGACGACTGAAAAATGTTCGAAGATTCGCATCGCGCCAGTGTGGGTGCTCCCATTAATCTCCATGTAAATAAATTAAAACAGGCGGAAGTTTCGTTGTCGCGCCGAATATTTCGCGTTGGTTTGGGAGAGCCTTAAAGGCTTAACTACATAAGCAAAAAAGTACTTTTGTACAAAAGTAAACATATTTTTTTTCCCACTAGCGCAGTTTTTTTGTGAAAAAGACTATGCAATTTTTTTTTTAGACCAAAATTTAAGCTTTCTGCATCATTTTTATAAGTTTTCCAGTCAGAAAAACTATTCCAAAATGAGTTTGAAAATTTTCACTTTTGTACTTTTTCACTTTTTGGGCTTACCCTGAGGCCACACGAGCAAGTACTGGCAAGCAAGTTGGGTTCATACATTGCCTGCCAAATTCGTATCTGTGTACTGGCTGTGACGTAGTTGGCACTCCACTTGCCAAGCAAGTTGCTTGCAAGTAGGTCGTTCTTTTTCTCTACTATGGTAAACAATTTTGGTTGATCTTTCAAACAAAATGGATTGAAAAAATCAAAATACATTTGGAAAGAATATTAAAGAAAAATGCAAAAATGGTTAACAAACTTTAATAATTGAAATTATGGACAGCGAAACATAAGAGGGAATAACATATACTTTAACTAAAATTCATGTAACAAATAAAAAAACTACAGATGTCAAAATACATTTTGTTAGCTATCTGTCTGTCAAGCCACAAACTTTCAAATTCCGTCTACGATGTCAATGGATTAAAAAACCTCTGAAAATCCAAAATTTTTTCCATTTTTTTCTGCTCCGGAAAAATTCATTTTTAGGGCAATCGGTTGACATTTGGAACGAAATATTCACGATAGGATCAAATATAATTTGTCCCCTATCTGTCAAGCCATAAACTTTCAAATTCCATTAAAGGATGTCTACGATGTCAATGGATTAAAAAACCTCTAAATATCCGAATAATTTGAAATTTTATTTTTGAAAAGGGCAATTTTAGAGCTTTTTGGTAATTTGTAACGAATTATTCGCAAATGTCAAATATTCTGTCAAGCAATGTCAAGTTTCGTACGAAAGTGAATTTTAACATTTTTAAAATGCAATCAAATTCCACACTAAATTTATTTTAACTTATTTTTTGCACAAAATCTAATTAATTCAGAAATTTAAATAAAAGGAACGATGATTGTTGACTATAGTGTAAAAAATGAACGCCCTACTTGCTTCTCTACTGGCTGCTCAACTGGCTTCGAAAAAGGCAAGCCAGTTGACGAGCAAGTTGCTTGGGTTTATATGTGTTAGTGAAAAAATGTGAATGTATTGCAACTTGCTTGCCAGTACTGGCTCGTGTGGCCTCCGGGTTATGTAGTTAAGCCTTAATTCCCAATATCACCGTTCACTGTTACCTGAATAAGTGGCACTTAAGGCCAGGCGCGCACATGCAACTAAACAGTTTGGTTGCAATTTTGAGCACTATGGGATTATATGAGAGTCCGCGCACATAAACCGGCGGACTCTCATATAATCCCGAGTGTTAAAAATCGAAACCAAACAGTTTAGTTGCATGTGCGCGCCTGGCCTAAGTCTCCGATGTTGGTGACTTAAGTTCCACTTACGCTGGCTATGAAATTTAGCTTAAATTCCTAATATGGGAAACGTAAGTGCCAAATATTCCGGTAAGTGTCGACTGTGAAACTGGCCCTAATACTGTCAAACAAAACTGTCATACAAAAAGTTAAATTAGAAGAAAATTTCAAAAAATGTTCAGAAACTTGTTTCTTCGTGTGAAAAGTGACCAAGCAGAATTACATTTATTGAGAAGATTTTACTTTTAATAAAATGGCAGCGTTCCATTCATCCATCTACTTGGAAGTACTAAAAAGTACTTTGTAAGGCTCAATGGAACACACCTTATGTCCACGAGCAAAAACATCGCGTGGTGTGTCGTCAGCTTAATAATTGACAGCCATCAAAGAGTTCTGAAATATAAACTAGCCTATCGATAAACTTCTCTTGTCTGACAGTCCGTGTCAGGGGCAGGTCATTTCATATGTTTCGCTGTTTTTTGCATAAATGCATAGTGAAGTGAAGTAATTGAATTTATTTTTGTTTTGAAAAGTACATAAACTGGAGAATAATTAAAACAAATCAATACATTAGTCACTATTCTATAAGTAACACACAAATAAGAGACTAAGATGGGGAACAAGCAAATCAAACAACACTTGGAAACAGCCCAAAAAACTGGCATTCTAAAGATTTCCTTGCAACGCCTTCAAGACTTTCCTCCCCAACTGAAAACCTATCCAAATGTTCTAAAAACTCTAGACTTGTCCGAAAATCGCTTTGAACGAATCCCAGATGATATTGGAAGGTTTACACTCCTCAAGCACATTAACCTTAGTGGAAACAAGTTATCCGATCTGCCTGAGATATTAGGCGAGCTGCACAAACTTGAAGTTCTCTTAGTGATGGACAATTTCTTAACAAGAATTCCAAAAAGTCTGTCGAACTTAAAGCACTTGAAACAAGTCAATTTAAGTAATAATCAAATAGTTGACTTTCCCATTATGCTTTGTGGGTTGAAGCAACTGGACGTACTGGATATATCGCGAAATAAAATCACAACAATTCCAGCTGAGGTCCGCAACTTGTGTGTGATAGAGTTGAATGTTAATCAAAATCAAATATCTAGCCTTTCGGAGGAAATTGCTGATGCACCTAGATTGAAAACACTGCGAATCGAAGAGAACTGTCTACAGGCAAGCACCTTTACCCCGCGTATCCTCAAGGAGTCAAAAATAAGTAGCTTATGTGTAGATGGAAATCTATTCAACTCGAAACAGTTCACCGATCTGGATGGTTACGACACATATATGGAACGTTATACTGCCGTAAAAAAGAAAATGTTCTAAGAAAAAGTAGCAAACAAGAACGAGTGCAGGTCAAAGGAGCGCGTAGGCTTAAGACGATTATATTCCGTAGATGTGCTATGTATTTATTGAATTTTTCTCTGTTTTTGTTTAATTTATTAGCAAAAGCGTTACGCGCAATAAATTTTCTTTCTCTTTTATGAATGTACCTATATACTTTTGTATTATTTTACTAATTGGCATTGATTTATCTAGATTCCAATGTAGATTAAAAGTTTTCACATCGCTAGGCGTACAGATTTTGATCTCCATTATTGATCAAAATATTCACGTCATGTCACACCTCTCCTTCGGTGTGAAATTACTGTGTCCCTAGGGCCCAGGGGCATATACCGTCGTACTGTTGTGTTGCTTAGTTTTTAAATAGTTTATTGGAGAGATTTTTGGAATCTGTCAGTTACTTTTTAAATCGCTAAGTAACAGTACCAATAGTGGAGTCAATAAACCCGACAAAAACATCGAACTCTTAGGGCCAGTTTCACAGTCAGAAAAGTGGCACTTAAGTGGGCAATGTGAAAGTTTAAAGCGCAATATCACAGTGCTTACATGAATAAGTGGCACTTAAGTCTCCAATGTTGATCACTTAAGTTCCACTTACGCTGGCTATGAAATAAAGCTTAAATTCCTAATATTCCGGTAAGTGTTGACTGTGAAACTGGCCCTTAAAGTGCACTTTTGATAATTTGTACTGTATTATTTAAATTCAAAAACGTTTTGGGAGGGGCTCGTAACTATTTGTTACAAAGGTTTCCAAGTTGAGTCCAGATAAGATAAAAATCCAAGGGATTGAATGGGGGGGGGGGGGATCTAACACATACCAAAAGCTACTTCATCTAACAAAATGTCTACAAGGCTTTTGGTCGTATAAAAAGAAAATGCGTCGACACAGCATCCTGAATTCTGGGTAATAGTTTGTTTGAAAAGGTTCCAAGCACTTCGTGGACACAGTTTTATTTTTGTCTGTGTTTGTTTTCAGAGTTTCGTTGTCAGTTCAAAGTATTCGCGTTGTTTTGGGAGAGCCTTTACCCTTCCACTCGTGAAACTTGAAAACAAACATTTTGTGAGTGCCGGGACTCACGGTTAAGATGCGTAAACATCAATGTTCGTACGAATGCCAAAGTTTTGTTATTGAACTTACCCAATTAACATAATGCAAACTATAGAAACATGAATGTGTGACCCGTTAAAAATATGTTAATGCTGAATCAGATAATTTAAATCAAGAGGATATAACCAACTGAGATAATATGTAGAATATTACCAATTTCGTTGATGGAATTTGGCAAAATGTTTCCTTTATCAAGAGAATGAGGAATCAAAAAGTCCTTAAAATATCAAGAATGTAAAAGTTTCTCTTATGGAAAGATTAAATGTGGGTTCCTAAAACTAAAATTGTATTTTTGTGCAGTCGAGGTAATTTTAAATTATTTTTGAATATTGAATACAACGAAAGCGAACAAAAACAATACGATCAAATACTGCACATTTTATCGGAAACTTAAATATACAAAAAATTGTTGCGGGAATCACGATTACGATGTTTAAATATTATCACAACTGACTGAACACAATGGTGTAGCTGATAGTTGTAGCTCGTTTTACTGTTGAAAGGTTTGAAAATTGTACATAACATTACGCTACAATGTGAAGCTGTAGAATTCAAGAAGCAAACTTCAAATTTTAAATCATTTAAATTATGAAGCCTAACAGCATTGAAGATCCATTTTCAAAAACAAAATTCCAATAGAGTGTCCTAACGCCTCTTCTGTTCCATTAGCCTCTTAAGTCATTTCGCAATAATTACCTCTATGTATATCATTTTTCAAAAATGTTTAAATTATTCATATTCTGGATTTTGGGAAAAAGAATTGATAGAGGGTTTCATACCCTCTTCTAGTATAAACTTTTTTTAACGCCCCTACCCTCCAAAAAAAATATTCATAATTAATGAAGCATCACATATTTTACCTTAATTTTAAGACCTTTCACTGCACCGATTGCTTGACGTTCGTTGGTACAAGAAGTAGGGAATTTTTTTATTGGAATTTGATTTCTTTTTTTAACTTTTGACTTCCGTCATGGTACTTCCGACACGGTCGTTTTTCCGGTGTTAACTCCCCATCCCAGAGCCGGCGTTAAGAAAAATTATTCGAGCTAAAACAAATAAACGATCGAAGCAAACTAGCGTTTAATCTACATTTATATAAATGTATGTATGTATGTATATATACAATACCCAGCAAACATTTTTCTGAAGGTTCAGATTTTCTTCACCAAAAATGATTCCAATAAAGTGAATTAATTGTGAATGTTCATTTAAGAGAAGGGATGATGAGTAAATACCTTCATTTAAATGAATCATAATGCAATCACATTTATGATTCAGAAAAGATAAAGAAATAATTTTATAGACTCTTATATACATTCATTTAAATTAAGTTTAAATGAAGATCATAAATCATTCACAAAAGCTATTCATATCGGTGTCCAAGTGCCCAGGTAAAAGAATTCAAATTGCATCATAAGTGAATTCTTTTCCGGTCAGGTTCTTCAATTTTGTGATTTATTTATGATTCAATTTTGAATTAAAATGTTTGCTGGGTATACGCACCGACAAAAAAAAAAAAACAGTTTTCTAGACTTTAAAATTATCTACATAAATGTAAAGTTTAATCAAACCCTCGATATATTTTTCCACACGAATCGTTAGGAATTCTTACCTTGCTATAGAGCCAGTAGGAATAACGTACAAATCAAAAAATTATTGGCTTTAACTAGGTACCTATGTACTTTATTTATTATTTTATTTCTTTTTAGGTACAAAACTTAACTACAGTTTTGTCATTTGCAAAAAAATATACTGTATTTGCCGAATTTCCAAACTTGTAAATTGTATTAAGTTAGTTAGTTTTAACTTATTATCTAGAATTATTACAAAATAAATTAGTACATATAATTATATTTTTTATTAACATTAATCCAATACTTTTTTTCTTATAGTTCTACTTGTCATATTGAAGGGAATCCTTGACTTTTGTACCGAAATGAGGCATAGCCATGTTGATAAGACGATGCCCCACAGTAATTTGAAGGTGTCAGAAAAGAGCAACCTGCATTGCTACTTTCAGCCGTCGCAAATCCGCTATAGCTACTGTTGTAGTTCTTTGTCGTATAGATTCCCATACCAGGAAAACCCAAGTGATATGGATGATGAGGTAGTTCCATCTGTTGATGAAATAGCGCTGGTGATTTTTCCATTTTGTGTGCAGTGGTTATTGGTGGTACTGGCTGTGGGGTTGTTGCACCAACTGATCGCCTTTCGTTGCGACGAAACTTTGCTCGTCGATTTTGAAACCAAACCTTTGAGGAAAATTAGAATTAGAAAAAAATAAAATAAAATGGAAACAACACACTCACTTGAACTCTAGCTTCGCTAAGGCCGACCTTATTAGCTAGCTCCTCCCTCACAAAGGCATCTGGATAATGTGTCCTCTCGAACACTTTTTCGAGAGCTGTCAGCTGCCCGCTGGTAAAAGTGGTTCTATTTCTTCGTGGCTTCCTTGATCCGTTTTGTCTATCGTCTACTGATGAACTATATTCAGCTCGGAAGCTGTCACCTGCGTGAGAGGGTGAAACCGAAATTAGTAGAATAAAATTTTAAAGCCTTTCTGAGAATTTGCAGCACATTTGTTGGAAATTATAAACACAAAGACCCGCATTGTAATTAAAGCAGGAACAATAAAAATTTTATGGTGACATTAATGATTTCAATCAGATAAAGATCAATTTTCAAGTCAAGAAATTTTAGGTAGGTATTTTGTTTTATGTTGTTGAACTCTATATTTATTAGGGGATTTTTGAAATGAAAATGGATTTTTCCTGAAATTGTCACTTGGTAGGTCGATCGCTCCCTAGATATTTATAATTCAATTGATGAGGAATTTTCATATCGCTCAGGATACCAATGTATAGGCACTAAAACATAGTAAATTTAATTAAAAAGCAATAAAAGCATCTCACTTTCTATTTGCGCGGCGGCGAGCGGTTTGAAATGTATTTAAAGTATAAGTTCAAGAGGCTGTTAAAAATAATAACAATACCGAACTCGAATGAAAGAACAAAAAGATCTTACATCTAGTTATAAGATGTAAATTATAATCAATGTAAATTTTCAGAGCTATTGCAAAACACTGAGATTCCATGTTGGTATAAATGGCTCTCGATATATAAATATACCATTCGATTCCTATTTTATTTGCTTTATAATTCTATTTTTATTTTATTTTATTTTATTTTATTTTAATTTATTCAATTTAAAATATTTTATTTTGTTTGATTTAAATTTATATTTTGTATGTGCTTCAAAAATCATCAAAAAGACCAAAACATTCACCTCATTTTGAATAAACAACAAACTATATTAAGGGGACATAGGTAAAAGAACCGTATTAAGTTAGCATGACGAAAAATTAACTTCTGACTACCCCAAAAATTGGTTGTTCCAAAAATGTAAAAAACTGCTAACTTTATATAAGTTAGAGCGACAATTAATGACCTTTTATGGCCATTCTGTGACCCCTGAAATCGTATATAATTTAACTTAATTTTTTGAACAAGGTATCAGTCGTTCGAAAAGTTCTTTGTCTAGTTTAGATGGAATGCACTGAAAAACAATATGCACGACTTGGTCGCACGAACTTGCTCTTATGCGCGATCACACTGTGGTTCTATAGTCTGAAATAAATTAGCTATGGGAGTCTATATTTTATCCATTTGCCAAAACTTAGTTTAGTTGCAGGTGGTATTATGTGAGTACACAAAAATTAAAAATATAGCCCATTATTGTTGGACATATGCAATATGCATGAAAGGAATTTATATTTTTTAAACTGGTAAATTGTTTTAAATCTACAAAATTAGATAGAAATTGATTAAAATGCTTTAAATCTGTTTTAACCCAACGCGATGTACACCATCTGATTTCTTATAAAAATCTTAATTTATGAGAAAAAAATTTGAAAATCGTAGGAGCGGTTTTAAAAATAATTAATTTTTTATATAAAATTTCATCGAATTTTCAAAAAAAAAATTGAATTTTTTTTAACTCCAAAAATTAGTTTTTAGAAAATTTTGCTACGCACTTTTATTTATATTTGTTACTAGCTTCTGTATAAAAATCTATTTTTATTCGGTTGATCAGATATTGAAATAGTCGAAAATCAAAGAAACCATTCTATGAGAGGTGCTGTTAATAAACGTAAAATATAAAATTTAAAAATTTTAAATGGTAGATCGTACTTATTTTAACACACGAAAAAACTTTTATCAAAATCGTAGGAGTTGTTTTTGAGAAAAAAAATATTTTTCTTAACGGATTTTAAACAATTGTATGGGAGGCACCGTTATTTTTTGCCAAAAATCTTCTAGATAAAGTTAAAAAACTGCTATTTACCAAGTTTAATAAAAATCGACCAAGTTGTTTTTGAAATATTGAGTTTTCAAAAAAAAAATTTCAAACATGTTTTAAAAATCAAAAAAATATCTTTTTTAAAATTTTGGTACACAATATTATTTAGAATGTGTCAAAAACAAAATGGGGGGGGGGGGGGTTGTGAAAAATCCGGAATAGAAATGCAAAACAAATGAGAAAAAAAATTGTGTGAGTGCGGGGACTCACGGTTAATTTGTTAAACATCAACGTGCGCGGATCCAAAACGGACTTGTTTTTGCTTGAAGGGGATCTTAAGATTTTTTTTCGTAACGTTGCACACCGTAACGTTGCACGACGTAACGTTGCACACGAACGTTCACGTTTCTTATTCACTCTACCGCCAGCATAGATGTTTACACATCAAAAAACTGCAAATTCCAGTTGTGGTCCCATTGGTCTAGGTGAAAATTGTCATGCTAATTCACAATCGCAACTTTACGCTAAAATGCAAATTTACAGTAGGTAAAAGGGAATTCAGCCAAAGTTGAGACAACCACTTATTTTTAAGACTTTCATAGGAGGTGTCATATGACATTAAGAAAATTACCTGATGGAAATCTTAAGTTGTCTTCATCCAACCGACGACGAGTTTTTAAAATTAGTTTAAAAAAAAATTATGTCTTAAAAATGAATAAAAACAACTTTTTACGTTTCCATTTTCTATTTCTGTTTACTAGCGTTGCATTAAATTTGTGTATTCTTTCAAATTCTTCGAAACTCATGTCACTTTGAGTTTTGAGAGTTTAATCGTTACCTCAACTCGCCACAGCATAAAAACCTAGGTTTACTTCAGGGCGAGTTCAGGGTGACCATAGGTCTAAAAAAAACACAGAATTTTTACACTAGGGTGAATTCAGGTTTTTCAAAAAAAGAAAAAGCTTTGGGACGACCCCAAGGTGACTTCAGTCAGGGCTCAACGAACAAACCTACATATTTATTTAATATTATTAAAACGAATTTGGCTAACCTACAAGTTTCAAAACGACAAGGGTGAGAGAAGGTGGCATTTTCTATTTATTACCTGCGCTCTATATGTATTTTAAAGTCACTTAAAAATAGATCACCACGCATGCAATTGATGTTCAATGACATAAATAATGCTCTTATTGCAAGTTTAGTTTTTGAAAATACTTTTTAACACACAAACGAGACAAGACAAATTAATAGCAAATAAAAACGCAAAACTTTTAACTTGATTATATTTATTTTTCTAAGCGAATGACTTATGTACTAGGTATAGGCATGTATTACGTTGTCGTCCGGAATTTAAAATCTGATCGTGTTGAGAGAGCTGGCTTGCTATTCAATTCGTCTTAATTATCTAATTAAGATTGGAAGTGAGCGTACATATTTTTCAATGCACATCCATTCACCAATTTTGATTTCATCTACAACATTTTTGTATATGCAGCAACATCAGGCAGCAAGAAAACGTTGACGCAGCGACCGCGACGCCATGCCCCATGCCACTGAGATACTTGTTCTATTCTCGAGATATCGGATTCGAATGATGGCAATGATTGTTGGGGATGGTGCTTTCCTGATTTTTTTTTGAAAGACGAAAAACCGCGGCCAATTCTCAAAGGAGTAAGTAGCTGTCTTCATTTCTGCCGCAGAAAGCAACTCCGACATGACGGGACGTTAATTCGTGTTGACAGGTCGGCCGCACAGGAAAAGTGATGCGCGTGGTTGGAAAACGATGCCTTTTTTCGACTTCACATCTCTGAATATTTTTTTTAGTTTTTTTATTTTATTTTATTTGTTGGAATTTGATTTCGGTATTGTGAAAAGGGGTCGGGAATCGGTTGAAAGTCTTAAAAAACCAAGCAAGCGCGACATGTGCATCTAAATTGTCATCGATGCAGTACAAGAAATTACTGCTTTGGTTTGTTTGTATGTATAATTTTTTTTTTTTTATGAAACTCTGTTAAGACTTCAGGGTGGCAAAGAATTGGGGCTTTGACAAATTATACCGCATGCGCTTGACTTATTTATTGCAAGTGGTTATTCCCTATGGAGCGCTTCTGTAAGGGCTGATGCTGGCAACAGAAATTCATCCTGACACCTGAATCCTGCATATCATGATGCGATGTTCCATCTTCGTCAGCTGACAGTGACGGAAGCTGACAATTTGAAATGCATTCATCCTGCAAACACGCCGAAATGAGCAATTAAAACTTAAATACTCTTTCAAATTATTATTATCACTCAATTATGGGAGCGAATGAGTTTCTTTTTTGCGGTCTTTGAAGAAGAAAATTTGCATCAGAGATGACTCGAAGCACTTGATGAAGTGTCTACAAACATGTCATACATTTTTCTTAAGCTGACACGTTCCGCCTGATGTGTCAAACCGCCAAAAGGATTTTTTTAAGACCTATAAATATGGTCTGCTTTGGTGTTTTGGCTTTTGAAATGAAACCCATAACAATTGCAGTTTTATTTTTTTTTTATGAATCGTTTTTTACGCGTTTGAAGAAAATAAATTCAAGGTGTAATGGCGCCCCGATTTTTAAAGCTTTAAGATTTAAAAAAATATTATAGTGATGATATGTAGTAGAAAACAAAATATGTAACGACTAGGTCTCATAATAGCTTCTTTCGTTGAACTTTACCCAGGGTTGACCCAGGTTTTCTTGACAACCCCAAAAATTGTCAAAAAAAAACTGGGTTTTTTGGTTCTCAAAAAACGCTCAAGGGCTGTTGACATTTAAAGCAAGAAAAAAAAATTCTGTGCTTAGATAATTAAAACTTAAAAATTGTTTCAAATATGTCTTAAAAATTAATAAAAACGACTTCTTACGTTTCCATTTTTATTGCTATTTATTAGCATTAAAGTAAATTTGTATATTCTTTCAATTTGTTTTCCAAAAATAAACAATAACCTGCAGCACGTTAATCCACAACAAAACATATTATGCATAACAACTCATGTCACTTTGGCAGTTTTTGCTTTACCCCAACTCGCCACAGCAAAATACCTATAGTTCTACTTCAGGGCGACCCCAGGTCTCAAAAAACACAGAATTTTTTCACCAGGGTGACTTCAGGTTTTTCAAAAAACGGTTTGGGGTGACCCCAGGGTGACTTCAGGGCTCAACGAACAAACCTAATATCGTCATTTATATCAGGAAGTGACCCTACTGTGGCTACTTGCGATCAGTGGTGGATCCAGGAATCGGTCAACTGTTTTTTGACCCGTAAATAAAAGAAAAAAAATCTAGTTTCTGCTGCTTCACTGCACCAAAACTATTAATAAAAGTTTGATTTATTCTTCCTTCAGAATTTATTTTATTTTATTTTATCGACTTTTTCCTATCCAAATCAGACATTCCGATTACAAAAAAAAAAAAAAAAAAATACAAAACAAAACAAAAACAGACTGCCACGCCAATTGAAAGTGAATCATTTGAAACGCTTCTTTAAACCTTTATTATAGGACTATCTCAAATCTCTCTTAAAGAAGTATTTTTCGGTTAAGTTAAAAAATGAGGCAATCTCCACAAAAACCTATGTATTTCCATAATATATTTTGCAAAAATCTGAAACACAGTTCTTTCACAACTATTACCTGAAACACAGTTCTCTCACAGTCATTAAAGATACGAAGTTTTAGCAAAATTGTTAGAGCCGTTTTCGAAAAAAAATTTAAAAAAAACTGAAATCGTTGTAGTAAGTTTTTGATAAGTTAAACAAAAATTCCAATTTATTCTCTAGGGAATGACATCTCCTTACAAAATTTATAGCAAATCAGTCCAAGGCTTTATAGCTGTAATCACAGTTCTTTCACAGACTTACATACTAACGGACGGTGTGACGAAACCCTTTTCGGGACCGAGTGAAAATTTCAAATCGATTAATTTTACATTTTTAATCGCAATTTTGTAGGGAATCTTCAGTTGATTTTTTTATTTTAATCTGCCATTTAAATAAATTGGCTCAGGTGAAAGAAACAGCTTGAAGCACATAACTCGAGAAGTAAAAAAAAATTATCCTTTTGTAGGGAATGTGGCAAAAAAAAAAAATTTAGGATGCAAAATATGGCAGAGATTTCTTTCCACGCATCTCTAAGAAAAACAAATAAATTTTTGTATTGGTAGTTTTCGAGCAAACAAAATAAATGTTGGTATTTCACAACAAAACCTATAACTCAATGGAAAGATAAGCAAATTACCGTTGTATTTCATTATTAAACTGCTACATGAAAATATTCGCCTCAGTACTCCTCAACCGAATCAAGATATGGGTTGATGATCATGGTGTCTTAAGCGAATTTCAAGCTGGATTCCGAAATGGTTACTCGACAATAGACTATATTTTTACTTTAAAAACAATTGCCCAATCATATCTAGAAAAAGGGACTAAATTATATGCGTTCTTTGTCGATCTGAGAGCGGCTTTTGACTCGGTAAACCGAAAATCGCTATTTTACAAGCTTAGCTCAATGGGACTTTCTACAAAAAATGCTTAGGTACATTGATAAAAAATTTATATAGCAATACAAAATCGGCCGTGTGGAATGGCGAAACTCTCTCAAATTGGGTTGAGACAGTCTCGGGAGTTCGACAGGGTTGTACATTAAGTGCCTTAATTTTTATTCTGTTTCTTGACGACTTGGTTGAATGGTTGATAGGAGGTTATCTTTGGAATGGAATAAGAATAAGAATAAAAATATTAATTTATGCAGATGATGTAGTCTTGTTGGCGGAATCTCCGAGCATTTTGCAAAAAATGATTCAAAGGCTTGAAGAATATTGCCGAATTTGGAATTTAGTTGTCAATATTAGCAAATCGAAGATAATGATGTTTAGAAAAGGTTTTGGAAGATGCTCACAATCTGAAAAATGGAGTTTTAATGGCCAGCAGATCGAGATTGTCAAGGAACCCATATACCTGGGCGTGCTTATTCGATCAAATTTGAGCATGCAAAACCACCTCATCGATAAACTTAAGTTGGCAAAAACAAATCTAAACTCAACTTGGAGGGCCGTATGTACAATTCAGCACTTCAACCATCAGCGAAATATAAAATTTTCCAAAGCACTGCTACATCAATAATGTTTTACGCTGCACAAGTTCGTGGAATAAACAAATATGACGAAGTTGAAAAGCTTCTTCGTTTTTTTCATAAAACCATGCTTTCATCTATCACAAAATAGCCCCAATTATGTGTTGCTTTTAGAAACAGGATTGTCCCCTTTGCATATTTCAACAGTCAAGCTGCACTTTGATTTCATTATAATATTGACCCAGATGCCTGATTCTCGTCTTCCAAAAAAAGTGGCTCAACATGCAATCAGCTCTAATACACTATTTTTTAAGGAATGGAGTTCCTTATCGGAAAGTCATAACCTGCAATTGAACTTAAATCCCTGTTATCCAGAGGAATGGAAGGAGATCTTGTACCAATTTTTAAAAGAGTTTGACTTGAAATCAAGAGAAATTTATATGGAAGAAGCTCAATCATCTCTTCATAGAAATTATTATAGGCAATTGGAGTTTAACCTAGAAAGACTCAACTTCAAATTCATCGAAACGATATTTAGAACTAGAGGAGAACTTCTTCGGCTAAATTACATTCCACATCGTGATGACCTACCTATTATGTGCTCGCTGTGCAACTTGAATTCAAGAGAGGACATCTTTCATTTCATCGCAATTTGCCCAATTTAAAAGGATATAAGAAAGGGGTGTTTTGGTCGGTTCGAGTTAAATTGGCCAGAAACCAAAGATATTTTGAATCGCAGAACGGGATGGCGATGCCATCTCTTATTTTTCAACGGCAGCAGCTTACAGGCAAAGAATAGTAGATGAAAACTTCTAGTTATTTTTTTTTCTTTTTAAATCTTAAATATAAAATTTGTTTGCAACTTAAATAATTTTAAATATTTTTCTTCTCATTGTTTAACTATTTTAACTTGTAATGATGCATTACACCCTCTTCTTCACCGCCGCCGTTTATTAAATTGCATACAAAGCAATCCCGAATCACCGTTAACAACGACTCTAGAAGGAGCCAATCATAAGAGTAAGAAAATATTAATAATACTTTTTGTTTGTGAAATTATAATTCACACTCGGTTCAAACCGAAATATATATAAGAGACCGTGGATGAGCACCATAAAATCGAGCTCTGCCACAGTAGAAATCAGTACCAATCCCGAGTACTTGGTGAGTCTCCATTTTGAAGGACTTAGGTTCCAGAAGCGACAGTGGAAGCCCAGGTTTTAAGTAGTTAGAGTGACGTCTGCTATCTCAGACTGTAATTTAGTGACGTCTGCTATCTCAGACTGTAATTTAGTGACGTCTGCTATCTCAGATTGTAATTTAGTGACGTCTGCTATCTCAGATCGTAATTTAGTGACGTCTGCTATCTCAGATTGTAATTTAGTGACGTCTGCTATCTCAGACTGTAATTTAGTGACGTCTGCTATCTCAGATTGTAATTTAGTGACGTCTGCTATCTCAGACTGTAATTTAGTGACGTCTGCTATCTCAGATTGTAATTTAGTGATGTCTGCTATCTCAGATTGTAATTTAGTGACGTCTGCTATCACAGACTGTAATTTAGTGACGTCTGCTATCTCAGACTGTAATTTAGTGACGTCTGCTATCTCAGATTGTAATTTAGTGACGTCTGCTATCTCAGATTGTAATTTAGTGACGTCTGCTATCTCAGACTGTAATTTAGTGACGTCTGCTATCTCAGATTGTAATTTAGTGACGTCTGCTATCTCAGATTGTAATTTAGTGACGTCTGCTATCTCAGATTGTAATTTAGTGACGTCTGCTATCTCAGACTGTAATTTAGTGACGTCTGCTATCTCAGATTGTAATTTAGTGACGTCTGCTATCTCAGACTGTAATTTAGTGACGTCTGCTATCTCAGATTGTAATTAAGTGACGTCTGCTATCTCAGACTGTAATTAAGTTACGTCTGCTATCTCAGATTGTAATTTAGGATATATTGCTAAACATTTGAATTGTATAAATCTAGGTTATAAGGTTATATAAATGTAAATAACTATAAGCATATATATATTGAATTGTATAACAGTAAATATAATTATAAGACAATAAGAATTGTATAGAAATTGTAAGAACCAGCGATTGGTGAATAAAAACAACCTCAAATACACTAAAGTTTGTTGCTTCTTTGGTAAAACCCTGGACCCGACGAGCATACCTCAGCCTATGACAAAAAGCATCTCACAAACTCAATGGTTTCTTTTTGTCAATCAGACAGACGGCACTTAGCCATGTCTTAATTTGTATTTGAATATTTATATTATATATTTTTTATTGTAAAAAACTTTTAAATTGAATTCAATAAATCTCCATTATTATTATTATAAGCATTAAACGTTTTTTTTTTTTTTTAAATGGCCCCGGGCAGCACTCTGCTAAAAATGGCCCCGGGCGGCACTCTGCTAGGCGCGGCACTTTGGAGCTCGAACTACATTTGCAAGCAGGCAGTTATTTTCTAAGTTGAACCATTGAATAATCTCGATGAGATGAGATAAGTGCATAGTATCGTATAATGAGTAGGGACACACTCACTATACATATGCACAGAATTTGAGATCGAACGCTTACGGTTAAGAGCAATTGTATCTTCTACAGGTAAATTAAAATGAAATAGGCAATAAAAGCGCACTCGAACTATTAGAATTTATTTTGCAGTTTAGACTGAAATTTAGTTTGTCTAACATTAACATAAAAATAATGCTTTGACTTTTCCTTACAATTCCAATAAGTAATGCTGGCTGTGAGAGGAGCTTCTCAAAATTGAAATTTGAAACTTATTACAAATTATTTAAGGTCCATATCTTCGCTATAAAGGAGCAAGAAATTACAGACACCATCGATACTGAACAAATAATAAGAGATTTTGCTTTGATGAAAAGTAGGAAAATAAAATTTTAAAGAAGTTTTCTTGTAAAAATAAATTAAATACAAATGTTTACTTACATTATGAACCTGCATAATGTTCCTTTTACTTTCAACTTTTACTTGAAACTTAATTAAATACTTTCATCCTTTCACTTAAAAATCATTTTCTTAAACGAATTTTATTTATGTAAATATATATTTTTTTGTTAATGAATTTAATTGAATTAATAAGCAAAACTAATTTAATGGAATTAATTAAAAAAAAAAAAGAATTTAATATAATTAACTTTAAAAAATAATGTATGCCCGTAGGTATATTCTGTTAAAGAACCCATCAGTATAAGAATGCCATATGGTTCCATAATTTCAATAATTCATGTATTTTGAATCTTAATTTATGGCGAATTCCTTTCAACAAAGAAATCGAATTTATTCTAAGCTGAATCGAATTTTTTCGGTCAATTGAAAGGAATTCGTATTTGGTAAGAGAATCGATTTTTGTTTTGTGTGTGATTGTGTTTGTGTTACTTGACAGCTGCAATTGACGCAAAATGTGAAGAAGTTATTCACAAAACTATTAAGGTTGGGAGAAAAATGTTTTACCAATAGAATTAAATCAATAACTATAACAATTCTATTTTAATAACAAAAGAAATTAGCCAGCTTATACGGGGGCAATTTGTTGGTGCATTTTATTTGTTTGAACTTATTAAAAAGTTTTCACTTGCACTGAAAGTTTTTATCACGTCTTTCACTCGGGAAAGCTTTTTTTTTGTCAAATTTTTGTTTGATAATGAACAACGCACAGTAAATTATTTTTATAGCTTTGTATATTGTTTAAATATATTGTTAAATATTTTGTTTAATTATGTAGAATTCGTTGCAACCAAAAAATAAACAACTGGTCTTCTAAAAATTCCGCGACTTTCAATTTGACGTATTAGAAATGTCAAGTCTTTATAGTGTGTGTTCAAATCAATGTGAAATCTTGCTAAAAACGCAAGATTTGTTTTGACAGAATAGAATCGATTTTGTTTAGAAAAAATTCTGAACGAAATTGATTGATCGCACGAACTTGCTCTTGTGGCTAAATACTGTATGTAACCCAACATTGAAGATGCATGATCAGGGCCGGAATAACCAGGGCGCGAAATTCTGGGGGCGCATTACCAGGAGCAAGAAAATGTAATCTGATCTTGCGCAAACAAATATATACTGCCATTTGCATTTTAAAAACAAAACTTCTTCAAATAATGCATCACAACTGTGCTAAGTTATTTCTTGCACTAACTTCACTTTAATTGTTGCATTCAAGGAGAATCTAACTCAAAATATCATAAATTAAAGATCCCACTAGACCTACGCATTGAAAGTCTATCTCCTGGGTAATGTAGAAAAGTCTTATGCAAGTGTATCAGTGTATGTGTGAGCAAATATAAAAAGTTGCGTTTTCTACAAATCTTGCACAGGGCGTAAATTTGGCTGGGGCCGGCCCTGTGCATGAGGTGCCTATATATTTAACGAGAAAATATTGAAAGAGTCAAAAGTTGATTTTTTGTTTCATTTTTTTTTGTTTCTAAAAAAATGTTTTTAAAAAGTCATAAACGCAATATTGTTAAAACTATTGAGAAGTATCAGATTGCAAAATTATAACAAAATCGATTTAACCATGGCAAAGATATACGCGAATAACCCAAAAATAAGAAAAATTGACGGATTAAAGAATGGTCAAGTCTAATAAACTGACATTCTAGTATGAATAGTACAATAAATAATAATAATAAAATGAGACCATTTTCTCAAAAAACGTTGAATACCTAATTCCATGATGTGAATTTTTTGAGAAAAACCTGAAATGCAGTTTTCTTACAATTGACTTGGTTACGAAGTTTAATTAAAATCGTTAGAGCCGTTTTCGAGAAAATTTGAAGAAACCAAAATATTTGTATCGCAGCTACCTTTTCTAAATGAGCTAAAACAAAAATTCGAATTTTCCCTCTAGGGAATCCCATAAAAATGCTCATTACCAAATTGCATGCAAATTGGTCCACCCGTTTAGGCTCTAGCTCAAATTACAGTGGACGCACCGACGCACCGACGCACCGACGCACAGACGCACAGACGCACAGACGTACAGACGCACAGACCGACGGGCGGCATGACGAAACCCACTTTTTCGGACATCTCGATTATCGTAGTGTTAGTTTTGATTATAACCTCGACATTTTTTCTTACACGAAACCAATACTTGCCCTATAGAGCAAGTAAAAAATGGATTTGTTTAGAAAAAAGATTGATTTTTCTAAACGAATGAAATCATTAATTTATAGCAAGATTTACCTGTATTTAAATGCATACACACTAAGAAGATTTGACATTTCTCATCAAGTTGAAATATTTTTTGGTGGCGTAAAAAGAAAACAAACATTCAAGAGTGTATATTTCCACAATTTCAGTGAATAATATTGCAAATAAATGAACAAAAATGTGCATTGGTTGGTTAACAAAATAATAATTAGAAATAGCTGAGCTTCGATTCCAAATTTTTAAAGACGATGAATTCTATCAGGCGAATACCCTGACCAGTGTGTTCCTTACCAGATTATAAGAACAAGAAGTCCGAATTCCTGATTCTTTTCATTATTGACTTAAAATTTGCTGTTACTTGTATAAACGAACAATTGTTTTCCATACAATTTTTTTTTTTTTTGCAAATTTTGTCAAAAACGGATCTAACGATTTTGATTAAACATCGTACCTGAAATGACCAAAGTAAACGTATGAAAACTGGTGTCCAATTGGTACCTAATTCAAAAGTTATTTAAATCTGCGAAGCCAATGCCCAAATTAAAGCAAAAACGCCATGGGTGAAGGTAGATCCTATTTCAGGCATTTCGCGATT
Source organism: Leucozona laternaria (assembly GCA_932273885.2). Classification (NCBI taxonomy): domain Eukaryota; kingdom Metazoa; phylum Arthropoda; class Insecta; order Diptera; family Syrphidae; genus Leucozona; species Leucozona laternaria. The sequence continues at coordinate 56,786,440 of OW026367.1, read as the reverse complement.
TCATGTGTGTAGGTACCTATATACTGGAATGTGATATGGAAATATAATAAGTACATGCTAAAATACACGATTTACATCGGGAAGACAACTTTTTCAACAGTGGTTCCATTGATTTTCAAGTTCTAATTTCGAACATGTCGGCACGTGACAGCATTGTCGAGTACGTGATGACAGCTTTTATATGCCAAAATTCAGAATAATTATTTTAACTTTATTTTTTGTGATCAGGAAATCCTTAGTCAATGATAATTTTGTAAAATATGCTATTTAGCTATGACTTTTCAAAGCTTAGCTCAAAATAAACCAAGAATAAATGCAGTTACAAACTTTAATTGTTTTTGATGTGTAAACATCTATGCTGGCGGTAGAGTGAAAAAAAAAAAATTGTGTGAGTGCCGGGACTCACGGTTAATATGTGTAAACATCAACGTGCGCGGATCCAAAATGGACTTGTTTTTGCTTGAAGGGGATCTTAAGATTTTTTTACTGAACGCACCCATCCTAGTATGCAGATCGTAACGTTGCACACCGTACCGTTGCACGACGTAACGTTGTACACGAACGTTCACGTTTTTTTTTCACTCTACCGCCAGCATAGATGTTTACACATCAAAAACGTGAACGTTCGTGTGCAACGTTACGGAGTGCAACGTTACGGTGTGCAACGTTACAATCTGCATACTAGGATGGGTGCGTTCAGTGAAAAAAATCTTAAAATCCCCTTCAAGCAAAAACAAGTCCGTTTTGGATCCACGCACGTTGATGTTTACACATGTTAACCGTGAGTCCCGGCACTCACACAATTTTTGATGTGTAAGCATCTATGCTGGCGGTAGAGTGAACAAAAAACGTGAACTTTCGTGTACAACGTTACGTCGTGCAACGGTACGGTGTGCAACGTTACGATCTGCATACTAGGATGGGTGCGTTCAGTAAAAAAATCTTAAGATCCCCTTCAAGCAAAAACAAGTCCATTTTGGATCCGCGCACGTTGATGTTTACACATATTAACCGTGAGTCCCGGCACTCACACAATTTTTTTTTTAAATAAATGCGTTTTTTGTCAAGAAATTGGAAGTTATGTAGATTATTTCAAACTTTTCATTTTTATTTTCAATTATATTCATTGCATTGAAATTGGAATTAAAAATCGTTACCTACTTAATAATAATTTAACATTTTTTTTTTTAAACTCTACAAATAAAATATTTAGTTTATACTAATTTTTAGATAAATATGTTGGGTATACAAATTTCTTTAATTTTATTTATTTTTACTCATTGCACAAAAATCAATTTTAGTTGTTCAATAATTTATTTATGTGTAAAGTAAAAATCAATGTTTTACTAAAAAAAAATATCTTCAAGAAAAAAGAGGTTTATGTCACAGCGTCCGTCGCCGTCGGTTTTGTTTTCCTGTGCGATCAGTTATACCTACATTGAGAAAGCTCAAACAGATGGACAGAATTCCATCAAATTTGGACCAAATTTGGTACAGATAATTTTGTATGTGTAAACACCTTATCTGCCGGTGTGGGGAAACTGAAAATGCAACGGCAACGAATATTACAGAAACGAAACAATAATTTCTGCTTTAAAATGGAATTCGTTCTTGTTTTGCCTTTTCTTTGTCTCCACTATAGACAGAAACGGATGTTTACAAATCTTCTCCGAGAGTTTTTTTTTTTTTTAATTTTGATTAAACCTCTCGTTCCTATATTGTTTCCAAAGTGATTGTTAAAAAAATGCTTTGAAAAGTATTTTGTATCTATTGATTTTGATGCAATTATAAAAACTTAAAGCTAAAAGTCCTAACAGGAGAGAATCAATCTTGAAATCTACTTGGATAAACTTATTCACGTCACATCTTAGAAAACCAAATTTTACAAAAAAACAAACTTTATAATGAAATCAAACCAAGTGTTCAGTTATTTGATATCAAAGAGTTAAAAATTAATTCAGTCATGATTCATGATTATAACCAGTTCGCTTTTATTCCAGGTTTACTCAAAACATAAACACTAACAAATAATTATGAAAATGCCTCAATAAAGTCCTAAAACAACTAATTGAGACGACTTGATTTCTCCAACTGACCAAAAACCTCAAAGTTCCTTGTGCTAATATAGTGAATTCAAAACATTGTAATTGATTAGAAAACGCTACGGGACAGGTCTATAAGATATACATACTCGTAGAATCACACCGCCCGCCATGCCATTCAAAAGAATTGTTATATTTTCTTAATACAAAGGATGTCTGCTTGTCCCATTATTTATTTATAACGTAATCTAATAAATTATTTAAAGCTACTCACCCAACACTTCCATTTCAGGGGCAGCGGAAGAGGTGGTGTTATTGGTAGCAGAATGGTGGGGTTGCTGCATCTTCGAAATATCACAGTCACTTGCCAATCGTAGAAGATTATTCACCGAAAATCGTTTCACATTCTCAGATCCTTTCACCGACGCTACGTGCATGCCACTAAATTGATTATTATTATTATTCGCATTCGAAAATTCACTACTTTTGGCAACATCGGTGTTGCCATTGAAAACACTATGAAACATTGATCCTTGACTGTGATGGACGTTATTGTAACCGGCCGCACTAGAGGGATGTTCAATTGGGGTGGCTGCCATCAATCCACCACCGCCACCGTGAATGTGCTCCAAGGATACTTGACTGTTGCTGCTCCCATAAAAGAAACTACCGGATGTTGGCTCTGCCGACGCTGCGTCCAAATGTTGATAATTCAACATGATGCTTTAGATAGTTTCTCGGGCTCCGCAAAAGGGGACGGACGGACTAAAAAATCTGCCTGAACGTCCAAATCGCTTTCGATTTTGCACTTAATTAGTCAATAGTTAATGTAATTAGTTAATTAGTCGCGTAAATCATTTATCAAATAAGAATTAAAACAATTAAAAAAAAAAAAAACAATAAAGTGTATCCGCCCGAATCAGCTATCGCTTTCGATAATAATTCACTGTGGGGAGCATAACATGGCACGCGAATTCGCTGGGAAATTTTTGAAATTTTCTAAACTTTTTTTCGCTGCCAGAGTGCGGAGAACCCAATAATTAAATTAACTCGGTACAAACGGTTTAATTAGGATAATTGCTGTTTAACACTAACCACCCTATAGTCAACTGACTACTGAAATTACTTGGCGAGATTTGATGTTTTGCTTAAGGAATCATCTCTTCTTTTTTTTAAAAATAGCATCCCTGAGTTGGCTTGGCATGTGAGTTCCTCACTCATGTGAGTGTGCTTCATGTGGTTGCATCAAATCAGAGAATGAGATACTTTCGAGATGTACGGATCGGGTGGCATATTTTTAGATTGAACATCGTTATTGGTTAAAATTAAATTTTCTTGAATGAGGAAAATTAGTGTAAGATGGTTTTGTGGGAGTTTTTTTTTTGTTTGTTTAGTAGGTATTTGAGTTAAAGAAAAACCGCACCTTCTTGTTATATAGCTGTGCATTTGATTGTCCGCACCGCGCGCTGCGCTATGGGATAAGTCAAATGAATTTTTAACTAGGAGGGACTAGAAACAGACCCGCTCGAATAATTTCGATTGGTTAATTTGAATAATTTAATTGGGTGAGATTGAATTATAAATAATGCGAAGATTTGTATATGAATTTATTAATTATACTAACTACGGCAAAGTTAGGGCTTAACTTAATTATAATTAAGGTTATGTAAATGATAATTTTAAGAAATTAGTTAATGAGTCTTTTTTAATAAAATTGTATTATAGAATTATTTAAAAAATAATTAATTTAATTTAGTTATAGTTTGAAGGATAAATAAATAAACAAATAAAATAAATAAATTTGACTTATAAATTTATTGCTTAGCAGTGTGAAGCCAGAACCCCAAACTCGAGGGGTGGGGGGGGGTCTTTTATCCACCGCTTGTCCGAGGTTGTCCATAGGAGGAAAGTCCTTTGTAAAAAGTTATTAAGCTTTTCTTTTTTATATCAACATCCCCAAAAGCAAAAAAAGCTAGCTATACACGGCCCCAATTGATAACTATCAATCTATCCATTATTTTTGTCATAACGGTTGTATGGTAGGCACCATTTTTTTTTTTAAAGTAAACAAAATTTAAATTTCCCCTCTAAGAAATGACTTAAAAACCTTAAGTTCAAAATTTCAAGAAAATCCTTTTATTGATGGTCTAGGCTGTAGATCGCGGTACAGATAGGCAGACATGCAGGAACCCCCTTTTTTGTATTCTCTATCATTATTATGTTATTTTTCATTGAAATCTCGTCATCTCGAGTCCTAAACTTGGCCTATAGTGCAATACATACAGGGTGTCCCATAATGAATGATCCAAACTGAAACTATAGTTTTAGTAGGCCAGGTCATGAACTCTCAGAGCTTAGTCATTTTTCCACACAAATTCGTAACGGTTTTCGAGTAAGATTTAAGAAAACACCTAAGTACTTTGAAGCAGTTTTTTCTTTAGTTTTTTTATTCAAATAAAGTAAGTAAATAAAGAAAGTAAAGTAAGAAAAATTTTGTGTCATTAAAATATTTTCGTTTTCCTGCACCATTTTGATCAAATAATATTTAGATCTAACCTAATTTTAACTTCAATTTTTAAAAAAGATCATCCTGAAAAAAATTCGTAGGACAAAAATTGATCTTACTATTGGACAGCAGAAAAAAATAAAAAAAAAAAAACAAAAATCAATTATGTGATTAAAAATCTGGATCAAAGTAAGTAGGTGATGTTTGCCTAAATTAAAAAAAATAGACGTTACTCGAAAACCGTTATGATTTGGTACGGACAAGTTACTAAATTCTGAGAATTCTGAGAGGTCATAACTTGGTCTAACACTAGTTTCAGTTTGGTTGGATCATTCATTATGGGACACCCTGTATATCGCATGTAAAAAATCGTTTCTACATCATTAGTTCAAAACATATTCAACAAAATAAAGAATAAATACAAAATTCAACGAAAAACACAATAGCTTATATGTTAAAATCCTAAAGATTTTTAAAAAGGTCACACTTTCTCAAAAGTTTTGGGTGAACAAATTAATGCGGTTTTTTTGATAGTCCGATAATTAAGTCAGTTTTTATTTGTTTTATATAAAAAAATAAATATAATTAAAGACACGGAAAATTTCAGTGTTGCACCTAAAACAAATGATAGTATTACATTTAACATTTTCAATAAAATAGCAATTTTGTTAAATAGTTATAAATCAACTATAGGTCTTTTTTGTAGAGGGTTTAATTTTCTGCAGAAAAGTGATTAACTGGCTTTTCAAATGTGACCAAATGTTATTTTCCCATACAATTCGTATATGTGACAGTCTAATTACGATAAGGCAAAATAATCAAACAAAATAATAACTCAGATCACTCGAGACTTGATATAAAAAAAGTTTCTCAAGCTTTTTCGCTAACTTCGCACAGATAAACTGAATGCAACTGAAACCTTAGAGAGACCAGATAAATTAAAAACTATACAAAAAAAAAAAAAAAATAAATAAATGAGAACTAAAGGATTTAAGTTATTGTTCCTTGTAACGGGTGATTTTTTAAGAGGTTTAGAACTTTAAAAAAAAAAAAAAAACACAATAAATTCGAAAAAATGAATGAAATATTTATTTGAATCGATAGTTTGAACCTTGCAATTTAATGTTTAAAGATAATTTCATGCAAATGTTGACCGCGGCTGCGTCTCAGGTAGCCCATCCGCTGAGTCCAAGTTTGGCATACTCTTTCACACATATCGGCCGGTATCTCACGAATGAATGCATGGATGTTGGCTTCCAGTGCGTCAATCGAAGCGGGCTTGTCCCTATAGACATTAGCTTTGACATACCCCCACAAAAAATAATCTAATGGTGTCAAATCGCACGATCTAGGCGGCCAATTGACCGGCCCGAAACGTGAAATTAACTGTTCACCAAACTCGCCTCGCAATTGCGCCATTGCTTCGCGTGCTGTGTGGCATGTGGCACCGTCTTGTTGAAACTACATATCATGCAAGTCAAGAACTTCCATTTCGGGTAAAAAAAAGTTTGTTATCATCGCTCGGTAGCGTTCATCATTGACAGTAACGCTGCGATTCGCATCATCTTTGAAGAAATATGGCCCAATAATATAATAATAAAATAATAATAATAAAATTCAATAATTTGCAAGCGTTGTTCATTTGTAAGGCGATCCATGGTTAAATTGCAAACCAAACTAAAGCTGTTTGACAGTGACACAAGGTACTAAACACACGTCAGCTGTCAAAACCAGTGTTGCCAAAACCAAACCAGCTTAAAAATCACCTTTTATTAGGCTAGTTTTTTTGCAAGCCCGGAGGAAATTAGCCGAAAAGTCGTTGGGGCGTAGCAACTTACATGTTAAATGCAACAACAACTAATCTCCTTCGGGCTTAGCTAAGGGTAGAGAATTCTCGGGACTTTACTGAAGCACGGAGAAAAACTCTGTGTTATCGATAGCTTGTATGAAAACTCAAGTTTTTTCTGTAATGGCGTCGTTTCCCCGATGTCATTTTCTTTCCGGGCTTGCAAAACCACATGTCTATTATTAAAGGTACTGAAAAGCTTACATATTATGTCTTCCTATATCATAATTCTTTATATTATTTTGAATTAAAAAAAAAAAAACAAAAACAATTGTCCCTTATTGTTTCTTATAACCGACCCTTCAACAAAATGGTAAATTATTAGGTGAAGAATATTTGACAATTTTAACTATTAAACTAGCAATAAATACCCATTAAAATGTCGCTTGTAAAATACGCCCAGTCAATACAAGCCACCACAACAGGACACAATTATGCACTCAAAAAGAACATCAGGAAGTGGGTGCGAAGCGATAATTGCATGCAACACACGTCATCAAAAAACAAAAAACCACAGAAAATAAGAAAAGATCCTTAACTCATGAAGACAGTTCCCGAATGAATACGTTCAGTTGGATTGGAAGTGTATCCTTAAAAACATGTGGCGCCATTTAAAAAGAAAAATCAACGCCCTTACATGTTTCCACGCACAATTAGTTCAGGCATCTGAGTAATAAATTTAGACATTTATTTAAATACGAGAAGGAAAAAGATGGAAAACATTTAATTGAGAAAAAGACTCAGCTATAAAGGGTTTTCCAATAAGAGGTGTTATTTTGATATTCAAAGAAAAATGGCATTTTTTGAGATAAATGATCGGATGTTTATTTCATTATAAAGAAGAAAGTATGCCGTTAATAATGGAACACAACATCAGCCAAATGGCCGCCACGAACACGCTTACAGAACCATATCCTTTTCATGAAACTTTCCATAACCAAATCGCAAAGTGGCTGCCCTATGTCCTCGATAGCCTCACGAATTCCATCTTTGAGGTCTTGAATCGACGCTGGGCTGTTGGCGTAGACCTTATCTTTCACGTGGCCTCAAAGGAAGAAGTCGCAAGGTGTTAAATCACAAGATCTCGGTGGCCAATTGTGATCACCTCTTCGAGAGATAACACGGTCCGGAAACTTTTCCCGTAAAAGATCGATGGTTTCATTGCTTGTGTGGCACGTAGCGCCGTCTTGTTGAAAGTAAACGTTGTCCAGATCAATACCATCCAATTCCGGCCATAAAAAATCATTAATCATCTCTCGATAGCGCAATCCATTGACCGTAACTGCTGCTCCAGCCTCATTTTCGAAAAAGTAAGGTCCAATGACCCCGCCGGACCATAAACCGCACCAAACAGTCACGCGTTGAGGATGGAGAGGCTTTTCAACAATAACTCTTGGGTTTTCCGAGCCCCAGATGCGACAGTTTTGCTTGTTGGCGTAGCCTCCGAGGTGGAAATGGGCCTCATCAGTCAAGATGATTTTTCGATGAAATTCCGGATCATTTTCATGCATTTCAAGGACCCAATCAGCAAAGACACGACGTTGTTGATGATCAGCTGGCTTGAGTTCTTGTGTTAACTGAACTTTATAAGCCTTAAGACGCAAGTCTTTATGCAAAATACGGTGTAATGACGTTTGTGGAATGCCTAATTCCAAAGAACGACGAGGAATGGACAAACCTGGGTTTTCTTCAACACTTTGGGCTACAACAGCAATATTCTCCGTTGTTCTTGAGCGAGGTGCACGGGTTTTATTCTTCACATCACTAACTTGTCCCAACAGCTCGAATTTGTCCACCAATTTCTGTATTGCGGTCCGACAAGGTGCTTCACGACGACCCAAAAATGTTTTAGTTTTACGAACCGTCTCTGCAAATTTTCACCATTTTTATAGTGAATTTTAATAATTTCAATGCGTTGTTGAAGCGTGTATCGTTCCATTTTTATTAATGGCGTAGTTTCTACTTGTCAAATGACAAAAAATGACAGCTTCAAAAGTGACAGCTACCGAAATAGCGGGCTATTCAAAATAACACCTCTTATTGGAAAACCCTTTACATTAGTTTTTTTCCGTCGAACTTCCAAAAAAATACCTACCACAGTTTCATATTCCTAAAGTGTGATTATGATAACGATCATAGAGTAATATTGGTACTCTATGATGATAACGATGATGAAGAAGTCCAAAAAAATAGTTTTCATCATACCTACAATCCGCCGGTCTTTTTGGTTGTGCCTGCAGCGTGCTCAAGCCCAAACGGAGAGATGCATACAACAATAAATTTCGATTTGCTCAAATTTTCGTTAAAACAACCATAACGATTTGATTAAACTTTGTTGACACTGTATTCGGAATGAATTCCGTGGTTGCTTGTTTGCATATACTGACCATCGATACATAAAAAGGATTATTACTTTGCTAAGGTGAAAAACATCATAACAACTGATACCATAAAATGGCTACCTCAGCTGCAGGTAATAAATACATAAATTTTTAATCATGCTGGTTTCATAACGACTAAAATATACGATTTTAAAATAAAATAATTTTATTTTACTGTAGTAGAGTCAAATTAAATTGAACTTGGGATGAAACATTATGTTCGTTTCTTTTTAAATCATTTGTTATTTTGACACTGACCACAGTTGACAGTTATTATTCTCTTACGAAATGAGTCGATTTTCGCTTGAACAACGTTGGAAAATATTGCAAAACTATTTTTCAAAACTCGATGATGTGTTGCCGAAACAGCATTCGATTGAAATATCATACCAACAGCAGCTCACGTTACCCTACTTTTTAAAGGTATTACTACCGTTATCATGTTTGTTCTGTTCTGCGCATTTCTGAAAATCAAAAGAAAATGGCGGTTCCAGTGTCTCTTAACTTTTCAAATGTCAGGAATGGAAAAAGTCAAAAGAGAGTGGTGCCAAAACATGATAATGATAACGTAGAAATTGAGGATTTGGACATGGACATGCAAGATGGGGCTATGGGTCTTACACAAGCCGTCAAACAATCGATTTATTGCATACTATCAGCCTTATTTATAGCGAGGGATTAAAGTTACTCCGACCTTATAACTCTAGTCCTGAAAAGTTTATTTATAAAAAATACACGAAGAATAGAGGCGGATTAAGCTAAAACTGGTTCATAGTTGGCAGGCATGACATCGTGTGAAGTTTACCTTTTTGTTATTAATTGTAAGACGAAATGGATAGTTACTTTGGATTCATTAATGATTTAAATTCTGATTTAACTTCAAGAAGGAGTAGGCCAAAGCAGTACAAAACTCGTTTCAATCAAATCCCACTGAGGGATGAAGATTTTCGAACGAAGTACCGATTTTCGAAAGAAAATATGAACAAATTAATAGCCATAGGCCTTCCCTAAGCGATGAATTTTGTAAAAATCAGCTGGGGTTTGTTTACTAACGTTTATAATAACCAGAGTTTTAGATGGTCCAAGAAAATATTTTACAAATAATGATTTGTTTGACGTGAAGTAGAGACAGAGTAAGTACTTCGACTCGGTTTAACTAATCCGAGGTTGTACAGTATTAGAGAAATCTAATAAATAAGGCTGTATAAGTTTAATAATCTTAAAATAAGTCGTTTTGCCGATTGCTGCGATTTAACTTTTTTAGGGGGTTAAAGATTAATGCTATGCAAACAATCCACAGACGATTTGAAGACCTTTTATTTTTTGACTAAGCGAACTTTGCCTTTATTTTATAGTTTTACAATTTTGGATTTTCGTATTTTGTTTTCAGCTCTTAAGGCTATCACTTTCTTCTTTTTAATGTTAATAAGTGTGTTTTTTTTTTGTGCTTGTATATCCGCTTAAAAGATAGTTTCTATGTAAAATAGAACAACATTTCCAATAATAGTTAACAGCAATAAACATCTCTAACAATTGTTCGCAGGCTTATAAATATTTTACTTTTTTGATTTTTCTGAGATTCGAACCTGAGACCTTCCGCTCGGCAATCCAACACGCTACCCACTGGGCCACTTCCCAATACGTAGGGACAATGTTGAAACTTAATCACTTTATACATAAATAATTTGTTTGAAATTTCTTAACCCAGTAAACGGTTCATTAGGGCAATGTATGAGTCTGTTACGATAGTAGAAACAGTTTTCAAAATCAATTAAAATGTTTATTGACATTTAATAACTTATTCGTTTTGTAAAAAAAATTGTTTGCCGCAAATAAGATAAGTTACCACTAAAAAAAAATTTAAAAGTCGGAGGGTTAGGAGAGAAAAGCCTGATTTTTTGATAAAAAAGCCTGGCAATAATTTTTTTTTTTCAAAATAAATTTCATTTAAAAATTCATAAAAAAAACAAAATCTATTAGTACGGGATACGTGACCCAAAGTTTACCTATTTCATCGCTGCTGTTACTTATTACTTAGTCCTAAGGTCAACCGAAAAGAGCATTTTCTAACTGAAGTATCTGGAAAAAGCTTACCCAACTACCGGTTTTTCTAGTGTAACAATTAACAATTTTACATAAAACCAGCGTTGCTAACCTCTTTGGGCAAAATAATGCCTCACTTGAGAAAAAAGATGCCTTTTTTTTAAAAAAAAAAACATCACGTAATTTTTTTTTTTTAAATAAAACACAAATATGATTTTAATAACAAAATAATCCTCTATTGAAAAAAAAAAATTAAAGAAATCATAATAATCATTTAAAAAGGAAAATAAATTAATTCAGTAATTTAAGTTACAAAGGTAACTGGAGTGGGTACAAAATATATGCACATTTTTAATCGAGATCGTCCTCTTCCTTAAAATCATACATATTTTTTGAAACAAAGATATGAAATAAAGATAAGATAAAGATCGTAGCGATTTTTATTTTTGAAAAGCGTCTTTGCGTGAAGAATACCACTCAAAGTTTCTGTCTTAAGCCTATTCCTCAGCTTTGTTTTATTTAAATTAATGCATGAAAAAATCCTTTCAACCGTCGGCGTCGCCGAGGAATGCGGCAAGTATAGAATATGGTTCATTAATTTTTCAAGAAAAGGAAACGTATTGAAATGCCTTTCTCCAAAACTGGGAAATGTTTTACAAGTCGGTAGTAAGATTTAAAGTTCTCAAAGATCTGAATTCAATATCAATAGGTATCGTTGAAGTTATTTTCATTAATAACATGCGGAAAATGCAGCGTAAGTGATATTATCGACTGATTCTTAACGAGTTCTGAAGGATCTAAGATCGCCATTTCCTTCAGCATCAAAAGTGACTCAAAAGGAAATCGCAATCAAATTTGTCTTGCACTTTCTATGAACAAATTTAGACAGTTTTTGGAAAATAACTTTAAATTACTGAAATAAATGATAGTAAAATATACGAAAAAAATTCCAAATAAATGAAAAAAAAGGCATTTTGGAAAAAAAACCACAAAGCTTCAGGCAGTGAAAAAAGGCCTAAAAGGCATGAAAAAGCCTCAGTTGGCATCGCTGTTTAATACATTCAGTAGGTACAGTTATGAGATTGAGTGTGCAGTTCGCTGTTGTCATTCTGTTCCTAAAATAAAGAATGCGGCAAGCCTTGATAGTCTGAGATATTATACCACAAAAATATTTGTTAACTAAATAAAGATAATTTAATGCACATTCAGTCAACATTTGTCATATGGTACCTAACTTTTTTAATTGATTTTAAAATTTTAAAGATTAGGTACCTTCTTTGGTTTCGAAAAGAACGAAAGAGCCTGACAAAACGCGAGGCCTAGCCTGAGCCTAACATAGTCGTTAATCCTGACGTTTGGTTGCCCTATAGCCGCATTGTATTAATTTTTGAATTTAAATTTTAAATAAACGGAGTTAAACTGAGCCAAAAAAATTGTTTATTGAGAAGGTATATGGACATTTTGAAAACAAAAAAATTTCGTCATATCAACAAAACAATTATTGAGACAATGAAAAAACATTTAAAAAACTGTGTTTAAAGATATTACAATCTTTTTTATAGTGTAATCTTCAAAAAGTTATAGATATCTGTCCAACCAATTGTCAGCCTGCAGACGTCAGTGTCATTTTTGTAATCAGTAGTCTTTGGGTCTTTGCAATTTTGTCGTGATGTCATAAACGCTTTGTTTCCAAAATTATGGTTTTTCTGGGCGAAATCTAAAGAGCTGTTTTATTGAAAAATTTAGCTCAGCGATGGTAGTAATTCTTGGCTCAATGGGATGGGTATGTCAAATAAGCAAAATTATCGTGTTTTGGACGAAGATAATCCACATGAAATTATCCAAACGCGCTCCGCCTTCACATACCGACAAATGCACAAGACAACTTTGTTTATATGTGACTATAAAACTCGGTTTTCCTGGTTCAAAAACACCCATCTGAGAAAAGGTTAGGTAGGTATATTTAAAAAAATTGTGTGAGTACCGGGACTGGCGAAGAAAATTCGTTTTTCCCTTAGGCGAACCAGAGAAAGGCAAAACGAGAACGAATTGCACTTTTTTTTCAGTATGCTGATATTTCTGATTCCTCAAAAATATTCATCATCATCATCGTCGGCTCGACAAACGGGGTCCGGTCCTGGCCTTCTTCAACAAGTCTCTCCACCCATCCCGGTCTCGAGCTGCCGCCATCCAGTTGCGCACCCCAAGGCTCCGGGCGTCCTGGTCTACGCCATCTCTCCAGCGCAAGCATGGTCTACCACGCTGTCGTCTACCATAGAATGTACCACAAAGAACTTTCCGAGCAGGTTCCTCTTCGCTCGAGCTAGGTGCCCTGCCCACCGGAGTCTACCGAGCTTAATTTTTGTCACGATATCTGCTTCATGATTGTATCGTCCTTCCTCACATATGGGGCCAACAATTCTCCTTAAGACTTTTCTCTCGAACGCGGCTAAGAGGTCGGAGTGCCTTTTGCTAAGCACCCAAGTCTCGGATCCATATGTGAGTACTGGCAGGACCATGGTCCTGTACAGCAGCAGTTTTGAAGTTATGGTGAGATTTCTGGATTTGAAGAGCTTTGACAGACTATAGTAGGCTCTGTTGGATTTGAGAAGCCGCCCGCGTATTTCTTCTTCTATATTGTTATCGGCTGTTACTATTGACCCAAGGTATTTAAAGGATTGCACCACTTCAAATTCGTGCTCCGCTACCTTGATTGTTTGACCAACTGTTCCTCTCGCATTCGACTCTCAAAAATATTATCTGACCAAATTCACATTGGAGTGTTTTCAAAAATTGCAGTCTTCTAGATGTACGAGTATTTTCAATTCATGGTGTGGAAATATAATTTCCCTTCCCGCAAGATTTCTCCTATAAAAAGGTTGTTGTAAATAATAAGATAAATTTCCCTATCGAAGGCTTGAACCAATAATGAATAGCGTATCTTCCCACCATTTCAGATTTTTGTTTAGTACTATAATATTCCGACAGAGTCCAACACATGTATGGATGTGTGCTTCATCTATTTTCAAATATTATTATAAATAAATAAAGTTCTTTTGTAGCAGTTTCGTTTTGGGTTCTCATTATTGCAGGACTCTCAATAGAGATATGAATAAGAAAAAAACACACATTTTTTTTTAAAAGATTATGATAAATTCCTCATTGTGAACAAAGCAGCCGGAACAAATTTCCGTTGAAAGTCGTAAATGTACATAATATTTATATGACAAAAATTTCCCGTGTTGGGATTTTATTTAAATATGGTTCGAAAAATAATCCATAGGTGCAAAATATACGATTTTTTTAAAACAAAAATATTTTTTTTTCTGAAAATTCTCAAAAAAGTGACATATATGAAGGTTAGGTATGTACTTCTTTTACTTGCTCTATTGGGCAAATATTGGTATCGTTTACAAAAATGTCAGGTTGTAATCAAAACTAAAACTACGACGATGGAGGAGTCCAAAAATGTGGCTTTCATTATCCCACTGTAAATTAAGTGCCTATACACATTGGGGCATATTCATAGTCACTTTTAAACTCCAGTTTATCTTAGACTGATAGGATAAACCCAGGTCTAAGATAAACTGGAGTTTAAAAGTGACTATGAATATGCCCCATTATTTCTATGTGATTCCCTAGAAGGGAAATTTGAATTTTTTTTTAAGCTCATCTAGAACGGGTTGCTGGAGTGTTACCACTTTTGGAAAAAAAAGTCGAAGTAGATTTGAAGAAAAAAGTGAAGTAGATTGAAAAATATCGAAGTAGATGTCAAAATTAACTCTTTTTTATATAAATCTATATTTAAAAATATGCACGACTGGGTCGCACGAACTTGCTCTTATGCGCGATCACATTGTGGTTCTATAGTCTGAAATAAATTAGCTATAGGAGTATATATGTTATCCATTTGCCAAATCTTAGTTTAGTTTCAGGTGGTATTATGTGAGTATACAAAAATTAACAATATAGCCTAGTGTTGCACATATGCAATATGCATAAAAGGAAATTATACTATTTAAACTGGTAAATTGTTTTAAATCAACAAAATTAGAAAGAAATTGGTTAAAATACTTTGAATCCGTTTTAACCCAACGCGATGTACACCATCTGATTTCTTATATAAATCTTTATTTATGAAAATCTAAAATTTTGAAAATCGTAGGAGCGGATTTAAAAATAATTAATTTTTTATATATAAAATTTCGTTAACATTTTTGAGAAAAATAATTGGTACGCCAATTTAAAGCATTTATTAATGTTGCGTTAAAAATTGAACTTCACAAAAAAACCTGCTACCAGTTTTCGAAATATCGAATTTTCAAAAAATAATTTTGATTTTTTCTTAAAAAATCCAGAAATCATTTTTTAAAAAATTTTGATACGCACTTTTATTTATATTTGTTACAAGCTTCTGTAAACAAAATCTAATTTTAGTCGGTTGATCAGATGTTGAGATAGTCGAAAATCAAAGAAACCGTTCTATGAGAGGTACTGTAAATAAATTTAAAATATAAACTTTAAAAATTTGAAATGGTAGATCGTAGTAATTTTAACACAAACAAAAATTTCATGAAAATCGTAGGAGTCGTTTTTGAGAAACAAAATATTTTTCATAACGGTTTTTTAACATTTGTATGGGAGGCACCGTTATTTTTGAGTATTAGGATAATTTTTGTCAAAAATCTTCTAGATAAAGTTAAAAAACTGTTATTTAAGAAGTTTAATGAAAATCGACCAAGTCGTTTTTGAAATATTGAGTTTTCAAAAAAAAAATTTCAAACATGTTTTAAAAATCTAAAAAATATCTTTTTGAAAATTTTGGTACACAATATTATTTAGAATGTGTCAATACTTCTTCATAAAAAAATTGATCAGAATCTGTTTAACCGTTTTCGAGAAAAGCGAAAATCAAAAAAATGGTTCTTTGGGAGGTACCATTAATAACCATTTTTTGGAACCATTTTTTTTTTATTAAACAGCAACTTATAACTATTTAAATTTATAGAGTTCTTAAAAAAAATGTGTGAGTGCCGGGACTCACGATTAATATGTGTAAACATCAGCGTGCGCGGATCCAAAACGGACTTGTTTTTGCTTGCAGGGGATCTTAAGATTTTTTTTCACTGAACGCACCCATCCTAGTATGCAGATCGTAACATTGCACAACGTAACGTTGCACGACGTAACGTTGCACGACGTAACGTTGCACACGAACGTTCACGTTTTTTTTTTCACTCTACCGCCAGCATAGACGTTTACACATCAAAAAAAATTTGGTAGCGCTGGATTTGAGAAAAATAAGTTTTTCCTTTTTGGCCAAGAAATTTTGTATGACAGCTACTGTTAATTTTGGTCCTAAAAAAAAGAGAAAAAAACGGGTGGGGGGAATGTCCAAAAAACGCTAGGTACCAAGTTTAAAGAAAATCGACCCATCCGTTTAAGCTGTAGTCGAACCGACAGACAGACGGACGTTTTTGCGAGACCCACTTTTTTTGACTTCTCTATCATCGTAATGTAAAGTTTGATCAAAATCTCGAGTTCGATTTTTTGTACGAATCCATAACTTCCCATATAGTACCTATATCGCAAGTAAAAAATTTTAATTTAATTAAATTAAACAAAAAACACTAAACAACAAAATAATTTTTCATATCTTTATAATGCAGCCACTTTATTATTAAGTTAATAATTTGAAGTCATAGTTTAACGGTTTATTCTTAATGCTTTGATTAAATGTCACTTTGTCCGGTGTCTTTACGTATTTTAAGCAAGCAAAATAATAGCAGTGTTATCGTCAAGTTCAATTTAAAATATTGTGTTCCCTTCAATTATGATTTGGATGTTATAAAAAGTAAGCCCTATTCTTTTTCTTTATAAATATTTCCAACGAATTTGTTTAAAAAATTAATAATTTGGTCTTATGAAGTGGGTCGTGGTAAACACTGGACAAAACAAAGGCGCCAACTCATTAAAAACCTAATTACGGACGGCAACACCTATGAGGAAGTTCAGGAACTTGTTGTGTGTTCGGCGAAAATGGCAAGAAATGACATAAAATTTGAGGGAAAGCGGAACACGGTGGCGTAAAAACGCCATCTTACTTAAATCGTGTTGTTCCGTTTTCAAGAATGCATCCTACTTCTGCAACTACACAAATTGTAGGTGAACTTTATATACCATGTGGTATCCATATTGTAAGAAGACGATTGAGGGATCACAACTTGAATGCTCGCAATCCAAGAAAAGCCCCACTTCTGAAGAAAATGCCCATAGCCAAAAGAATATAGAGATCATTTGGAATGGGTTCCTGAAAAATGGAGGTATGTTCTTTGGACTGACGAGATTAAAGTTGTACTTTATGGTGGTAAAGGATCTCGGCAGTATGTAAGACGATCACCAAATACCGGATATTATCCTAGATACACCACCAAAACGAGAAAACACGGAGGATCTCGTATCATGGTATGGGGATGCTTCTCATACTATGGAGTTGGTCCAATATATTGGATCAAAAGTATAATTAATCAACACTCGTATGTGGATATTTTGCAGAACATCATGCTACCCTATGCAGACTTCAAAATGCAGCTCAAATAGGTCTTTTAGCAGAATAATGACCCAAAGCACAACAGCAGAACAGCTAAACAATAGTTTCAGGACTAGAAGATTAAGGTCTAGGAATGGCCTGCTCAGTCTCCGTACCTCAATCCCATTGAAAATCTTTGGGCGGACATAAAAAAAAAGAAGTCTCGAATGCCAAACCAAAAAATAACAAAGCGATATTGACGGTAGTTCAGCAGGTTTGGAGATAAATATTATTGCAAAGATGTGAGGGGGTTTTCAACTCAATGGAGCTCCCTTTATTTTCGAACATATTGGGGCATATTCATAGTCACTTTTAAACTGCAGTTTATCTTAGACTAGGGTTTATCCAATGTTAATTAGATAGGATAAACCCAGGTCTATGATAAACTGGAGTTTGTTTTTGGATACATAATTACTACATTAATGATCAATAAAATATATAATTCAATTTATAAAAAAAAATATTTCAATAAAACGTACAAAGTTTTACCAACAATGATTTCTAAAATCAAACTTCTTTTGATTTTTCACTTTTGTCTAAACTTATTTTTCGTTGCACTGCTATTTTTTTACTCGCAGGTGTACTTAAAAAATTTGATTGTATTTTTAAGAAAAAAATATTTGTATTGTGTTGAACTTTCATTTTTACTTGCTCTATAGGGCAAGTATTGGTTTCGTGTAGAAAAAAATTTTGAGGTTATAATCAAAACTAACACTACGATAATCGAGAAGTCCGAAAAAGTGGGTTTCGTCATGCCGTCAATCGGTCTGTGCGTCTTTGTGTCTGTGCGTATGTGCGTCGGTGCGTCCACTGTAATTTGAGCTAGAGCCTAACCGGGTGGACCGATTAGCATGAAATTTGGTACAGATCATTTTTATGTGATTCCCTAGAGGTGAAATTCGAATTTTTGTTTTAGCTCATCAAAAACGGGTAGCTGCCAGACAAATATTTTGGTTTCTTCAAATTTTCTCGAAAGCGCCTCTAACGATTTTGATTAAACTTCTTACCTGTAATAACAAAGTCAATTTTAAGAAAACTGCATTTCAGGTTTTTCTCAAAAAATTCAGATTACGGAATTGAGAATTCCAGGTTTTTTTTTGAGAAAATGGCCATGGTAAGACCGATTTTGTTATAATTTTGCAATCTTATGCTTCTTAATAGTTTAAACAATAATGCATTTAAGAATTTTTAAAAACATTTTTTTTAGAAACAAAAAAACATTAAACAAAAAATCAATTTTTTAGTGCTTTTGACTCTTTCAATATTTTCTCGTTAAATATATAGGTGCATCATGCATCTTCAATGTGGGGTTACACATAATATTTAACCACAAGAGCAAGTTCGTGCGATCAAGTCGTGCATATATTTTTTTTGGATTCTTATGGAAATTCTGTGGTTCTTTGACAAATTAAGGAAGTTTGAAACAGAGATTTTTAAAATGAAGTATGTAGATTTCAATATTTTGTTGATGATGCGAAGTAGGAAGTAAATATAAAAAAAAATTGAAAAAAAGTATATCTATTGAAGTAAAGTGGTATTACTGGAGCTGCCATACAAAAATTTTCTCAAAAACGTCTCTATAACGATCTTGATTAAACTTCGTACCCGAAATGAACAAAGCGATTGTAATAAAACTGCGTTTCAACAGCTATTTGGCCAAAAATTCACATAACGGAATTTCAATTGTAAAGGGTTTTCCAATAAGAGGTGTTATTTTGAATAGCCCGCTATTTCGGTAGCTGTCACTTTTGAAGCTGTCATTTTTTGACATTTGACAAGTAAAAACTACGCCATTAATGGAACGATACACACTTCAACAACGCATTAAAAATATTAAAATTCACTATAAAAATGGTGAAAATTTGGCAGAGACGGTTCGTAAAACTAAAACATTTTTGGGTCGTCGTGAAGCACCTTGTCGGACCGCAATACAGAAATTGGTGGACAAATTCGAGCTGTTGGGACAAGTTAGTGATGTGAAGAATGAAACCCGTGCACGTCGCGCAAGAACAACTGAGAATATTGCTGTTGTAGCCCAAAGTGTTGAAGAAAACCCAGGTTTGTCCATTCCTCGTCGTTCTTTGGAATTAGGCATTCCACAAACGTCATTACACCGTATTTTGCATAAAGACTTGGGTCTTAAGGCTTATAAAGTTCAGTTAACACAAGAACTCAAGCCGGCTGATCATCAACAACGTCGTGTCTTTGCTGATTGGGTCCTTGAAATGCATGAAAATGATCCGGAATTTCATCGAAAAATCATCTTGACTGATGAGGCCCATTTCCACCTCAGAGGCTACGTCAACAAGCAAAACTGTCGCATCTGGGGCTCGGAAAACCCAAGAGTTATTGTTGAAAAGCCTCTCCATCCTCAACGCGTGACTGTTTGGTGCGGTTTATGGTCCGGCGGGGTCATTGGACCTTACTTTTTCGAAAATGAGGCTGGAGCAACAGTTACGGTCAATGGATTGCGCTATCGAGAGATGATTAATGATTTTTTATGGCCGGAATTGGATGGTATTGATCTGGACAACGTTTACTTTCAACAAGACGGCGCTACGTGCCACACAAGCAATGAAACCATCGATCTTTTACGGGAAAAGTTTCCGGACCGTGTTATCTCTCGAAGAGGTGATCACAATTGGCCACCGAGATCTTGTGATTTAACACCTTGCGACTTCTTCCTTTGGGGCCACGTGAAAGATAAGGTCTACGCCAACAGCCAAGCGTCGATTCAAGACCTCAAAGATGGAATTCGTGAGGCTATCGAGGACATAGGGCAGCCACTTTGCGATTTGGTTATGGAAAATTTCATGAAAAGGATATGGTCCTGTAAGCGTGGTCGTGGCGGCCATTTGGCTGATGTTGTGTTCCATTATTAACGGCATATCTTCCTCTTTATAATGAAATAAATATCCGATCATTTATCTCAAAAAATGCCATTTTTCTTTGAATATCAAAATAACACCTCTTATTGGAAAACCCTTTACCTAAGGCCGTTATTGTTTTAATTTAGCAATCTGATGATGCCGCTATTTATAATTCAAAAAATCTAACAAAAAATCCATATTTTGGTAGTTCTGACTCTTTTAATATTGTCTATATTAAATTACAGTACAGTGCCGGTACATTGTAAGTTCGTGCCATCCAGAGTCGTTCATATTTTGTTGTTTCTCATTATTAAATTGGCAGATATATGAAAATGAATGAGACAAAGTCCTCACGCAACATTTTACACCATATTAGCATTGTAGATGTCCCATTCGCAAATGCCCATTAGTTTTCTTAATTCACATCCGTAGGTGCTTCAACTAAAATGCACCCTTAATTTATATTTATTTATAGGTAACAAATTTTATGTTATAATTTATAAAATCATGAGTATAACTGTGGCATACCTATACACATGTAACAAAAAATACACAATGGAATTATTATTGGTAGAAATTCAATGAAATTGTGATTTTGAATGTATTTACCGGTTTTATATTAGTTTGTTTAAAAAATTTAATTGTAAACAAAATTTATTTAATATTAAAATCTTCAGCAATCTCCCATTATGTCACGAAATCCTGAATAACGACAATAAGTTTCACTTTCAAAATGAATAAATTTAAAAATAACACGTAGATATGTATAATTTCATTGTATTTCAAACAAAAGTAATAATAATTTTTGAATAAGTAAAATCAGATATCTCTTAATTTAGTTAGGTAATAAAATAATCTGTTGCATATGCATTGGAAAGTGTGTGTTTACTCAAATCATTCAGAAGCTTAATTGAGGGCAAAAAGAGGTTGTTTTTAATGAAAACAGTTTCTGTTTAGGAACGAGTTCATTATTTTCAATCTATCAGTCAATGAACCGAAGTATTTATTTCCACGAATTATTGCTCATAAGCAGAAATTTATTGCTATTGTGATTGAGCGGAAACAAGAAAGTGACACGCATCTATCTCTCTGACGTTACAAAAACATGAGATTTGAACTTTGATCGGTGACAAGGCCATAGTCACGAAAGGAGAATGATTTCACATCCCTCTCTCTCTGCAAACATCTTTTATACGTTTATTAAATTGAATGCCAAGTGGAGGCATAAGTCTACAATGGATTTGACAAGTGCATAAAACATTAAATTCAAGAATCTGTGATTGTAATATTTTTGATTATTTTCAGGGGTCTTATACTTATTCATTTGATATATATGATCCCAAAAACTTTTCCTTCCTTTTTTCCAAATTTGAAGAAAATACGATACAAAACTACTGAAATTTCGAAAATTTCACCAGAGATTTTCGATTTTTTTTTTCCTTGTAAAAGAAACTATATGGGTGCCTGAAATATACCCACAGGTGGAGTGGAGGGCCCTGGCCCTGCGGGCCGCATAAACAGTACTTTTATAAACCAAAACTGCCATGTCTAGAGTCACTTCCATAATGAATACAAAATTTTTGTATGCACTACATAACTATTCAGCCGTTTAGCGAATTGAAATAAATATGGCTGTAGTTCTATAGCAGAGTATAAACCCTGAAATTAACAAAAAAAAAAAACAAAACTCATAGAAATTAATTAGAATTATTAAGAACACCTTCAGAATTTATTTCTGGGTATGTCCTTGATTGGCCTGACGTTAGTAAGTACCTAAGTTATTTGAAACCCTTAGATCTAAGAAGCTTAGTATGTACATATTTGATTTTGTTTTGTTTTGCTGTCATTATTTTAGTGATGATTATCATTGATAATTCAGATTCAACTTCAATGCATGCAAACAAATTCAGAGATTTGTAATTCCAGTTTAATCAGAACCCTTCATCTTATTGCAATCTTAGCATATTATGTCAAAACTCATCTTCAATCATACTGAAGTTTACACACCAAATATGGTCAACTCGAGATTTAAATTTATTGAAAAAACATGTTACACGAGCTAAGATACTCTATATACATAGTTTAACCCAAAAACTCGGATGATCTTGGCACTGAAATACCCATTTAAAATTCAAACGTTTATTATTAATAAGGCATTTTTTATGATATCATCATCATCAACAAACTATACGAGAGCCTCTAATGCAATAAGTTTGCAAATTCCATTGGGAATGTACATACATATACCTATGTGTACATATATACGGGTTTGATGAGATATAGATTGTTCAGAACCGACAGAGAGGCACAAGCCGGCTTCTTCTTGCTGACGTTGAAAATAATTTCATCAATTTCGATATTATTAATATCAATTGAAAAATGTAAATGCCCAGTTCTTGTACAATAAGGTTTAAAGTAATTAAGTATGTACATATATTATTATACCCTCCACTTCTAGGAATATCTCGGAACTCAAACCTATGAATCATTAGAAGTTCAGTGAAAGAGCTCGCGATGACGCTTTCATATGTATGATATAGTGGTTAAGTGGTTTTTATAAAGGTACAAGGCGTTTAATAAATAAGGAATTCTTAGAGTTATTTTTGAAAAAGCTGAAAGTACTTATGACTTACACCAAGTAGGTTCAGTGAACTTTCTCTCATGGCCGGACACGGTACCTACCCGGAAAATTGTCAGCTTATAAGAGGTATCTGTTTTCGAGAAAAAAATGAAAAAAAAAAAACAGATTAAAATATCCATTTTCTCGAGTTTTCTTATTTAAGTTCGAGTGCGTTCCCGCACATTCAAAAAATCGGCATTTAGTTTTTAAAATGAATAAAATTAATTTCTGACACAGATATTTCTTATGAATTTTTTATTTGCAAGTCTTCTATCCCTATATAACCTTTAAAATTCGTCAAGTTGTGAGTTATTATCCAAAAATAATACCGGAATGAACCTTATACCGGGTCCGCCAAATATCTTCTTTTTTTTTTGAAAATGGCGCAAAACATCGAGTGTAGCTTCGGCTGTGTGGCACGTAGCGCCGTCCTGTTGAAACCAAATGTTGCCAATATCCTCCTCTTCAATTTTTTTGAACAAAAATTTCGCTCAACATGGCCCGATAACGATCGCCATTCACTGTAACGGCCACTTCTTGCTCATTTTCGCAAAATGGCCCAATTATGCCTCTGGACCAAAATCCGCACCAAACAGTGACTCGTTTTGGGTGTATCGGCTTTTCAATGTATGTGTGCGGGTTTTCTGTGCCCCAAGTGCCACAATTTTGCTTGTTTACTACCCACCAAGATCAAAATGAGCTTCATCTGAAAAGATGATTTTTTTTTGGCAAAATCGGCATCTTCTCTAAGTCGATCGCAGGCCCACTTAGCGAAGCGTATACACAACCATATTCGTTCAGCGGAAGGATAAAACTAATTATCTGTAAAATCAGACATGAGCTAAGTGTTACCATTCACAAAATAAGCACTAGTTGAAAAAAAAAACGTTAGATGGCGGACCCTTTGTAATAGGTACCTAAATACTAAAAACCCAACTGTTGCATTTAGGACTAAGCCATTGCTAAGACTTTTATATTTTTAGCTAATAATGGGTGATTTTTTAAGAGGTTTAGAACTTTTTTTTAAAAAAAAACACAAAAAATTCGAAATAATGAATGAAATATTTATTTGAATCGATAGTTTGAACTTTGCAATTTAATGTTTAAAGATAATTTCATGCAAATGTTGACCGCGGCTGCGTCTCAGGTAGCCCATCCGCTGAGTCCAATTTTGGCATACTCTTTCACACATATCGGCCGGTATCTCACGAATGAATGCATGGATGTTGGCTTCCAGTGCGTCAATCGAAGCGGGCTTGTCCCTATAGACATTAACCTTGACATACCCCCACAAAAAATAATCTAATGGTGTCAAATCGCACGATCTAGGCGGCCAATTGACCGGCCCGAAACGTGAAATTAACTGTTCACCAAACTCGCCTCGCAATTGCGCCATTGTTTCGCGTGCTGTGTGGCATGTGGCACCGTCTTGTTGAAACCACATATCATGCAAGTCAAGAACTTCCATTTCGGGCAAAAAAAAGTTTGTTATCATCGCTCGGTAGCGTTCACCATTGACAGTAACGCTGCGATTCGCATCATCTTTGAAGAAATAGGCCCAATAATGCCGCCGGCCCATAAACCGCACCAAACAGTGGCTTTTTCGGGATGCATTGGTAGCTGTTGCAATGCTCCTGGCTGATCTTCACTCCAAATGCGGCAATTTTGCTTATTTACGTACCCATTCAACCAAAAATGAGCCTCATCGCTGAACACAAGCAGCGCGCGATGAACATTTCGAACCGAGCACGAATTTTGATAGTAAAATTCAATAATTTGCAAGCGTTGTTCATTTGTAAGACGATCCATGGTTAAATTGCAAACCAAACTGAAGCTGTTTGACAGTGACACAAGGTACTAAACACACGTCAGCTGTCAAAACCAGTGTTGCCAAAACCAAACCAGCTAAAAAATCACCCGTTAGTTCTGGGTTTTATAAAAGAACCTGATACAATTCTGCAGTTATTGTATCGTCAATCAATATTCAACAATTATGATAAATGTGAGTTCTTACGTTATTAATTTAAGATTAAATATTTGCAGTAATTAAAGTAGGTATACCTACTGCCTTGTACTGTAATAAATTAAATTCTAGATATGCACATTAATTGTTAGAAATTTTCGTCTAGGTATAGCTTGAGTCTATCAATTCATCAATTATACTCGACGTGGCTTTGTTAATGTTAATTATTTCGCAGAACATCACAGCTTACACGCGACCTAATCGTTCTCATATAAGTATCTGAAATGAGTATTATGTCATTTAAAGTTATTTTTTTTTTTTTATTAACTTGACATTATTGGACGAAATCAAAACTAAAAGAGAGTGTGGCAATTATCTCTAAGTATACCCATACCTGCATTTATGTAATATTTAATATTAATGTAAAGGGTGGTTTTATGTTGTCAACATCGATTCTAGTGGCAGTCAAGTTGACAGCTGATTATTTGTGGTCAATATGTATAACCTCTGTTCGTTCATTTCCCAAAACTGCCAATTTAAGTCCAGAATTCTGTCAAAGTTCAAACAAAAAAATATGCACGACTGGGTCGCACGAACTTGCTCTTACATATGCGCTACCACATTGTGGTTCTATAGTCTGAAATAAATTAGCTATAGGAGTATATATTTTATCCATTTGCCAAATCTTAGTTTAGTTTCAGGTGGTATTATGTGAGTATACAAAAATTAACAATATAGCCTAGTGTTGCACATATGCAATATGCATAAAAGGAAATTATACTATTTAAACTGGTAAATTGTTTTAAATCAACAAAATTAGAAAGAAATTGGTTAAAATACTTTGAATCCGTTTTAACCCAACGCGATGTACACCATCTGATTTCTTATATAAATCTTTATTTATGAAAATCTAAAATTTTGAAAATCGTAGGAGCGGTTTTAAAAATAATTAATTTTTTATATATAAAATTTCGTTAACATTTTTGAGAAAAATAATTGGTACGCCAATTTAAAGCATTTATTAATGTTGCGTTAAAAATTGAACTTCACAAAAAAACCTGCTACCAGTTTTCGAAATATCGAATTTTCAAAAAATAATTTTGATTTTTTTTTAAAAAATCCAAAACTCATTTTTTAGAAAATTTTGATACGCACTTTTATTTATATTTGTTACAAGCTTCTATATAAAAAATCTAATTTTATTCGGTTGATCAGATGTTGAGATAGTCGAAAATCAAAGAAACCGTTATATGAGAGGTAGTGTTAAAAAAACGTAAAATATAAACTTTAAAAATTTGAAATGGTAGATCGTACTAATTTTAACACACAAAAAAACTATTATCAAAATCGTAAGAGTCGTTTTTGAGAAACAAAATATTTTTCTTAACGGTTTTTTAACATTTTTATGGGAGGCACCGTTATTTTTGAGTATTAGAATAATTTTTGTCAAAAATCTTCTAGATAAAGTTAAAAACTGTTATTTACCAAGTTTAATGAAAATCGACCAAGTCGTTTTTGAAATATTCAGTTTTCAAAAAAAAAAATATTAAAACTTTTTTTACAAATCTAAAAAATATTTTTTTTGAAAATTTCGGTGCACAATATTATGTAGAATGTGTCAATACTTCTTCATAAAAAAATTGATCAAAATCTGTTTAACTGTTTTCGAGAAAAGCGAAACCATTAAAACCATTAATAACCATTTTTCGGAACCATTTTTTTTATTAAACAGCAACTTATAACTATTTAAATTTATAGAGTTCTTAAAAACAAATTCGGTAGCGCTGGATTTGAGAAAAATAAGTTTTTACTCTTTGGCCAAGAAATTTCGTATGACAGCTACTGTTAATTTTGGTCCTAAAAAAAAGAGAAAAAAACGGGTGGGGGGAATGTCCAAAAAACGCTAGGTACCAAGTTTAAAGAAAATCGACCCATCCGTTTAAGCTGTAGTCGAACCGACAGACAGACAGACGGACGTTTTTGCGAGACCCACTTTTTTTGACTTCTCTATCATCGTAATGTAAAGTTTGATCAAAATCTCGAGTTCGATTTTTTGTACGAATCCATAACTTCCCATATAGTACCTATATCGCAAGTAAAAATTGGCTAAAGTTCAAATACAGTCGGTCACCGAGATGGAATGAATAACAATCAAATCCTGCGTGCGATAATGACGGCCAACATTACCAACCCTCTGCCTCTGGAAATTTAGTCACAAAAACGTATCAACGTACATAACGCTTAGGCATTTTGTTCAAATAGATCCGTCAACGCACAAGGAAGAGGCATGAGCTGAGGTTCGATCTCATGCCTGATTCACAATGCGACGAGGATACGGGAAGTGAGAGTGACGAGAACCTCTGTCATCTTTTTCTAGTTACAAAATCGTCACGCAATTCACATGCAGCTAGCGTTTTTAAGACAAAAATTCATTTTTATAAAAAAATATTAATAAACTATAACCAAAATAACATAGGTACAAAACAATAGATTTATCAATGACTTTATTTGTTAAATACATTTTGATAATTTCTTTTGTGAAAAATCTGTCAATTAATTAGAAAAAATGAAAATCGTCGTCACGACGCGTCTTTTTTTCAATTTTTCAAATTTTTGGCGTGACGTGACGTTGAGAAACGCCGCATTGTTTATATCCAGGTATGCTTTTATTGACGTGTGTCAAGTTAGCACTACACTTTTAGAAATTAAATAAACTAAGTACACAGTTAATTGTAGCTTTTTAGTAGTAAATTAGTTGTGGAAAAAAAAAATTTGTAGCTCTACTATTTAATTAAAAAATGGTATGTAGTGCTAACTTAATATCAAGTTAGAATTACACTTTCAGAAAATAAAAAAACTAATAACACAGTTAATTGTAGTTTTTTTGTTGTAAATTTGTTGTGGAAAGAAAAAAATTCTAAAAATTTTTTTGCCATAAGAATCCTTGTATTAAAAAAAACATGGTATGTAGTGCTAACTTGATATCAAGTTAGCACAAATTTAAAAAACAAAGTACACAATTAATTGTAGCTTTTTTGTAGTAAATTAGTTGTGGAGAGAAAAAAATTCTAAAAATTTTTTTGACGAAGTTTTCAAACAAAAACTAGGTAGGTAGTGCTAACTTGACACTCTGAGTCCAGGCATTAGAAAAGCAAATTGGAAAATCTAAAGATGGCATTAATTGTAGCTTTTTTGTTGTAAATTAGTTGTGGAGAGAAAGAAATTCTAAAAATTTTTTTGACGAAGTTTTCAAACAAAAACTAGGTAGGTAGTGCTAACTTGACACTCTGAGTCCAGGCATTAGAAAAGCAAATTGGAAAATCTAAAGATGGCATTAATTGTAGCTTTTTTGTTGTAAATTAGTTGTGGAGAGAAAAAAATTCTAAAAATTTTTTTGACGAAGTTTTCAAACAAAAACTAAGTAGGTAGTGCTAAGTTGACACTCTGAGACCAGGCATTAGAAAAGCAAATTAGAAAATCTAAAGATGGCATTAATTGTAGCTTTTTTGTTGTAAATTAGTTGTGGAGAGAAAAAAATTCTAAAAATTTTTTTTACGAAGTTTTCAAACAAAAACTAAGTAGGTAGTGCTAAGTTGACACTCTGAGACCAGGCATTAGAAAAGCAAATTAGAAAATCTAAAGATGGCATTAATTGTAGCTTTTTTGTTGTAAATTAGTTGTGGAGAGAAAAAAATTCTAAAAATTTTTTTGACGAAGTTTTCAAACAAAAACTAGGTAGGTAGTGCTAACTTGACACTCTGAGTCCAGGCATTAGAAAAGCAAATTGGAAAATCTAAAGATGGCATTAATTGTAGCTTTTTTGTTGTAAATTAGTTTTGGAGAGAAAAAAATTCTAAAAATTTTTTTGACGAAGTTTTCAAACAAAAACTAGGTAGGTAGTGCTAACTTGACACTCTGAGTCCAGGCATTAGAAAAGCAAATTGGAAAATCTAAAGATGGCATTAATTGTAGCTTTTTTGTTGTAAATTAGTTGTGGAGAGAAAAAAATTCTAAAAATTTTTTTGACGAAGTTTTCAAACAAAAACTAGGTAGGTAGTGCTAACTTGACACTCTGAGTCCAGGCATTAGAAAAGCAAATTGGAAAATCTAAAGATGGCATTAATTGTAGCTTTTTTGTTGTAAATTAGTTGTGGAGAGAAAAAAATTCTAAAAATTGTTTTGACGAAGTTTTCAAACAAAAACTAGGTAGGTAGTGCTAACTTGACACTCTGAGTCCAGGCATTAGAAAAGCAAATTGGAAAATCTAAAGATGGCATTAATTGTAGCTTTTTTGTTGTAAATTAGTTGTGGAGAGAAAAAAATTCAAAAATTTTTTTTGACGAAGTTTTCAAACAAAAACTAAGTAGGTAGTGCTAAGTTGACACTCTGAGTCCAGGCATTAGAAAAGCAAATTGGAAAATCTAAAGATGGCATTAATTGTAGCTTTTTTGTTGTAAATTAGTTGTGGAGAGAAAAAAATTCTAAAAATTGTTTTGACGAAGTTTTCAAACAAAAACTAGGTAGGTAGTGCTAACTTGACACTCTGAGTCCAGGCATTAGAAAAGCAAATTGGAAAATCTAAAGATGGCATTAATTGTAGCTTTTTTGTTGTAAATTAGTTGTGGAGAGAAAGAAATTCTAAAAATTTTTTTGACGAAGTTTTCAAACAAAAACTAGGTAGGTAGTGCTACAATTAATGTCATCTTTAGATTTTCCAATTTGCTTTTCTAATGCCTGGACTGAGAGTGTCAAGTTAGCACTACCTACCTAGTTTTTGTTTGAAAACTTCGTCAAAACAATTTTTAGAATTTTTTTCTCTCCACAACTAATTTACTACAAAAAAGCTACAATTAATGCCATCTTTAGATTTTCTAATTTGCTTTTCTAATGCCTGGTCTCAGAGTGTCAACTTAGCACTACCTACATAGTTTTTGTTTGAAAACTTCGTCAAAAAAATTTTTAGAATTTTTTTCTCTCCACAACTAATTTACTACAAAAAAGCTACAATTAATTGTGTACTTTGTTTTTTAAATTTCCTAAAGTGTAGTGCTAACTTGATATCAAGTTAGCACTACATACCATGTTTTTTTTTAATACAAGGATTCTTATGGCAAAAAAAATTTTAGAATTTTTTTCTTTCCACAACAAATTTACAACAAAAAAACTACAATTAACTGTGTTATTAGTTTTTTTATTTTCTGAAAGTGTAATGCTAACTTGATATCAAGTTAGCACTACATACCATTTTTTAATTAAATAGTAGAGCTACAAATTTTTTTTTTCCACAACTAATTTACTACTAAAAAGCTACAATTAACTGTGTACTTAGTTTATTTAATTTCTAAAAGTGTAGTGCTAACTTGACACACGTCTTTTATTGTTTGAAATTGGTTTGGCACCTACAACGAGTTCTTGTCACGCTCACGTCTCGTTCCTCGAATCAGGCTTCATACGAAGATAAACGGGCAGTACTAATCCCTAGAAGTTAGAGCAGAGGAGCGTATTACACATTAGATATATACACCTGTACCTACACCTACATACATGCTGTTCCATGTACAACCTTCGTTTCACATATGAGATATATGAACCTATGTACCTAGATAAGCGGTATATCGTGCTGCAAATGACCATTAATAACGTATAGCAGATTTGAAATATTTGTTTTAACTGTAGGTATAACCTGAAAAATATTGCCGTGCGAAAGATTTTTAGCGAAGGTCCAGAATCGATGTTGAACGCATTTTTAACAAATTAATTTTTAACGAAGACATAAAGCCTTCGTTAAATAGTTTAACATTCTAACCACGATCATTTTTAAAAGATTGTCTGTGGCGTCGCGATGCCGCCGGCTGCCATCTAGTCATATCCTGAAGAAAATGCCGGTGGAGGGGAGGGAAGACACCGAAATGAAATAATCAAAGCCTGTTATGGTAATATTTGGCACAATACCGATGAAAAAACTCCTAACGAACACAGAAAGTCATCGTCCAAAAGATATAGGTACATTCTAACCGCGCGTGCCGTTGCGTCACGTCGGTTGTTTAATTAATAATAAACGGAAGTTTGAAAACACTGTCTGTCCGTCCACTCATAATCTGAACAAAATTCCGGGGGAAGGCAAACATAGAACCTAAATAATAAAAAAAAAACTCTGTGGCGACTAACATAACCAACCCGACCCGACCCCTAATTCTGGAAATCAAATCACAAAATCGTATAGGTGCATGACGCAACAACATTTCTTCAAATTAAACCACCACCACCGTCGCGTCGGTCGTCGCGTGGCCGACCACGCCGGGCATGGAAGAGAAGTCGTCTGAGGTTTGTCTTCACAGAGAAAAAGCTGAACATAAACATGTGGTACTTACTTTACCTACTTGCTAATTAAGAACGGGATGCTCTTTTGATTTCTCGGCAAGAAGAAAAATATCGGAATGATTCAGAATTAGTTTTGAAATTGTAAATAGGTAAACCTTCTTCTTTTGAGAAACTTAAATCTGGGAATAAATGTTGGAAGGAAGCGGTTTTTCAGTAGAAAATTCATGCGGATCAACCTAATGAACTCGGAGGATAAAATATCGAAAGCATCTTGCCTGTTTCACAAAGCTACGAGGAAGCGTGACATGGGCGTGACGAGAACCGCTGTCATCTTTTTCTAAAAAGTTAAATAACTTAGGAAAAATGAAAATCGTCGTAACGTCTCGTCTTTTTTTCAATTTTTCGAATTCTTGGCGTGACGTGACGACGAGAAACGCCGCATTGTGTTTTCCAAAAAGAGGTGTTATTTTCATATTCAAAGAAAAATGGCATTTTTTGAGATAAATGATCGGATGTTTACTTCATTGAAAAGATTAAGGTATGCCGTTACACGCTTACAGGACCATATCCTTTTCATGAAATTTTCCATAACCAAATCGCAAAGTGGCTGCCCTATGTCCTCGATAGCCTCACGAATTCCATCTTTGAGGTCTTGAATCGACGCTTGGCTGTTGGCGTAGACCTTATCTTTCACGTGGCCCCAAAGGAAGAAGTCGCAAGGTGTTAAATCACAAGATCTCGGTGGCCAATTGTGATCACCTCTTCGAGAGATAACACGGTCCGGAAACTTTTCCCGTAAAAGATCGATAGTTTCATTGCTTGTGTGGCACGTAGCGTCGTCTTGTTGAAAGTAAACGTTGTCCAGATCAATACCATCCAATTCCGGCCATAAAAATCATTAATCATCTCTCGATAGCGCAATCCATTGACCGTAACTGTTGCTCCAGCCTCATTTTCGAAAAAGTAAGGTCCAATGACCCCGCCGGACCATAAACCGCACCAAACAGTCACGCGTTCAGGATGGAGAGGCTTTTCAACAATTACTCTTGTTATTCTTGTGTTAACTGAACTTTATTAGCCTTAATACCCAAGTCTTTATGCAAAATACGGTGTAATGACGTTTGTGGAATGCCTAATTCCAAAGAACGACGAGGAATGGACAAACCTGGGTTTTCTTCAACACTTTGGGCTACAACAGCAATATTCTCAGTTGTTCTTGAGCCACGTGCACGGGTTTTATTCTTCACATCACTAACTTGTCCCAACAGCTCGAATTTTTCCACCAATTTCTGTATTGCGGTCCGACAAGGTGCTTCACGACGACCCAAAAATGTTTTAGTTTTACGAACCGTCTCTGCCAAATTTTCACCATTTTTATAGTGAATTTTAATAATTTCAATGCGTTGTTGAAGCGTGTATCGTTCGATTTTTATTAATGGCGTAGTTTCTGCTTGTCAAATTTCAAAAAATGACAGCTTCAAAGGTGACAGCTACCGAAATAGCGGGCTATTCAAAATAACACCTCTTATTGGAAAACCCTTTACTACAAAATTAAAACATTATTTTTTCCTATTAGTTCAGGGAATACAAAATTCCGCACAATTCCGCCACTGTGTTTAAGTTTTTTAACTGCCAATAGGTTTTAATAGGTTGATCTAGATATCTACCTACATTTAAAAACTTATCAAATAACAAATCTTAAACTTTTTCGGAAGTCTAATGACAATAATTCTTTGTTTAAGAACTATAGTTATACTTACGTTTCCAAAAAGGTTCTTATACAGTGTGTTCCCTAATTAATGAACAATACTTTGGGAAATAATTAAAGGCTGGCTTTAAGAATAAAATCGTTTGGGAAACGGAGGGACTATTCCCACGTTTATGCGGGATCGGATTTTTTTGAAAACGCTGACTTAAAATTAATGTCAGAGTATTAAAACACAACAGCAACACTTACAAGATCATGCAATAATTTTTTTAAGCCATAAATTCTTTATTTTTTTTAAATTTTAATAAAGTTTTTATAATGAACAGTTTTTGAAAAAAAAAATATTTTCATCTCCAATAGGTATTTTTAAGAAAATTAGTTAAAAATCCTAGTATGTACTTAGTAGGTACTCTCATTTAGGGATTTACATAAAGCGATTTTTTTTTGGATAAACCGAGTTTTGGTTCTGAGCAACTCACTTAGATTCGTTGCACGAAGCTCTTAAGAATTTTCGATGCCATAACATAAGGCCAGGTGACATAATTAATTAATTAAAAGCCTTATAGTAAGCGACATAAGGCCATTTATTACAATTTAGCCTCATGTCATACTTTCTTAAATTGTCATCAGGCCAAACACCTATGTTAAGTTTCATTTCACTTGGCCTTATGTCACGGCACCAGAATTTTCTGACAGATACAAACTGCTAAGCCGAAGCCCCAATTATTTAAATTTCCATCAAATTTAAATCTCCAATAATTTTAAACATCTAATTTATTCAACTGCATTTATGTGCCAAATTATGTCAAAACCCAGTTCATTAATTTCGCCCATTAGAAACTAAACAAAATGATAAATTTATTGCTCTCGAACATAACGAGAAAATGCAAGTGGTATTACATCATGTTTATACACCATAATTCTTCTATTTCTATCTAATTCTTAGATGGAATTCCCTCAGAAGATAATACCCACTAATTATGTTGTTATAAAATCCATATTTACGTCAGGAAATAGTGTGATATCATAGATTTATAGATCACAAGAGTGCAATGTTCAATTTTCATTGTCCAAGCTATGAGTAGATTTCTCATTTCTGAAAAATATTTCCACAAATGATGAAAAACTGATTTAAGTCTAGAATAAAGTAATTGAAGTTGAGATAGGTCGTCGGATTGTGAGTAATTGGAACTCAAATGCACCTACTTATAACAAAAAAAAGTCCCCCGTATACGTTTGAATCGCTTTTAAATGAAAATTGCAAATTGGGATTTTTATATAAAGTGGCAGGCGTGTGGACTAATGCACCATATCTGCATATTTTATGAACGTCAACGAAATTAATAATAAAGCGAGGGTGGGAAGGTGCACGTCCAATTTTTATTTCCGATTGATTGATAGGGAATATGATTCTTCTTGCAATTCTATTCGTCTGTCTGTAAACAGCCTATATATGGATAAGTAGATTTTCCCTAAATTTGCTACGTTGTGTTTTGAAGACATTCCCCAGATACACCTCGTTGTTTTGTAAGGTAACAACAAATTGGTTGTTAAACACAATTACCCTTTATTTTGCACTGTCAAAAAGTCCATTATTAAATCGTGTGAATAAAAAAAATTATAAAAGCTCAAATGCTGAAAAAATCGTTTTTTCTCTTATAACTTATAACTGATGTCTTGTTTTTTTTTTTTTTAAATTGTATTATAATATTTTTTTGTAGTAAAAATATTAAAAGCTATGTAAAGTGAGTCGGTACACATAACTAATTTTTTTAAAAATTTTGCCATTTCAGATAAAAATAAAAAAACCGGTATTTTTGACTTTTGGCCATTTCAATACTAGAAAAAACGGTTAGCTACAAATTACCCTCTTTTTTAAAGCAGAAATATATATTTCTTTTATTATAATCTGTCGAGCAAGACAAGTGTCAAAGCCTTTTTTGTGTACCTAGAATTGCATGGTGTATGTAAATATAAGTTTTGTATACATTTATTACAAATAGTTGTGATGTCAAAACCTAGTTTGAGATTGACTGTCGTATACAGAGTGTTTTGCATGAAATACGACAAAAGGCTGTTGCGTGTAGGTTGAGTTAAGACAAGGAAAAAGTCGTTCAGGAGGGGGTCTATTTTCCCCTATTTGGGCAGGAGGTGTAACATCAGATTGCAAGTGTTGCCACTGATTTTAATAATTTTCTTCTATTTCCAGTCGTTTTTTTTTTTAAATTGCCTCTCCCGCCTAAATAGGGGGACATAGACCCTCGCTTCAATACGATTTCTTTCTTATCTTGACTAAAACTACACAGCATAGCCTTTTGTAGCATCTTATGCAACTGATAAATAAGGCACCTAGGTATTGGTTCTTTGAATCCATAGATTTTGACCGATTTGAAAAAAGTCGTAACTCAACACAACTATGGCCGGTACCGTTAATAACAGTTGTTGATAATTTTTTTTGTTTACTTAAATGCATCAGAACGTGTCTACAATTATAGTAAGTACACACAATTTATTTTATTGAAATCGTAAGAGTATGAGTAGCGTTTTTTTGGACCTAGCAAAAAAAGTCCATTAAGCTTCTAGAAGTGAATCACTAAAAATCATAACTTCAAAATTTTAACAAAATCGCTTCTATTGTTTAGGCTGCAAGTCGAAGAACATAGATACACAGAATTGTACCTGCAGAAATTATTGTAAGTAAAAAGATGAAATTTTACTGCCCTTTCACGCACGAAGAAACTGAGTTTCTAGCAACTCAGTTTTTATTAAGGAAGAACACGAAGTATGGGGAGTGAACAAAATCTCTCCGATCAACGATTAAGGAGATTTTTTGACATTCCTTTTCACACCTAAGCCTAGTACAATGCTGACGGGAAACGAATAATTAGATACAAAAATGACACAACGAGTAAATAACTGTAAAAGATTATTTGGAGAAGCCTCCGCTCTTCTTTTCGTACTGAATAAATGGCCCGGACCATTAATTGTTTGCGGAAAAGTGACGTTTGGGTTTTATTCGTCTGTGTATTTGTTGTTTCTTGCATAACAGTAGATATGTTTATGGCTTTCTGTGATTTTTTGCTTTTGTGTATTTTTTTTTTGTTTGCAATTGATCCCTCTTTCAAATTCCATTATTTCGTTGTAGTTTCCGTATGCACTTCGCTGTCCTGTTGCAGACCACAGACAAAATTCGTTTCGCATCAGCAGGGCACTTGGCTTCAACGTAGTATGAGACTTTGTAGGAAAATTACAGAAAATCTCCTACGATTTTGTTTCCTTGAGTGAATAGTACAAGAGATTTTAGAAGAAATTAAAATAAAACGTCAAAAAATCTCCAGCAACTCGTTTCCTCATGTGAAAGGGACATATTTCCAAACAATAAAAATGTTAACGAAGTGAAGTTGCTTGTAGTTTAAAACTAAATTAAGAGGGGACTCGGGACACATTTTTTTTTAAAAAGGACATATTTTTTCACGATCATTTAACCTCAGAAAACTGGCCGAGTTCAATGCACATCTGAATATTCAGAATTCTGAATTTTTGAAACTCTTGATTGTCCAGCTGTCAGAAGTCATCTGAATTTTCAGAACTTTTTCTAAAAGCTGGCCAATCAAGAGCTCCAAAAATTCAAAATTCTGAATATTCAGATGTGCATTGAACTCGGCCACTTTTAATTTATTTAAAAACAAAAAACGATTATGAAATATGTAATAAATAAGGTTATTTATAAACTTGTTTTTTTTTTTTTTTAATGAAATGTAAAGCCCAATACTCACCTCTTAGTGAAATGAAAAACAAAACCGCTTCAAAATACACGTGAATGGTGATTATGAAAACATAATTAATTCTCCACGTGTATTTTCGACACTCGGATTTTAATTTTTAATACTCACTTTCAATGAAAAAAGAAAATGATTGATTGATGATTAATTATTTTGACAGATTGTTTTGATCCCGTGGTTTGTTGTTTTTAGCCTGTTGGTAGAAATAAATTCACAAAACGAGACAGTGGTTTCATCCCAGAACAATTTTTAAAGTATCACTTTTTTCTTTTTCAGAACATGTTTTGAATTAATTGACAAATGTCACACTTTTCCACATCTCAATAGATTTTCCTAGTGGTTGTACAATACGAAATGAAAATCATAGTGTGAAATTGACTACGAAACGGTTCATATTCCGCTTTCACATTTGAATTTCATCGCTGTGAACTAACTGTCATTTTTATATTTATGGACATTTCATTTCCACTCGAACTGAGTACTATGCTTAAGACTGACTATGACATTAAGTAATATTATGGATTTAAATGTTTTAACTTTATTCTTAGTTCTCTGTTAAGTTTCTCTTTTATAAAACAATAAAATACTTTGGATATTACCTATTTACATATACTTAAATTCGTATTTTTTTAAATGTTTTGAATTTATTTTCAAAAGGATTCATTTTTTTTTTTTCAAAAGGAAACATTTTTTTCATTTTGAGGGACATAAATAATTTCGCATGCTGTAACACTGTTCACTGTTGCCGATTGTCAAATTTAGAAATTTGTATTAATGTTAATATTCTTATATAAGGCGTGTTTTTTTGAAAAAGTGAATAGCCAGATCAGTAAATTTTTACACGCAAACAAAAACAAATCGAAAAATGAATAAAGTTTCGGTCAGTAATAAGAGTGAACATAGATTGGATATAAATTGTTGAAATATTGAGATGTCTAGGAGGCGCTTAGATCGGTTGCTGAAAAATATTCGTTTCCGAATTGTCGTTAGCCATTCTTAAACGTATCCCGGGTAAACAAAAGTCAGCTGTATATAATTTTTTTCTCGGACATGCATATTATGTTAAGGCATTTCATTTCGGTATAAAAATTCAATTTTATACAAAACTTGACGTTGCTTGACATATAGGGGACAAACTTTATTTTGACGAATATTTCGTTACGAAAATCACCAGAAAGCTCTAAAATTGCCCTTTTCAAGGAATTAAGCCCCAAATTTTTTGGATTTTTCAGGTTTTTTAATCTATCGACATCGAAGACATCTTTCAATGAAATTTGACGTCTGGAGAATATTTTTCGTTACAAAAAACACCAGAAAGCTCTAAAATTGCATTTTCCCAAAACAAAAAAAAAAAATCTCCAAAATTCGGATTTTTAGAGGTTTTTTAATCCATTGACATCGTAGCCATCCTTTAATGGAATTTGACAGTTGATGGCTGAACAGATATGTAGGAGACAAATTATAAATATTTGATCGTATCAATAATATTTCCTTCCAAATGTCAACCGATTGCCCTGAAAATGCATTTTTCCGGAGCAGAAAATAAAATGTAGCCATCCCTCAATGATGAAACTATTTATTAATTTTTTTAATTAATTTAATTATTTAAATTTAAAAAAAACCCAAAAATTGCCACTCTAGGTTAAGGTGTTAGCCAAGCTCTTAAATAAATTGTAAAGAAATATTTCTTTAAGAAATGTTATTATAGTAACTGGAAATTCACCTTTTTATTACTTTCTTCATAATAATAAAGACAATGAAGCGACTTTCAAGCCTTGAACTAAAACAGCATGTTTATGTGATCCACTCGTATAATTTATTTTTTTCAATTTTCTATCTAGCATTAGTTATGGATGAAAATTTAATTTAAATATCTCATTTAAATCAACTTTTTTATTACTAAAAATATATCTAATCAAATTAGTAATTTCGCTCACCAAGTAAAATAACTTGAATAGTAAAACGCCTGTTATAAGAAATACTTAGATACTACTCAAAATCGTAAAATATCTCCTATATGTATTTGTTTTTTGTTCAAAATGGTTAGAAAGTAATTGAATTGCTTCTTTGTGTCATAAAATTTATACTAATGGGTATTTTTACCGTCAATAAAACTTCCGTTGTTATAACTTGGACATTCCAACAGTTAACTCCAGACAAAATGTTAAATAAATCAATTATAAGTGTATGGCTCTCAATTTTTTTTATTTTTTTTCAATTTTCCCATAAAAAAAATGTGTTTTATAGGCACAGGGTGTTTCTTAGTTAAATGTCAATATTTTGAGAAATGATTTTTGGATATGTAGAGGTTTTACGGAGAGACTTACTTTGGTATACCTTTTGACAAATATGCTAAAATAAAAAAAAACACAAAAAATTCGAAAAAATGAATGAAATATTTATTTGAATCGATAGTTTGAACCTTGCAATTTAATGTTTAAAGATAATTTCATGCAAATGTTGACCGCGGCTGCGTCTCAGGTAGCCCATCCGCTGAGTCCAATTTTGGCATACTCTTTCACACATATCGGCCGGTATCTCACGAATGAATGCATGGATGTTGGCTTCCAGTGCGTCAATCGAAGCGGGCTTGTCCCTATAGACATTAGCCTTGACATGCCCCCACAAAAAATAATCTAATGGTGTCGAATCACACGATCTAGGCGGCCAATTGACCGGCCCGAAACGTGAAATTAACTGTTCACCAAACTCGCCTCGCAATCGCGCCATTGTTTCGCGTGCTGTGTGGCATGTGGCACCGTCTTGTTGAAACCACATATCATGCAAGTCAAGAACTTCCATTTCGGGCAAAAAAAAGTTTGTTATCATCGCTCGGTAGCGTTCACCATTGACAGTAACGCTGCGATTCGCATCATCTTTGAAGAAATATGGCCCAATAATGCCGCCGGCCCATAAACCGCACCAAACAGTGGCTTTTTCGGGATGCATTGGTAGCTGTTGCAATGCTTCTGGCTGATCTTCACTCCAAATGCGGCAATTTTGCTTATTTACGTACCCATTCAACCAAAAATGAGCCTCATCGCTGAACACAATTTTTCGATAAAAAAGCGGATCCTCGGCCAGCTTTCCAAGAGCCCATTCACCAAAAATTCGGCGTTGTGGTAGGTCGGCTGGCTTTAGTTCTTGCACCAGCTGTATCTTAAAAGGCTTTACGCCCAAATCCTTCCGCAAAATTTTCCACGTAGTGCTGTAACAAACTGCTGGGAACGGCGCCGAATCGACATTTCGCGGTCTTCTGTCACACTAGCTGATACGGCCGCAATATTTTCTTCACTACGCACAGTACGTAAACGTGTTGGTGGTTTAATGTCCAACAAAGTAAATTTGGTGCGAAATTTGGTCACAATCTTCCGAATAGACTGCTCAGAAGGTCGAGAATGCCGATCATAAAATGGAAGCAGCGCGTGATGAACATTTCGAACCGAGCATGAATTTTGATAGTAAAATTCAATAATTTGCAAGCGTTGTTCATTTGTAAGACGATCCATGGTTAAATTGTAAACCAAACTGAAGCTGTTTGACAGTGACACAAGGTACTAAACACACGTCAGCTGTCAAAACCAGTGTTGCCAAAACCAAACCAGCTAAAAAATCACCTTTTAAAACGCTTCGCTATTACGTAGGTACAGCTGGAATTCTGTTTAGGCCTTAATTTTTATAAAAAAATATGCTTCTTTGTAAGCGTGTTTTAATAAAATTGACATTGTTTCTTTTCATATATTTATTCTTTAAGTCATATATTTATTCTTGTCTTGCCCCAGCTAATTTTTGACTTTCAGGTCAACTGCTGCATATATTTTTCCAAGTGCATATTATTGAATCTATGGGTTTTTTTTTGTTGCAGAATTGCCATTGAATATTTTTTTTATTTTAACGTTCATTGGAAATAAAATTATTTTCTACGCATTTTGTATAGAAAAATGGCGAGAAAAATCTGAAAAACTAGTTTTGGTTAACAGCAATTTCAAAGAAAGTTACTTTTTTCTAAAAATAAAACCCCAAAAAGTTACTTTAGTCTATAGGTACACCAAAGTAAGCCTTTTCTTAAATCCTCGGTAAATTATAACCACATTGGAGTTCGTCCCTTACTGTAGAATAATTTATTTTCTGACAATATTCCTATACTCAAGAATCATTTCAAACAGACTTCACATTTAACTTGGAAACACCCTCGCGCTGGAATTTCCGTTTTGAAGAAATCTTTTCATCGCCGAGTTCATTGCATCAATGTAGCCTAGTTTCACTTTAGCACAGAGATTTACAAATAAAATGCCGTTGATTCGTGCTCGCTACAACATTTGACGTTGTTTCGATGACTAAACAACGTTGCCGGACAAAAATTAACCTGACTGAAAGTATCGAGGCTCCCGCGTAAGCTCCCATGCGATTTGGCCAGGTTGATAGGTTGCCTTTCGTCATCGTCGTCGTCGTTGGCGGCGTGGAAATTATTATGCAATTTTTTACAATCCCCTCACCTAAAACCCTGACACTGTTTATAGAGAGACTTTTCATTACTTGTTTAACCGCAATTTTTTTTTCTGTCGCACGTCCTCAAATCGGGTGGCAATTGCAAAAAAAACTCCAAAACATACCGTTTACTCATTTTCCGGAAATGCCAAAATTTGTATTCATTGAATGGCTTTACTCTGTTAGGCGACAACAAAAATAAATATGTTGGACGCTAGGGAGAAAATAAGAGAACCATATCTTTGAAGCTTTAAATAAAGTTCAGTCGCAGAGACTCAATAAAGTAGTTATAGTTAAATTAGTAGGTATATGTACAAAAAGTATCTAGAATTTGTCTTTCGTCATGAAAGGCATATTTACGTTTGAAACAAATTTGTGGGTTTTGATTTGAAAAGAATGTCGTCATTTAGTTTGTTGGAAAATTTAAATAGATTAATTGAAAACGACAGGCTGATAAATGTTATTTGATTGAGTGTTGGGTGTGCTCTTATTTTTTTTACATTTTTCGGCTCTCGGAAACTAGCCTGTTTTTTTTAAGCATTCAAAATTTATATACTATTTCCGGATGTTTTTCTTGGAAATAAAGTTTTACGATTATAGCCAAATTTCATAAAATCAAGGGTTTTTTCTATTTTTTTTGGAATTTTTTCCATTAAAAGCCTATTACTCGGTTCTAGGAAAATGAAATGTTCATACAAAATTTACGCCTAGTTAATTGGTATGAAGTTTTCAAGCAATAATTGCGCGTAGGTACCAAAATTAGAAAGTGAAATATGAACCGACGGCAGTTTACGACTACTAGGAAAAAATCTAAAATGCTCGGGAAAAGTGCCACTTTTTTTAATCAAATTGGTTTGCTTAAAATATTTATAATCATATCTATAGGTTTTTTTTTCGCAAACTTGTTATCGATTTTTAAAAAATGGTAGAACGTTATATTTATTACGCATTTTCTGAAGAAAATTGACCTCAACGTTAAAAATTAGCTTGGAAAAGAAAAATTAAACAGTCTTAGAACTCGATATCTAGAAAGACTCAATTTTATTCAAACGCAGTAAAAAAAGCTAATATTTTTGCTTAAGATAAAGTCCTAAATAAAGTTTATACCTACCATTAGTATTAAAAGCATTTTTTTCAACATGCGATCAAGAGTACAACAAAGTAACCCTGTTTTTTAAA
Organism: Leucozona laternaria; assembly: GCA_932273885.2. Taxonomy (NCBI): domain Eukaryota; kingdom Metazoa; phylum Arthropoda; class Insecta; order Diptera; family Syrphidae; genus Leucozona; species Leucozona laternaria. Next base: position 56,744,102 of record OW026367.1, on the reverse strand, counting down.
TCCCCGATAAATGATGTCAACATTGGAACAGACGCTTACTGTTAAACGATTTTTTTTCTTTGAACAGGTATAGCCAAGCCATGAGTAATTTCCCAAATTATTCTTGACGAATTAGGGGACACACTAAATTTTTGACTTCAACCATGGACTTCCATATTATCATATAAGACTTGTTTAATCAACAAAGCTATGTATTTAAATTTTTGTTTTGACGCAGGTGGAATTCTTTGAAAATTTAAGAAATCAACTAAAAGACTTGTCTGCACTCCAACCACACAAAAATAATTGTGGATGAATCAGTGATATAAAATGCGTAAATTAATTTTAGAAATATGACGAAATTGTTATCCGCCAACAAAAGGATAACCGAATTTAAAACGTCAATATGGCGGATTTTAGATCCGTTGGTTTTGCCGAGTCCGCAAAACGTTTTCGAATACGGAATTCGGAACAGCGAAAATTCGAAAACGTGAGGATATAGAATTCGAATGGAAATTAGAAAAGCCGTGTTCGACAGGTCTTGCATACATAACAGCTGATTTCGAAAATGTTTTGTTGATCAAGTTGGTAAAATTTAAAAGTAATTCCGACTGGAAATCAGAACAATCGTTTTCAATCCACACGGATTCAATTTTCAAATTCCAACGAATATCAGAACAGCCGTAATGTACAGGTATCTATTCTAATTAGATATTGTGTCATCAAAAGTTTGAGCGTTATCTTAATTAATATTAATAAAATGCATGACTGACTGATTTTTTTCTGACTTTTTCTTTAATTTTTTTTCTTTAATTTCAGTTTTGCTCGAACAACAAAACGTCTTCCTTCTACGGGGTTATTCGTAATTGTCAGCGAAATCTTAGGAAAAAAGAAAAGTCTCAACAGGTGGCGCTGTAGGCGAAAATTTCGTCTTTCAGTTCAATTCAATTACCGTTCAACAAATGGCACTGTAAGTGGTTTTTGGGATATTCTTCTTCAACTTTTGTTATTTGTAGGGTGAAATATGGGGCCAAAATAAAATAATTGTCCGATTTAAGATATTCTTTTTTTAGTTTGTAAGGTTTTTTTCTTAGAAAATGGCTCAAGGAATATTTTTTTTAAATTTTGTTATTTATAGGGTGAAATGGGTTAAACATACAAAAGTGCCCGATTGAAGAAATTGGTTTTTGTTTGAATGGTTTTTCTTAGGAAATGCCTTAAGGGATATTCTTTTTCAAAATGTTAATAATTGTAGGGTGAAATGGGGTAAAATATAAAATTGTCGAATTTAGGAAATTCTTTTTGTTTAAAAGGGGTTTTTCTTAAGAAATAGCTTCAGGGATCATGTTTTTTAAATTGTTTTTTTATTGAGTAAAAATAAAAAGAAATCGGGTTTAAGATATTCTTTATGTAATTGAAAGATTATTTATTAGTGGATGGCCTCAGGGATTTTTTCAGAAAATTGGTATTTATAGGGTGAAATGGGGTAAAAATTAAAAGAGGCATCTGATTTAAAAAATTCTGTTTATGTTGGAAAGGTTATTTTAAAAAAAAAATATATTTTTAGAGTGAAATGAGATAAACACAAAAAAGTGGTTTTTGATTACAAAAATTCTTTCTGCGTTGGGAATGCAATAAAAGTTGGACGTAGATGATCATATATTTACGAATTTTGCCATTCATAAAGTGGGTCAAAACTTAGTAAGTATAGTATTCAATTACAAATAGTAGCTCAAGTATTTATCTATATTTTCTTTTGTAATTTTTAAGCGAAGCTTAGGTTTGTCTACCCGTGCGAAGCCGGGCGGGTCAGCTTAGTTTTAATAAAACAGAAGAGTAAGTCCTTGTGATCCGGTAATGCATTAATAGTCACCTATTGCTTAAGATAACACTCTTATCATTGAAGACACAATATCTATTTGAAATACCTTAAACCTTCTCAAATTAAATAAGTGCATTTTAATGAACTGATATTCACAATTGTTTATCTGCTATTGGAATGCAGGTAAATCAAGTTCAATCGAAATGCGTCAAACATCAGATTTGTCGAATTTCAACATTCTTTAAGTTGACTCCCTATACCATTGTGCATTCTAACAAAACAACGATTAAAAGAAATTAACCTGCGTCAGAACTTAATGAATAAAACAATATGTTAGGATTGGGGACTTTTTCTCAGAAGAGATTAAAACATCTTCTGAATTTACAGAAGGTAGTCTTACTTTTTATTAATGATCTTCTGAATATTCGTAAAAATTCCCATTGCCTACGTGACCTTAGGACAAGAAGGTTCTAATTTCACACCCATCACTCGTGTCACCGTTTTCATATAAATTAAACATCACACTTGATTCTAACAATGGGATGCCGATGCCTTGGAGCAAGAACGTTCTATCAAAAACTTTTTTGCAAGTTCTACGCTCTACCAAGTTTTATTGAAGAAGCTGCATTGTGGTGCAATATTTGGAAAAACAAAAAATTTGGGTTTTTTTCGGAAAACAATACCTTGGGCATTTGGGTTTGGTATATGCTTCGCGGTTTCAAAGGATTTTGACATGCTCACGGGTCTTCTGCCCCGCTCCACAAAACTTCCTTGCTCCACTTAGGGTACTATGTAAATGGATCAGGCAGGTACCAATGTCATCAGGGGGATCATTCCGTAATTTTTAAAACGATCTTCATCAATTTGCTTCAAGTAACGCAACCACTATTGTCTCGTCAATCGTTTATTTTACATCTAAGTTTGAGAATCTTTGGAATCTCAAACAAGGATGAAAATGTCACTTTCGCCGAAATAAGTGAGAATTCTGCAATTTTTTTTATGTTGTTTTCAGTTTGATGCCGGTGAAAAAAACAAAAATTGTAAAATGTAAGTTATTTATCTTTTATGTGTGTATTTCTGAAATATTAAATTTTATTTTAGTTTTGTATGTGGAGGCTATAAGCCAAATACATACCAGTAAAAACAATGCATCAACAAAATGTGGGTTGTTTTAGCTGCGGAATTAAATGCCCACGGGCCATCTATAAAAACAAACAGTGAACAGTGGCTTACAAACTTTCAATTGTTATGATCACAGATTAGCCATATGAAGATGAGGTTTCGTACGTTTCACCCTCCAAAACCCATTTGTTTACATTGTTGTATTTGTAATTTCATCCCGCGTCGATGAATAGATGTGAATTGCAACAATAAATTTAACCCAGGTGTGTGAAGATCCATTATACTGTCTATGAGTGAGGTTTTTATACACACATTCTCATTTTTTATCTGATATCTGACAGTTCAAGCTTGTAGGCAAATTAAAATGGCTACCGGGGATTCTCATCTTCATGTGACTAATCTGTGGTTATGATAAAGGGTTTTCCAATAAGAGGTGTTATTTTGATATTCAAAGAAAAATGGTATTTTTTGAGATAAATGATCGGATGTTTATTTCATTATAAAGAGGTATGCCGTTAATAATGGAACACAACATCAGTCAAATGGCCGCCACGACCACGCTTACAGGACCATATCCTTTTCATGAAATTTTCCATAACCAAATCGCAAAGTGGCTGCCCTATGTCCTCGATAGCCTCACGAATTCCATCTTTGAGGTCTTGAATCGACGCTGGGCTGTTGGCGTAGACCTTATCTTTCACGTGGCCCCAAAGGAAGAAGTCGCAAGGTGTTAAATCACAAGATCTCGGTGGCCAATTGTGATCACCTCTTCGAGAGATAACACGGTCCGGAAACTTTTCCCGTAAAAGATCGATGGTTTCATTGCTTGTGTGGCACGTAGCGCCGTCTTGTTGAAAGTAAACGTTGTCCAGATCAATACCATCCAATTCCGGCCATAAAAAATCATTAATCATCTCTCGATAAGGCAATCCATTGACCGTAACTGTTGCTCCAGCCTCATTTTCGAAATAGTAAGGTCCAATGACCCCGCCGGACCATAAACCGCACCAAACAGTCACGCGTTGAGGATAATAACTCTTGGGTTTTCCGAGCCCCAGATGCGACAGTTTTGCTTGTTGACGTAGCCTCCGATGTGGAAATGGGCCTCATCAGTCAAGATGATTTTTCGATGAAATTCCGGATCATTTTCATGCATTTCAAGGACCCAATCAGCAAAGACACGACGTTGTTGATGATATGCCGGCTTGAGTTCTTGTGTTAACTGAACTTTATAAGCCTTAACACCCAAGTCTTTATGCAAAATACGGTGTAATGACGTTTGTGCAATGCCTAATTCCAAAGAACGACGAGGAATGGACAAACTTGGGTTTTCTTCAACACTTTGGGCTACAACAGCAATATTCTCAGTTATTCTTGAGCGACGTGAACGGGTTTTATTCTTCACATCACTAACTTGTCCCAACAGCTCGAATTTGTCCACCAATTTCTGTATTGCGGTCCGACAAGGTGCTTCACGACGACCCACAAATGTTTTAGTTTTACGAACCGTCTCTGCCAAATTTTCACCATTTTTATAGTGAATTTTAATAATTTCAATACGTTGTTGAAGCGTGTATCGTTCCATTTTTATTAATGGCGTAGTTTCTACTTGTCAAATGCTAAAAAATGACAGCTACCGAAATAGCGGGCTATTCAAAATAACACCTCTTATTGGAAAACCCTTTATTTGGTTAGTCGTGCAAATTGCAAATGCTGCGGTATTAATTTCTTTGTAATGACTCAAGAATTTTTGCGAAAAAAAGTGGAAAAAATGAAAAAAAAATCAAAAAATAGCCCTACAGAGATGACTGTGTGCAAAAAAACGTACGAAAGGTGTGTTTGATCTGTCAGTTCAAATTGACACAATTTCTGAACGCTGGTTTATAGGCAAGGCATATCTCTAGCGCTTATTTTGGTTTTTCTCTACTTGTCTATGGGCGCGTTCAACGCACATCTGAATTTTCTGAATTCTGACATAAAAAGTTTCTGAAAATTCAGATGACATCTAACTATTTTTGACAGCAGCTGGCCAATCAGAAGCTCCAAATATTCAGAATTCTGAAAATTCAGATATGCGTTGAACTCGCACTATGTCTTGAATGTAGGTAAGCCTTAAAGCTATATCAGAAATATCTATATATCTATTTATCTATCATTAAAGCTATCAGTAATTATATGATTGCTTCATAAAAAAAAATACATAAGACCACCCAAGACGATAGCTAAATAGGTATCGTTCAAACGATATCGATTTAACGATAACGCTTTCACGATTTTTGAGTAAGGGAGAGCAAATTTTCGATCGTCAAGACGATATCTTCCAGTCGATAGTGATTATTGCTTTTATGTGATGCAAAGCTCTCGTCAAAACGATATCGTGTGGCGATAATCGAATTACGGAATGATCCCCGGGTATTTTAGACAACAGTAAGGATGCGATAAAAGGTATACCTACATGCGCAGGATACAAATGCCATGAACATTAACAAGCAGTAGCTGGCGTTTAGTGATTTTATGGATTCGCGGGTGTCTGGATATATGGATTTTGGACCTTACCAATAACCAAATTTAAAAATGACCTAAATATTTTAGTGGATTCCAAATACTGAACCAATGCGTATTCCAGCTACTCACACAAGTTAACTCGTCTTTAAAGTTTAACGTGGTGTTTATCTATTAAAAGCGTGTTTAGCAATTCGTCACGTGAGTTCTTATTTGTCGTACAGACCATTTTGGCCGAAAATGAGTTATGAAGTCCATCTTATATTTTCGGCCACGCTTTTTCGTTTGGTGAAATCGGAATTGCCCTATCTCTTTTAGTTTTCGAGATATAAGAATGTTGTTTTTTTCTACACATCACTTTTTTTCATGAATTGTAGGCTTATTTGTTTTTGTATACAGTAGCACAAATTTTATACTGGCATTGGAATCATGTGTAACTTGTGCTTCAATATCTTATATCTAACAAAGGCCTGTAGTAGATTTTTCATACAAAAAAACTGAGGCCGCACAGTGGCTTTGTTTGTATGGAAGAGCGGAAAATAGTCCGTTAAATCTAAACTATTTTACGGATTTTAATAAAGTTTAGCACACATGTTTAGACATTTTTTTGTACATATTTGTTCAAAATTTAGTTGAAAATAAGTGATTAGAAAAAAAGTTATTGGCATTTTTCTAAAATTTGAGGGTTTTGATGTTGTACTGAAATTTCAAAAAAGTCTGTTTAATCTGAACTATTTAACGGATTTGTATGAAATTTGGTACACATGTTAAAATTAGTCTTATACATATTTGGTCGAAATTTGGTTGTCCTATGTCCATTTTGCTACTTTTTTTTTTAAACTCGATTTAATGTATGTTCCAAAAACATAAAATGTAAATCGCTTAATGTATTGATGGCCAAGTACCCAAACTTTCAAAAAATATAAAATTCCCTGTGGCTGCGCCCAAAAAAATAAATAAACCATGGTTTTAAAGTTAAAAAAACGCTCTCCTGAAAAGTTATGTTTTTGGCGTATAGGACAATAAAGAACTCACATGACGAATTGGTTATTGGCAAGGTCCTTTTTGTTCAGAGATTAGTAATTTATGGATTTCAAAAAGCGTGGGGATTTTTGATTTAGAGATTTTGGGTTTTGGGGATATGTCGTATTTCCCTGAAATCTAATATTATTAATTCAAAGGGTTATAGTGAGTGATGTTTGCCAGAAAGCCATTGTCCCAAAGACAAAATTCCCAAAGGCAAAATCCACAAAAGAAAACCAATAGTAAAGACAAAGTTCCAAAAAGAAAATCTTTTGAAAAGAAAAAATCCATTAACAAAAAAAATGTGAAATTACAAAACCAAGCAATAAAATCGACAGCGTGATGTCAAGTTTCTTGCAACGATCCAACTTCACATACGATTTTTCAATTCAGCTAAATTGTCTAGTGTCGTGAATTTATTAAAAAAAATTCTCTCTCACTCTCGCTTTTTAAAGTATTTGCGCTGCGGTTAAATAATTCTATATTGTTGGTTCCGGTTAACATTGAAAAAACTGTAAATAGTTCAGGTGATCTCATCTCATATTGAACCAATATTTTGAATGACTATCAGTGAACGACAACGAATTGATGTCCTTGGCTCTTCACTTCTTCGGCAACACTTCTGTTAGCAACTGCAATATTTTCACTTGAACTACAATAATTAAAATTCTGCTGATCTGATATTGAACATAACCAGTTTCTTAAAATTTATCAATGATAAGTTTAATATCACGGTTTGTAACTTCTTGATACTTTTCAAAATATTCAAAATAAGATTTATTAATTAAAACAAGTTGTTCACTCGTGATGTAGGAATCTATTTTTACTTAGCGCAATTTATTTATTACATACCTGATAAAAAAAACACCTGTGTACCTGTTTAAAAAATAAGAGGAATGCATGCCCCTCCGCTTTTTGTAGACCGCGTAAATTATACTAAAAATATTGTATTTCCATTTATATTACGAGTATATGATAATGATAAGCAATTCAAAAATCTCAAACTATAAAATTAATATTGCTCAATTAAATCAAATAAAGTGTCCTCCAAATAACTTTTCTTTTTTTGAAATGGCGCAGAACATCGAGTGTAGCTTCGGCTGTGTGGCACGTAGCGCCGTCCTGTTGAAACCAAATGTTGCCAATATCCTCCTCTTCAATTTTTGTGAACAAAAATTCGTTCAACATGGCCCGATAACGATCGCCATTGACTGTAACGGCCACTCCTTGCTCATTTTCGAAAAATGGCATATAGAACATAAAGTTTAAGGTCTGAGTTTAATTTATCTCGCAGACCAATATTTAATGTTGAGCTTGATGGAACCTCAAAATTCTAAAAAGAGCTCCATGATTTAAATTATTTATTGTGGAGACCCTCTTAGGCTGCTTTGGGGACCCAGCAGATATTATTAACTATCGGGGACTCATCGGGAAAGCCCAATGGGAAAAAATGTTGAAAAGTATACCTATTCGCTACGCAGGACCCACCACCAGGCAATTTCTCTGCACTGGGTGCTTCGTTTGATTCAGAACATACTTTTACTTGCTCTATAGGGCAAGTATTGGTTTCGTATAAAAAAAAATTCGAGGTTATAATCGAAACTAAGACTACGATAATCGAGAAGTCCGAAAAAGTGGGTTTCGTCATGCCGTCAATCGGTCTGTGCGTCTTTGTGTCTGTGCGTATGTGCGTCGGTGCGTCCACTGTAATTTGAGCTAGAACCTAAACGGGTAGACCGATTTGTATGAAATTTGGTATAGAGCATTTTTATGTGATTCCCTAGAGGAGAAATCCGAATTTTTGTTTTAGCTCATCCAAAACGGGTAGCTGCCATACAAATATTTTGGTTTCTTCAAATTTTCTTGAAAATGGCTCTAAAGATTTTAATTAAACTTCGTAGATGTAATAACCAAGTCAATTGAAAGAAAACTGCATTTCAGGTTTTCTCAAAAAACTCATGTTACGGAATTTAAACAATAATGCATTTAAAAAACTTTGAAAACATTATTTTATAAACAAAAAAAAAAAAAAAAAATCAAACGAAAACTCAATTTTGTAGTGCTTTTGATTCTTTTAATATTTACTCGTTAAATATATACATCATGCATCTTCAATGTTGGGTTACATAGAGTATTTAATCACAAGAGCAAGTTCGTGCGATCAAGTCGTGCATATTTTTTTAAATGTGCAAAAAGTAATAAATGCAACTTTCACATCCCATGGCTGAAATAAAAGTTTATTTAGTGGATTTTTATAATAATAAAAACAATTATGATTATGTAAGAAACTCAAAAATTAAAAACACCATAGACGTCGGTGAATCATGACTTGTATTATAACTTCAGTTCTAATACAGTGCGCCTATAAAGCTAAGTCCAGCCATGTTTGGAGTGAGTAATAAACGCCTATAGTCAAATCCTACTATTTACTTGTTGCGGATGTAAAATTGTATTTACTTATCGATGTTTGACTACACAAGATCATAATCTCATCTACTCGATAGAACAGTTATTAGTTCTCTTATTTGCTTTCAACTGCTAAGGTCTTGTGGTCTATCACGATTAAAAGGAAAAAAAAATAGTACCTACCTTCTCGTACTTGTGATGCTATACTATTTTTGTTTATTATTTTTTTTGACTGTCATTAAAATATTGTGAAAAACTTAAAATTGTTTTAGTTCTAACAAATCGAATATTTTTTGCGAAGATAAAAAAGAGACACTTTCTTCTTGATTGAATATTTTTAAGCGACTTAAATTATTTGTGAAAAAGGACGAAAATCAAGTTTAATTATAGTAAATGTTTGTAACATTTTTTGTGTTTGCATTTCCCTTTCTTTTTCTAATTTTTAATGTTTATGTTTAAAAAAAAATGAGTACCTACCTAAAATGTTTTAACGAAGTTTAATCAAAACCGCAACTACTTTTATATTTTTAACCAAAACGACGTGACGTATGTTAATATTATGAAAATTAATGAAACAAGCTTTATTTGGGACAATAATTATATTGTGCCAACAAAACATGCCTCCAAGTAAGTAATGATTTATTTTTTATTAATTGAGAAAAAGGATACGTTGTTATGTGATGACTCTTGATGATTTGCATTGTAAACAATAAGATAGTAATTAATATTTCTGATTTCTCACAAAGAAAATTCTTCACTTATTCTGTCAAAAAAAATGTGAATGAAATTTGTTGTTTGTTTGCTGCTCAGTTATTTTTTTTCGCGAAATCAAATTAGAAGAAGAGAAATAGAGAGTCTTTTTGATTTCTAAAGGCGAGAAATCTTGTTTTTGTTGTTTTGTGTTTTTTTCTTTTATTTAATTTTCCTGCTCATTCAAACTAACCAAGGAATATTTTTTTTTTTGAGTGTACAAAATATTAGGTTTGTTCGGGTACTTTCCGGACTAAAAATGGCAATCTGTCACATTCTTAGGAGAGAGGTTGAAACTCTCTCAGGAGGAAGTGAAACTGCCCAAAAGTACACTAACGCTTCAAACCAAAAATGTGTAACACTTTTTAAACGTCAACAAAAAGTAAACAAAAGACCAAAAAACAAACGTAAACAATACGAAGAACATTGGAATTTCTATTGTTATTCTAAATTCTTTATTGAATTGTACAATACACAAGATAACAGAAGCAAAAGATATTCATTCCGTTTCAGAAAAATCGTAAATTAGGTAAAATTAAATTAAAAAAAAAAACATTTATTTAAATTACACTATACCAAAGTTTCTTAAATTCAACATTTTAATTTCATTTCATTTTTTTTAAACAAAAAGCACAGCACAATACACATGAATACACGTTTTGAATACATTTTTTTCTTCAAAACTATTTTTTTTTGAGTAATTTTTTCAATTAAAAACAAAATTCACTTCTATAAACGAAAATAAAACCTAAAATAAAAGTAAACAACAGCCATTTTATATTTTTTTTTGTTGTTCTTTAACTGGCGTTTGACAGGACACAGAACTTACCAGTTTCTGCCCGAAGAAATTTCTCGGGTAAAACTGGCAAGCAGGGGAAATACTTTTCTCTCTCGCGAGCACTCTCTTCAGCCCAAAATGACACGAAATGGAAGTACGCGAACAGGATTGGACCAAATCTGGTAAAATCAAGTAGTTTTGGGTGGTTTCGGACTAGTACGCGAACAGATTTATTATAAACTGGCTAATTTGATTTTGAATCCTCAGCTGTCAATTTATTGTCTGTGTTTACATTAATTAATTTACCAACAAAAATTTGTAATTATTTCTTTCATAACAGAGAAAGAGTAACAACAAAAAGATATGCCATTTTAAACATTTATAAACTCAATAATAATTGTCAAACCTACAGACCAATATTGCCATTGGCGTATAAAAAACTTAACTGACGTTCATTTGCTGTTTGTTTTTTTGAAGCAAAACCTTAGACGATTTAGTAAGATGTTTAAGCATTTTCAGGACAGATAATGGTAGATTAAGAAGAGGTTTTACCAAATTTTAAACGAGTAAGCACTGTATTATCTTTTTAACAGTTAAAATCATACCAAATGTCTATTTTATGTTTTTATTATCATACTTACTCAACATATGTCACTTTGACATTAACAATTGTCTTGCACGAACTGTCACTGTTTTAGGTTTATTCATCTGGAGTTTAAAATAGGCTAAATTGCTTAGTTATAAAATTTGTTGAGTAGTATGATAAATGTACGTAATACCTTAACTTTAAACTGTTTAGAAGTTTTCGCTTTTGATTTTTTTTTTGTTTTTCACATTTATTCACGGAAAAAAAATTAAATTAAGAAATTACAAAAGAATAAATAGGTTTTAGGGGAAACTAACAAAAGATCCTCTTGACAACGACTCCATCGAATTCCATTAGCAGGAACATTTTTTTTTACACACTCAAAAACGCCGAACAATATTAAAAAATTCTCTTAAGTTGTTCACACCGTAGATAAACTAGGTTGTGTTTAAGCGTTGACTAAACGAATTTCTCTGCATAAAAAGGCTGGGTGCGAGAGACTGATGACTATGAAGTGGTACCTTTGTACGCTAGAGACCCTATGTTATTTTGCTTTCAGAAAATCGTCAATTGAAGATTTGTGTAAGCCTATTTCACCAAATCAAATTACAATTTTCGATTTCATAAATTACAAACATATTTTTACCAAATATTATCACGGAAATTATTTGGCAATTTCCGAGTTGATCTAAAGTCCAAAATTTCAAACAGCTTGATATTAGGGTATTAGCATAGTACCATACTGAACAATTTTCTTACCTTATAGCTTTTACCAAAATGTTCTTATCATAATTTTAATTAGTATCATACTCGACCATTTCAAATAAACTCCAGCTGAATATGCCAACAAAAATGACAGCTTGTGCAAAAAAGTAAGGAAACATACCTTTTTCACTTTTGTAAGTGTCAAAGTTACAAATTAAATTAAAATTTTAATAAAAATTTGTTGATTTTAACTTTAGTGAAATGTTAAAAAGATAGTTCTACCCAAGAGCTTTCTCGTTTAAAATTTGGAAAATTCTCTTTAAGTACTAAATCATATAAAATTTTGCGCCATTTTATTTATCTTTAAATAAGTAGTTGTAAGTTATTTGATGAAAAATTGATTTTTCCTTACATATGAATTTTTTTTTTAATTTAAAAAGAATTCAGAAGCATTAAGTATCACTTAAGTTAATTTGTGATAATTTGAAATGATGCTTTGTTTTTCCCCTAAGTTCAAAGGCTTTAATTTTGACGATTCAATTAATACAACTCAAGATATATGCATGCTTTTTAAGCGAAACTTATTGGCCTTTTTAAACAAAAAAAAGACCGATAAGCAATAACGTCGTCGCATGATCGTTAGCGAGAAAAATTGTTACTCTTGTCAACGCCAATATTCAAGTTGTCTTACGTTTTAACATTATATTACACGCGTCAACGTATTTTGGGACAGTATACTGATCGTCTAGCCTCATTCGGGTCATCGTCAATAAGTTTAACGTTGACTCGTTGAGCGTTGACTGACAGTGCGTTAACAGTGTGTTCATAAATGTTTTGGTGACATCATGAGAGTCAATGCGTTGGCCATTTGTGTTGACCGCCTATCCGTAGTGTAACGGATATAAAGTGTGTCAAAAGCAGAATTTATCTGAAAAATGAATAAGTACCGATAACGATTTAAAATGTGTCACATTTCAAACGACCTTCACTCTTGGATTATGAATATGGTTGCCACTTTGGGGACACCACAAAAGTTGGTCTTTTTTTTGTTGCGTTTTTTTAAATGTATGTTTATTTTTTTTGGATTTTGTTATAAGAGGGCCCGGATTTTTATGACCTAAAAAACGCAAAATATGTACCTAAAATATGCACACAAAATTGGAAAATATTCCATCAAAAATCGAAAATATTCCATACAAAATCAAAAATATGCTGCAAAAAAATTCAAAAAGTAGATAAAAAAAACATTGAAATAACGCAAAAATAATTTATTCTTTTATTTATAGAGTTTTTACAGCACAAAGATTATAAAAAAAAAATACTTTAAATAGGTATGTATGTATTAAAAAGTTTTTGTACATCGAAAATGATCTCTCCACGTCAACAGACGTTAGTGGATAATTTTTCAATGAAACAATCTCATTTATGGAATATCCAAGCACGTTTTTTTTATTAACATTCAAAAATAACATGGTGGAGATATTTTTAATTCTCAAAAATCCTTCGTTTTTTTATGAACATTTTCAATTTTCTTACAAATATTCACGAAAAATGTGCGTTTATTGTGAAAATATGCTAAATAAGCTTAAATATTCATTTATAAAGGCTTTTTCAACAGGGACGCTACAAAAGTAGAGCAACAGGGACAGCAAACGACGACATATTTCTTGCCACTCTTTTGACATTTCTCTTCAGTAAGGTTTGCCATTTCAAGATGAAAAGATATACGAGCCAACAACAAGTCAAAATTATTAAAATTTATTACCGAAATTCGGCCTCAACTTTAAGAGCGCTACGTCCAATTTATGGTCGTCATAATCGTCCTAGCAGATCAATAATTGAGCGTCTAGTGGAAAAATTTGAATCCACAGGCACAGTACAAAATGTTCCCGTGCCAGTGAGACAAAGAAGTGCCCGTAGTGTCGAGAATATTGCTGCCGCTGAGGCTTCAATTGCAGAAAGCCCAAATGTGTCTCTCACACGTCGTTCTCAAGCGTTGGGCATCTCTGTGACGTCGTTGTGGCAAATTTTGCGAAAAGATCTTGGCCTACATCCTTAAACAAGATTAAATTGACGCAAGAACTGAAGCCGTTTGACCATCAGAAGCGTCGTATGTTCGTAAATTGAAACCAAGTTTGGAGAACGTGTTATCTCACAAAATAGTGCAGTCGCTTGGCCGCCTCGGTCGTGCGATTTGACGCCGTTAGACTATTTCTTGTGGGGCTACGTAAAGTCTATGGTCTATGCCAACAAGTCAGCGACGATTGATGAACTTCGTACGAATATCGAACGTGAAATTGCAGCAGTATCGGCCGATTTATGCTTGAAAACCGTCGAAAATTGGGTTCAGCGTCTGGACTTCTGCAAGCGTGCCCGTGGTAGCCATGCAATAAGTTCCATCAAGTTCCATACATAATGGCATCAAACATACTTTCACAAGAATAAAGAATTTCATTGATATCCAAAACCGTTTTTGTTTAATTAAAAAAACTTTTGTAGCGCTCTTATTGAAAAACCCGTTAGCAAAATATGCCATTTCAACAGAAATTTCTTTATTCGAAAAACCACATTATTCATTTGCTTCCACGGCTGTCCAAAAAAAATATGTATTTACATAGAAATCCGGGCCCTACCTTATAACTAAATGGGATCCTATAGACTCCACAAAAGTGAATGCATATAACATTTTTTTTTTTTAATGAATCTCAAGTGACTTTTTCTATAAGTCACGTTCTTTTGACAAGGATTTCCTGAACCCGTGTGACATATCGCACTACCTAAGCACAAGTAATTTTCGGATCGGATCGCAACCGGTACTACAAAACTCAAATTGACATTTTGTTATCGCATTAATCAATTTTTAATTTTCAAAAATTGACTACCTATCCATATCCGGTGATTTGAATTTAAGTGTTATATATTTTGATCCGAATGTGTGAATGTTTTATGCTGCCGTGTCTCATAGTTTCAGGCTGCTAAGGCACTGGAGGTGGGGTGTTTATATATAAAGAAGGTAACTATCAAACATGTATAGTAACGAAAAAAGCATAAGCCTTTTCCTCTTATCTTCCTATAGTAACTCAAACATGACGACAGTGAAATCCGAAAGAAAGGTGACCCGCTTCTGACATTAGCCTCCGCTTATATGCCAGGAGATGAGCCGTGGGCCCACCGCGCATCGCCAGCTGCCTTTCACGACCTGGTAACAACAACAGGTAAGAGAGGTAGAGCCCTTCTAGTCGGATGCGACGCAAGCGCTTGACAACTACAATTGGAGAGCTTGTACCCAAATACATGTGGTGAGTAACATTTTGAATACATTATCACCAAAAATATATAGGTACTGATTTTAAATAGAGGTAATAAATAGAAGTGCACGATGTGACGCTTTCCACTAACATTGATTCCATTGCAATCAGTAACTGGAAAGCCAAACATTTAATTATCAAAAAGAATTTTGTTCTTGATGCGCTTACCTGATCACTATAGTCTGCCCCTAATGTAATATTTCAGACCATGTCAAAGGTCAGCACTACTCCGCTTTTTCCTGAAAAGACGCTATATTACCTAGACAGACTACTGCTCCGAGACCATAGAATAGCTTGATCTATACATCTAACATCTCCTATAAGGACTTCGGGCCAATAAGCCTATCCTCTTTCCTACTCAAGACCTTATAGAAAGACTAATTGAAACACACATTCACCTGAATCTAAACGCTCTCGCAGGCCCAACATGCATATATTTAGGGCAAATCTGAGCTTTATCTTACTACATGTGAAGTATAGTTAATAGAAATATTGATGTCTTCATAGGCAGCTAGCGGGGATTAGAGCTATTTCCTAGTTTGTCAAAGACAAAACTGGTAAATCGTTGCCGTAATAACTTGAGATTACTCAGCGCCACAAACACAGTTACCCTGAGATGGGTCCCGTGACATACACGGGAACAAAATGTCAGATCCAAGTCAAATTGAATCATCAGAATTTACCAAAGCTTCCTCAAAGCCGCAAACGACAGATGGTCATCACTTCACAATTGTCGGGTTTGAAAGTATCGGCTTTTTCAATAAGAGCGCTACAAAAGTTTTTTTTAAATAAAACAAAAACGGTTTTAGATATCAATGAAATTCTTTATTCGATGCCATTATGTATGGAACTCGATTTCTTTTCCATGGCCACCACGGGCACGCTTGCAGAAGTCCAGACGCTGAACCCAATTTTCGACGGTTTTCAAGCATAAATCGGCCGATACTGCTGCAATTTCACGTTCGATATTCGTACGAAGTTCATCAATCGTCGCTGACTTGATGGCATAGACCAAAGACTTGACGTAGCCCCACAAGAAATAGTCTAACGGCGTCAAATCGCACTACCGAGGCGGCCAAGCGACTGGACCATTTCGTGAGATAACACGTTCTCCAAACTTGGTTTCCAATAAATTGATTGTGACATTCGCTGTGTGGCTTGTGGCGCCGTCCTGTTGGAACCACATGTCCTCCAAGTCCATATCATCCAATTGGGGTCAAAAATATTCGGTTATCATTGAACGGTAGGGATCCCCCTTCAAAATAACGTGCCGGTCTTGATCATCACGGAAGAAGTACGGCCCAATGACGCCGCCGCCGGTCCATAAACCACACCAAACCGTAATTTTTTCGGGATGCAATGATGACTCATGGAGTAGGTACGTGTGGATTGCTGCCTGACCAATACCGCATATTTTGTTTATTGACGAAACCATTCAGCCAGAAATGAGCCTCATCGCTGAAGATGATTTTTCGATTCTTAGCGCTTTTAACGTTGAGGCCACTGACTCCTAATTTCGGTAGTAAATTTTAATAACTTCGACTCATTGTTGGCTCGTATATCTTTCCATCATGAAATGCCAAACCTTACTTAAGAGAAATGTCAAAAGAGTGGCAAGAAATATGGCGTCGTTTGCTGTCTCTGCGTCTCTACTTTTGTAGCGTCCCTGTTGAAAAACCCTTTATAAGGTCGAATATCTCTAAGAAAAAGAATAGACTATTTGCTTCAGCAGAATAGGCATAAGCATACATCTGACCTATGCAGAGGGTGTCAATATAAAGAGGTGGAAGAGGACTCCTATCACTTCCTTTGTGAATGCCCCAGAGCCTAGCCATAAATAGAAAAAACTGCCCTTGGAGAATACTTCTCCGACGAACTGTGCGACATCAACCTTGCCACAAGTGAGCATCCGTAAATTCATCCAGAATTCAGGATACTTAAAGTTCACGCTCTTTCCCCAGCTTACCCAACCTCACACCCCGGGACCTTGATGGATCCAGTGGATCAATGAGATCCGAGTGAGATGAAGCGAATTGCCGTATCATCAGCCCTTCTAGCCTAACCTAACCTAAGTTGGTCATCATAAGTAGGATAATTTTGTATTATTGATGACGTGATTTGGGCGTTTGGAATTTTTGTTTATTTGCTTGTTATATAGTTGTTGTGATAGTGGTGGTTATTCTGCTGTGATGATGCCGTTGCTAAGCCTCAATCTATTTCCTTGCAGCTCAAATCCATATATGGACTCCCAAAAAGACGCACTTAACATCTCCGCATATATTACGTAATGATGAAATTAATTCAAAATCTTTATCATAAGTGAGCGGCACAAGCCACATTGCCACATTACTCATATTATGCCTGAGATATGTATTATGAATGAATCAATCTGAATTAGATTGTTATATTATATTTTTTATCATAAATAGAATGGCTACATGTATATATTCATGACTGTAATTTGTGCATATCTGTGATGCTGTGAATTGATAAAAACAAAATTATAATTTCACAAGCTACGAACATGAATCATGTGATTCTCGAACTCATTTAGATACGGTTAGATACATGTTGCTGTCAAATTCTGTTCTAAAATGTACTAAAAATATAATAATTTCTTTCTAAAGGCCGACTTGACAGGATATTATCTTCAAACATTCATCTCTCCAAATATCGAACTATGAGAGCAGGAGACACAAAACTTCATTGATTGCCCTTAAATTTCTTGTTCTGATTTTTGACGTAACACTTGTATCATTCAAAAAGAGTGTCATGTGTCACGACATTGTGTCTAAGCTCTTCCTAGTTTTGTTTGGAGGAATTAATTTTGTCAAATCTCTTGCTCTTCATGGCCCTGCCGCATTTGATTCTGGTAACTGGTCTAAATTGAAAACAAAATTACTGAAGACTTTTCAATGCGATATTTCGAACACGAGCGCTTATCAATTTTTTTTTTTTTTTGTTTTTATTGGAAAAGGGTTGCTATATTTATGGATATTCCGAAATGAATGACGTCCGAAAATGATTAAATGTTTTTCATTTCCTCACTTAATGTTCTTATCATGCAAACAAAAATATACATTTGAATTTGAAACCTGTAGCACACTTTTGGTTTTCATAGAATTTGCACACATGATAACGTCATTAATTTCAATTGCGATTATAATATGGTTTTGATTTTTCCTTTAAAATAACGGGTTATAACGCATGAGTCGCTGGAAAGTTTGCCCACATATTTTATCTTTTTGGGTTGGAACAGAATGAGTTTTGGAAAGAATATAATTTTCTTAGAATTTTCAATTTAAAAACTAAAAGTCACGTAGTGGCAAAATTGAGACATCATCAAGTTTGTCAAATAATTAGGGTTGTTTTCTAGTCTATTGCGCTGGATTGGGATTAAGTACTATAACGCCCCAGTTATAGCTATCATTCAAAACCATCATTGAAAACTTTAATGATTGGTTTTGAGGGACTTGAGAAGCAAAGTCAGTGCATATTTTGATGCCAATATAAAGGCGGTGACTTAATTATTAATTTTTGGCAAAACAAAAATTTCGTTTTGGCCCAACCGTCCACATAATGACTATTATTATTTCAATGATTGAACTACATTACCAATGATCATTAAACAATTTAACTTCATTTTATGGCAAAGTTTGGGATCGAATTGATTTTTTTTTTCACTAAAGTAATTATTCAATTTATCAGCTTTATTTTTGCATCAAAATAATTACTGATTTTACTTTCTAAGGCCCAGTTTTTCAGTGTTCAGTTAAACCAGAGTCAGCAAACTCTAGAAGTAAAATAACCCACAGTGAACTGAGGAAGCAGTTTTTCGGTACAAAACGCATGCGGAACGACTAAAGACACTCGCTGGACAAAACATCAAAATCATCTGTTCAGTTAAACCTGAGTTAACTCACCAAATTTGATGAGTTAACTCGTGTTTAACTTTAATCTCGCACTGAAAAACTGAATTTAAACGTCTCAAATTCAGTCATTAAAGTTTTCAAAGATGGTTTTCAATGATATAGCTATAACTGGGGCCTAAAGGCTCTTCACTTTTACACCCTCTGATGCTTTCTTCAGAGTTAGCACTTAGGGCAACCAGAGTTTTAAGCCACGTGAGGCACGATTGTACACTCTTGGCCGGTGATCTTATGACATGTACTGTACGGTGACGTGAAATAGCGCCCCACGAAATAATGCCTTATATGGCATTATCTCTATTTTTAAGTGGAAATAAGGCTGCACAAGTCATGTGGTATTATTTCAATTAGCTATGAAATAAGGCCCGTTGGGTAAATTTCAATTTTTACATGGAAATAAGGCCATATTTTGAATGTCATTTCACGTCACCTACCGCGTACAGTACATCAGTCGTTGAGTAGATTTTTTATTTCGTGCATTTGTCGCTGAGTCAATTTTTATTCGTGCATTTGTCCTATTTCACCAAATTTCACCTATTTCACCAAACACTTCTCACTTTGCAACTTTTCACTTTTACTTTCACCAAACGCAAATTCGCAAAGAGGAAATTATTGGAATGAAAAATTGAAAACTTTTAATCTTTGCTAAATAATACGTTTCACCAAACGCTATTTTTCAAAGTGAAAAGTTCTTTTCTGCAAAATAAAAAAGTTTTGTTAGTTTACAAAGTATTTGTTCTTTTCGTTTCACCTAACGAATAAATTTTGCAAATATTCGAAAAGCTTTTCAGTAATATGCAAAGAGGAATTTTAATTTGGGAAGCATGCTTCAAATACAATGATGGTTTATGACCCAGATCGGTCCTTCTATGAACTATAAACATAAGCTGGCCAGGTAGGAGATAGTGTTTATACGTTGAGTAAATGGTTAATAACACCACATTTAACAAGGCTCATAAAAAGACCAGGCAAATCATTTAAAACAGTTTTGGTATGAGATGAATTTATACTGTCGCGACCTTATGGGAACCCAAGGTTCTAGCTAGCATTTTTGTCAAAATTGAGTTATAAAGGCTGATTTTTAAGCTGGTTTGGTTTTGGCAACACTGGTTTTGACAGCTGACGTGTGTTTAGTACCTTGTATCACTGTCAAACAGCTTCAGTTTGGTTTGCAATTTAACCATGGATCGCCTTACAAATGAACAACGCTTGCAAATTATTGAATTTTACTATCAAAATTCGTGCTCGGTTCGAAATGTTCATCGCGCGCTGCTTGTGTTCAGCGATGAGGCTCATTTTTGGTTGAATGGGTACGTAAATAAGCAAAATTGCCGCATTTGGAGTGAAGATCAGCCAGAAGCATTGCAACAGCTACCAATGCATCCCGAAAAAGCCACTGTTTGGTGCGGTTTATGGGCCGGCGGCATTATTGGGCCTATTTCTTCAAAGATGATGCGAATCGCAGCGTTACTGTCAATGGTGAACGCTACCGAGCGATGATAACAAACTTTTTTTTGCCCGAAATGGAAGTTCTTGACTTGCATGATATGTGGTTTCAACAAGACGGTGCCACATGCCACACAGCACGCGAAACAATGGCGCAATTGCGAGGCGAGTTTGGTGAACAGTTAATTTCACGTTTCGGGCCGGTCAATTGGCCGCCTAGATCGTGCGATTTGACACCATTAGATTATTTTTTGTGGGGGTATGTCAAGGCTAATGTCTATAGGGACAAGCCCGCTTCGATTGACGCACTGGAAGCCAACATCCATGCATTCATTCGTGAGATACCGGCCGATATGTGTGAAAGAGTATGCCAAAATTGTACTCAGCGGATGGGCTACCTGAGACGCAGCCGCGGTCAACATTTGCATGAAATTATCTTTAAACATTAAATTGCAAAGTTCAAACTATCGATTCAAATAAATATTTCATTCATTTTTTCGAATTTTTTGTGTTTTTTTTTTTAAAAAAGTTCTAAACCTCTTAAAAAATCACCCATTATATTGAATTGTAGTACGAGTAAAAAGGCTTTGCTTTTTGTAATTGAAACTATCCGTATCTTTCTATCTTTTACGGTTTCGGAAATAATTAAAGAACAAATAAGGAACAGGGTTCTATCTGCACACATTCCATTCGAACTTAAGTGCACATGGTTCAAACCCTTTGTACTAAAGGGTCATTTAAAGTCGAAAAACTTAAGAGGTAATTTTATCGTTTTCGCTTCGTTTTTGACTTATAATGGTTTTTATGATTTTTCCTTTGAATGGCTCTAACTTGCCAAACTACAACCGATTTTTGAAATTTTAAATGCTTAAACAAAAACAGTTAGAAATTGATATCTACCATATAATTTTTTGTCTGTGTTTCCCGCAATTTATTTTCAAACAGATGTTTTAAACATTTTTAGGTTGTTGAAGAAAACTTCTTTTCGTATGTAGCTGTCAGTGACATGTCAAACCGACACTTTTTATCTGTCAAAAACCGACAGAATTTTTCTCGACAGATTTTGCCATAGCTCTATATAAAAACTTTTACCCACCAATAATTATTTAAAAAAAACATCTTTTTATACCGAAAAAGAATGTTTTTTTGGCAAAAGAGCCAACAAAACTAACCGGCACAACATTTAAACACATAATTTCATTAAAAACCCACATGAAAATTGTGTTTTTTTTTAATTAAACACAGCGAAGAACAGCCACCAGAACAGAAAACGATTTTCATTATTAAAAAAAAAAACACAAACAAATATATTTTTCGACCATATTTTTAATTTAAATTATTAAAGACTTAATGCTAGATAACACAAATCAGTTTTTTCCAACTTAACTTACTTAAAATGAACAAATAAATTTACCTAAAATAAGAAAAACACAAAGTAAACAAAACTGTCTTGTTGAATGTTGACAAACGTAGACGAGCATTGCCATATACGAGGAATCCTTAACCCGCTGACAAATCTAAAACAGCATTGCCATATGCATTTGGAATTAGTCCTCGAACACAATGGATGCGATAAGAAAACGAGACGTGAGTGTGACGAGATCTCGTCGTTCTTGTTAAATTAGTTTCAAACTATGACGAGGATAATATAATGCATAATAAAGCATTTCACGTCGTCACGTCACGTAAAATTAATTGACTAAGAAATTGTAAATCAGTAAGCTTTAATAGCCGTAGGTATTTTAATTTCCCCCAGATCTGATCCGGATTGGATTTGCACACGAAAATACATTTATTACAAAAACAATTCAAGGTCCAGCTTTGCTTTTTAATTTGCAAATCCATTTTTGAATACACACCTTTAGTACTTCCTTGCAAAAATTAGTTTTAAAGCTGACGGGTAGATGGCTTTTTGAGTAAAAACGAAGACAACGAACACCTACAAATAAATACACAAAAGGACAAAAAGAGATGGGTATATAAAATTTTTTTCACCGTGATCCTGTTTGTTTTATTATCATGATCTTATCCGGATCAGATTTGAAGGATAATAAAATGCAGCTAATATTATTATTTTGTTAAATCTCGTCAAAAGTCTCTTGCCATTGAATTGGGAAATGGTTTTGGTTTCCAAAATGATTACAGTGAATAATGTCAAGCTCTCGTCTCGTTTTATTGTGTCTCGTTTCCTTTCTTAAATCTCGTCCCAATTTCGGAGATTTTACTGAGGTGAATCGGTGAGTTGAAATCGGTGAGTTGAAATTGCTAAACCACGGATAAAAATTTGAATCAAATGAGAACCTCAGTTAACTCGCCGGAATCGGTAGACTAAAATTGCTGAACCACGGACAAAAGTTTGACCGACATCGAAGTTTGTACAGCTGGCCCTTACATGCCACCTCCACTGGGCATGAACGATGCTCGGATTATGAACATGTCTAGAAAAAATCCAATGGAGGCACAAAAATCCATGTCCGTTCAGCAACATATCGACGAAAACTACTTTTTCAACACGACATGACCGCTGTTCTAAGCTTGGACCTGAGATTTGACGTTTCATGTGTGTGAGTTTTTTTCTGGTTCTCGCTGAATGTGGTGGTAAATGTTGAAGGAAAAAGGTAGAAGTAGTGGGGAAAGGAATTTCTGTATGTTTCCCTTTATGTGAAACGACATGACATAATTTGCCCAGCGGTAAAAATTCGCTGATTGGATTGTGGTTGTGATGTTGGGCATCTGAATGCCCTTAGTAATGGAGTCGGAGTCGGGGTGTAATGGCAAAGCGAAAATCGTCAACTTTAGTTTGATTATCTAACCAATTTGTAAAGAATTCATTATAATCTTAAATCAACAATTAATTGTTATGTTGGTTTATACAAAATGTTTGTACGTTTATGAGTAAGAATATGACAGAGGCGAGAGGCTTTGTTTGAGAGAAAAGAAGTTTTACTTCTAGCGCGCGTACGTCAGTACACACATAGGTTTTTTTTTTTCACTTCGATGTCATTTTTTTCACAAAAACAAGTCGAAAATGAAGCGAAAACGAGAAAATTACCTCTTAAGTTTTTCGACTTGAAATGACCTCATAAATTTATGGTTTTCTTCTGTGGTGGTGTTTTCGGGACACCTTTTATACATCTAAGCCGTAACACAAAGTTACCTACATATACATATATCAGTAAATTGTCTTACTTCCAAATTAATATTTAAGGACACGAGGGTCGTCACAGTCATATCGAAATTGAAGAATTATCAAACAATCAGCTGCTTAAGCGAAAGTAGAAGGCAGAAGTCAGATTAATCATCGCTACAAAGCAGCTGGGAAAACTTCTTCAGATTTTGTGAATTGGAGCGATAAAATTATCATAAATTCATATAATAGTGCCTTTTAGAGATTTGTTGTTTTTTATTCAAACGTCATAGGTAGCTCTAGTAGTGACTTATTTGTAAGTTGGATTTTTCTTCTATCAGAAATTTAAAAATATTCCCGACAACGCTGGAAAAACTGCACAAAATTTTGTGAATGAATCTATATGAATGAGAGATTTCGGAAGCGCTTAAAATTATCACAATAGCTTTTGTTAATTTTGCTCACACGTCATAAGTGTCGTTGGGATTTTTTTTTTCTGTTTGAAATTTGGACATAGCCCAAGCCTTAGATTTTTTGAATGAATCAATATGAATTAGATTTGTCATTCGTTAAGTTTTCTTTGAAATTTATTTTTAAGATTTTAAAAGCATTAAATTGTCACAATAACTAGAGAGTGTCTTGGTGTTTTCTGTTTTGGCTTTGTTCACACGTCATAAGAGTCTAGTGTCCATTATGCAACTTGGGATTTTCTTTTTCGAAGAATTTTAATACCTATACATATAAGTCATAAACAACTCAATGCAATAGATGAATTAATGAATTCTTAAAACTAAACATGAGTCTGGTTCGTCATTAGTTTTGAGGAATGTTTCAAAAACGTTTATCAATTTCGTAAATTGTTTCTGCTTAATATGGTTGGTATATTCAGGGATATTCCAGAATAAAAATAACCAAAACCATGACGTCTGAAAAAAAATTCATATAAAAGCTTTAAGTAAATATGTGTTGTTTCTTATCTTGTGCGCGTGTCGCGTGGACTGATTCATTCCAATCACATTTTCATGCAATACGAATGATTGGCTTTTAACGTTTACTTGTTTTTCAAGTTGGTTTGAGCATTGGGTGATAAATTCTGTACTTTATATTAAATGTACGAATATTGGTTGATGCTGCTGCCAAAAGGTCTTTTTTGGAGAGTTTAAAATCATGAAGATGAATAGGTTAACATGGAGCAAGAAAAATGTCGGGTCTTATCATTCGTCATGAGTGTTCACTGTTCATTGTATGAACAGTAATTTTTTTTTCTTCAAATATTCATATTAATTAATATCTAATTTATGACCTCAATTAGAGACTGATAAGAGCACAGGTCGTTATTATTTATTTCAAAATCCTGATGGGTGACAAAAGATGTTTAAATGAATTAAAAATTGTGCCTGCACGCATAATTCTGAGGTAAATTATTCTGGTAAATCTTTTATTTTGTATTCCGAAAAATTCTATAAATCCATAATTCTTTATTTTAATATTTTGTAACTTATAAGAAACAAAGACAAAAGAATTTGTCTTTTATAATTTACATAGTCTTGGAGTACAGAATTTTGAAATAAATAAAAACGACACGTTCCCTTATTAGTCTTTTATTTAGGCCATAAATTCAATACTAATGATAGATACTAATGATACTAGTAATGACCAATTTGTGGTTGTGATGAATCAGTCAGTTCGCGTGCCACAAGAATGATGAAGAAAAACTTCTGCATGTTGCAAATTCAAATGATTTCACCTTTTTTCATGATAAGAAACAACAAAAATATTTAAAAAGTTCTTAATAATTTTGTATAAGAGTTTTTTTTTCTGACGTCATTGGTTTGTACGTTATATTTATTCTGGAATATGTCTAAATATACCAACCATATTTAGCAGAAAAAATTAATGAAACTGATAAAAGTTTATGAAACATTCCTTAAAACTCAAGTCGGAACCAGACTCATGTTTAATATGTCAATAAGCTCCGAACGCCCGGTGGCTGGTGCTCTCAAAGTCAACATTAACCGTCTCATCATCGATCAAATTCAGCTTGACCTATGCGCAATAGAGTAATCGAAAATTCAACCTCTTGGATGCGGTAAAAATGCAGTGCCTATATTTGAACGATTTCATATTTGACAAACGTGTATAGTATCATTATTGATAGGCTAGGGCCTTTCGTTGATATCTCAAACCCAACTTGTTTTATTAATCTAAACCTTTTTAATACTTGCAAATACGCGATGAAATTCTGATTAAAAAACTGGTTTTTACATATTTTTTCATTGCTGTAGACAAAGTAAAATAAAAATTGATAAAATATTAACTTGGAAATTCCAATACAAACACAATTTTTATCAAAAAATATCAGAATGGTATGATTAATTCAAAATTTTCGTCATTGACTGAACAAAGTTTTCCAATTCTGCAGTCTGTTTTTTTTTTTTTCAACTATGCCATGGTGGCTATACCATTGAAGGTTTTTGTATTAGTGTGCGTTGGAAAAACACGTCTTATGGCACAGAATTCCCAAAAATAAACTTAATCTTATAACTAAGAAATAACGGGTATTCTGCCTCTTACGAGGGATTGCCTCGCACCTTAGCCGTTTGGATTCGGAAAAACAAAAATTGTAGGTCCTCTCCATTCCTCCCCATAACACGAACGCAGGAATGGTTGAGAGTTCTTGTTCTGCACGAGTTTTATTTGTAGGTATATTAAAACTTATCTTCCGTTATGATTGATTGTCTCAGATGAATGTGGCAGAGGTTCAATGCCGTTCAATGTTCAATGGATCGTATCGAATTAACCTCCATCCAAACCACTAAAAAGGATAAAGTTATCTATTGCCTGAGGCATATATTTAACTTTTATGGTAGGATCATGCATATGATTTGTCAAGGTTTTTTTTTTTTGCCACTATACTAACTTTGATTTGGAACAAAAGACAAGACACCTATGTAAATATAAAACAACTTGGCCACCACGAACCCTGTTTAAGCTTACCTACCCGTCCCTATGGGAAAACATTTTAGAAGGCACATTCAAGAAAATGTGATCTTCAAGTTTTCGCTCTGTCAATTGTTGCAGCAAAATTGAGAAATTGCTGAGGAATCCTGTTCAGAAATTACTGAGAGATTGTTGGGGTCCCCGAGACCTCATTTTTCTGAACATGCCTGATAATTCCTTTTTGTTATTGCATTTGTTGACTGAATAGCCTAAAATAGCTTTTCCACATTTTTTCAAACCCAACTCCAAATGGTATACCTATACTCCCGCCATCTCTACGTTCACGAAAACTTAAAAACATAAATTCAGTTTTCTATTAGTGACTTTAAATTAGCACAAAATTCAACTACCTACGTATATGTACATATACACATAAGAACAGTGGGCGTGTAAGTAGGCTGGTGTTGTTGAACAAATTTTTCATGTCATATTTTCAAGAGGGATGTCAAATAAAGAAGAAAACTTCCATATAAGAAAAGTGGGCGTGCAAGCAGACGGATTTTAAGCAAATATACCTACAATTCATGGTTTATGGTGTAGTGAGCTTAATTATTACAAAATTTCAGCTTTCTTATGTGGACATTAAAAAAAAGTAGGCGTGGAAGTGGAGGGGAAAATACATTATATGTAGTGTAGGTAGGTACCTATTTGTTGTATTTTATGTGAAATAGGAAGCTATATAACATCACCACTACCACCAAAAAAGAGTGACTAAATATGGAAACAATATAATCACTGAAATTAACGGATACTTTGGTTTACTTCCATTCCACGGTTACAAGTCAGAATATTCGAAATGACTATATACGGTTGAATGGCTTGTTGAATGACGAGTCCTTAAATCAGCTCTTCAATGCAAAAATGAAAAATTTTAATCCCACAGTGCTGGGTAGTGACAAAGGAAGTGTAAGGTATCCTCGTGTTCTTCTTCATAGCTGCACCCTCTGCAAAGGTCGTCAGTACTGAGCCTCATTTCTTTTTGTGGTATTCCAGTAGGTTGTTTCCGTTGATTATGCTGACAATTGAACGAAGATGTTTTTTGTTCCTTTGCATAATTTTGTCTGCCCTTGTCTACTGCTTATTGAAATTTGTCCATAATTTTCTAGTTGTGGCGCATGTTTCAAGCAGGTTCCATCTTTTTCATTGGGTTTTTCTGATATTTTTTTAACAATATCCTGTTTGATGCTACAGGTTGGTACTTTAATATATCGTTTGGCTTGACTTGAGACGAGCAACAATCCCGTTCTCGCCAGCTCATCAGCTCTTTCGTTTTCCTGTACATTACTGTAATCGGGAACACAGCAGAGTCTAATGTTATGCTGCATGCCAAGAACCCTAAGCTCTGAGCGACAGCAAGTTACAAGCTTCGAATGTATCTGGGTGGCAGAAATTGCTGCTTGGCTATCAATTAAGAGGGTGACATAAGCTCGTGCGGTATCGCCATCATTGATATTTGCGTAGCTGCTTTGGCCACTGCCAAGACCTGAGCTTAGAAGACGCTGTAAAAGTCCGGAAGTCTGAAGGAGCTAGCTAGTCCCAGAGTTTCCGAGAAAATTCCTGTGTCTATCTCAGAACCATCAGTGAAGACAGTTGAATGATAATTTTTGGGTGGGGTCCCCAGGATTTTCCAAAAATCCTGTTGCAGGAATAGAATGCGACCATAGCTTTCTTTGATCTTTCTTTAGTGTTGACACCAGTTCAGTTTCTTATCTAGAATCACACCAAGGTATCTGGCATGATCTGAGATTTTGAGTGGTGTCCCTTCTATTATGGGATAAAAGTCTCAACTTTTATTGTAGATACCTCTTTTTTTTTAATTTAGATGTAGGTGTGCTTGGGACAAATTTACAGGTCCATTATATGCAAAATTACACATTCATCGAATTTTTCCTTCAAAGATGATTGTTTCATTTGCTGTATGGCCCATAGCGGAATTTTGCTGGAACCACATATCTTCCATATTCGTGTCATGCGAAATAAAAAAAAAAAATATGGATCGATGACTCTACCAGCACTGAACACAATTGTTCGATAAAGAAGCGAATCCAATGACATTTGGGCCCAGAACAATCATTTTGGAACCAAATTTCTAAGGTTTGGTGCCTTTGTTGAGGCATGTATATTAGCACTATAAAATTTCAAAGAATACTGAATAAAAGTGTCACTGACAGTAGTTAGCAATCTGACAATTGAAAATAGGTTTTACCGAAATATGTACGTACATCATAACTGTCTTAGTCTTGTACTGGGATAAAAAGAATACTCTTTATTAGAACTGTGTATCTTGATGGTCGCTTTTATTTATATGAAAATGTTTAAAAGCATTTCCGCATGCAAAGGACTCTTTAATTGGCGCCCAAGCAGAACATTTTAATCAATAATTTCGTCATTGATTTTAACATAATATGTATTAAAAAACAAAAAGGAATTAGTTATCTTTAAAGTAGAACTTATTAACATACATAATTAAATTCAAGTAGTCACAATTAAATTCAAACATTTAACAAATGATAAACTAAATTTCAATATCATGAGTGCGCCTTATGTTAATTGTATGTGTCATTCTTATACCTAGATGATAAATCGTTCATCATTTACACACTGATTAAGTTACACAATATCGTAAATACGATATTACAATAAGCTTAGTTTCTTCTCTTTTGCCTGATATTTTTGTATTTTCTCTTCCAATCTAAACAACCTAGCAAATTAAAAAGAAAAAAAAAAAAACAACCAGAACCGTGAAGTTCAAGCCTCTACCCGAGCATACCAGTATACTTGTGCCTGATGTGCAGTGCAACCAAGCACCTGCTAAGCCAAGAGAGGCTGATCACTTATTATAATCGTATATAAATCGTATCCAGACTATCTAGTTCTAGATACTTTGTTTTTGATATTTTTACTTGCGATATAGGTACTATATGGGAAGTTATGGATTCGTACAAAAAATCGAACTCGAGATTTTGATCAAACTTTACATTACGATGATGGAGAAGTCAAAAAAAGTGGGTCTCGCAAAAACGTCCGTCTGTCTGTCTGTCTGTCTGTCGGTTCGACTACAGCCTAAACGGATGGGTCGATTTTCTTTAAACTTGGTACCTAGCGTTTTTTGGACATTCCCCCCACCCGTTTTTTTCTCTTTTTTTTTAGGACCAAAATTAACAGTAGCAGTCATACAAAATTTCTTGGCCAAAAAGGAAAAACTTATTTTTCTCAAATCCAGCGCTACCGAATTTGTTTTTAAGAACTCAATAAATTTAAATAGTTATAAGTTGCCGTTTAATAAAAAAAATGGTTCCGAAAAATGGTTATTAATGGTACCTCCCAAAGAACCATTTTTTTGATTTTCGCTTTTCTCGAAAACGGTTAAACTGATTCTGATCAATTTTTTTATGAAGAAGTATTGACACATTCTAAATAATATTGTGTACCAAAATTTTCAAAAAAATAGTTTTTAGATTTTTAAAAAAAGTTTTAATATTTTTTTTTGAAAACTCAATATTTCAAAAACGACCTGGTCGATTTTTATTAAACTTGGTAAATAGCAGTTTTTTAACTTTATCTAGAAGATTTTTGACAAAAATTATTCTAATACCCAAAAATAACGGTGCCTCCCATACAAATGTTAAAAAACCGTTAAGAAAAATATTTTGTTTCTCAAAAACGACTCCTACGATTTTCATAAAAGTTTTTTGTATAAAAGTTTGTGTGTATAAAAAATTAATTATTTTTAAAACCGCTCCTACGATTTTCAAAATTTTTTTCTCATAAATAAAGATTTATATAAGAATTCAGATGGTGTACATCGCGTTGGGTTAAAACGGATTCAAAGTATTTTAATCAATTTCTTTCTAATTTTGTTGATTTAAGCAATTTACCAGTTTAAATAGTATAATTTCCTTATATGCATATTGCATAATGTGCAACACTAGGCTATATTGTTAATTTTTGTATACTCACATAATACCACCTGAAACTAAACTAAGATTTGACAAATGGATAAAATATATAGTCCTATAGCACAATGTGATCGCGCATAAGAGCAAGTTCGTGCGACCCAGTCGTGCATATTTTTTTTTATCTCTCTTCCTTTTTGTGTCTCTTTATAGTGTCTACGCGGATTGGCGTGCCTGTGCTGGAGACTAGCTTCTTTCATTCATAATTTGCAAATTTTCAATCGGTGGGCTCTTGCCCCCGGTGTGCCCCCACAACTTCAACAAAAGACATCCAACACCTACCACTTTTACGCTTGCGAGGTGGTTATTTCTTGTCTTGATTTTTTCTGCATTTATATAAGTACACTGGTGTTAAATGGGCTGTCAAATGTATTTGATTGCGAATCGTTCTCCCGATGCTCGTGGTACCAGCAAAATAACGCCTCACTTGAGAATAAAAGATGCCTGTTTCAATAAAAAGGCTTCAACAATTTTTTTTCTAATTAAACACAAATATGATTTAAATAACAAAACAATGCTTTATTAAAAAATATGCACGACTGGGTCGCACGAACTTGCTCTTATATGTGATCACATTGTGGTTCTATAGTCTGAAATAAATTAGCTATGGGAGTCTATATTTTATCCAAAACTTAGTTTAGTTGCAATATAGTACAGTGTGGCACATATGGAATATGCATAAAAGGAAATTATATTATTTAAACTGGTAAATTGTTTTAAATCAAGAAAATTAGAAAGAAATTGATTAAAATACTTTGAATCTGTTTTAACCAAACGCGATGTACACCATTTGATTTCTTATATAAATCTTAATTTATAAGAACAAAAATTTGAAAATTATTGGAGCGGTTTTTAAAATAATTAATTTTGTATCATAAAATTTCGTTGACATTTTTGAGAAAAAAAATTGGTACGCCAATTTTAAGTATTTATTAATGTTGAGTTAAAAATTGAACTTCAGAAAAAAAAAATCTGCTACCTGTTTTCGAAGTATCGAATTTTACTGTACCTACTGTTAATAAACGTAAAATATAAAATTTAAAAATTTTAAATGTTAGATCGTACTAATTTCGAAACCCGAAAATATTTTATCAAAATCGTAGGAGTGGTTTTTGAGAAAAAAAAAATATTTTTCTTAACGGTTTTTAAACATTTGTATGGGAGGCACCGTTATTTTTGGGTATTAGAATAATGTTTGTCAAAAATCTCCTAGATAAAGTTAAAAAACTGCTATTTACCAAGTTTAATAAAAATCGACCAAGTCGTTTTTAAAATATTGAATTTTCAACAAAAAAATTTTTTAACTTTTTTTAAAAATCCAAAAAAATATATTTTTGAAAATTTTGTTACACAGCATTGTTTAGAATGTGCCAATATAATTCTTCATAAAAAAAATTGAACAGAATCAGTTTAACCGTTTTCGAGAAAAGCGAAAATCAAAAAAATGGTTCTATGGGAGGTACCATTTATAACCATTTGTCGGAACCATTTTTTTACTAAACGGCAACTTATAACTATTTAAATTTATTGAGTTCTTAAAAAAAAGTTCTGTAGAGCCGATTTTGAGAAAAATAAGTTTTTCCTTTTTGGCTAAGAAATTTTGTATGACAGCTACTGTTAGTTATGGTCCTAAAAAAAGAGAAAAAATGGGTGGGGGGAATGTCCAAAAAACGGTAAGTACAAAGTTTAAAGAAAATCGACTCATCCGTTTAGGCTGTAGTCGAACCGACAGACAGACAGACAGACAGACAGACATACGGACGTTTTTGCGAGACTCACTTTTTTCGTCTTCGCTCTCTGTTGTCTTAATCCTAGTTATTGCTTTATTTGTTTTAGACTTTAATATTTTGGTAAACGACATAATTTTGTTTGTTTGTGGTTATTTTACAGTGACTCTTTTTGGGTGTATCGGCTTTTCAACTGCCTAAGTATGTTTTAATATTTGAAAAAAAAAAAAAATGAGAAATACCATCTGCGGTTATATTAAAATAATTTTAATTATTCAAAGTTACTGACTGAGCTTACTGTCCCATTTTTACTCATGCTGTCATTTATTCTTTTTCAACCTCTTCTTAAGTACGTTGCATTGACGTGCATCATCAACATCCAACATCTTCATTTATTATTGTACTTGCTTTCCAAAATTATCACCACTTTTTAGGTGTTTTCCATTTAATTATTTAAAATTATCCCCACTTATACTGAACACTGTTTAAAAAGCGTGGGTATCTAACTAAAAGTGTGGTCATATTAGGTATACACTCTTATTCTATAATGAAGTAAGTATACCTCCCCAAATTTTTGAGAAACCCCCATTTGATACGGCACGGCATACACACACTACACACTACTGAATGGGAATTTAACTAATAACAACAATTATTTTAGAGTAAGTCTTTTGCTATATAAACATCAACAATCATATTTCACTCCATGAATCAATTCTTGAATCTGGAGGCAAGTAGAAGTTGTAAAAAGGTCGTTACAGAGCAACTGAAACATCATTCAGTTCGTAGCTTTCAAACTTAAAGCATTCAGTCCTTTCAAGTGTTTCAAATTTAAAAATCAAGTTTAAATAATTTTATAAATCAAAAAATATAAATAAAAATACTTACTCGATATTTCAAATTATTTCAATGTGCCAATTAAAATTGTTATAAAAGTCCTTCAATTTTTTTTCTGTGTATTATAATCAAAAAAAAAAAAAATAAATAAAATAAAATCCAAAATGCATCCATCTAACTTGCCAAATAATTCAACAATGTACTACCCAAACGGAATGTTGGATCGCGAGCAAAGAACAACATTTCCAATTGTAAAATTCAAAAAGAATTCAACTCAAACAGTCGATAACCGTCAGGCATCAACAGCCAATTTCAATCAAAATAATTCTGCTGATGGAACCAAATCAACAGACATAAGTGAAAAGTGTGAAAAGAACAACAACGAAACCGTTATGAGGATGTTAACGAAAAATCTCCAAAAATTCGACTTCAATAGGTCACGAACAAGTGAGTTGATTTTTTTGTGTACATTTTTTTTTTTTTTGACTTGGTCAAGATTTTTGGTTTAAAATATTTTATTTGGAATTATTAAACAAAACAAGAGTTAGAAACTACCTACGTTAGAAAATTACGAAAGATTTTTCGCAATTGTCATAAGAACCTATAGGACCTATAGGAATGTAAGGGGAGTAAAAAATTGAAAATTCAGAATTGTTTGAAATAAAACAAAATTAATTGGAAAATTTATTAGTAAGGATCAACATTATTTTATGAAGTCTCTTTAACGTCATTTAAATACTTTTTTTTTGTCTTGCGAAGCAAAAATGCGAATAAGTGTGGCAAATTTTGTATTTTGTGTTTTTTTAAACAAAAAATATGATTATTTGATAGAATTCGTAATCTTCAAGAAAAATCTTATTTTTGTCGTTTAGTTTTAGTAAATATATTTCTGTGTTTTATAATTAGGGTTTTTTTTTTGTTCAAATCCAAAAAAAAAAAAATATAACATATCTCTATGTAACTTTATTTTTTTTTTTTTTTAATTTACGTCTTTCACACTCTCTGTCACTATTTAAATGTGAAATTCTTTGATTACTCTACAGGATGGCATTTAATTAATTTGAGTAATATCTACATTATTGCATTTCACAATATTAGAAAAAAATAATTTTTCATATCAGAAACAAATCTGAAAAGATTTTAGTACTTATATAGGGTGGTTAACTTTTAGGGGCCGATTATTAAGGAAATTATTGTCATTTCTTATTATTATGACGTGACCTCGGCGGCACACCTCCATCCGATGGTCCAAATTTTCGATATCGCTGAGGCATAATTGAGGTTCTATGCCGTTAATGTGCCGAATTATCTCATCATTTAGCTCTTGAATTGTTGCTGGCTTATCGACGTACACCTTTTATTTCAAATAACCCCAAAGAAAGAAGTCCAACGGTGTCAAATCACATGATCTTAGCGGCCAATTGACATCACCACCACGTGAGATAACACGGCCATTGAATTTGCCGCGCAAAAGAGCCATTGTTTCGTTAGATGTGTGGCAAGTGGCACCGCACCGTCCTGTTGAAACCACATATCGTCCACATCGATATCTTTCGATTCGGGCCATAAAACTTTCGTTATAATCTGACGATACCGAACACCATTCACAGTAACTGCCTGACCGGCCTCATTTTGGAAAAAATACGGCCCGATGATGCCGCCAGCCCATAAACCGCACCAAACAGTCACTCTTTGTGGGTGCATTGGTTGTTCGACAATCACTCTTGGATTATCATTCACCCAAATGCGGCGAATCCACTGAGGTGAAAATGTGCCTCATCACTGAAGATGATTTTCTTCGAAAATTGATCATCCACTGTTGCCATTTTTCATAATAAGCCTGAATAACTTTATAACGCTTCGCTCGATTGTGTATCTTTTCCATGGTTCAAATTGAGTTATTTTGAAATTGAGAAATGTCAAATGAAATGAAGAAAAAAACTTGATGTTTAGCTGTGGTTCACATTCAACATCGGCCCTGAAAATTTAACCACCCTTTACATTCATATAATTATTTTCTTCAATATTACCAATTTTGTTTTAATACATTAAATAAGACAATGCCAATTATTCAAAACGTCATTTAAGCACTAAAACTAAAAAAAAAAAATCGATTTCTTTTTCGATTTTTTTTTCCGATTAAAAAGAAATATATTTAAAATATTTTGAAATGTAATTTTCTTTAACTACTTATAAATAAATATTTGCAAAATTAAAAATGAAATCGGTCCAGCCATTTTGGAGATATGTGGGAATAATTAGGTAGACCAAATAAAGATTTCCTCACTGCAATCTACCTAATTATATATGTAGGTCCAAAAAACGGGGTAAGAGATAACATTTTGAAAAAAAAAATAAAATAAAAACATATTTTTTACTACGTCAATTCAATTTTGGGTGTGGCCCTAGTTATTTTTTGTTCCTGAGAACTACCCTAATACATATGCATATGTATATTGTATAGTATACCTACGTGGATACATTGGCATGTTTTATTTTTTGATAAAAAATATTTTATCATAATCATAAATAACCGTTACCAACGTTAAAGCTTAATCCTTCAAGTCCCTCTAGTTAGATCGGTCCTTATAGCTATTTGCCCACAATTTGCTTATCTACACCAAGTTGAGTTTATACCTCTTGCATCAATCTTGTGCTTATATATGTAAGTATTTCTCGATGCAATTGTTCCACCGGGTTAGAGTTGAAGACTTTACGATTTACGAATCTCAGAATTTGTGTTCATTTGTGGTCTATATGCCAAAAACGATGAATTCGTAATGTTCGTATTGCTTTGACCGCCGAATTTCATTCAAATGAGTTTTTGCTCCAACACAGACCAAGGATATCTTCATCTGCCTTTGATAAAATAAACACCCCATAGGCCCCGCTATAAAATAAGACTGGAATTATTAAGGTCTTGTGTACATATAAGTCGTCTGGAATAGGGCTTTACTCCTCAATTTCTTTATTAGCTTTGACAATTATTAACGATTAGCAGAAGATCAAGGGCGTACTCAAGGGGGGCAGGTAGGGGTGCATACCCCCCTTCCATAAGAGCTAAGTTAACTTCAGTTAAGGTGTTTTTACTTTTGTACTAGGTAAAAAAAGAAGTGGGATTTATTTCCCTACATCCCTTAATCAAATGGAATTATTTTTTATAAATTGAAATTTTGACATTTCGTTTCACTGATGACATTAAAGGTGCTAATATCCATCCATAGATAACTTCTAAAATTTTTGAGCCAACACGATGTCATATTTTAAAAAAAATTAAATAAATGTGAGCCGCAGGAGTTATTAATTGCCGTATTTCCTTCGTTTGACATTTAATTTTCAAAATGTCAAAGGAAGATTATTTGTATCAGAAGAAATGCTTAGAATAAAAAATCAAATACTTTCTCAATTTTGTTCTATAGTTTTACATAATAAATATTTTTTTGGAATATTCTCTTGTTCCCATATTTATGGTAATTCCAATTTTAATATGAAGACCGAATCATAAGTATTAAATTTCCCCCCAAAAAAAAAAAAAAACCAATTTATCATTCAGAAGTATTTTTGGTTTTAATTAATGAAAATTTTGGCTTACGTACATTACTATCAGCTTCATATAAATTTTTTTGTTGCTCATTGCGTAAAAGGTACCAGAGCGCACTTATCATAAGTCGTACTACACACATGTATTTTTTTTTTTTTGTTGATATAGTTAGCTTTTTGCATAGGATAAAATTATTGAGGAATTTTCAGTTTGGTCAACTTGGTGCTAGTTCTAGTGCTAGTTTATATGTATAGGTGAATAGATTGACATATTTATATTGTTTAGAAAATTCATTCAGCTATCCCCGGCAAAATCACTTTTGTGTCCAATTTAAAGCGACACTTCCCGTTTGAACTTATCTTAAACTTTTGCGAAATCAAATTGAAAAGAATTTAGAATATATGACTTATCAATTCATTAATTTAAAAATAAGAAAATAAAAAAACAGAAATCACATGCCTTCGTCGAGCCTTATATCTATATTTGGATCAAAGGAGCGCGCGTTAATGAAGAATCTATAGAGTATTGTTAAATGTTAACGAACTGTTGTTAACCGCAACTGATGGATGGAATGCATTGGTTTGGCGTGCGATAGGGACAAGTGGAGATGGAGTAGCTCATTAAATAATGCCAGCAGGTCCCCACTCCCGTTTTGTATAGAGACCCGAATGTCAAATCATTAAAAAAAAATATGTAGCAAGACAGCTCGTGGAGAACCAGGATATCTTATGGGTGCGTGTTGTTAGTATAGTTTTAAGGAATGGAGGGGACCTACAATTTTCTGCTGAATTCTATATAACGGCTAAGATGAGAGACACTTTATATC
Source organism: Leucozona laternaria (assembly GCA_932273885.2). Classification (NCBI taxonomy): domain Eukaryota; kingdom Metazoa; phylum Arthropoda; class Insecta; order Diptera; family Syrphidae; genus Leucozona; species Leucozona laternaria. The sequence goes on along the minus strand of OW026367.1, from coordinate 56,706,732 downwards.
ATGACAAGGAGATATACCCTTCTCGCAAGGGGCAATGCCCCTGAAACAGACATTTTTTGAAGGTGTCATATAGGTTGGGGTTTCGATTCCAAGCTTCCGGCATGACAGTCCAATGCCAAAGGACACTACTCATGATGATGATGATTATTTGAAAAGGTTCAAGTTATGGTTAAATTTTATGGAGCAGGGATAGGTGGAAATTGTGATGTGTCAGATTGGGAATATACCACAAACATTTAAGTTAGCATAAACAAATACACAGAAAAAACAAGATTTTGTCTGATTTTGTCTTAATAAGTTCAAATAAAACTATGCTTAATAGCGATCTTTCTGAGTAGATATAGGTACAACGTGCACTTTGTGGTTCAATTGAACACAAAAATTAACTCCATAGACACCATCAGATAACAACAAAAGGAATAGAAAAATTTAATTTCTTGTACATATACTCGTATACAAAATACAATATGGCATTCTATATCTACAACCTACTTTTTTCTTAGGGAGAAATTTTCACGATTCGCATCTTGACTATAGCCATCAGGCCATCATCAGGCACAGCGCGCTTTAACCGAATAGCATCATTCTCCGACTTGAACAACTTTTTATACCACACGCATGTTTGGTGTAGATATAATTTAAACCAGGATACTATCACGATTAGGGATCAACATCTTATAGATATTTTTGTATCTAAATTATGACGACTGTGTTGTCTACAAAAGTCTAGCTTATACTCGTAGCATTGTTATGTATGTGCGGTGCAGAGATGAAACATTTTACTTAGCGCACTTCAATTATGTTAAAAATGTGCCCATGTTTTAACAGCCAACTACACACTGTCTTTGCTGCTTGGGATAACATGACAAAAAAAAAAATAATCTGCAATGCCTTGAACTTGAATCTGGTGGATTAATACGCACTGCAACTATACTATCTCTCATTTCAACATCGATCGTGGTGGTCTGTTTAAAAAATTCCTCACATATATCGTTGCTGTTGCTGCTTCTGATGCTGAGTTAAGTTGTATTGTTCATGAATGAAAAATTAAGTTTTGTTGTTTTTTTTTTTTTTAATGACAACCAACACTGTCGTCTGTCGTCTGCCGCCGCCGATATCGACTATACCTACCTATATAAAATTGCACAAAAATTTCATTGTTAAAAATTTTGGAATTTCAAAGATACAAGATACAAGAAATGCTCAAGCTGAATTATTTGCAGAGGAGTTGTGAAAAAGATTTCCGTATACACACATACCTGAGTATTTTCTGTGCATGTATGTATGTGACTTAAAGTGCACTAATTTAAAGTAGGTACCTTGCGATGTATGTAGCTATAAACACCTTATGTAATTAAGTCTCTTGAACAAGTTTATAAGTGTCGGTGGGCACTGATGATGGGCACAACTGGATGAGCATCTTTTCTTTATTTTTCAACTCAATCTGAAGAATATTTAAGAATTTTATAAACCTACCTATACTTGTGTGAGGTTAGTGATTTTAAGACTGGTTGCGGGCAAAACAATTTCAAAAATCAGTTCTAGAAGATGTGCTAGTTCAAGGAGGAAGCTTTCCTTCCTTTAAATAGTAAAAGAAGGAGCTAACTAACCTTAAGTTTAAAATATCTAAATATTCAATGCGAAAGCAAACAAGATACAAGCTGGTGGTTAAAAGTAATGTCATGATATGAATGCGCCATCATTTTTTTCAAAATATGGCCTCAAATGTCTTCAGGTTAGGGCTGATTCGATTTTTTTGATCCGATCATCGAAAAGTATTGATGATTGAAATCACAAATTTTCGTTTCAATCGATCCCAATCTCAATCATTTCAATGAATCTCGAGATTTTTAAACACCCTTCTGAAAATACATATATCTACATTGCTTTAATTTTTTTTTAATAAATAATAGATACACATATTTAATATTTATCTTCCTGTATAATACCTATAGATTGATAATATTTTATATTAATAAACATTTTTTTCAGAAGTTCCTGTGGCCTATCATGTTATTGCCTGGACCATAATTTTCATCGCATGTTCGAATGCTGGGCCAATAAAAACAAATGATTTTGATTGCATTAAAAGTACGTTATATATTATAATACCTATATCTATAACTTATAATTATAAAGAGATAAAAGTCGTTTGCATGTTCGGTGGGTGTGGGGGAGGGGGGAGAGGGAAGGGATGTAGTTTGTTTAGATTTTTGAAGGTTTTTGATTTTACTCATTTTAATTAATTATTGGTGGTGAGATTATAGATTTTTACATTTCGACATTTGGTGAAAAATTTAAATTTCTAAAGTAGTTTCCGTTAAGTAGAGGAGGTATTTGAATAACTATCAACATTTTTGTTTTTGATTTTTTTTTTTTTTTTTTTGATGATTAGAATATTAGAATAACAGGCTGAAAAACAAATAAATTTTGGTGGTGCGATCATAATTTGATCTTCAAGATTAAAGTCTTAAAATTATAATGAAATTTTGAACTACATAAATGAGTAAACAAATTATTATAGGAGGTGCTTAAAGGTCTTTGAAGTCAATATCAATTTTCTTAAGTTTATATAAAATAGTTATTGGCCCAAACCCTATTCTACAAAAATTAAAGACGTCTAAAAATAATAATCCAAGAGAAGTACCTGCTTTATTAGAATTTGCGACAAAAAAATTGATTTAAATACAAAATAAAAATCATAAACTCTTAAGCTTTGTAACTCTAATAATATATCTATTTTAATTTTAAATGTTAAAGTTTTGAAATATATGCAGGTATAGGTTAAATATGAAGCTGTACTAGAGTGAAAAATAGTGCAAATTCAAAAAAAAAAAAACTCATGCTTGAGGTGTATTGCAGTGAACAATCAATTCGATATTTGGCATTTAAATTCAAAAATTGATGAAAAATTTTCAGGATTTTGGAAAAGATAACAATGTACCTATATACAAAAGAAATCAAAATATTTTTTTTTAATGAATAAATTGTTGGCAAGTTATTTATTCTTACAACGCCGCAAGTTCTTGAGTTTTATCATATATTCAAAATCTATATCTCCCCTAATAACAAATTCAGCTGTTTCAAAAAGTCTTTTTCCATAATAACTAATAAAAACATTTACTTTTATAATTCATTATTATATATTATTAAATATTTATTTAATTTTTTTTTCCTACGCAACTTATAGATTTGTCAGAAACCTATTCTACATTAGAAGAAGCAGTGAACAGAAATATAGAACAGACCAATATTTCACTTCAAAATCTTAAGCAACAACTTATAGGATATGTAAGTATTAAATAATTAATTTAGTATTTATAATTATTTTTTTATCTTTTATCTTCGAAAAAAAAAAACATTTGTGTTGCAAAATACGCACACGACTTATAGTTTAGGGCTCTGTAAAGGAGTTTACTTTTGTAACAGAAATAACAACAAAAGTTTCGTGTGGTGTCAAAATTACTAAAAACTTTTCAAACTTTATCATTACTTAAGCCATTGCAGAGATATACAAAAATACCTGACGCCTTCAATCCTACCTACACACATTAGTTTTCAAACCCAAATATATCCGTTACATGAATTTTCAACCCGAAAACATGAAACGCAATTTTATTACTTTCGCTGTGGGCATTTCAAATTTTGGATTTTAATTAAAATCGGTTGGACCGTTTTCGAAAAAAACTCGAATCCCTTGACTTAAAATGCAACATTTTTTGAGAAAATCAGTTCACCCTACTGGACTCTAGGCAAAGCTGCGTAAAGGCACAGACACAGGCACAGATCGATGCAATGGACGGTGTTCTGCAGAATATTTACTATGTCCTGTTTGTAACCCGAACTGAGTTTTTGTCATCGTCACAATTTTCTCTACATTGACAGGACACCGGCCTTATATACATACATACTTTTAGTCAATGGCGATATCCCACAAAATAAAACTTAATTACAACTTGCTCATTACTTAAAAAAAACATAAATATATAATCTGAATCTGAACAAACAACCGCGCGAAGCTCATTTAGTTCCATTCATTCATTAATTTATTTTCTTCGAGCTCCGATTCCGATTCCATATACAGTCAGTTCTTGACGCTGTTGTTGTTTTTTTTTTTTTTTTTTTTTTAATTTTCCCCGGTACATTCAGAAACTATCGCTAGATTCGCTAGACAGCCAAGCGTCAGTTAAATTGCTCGCTGGTGGCTGTTGGCTGCTTCTATTACGACGAGACGGCCGACTCGACTCGACCGATCGATGGGGCTCCCGTGGGCTCAGACCTCTGATGAGCAACACTTCAGGTGGCTGTCGTCTGAAGTACAATAGTATCAGCTTCAGCTTTAATATTTTTTATTGTACATACCTACATACTTTGTATGATTATAATATAAATTATAAAATATGTATAAATGTTTATGTTGTTTTGCTGTTGTTGTTTGGCTTTTTTTTCGTGCATATTAATTATGCACAAGACGATTAGTTGGGCGATGAATAAATCTGCATACTGCATACATTTATGCTGCAGTTGGCAGGCAGAGTTAGAGTTGTGCTGTCAGAGAAGTCGGTTGGGCAAATCGCTTGCGCGGCGAGAAAAGAGTTTGCATTTGGATTGTGGTGCGGCTATCGGTTTGCTCAGATGTCTGCGGTTCTGTCTTTCTGTCTATGAAAAGACGAAGACGGAATTGTTGTTGTTTTTCTCCAGACAGTGGCTACTAAGCGTCTGCAGAGAATTTAACTTGAGTCATGACCGATTGGATATTTGTTCGTGTGCGAGTCGTGCTTCGTGGGGAATTTGATTGTTTTTTTTTTTTCTTTTAATTCTTTCGGATTTTCCACATTTACGATATATATATTTCTCATGATGCATTTTTGTTTTTTTTTTTTGTTATAAATAAGAACTTTAGATAAAATCGTAAGTGAAATTGAATTCAGATTATTGATCGTGAAGGCGTGCGCGTCGGCGGCTAAATGACGTCGCGTCGGTCGGGCCTTCCCGTATACGTGAAATTCAGGTGAATTTAGAGAACATAGTATCTGGCATTAGTGTTTGCGTCCATATTCACGCATACGGCACGTGGTACATGTCTACCAATTTCACCATTTTTTGACGAACTATAACTCAGATGAAAAAGTATATGATTCACTATAGGTATACGGGTAATATGAATCAGGTCAGTGTTTTATTTTATAATTAAAGATTGCATACTAGACTTAAGGTTGCATATTTATGACAAGTAGATAGAGGTTAATTTTCATCGTTTTCTATTTTTAATTCAATACTAAATTTTTTGTGACAACAAAAATCAACGGAATAGGTAGTTAGTTTATATAATAATGTAGTTATACTTTTCATATGAATAATCAGAAAATGGAGTTTGATAGATCGTCCTATACAATTGTGACAGATAAAACTATCCCATTTTTTTTTATTTGTCTAACAAAATTAAAAAAATAATGCTTTCTCTATCTCCAGTAAATTGTCTGTAGTTATTTGTTTTATAAATTTTATTATTTTTCTTTTTTTTCTATGTTTTATTCAATATTAAACAAATTTGGGACAAAGAAAACAACTTAATATTTAGCCGTATCAAAATGTTTTAAATTGATGTGAAAAATCTCAACATTCGATTTCGATAAGTAAATCGGTTGAAAAATTTGCGATTGTCCCAAATAAAATTTCTTTTTTTATTATGTCTAAATTCTTTGTAAAATATGAATTCTACTGAACATTTTTGGCTCTATGTGTTTAATTTCATAGTTTTCATTTTTTTTATTTTTTCAATTATCATATTTTTCTATTTTAATTTAATATTACAAATTTTGGGACAGGAAATAAATGGTAGATTCGTAATCGATATCTCGCTAGGAGAATTTTAAACTGCAGTTTAAAGAACTAAAATATTCATGGTTTTATCAATTCAAAAAAAAAAATAATGTTTTGATCTGTCCCAATTCCTTTTTTTGTAAAAAAATTGTCTAGAAAATTTTAAGACTATACAATCGTGTATAAATTTTCATTTTAAAGTTTTAAATATTATTTCTTTCTCTTTTAATTAATTCGCTTTAAATTTTGGACATTCATCTGACACTTATTAAATCAATAAGATCTTTTCGATATTATTTCTTACTTCTCAAAAATAATTAAGTACCTATGTTGATTTTACAAAAATCGAATCAAGCCCTGTTTTGTTCGCTGACTCTAACTTAAACTGCCTTCTTGCGATTTTGCACAGAAAGAAGGCAGCTTTAGCATTGGTGTTGTTAGAGAACCACGAAATGAAACCAATAGATACCAAGGTTCCAGTAATCACCAACAGATGGCAATATTGTTCAATAGTCATTAACAATTGTTTTGTTTTCTTTGTTACCTATTCTCTTTTCCGTATTTCGAAAAGCAACTCCACCAACAAAACAGAAGAATATAATTATAGACAATCCCGACAGACATTCAAAATACAAAACGAATATGCAAAACATAAAAAATATAAACAACAAAATTAAGAGAAAGACAATCGGCAAAAGAAAAACATGAAGAAAATGCGTGAACAAATCCGACGTCTGAATGATTTCCGAAAGGAAGTTGATCGAAATTTATACACGATCGTTAGTCGCGTAACTCTCTGTGCCCTGTGGCATTGTGTATCTTTCTAGTAGAAATATTTTAAAAAGGTTTTCTGCTGCCTTTGTATAATATGTCCATACAGGTATGTAAGAAAAATTCCTTAGCGTACGACTTTATAGATGTTACACTACCCATTGCACAGCAGGATATATACACTGCAAAAAAATAGAAAAAACGTTTTTTTGAGAAATTATATTCCCAATTTATTATTTTACTACCTAATAATAAGTTTTAGATTTTATAATTTTATTGTAAATGACAGCGAAATGCTTATAAACATTAATTCGTTTAATTTTTTTTTCTATTTCAGCAATTGTCTACAGGAACTGACACTCTTGAACCATGGCATCATATAAGCAAAAATATCTCAGAAATCTCTGAAACAACATTATCGGAGATGTTTGCGGGACCAAATTGTTTGGAAAAGGTAAATACAAACATAAGAAAGCCTTCCAGAATTAACATTGAACTTGAAAATGTTTCTTTTTATTTTGCAGCTTAAAGAAAGTCTCCTAAATATGACTAGTAAACTTTCTGCATACCAAGGAAAACTAAATTTGCATCTGTGTAGGCATACTGATAGCAAGTATAAAGACGACACAATTAAGAATATGAGTTTGACCACTCATACAAACGAAAACATCATTCAACAATTGCGAGATATTAGTACTGCGACCATCACTTCAAGTGTGACTGTTCTCATTAAAACATTAGAGAAATTGAGTGTGGATACATATCCAAAAAAAATTAAATGCAATTGTGATCTCATATCAAGTACAACAAAATTTTCAGAAATTATAACAATGAAAGAGCTCGAAGGATATCTAAATTTAATGTTACAAATATTCAATAATATCAAAACAAAAATGAGTCCTCAGGTTTAATAGTAAAATCATTGTATTCACTATCGCAAAAAAAAAAATTGTAAATTCTAATAGGTATTTATGTTCCTTGACTACTTTAGTATTTATAAATACAAATACAATAATTATGTTTTATAATGTAAACAAAAAACATACCAATACATATAACAAATTTTAAATAAATATTCATAAATTCAAAGAAAAATGTCTTAAGCAAAATCGTAAATTTAATATTTAAATTGTAAAGGTAAATGATTATTTTTGTGCTATCATATATGCATATATCAAATTTTTTCAAAAAATTAAATCGTCTTTCCAAGCAGTCGTGTGACTTTTTCCATGATATTAGTTAAAATTTGGTGAATTTCGAAATTTTATTATGACTTTTTTCTTGTGAAACAAATATACTTACATAAACTGTAACAAAGTTTATAAAAAAAAAAAAATATATTATTTTATCAATATTTTATTTATTACCTATTTATTAAATATTTAAACTCTTTACTTAAGATAAATCAAATTTAAATATGCAATAAGCTAGTGTATTCTTATTTATTTTAATTTATTATTATTTATTTATGTATGTAGGTAACTTAAAAAATAAAAGCAATAAACAAAAAAATCAAACAAACTTTTTGTTATGAGTTCTATTTTACATTTAAGCTGCAACCCAACCATCACCAACCTCACCATATAAGCATGTGTTAGGGGTTAGTAAATTAGCAAATACTGTAAACTGACACGTGCATAATAATATCGGGTTTTTCAATAAGAGCGCTAAATAAAACAAAAACGGTTTTGGATATCAATGAAATTCTTTATTCCTGTGAAAGTGCGGTCGATGACATTATGTATGGAACTCGATTTCTTTTGCATGGTCACCACATGCACGCTTGCAAAAGTCCAGACGCTGAACCCAATTTTCGACGGTTTTCAAGCATAAATCGGTCGATACTGCTGCAATTTCACGTTCGATATTCGTACGAAGTTCATCAATCTTCGCTGGCTTGTTGGCATAGACCATAGACTTGACGTAGCCTCACAGGAAATAGTCTAACGGCGTCAAATCGCACGACCGAGGCGGCCAAGCGACTGGACCATTTCGTGAGATAACACGTTCTCCAAACTTGGTTTCCAATAAACTGATTGTGACATTCGCTGTGTGGCTTGTGGCGCCGTCCTGTTAGAACCACATGTCCTCCAAGTCCATATCATCCAATTGGGGCCAAAAATATTCGGTTATCATTGAACGGTAGCGATCCCCCTTCAAAATAACGTGCAGGTCTTGATCATCACGGAAGAAGTACGGCCCAATGACGCCGCCGCCGGCCCATAAACCACACCAAACCGTAAATTTTTCGGGATGCAATGATGACTCATGGAGTACGTGTGGATTGCTGCCTGACCAATACCGCATATTTTGTTTATTGACGAAGCCATTCAGCCAGAAATGAGCCTCATCGCTGAAGATGATTTTTCGATGAAAATCCGAATCATTTTCAAGTTGTTGCTCAGACCAATTCACGAACATACGACGCTTCTGGTGGTCTCTTTGTCTCACTGGCACGGGAACATTTTATACTATGCCTGTGGATTCAAATTTTTCCACTAGATGCTCAATTGTTGATCTGCTAGGACGATTATGACGACCATAAATTGGACGTAGCGCTCTTAACGTTGAGGCCACTGACTCCGAATTTCGGTAGTAAATTTTAATAATTTCGACTCGTTCAAAAGAGCGGCAAGAAATATGGCGTGGTTTGCTGTCCCTGTTGCTCTACTTTTGTAGCGTCCCTGTTGAAAAACCCTTTAAATAACTAATATACATAATTAAACATTACAGAAAACATTTAAAGTTGCTATTGTCATTAATTAATAAAAATAATCACGATCGTGGAGAAATGGTTTGAAACAATTTTGTAAACTCATTTTCCTCGTGTTAAAAGCTTGCACATGAGTATACATACGGTTAAGAGACTCGTGGATGCCGCAGTTAGTGCTTTGTTAATTCACATGTAGAAGTTCAAATCTTGGCAGGTGGTGAGATCCTCCACGGTAGTTTATGTAAATACATCAGGCTAACAAATCGGGAGCATCAATTTGACAATATTAATTAGTTGGTGAATAAATAATATAAGATTATTAACACAAATAAGAAGGAAAGAGAAACAAAAGCTTAAAAATCGCTCCCGTGTAAAAGTAGTCATTCAGGAACTTAAGATCGCAAGTTGAATCAAGGCGCTCCCAAACCAACTCGTATTCTTATCAGCGACACGAAAACTTTCACGACACTTTTATCCCACACTGAATCTTTGACCATTCTTCAGTCGTCGCACAAGTGGCGTAGCGAGGATTCGAGCGGTGGAGGCGGGTGGTATTTAAGAACTAATTTTATTTCAAAAATTCAATGCTTTTATAAGTTTTTAGTTAAAAACAGAAAACCGGATGCTAAATTATCTTTTTGAGAAAATTTAAAATAACTTAATGTTTCTACTGTTACTACTACTACTAAAATTTACTACCTACATACGTAGATAGTATATAGAAATAGGATCTTTAGAGCAACTTATTTTCTGTTACTTTATATTTTCTAAATAACTAGAAGAGATTTAGGCATCTCTATTTTGACTTAAAATTAATAAGAGCATTGAATTTAAAAAAAAAAAATACTACTTAATAGATAACATACAATTTTGAACTAAATTAAAAACTTTTTTTTTTTTAATTTTGAGTTTGAAAATTAATTTTTCAAAAATTAATCCCTAAAACAACTTTATTTAAAAAGAAATATCATGGCATTGTGCGATAATCCCTTGTGTTTTAATTATTATTTCCCCTGTCGAACAAACGGAGGGGAATAGAACGCCTGCTCCTATACGATTTTGTTCTGGTCTTGACCCAACCTACTCTAGCCCTAGCTTTTTATCAAACCTTATGCGAATCACCCTGTATATTAGACAGATTCAAACAAATAAAAATGTCTTCGATTTTCAATGCCACTATAGGTTTTAGTGATATTTTGAGCATCGCTTAATTACTGCCTTTTAAATTAATATTAATATTAACCTCATTGCTGCTTTCTATTTTCCATACAAGTTGTATGTTTTTAAAAAAAGGCCTTTACTTATCTAATTTATGTAACTTCTTCTAAAGTTATCAAAGGTCAAAGAGTGGAATTCAATTTCCTTTAAGAATGATCTTAAGATCATTTCCTTAGCTTACGGTAACCGGTTCTAAAGTTATAGATTAAAGAAGCAAAAAAAAAAAAAAGTTCGCGTCATAGGCGCCCGCAGGATTTTTCCCAGGGGAGTCAAACAAACAAACAAGTCAATGTTTTTATCGACAAAATAATCCATCACCCATGTTACATGCCAAAAACAAATTATTAAAAAAAAAAAACATTTCATAAATCATAAGGATATTAACAGAATTCATTTGATTGATTATATATTTTTTACCTTTCTCTTATAAAAAAAGACACATCAATTGAAGCGTGAGTATCTAATGAATTGATTTAATAGATACACTTTCACAAATCAAAAATGTAATCAGTACCTACCTATTCGCTTTTATTGAATAAAAGCCCCTCAAATTATTAATATTTCACAAATTAATTGAAAAACGCAATCTAATAACGTTACGAATCGCTGATTTTATCCTTACAAAATAACAATGCCAGTACCAACAGTCAAAGCGCCAAAAGCTAAGTTATTAAAAATAAACTTGCATAAACATCAGTATATGTAATAGCATCAGGGTTCGTACTTCACTTCAATCGAGAAACTATCAGTCGAGTGAGAAACTAATAGAATCTACTTCCCTACTTCACTTTTTAAAAATATACTACTATCTATTTTAATTGAAAAAATCCTCAATCAATATATGAAAAGACAGCACTGATCACCACGCACTACATCGTTTTAATAGTAAGGGGCAGCACCGTTGTTTCTAATAAACTCAAAATGTCAAAACTAAGATTCACATCTCTATAAGTTAGAATTTTTGATGACATTATTTTGTCATTTAAACTGTTTGTGGTAATATATTGCGCAGATTGTCAAAATTGGAATTAAAAATGGCTGCTCGAGTGCTCCCAAATACTACACATCGCATTAGTAGTAACAACAACAAATACCTATTAGCAATTTGACAAGTGAACGAGTACTAGGTCCGCCATTTTGGCAGATGCACAGAACTCAACACAAATGAAAACGCTAATGATATTAGCTCTAATATGTGTACTGTAACTGTAACTAATGTCAACTTTGTAAGTTGGAATTTCCTTCTATTAAAAATTTTAAACATACTCACGACTTCGATGGGAAGAACTGCATACAATTTTGTGAATGAATCCATATGATTGATAGATTTCGGAAGCAATAACTTAGAGTGTGCCTTGGTGTTTTCTGTTTTAGCTTTGTTCACACGTCATAAGATTCTAGTGTCCATTATGCAACTTGGGATTTTCTTTCGGAAGAATTTTAATACGATCTGGCACGATCTGACTAAAGAAGCAGGGAGCTACATTGCAGAATTATTAGCAATTAATAAAGCTATATCCATTGCGAAATCTAACCTTGGACGAAGTTTAATTTTGACAGATAACCTGAGGATCCTAAAAGGCCTTAGAAACGAAATCAACCGATTTCCCACAATGGAACAACTAAGACGGACATTGACAAGAAACATCATATTAACATGGGTACCGGGGCATACTGGAATAAAAGACAACGAAATTGCGGAAGTTGCAGCCAAAGATGCTGTGAAGTACCCACTAATCATTGAATCCCCAAACCTCTACCAGTTGACAGATATTTTTCCAACAGCTGAATACGGAGCTTGAAGACAATTGGAATAATTGTGATACATTCCTTTGCACTCACATACCTCAACAATTTCGTATTCCATACAAAAGACAGTTCACAAGAGAAGATTGTAATTATAAGGATACTGCGACTCAGAGTTGGAAAAATAATTTTTACCACCAGTCATCTATACAATAATGAACTCCCAGAAGTGTGTGAAGCTTGTCAAGAAACTCCTTCAATTTATCACATATTTGTAGAATGTCCTCTATCACGCCAGATCGATCCGTCAATTGAAAGCACACGTATACCCAAAGAACTATCTACCATCCTCAGCCCAGGCGATTATAAAATTATCAAAAGAATAAAAATTGCTTTAGATGTCCACAATAAATTTAATGAAATTTAAGTTTTTTTTTTTCTCTACAGTTTAATATATTAAATTTAATTTTGAAGTCATTTAAATTTAAATTAATTAATCATGGAAATTGAACTAAATGATCCTTTGTATTAATTTTATATGTTCTAAAAGACGGCATCGCTTATGGTTTTGTTGCCCTGATGCTTTACTAAAATAATTTGTAAATTTATTTGTAAATTATTTGAATAAATAAATAAATAATAAATAAATAATTCATAAACAACTCAATGCAATAGGCGAATTAATGAATTCTTAAAACTAAACATGAGTCTGGTTCCGTCATTAGTTTTGAGGAATGTTTCAAAAATGTTTATCAATTTCGTTAATTTTTTCTGCTTAATATGGTTGGTATATTAAGGGATATTCCAGAATAAAAATAACCAAAACCATGACGTCTGAAAAAAAATTCATATAAAAGCTTTAAGTAAATATGTGTTGTTTCTTATCTTGTGCGCGTGTCGCGTGGACTGATTCATTCCAATCACATTTTCATGCAATACGAATGATTGGCTTTTAACGTTTACTTGTTTTTCAAGTTGGTTTGAGCATCGGGCGATAAATTCTGTACTTTATCTTAAATGTACGAATATTGGTTGATGCTGCTGCCAAAAGGTCTTTTTTGGAGAGGTTAAAATCATGAAGTTAAAATAGGTTAACATGGAGCAAGAAAAATGTCGGGTCTTATCATTCGTCATGAGTGTTCACTGTTCATTGTATGAACAATCATTTTTTTTTCTTCAAATATTCATATTAATTAATATCTAATTTATGACCTCAATTAGAGACTGATAAGAGCACAGGTCGTTATTATTTATTTCAAAATCCTGATGGGTGACAAAAGATGTTTAAATGAATTAAAAATTCTGTATGCACATAATTCTGAAGTAAATTATTCTGGTAAATCTTTTATTTTGTATTCCGAAAATTTCTGTAAATCCATAATTCTTGATTTTAATATTTTGTAACTTATAAGAAACAAAGACAAAAGAATTTGTCTTTTATAATTTACATAGTCTTGGAGGACAGAATTTTGAAATAAATAAAAACGACACGTTCCCTTATTGGTCTTTTATTTAGGCCATAAATTCAATACTAATGATAGATACTAATGATACTAGTAATGACCAATTTGTGGTTGTGATGAATCAGTCAGTTCGCGTGCCACAAGAATGATGAAGAAAAACTTCTGCATGTTGCAAATTCAAATGATTTCACCTTTTTTCAAGATAAGAAACAACAAAAATATTTTAAATGTTCTTAATAATTTTGTATAAGAGTTTTTTTTTCTGACGTCATTGGTTTGTACGTTATATTTATTCTGGAATATCTCTAAATATACCAACCATATTAAGCAGAAAAAAATAATGAAATTGATAAACGTTTATGAAATATTAATTAAAACTAAAGTCGGAACCAGACTCATGTTTAATTTTAAGAATTCATGTATTACAGTGAGTTACTTATTAATGATGTGAAGGTATATTAAAATTTTCCCGAAAGAAAATTCCAAGTTGCATAATGGACACTAGACTCTGATGACGTGTGAACAAAACCAAAAACAGAAAACACCAACTCTAGTTATTGTGATAATTTTATGCTTCCAAGATAAAAAAAAAAACTTAACGAATGACAAATCTCGTTCATATTGATCTTGTGCTATATTTAAATATCCAACGACACTTATGACGTATGTGAACAAAAACAAATCAACCAATATAGAAAATAATTTTAAACTTCTGAAATCTCTCATTCATATCGATTCATTCACGAAATAGTATCGCGGATCATGTCCTCCTTCACTTGTCAAAATGTTAATATTAGTTGTTGTGTCACTAGAGCAGCCATTTTTAATTTCTGACACTTTCAATTTTGACAACTTGCGCAATACATTACCTTAGATTTCTGTACTGTGTACACTAAATACTAGAGCGACCTATGACGTATGAATAAAAACAAAAAAAAAAAACACCAAAAGGCACACTCTTTCTTAAGACAAGGAAAACTTGTCAAATACTCGTGAGGAGTAAAAAGTTGCAGAGTAAAAGTAGCTAGTAAAATGTTGCTGAGCAAGTTTTGATATATCCTTAAAAATACAAAAAAAAAAAAACATTAGACCGGGAATAAGTTTGCACAAAAAAAGAAAATAAGATTAGATTAGATTAGATGAGATTATTTAATTTTCAAAGAAAAGTTAACAATTTTCTTATGATTTACTTAAATCTTTAAAGGCATGGCCAGAATGGCCGTCAGCCGGATGATAGCTTATTGCTAGTTACGTTTTGCAAAATCTAAATAAATTTACATACATATGTTATTCATTTTTTTTTTTTTTTATGTTTTTTTAAAAATCTGCTCTTACAATTTTTTTTCTATACGCTTAAGATACTTTTATGAATTTATACAATTGATCCCAGTCACTGCCATTTAACACGGCCAAAAGTTCAGCTTGGTCCAAATAATTTTTCCGCCAAAATTGTCGACGTACTTCTTCCAAAATTGGGCATTTTGCGAGGAAATGTACCACGTTCTCCCTTTCTCCGGTGTTACATAGTGAACAAATTAGTTCTAGGTCACTTCGATGTGGTATAAAATTTAAGGGTAGTAATTCTCCTCTTGCTCTAAAAATCATCGATATTTTCTCTACACAGTGTAGGTCTTTGAAATAATTATTCTGGCCGA
Source organism: Leucozona laternaria (assembly GCA_932273885.2). Lineage (NCBI taxonomy): Eukaryota > Metazoa > Arthropoda > Insecta > Diptera > Syrphidae > Leucozona > Leucozona laternaria. The sequence continues at coordinate 56,691,343 of OW026367.1, read as the reverse complement.
AGTTGTACTGCAGTGTAGAATATATTTCTCTGTGTAGTGAGTTCTGTGCCTGATCTATACAATCTTCTCTGAGTTTAGAATCGAGTTTTTCCAGCAGGTTATCCAAGTATGGTCTCCACGTTCCCAAGTTTTCTAAAGACAGATTGAATGGCAGTTCACATCTGTCAGCTATATTTTTCCATTCCTCGAACCAAGATTTTTTGGATTTTACAATTGAGACTGCAACTTTCCTTGCAATTTTTCCAGTGTGACTGTACATGAGATCTGTTATATAGCTGAAATGAAGTTTTAGGCATGTAAGATAGAGGGGTGGCAGGCCTGTTTCAACGAGAAGCATGTAGTTAGCTGTTGTATCTGGTAAGTGGAATTGACGTTTGAGATAAAATCGCAAGAGCTTTTCTGTGGTTTCAAATTGAAGCCAACCCCCAAGATTGTGCTGCATAATTGATTCAGATGTTGCAGTGAATACTTTGTACTTGGAGCTGAAGGGAAGGTCCCTGTTTCCGTATACGTTTCGCCAGACTGTTCCGATCGCATTTTTGGATGCCGATAGTTTTTTGCTTAAGTGCTTCTCTATGTTGAGGTTGCTCGTTATTGTAAAGCCTAGATATTGATACTCTTTGACCGTCTCGATTTGCTCTGATCCAAAAAACCATCTTTCGGTTGCTGCTAGGCGCCCTGATCCTTTCCGAAACACCATAGTTTTAGATTTGCTCAAGTTGACAGTCAAGTTCCACTTAACACAGTAGTCACGCAATTTGTTGATCATTAATTGGAGTGAGTTAGGAGATTCTGCTAAGATAACCAGGTCGTCGGCATAAAATAAGACTTTTATCTGAACTCCGTCTAGCGAAATTCCACAAGGCATGACTGGAAGTAAATCTTCAATATAAAGACAGAAGAGTGGTGGACTAAGGTTGCATCCTTGCTTCAACCCAACCGAGGAAAAGAACCAGTTAGAAAGGTTTTTCCCATCCCAAACTGCGTTCTGTGTTTGATTGTAAATGCCTTCAATAATAGTTCCGAATTTGAGTGACATTCCATCCCTGTACAACTTATAAAATAGAGCGTTTCTGTCTATGGAATCGAAAGCGGCTCGGAAATCCACAAAGAAGACATAGAGTTTTTGGCGCTTATATTTGTTAATGTGAAAATGTGGTCTATAGTAGAGTATCCCTTTCGAAATCCAGTTTGGAACTCACTAAGAAGCTGTGTATTATCGATCCATTTCATAAGACGACTACGTAAAATTTCCGTAAATATTTTCAAGATTGTATTAATGAAAGAAATTCCACGGTAGTTGGATGGTTCCATAATATCTCCTTTCTTATAAATTGGAAATATTATTGATTTCTTAAACATTTCTGGTGCTGCTCCGGAATTAAAGATAATATTATACACATCTGTAAGTTGTTTCATGAATTCAAGTGTTGCATTTTTAAAAAATTCATTTGGGATCCGATCACATCCTAGGGCTTTATTATTCTTTCCTTGCGATATTGCTGACTTGACTTCTTCCAGTGTGATCTCGCTATCTAAGATCTCATTTACAAAAGCGGGCCTAGAATAGTGCATCCCTTCAGCAAATAGTTCTGAGTTACCTTGTTTTTCAAAATGTTCGCGCAGTATTGATGCAGATAGTTGAGTTTTCGTTACGAAGGGTGTTCCTTTAAGATATAATAATCTAAATAATTTCATAATTAATTCAATGATCCAAATAATGTAACAAACATTTATTTAATCTTCTTACAGAGTCCTAATGCTGGTACCGGTACTAGTCCTAAAATAAGTATCAACTCATTTTTTCACACAAGTTCTAGACCCTAGTCCTGTCAATTTGGTAGTGGAGTATTAGTTAGGACTCGGTACTAGCTGGCTCCTCAAAATCAGCAAGTACCTGGTTATTATACCAGTTATTTATTAGTACTCAAATTGGTAAGAAATGATTTCTTCACATAAGCTCTAGTTCTGTCAAGTTGATACCGAGTTCTATCTAGGACTCGGTATTAGCTAGGACTTTCAAATCGGCAGTCGAGTGGCGCTAATACCTGAATTAGAAAAATTTCATTTATTTTCTTCAAAGAATTCGTTGCTCAATATCGATAGTTGCTTGGTTGGTGTTTTTTTTATATTAATTAACTTTGCACAGTGAAGAATAAGAGCCATTTCACACATACCCGGCTGCCGGCTACCGGCACCGGCCAAACACCATTTGGTATAGTAAATCTTATGGGACCATTCACACGTACCGACCGACGCCGATGCCGGCAGCCGGCAGCCGATCGCCGCCGGTCAATGCTGCCGGCTTCGCTCACTGCAATATTCGGCTGCCGGGCCGGTAGATGTTTTCTTTGCTTTCGTGGTTTTAAGTTGGTATCTCTAGTGTACGATATAAAGGTTGTTTTGTGTTTTGTGTCAAGTAGATTGGCAAGAGCCGATCGCAGAACTAAACAAATCACTTTGCATACCTACTTTTCTACCTGCCGGCTACACAGTGCCGGGTATGTGTGAAAGTATACTTATTTGTTGAAAAAACCGGCTAATCGGTGCCGGTGCCGGCCGCCGGGTATGTGTGAAATGGCTCTAAGTGTTCCTTTTATATGTATAGGTGGGATGACATAATGACATTGGATATGTTGTCCATGATGGACGTTAATGTTGCCGTAAAAGCACTTATTGCCCATGGTTTATGGACACTATACCGAGAAAGAATGTGTCTTTGGATAGTTTCTCGAACGCTACCAATCTATTGCATGAACTTGAAATGTACATAATAAGAATATTTCTCCATATATGTCACACACATACACACACAGAAAAATGTTAAATAAATCCAAGAACAAAAATAACACGTTTTATTTAAATCAAAAGCAAAGAAAAAGTTGATTCAGAACACAGCACCACTGATCGATCATTCCCGTACATGTCGGTAGATTTGCATTGCCATTCTTCATCTTCTCACTCCCTATGTAGCACGATGAACGTTTTGCTATTAACTGCTTACATCGAAGTCCGGAAAATTGTTGAAGTACCATTCTAGTAACAAATTTGATAGTTGATGCTGTTATCAGGAGAGACAAATATCGTACAATGGATATTATGCCCTTTCTTTTGTGTAAATAGACTATCCATTCAAAAATAAAATATCTCTCAATCAAAATAAATAACGAAATAATATTTGAAATGCGAAAATAGTATCAAAATCTCAATTAGACCAGTTTTAGACGTATTAAGTCCTAATACCGCATCTTGTATGTAGATCCGGTATTAGTGCGATGTGAAGAAATGCTCAGGTACTTATACTTTTCGTTAGGACCGAGTACCAGAGGTAGAACCTAGTCTAGCTGGACTGGGTACTAGGCTGATGGCTTAGTACTTCTGTGAAGAAATTGGGCGTAAGTCGACCAAAGTTAAAATTTTAGTTTAAGAAGTAAAAGTGTATTCATTAATAAATGCCTCAATAAAGTTCAACTTCGAGTTCAAAGTATGAAAAATTCAAATATGAAAAATTGAAGTAAAGGAGGTATAGAACTTTAAGTTGGCAACACCATTTTAATTGGCGGCCATTTTGTTAGCTGTCAAGTGATTTATTTTAAGTTTGGTTTGGCATTTCAACATGAATAGACTGACGCCTGAAGAGCGCTTTCAAATTGTGCCCAAATGGGCCCAAAACAAGATTGCCGTTGATCCCAATTTTCATAAGCGAATTTTGTTTAGCGATGAAGTTCACTTTTGGTTGAATGGATACGTCAATAAACAAATCTGCCGTATTTGGAGTGATGATAATCCTCAAGTGTATGTTGAGACACCGTTACGTCCACAAAAACTGACTGTTTGGTGTGCTTTATGGTTTGGTGGAATAATTGGTCAGTACTTCTTTAAAAACGATGCTGGCCACAACGTTATAGTCAATGGTGACCGCTATATAGCCATGATTACTGACCTTTTCTTTTATCAATTGAACAACCATGATGTGCAGGAGCTGTGGTTTCAGAAAGACGGCGCAACATGTCACACAGCACGTGCCACAATTGATTTATTGAAGGAAGCGTTTGGTAACTGCATAGTTTCACGTTACGGACCCGTGAATTGGCCTCCAACATCGTGCGATTTAACGCAGCTTGACTATTTTCTGCGGGGATATGTGAAGTCGCTAGTCTACGCCTATAAGCTCGAAACAATTGACCGCTTGGAGGACAACATTCGCCGCGTTGTCGCCGATATACGGCCACAAATGTTGGAAAAAGAAATCGAAAATTTTACCTCCAGATTAGACGACGTCCGAGCCAGCCGTGGCGGTCATATGCCAGAAATAATATTTGAATTGAATCGGAATTTCATCGAAAAATCATCTTGACTGATGAGGCCCATTTCCACCTCGGAGGCTACGTCAACAAGCAAAACTGACGCATCTGGGGCTCGGAAAACCCAAGAGTTATTGTTGAAAAGCCTCTCCATCCTCAACGCGTGACTGTTTGGTGCGGTTTATGGTCCGGCGGGGTCATTGGACCTTACTTTTTCGAAAATGAGGCTGGAGCAACAGTTACAGTCAATGGATTGCGCTATCGAGAGATGATTAATGATTTTTTTATGGCCGGAATTGGATGGTATTGATCTGGACAACGTTTACTTTCAACAAGACGGCGCTACGTGCCACACAAGCAATGAAGCCATCGATCTTTTACGGGAAAAGTTTCCGGACCGTGTTATCTCTCGAAGAGGTGATCACAATTGGCCACCGAGATCTTGTGATTTAACACCTTGCGACTTCTTCCTTTGGGGCCACGTGAAAGATAAGGTCTACGCCAACAGCCCAGCGTCGATTCAAGACCTCAAAGATGGAATTCGTGAGGCTATCGAGGACATAGGGCAGCCACTTTGCGATTTGGTTATGGAAAATTTCATGAAAAGGATATGGTCCTGTAAGCGTGGTCGTGGCGGCCATTTGGCTGATGTTGTGTTCCGTTATTAACGGCATACCTTCCTCTTTATAATGAAATAAACATCCGATCATTTATCTCAAAAAATGCCATTTTTCTTTGAATATCAAAATAACACCTCTTATTGGAAAACCCTTTACATATTTGAAATAATTTTGCTGTAATTAAAATATTGTTAATATTCAATAAATGTGTAATGAGACAATTTGTATCGCTTTCTTTTATCTATTGACATCTTTTACTCCTTGCGATATGGAAAAATTTAAAACTCCTTTTAGAGAAAATATAATTTTTGAAGAATGACAATGTTTGCGGCGCCAACAAACGTAAGCAAAAAAAAAAAACGAGAAATATAAAAATAACATGTTTTTTTTATATGAGTAATATGAAAATGTATAATTACAACGTCTCTTATCAAAATTCAAAACGCTTGGCTTTTTTTTTCAAATGATGAAATGCATATTATAGCAAACGAGTGAAAAATATTTATATATGACTTATAAGTGAGTAAATGCGTGTTATTTTTGTGCTCATGAAATTTTTATATTTCATAATTATGCATTTAATTATAGGGTGATAAGATATAAGTGTACAAGATTTTTGGTAGAAAAAAATTGTAAAATAAGTCAAAATGGATAAAGAGTGATGAAATATAACATAATGTTTGAGTAATTATATCGGTGGTGTTTGTGATGAATTTGAAAAGGCCAATTTCAAAGTAAACGAATACCCAATTTGAATTGCTTGACAAAATATTTTATTATGCAGGCCGTAGCTCTTCCATCTATATTTTATCCTATTTTTGTGACTTAGGTATATATAAAGGGTTTTTCAATTAGGGCGGGTAGATGTTGAAATGAAATAAAACAAGCTGTGATATGACATCGTTCAAATGCTCTCCTCGGCTTCTTACGATGGCACTGATCCGATTGGTCTAATTTTCAATCACTCTTCCCTAGAGTTTCAGCTGAATGTCAGCGATGGCCTGTGTTATGTTCACTTTAAGGTTATCAGTCGATTGTGGTTTATTGGCATAGACCCGCAACTTCAGGAAACCCCACAAGACAAAGTCTGCACGATCTTGGTGGACAATGCACATCACCTCAGCGAGTGTTAGCCTTAGCCTCAAATCGTTCATGCAGAATGTCCATTGTGGCGTTTGCTGTGTGGCACTTACCACCGTTCTGTTGGAATTGAAACCATATATAGTTCACATGCAAGCCATCCAATTTTTGCTAAAATAAATTGTTTATCATCGGTCGGTAGAGATTTCCGTTATGGTAATGGCAATGCCATCGTTCTTTATTTAAAAAAAAAACAGATAATTTTAAAGAAGCATTTACAATTATCTCTAATTGATTAAAAAACATGTTCTAAAATATAAAATATTTTGAAATTCTAAGCAACTCGAACCTAAACTACAGTAAGTCATGTGATTTGAAATCAAAATAAAAATCAACAAACGAAAATACACAAATCAAAATCCACAAATCAAAATCCACAAATTATAATCCACAAACCAGAATTCACAAAATTAATTTTTAGATTTTGTGGTTATGGATTAATAGTTTGTTGATCTTTAAAAATCTGGTTATTTTAGGTATTTTAAAATTTGAAAACAAATATGAATGGATAGGTTTTCGAGATATGTATGAGATTTTTAATTTATTTTTTCAAGTCTAAAGGCAGTATTGCATTATCATATAAATATGGGAAGTTTGCCAAATAAATATGTCTCAAGAGTGTCACATAAGTGTTATAGTAAAATGTATATGACATAAAATACATAGATCTTAATACTACTTTGTCATACAACATATATTGTGTCATATTTTATGTGGCATACTGGGACATATGTATTTATGTATATGACAGTGTAATATCGCCTTAAGCCTCCAAGACTTAGAAATTAGTTATCTGTTTGTAAAGAGACGAATGTGTTTTTTTTTTATGTCTGATTAAAAATAGTGTAACCTATTCACGAGCAAAATCTATGGATTATAGGATAAGTTCCGAAGTTATATAGGGTGATTTTTAAGCTGGTTTGGTTTTGGCAACACTGGTTTTGACAGCTGACGTGTGTTTAGTACCTTGTGTCACTGTCAAACAGCTTCAGTTTGGTTTGCAATTTAACCATGGATCGTCTTACAAATGAACAACGCTTGCAAATTATTGAATTTTACTATCAAAATTCGTGCTCGGTTCGAAATGTTCATCGCCCGCTGCTTGTGTTCAGCGATGAGGCTCATTTTTGGTTGAATGGGTACGTAAATAAGCAAAATTGCCGCATTTGGAGTGAAGATCAGCCAGAAGCATTGCAACAGCTACCAATGCAATATAACAATGCCACTGTTTGGTGCGGTTTATGGGCCGGCGGCATTATTGGGCCATATTTCTTCAAAGATGATGCGAATCGCAGCGTTACTGTCAATGGTGAACGCTACCGAGCGATGATAACAAACTTTTTTTTGCCCGAAATGGAAGTTCTTGACTTGCATGATATGTGGTTTCAACAAGACGGTGCCACATGCCACACAGCACGCGAAACAATGGCGCAATTGCGAAGGCGAGTTTGGTGAACAGTTAATTTCACGTTTCGGGCCGGTCAATTGGCCGCCTAGATCGTGCGATTTGACACCATTAGATTATTTTTTGTGGGGGTATGTCAAGGCTAATGTCTATAGGGACAAGCCCGCTTCGATTGACGCACTGGAAGCCAACATCCATGCATTCATTCGTGAGATACCGGCCAATATGTGTGAAAGAGTATGCCAAAATTGGACTCAGCGGATGGGCTACCTGAGACGCAGCCGCGGTCAACATTTGCATGAAATTATCTTTAGACATTAAATTGCAAGGTTCAAACTATCGATTTAAATAAATATTTCATTCATTTTTTTGAATTTATTTGTTTTTTTTTTTAAAAAAGTTCTAAACCTCTTAAAAAATCACCCATTAGTTATTAAGGTACAAACACCTACGGAATTTCATTGCATTACAATACGGTGAGGTTTTTTTCTCTGTTGGGGCTGGCCACTTTTTTAGACAGTCTAAATTAAACGAAATATGAATTGGGAAACTTTTTTGTTTACCAACGTCGATAATAAGTTCGTAGGTACATCCTTTTTTATTTTTTTAAGGAATATCTATAACTTTTTATTAAAGTTTTAATTCATGTAATTTTAATTTTTTCTGTCTGTTTCACATATGACTGAAAAAAGTTCTGATTAGTTAATCGACACATAAATATTGGTACGGGGTCAAAAGTCCACAGCTGATTCAAATTATTTTTGGATTTAGAATCTGTTTAGGTGGGTCAAAATACAACAGTGGACATATGCCTCTGTGTCAGTTCTTATGGGTCGAGTAACTTATCAAAAATTGAATCAGACATTTTGAAACAGTCCCTAAGTATACCTACAGGTATAGTTAAATTTAGATGTTTTGCAGTGAAGCTGCGAATCCCAATTACCACGAGTTAAAAAGTATTAAAAAATGATGAAATGGAAAATGGGTGCTAAAGCTGATAATCTGGCTATTACATGCTGCCTTTTGAGGCTTGAATCTTTTCGAAATTCAATGATTTCATCGATTTCAACCTTCGTACTCGAAAAAAGTCAACCGTTTAGAGGCACCGTGTATAATAGGCGACGATAGGAAATATAATGTCGACTATAGCTCCGGATTTTTCAAAGTAGATTTCTACAAAAACATGCGCCGCTTAAAGGAATCTACTTGATTTTTGCCATCACTTACACTGAAAAACCATCAAATTTTAAAATCAAGTTCCCAAGGCTCTACAATACGGGAAAAACAAATCTTCTCAATCAATTGTATTTAATTTCATTCTTAAGAGGCCGACCCTTAAGGCCGAACCATAATAGACTTATGTGAAACTAACTCAGCTGAAACATTTGCTTAAGTTCAAAGCCTTTTTAATGGCTCATGCTTAAGTTCGCGAAAGTTATATCGAAATTTAGCAGAACGGCTATTATATGGTTAACCATATATAAGAGTGTGTATTCGCTTGGTTGCTCAAGTTGAGTTAAGTTTGCATACGCCTACTATGGTTTCGGCTGCGTTGCGTCGACGTATACAACTGACAGCTCGATTTAATTACACATGTTTTTATGAGAAACAGCCTATAGGCAAGGCATATGCAACGGACGCAACGCAAAAAGCAGCGTCACTTGTCAAGGCAAATTAAAAATAAAGAGGGTAGTCGGTTTGTGCAATATCCTTAATGATATAAGTCCACTAAAAACCCTAAAACTTTAGTTCTAATTATCGGATTATAAATATTGTTGTACCTATTGGACTACAATTTTCAGTCAAAATTATTGTGAAAGCTTACAAAATGTCATACTTAAAACGTTTATAATATGATTTACATTCAATTAAATGAAAAAATAAAACAGACAAGAACAGAACAAATTGAACCGAAATATCGATTAACACGTGCAAATCAGTAAAATGTAAAATCTTGTAAAATATAAAAGTATACCATTGTTTGAAGGTCAGCTCACTGCAGAAGTGGAGGCTCCACTACTTCAAGAAGAGTACCCTATGTTGCCGCCACCAAGCATAGAAGAGGTTGAGAAGGCTATAGGCCGGCTAAAGAAAAACAAAGCCCCGGGAGCCGATGGTATACCAGCCGAACTATTTCAACACGGTGGGCCAGCTTTACGTCAAGCAATTCATGAGATTATAGTGCACGTGTGGGAGCATGAAGAAATTCCAGAAGACTGGCGAAAAGGTATAATTTGCCCCATACATAAGAAGGGAGATGTCACAACGTGCAGCAATTATAGAGGTATCACGTTGTTGAGTACCGCCTATAAGATACTCTCCTCTATCCTACAAGACCGGATAACCCCATACGTTAAAACCATCATCGGACAATATCAGTGTGGTTTCATTCCAGGCAAATCAGCAACTGATCAGATCCTTACCCTTAGGCAGGCGATGGAAAAACGTCTAGAATTTAACATCCCAACATACCATCTGTTTATAGACTTTAAGGCCGCCTACGATAGCATAGCCAGGGTAGAACTTTACAAAGCCATGAGAGAATTCGGCATCCCAAATAAATTGACACGACTATGTAGGTTGACCATGACCAACGTAACAAGCCAAGTAAAAATAGCCGGATTGCTATCCAAACCAATCAACATCTTTAATGGACTCCGACAAGGGGATGGTTTGGCCTGCCTCCTCTTCAACCTGGCGTTGGAGAAAGCAATCCGTGACTCTGGCATGGCAACAAGAGGGACCATCGTCAACAGGTCCAGCCAGATACTGGCTTACGCAGACGACATCGACATCATCGGAAGAACCGAGCAAGCTGTACATGATTCCTTCATCCAGATCGCGCAGGCGGCACAAAATCTGGGGCTGCACATTAGTGAAGGTAAAACAAAGTACATGGTGGCGTCGAATGCGAGAGGAACAGTTGGTCAAACAATCAAGGTAGCGGAGCACGAATTTGAATACGCGGGCGGCTTCTCAAATCCAACAGAGCCTACTATAGTCTGTCAAAGCTCTTCAAATCCAGAAATCTCACCATAACTTCAAAACTGCTGCTGTACAGGACCATGGTCCTGCCAGTACCCAAATATTGATCCGTGACTTGGGTGCTTAGCAAAAGGCACTCCGCCCTTTAAGCCGCGTTCGAGAGAAAAGTCTTAAGGAGAATTGTTGGCCCCATATGTGAGGAAGGAAACGGTATACAATCATGAATTTTACACAATCTACATTGAAGCAGATATCGTGGTAGAACACCTAGCTCGCATGAGCGAAGATGAACCTGCTCGGAAAGTTCTTTGTGGTACATTCTATGGTAGACGACAGCGTGGTAGACCATGCTTGCGCTGGAGAGAGGGCGTAGACCAGGACGCCCGGAGCCTTGGGGTGCGCAACTGGATGGCGGCGGCTCGAGACCGGGATGGGTGGAGAGAATTGTTGAAGGAGGCCAGGACCGGACCCCGGTTGTCGAGCCGACGATGATGATGATGATTGTTTGAAGGTGTTCGTGAATGAAAATCAAAAAAAAAGAAAACAAACGAAAGAACTTATTCACTGGGTCACCTTTATCTGTTACATCCGTCTACATGTCAACAGATTCATGCCGAAACGCATTCGACGGATTCTTTAATCACCTGACACATAAATATCTCCAGAATCGCCTATTTTTACACAGAAAATAATCTGATGGGCAGAGGAAGAATAGTTTGATTCTAAGCAACAAGGCTTGAAGTCCAATAAAATGTACATCCCTTTCTTTAGGCTATATTTTTCCTTCTGAATAATAAATCAGACCAGCATAATTGATGAGTTGTCACATAAGTCTCAATAAGAATAATTTAATATCATAAAAGTTTAGAAAAAGAGAAACAACACAGACAAACTAACTCTTATACACCTATACTTCCATTTAAAAAAAATACATTGATACAATTAAAGTTGATATTTTCAAGCCGAAATGGGGGTTCATGATTAATTTGACAAGAAAAAAAAACTGATAAAACACATCGACAATCGACAACATCATCATAATCACAATCAGTATTTTTGTTTTGTTTTTTTTCCATCCATTTGCCACTAAACCGTATAGTCATTTTGAATATTTCGACTTTTAACTCTTAACTAAATTATCAATTAGCTGCATTTAGCTTATTTTTTTGGCATAATTAGTCACTAACAAATCATAAATATATCCTACTGTTTGTCATTGTTGGTGGTCAGTTCGCCTTTTGTGTCAATTTAATCTTTTTAAATCGTTTAAATATTGCTTTAATAAATTACCTCAGTATTTATTTTGAATTTTAATTATACTGAATACTTCCAATAATTGTATAAAACCACAAGTCGGAATAGGTATCTCTGGGTTTAAATCTAACTGGTTAAAAAATAAATATCGAACGACCGTCGCGTCGATCGACTGTTTAGTTTAGTTTAATTTTTTTTTGATAATTTGCTGTGTCGAACGACCGCTGTAGTAAATGTTAACTCCAGTAGCACGACCGGTTACATCCTTTTTTCTATTGTTATGTAAGACTAGCTGGCCGGCCCGGCTTCGCACGGGTAGACAAACCTAAGCTTCGCACAAAAACTGCAAAAGAAATTATTAGTAAATATTTAATTTTTTTGTAATCGAATACTACTTTATGGGTTTTTTACCTACTTCATGTTATGAATGTCTAAATAAGTGAAAACATGATCCTCTAAGTCAAACTGTTATAACAAAGCAGAGAAAATTTTGATAATAAAAAAACACTACCATGTTTTTATCCCATTTCATTCTATTAATAGCAATTTACATAACCTTTCACACACAAAAAGAAATTTTGGAATCAGATGCTACTTTTCGCCCATTTCATCCTATAAATAGCAATTTTCTGACAAAAATCTCTAAGGCTATCCACAAAAAAAAGCAACCTTTCAAACACCAAACGAATTTCTTAAATCTAACAATTATTTTATTTTGACCCCATTTCAACCTACAAATAACAAAAGTTTAAAAAGAATATCCCAAAAGCCATTTCCTAACTGCCTACAGAGACACCTATTGAGCAGTAATTGAATTGAACTGAAAAACGAAATGTTTGTCTACAGCGCCACCTGTTGAGACTTTTCCGACTTTCCTTTTCTCCTAAATCTTCGCGGTACAATTACGAACAAACCCGAAGAAGGAAGTACCCAATTTGGTCCAGTCGTTCTCAAATTTTATGCATCCGAACCCACCACGATCCATTTTTATATATATAGAATTTAAGAAAATGGTTTCCAATCAAAGTAAACAACAAAAAAAGAGCAGCATGAGAGTTGGTGCAAATAATGAAATTCGCACCATGTTCTCTCTTTGAAAATTTGCTTGAAAATAATGTCGGTAAGACAGTCGTTGAATGTGAACACCCCTTTATAAATTTTTAAGTTCTTGCTTTATATGGCAAGTATTTGATTCGTGTCGAAACAAAATTCTAAGTTTTAATCAAACCTAATAATGTACTACAATGATCGAGAAGTCCGAAAAAGGTATGCGTTTCGTCATAGCCTCCATCGGCGTCAGTGTGTGCGAGCCCGTACTTCTTTAAAAACGACCCGCTATATAGCATTGCAATCGCCATCAACGGAGAGTGCTACTAATCGATGATTAATCAGTTCATATATGGATGTGAACGACGCGACGTGTGTGGTTCCAACAGGATGGCGCTATATACTTTTAACATTGCTATAATGACGCCATGAACATTTCGCACGATCGATTTGAGGACATGATTATATCTCATGGAGAGGCGACGTCAACTGGCGACGACGTGAATTTGACCCCGTAAGACTTTTTCTTGTAGAGTTTTCTTAATTCGCAGCACAGGTATTTGTCAATAAGCTCCAACTGCCCGGTGCCGTTGAAGTCAACATTATCCGTCTGATCATCGGTCAAATTCAGCCTGAACTATGCGCAATATAGAGTCATCGAAAATTAGACCTCTTGGATGCGGTAAAACTGCAGTGCCTATTTGAAAGATTTTATATTTTTGACACATGTGTAGTATCATTAGGCATGGTTTTTTGCAAGTCCATATGGATTTGTCGAAAAAAACGACATCGGGACTTAGGAACTTCTTTCTTACAGTACGTAAGTCCCGATAATTATCTGGACTTAGCTAAGTCCATATATTAGTCCCGATATTGTTTTTTTCGCCAAATCCATATGGACTTGCAAAAAAAACACGCCTATTATTGATAGGCAAGGGCCTTTCGTTGATATCTCAAACCCAACATGTTTTATTCATCTAAACCTTTTTAATACTTACAAATACGCGAGGTTTTTACGTATTTTTGTCAGTGGTGTACCCAAAGTAAAATAAAAATTGACAAAATACAAAATGGAAATTCCCATAATTAACACAATTTTTATCAAAAAATATCAGAATTGTATGATTAATTAAATAATTTGGAGCATTGACTAAAGAAAGTTTTCCAATTCTGCAATCTGCGGTTGTTCAATTATATGCCATGGTGGCGAAGCTATTGAACGTTGTTGTATTAGTGATTGTTGGAAAAACACGTCTCATGGCACAGAATTCCCTAAAATAAACTTAATCTTATACCTAAGAAGTAACGGGTATTCTGCCTCTTAAGATGGATTGAAAAATCCTCCATAAGTGTATACTTGTTTCCTGTCAAGAAAAAGTGCCTCGCACCTTAGCCGTTTGGATTCGGCAAAACAAAAATTGAAGGTCCTCTCCATTTCTTCCCATAACACGAACGCAGGAAGGGTGGAGAGTTGGAAGTCTCTAGGCTTAAAAATGTTTTCAATAAATTTCATTTGTAATATTATTTTTTTTGTTAATAAATAAAATTACCACTAATTTCTTCGTTTTCTACAAAATAAAAATCCCAGGTTTCAATTGAGTTGCAAATGCATTGTATGAAAATTGATAAAACTAGTTTTTGTTCCTAAAATCCCTTTTTGGGAATTTACCAAGAATCGTTGTATAGGGCGCCATTTGATCAATCCGTTATTTAAGTTTCCAATGTTTGATCTGAAGATTTAGTATTTAATATTGTTGAGGTGTCAAAAAATTCCCTGGCTGGACACGAGATAAGAAAAGTGTGCTACATGGTGCTCCTCAATAACACGAACAATGGTGGCTTCCAGTTCGTCGATGGTTGTTGGATTGTTATCGTAGAATAGCGACTTAATGAAAAAGCGTGAAATCACAAGATCTTGGAGACCAATTTACAGGCAAAATTACACGTTTTATCCAATGTTTTCTTCACAGATGATTGCTTCATTTGCTGTATAGCCATTCACGGCGAATACAGCCGTTCGATAAAAAAGCGGATCCAATGGCAATTGCTCCCAGAACATTCATTTTTGACACACATTTCTAAAATGTGATACCTTTGTTATGTTGGATTTTTACGACTGACAAAATGGCAGTATTCTGGCAGTTAACTGTCTAAAAACAAACTGTCAAAGAACAATGGAAAAATTCATTCTTTTGGCAGTATGTATACTGACAGAAAACTACCAATTTGTCAGTCGTGTAAGTCCAGCATTAAATTGTGTATTACCCTGTTTATATGCAGGATCGAGAGTTCGAGTTAGATTAAGGTCGGATTTTCAATCCAGGTTTTTCGTTCCTAGAGTTGAGAGCTCGATTTTGAGTTGAGTTGAAATGGTGTTGAGATGCCATTTTATTTATTAATTTATATATTTGTATGGTTTTTTAATTTTTCAAAGCCATCAATAAAAGCCAACTAAGAAATAAAAACTCAAAACGCCACTAGATTAGACGGGAGCCAAGAAAAATTACACATACACACGTAAAATAGTACATAATGTCAAACCAACTCCTCAGCCCAGGTTTTTTAGCACAAATTTTGACTCGACTCCGCTCCTGAAGTGGAGTCGAGTCAGTTCAAGCTCATTTCAACTCAATGCAGGTTTACAAAGTGTCGGAGGGAATTTCAAGCTTTCTTCAACACCTCATGTAAACGGGGTATATATCATCACTATCAAATTGAAAATAGTACTGAAAAAAGTGACACTGATAGTACAAAGTACATCATAACTGTCTTAATCACACAATTTTTAAGAACTATTTTGATGGTCGCTTTCATATGAAAATTTTTAAAAGCATTTCCATATGTAAAGAACTCTTTAAGTGGCGCCCAAGCAGATCTGTTAAATTAATATTCTCGTGTTTGATTTTAGCATATTATCAAAAAACAAAAACAAATTATGTAGTTAGCTTTGGGATATAACATATTTAAATACATATTATATTAATTTCGTTTTCATTTAGTCACAATTAAATTCACTAAGTAGCTAGCTATTCATTATTCCAATAAAAAAAAATAAAAATTTAACAAACATTTAACAAAATTGCAATATCATAAGTGCCTTATGATAATTGTATGTGTCATTCTTATAGGTAGGAACATAAATAAATGAAAAATCGTTCATCATTACACACAGCTTAAGTTACTCAATATCGTACATACGATATTACAAAAGTTCAATAAGCTTAATTTCCTCTCTTTTGTCTGATATTTTTATATTTTCTCTTTCAATAAAAACAACCTAGCTATTGAAAGGAAAAACAAACAAACAAACACCCACAACCGTGAAGTTCAAGCCTATACCCGAGCCAGAGGTATCAATGCATACCCTACCAACATACAAGTGCCTGATGTGCAACCAAGCACCTGTTAAACCAAGAGAGGCTGATCACTTATTATAATCGTATAAATCGTATCCAGAGCCAGACAATAGTATCTAGTTCTAGATACTTTGTTTTTGCAAAATCTCTTTTCATCTCTCTTCCTTTTTGTGTCTCTTTATAGTGTCTACGCGGATTGGCGTACCGGTGCTGGAGAGTAGCTTCTTTCATTCATAATTTGCAAATTTCCAATCGGTGGGCTCTTGCCCCCGGTGGGCCCCCACAACTTCAACAAAAGACATCCAATACCTACCACCTTTACGGTTGCGAGGTGGTAATTTCTTGTCTTGATTTCGTCTGCATTTTATATACACTGGTGTTAAATGGGCTGTCAAATGTATTTGATTGCGAATCGCTCGTCCGGTGCGCGTGGTACTCTGTCTTTTGCTCTCTGTTGTCTTATAATCCTAGTTATTGCTTTATTTGTTTTAAATTTTAATATTTTTGTAAATGACATAATTTTATTTGTTAGTGGTTATTTTAACTGTCTGAGTATTATTGTTTGAAAAAAATAATAAGAAATGTCATCTGCGATGTTATTAAAATAATTATTATTACTCAAAGTTACTGACTGAGTTTTGTGTCCCTTTTTTTTTTTTTACTCATGCTGTCATTTATTCTTTCTCAACCTCTTCTAAAGCGTGCGTATGGTTTACCATTTCCGTTTTTGGCTGACGGTCGTTTGACTTCCGTTTCATCGGTGCAAGCTATACAATGTGTGTGTTGTTTATTTCCGTTGAAAAACTAAAAGAAAAAATATTCGAACTTTAAGAAAATCTCCGTTTAAAAAATTAGTCATTTTTTAAGATCATACCGAAAAACAAGTTGGAGTTGGAGTTCAGAAAAACCTAAAATAAATAAATAAATAAAATAATACATTGGCGTGCCTCATCATCGTCATCAGCAGCATCTTCAATAATGGTGCTTGCTTTCTAAGTGTGCCAAAATTAACACCGCTTTTAAGGTTTTTTTTTTTTCATTTAATCATTTATGATTATCCCCACTTACTGCATACAGTTTAAGAAAGTGTGTGTATCTCTCTATCTATCACTCTCATTGTACAATGTAGTAAGTACCTACCCATATTGTTGAGAAACCCCCATTTGATACGGCACGGCATACACACCACACACTACTGAATGGGAATTTAACTAATAACAACAATTATTTTAGAGTAAGCCTTTTGCTATATAAACATAAACAATCATCTTTCCCTCCATGAATCAATTCTTGAATCTGGAGCCAAGTAGAAGTTGTAAAAAGGTCGTTACAGAGCAACAGAAACATCATTCAGTTCGTAGCTTTCAAACTATAAGGATTCAGTCCTTTCAAGTGTTAAAATAAAAAAAAAAAAAAATTAAAAATCAAGTTTTAATAATTTTATAAATCAAAAAATATAAATAAAAATACTTACTCCATATTTCAAATAATTTCACTGTGCCAATTAAAATTGTGATAAAAATTCTTCAATTTTTTTTCTGTGTATTATAATCAAAAAAAAAAATAAAAATAAAATAAAATCCAAAATGCATCCATCTAACTTGCCAAATAATTCAACAATGTACTACCCAAACGGAATGTTGGATCGCGAGCAAAGAACAACATTTCCAATTGTAAACTTCGAAAAGAATTCAACTCAAACAGTCGATAACCGTCAGGCATCAACAGCCAATTTCGATCAAAATAATTCTGCTGATGTAACCACATCAACAGACAAAAGTGAAAAGTGTAAAAAGGACAACAACGAAACCGTTATGAGCATGTTAACGAAAAATCTCCAAAAATTTGACTTCAATAGGTCACGAACAAGTGAGTTGTTTTCTTTTTTGTGTACATTTTTTTTTTTTGTTGACTTGGTCAAGATTTTGGGCTTAAAATAAACATAATGGGACTTAAGTGAGAAGTCGTTGGAGACTAGGTTGAGCTAAGTTGATATTTTGTTCGAATGTTTGTTCAAAGCTATTCGCATTAAGATTGAATTTCCTACTCCTTGATGGAATTGAGAAATCCAGCTTATACACTCCTTGCAACTGGGAATTAAAATATCTAAACTAAAATATGATTTAGCTATAATACTATAGGAAATCTATAACTGTAGATAGCTTCGAATTCTGTTTTCTAGAATAATGCTTTGTATGTATAAAGGTATTTTCGTGATTTGTTCAAATTTGTTGGAATTATTAAACAAAACAAGTGTTAGAAACTACCTACGTTAGAAAATTACGAAAGATTTTTCGCAATTGTCATAAGAACCTATAGGACCTATAGGAATGTAAGGGGAGCAAAAAATTTAAAATTCAGAATTGTTTGAAATAAAACAAAATTAATTGGAAAATTTATTAGTAAGGTATCAACATTATTTTATGAAGTCGCTTTTAAGTTATTTAAAAGCTGTTTTTTTGTCATGCGAAGCAAAAGTGCGAATATAGGTGGTCAAATTTTGAATTCCTGTATTTTTGTTTACAACAATTAACATTGCATGATAAAATTCATAATCTTCAAGAAAAATCATATTTTTATCGTTTAGTCTTAGTAAATACATTTCTGTTTTTGATTATTAGGTTTTTTTTTTTGGAAAATAAAGTTGTCACCATGTTCGAATCCAAAACAAAATATAAGACTTTGTTATTCTTTTTTTTTTTGCATCTTTCACACTTTCTGTCGCTATTTTAATGTGAATTATTTTTATGAGGCAACATTTAAATAATTTGAGTAGTAGTTGGTATACATATTGCATTTCACAATATTACAAAAATGGATTTTTCATATGACAAACAAATGTGAAAATATTTCCGATTCATATAATTATTTTCTTCAAATGTTGTTATCCAATATTAGTCACTTTTTTTTATCAGAAATGAACCATATTTATGTAGATCATTAACATACATACATTACTAGACAACAACAACACGATATCCTGCTCTCTATGAGGATCACGTTTCAAAAACCAAAAGAATAGTTTTTGCTATTTCTGCTCAGCTTGCAAATGGTTAGGAAGTATAAAACTCTAGTGTAAAGAAAAGAGACAAGGAACATATATGAAAAATAAACAAACGTAAGCAATAAGGAGAGGGGTATACAACGCACGGTTATCACTGGGATGCATATACAATGAATTCGTAATATTCGTATTATGCTTTGACTCTTCCGGTGTTAAAAACGTAAAATTAATCATTAACTCACTCGTCGTTGGCAAGTGGGGCCGAATTCCATTCAAATAATTTTTCCCCTTACCAAGGACATGTGTCCTCATCTGCCATTGATAAACTAAATGCCTATAAGCCCCGCCATAAAATACGAATCGCACTAACAAGTTATCCGGAATAGCGCTTTACTACTCAATTTTCTTCTTAGCCTATAGAAAATTATTAATGATTGGCAGGAGACAAGAGGCGTTCGCAACAAGGGGAGGTAGGGGTATATAACCCCCTTAATCCTAATCCAACAAACACCTGCCATAAGAGCTAAGTTGACTTCAGTTAAGGTGTTTTTATTTTTCTATAAGGTGAAAAAAATGAGTGGTGGGATTTTTTTCTCTCCGCATATCGTTTAATCAAATGCAATTTAAATAATTTTTTTTTTCAAATGCATTGTTGTTTATGTTGTTTCACTAATAATATTATAGGTGCCATCCATCTGAATTACTTCCAAAATTTTAGGGCCAACACGATATCTTGTTTTAAAAAAATAAATAAATGTCACCCCCCCCCCCCCTTCAAATCGTGCGTACGCCCTTGACAGGAGTTATTGATTGCCGTATTTCCTTCGCTTGACATTTAATTTTTCACTAAAAAAAAAAACATTTCAAAATGTCAGAGGAAGATTATTTGTATCAAAATTCTCAATTTTGTTCAAGTTGTGAATAATATAATTTTTATGAATATACTTTTATTCCCATATTTATGGTAATTCCAATTTTTATATGAAAACCAAATCATAAATGTTAAATATCCCAAAAAAAAAAAAAACAAACCAATTTATCATTCAGAAGTATTTTTGGTTTTTATTAATGAAAATTTGGCTTGCGTACATTACTATCAGCAAACGAAATTATTGTTTTAAGGTTTCCCGAAATTTAATCGTTTCATATAAAATTTTTTGTTGCTCATTGCGTTAAAGGTACTAGAGCGCGCTTATCATAAGTTTTACTACACTCAAGTGTTTTTTTTTATTATTTTTTTTAGATATATGTATGTATATAGGATAAAATTATTGGGGAGTTTTCAGTTTCAGTTTGGTCAACTTGGTGATAGTTCTATAAAATTTTAATCTGAATTATTGTTTATATCGACAATTCGAAAATTCATTCAGCTATATCCGGCAAAATTACTTTAATGTCCAATTTAAAGCGACACTTCCCGTTTGAACTTATCTTAAACATGTCTCGTTTGAAAGCTCCCCTTTGCCAAAAATGATGACTCGTTTTTTCGAAACTTTTTAGCAGATAAACTCTTGCGAAATCAAATTGAAAAGAATTTAGAATATATGACTTATCAATTCATTAATTTAAAAATAAGAAAATAAAAAAAACAGAAATCAGAGGCTTTCGTCGAGCATTATATCTATATTTGGATCAAAGGAGCGCGCGTTAATGACGAATCTATAGAGGAGGTATTGTTAAATGTTAACGAACTGTTGTTAACCGCAACTGATGGATGGAATGCATTGGTTTGGCGTGCGATAGGGACAAGTGGAGATGGATAGTAGCTCATTAAATAATTCCAGCAGGTCCCCACTCCCGTTTTGTAGAGACCCGAATGTCAAATCATAAAAAAAAAATATGTAGCAAGACAGCTCGTGGAGAACCAGGATATCTTATGGGTGTGTGTTGTTAGTATAGTTTTAGGGAATGGAGGGGACCTACAATTTTCTGCTGAATCTTATAACGGCTTAGATGAGAGACACTTTATATCATGACAAGGAGATATACCCTTCTCGCAAGGGGCAATGCCCCTGAAACAGACCGTTTTAAAAGGTGTCATATAGGTTGGGTTTCGATTCCAAGCTTCCGGCATGACAGTCCAATGCCAAAGGACACTACTCATGATGATGATGATTATTTGAAAAAAGACACATCAGATAACAACAAAAGGAATAGAAAAATTTAATTGCTTGTACATATACTCGTATACCTAACCTATACCTACGTACAAACAAAATACAATATGGCATTCTATATCTTCAACCTACTTTTTTCTTAGGGAGAAATTTTCACGATCGCATCTTGACTAAAGCCATCAGGCCATCATCAGGCACAGCGCGCTTTAACCGAATAGCATCATTCTCCGACTTGAACAACTTTTTATACCACACGCATGTTTGGTGTATAATTTAAACCAGGATACTATCACGATTAGGGATCAACATCTTATAGATATTTTTGTATCTAAATTATGACGACTGTGTTGTCTACAAAAGTCTAGCTTATACTCGTAGCATTGTTATGTATGTGCGGTGCAGAGATGAAACATTTTACTTAGCGCACTTCAATTATGTTAAAAATGTGCCCGGGTTTTAACAGCCAACTACACACTGTCTTTGCTGCTTGGGATAACATGACAAAAAAAAAAAAAATCATCTGTAATGCCTTGAACTTGAATCTGGTGGATTAATACGCACTGCAACTATACTATCTCTCATTTCAACATCGATCGTGGTGGTCTGTTTAAAAAATTCCTCACATATATCGTTGCTGTTGCTGCTTCTGATGCTGAGTTAAGTTGTATTGTTCATGAATGAAAAATTAAGTTTTGTTGTTTTTTTTTTTTTAATGACAACCAACACTGTCGTCTGTCGACTGCCACCGCAAATATCGACTATACCTACCTATATAAAATTGCACAAAAATTTCATTGTTAAAAATTTTGGAATTTCAAAGATACAAGATACAAGAAATGCTCAAGCTGAATTATTTGCAGAGGAGTTGTGAAAAAGATTTCCGTATGCACACATACCTGAGTATTTTCTGTGCATGTATGTATGTGACTTAAAGTGCACTAATTTAAAGTAGGTACCTTGCGATGTATGTAGCTATAAACACCTTATGTAATAATAAGTCTCTTTGAACAAGTTTATAAGTGTCGGTGGGCACTGATGAGCATGTGATGGGCACTGATGAGCATCTTTTCTTTATTTTTCAACTCAGTCGGAAGAATATTCAAGAATCTTATAAACCTACCTACAAGTTGAGGTTAAAGTAATGTAATGATATGAATGCACCATAATTATAATAACCATAATTTTTAAAAATTTTGCCTCAAATGTCTTCAGGTCTCGCTCACACAGCTTGGGCAGTGATGGAGATTTTGAAACACCTTTTCTAAAAATACATACATTGCTTTATTTTTTTTTTTAATAAATAATAAAGTTACATATTTAATATTTATCTACCCTTTTTTTCAGAAGTTCCTGTGGCCTATCATGTTATTGCCTGGATCATATTTTTCATCGCATATTCAAAAGCTGGACCAACCCCAACTTCAAGACCAACAAATTATTTTGATTGCTCTCAAAGTAAGTTACACATATATTATAATACAGGGTGTCCGCCGAGAAGGTATACTACTTTTTTTTTGCCGCCATTTTGGTAAACATTAGTCTTGACATTTATCAATATAAGATCTATTCTCTTTCATTTAATCAAAAATTATAAAGAAACAAAGTAGTATACCTTCCCGCCGGACACCCTGATGTAGATATAACTTAGTATTATGAAGAAATAAAAGTCGTTTGCTTGTTGGAGAGGGGGGTGGTGGGTTGTTTAGGTTTTGAAATTCATATATACTATTTAAAATCTGTCTCCCCTTAAAAACAAATTCCCGTCTTTCAAAAAGTTTTTTTTACCTATTGTTTAATGGTAGAACTAATAACAAACATTAACTTTTAATTTAATAATACATGTATATTGTTAAATATTAATTTTTTTTTTTTATTTTTTGTTTCGCAACTTAGATATGTCAAAATCTGCGACTTATAACTATTCTATATTAATAGCAGTAAACTACAATATAAATACGACTATTTATTCACTTCAAGAACTGAAGGTCCAATTGAGTGCATATGTAAGTATTTAATAATATTTACTATTTATTATTATTATTTAATTATCTATTATCTAAGAAAAGAACGTTTGAAAATTCGCACACGACTGGATTGCACATAATTTACTTGCTCTTGAAGTTGCAGGCTCTGTAAAGGAGATTACTTTTTTTTAACACAAATACATTGTTAACAACACAATTATGTATTATACCTGACTCAAATATCTACAATCCTACACACATATTTATTTTCAAACCCAAATTTCCGATTCATGAATTTTCACCCCGAAAACTTGAAACGCGATTGTATTACTATATGAATTTGGACGTAACAAATTTGAAATATTAATTAAAATCGGTAAAAGTGGAACACATTTTGAAGCAAATCGGTTCACCCTAAAGATCGATGCAATGGACGGTGTTCTGCAGAATCAAAATATTTACTATGTCCTGTTTGTAACCCGAACAGAGTTTTTGTCATTGTCACAATTTTCTCTACATTGACAGGACACCGGCCTTATATACATACATACTTTTAGTCAATGGCGATATCTCACAAAATAAAACTTAATTACAACTTGCTCATTACTTAAAAAAAAATAAATATAATCTGAATCTGAACAAACAACCGCGCGAAGCTCATTTAGTTCCATTCATTCATTAATTTATTTTCTTCGAGCTCCGATTCCGATTCCATATACAGGCAGTTCTTGACGCTGTTGTTGTTTTTTTTTTTTTTTTTTTTTAATTTTCCCCGGTACATTCAGAAACTATCGCTAGATTCGCTAGACAGCCAAGCGTCAGTTAAATTACTCGCTGGTGGCTGTTGGCTGCTTCTAATGGGTGATTTTTTAAGAGGTTTAGAACTTTAAAAAAAAAAAAAAAACACAAAAAATTCGAAAAAATGAATGAAATATTTATTTGAATCGATAGTTTGAACCTTGCAATTTAATGTTTAAAGATAATTTCATGCAAATGTTGACCGCGGCTGCGTCGCAGGTAGCCCATCCGCTGAGTCCAATTTTGGCATACTCTTTCACACATATCGGCCGGTATCTCACGAATGAATGCATGGATGTTGGCTTCCAGTGCGTCAATCGAAGCGGGCTTGTCCCTATAGACATTAGCCTTGACATACCCCCACAAAAAATAATCTAATGGTGTCAAATCGCACGATCTAGGCGGCCAATTGACCGGCCCGAAACGTGAAATTAACTGTTCACCAAACTCGCCTCGCAATTGCGCCATTGTTTCGCGTGCTGTGTGGCATGTGGCACCGTCTTGTTGAAACCACATATCATGCAAGTCAAGAACTTCCATTTCGGGCAAAAAAAAGTTTGTTATCATCGCTCGGTAGCGTTCACCATTGACAGTAACGCTGCGATTCGCATCATCTTTGAAGAAATAGGCCCAATAATGCCGCCAGCCCATAAACCGCACCAAACAGTGGCTTTTTCGGGATGCATTGGTAGCTGTTGCAATGCTTCTGGCTGATCTTCACTCCAAATGCGGCAATTTTGCTTATTTACGTACCCATTCAACCAAAAATGAGCCTCATCGCTGAACACAAGCAGCGCGCGATGAACATTTCGAACCGAGCACGAATTTTGATAGTAAAATTCAATAATTTGCAAGCGTTGTTCATTTGTAAGACGATCCATGGTTAAATTGCAAACCAAACTGAAGCTGTTTGACAGTGACACAAGGTACTAAACACACGTCAGCTGTCAAAACCAGTGTTGCCAAAACCAAACCAGCTAAAAAATCACCCGTTATTACGTTACGACGAGACGACCGACTCGACTCGACCGATCGATGGGGCTCCCGTGGGCTCAGACCTCTGATGAGCAACACTTCAGGTGGCTGTCGTCTGAAGTACAATAGTATCAGCTTCAGCTTTTAATATTTTTTATTGTACATACCTACATACTTTGTATGATTATAATATAAATTATAAAATATGTATAAATGTTTATGTTGTTTTGCTGTTGTTGTTTGGCTTTTTTTTCGTGCATATTAATTATGCACAAGACGATTAGTTGGGCGATGAATAAATCTGCATACTGCATACATTTATGCTGCAGTTGGCAGGCAGAGTTAGAGTTGTGCTGTCAGAGAAGTCGGTTGGGCAAATCGCTTGCGCGGCGAGAAAAGAGTTTGCATTTGGATTGTGGTGCGGCTATCGGTTTGCTCAGATGTCTGCGGTTCTGTCTTTCTGTCTATGAAAAGACGAAGACGGAATTGTTGTTGTTTTTTTTTTTGTTTTTCTCCAGACAGTGGCTACTAAGCGTCTGCAGAGAATTTAACTTGAGTCATGACCGATTGGATATTTGTTCGTGTGCGAATCGTGCTTCGTGGGGAATTTGATTGTTTTTTTTTTTTCTTTTAATTCTTTCGGATTTTCCACATTTACGATATATATATTTCTCATGATGCATTTTTGTTTTTTTTTTTTGTTATAAATAAGAACTTTAGATAAAATCGTAAGTGAAATTGAATTCAAATTATTGATCGTGAAGGCGTGCGCGTCGGCGTCGGCGGCTAAATGACGTCGCGTCGGTCGGGCCTTCCCGTATACGTGAAATTCAGGTGAATTTAGAGAACATAGTATCTGGCATTAGTGTTTGCGTCCATATTCACGCATACGGCACGTGGTACATGTCTCCCAATTTCACCATTTTTTGACGAACTATAACTCAGATGAAAAAGTATATGATTCACTATAGGTATACGGGTAATATGAATCAGGTCAGTGTTTTATTTTATAATTAAAGATTGCATACTAGACTTAAGGTTGCATATTTATGACAAGTAGATAGAGGTTAATTTTCATCGTTTTCTATTTTTAATTCAATACTAAATATTTTGTGACAACAAAAATCAACGGAATAGGTAGTTAGTTTATATAAATATGTAGTTATACTTTTCATATGAATAATCAGAAAATGGAGTTTGATAGATCGTGACAGATAAAACTATCCCATTTTTTTATTTGTCTAACAAAATTAAAATGTTAACCTTTCTCTATCTCCAGTAAATTGTCTGTAGGTATTTGTTTTATTAATTTTCTTTTTTTCTATTTTTTATTCAATATTAAACAAAATTGGGACAAAGAAAACAACTTAATAGTTAGCCGTATCAAAATGTTTTAAATTGATGTGAAAAATCTCAACATTCAGTTTTGATAAGTAAATCGGTTAAACAATTTGCGATTGTCCCAATTAAAATTATTTTTTTTATTATGTCTAAATTCTTTGTAAAATATGAATTCTACTGAACATTTTTAGCTCTATGTGTTTGATTTCATAGTTTTCATTTTTTTTATTTTTTCAATTATCATATTTTTCTATTTTAATTTAGTATTACAAATTTTGGGACAGAAAATAAATGGTAGATTCGTAATCGATATCTCGCTAGGAGAATTTTAAACTGCTGTTTGAACAACTAAAATATTCATGGTTCTATCAATTCAAAAAAAAAAATAATGTTTTGATCTGTCCCAATTCCTTTTTTTGTAAAAAAATTGTCTAGAAAATTTTAAGACTATACAATCGTGTATAAATTTTCATTTTAAAATTTTAAATATTATTTCTTTCTCTTTTAATTAATTCGCTTTAAATTTGGGACATTCATCTGACACTTATTAAATCAATAAGATCTTTTCTATATTATTTCTTACTTCTCAAAAATAATTAACTACCTATGGTGATTTTACAAAAATCGAATCAAGCCCTGTTTTGTTCGCTGACTCTGACTATAACTGTCCTTTTGCGATTTTGCACAGAAAGTAGACCCCTTTAGCATTAATAAAATCATTACCAAGGTTCCAGCAATCACCAACAGATGGCAATATTGTTCGAAAGTCGTTGTTATGTTTTCTTTGTTGCCTATTCTCTTTTGTGTATGTCGAACAGCAACTCCACGAACAATACAGAAGCATATAATTATAGACAATCCCGACAGACATTAAAAATACAAACATAAAATATATAAACAAAAAAAATAAGAGAAAGACAATCGTCAAAAGAAAGACAAAATTAAAAGAAAAGAATAACATTGAAGAAAATGCTTGATCAAATCCGGCGTCTGGATGATTTCCGAAAGGAAGTTGATCGAAATTTACACACGATCGTTAGTCGCGTAACTCTCTGTGCTCAGTGGCTTGTGGCATTGTGCGTCTTTCTAATAGTAATATTTTAAAAAGGTTTTCTGTTGCCTTTGTATAATATATCCATACAGGATTGTAAGAAAAATTCCTGAGCGTACGACTTTATAGATGTTACACTACCCATTGCACAGCAGGATAGATACACTGCAAAAAAATAGAAACAACATTTTTTTGAGAAATTATATTTCCAATTTATAGTTAATAATAAGTTTTAATTTTTATAATTTCATTTTAAACAACACGAAATTGTTAATGAACATTAATTCATTTTATTTTTTTATCTATTTCAGCAAAGGTCTACAAGAACAAGTAATGAAACTGTTGCGTCATGGCATCATAAAAGCGAAAATATTTCAAAAATCTCTAATAAAACATTATCGGAGATGTTTGCGGGACCAAACTTTTTGGAGAAGGTAAATACCAACATAAAAAAATAATAATTTATATTTATCTTTAAAATGTTTTTTTTTTTTTTATTTTGCAGTTTCAAGAAAGCCTCGAAAATATGTATAATCGAATTTCTGAAATT
This sequence comes from Leucozona laternaria, assembly GCA_932273885.2. Taxonomy (NCBI): domain Eukaryota; kingdom Metazoa; phylum Arthropoda; class Insecta; order Diptera; family Syrphidae; genus Leucozona; species Leucozona laternaria. The sequence goes on along the minus strand of OW026367.1, from coordinate 56,663,432 downwards.
CGAGAACTATTAAATTTCCATCTGTGTAGGCATACTGATAGAAATTATACAGACCAAACATTACATAATATGAGTTTGGATCAAACTACAAACGGACACATCGTTGAACAATTGGGACACATACGTACATATACTAGTTCAAGTATTAATATGCTCAATGATACATTAAGGGATTTGGGTTTCAAGACACCTTCAGAAAAAAATATTGTAAATTGCACTCTCAAATCAAGTACAACAAAACATTCAGAAATTATAACAATGAAAGAGCTCGAAGGAACTCTAAAGTTAATGTCAAAAATATTCAATTATATCAAAACCAAAGTTTGTCTTCAGGCTTAATAATAAAATCGAAATAGTTTTATTAACAACTGTCATACAAAAATTGTAAATTCTCATAGGTATTAATGTTCCTTGACTGATTTAGTACATAAAAATACAAATACAAAAATAATTAGTATTTCCATATTTTCATAATGTTGTTAACATTGTAAAACATGATATATACCAATATATTTATGATCAAACAGTAATGTTTTATTTAAGTTTGTTGATTACTATCTGTGCCAAAAAAAATATAATTATAATGACGTTTTTTTTCACAAGCAAAATTAGCAGTGACCAAATTTTAACAAAAAAATTCAATATATCTTACACAAAAGATAAATGTTTTAAGCTAAATTGTAAATTTTATATTTAAATTGTAGGTAAATATTTATGTTTGTGCTATTATTTATATGCAGCTAAGATATCGTTTTTATTTAAAACTTAAAGGAAAATTTTAGACCAAACATTCAACCATTCAAAAAAATAAATCGTTTTCGATTTTTCAAAATTTTGTTAAGACTTTTTTACTTTTGAAACAAATATACTTAACTTTGACTTAATTTTAAAAAAAAAATATTATTTTATAAATATTTTATTTATTACCTATTTATTATATATAAACTCTATACTAAAGACAAATCAGATTTAAATATTCAAGCTATAGTGTATTCTTATTTATTTTAATTTATTATTATTTATTTATGTAACTTAAAAAATAAAAGCAATAAACTAAAAAACCAAACTATCTTCTTGTTATTTTTTTTTTTAATTACGATATAATGGGTGAACTTTCTGAATTATTTTGGAATATTATTTCATCCATTTAAATATGGAGCATAGCTCAACACCGCTTTTTAAAATTCGGTTTTTCAAAAATCTTCTTTTGCTCAAAAACGACTTTTAGGATTTAGATAAAAATTATTTTGTGTATAAAATTAGTACAACATTAGTAAAATTTTACATATTAGCCGAATTTTTTTTGCAAGCCCGGGGAGATTTGGTTGAAAAAAAACGACATCGGGGATTAGCGACGCCATTACAGAAACAAAATGGAGTTTCCATACAAACTATCGATAACACATATGCAATTCACGCCGGTAACACAGTTTTTCTACGTGCTTAAGTTAAGCCCCGAGTATTCTCCGCACTTAGCTAAGCCCGAATGGGATGAGTTGTTGTTGCACTCAACATGTAAATTGCAGGAGAGGACGTCGTTTTTTTCAATCGATTTCCTCTGGGCTTGCAAAAAAACACGGCTATTATTAACAGTAGTCACCTTTATAGAAAAGATATTTTTTTTTTAAATTCGACTATCTCATTATCCGGTTAAAGCTCAATTTTTTTAACAGAAGCTTGTATTAGCATAGATCTTACATAGATATGATGATGAATATAGCTACATATGTATATCTAGTCTGAGCTATATTCAACAAGATTAGAATTCCTTATCATTTAAATTGAAAGGCTTTTTGCCCGGGGCTTCGCAGTGATTCTTCTTAAGTCAGTTTTAGCTGTTATTCCAAACCTAAATTTTGATCATGAAAAGTCTTAAATCGACTTAAGTTATGTATATTATTCCTCGTGATGGGTGAATCAGTTCATACAATTCTATTTTCGAGCTTAGTTGTTATGCCAACATTAAATGGGAAATTAAATAAAAACTGGGTAGGTATAGTGCTAAGTTGACGCAGTGTCAATACTATACTACTACTGCTAGAGTTCGGGAGTTTTTGTATTTGATGTCTAAAAACCTTTATGTTGTCAAAGTTTCATTCTTGTAGAAATAAGGTAGGCAAATCCGTTGCTGGCTCTATGGTGTACGTTTAATAGCTACAACAATTCCTGTGCATCACAAAAACTTTTGGCATCAATTTGTTGGAGAAACCAGCTAAAAATGATGGTTTGGTTAATTATTAATTTACTATATTATTATTATTTTTCTTGTTTTATGGTTTATGGGTTTAAGCCAAGCTGTGCGACTTTAATCGCATTTCGACCCCTATTTTTGTCCCATGCGACCAAGACTGGTGTTTTGAACCTTTTTAAAAGTCTTGCGAATTATCTGACTCCATTTCTGGAAAAAAGCATGTACACATGATTAATAGTTCTCTTTTTTTTTAAGGAAATAAAAAACTTCCCATTAAAATATCTATTTCAATTCATAACAGCAAGCAATGGTCACACAGCAGGACTCTGCAGAGAATTGTCCAAAAGGACAGGATTCTTTGTTTTTGGTTATACATGTTTTTAACTAATATTTGTTTTATCAAAAACTCAGCTAAAAGATTGCCCTATAACCGTTCGAGAAGCAAATCAAAAAGCTGGTACCTGAATAAATGCGGTATATTTAATTAAAATTATATTGAAGAATGTAGCTAAAGGACAACTGTAAAAATTTCACTCTCCAAATTATGAAAGATGTTGCTGATCTCGGAAATGACTAACAATTTCGATACCTATATGACCTGCATTTCGTTAAAAAAAAAAGTTACCATTATTAATGGTGCCTGCAATAAAACTTTTTTTTTCGATTAACTCGTTAACAATAAAGAAGTAGAACTTCTCCTAAGTGGGCTTTAGGTCTTTTTATTAACAGTAACTTTCGATGTGTAATCAAAGCCAATTCACCAATGTATTGGCCTTTGCTTAATTGTGATACCTCAACTTCACCGCCATCTTGTTCTATTCGAACTGAAACTTTGCCCAATTCGATGAAGTACATGCCATCAGCAACATTACGCTGCTTAATAACTCTTTCGTCCTTTTTGTAATGCTTTGTGATAAGAGCGTCAGCTAAGTTCATTCGTTCGTTACTCTGTAGTGTCTGTAGTCCAGCAGTGTTTCATACATTTTTCGCTGTTTAAATGCCGATTTTAGCAGGATACGACGGAACGTTTGACCGTCCATTGCCCATAGTCTTCCTTCTGTATCTGCTTGTATGGAAGCAGCTCTGGGCATATTGTATATACAAGAGCGCCAATTCACCAAAACTTCCATTGCTGTTATAGCTATGGATGAGTTTATCGTTGACGAAAACTTTATAAACCCCAGATTCAATTACATAAAAGTTATCGCCAACATTTCCTTGTCGAATAATGTATTCTTCAGGTTGAACTCTTTTCTCAAACATGCAACGCAAGACGGAGTCTACTAGTTAAACTAAAAATACCTACTGAATAGCGTCCAGCACTTGGTTCATAGTTTGGATCCATTGATATGTTTGACGACTTTGAGTCTGCTAAACCAAAATCTCTTGCAATTTGCTGTATATAATTATCTTGATTCAGAGTATAATTTTCAGTCTTATCCTTGTCAATTTTTAAACCCAAAAAATTCTTTATGATACCCAAATTTTTCATTTGAAACTACGAAGACAGTATCTTCTCCGTTGAATGAATCAAGTATTTTGATTTGCTTGCCACAATGATATCGTCAACGTATATAAGTATGAAGCATTACTCACCTTTCTCCTCCTTCGAATAAAGACAAGGGTCAACTTTGCTTTGAATAAACTCTGCACTTATTAACACAGTATGTATTGCCTCTTTCCAAGATCTTGCTTCCTGCCTGTTTCAGTCCATAAATAATTTTCTTTAATAAGCAAACCAAGTGCTCCTTCAAGTAACTGTTAATAAAAAACCTAAAGCCCACTTAGGAGAAGTTCAGAGGTTCTTGTATAAAAAAGGTCACGAAAAAGGAAATATTAATAAAGAAGTAGAACGAAAATAATAGAAAGTTCAATTATTCTTTTTGAGACCCAATATTCTGGGAATCCACTGTTATTCGAACAGAAAAATGGAGAGGTAAAATTAGAATTTTTTGTTTTTGCTTTTTTTTAGAATATGTACCTACAGCAATCTTATTTTTACTTGCGAATATAGGTACTATATGGCAAGTTATGTATTCGTACAAAAAATCGAACTCGCGACTTTGATCAAACTTGACATTACGATGTTAGCGAAGACGAAAAAAGTGGGTCTCGCAAAAACGTCCGTCTGTCTGTCTGTCGGTTCGACTACAGCCTAAACGGATGGGTCGATTTTCTTTTAACTTGGAACCTAGCGTTTTTTGGTCATTCCCTCCACCCGTTTTATTCTCTTTTTTTTTTAGGACCAAAACTAACAGTAGCTGTCATACAAAATTTCTTGGCCAAAAAGGAAAAACTTATTTTTCTCTAATCCAGCGCTACCGATTTTTTTATTAAGAACTCAATAAATTTAAATAGTTATAAGTTGCCGTTTAATAAAAAAAATGATTCCGAAAAATGGTTATTAATGGTACCTCCCAAAGAACCATTTTTTTGATTTTCGTTTTTCTCGAAAACGGTTAAACTGATTCTGATCAATTTTTTACGAAGAATTATTGACACATTCTAAATAATATTGTGTACTAAAATTTTCGAAAAAAATATTTTTTAGATTTTTAAAAAAAGTTTGAAATTTTTTTTTTTGAAAACTCAATATTTCAAAAACGACTCTGTCGATTTATATTAAACTTAGTTAATAGCAGTATTTTAACTTTACCTAGAAGATTTTTGACAAAAATTATTCTACTACCCAAAACTAACGGTGCCTCCCATACAAATGTTAAAAAACCGTTAAGAAAAGTATTTTTTTCCTCAAAAACGACTCCTACGATTTTCATAAAAGTTTTTTTGTGTATTTAAATTAGTACGATCTACCATTTAAATTTTATATTTTATGTTTATTAACAGTACCTCTCATAGAACGGTTTCTTTGATTTGCGACTATCTCAACATCTGATCTATCGAATAAAATTAGATTTTTTTTACAGAAGCTTGTAAAAAAAATATAAATAAAAGTGCGTATCAAAATTTTCTAAAAAATGATTTTTGGATTTAAAAAAAAAAAATCAAAATTATTTTTTGAAAATTCGATATTTCGAAAACTGGTAGCAGATTTTTTTGTGAAGTTCAATTTTTTTCTCAACATTAACAAATACTTAAAATTGGCGTACCAATTATTTTTCTCAAAAATGTTAACGAAATTTTATATATAAGAAACTAATTATTTTTAAAACCGGTCCTACGATTTTCAAAATTTTTTTCTCATAAATTAAGATTTATATAAGAAATCAGATGGTTAACATCGCATTGGGTTAAAACGGATTCAAAGTATTTTAATCAATTTCTTTCTAATTTTGTTGATTTAAAACAAATTACCAGTTTAAATAATATAATTTTCTTTTATGCATATTGCATATGTGCAACACTAGGCTATATTGTTAATTTTTGTATACTCACATAATACCACCTGCAACTAAACTAAGATTTGGAAAATGGCTATACCATGACGCATAAGAGCAAGTTCGTGCTACCCAGTCGTGCATATTTTTTTTTAATTTCTCGAAAACGGCTTTTACGATTCTGATTAAATTTCTAATGACTAAAGTAGTTAATTTTAAGAATGGACAGTGGGCAAAAATATGTTGGGTCAAAATAGCTTTTAACGGCCTTTAGTTCATACAAATTGGCGTTTCGTCCCGGCGATCTCACTTGGACTCATCAGCTCACTAGGGCCTTGTCAATACAAATTTTTTACTAAGTTCAGTTCAACTTACATGAACTTTTTGACAAATATGCAATGTGAACTATATCCAACCAGGGCCAGGCTTTGTTTTTATATGAAGTTTTTTATATATACAATACATAATTTGATAAGCGTATGCGACTTGATACTTTCGCCATTATTTTAATGACAATGTTTTTAAACCACCAACACCCCCCCTGCGTTCTCGCCTGGAAAATAATGTTGTATTTTACATGGAAAATGATTTTTTAAGTGGGTATACAACTATACATGTACTAAAAAACACACCTATTATTGAATCTATATAGGTATAAAAATGGATGCATACCTAACTATTTTTATATTTGATTGAACTCAACATTTATGGAAATCTAAGGTGGAAGTTGCAAAAATATTGGAGCAGCGTTTACATTTTCTGATTTAATTCAGAATACACGGTCTGATATTAAAAATTTTATTTTTGTTTGAAAGGTTCTGCTTAGAGGATGGCTTTAGTGACATGATTAAAAAAAAATGGTATCTGATTTTCAAAACTCATTAAGTGTTCGAAAGGTGGTATTTTGGGGATGGACTTAGAGGATGGCTTTGTGGAGTTAGAAATTTTTCCAAAAATGTATCTATTTGCAGGGTGAAATGGAGTAAAAAAAATAATAGAGGATGCCTTAAGAGCTAAATATTTTTCATAACTTATTTATTTAAGTTAATTTGTTGCTTGAAATGAGTAATGGCAGATTTCAAGAAAGCTAAATTAAAACGCTTTTAATGGCTAAAACTAAACTACCTACATAATTTTATTTGTATCATTATTTAGTGGGATATAATCGATAGATGAATGCCTTAAAAAAAATACATTCGTCGGGAGGAAAACTCGTTAGCAAAAGGATTCAGAGGTCAACATGGTGACAGAAGCGACGATATCAAGAAACAAGATATCAGTCGCTACGCTCGATCAACATGAATCACGAATTAGACAAGTTTGAGTCAGTGCTTCTACTTTCATAGCAGCTGAAACGCCAGGCTACCATGAATCGCGCCTTGAACTTACTATACGACAACAACGTTCGTCGGGCTCTGATATTTATTTATATTTTTTTTTTTTTTTTTTTTTTTTTATTCGAAGTTTAGGTTTATCTAAACGTTCGAAGCCTGAGTGGCTGCATTACAGTTGTTAACCACAAAACAAAGTTCGTGCGATCCAGTTGTGTATATTTTTTTTATCAAAAATTGTACGTAAATTTAAACACTTTATTGATTAAATACAAATGTTCTTGAAATAATTTCAGCTATTCGCAATTAAAAAAATATGCACCTTATAAGTCAAATATTATCATGTTAGCAAGGGCGTTTTTTTTATTACAATTGGAAATACGTCAATGTTTTTTTTTAAATAACATGATTTTTGCACATAGGTATGTCAAACTGTTATTTTTTTTAAATACAATTTTATCTACAACTACATTATGTTTTTTATTTTAAAAAAATAACAGTTTGACGTGCGTGCAAATATATGTACGTTCATATGCTATTTTTTAAAATTAGTGACGTAAATCCACAATAGTTACTATCATGTTAATATTTGCCTAATTAATGCATATTTTTTAAATGGGTGAGGGAGGGGTACCTATACTTAGGTTATTTTAAGAATAAAGTGTTTGAATTCACGCTCATTAACGTTTGTATAGCCTTGAATTAAAATGACGTTGGACTATACACAACATATGTAAGTTATTTTAAATATAAACAAATAAACGGATCTCTGATAAACAAAATAATAACTTCCTAATTTCTTCAAAATATGAAAGAAAAATGTTCCAGTTAGAGACAGAAAAACGAATTTTTTCTAGCAATGTCAACAATCAAGATTTATGTATGTATTTTCCTACGTCATTGCAAATCAACACGACGGCATACGCGAGTACTTTTCATTCATTAAAAATTCAAGCAGGTATACTTAACTCGCAAATTTGACCAATTTGTTTTTAGTATGAATATCAGAGCGTTGACTGTCTTAAAATGTTATGTGGCCTCTGGAAACAATTTTTGATTGTAAATAATAAGAAGAAATTTGTGCAGAAGAATACAACAGAAACCGAATAAAAGCTAAAGCTTATAGAATAGAAATTAAAAAAAAAAAACATTTTTTTTAATCATGCACGACTGGATCGCTGGAACTTGCTCTTGTAGTTAATGCAGACATTCCGTGAAGATAAATGCTAATGGTTCAGTAATAGGTGTTATTTTAAGAGTAGATATATGTTTACTCGCTGTCAAAATTTTCAAAACCAATATTATTCGTACTATAGTTTGCAAGCAACCACTTAATAGTCGTTCCAACTTTTGAAAAGATTTACCTACGCGCATTTTTCAAAAAAAAAAAAAAACTTGAATGCTTATTTCCGTTATGTGAATTATTTTTCCAAAAACTTGAAACGCAGTTTTCTTACAGTAACTTTGATCATTCCAGTAACAAAGTTAAATCAAAATCGCAGCTACCTGTTCTAGGTGAGCTAACAAAAAATTCGAATTTCCATTCTTGGGAATCAAATAAAAATGCTCTTTAACGAATTTGAATCAAATTGGACCACCCGTTTAGGCTCTAGCTGAAAGTACAGTGAATGTAGATACGCAGGGGCATACAGACGTACAGACGCACAGACGCACTGCGAAGCACAAACCATACTTTTCAGACTTCTCGATTATCGTAGTGTTTTTAGTTTTGATTGCAACCTTGAATTGTTTTTTTCCACGACACCAATAACTGCCCTATAGAGCAAATAATAAACGGTTCTATGACAAGTACCGTCCTACAGTAAATTTTGATCAAAATCGTTAGTGAGCGAGAAAAAATTTAGAAATTAGTTTTACTAAAATCCACCCACGTTTCGCTACTATTTTTCATTAAAAGTATATTAAACACAGTTTTTTTTATGAAAAAACTGAAAAAATCAACTGATAATAAACTTTGTTTCTAACTGTCTGATCTTCAAGGTTATGATGAAATTTCAGGCTACATATAAAAATTGTTATGTAAAGACTAAGGACATTATCCATGTGTTATGAATTTGATTTTCTTTTTAAAAATGCAAAAGAGGAGATTTTCGAAAAATTATGCAAGTGGGTTTTATAAAGATTGATGCTCATACACATATTATTGCTATTCATCCACTCCCAAAGTATGAAAATCTGCTGTCGGCTGTTGTACTATAAGGGAACTACTTGGGATACAGCGTAGATGTGTTTTCTGATGAGTACATTAAGAACTGCAAAATTGATCCTTCAAAACAGTCATAATTTCGCCTTTACCCAATAAGTACTTTTTATATAGTTTGACACCTAGTCTGACACTTGAACTTTGTTTAAAGAATTTAACCTTCACGATTAGAAAAGAAGTTTTATGAAAAAAAAAACGGAATTCTATTTAATTGATCAAAAAGATAATTTTGATAATTTTAAACCATCATCCCCCGAAATTGCAATCCATCCCCTTAATAAGATAAAAATCAGAAACCCCATAACTAAAGGGTTTTTCAACAGGGGAGCTACAAAAGTAGAGCAACAGGGACAGCAAACGACGCCATATTTCTTGCCGTTCTTTTGACATTTCTCTTCAGTAAGGTTTGCCATTTTATGATGGAAAGATATGCGAGCCAAAAACGAGTCAAAATTATTAAAATTTCCTACCGAAATTCGGAGTCAGTGGCCTCAACTTTAAGAGCGCTACGTCCAATTTATGGTCGTCATAATCGTCCTAGCAGATCAACAATTGAGCGTCTAGTGGAAAAATTTGAATCCACAGGCACAGTACAAAATGTTCCCGTGCCAGTGAGACAAAGAAGTGCCCGTAGTAGCTTCAGTTGCAGAAGGCCCAAATGTGTCTCTCACACGTCGTTCTCAAGCGTTGGGCATCTCTGTGACATCGTTGTGGCGAATTTTGTGTAGTGAAGGCAGTACCTAGCTATAACATACAAATTTAACCATTTTTTGTTAATAATTTCGTGCGATCGTATTTCCGTATATTTTTGTAAACTTTTCTCACCAAAACTGGCTCAGGCCGTAACTAAGATGTTAAGTGCACCATGCACTTTTCCGGTGGCAACGCAATGAAATATAAAAAGACAACACATTTTCATTACTGAACTCTTTATTTATTTTTCATAAAAATTGAATTTTCTTTCATTACATTTTACATTTTCACGCGTAAATTTTTTTTGTGGCAATTCCTCCTCCTCCTCTTCCTCCTTGCTGTCTTACAATACGTTGAAATTGCAATATTTTCCATTTTTATTTATTTTTTTAATATTATTTTCACAAAAAATTCTCAACTGACCACTACGAAAAAAACTTTCAATTTGTCTGAGAATGTCTGTCAACGGATCGCCCAATTTTTCATAAACAAACATCTGCCAATCATGTGAACTCACAATTTTCACCCTGACAATATTGTCAGAAAATTGTCAGTTAACCATCTGACAATGAAATTGTAATACCTTGGGACAGAATCTGCCAACCGTATATGAACAGACAATTTTTCATTGTTAGGTATCTGGCTATAGTCAGCTCTAGAAGCATTGTCAGAGAATTGACAGATGATGATTGATTTTAAGACCTGACCATCGTCTGCACTTAGCTTAAGCAATGGTATGTCTAAGAAGATTTTTAATTGCTTGAGGTAGGTTACTAGCCCATACTCATACTGATTGTTTCAAAATCAGCGGTGAAAGTACGCGGATGTATTGTGTTTATAAACCCTTGATAACCCTTTGACGACTAGGGGTGCTCTTATGTTGGAGCTGCGATAAACTTTTCGAGCAACGGTGAAAGCGAAGTATGAGTTACAGGATAGTTGTTATGTGGTATTTATATTGGAGCTGCAATAAGGGCTGTTTTTCTATGATAAAATATTATTTTCTTGTGTTGTTACCAAAGGTCGTCCACAGTCATTAATCATGGCTCTATATAGCGTTTCCCATTGACTGTAATATTATGGCAGGCTTCATTTTTGAAGAAATATGGACCAATGATTCCCTCTTCCCATAGAGCACACCAAACAGTGACTTTTTGAGGATGTAACGGCGTTTGAACAATGGCTTGTGGATTATGATCACTCCAAATATTACAATTTTGCTTATTAACGTACCCATTCAACCAAAAATGAGCTTCATCGAATATTGGACGCAGCGCGCGATGCGTCTCGTGAACCGAACCATTATTTTGGTAATAAATTTGCACGATTTGCAAACGTTGTTCAGGAGTAAGTCTTTTTTTTTTTTTTTTTTATTTGCGCGCACTCAAGGGGTTATGACTACCCTTATAATGATAAACATAGTGCGAGCGTTTAGGAAAATAGGGTAGGATTTAATAGGAGATACCGATGCACATTGGTTTTGAATTTCTGGATATTACAATGGAAGGGAAAAATAGAGCTAGGCAAAGCATTCCACATTCGAGTTGCGCGGCTAAAGAAAGAATCTCTGTACTTCACTGTACGTCCGAAATTGGGCTCAAGGGTAAGCTTATGTGCATTCCTAGAAGCGCGAGTATTACGGTGGAATTGTTTTAGGGGAGGAATGCAACTGGCTATTTCGCTAGAACACTGTTTGTAAAAATAGCGATAGAACAAAGATAGACATGAAACACTGCGGCGGTGTTCCAGAGTTGTAATTGTATCTGTTATATTTCTATCACCTATCATTTTTAAAGCTCTATTTTGAATTCTGTCCTAGAGATTCAAGTGAGTTATAGGAGCACCTGCCCAGATGTGGGAGTTATACTCAAGCTTAGGACGGATAAAGGCTTTGTAGATTATAGCCAGATCAGAAGGAGAGAAAAATTTCTTGCATCGCCGAAGAAAGCCTAAACACTTCGCAGCGTTTTCGGCAACGTTAAATATGTGGTCATTCCACAAGAGGTGGTCTGTGATGTGCATTCCCAGAACTGAAAGCTGTTTAGTTTCTTCAATACAAGTACCGCTCATGGATAGCGGCATGGAGGGTGGGTTTCGCTTCAACGACAGGAGACAGCATTGAGTTTTTGAAGCATTAAATTCTACGCGGTTTTTGATTCCCCATTGGACAATGCTATCAAGATCAGAATTTAATGAGCTTATCATACGCTGCCGCTCTAGTTCCACATCCGAAGGACAAGATGTGAATCTAGAAACGAATATGAAAAGCTGAGGGTCCTGTCGTCAGCAAAACAATTTAATGGATTAGAGGTTTCAGACAGAAGATCATTGATGAAAGTGAGAAAGAGAGTCGGAGACAAAACGGAGCCCTGGGGTACACCAGCATTTATGTTATGAATATCAGACTTAAAACCATCCAATACGACTTGTATTAAGCGGTTAGAAAGGTAATTTCTAATCCAACGAAGAAGAGTCATCGATACCAAATGCACACATTTTCGATAAGAGAGCTTGATGCCAAACTCTATCAAACGCCTTTGAAATATCAAGTGCAATAATCTTACTTTCGCCAAAACGATGTAAAGATTTGTTCCACTGTTCGGTGAGATAAACCATCAGATAACCAGTGGACCTATTGCTACGAAAGCCATACTGCCGGTCATTTATAAGTTTTCGTTCTTCAAAGATATTTCTTAAGCTGATGATTAATCAGCGTTTCCATGACCTTGGAAAGAAGGGACGTAAGTGCAATTGGACGATAGTTAGAGGGTGAAGAAGATTCGCCTGTTTTCCATCCACTCGGAACGAGACCAGTAGAGTAGGACAGATGGAAAATCTTACGCAGTGGTTTTGCCAGCGTTGAAGAACACCTCTTCAGAACAATAGGAGGGATACGATCCGGGCCAGCGGATTTGTGCACATCAAAGTCCTTGAGAACTCTTGCAACTGCACGAGTGCGAAAGAAGATTCGTCCCACAAAATCGTTAGCGCTCTTAAGTACAGGAGGAGTCATAACACTTACTGGCAACGTCGAATTAATAGCAAACTGTGCTGCAAGCAAATTGGCTTTCTCTAACGAGCTAACAGCAGGGGTGTCATTGAAAACGAGCGTTGGAACCGAAGACGAGGTAGTATTTCGTATTTTTTTTGCAAATGACCAAAAATTTTTACTACCTTTGGGACGTTGCAGTATTTTTTGCCTTAATTTTTGGTAGTGCAAAAATTTGGTTCGTCGAATATGGACGTTACAGGTCTTTCTAGCTTGTTTGAACTTTTTCCGGTTTTCCTCAGTGGGGTTGGCCTTATAACTTCGGAAACTTACTTCTCTAACCCGGATAACCTCTTTACAGCTCGAATCAAACCATGACTTTTCTTTTGGTTTGATAGATTTTTCCCTATTCGGGATAAAATTTCTCATTCCAAAAAGAATTAAATTTGCTATCTATCTATTAATTATAAAACGGCAAACAAAACTAAGCATAAATCAAGTGACAGCTGTCAAAAAGACCAGATCCAAAAAAAAAGTATTGCCAGATTGAAAACCACACGTCTAAAAAAAAAACACCCTTACAAACAAAAGCAATCATTTTCAGTGCTAGAATCGCAGCTCGAATCGTTTCTCACAGTTTCAATGGGAAAAAACAATACAAGGGTTTAGCAGCTCCAACATAAACACTCCCTTAAAAGTGAAAGCTCTGATTACATTGAAAATATAATTTCACCTATAGAGTGGTGATCGAACCCGTGTATCTTTTAGTATGCCCAAGAATTATATTTATATATCACTGTGAAGTGAATTACTATTATCACCTGCAATTAAAAACTTGTTTATTTTTTTGCACAGTTGACCAAAAAGTTTAGGTTATTTTTCACCACCTCTGCTTCACTGTGATTATTTGTGCGCTATTTCTTTTTGTTTTTATTTTGAATTTTTTTATTTCCTTTTTTATAATAAGTTTTATTGCATTCTTTTTAATATTATTTGCCTGCCAGTTCATTGACATTACGTGTGAGTTATTATATATATATAGCAGTTGATCTGAAACACGTTTAATAGCGTGCCGTGACTTCGTCATAATAAAATAACTGTATTTAATTTTTACAACGTGTTGTATAATTTTGCATTGGACGGTTTAAGCAAAGTGACGATGGCTTATTTGAGAACTCATAATAATGGTATTATGAGAGCAATAACAATCGAGTTCAGATCATTTATTACGTATAATGATGATTTTGTTTAGGTACAGGCATCAGCTTTAATTGAGTTGCTAGTTTATTAATAAACTGAAAACTAACTATAATTATAAATTTTGAACATTTAGCAACTGACTTTAATATTCTGGGCATATACTCCTATTGGAAATTTGAGTTTCAGTTAGCTTCACAGTGACGACAGAGCCATCATATTTCGACACAAAGCCCATTGCTCAATGGACCACTTAATTTTTGCGACATAAATTGGTGTAAACTCAAATTTCCAATAGGAGTAGGTATGCCCAGAATATTAAAGCGAGTTCCTAAATGTTAAAAGTTTATAATTGTCGTTAGCTTACAATTTTTTAACAATCGTCCAGGGCCCTGGAAATCCTTAAAAATAACATCCGGATGAAATCACCCAATTTATTTTCAGTTCACGCGTAACGACTGTGTGTAAGCATCACACATTGAAAATGCATGATTTATATATTTAACTAAAAAATTGATTTTTTATTTGATTTATTTATTTGTTTATAAAACAATGTTTTTCTTACAATTGACTTGGTTATTACAGGTACGTAGTTTAATCAAAATCGTTAGAGTCGTTTTCGAGAAAATTTGAAGAAACCAAAATATTTGTATAGCACCCGTTCTAGATGAGCTAAAACAAAAATTCGAATTTTCCCTATCTAGAGAATTACATAAAAAGTGTTCTGTACGAAATTCTGACCACTGAAAACCAAAATCCAGAAAATTATAAAATTCCAAAATCTGAAATCTAGAAAACCCATGTATTTTGGGTTTTCTAGATTTCTGATCAAAATCGAAATAAATAAAAAATATGCACAAATTGTTGGGGTATCGATATCATTTTTTTTTCAACTTTATGTACGGGATTTGGCTTTTTGGGATTTGGAGTTTCTATTTGTTTGTTTGTTTTTTAGATTTTCCGGATTTTTGGTTTTGTGAATTTAGCTTTGAAAAAAAACCCTTAAAAATTCATTACAAAATCGACTGACTTATTTCTGAAACTTAATGACCTTTTATGAGGAATAAGTGACTTTTCAGATGGTTTATATTTCTTTTTGAATATCCCACAAATGAAGTTCTTAAAATTGCTGATGACCTTGAAAACCTTTAAATATTGAATAAAATTTCTGAAACTAGTACCTACCTAGTAGTCGTTTTTGACCAACTACTCAGTACTTAATACTTATACTTTTTGTTTGCTGATTTATGCTAAGATGCAGGATCCCGGTTGTTTTAAATTGCCAACTATGGCTAAACTTGAATAGATACATTTTTAATCTAATTGACTATTGGCTTAGGACCCTGTTTAGATTTTGACTGCCCACTACGTAGTGAAAAGTCAATGCGTGTATACAATTGTAATTTTCACTCATGTGCATCCATTGTAATTATATATATTATTATAGTACTATTATGAAGAGGAACGAACGCAGCGCCCCCTGGGCAACCGTTTTTCGTTATTTTGAGGAGGGAAGTGCAGACTTGAGCATAGAGTACCTATATTACCTAGAGAACCGACCGGTACCCCTCTTGCCTTAAACACCCGCAAATTTTATTTTAGGTGAGTAAGTGAAAACTCTCTTAGTTTACTCTTTTTTCCTTATCCGTGAATCCGTGTGAATGGTGGATATAAAAACAAATTGGCGCATTAGTTCAAAAAGGTACGTGTCTACGGTTTAATTGTGAACAAAGTGGTGGCATTAGGTGTGCAAATCGTAGACACGCACCTTTTTGAGCTAAGAAACTAGAGTGCGCTTCTAATTTTCGGTAGGTGTTTTTGTTTTTTTTTTTAAACATAAATATTCAAAAGTATTATTTAATTTATTACCCGGGAGCAACAATGACCGATATTCTTCATAGTTTAGGTTGACAAAAGGTTAAAAAAAGAAATTTGACTACGAAATTAATAAATTTCTCAATTTTTGGATTTAACGGATTTTTTTTTTGAATCCCTGGGCGGTCTTATCCACCTTATTGAGCACTTTGAGCAATTTGAGCGAAGTCCTTTCAATTGAAGCCATTTTGGTTCGGTCCCATTTAAAATGCATTGGACAACAACCCCATACAAAACTTAATGGGCATTTTCCTCTCAGTACAGCTTGTAGGGTGGAAGAGAACGACCGCCTAAGTCGGTTCTCTAGGTAATATAGGTACTCTATGGTTTGCATAGAGTACCTATATTACCTAGAGAACCGACCGGTACCCCTCTTGCCTTAAACACCCGCAAATTTTATTTGAGGTGAGTAAGTGAAAACTCTCTTAGTTTACTCTTTTTTCCTTATCCGTGAATCCGTGTGAATGGTGGATATAAAAACAAATTGGCGCATTAGTTCAAAAAGGTACGTGTCTACGGTTTAATTGTGAACAAAGTGGTGGCATTAGCTCAAAAAGGTACGTGTCTACGATTTGCACACCTAAATCGTAGACACGTACCTTTTTGAGCTAAGAAACTAGAGTGCGCTTCCAATTTTCGGTAGGTGTTTTTGTTTTTTTTTTAAACATAAATATTCAAAAATATTATTTAATTTATCACCCGGGAGCAACAATGACCGATATTCTTCATAGTTTAGGTTGACAAAAGGTTAAAAAAAGAAATTTGACTACGAAATTAATAAATTTCTCAATTTTTGAATTTAACGGATTTTTTTTTTTGAATCCCTGGGCGGTCTTATCCACCTTATTGAGCACTTTGAGCAATTTGAGCGAAGTCCTTTCAATTGAAGCCATGTTGGTTCGGTCCCATTTAAAATGCATTGGACAACAACCCCATACAAAACTTAATGGGCATTTTCCTCTCAGTACAGCTTGTAGGGTGGAAGAGAACGACAGCCTAAGTCGGTTCTCTAGGTAATATAGGTACTCTATGATGGTTTGGCTAAAGAATTTGTAATTTTTTTAGTGTGGGAAAAAAGGAGTAGATCTAAAAAAAAACGAAGTGGTGGAGTAGATTTACTTTCTCAAAATTGGAGTAAATTTACTCCGATTGGAGTAAGGTTCTAACGCTGGTAGGGATACTCTACGCACACATGCAACACCAAAAGCTGCAAAAAATATAATATATGTATATATTAATATATAAAAACAGATGGTCGAATTTCGACCACAGGCGATACTAGTTCCCTAATCTGTTTTTATATATGCTCTTAGTTCATAAGCGGACAGTTTTACAGCCATTAACTAGGCGAAATTGTTGTTGTATTTCACATGGAAATTATTTTTTAAAAGGGTATATAATACATGCAATAAAAAACACACTTTTTATTAAATCGTTAACATTTATCTGGGCGGTATTGCAGTTCGCAACCACAAGAGCAAGAGTTCGTGCGATCCTGTCGTGCATATCTGTTTAAGTTTTGATATGGTTTCGCTGTAAAACTAATACAAAATACATGTTTTCAAATATAAATAGTACATCCATGAAATTAGTATTTAAATACAGAACCACTCACTGAATTATCCGACCGCCAAACCTATTCATCATCATCAATAAACATGCTGACGAATTTGCTAACATTCACTGCATATTTAACGGAGTCATCGTTCGTCGTTATCATAATTTCCTCCATATACTTGGCATTATATTTTGACCTAATCCTATAGATGCTCCATAATAAAGGGTTTTCCAATAAGAGGTTTTATTTTGAATAGCCCGCTATTTCGGTAGCTGTCACTTTTGAAGCTGTCATTTTTTGACATTTGACAAGTAGAAACTACGCCATTAATAAAAATGGATACACGCTTCAACAACGCATTGAAATTATTAAAACTCACTATGAAAATGGTGAAAATTTGGCAGAGACGGTTCGTAAAACTAAAACATTTTTGGGTCGTCGTGAAGCACCTTGTCGGACCGCAATACAGAAATTGGTGGACAAATTCGAGCTGTTGGGACAAGTTAGTGATGTGAAGAATAAAACCCGTGCACGTCGCTTAAGAACAACTGAGAATATTGCTGTTGTAGCCCAAAGTGTTGAAGAAAACCCAGGTTTGTCCATTCCTCGTCGTTCTTTGGAATTAGGCATTCCACAAACGTCATTACACCGTATTTTGCATAAAGACTTGGGTCTTAAGGCTTATAAAGTTCAGTTAATACAAGAACTCAAGCCGGCTGATCATCAACAACGTCGTGTCTTTGCTGATTGGGTCCTTGAAATGCATGAAAATGATCCGGAATTTCATCGAAAAATCATCTTGACTGATGAGGCCTATTTCCACCTCGGAGGCTACGTCAACAAGCAAAACTGTCGCAGCTGGGGCTCGGAAAACCCTAGAGTTATTGTTGAAAAGCCTCTCCATCCTCAACGCGTGACTGTTTGGTGCGGTTTATGGTTCGGCGGGGTCATTGGACCTTACTTTTTCGAAAATGAGGCTGGAGCAACAGTTACGGTCAATGGATTACGCTATCGAGAGATGATTAATGCTTTTTTATGGCCGGAATTGGATGGTATTGATCTGGACAACGTTTACTTTCAACAAGACGGCGCTACGTGCCACACAAGCAATGAAACCATCGATCTTTTACGGGAAAAGTTTCCGGACCGTGTTATCTCTCGAAGAGGTGATCACGATTGGCCACCGAGATCTTGTGATTTAACACCTTGCAACTTCTTCCTTTGGGACCACGTGAAAGATAAGGTCTACGCCAACAGCCCAGCGTCGATTCAAGACCTCAAAGATGGGATTCGTGAGGCTATCGAGGACATAGGGCAGCCACTTTGCGATTTGGTTATGGAAAATTTCATGAAAAGGATATGGTCCTGTAAGCGTGGTCGTGGCGGCCATTTGGCTGATGTTGTGTTCTATTATTAACGGAATACCTTCCTCTTTATAATGAAATAAAAATCCGATCATTTATCTCAAAAAATGCCATTTTTCTTTGAATATCAAAATAACACCTCTTATTGGAAAACCCTTTACTTACTATCGATAGTTTGTATGGAAACTCCATTTTTACTTGCTCAATAGGGCAAGTATTGGTTTCTTGTAAAAAAAAGTGGGTTTCGTCATGCCGTGCGTCGGTCTGTGCGTTTGTGCGTCTGTGTGTATGTGCGTCACCGTCGTTGGTGCGTCCATGGTAATTTGAGCTAGAGGCTATAAACAGGCAGACCCATTTGCTTCAAATTTGGTACAGAGCATTTTTTTGTGATTCCTTAGAGGGGGTTTGCCCGGTCAAGTCGTGCATATTTTTTTTCTGTAATGGCGTCGCAAATCCCCGATCCCGATTTCGTTTTAATTGGTTAGCCATGAGTTTTATTATTTTTTAAATATTCTTTTAAGGTCAAACTATCTGTACGACCTTGAAATAACTTTAAAAAATCCTATTTCTCACCAATTTCTGAAGCTTGTTGAACTTTTATGAGGTTTTAGGTCCAGTTTTTATTACAAGATTAAAGTTAAACCCGAGTTAACTCATCAAATCTTGTGAGTTAAATTTGGATTAACTGAACAGATGCTTTTGATGTTTTATCAACCAAGTTTGTTTAGGCGTTCCGCATGCATTCTCTACCAAAAAACTGCTTCCTCAGTTTGTTTGTTTACTCAGTTTACTTCTAGAGTTAACTAACTCTGGTTTAACTCAACACCGAAAAACTGGACTTTAATGACTTTTCGTATCATATATTTTTTTTCGAAAAACTTTAAGCATTAATTAAAAATTTTCTATGGCTGATGAATTTCTGATACTAGTTGACTTCTTTTGACCAAATACTGACCTTTTTAATGGCCTACTTTTTCTGCGAATATCCCACTTATGGGGTGCTAAGATCCCAGATCCACATTTTAGTATGTATATTGTTTATGTAAGTTACTTCAAAGAGTTGCACTAGTTGGAGGCATAAAAGTATGAAATAATTGGAATATTCACGTTTCACAATAATGCGATAAGCCAATTTTCGAGGATAGCTGCGTAAAAAAAAACCACCAACAACAATCGCCTGACTTTAATTATGCAGACACACAATTCTAATTATTATTTAAGTTTTGTTTTTGTCACTTTTGAGAATTGCATTTAGTGAAATTAGTAATGCTTTCGGGGTATTAATTTATTTGATTAAATAATAACAATTAAGCTCTATTACACAATAAAAAACTTTTTAACAAAAGAAGGTGACTCGCCATTAAAATGATATACATACGAGTATACAAAAAAAAAATAAAACAAGTTAAAGAGGTATAAGCTTCAACCAAAGTGAGTTATGCGTTCTTATTAAGACCGCTACAATAAAGAACCAACAAACGAACAAACATTCATTCGGATGCTATACGAAGGTCAAGGGTGGTAAAAGGTCTTGAACGTGCGGCGTTTACTACTTGGAGAAAGACGGAGGCAAACATAACATGGCGTTTGTATTTAATTATAAGTCTTCACATTTTGTGAAGTAGGTCGCCCTCCTGTAAGACGATATTGAATCCCAAACACCAAGAGTATGACACACAACCATGACAAACATCAGGGAGGGATATACACATGTATGTATGGATGTATGCATATATGTAAGTATATAAGTAGGCAGATCTCTATGGCTAAGGTGACATTTTGTGTGACTTTATTGTGTGTATCTTCTTTGCCATGTTTCCTTGGCTATTCGCTGTATACCATGGGAACTGATTTTATGAAAATAAAATTACTCCATGGTATGGACACAAAAGAGTCAACAAAGGTTAGAAGGAGCAACGCTTTAAGGTTTATCGTTTTGGAATATAAGTTACATAAATTATTTTATATATAGCAAATAACATGTAGGCATAGGCATATATTAAACTTTCGGAAGGAATCAATGTTAAAGTGTACTTTAGCTTTGAGTAAAAGCTGTACGCAGATATATATATAGATGCGTATTGTTTATTTCGCTAGGCAATATTATGGCAATAAATGGTTGAAACAGATTTTTTTTCAAGTCGCGCGAAACACGTTAATGCTAATGGGATTTCTCTATAGCCAATCCTGGTAGACAGCCACTTGGCAAACCTAATTAAATTTAAGAAAAAAAATTATCGAAAATTGTAAATTTTAAATTTTTTATACAAAAAGTTCAACTAACTAACTAAATATAACTCTAGCCTATTTAAGTGTTAAGAGAGTTTTTCTACTTTAAAGTATGAAATTTAACACATTCGGGGTGACTTGAAAAAAATAATAACTCTGGGTGACTGAATTATATACCCACAGGTGCCAAAAAACTATGGGCTTAAGTATGTGCATATACATAGATATATTAAAACAAATAAAGGGTGTTTTTTTTAGATTTATAGAACTTTGAAATGGAATAAAACAAATATGATTTTTTTAATTGACATGAAATTTACTTTATTCGAAAGTTAATCTTCTGGCATTATAATTAAAATATGATTTCTGGCATATGACCGCCACGGCTGCCTCCAAAATTTGTGGCCGTTTTTTGGCAATAACGTGGCGAATGTTGTAGTCCAAGTGGTTAATCATTTCGGGCTTATCGGCGTAGACCAGCCACTTCACATATCCCTACAGAAAATAGGTAAACGGCGTTGAATCGCACGATCTTGGAAGCCAATTCACGGGTCCGTAACGTGAAACTATGCTGTTACCAAAAGTTTCTTGCAATAAATCAATTGTGGCACGAGCTGTGTGACATGTCGCGCCGTCTTGTTGAAATCACAGCTCCTGCACATCATGGTTGTTCAATTAATGAACTGAAGTAACGTTCAGGCCAGCATCGTTTTTAAAGAAGTACTGACCAATTATTCCACCAAACAGTAAAGCACACCAAACAGTCAGTTTTTATGAATGTAATGGTGTCTCAACATACACATGGGAATTATCATCACTCCAAATACGGCAGTTTTGTTTATTGACGTATCCAATCAACCAAAAGTGAGTTTCATCTCGAAATAAAATTCGCTTATGAAATCTGGGATCAACGGCAATCTTGTTTTGAACCCATTTGGGCACAAATTGGAAGCGTTTTTCAGGCGTCAGTCTATTCATGTTAAAATGCCAAACCAAACTTAAAGTAAATCTTTTGGCAGCTGACAAAATCGCCGCCAGTTAAAATTGTGTTGCCAACTTAAAGTTCTATACCTATTAACAAAACACCCTTTATAAATAAGCATACTTTGAATCAATTCCTAAATTAAATGCTTAATAATGTTTAATTTCTCTCACCTCCGAATATGTATGGGTAAATGTTTTTCATCCAATAATTTCATCTCATAAAGATTAACAACTACTACCAGACATAGTATTAGCAACTTCTTATACACACTTGCAGCTATGCTTGGTTATTGTTAGCTAGTTTTTGGACTTAAATAAATAAATTTGGTGGGACAACTGAAGAGTCAGTGCCTAGAGACTTATAACGCTCAGCCATTTTTGTATGCGTGTTATTTGTTTGAAGGAATGGAAGGGACCTACAATTTTCTGCCGAATCCAAACGACTAAGGTGAGAAGGACTTATTAATGACAAGAGTTACTGTTGGGTCTTGGAGTAATTGTCACTTCCTCACAAGAGGCAGTAGCCTCTTAGGTGGATGAGGCTGGAAATCGAACCCAGATCTCCGGCATGATAGTTCTATACGCAGTTACCATTACGCCACCGGCTATACAAGACAGTTTTTGAACAGCTTACTAATAAGTTTCCTTTTTATCGATGAATACATTTGTCTTAGCGGTAAGAAGATTCGGAATTTATGTCTCATGTCTTTGATTATTATCTTTTATCTTAATAAGGCCTGATAAGAGCTATATATTCAGAGAGAAAGTTCAAAGCTAATTAAGAACTCAATGTATTGCAATATGATATCTTTTGTATGCTTTTGGATTTATTTTTATCACAGTGCAATAAAAGTTCAAAGTAAGGAAGCCGACGACGTGATCTTTGCTGAATCATTGTCATCATTTTCAAGGACAACTTTTACACTTTCTCTACTTGAAATGGTTTAAGTTTTTTTTTTTTAGGATTTCAGAAGGATATACGATTTCTGAGAAGGTTTGTTTTGTTTTTTTTTTTGTTGTTTTTATGAGCAATGACACGAATTTACAACGGGATTTATTTAGATTCTAACATTTTAAAACTTAACATTCCATTTCTATTGATAAATGAAGACCTTTTGCATAATAATTATGTGTCGGCCTTTTGCTTGGCCACAAAAGAAGGCATATAAATTTAACTACCCCTGTGAGTGTCAATTGACACTCTATGTAAGTTAAATGAAATTGAGTTATAAAATTGGAAGTTTTATTGTTTTATTGCGATGTATATGTGCGTATTCAGATTTATATTTTACTTTTATCTATGAAGTAGCAGGCGATTTTTCTCGATATGCGTCTATAAGCAAAAAAAGCCTACACCTTGTGATGTCAACATCAACAAATTAAATGTCTATACTACCTTTAAAAATATGTTACTTTATTGGTTTATGGTGGCCTGATGACAAAGGGACAGAGATAACAAGGTCGTGATTTCATAAAAACTGAATTAGATATTTTAAGGGTTTATATATAGGTAGGTATAATACATATTCTATACACCACTGAAATAAAATTAGCCAAATACATACCTTTATAGAAGACTATCTCATTTGGAATTATGATTCTTGACTTGACTTTACTGAAGTCCTAGTCAACTTGCAACTTTTATCAAGTTAAGTAAATATTAAATTTGGATTGTTTTGATAAAATTAACGATTAAGCTCAAATTGAAATAATTACAGAGCTAGTGCCAAGGATATCATAAGTTTGTGGAGGTCAAAATTATGAATTATATCCTCAAAGTTAATTTCGCTTTTTTTTGACATAATTAACATACAAGTTCTTGTAACAAAATCCGTTTTTTTTTTTAAGTGTCAGTTGAAATAATCTGGTAGGTAATTAAACAACCATGAATTGCTGCAAATTACTTTAAGTTTAGTTTTTCAGTCAAATGTGAGTTGGAAACTGCGATGAATACTTTGAAATAACTTGGAGGCTCCGGAATCTTAGCACTGTCACTTGACAACTGGGACTGAACAACCCTAGGACGAAAGAGTCAAAATGTCTTTTATATTAATTTTTCACTTATTATATTAATTGTATTCTAAACCTCATCAATGTATTGAGTTAGGTCCCCTAATTGCCAACAATTTTTAAAAATTTAAATTTTTCTATAGATATATAAATAGGAAGTGACTCTAGACATGCCAATTATAACAGTTGTGATTTATAAAAGTACTGTTTTTGCGGGCCCGCAGGGCCATAGTGCCCTCCGCCGGTGGGCATACTTCAGGCACCCAGAGTTTTTTTTCAAGTCACGCGAAGAGCGTTAACACACGGCCACTTTTAATAGCGAAAAACTGTTAAATGTAACTGTTATAAATTGGCATGTCTCTAGTCGCGTCCATATAAATATCCTTTAAGCCAATTGTAAATAGAAATGTTCAATAAAATAAAATTGAATTGAATGTGGGATATCATCATATGGGTATGCGTGACGTCATAAGAGACATGGATTTGCAGAATGAAGCGGTTCAATGTTTTTTACACGAATTCTATTAAAACATTTTAAACTGATTCTTGTGGAGTTGAAATCTATTCACAAATAAAACTGATATTTTCAGAACCAGGACTACACTTTTCAATAAAACACGAACTATGTGTTGAATTAGGAACAAAAGTTTTTTTTTTATGAAGAATAACATTTTCTGCTCGCGCATAAAATTTTCGGTATTGCAGGGCTCCCAACCGTAGAAGAAGTTTGAACTTGTGCCCCTAAATATGAAGGAATAATAATTATTATTTTATACTGGTTATAATTTTACGATTTTAATGAGAAAATACGTGTTTGTTTGAAGAAGCTGATTGAAGGACAGCAGAAAACAAAAGAGTTGATAAGCAAACTTGAATTTATTATATTCATATTTATTATTATTATTTTATTAGTTCCTACATAAGTAAATATCATTACGAAATTGTAACGTTGGTATTTAACGTCCCGCAACCATGGTTGCCACTTTGATTATTTGTAACCAAATTTTGTCATTATTTTTTTACTTGATCGCATTGTCATTTTTTTATTCCATTTGGTCATTTTTTTAGATGAAAAAAGAAACCCGGCTTTAATTTTGATGCAACCTATAGATTTAAGATGAAAAAAACAGCCATAGCGTTTGGACTGCAAAGATTTTTTTTTAAATATCGATTTTATAAACATATTATATTTGCTTTTATTAAACTTATACTGTGACCTTATTATAATGCTGTGAGAAGTTAATATTTTTATGTTTCCTTATTTATAATTCTACTTTGTGAATTTGCTACTTTTATTAATTACTTTTATTAATAATTGACAAAAATAATATGTCATCTTTGTAATATGAAGAATATGTTGAAATAAAAAAATGATGAATTCATTATTCTGTGTTTACAAATATTTCTGGCTCAAATTATTCTGGTCATTTTTAGCTACAGTTGGGCATTTTTATTTTTAATTTTGGATACAAACTTTATTTTCAAGTGGCAACCGTGCCCGCAACTGTGTCTGTTAGCCTGTCTTTTTGTATGTTCATATAAATATATGTCCGTCTCTTCCTCGAACTACTACTTACGAGATTTTTTTAAATTTGTATTTTTAGAGATTCGCTAGAAACAAAACAACTACTTTTATTAAAGAAGTTATTTATCTTGGAAACGGCTCTTGCAATTAAAAAAAAAGTATTGTGTGCAATTTAATAGAAAAAAAATTTCAAAGAAATTTTAATAAAACAGTTTTTGCGATATTTAATTTTGTTTTATGGATGAATTCACATTTTTTAAGAAAGTCAGACAACTACGTTCTTTATTTTGAACTTTCGTGGTAGTTGTTTTAGCATTTTAAAGAAACAGTTTCAAGCTTCAAAACCATCATTTTTATATTTATTTTGTGCATATTTAATATTATAAAATTGTTAAAGTACTTAGTCCAGTCGTATGTTATATTTGTTTTTTATATAATGATTTTTGTTTTATTTAAAAAAAAAAGCCGAGTTTTATATTTGTGTAGGAAAGAAATATAGAAACCCACACTCAGTCATAATGTGTATTTTTTTTTTTTTTAATATTCAGGGACTTTATTACTCTTTGACTTTTTTAAACTTCCATGATCTTTTGTTGGAATTTTTTTAAAGAAACAGATTAATTTAAGAAATTTATAATTAAGATTATTATTTTATGGCTTAAGGTAAATGTCACGGTTTTCATATGATAATTCAAATATTTACATTATGGTATCGTTTAATTTTCCCTTTTTCTCATTATTTTGATGAATACAAAAACAATATGGAAATAACAACAGAGGGTGCCGAGATTTGTTCCTTTTTTTTCAACCCAAAAACACAATTTTTCGGGAAAATCATAAACAAGATATTCAAAAATTGTGTACCTATTATTGGTTTTTTCTCTAAATTTGTTAGAAAAGATAATGGTTTGCATATTGACAATATGTCATTGTCATTATTCGAAAAATTTTACACGAGACATTTTGTATGAGAAACTTTATGCATATAATTTTGAAAAAAATCAAGTATTATGTTCTGTGCTTATATACTCTAATATACATAATTTGTGCCTTAAAATTAAAATATATCAATTTAAAGATTAGTTCAACATATGGTTATTTTGATCAAATATACAAAGCGGTCCCAAAGGACCGCATAAAAAGTCGTAAACACCAATTTAATAATAAAACACAAAGAAATAATTTTCATTCCACATAGCACGTCATACATTTTCCAGTTTAAGTTCTTATGTCAAGTGTTCAAGAGGATCAGATGCGAGCAAGCAAACAAAAATATAAACCACCAACAAAAAGGAAAACAAAGTACCGATTTGTCCATGTCATGCCCATTCTTCGGCAATTTGAACAACCAACACACAATTCTTGAACGATTATGATTATGTTGCTTCTCTAGTGTTGGCCCAATCACTTAACGCTGATCAGAAGGAGCACTCCTTCTTGGGCTCCTTCTGCATTTATATAACTCACATAATCACCATCATCTTGGTAATGTGTGCACAGGTATCTTCTGCAAGCCTATATAAAGTGTGAGATATCCGTTGATCCAACAACGGCAGCATCTCTCAGATACACGCTCTTCATCTCGTTTCAAAAAAAGAAAAAAGAAAAATGAGAAAAAAAATAAACACTTATAAAGCGATTGCGCCGCTGCGCTGAAATGGAAATTAAATTCTTACATCGCGAGGTCGAAAATTCAGGGCAGTCTTGTTGTTATTGTTAGTTTTGTTGTTGTTGTTTTTTTTTTTTTATGGTGTATCTTTTGGTCTCAAATTATTTGTTTGAATTGATGTCAGAGACACTGCTGCACCGGTATATACCCTTTTATTGTTATACTTGGCCACTCGGGTCCCCTTAAAAACACTAACACAAGGGCGCGAGCACGTAAACACCAGGTAGAGATAGAAAATGTATCTTTGACTCACATCACAAGAGACACTAGAACACACAAAACAATCATCAAAAGCTACCGCTGAGTAAACTCAGGGCCATGCACGCTGCTGGCCGGACCCCTGCTGACCGGACAGAAAATCGACAAATATAAATCACCCAAAATTAGGTTCCCAAAACGTTCAACAGTAACATGACGAGATGACGCACAGAACAACAACAAAACGGTCCAAATCTCTGAAATCTAAAATCGCATCGCATTTGGATGGCTATTGTGCGAAAAAGAAAAAAAAAAACAATAAATGTACGCTGGCTGGGGACGATCATATCGACAACGCGCCGCACGGACACCGACACGGTTACAACACAATAGCCGGGAAGGTGGGCAATTGATTGCTATAAAATAATCTCTTTTAATTTTTGTCAGATTGAAAAGAAGAACAAGAAGTTGAGATCAAAAAAAATTATTGACTGCCATTATGGGAAATTTGTTGCAACACACCAGTGGACCTGGGAAGGCTGCTGCTGGCAGCGGCAGCGACTGCTCTCAGTGAACACCATCAGTTTATAACAAAACGCCTCTTGTACATTATACCTATACAAATACATAATATGCTTTTGTCTGTCGAGAACCCGGTGGTGGTGGCGGCAGCGCCAGCGGTTAGTCGCAATCTTGACGGTGCGGTGGCTCTGGCAGTGACCTTATCCATCACACTCAATTCGAACATACGAATTTAATTGATCTACAATTTACCACCCTTGAGCTGGGTGTGTTTCTTTTGTGTATTGTATTTTTAGATAAAAAGATACAAATTTTTGTGCATGTGCCAAATGATGTTTCTTAAATGTGAATTTAATTGCTTGAGACGATTCTTGATGGCGCTTTAGGTATCTTTGTTTATTGAGGTGGTTTGGCGTTGTTAATTAAAAATTGACTTCAATCAATAAGATAAATAATTTAAGCCAAAAACTCAATTATTAATTCATGGATTTTATTAATTCATCTGTAACTTATTGTACTAATTATGCCAAAATAAATATTAAATGATTTTTTTGAATAGATTGTAAATCGTTTGGTCTTTGAGGGCAAAAGTTTTATCCCACAAACAAAAGCGAACCGAAAAATTTAAACTTTCCTGTTTGTGAAAAATAGATCAAAATTTAATTGAAAATAATTGATTTAAATCATATATTGCAAATAAAAAAAAGGAAAATATGTAATTATGAACTGATTTGAATCTATTCTAAAATCAGGTTTTGAATTTAATTACAAAAAATATTTTTTAAATTCAATTCTAGGTTAATGATTAAAAATTGATCGCATTAGTTATTTAGATTTATATACAAACGCATGAATTTTTCCAAAACAAACCCAAAAGTTTTTCTGCTTATTGATTGTTGAGTCATTGAGAATTTCCATATAAGGCTTAATTATTCTAGTTCAGAATTACTTGTTAAAACATATTTCCAGAAAAATCTTTTTAATGCCCTTTCTAACGGAATCTTCTAGGTTCAACGTATGTACAATGTAGATTACCTAGGGCGGGTACGGGTAGATGTTGAAATGGAGTAATGTGGCGTTCGCTGTGTGGCAAGTAGCGACGTTCTGTTGAAACCAGAAAAGATTGGTTATTATATATCGGTAGCGCTATCCATTGATGCTGAATTGCTGATGGCAATGACGTCGTCGTTTTCGAAGAACTTTACGGACTCTGACAAACAGCGATGATGTTTTTGGTTGATCTTGCTTTTCTTTTACGCAAGGACGTTGGATGATTATTCAGTGAATCGCTCGACTCAATTGAATAATATACAACAGATTTGACAGAGTCACCAAAACATAACATGGTCGGCAAAGGCAAAATAATGGTTCGTTTCGCACGACGCATCGCGAGCTGCGTCCAATATTTGGTCGACATAATCGCAAAATCACATAAATTCGAGCAACCATGGTTCGGTTTCGCAACACGTTTACTCTAGTGGATAATGCGCATCCTCAGAGACGCCGTACAGTGCGTACCGAAGACATACTATTGCTGCTGTAGAGCAGAGTATCGACGAAGAACCGAATGAGTCCATCCGCCATCGCGCGCAACAATTGGAGCTGTCGAAAATTGGGCCTCTCGGCTGGAATTTATTCAAACCAGCTGCGGTGGACACTTGCCCGAAATCATTCTTAAAACATAATGGCAAACCCTTATCTTTATAATATAGCTAAATTCTTGGCCATAACATTAAATAATATGCGTTTTATTTCTTCTTGAAAACCGCACTTGTCTAAAAAAAACACCCTTTATAATTATTATTGTTACATAACTTTGGAACATTTTTTCTTTATTAAATTGGTGTTGATAGGAACGATGAACTTTTCTGATAGGCGGTCAGCCATCAGCCGAATAGGGGGAATAACATGTAGCATACGAAAACATGCACGTGCCGTAACTATTCGGACTGGTGGAAGTGTGATCATAGCCTCTTCGCGGCGGCCGCTAGAAACAAGCCTTTAAAAAGGTTTGGCTAATATGATCAGGCTGGTTCCACAGGTTGGCAACAGGTTAATTCCCTGTTCCGTAAAACAAGAAGAATTACGAGACCAGCAACAAGCCTCGGAAACGGACTGATCTCACGACGACAACCCACGCAAAGAAAACGGAATAACGATTTACGAATTTTCTTATGGAACGTACGATCGCTCTATAGAGCTCGAGCTGCTCAGCAGCTAGCCGATGCCCTGTCAAAATATAAAGCTGACATAACAGCACTTCAAGAAATAAGATGGACAGGGAATGGTGTTCTACAGAAGAAAGATTATGACTTATACTACAGCTGTCATACAAAACACCATGTGCTTGGGGTAGGCTTCCTAGTCGGCGAAAAAATGAAGTCTGCCATCATCGGCTTTAACGCTATAAGCGAAAGGCTATGCACCCTTCGCGTGCGAGGCAAATTTAAGAACATCAGCCTCATTAACGTTCACGGACCTACGGAGGAGTCCTCAGACGAAGAAAAAGAGACTTACTACGAACAAGTCGAGAGGGCCCTCAATGCCTGTCCAAGGTATGACGTAAAAATCATCCTTGGGGATTTGAATGCAAAAATAGGTCGGGAGCCGGTATTCAGGCATTACGCAGGCACCCATAGTTTGCATGAGAACACTAATGACAATGGACTTCGAGTCTTAGAATTGGCAGCATCGAAAAACATGGTCGTTGCGAGTACCAGGTTCCCGCGTAAAGATATCTACAAAGCCACCTGGGTATCACCTGATGGAGTCACTCGTAACCAAATTGACCACGTGTTGATAGACCGTCGCCACTACTCGAACTTGATGACGGTACGAACGTACCGAGGTGCCAATATCGACTCGGATCACTATCTTGTTGGTATGGTTTTCCGAGGGCGGATTGCCTTGCGAAGACGTATTGCATCCGCCGATCAGGTTCGAATCAACACGGCTGCTCTGCGCAATGAAAACACCAGTAACACCTTTGGTAATGAGTTAGGACTCGCCCTAGAACTGGGTAGAGTAAGTCCTGGAGCCAGTATGCTGGGCGTAGATGAGAAGTGGACACGCCTTAAGAATACTGTCATTAGTACTGCCAACTCCATCTTAGGCAGCAGTCGTAGAAATCGGAACGACTGGTTTGATGATGAATGCAAGCTAGCGACTGAACGTAAGAATGTTGCGTACCGAGCAATGCAACAATCTCATAGAACGCGGGCACGCGAAGACGAATATAAAGAGCTCAGAAGAATTGAAAAACGGCTTCACAGACAGAAAAAATCAGCCTGGGAGAAGAACATAATCTGTGAAATAGAGAAAAGCCGAGAGCGAGGTCCGCACCAGGCGCGGAAGTTCTACCAATCCGTCCGAAACATGACGCAGTACACACCACGCTGCACATACTGCAAGGACGGAGAGGGAAATCTGATCACCGATCCTCAAAGCATACTGGAGCGATGGGAAGTGTACTTCAATGAATTGCTAAATGGTCAGCTCACTGCAGAAGTGGAGGCTCCACTACTTCAAGAAGAGTACCCTATGTTGCCGCCACCAAGCATAGAAGAGGTTGAGAAGGCTATAGGCCGGCTAAAGAAAAACAAAGCCCCGGGAGCCGATGGTATACCAGCCGAACTATTTCAACACGGTGGGCCAGCTTTACGTCAAGCAATTCATGAGATTATAGTGCACGTGTGGGAGCATGAAGAAATTCCAGAAGAATGGTGAAAAGGTATAATTTGCCCCATACATAAGAAGGGAGATGTCACAACGTGCAGCAATTATAGAGGTATCACGTTGTTGAGTACCGCCTATAAGATACTCTCCTCTATCCTACAAGACCGGATAACCCCATACGCTAAAACCATCATCGGACAATATCAGTGTGGTTTCATTCCAGGCAAATCAACAACTGATCAGATCTTTACCCTTAGGCAGGCGATGGAAAAATGTCTAGAATTTAACATCCCAACATACCACCTGTTTATAGACTTTAAGGCCGCCTACGATAGCATAGCCAGGGTAGAACTTTACAAAGCCATGAGAGAATTCGGCATCGCAAATAAATTGACACGACTATGTAGGTTGACCATGACCAACGTAACGAGCCAAGTAAAAATAGCCGGATTACTATCCTAACCAATCAACATCTTTAATGGACTCCGACAAGGGGATGGTTTGGCCTGCCTCCTCTTCAACCTGGCGTTGGAGAAAGCAATCCGTGACTCTGGCACGGCAACAAGAGGGGCCATACTCAACAGGTCCAGCCAGATACTGGCTTACGCAGACGACAGCGACATCATCGGAAGAACTGAGCAAGCTGTACATGATTCCTTCATCCAGATCGAGCAGGCGGCACAAAATCTGGGGCTGCACATTAGTGAAGGTAAAACAAAGTACATGGTGGCGTCGAATGCGAGAGGAACAGTTGGTCAAACAATCAAGGTAGCGGAGCACGAATTTGAAGTGTCAATAGTAGCAGCCGATAACAATATAGAAGAAGAAATACGCGGGCGGCTTCTCAATTCCAACAGAGCCTACTATAGTCTGTCAAAGCTCTTCAAATCCACAAATCTCACCATAACTTCAAAACTGCTGCTGTACAGGACCATGGTCCTGCCAGTACTCACATATGGATCCGAGACTTGGGTGCTTAGCAAAAGGCACTCCGACCTCTTAGCCGCGTTCGAGAGAAAAGTCTTAAGGAGAATTGTTGGCCCCATATGTGAGGAAGGACGATTCCGGAGACGGTACAATCATGAATTGTACGCAATCTACCTTGAAGCAGATATCGTGACAAAAATTAAGCTCGGTAGACTCCGGTGGGCAGGGCACCTAGCTCGCATGAGCGAAGAGGAACCTGCTCGGAAAGTTCTTTGTGGTACATTCTATGGTAGACGACAGCGTGGTAGACCATGCTTGCGCTGGAGAGATGGCGTAGACCAGGACGCCCGGAGCCTTGGGGTGCGCAACTGGATGGCGGCGGCTCGAGACCGGGATGGGTGGAGAGACTTGTTGAAGGAGGCCAGGACCGGACCCCGGTTGTCGAGCCAACGATGATGATGATATGGATTCGTTAAAAAAATCGAACTCAAGATTTATATCCAACTAAACATTACGCTGATAGGAAAGACGAAAAAAGTGGGTCTCGCAAAAGCGTCTGTCTGTCTGTCTGTTCGGCTACAGCCTAAACGGATGGATCGATTTTCCTTAAACTTGTTAACTAGCGATTTTCTGACATTCCTCCGACCTTTTTTTTAAGTTTTTTTGGATAAAAAATAACGAATCCTGTCATAAAAAATGTTACGGCCAACAAGGAAAATCATATTTTTCTCAAAAATCATATCCACTGATTTATTTTTTTAAATTTAGTAAAATTTAATTAAGGAATAGAGACATCAAGCTACCTTTTAGTAAAAACTGATTCTGAAAAATGTTTATTAGTGGCACTTCCTACACTTTCATTTTTGTTATTTTCGCGCTTGTCTCGAAAATTGTTCAACTGAAAATATTTTTTGGATTTTTATAAAAAGTTTGAAATTTTTTTTAATTTTTCTTGAAAACTCAATTCATACATATTTCTAAAACGACTTGGCCGTCGGTCGATTATTATTAAACTTTGTAAAAAGTGGTTTTTTTAATATTATCTAAAAGATTTTAAACAAAAATTATTCTTAGGATCATAAATAATTGTAGCGCCAATACATATGCTTAAAAACACATAAGGAAAATCTTATTTTACGCAAAAATTACTCCTACGATTTTAATGTTTTTGATGTGTAAACATCTATGCTGGCGGTAGAGTGAAAAAAACGTGAACGTTCGTGTGCAACGTTACGATCTGCATACTAGGATGGGTGCGTTCAGTGAAAAAAATCTTAAGATCCCCTTCAAGCAAAAACAAGTCCGGTTTGGATACGCGCACGTTGATGTTTACACATATTAACCGTGAGTCCCGGCACTCACACAATTTTTTTTTGTTGTGTCAAAATTAGATAGTACGTCTAACATTTATAAGACTTACATTTTACCATTATTAATAGAACCTCTCATAGAACGGTTTTTTTCGTTTCTGATTTTCGACTGTCTCATTATCCGGTGAACCGATTAAGATTAACTTTTGTATACAGAAGCTTGTAATAATTTTAAATAATAAAGCATATGAAACTTGAAAAAAAAAAAATATTTTTAGATTCAAAAAAAATTATTTTTTGAAAATTCGATATTTCAAAAATGGGTTAATTCTTTTTTGTAGTTCTCTTTTTAACTCAACATTACTAAATTCTTAAAATTTGCATACCATTTTTTTTCTTAAAAATGTTTACAAAATTTTATATAAAAAACAATTATTTTTAAAAATTCTTCTATGATTTTAAAATGTTTTCTTATGCATTAACATTTATTAAAGAAATCAAATCATAGACATCCCCTTGTGGTTAAAACAGTTTCAGAAGTATTATAATCAATTTATTTATAATTTTGTTGATTTAAAACAATTGTCCAGCTTAAATAATATAACTTTCATGCATGCTTTAACATAATGTATGTACAACACAGTGATATTATTCATTTTTGTATGCTTACATAAAACTACCTGTAACTTAACTATGTTTTTTTTTACAAATAAGTTTTTTAAGAGCAAGTTCGTGCGACCCAGTCGTGAATTTTATTTTCAATGCAATTAATTTTTCAAAATTGTAGGAAATATTTCTGTTCCGATCTTCTGTTACCAATCAAGTGGACGCAGTACACTAACTTTAATAAATCCTTTGATTCTGTAAACCACCAAACACTTTTGAAAAAAAATTGAGATTTTTGGTTTTCATTCTCACTTTCTTCGTTGGTTATCATCATATTTATCTTATAGACCACAGCAAGTAAAGATTGGAGATACATATTCAAAGGATATTCAGTGTATATCAGGTGTCCCGCAAGGTAGCCACCTGGGTCCACTCCTTTTCATAATTTTCATTAATGATATTGTCTCGGTCTTTAAGTATAGTGAATGCTTATTATATGCGGACATATTCAATCTTATATTCATTCTCTATCAAATTGGTGTTACATAAATGGCCTTAAATTGAAAATCAAAAAGTGTAACGCGATTTCTATTTTCAGAAAATCGCAAAGTTTGTTATTCAACTATGCAATTGAATCTGTTGCTTTAGAAAGGGTTTCAACTATTAAAGACTTGGGATTTATTCTTGATACCCCACTTTCTTTAAAAAGTCATTTCGACTATTTGGTTCCTAGGGCCAATTCGCTAGTAGGTTTTATAAAACGAAATGGAAAAGACTGTAGAGTTCTTTTTGTGTTATTATCGCTGTTTACATCTCTTGTCAGATCAAATTTGGAATACGCAAAAACTGAAGTTGGTACATCTAACCCGATTATAACCAATACAGGTATACCTCAGGGCTCAGTCTTAGGTCCATTATTATTTTCGCTATTTATTAACGACCTTCCTGATGTCATTCGTAATTGACAAATTCATTTATATGCTGATGATGTGGTACTTTACATCTTTCGTAAATTTTATCTGATGGAGGACTGTATCGAACTGTTAAATGAGGATATAAACCATATTCATACTTGGTCTGATGATAATCGTATGAAACTTAACCCTGCCAAGTCTGTTGCAATGTTGTGCTCTAGAGATGAGCTCAATCCGATTGATTTTCCCTCGGTTGTTCTTGATAACGAGCAAATTGTCTATGCGAAGGATGTTAAATACTTGGGATACAGAGTAAACAGTTATATTAGCTGCTGTAGGGCAATACCAGATACCATTAGACGTATTTACTCTGGACTATGAACACTAAGATATTCCTCCGAATTATTACTGCCCAATATGAAGAAATACTTGATTAAGTCATTGATTATGCCCTATTTTATTTTTAATTGTTCAGTCTATCCAATTTTGGATTGTGAGTGCAAGCGTAAATGTTGCTCTTAATGACTGTATTCGTTTTATCTACGGCATTCCGAGATATTCTAGAGTATCACACTTACAGCATACTGTCTTTGGTATGAACCTTGATAAGTATTTCAGATTCAGGCTACTTCTAAAACTTAATGATGTCATCCACAATAAATGTCCTGTTTGCTTAAGTGAAATGCTCCATTTTGCACATTCACAAAGTGGATTAAAATTAATTTTACCACGTTTCTCGCATATCATAGCTGAACGTTCTTTTTACGTATCTGCAATTTTCCTATGGAACTAACTTCCAAATGAATTGCAAATCTCTACCTTCGACGAAGAGTTATTTTGACAGTTAACCTGGGGATCCTAAAAGGCAACGAAAGAACGCAACGGTATTGCGGATGTTGCAGCCAAAGATGCTGTTGAGTACCCACTAATCTTTGAATCTCCAAACCTCTACTAATCAACTCGCCAGTTATGTTTCCAGCACCCGAATATGGAGCTTGAAGACCATTGGAATAAATTGTATACATTCTTTTTCGCTCACAATCCTCATCACCTTCGTATTCCATACATTCGACAGTTCACAAGAGAAGATTGTATAAGAATACTCCGAATCAGAGTTGGAAAACCAATTTTTATCACCAGACATCTATACAATAATGAACTCCCAGAAGTGTGTGAAGCTTGTCAAGAAATTCTCTCAATTCATCACATATTTGTAGAAAATCCTCTATCACGCCATCAGATCGATCCGTCAATTGAAAGCACACGTATACCCAAAGAACTAACTACTATCCTTGGCCAAGCCGATCATAAGACAATCCAAAGAATAAAAATCTTAGTTTTTTCTGTACAGTTAAATATTTTAAATTTGATTTTAAAGTCATGTAAATTTTAATTAATTTATCATTGAAATTGAATTAAATGGTTCTTTGTATTAATCTTATATGTTTTGAAAGACGGCATCGCTTATGGTTTTGTTGCCCTGATGCTTTACTAAAATAAACAAATTTTTATTGTAAATTATTTGAATAAATAAATTTTGGTTTGTGTTTGTGTGTTTTAATAAAAACTAATTTAAGATTTCGAACGTTATTGAATATTTTCGTTTGTCGCAAGCTGTTGGAGGAAATCAGAAAAAAGGAGTGCAGGTGTCTAAAACGTACCTTCCTATCTACCTACCTACCTCATTTAACTATTCATAATTAATATTTGATTTCAGCTAAGGCACGTTTTATAAATCTATAAGCATTATCCCATTAATGAAAATCTTCCTTTTTCCCTGAGCAACGTATTTTTTTGTAGGTTTTTGAAAACTTTTGCTGAAAATATTAGAAAGAATTTAAATCAGAAAATGCAATTAGCCATCATTTCACTTTTCTGGGATCTCAGATATTTTTAATTTGACGGAGGAAGAAACCTGAACAACATTTCTCTGCAGGAAGTCATAAGCCCCATCTCTCCATCTCTTTCTTGTAAATCAACAAAATATAAAACAAAGCAAAGTAGTGTAATATTACGCACTTAAGCGAATAGTTTCTTATCTTTGAATTCTTGGCTTGAGTCAATAAAATGAAAGTAGTAGTTTCTAGATTAAATTAATTTTAAATAAAATTAGCCCCGATGACCTTCTTAAAAATATAAATCACTTTCCATAAACGAAATCATTTTATCAAATTCAAATAACAGAGGGACCACTTAATAAATTCCATTGTCACTTCAAATTAAAATTCCAAAGAGGACACACCTGGATTCGAGGTCTTATTGTCCCATATAGCATTCTACATTGCTCTTTATAGCATTATTTATCACGTCGGAAAAGCTGCTCATTTAATTTCTATTTATCAGCAATTGCACGATATATTGGTCCACTTTCTCTATTGAATATATGCTGCCGTCCATGTGCGCATTTGCGTTAAGGGATATAGTTTATGAGAGGACGGAGTGAACAAAAATTTGCATTGTTTTTTTTTTTTTTTTTTTACAAAATCAGAGGGTTCAGAATTGGCAAACAAAGCATCCTTTTGATGATTTTGATGAATCAATGAAGCCGACTTAACTGTTACAAAAAAGAAAAATAGAAATAGAAACAATAATAAAATCGTTCAAGGATAATATTCAACCAAGGGAAAAAGATAATGCCCATTTATATAGTCATATCCTCTCGAGAGGTTACATTCACATCTTGTATTATATAGAATTTTTAATCGCTTAACAACATAACTCCTCTGATTGTGCATGAAACTCTCGAACCACACTCCATAG
The DNA here is from genome assembly GCA_932273885.2 of Leucozona laternaria. NCBI lineage: Eukaryota > Metazoa > Arthropoda > Insecta > Diptera > Syrphidae > Leucozona > Leucozona laternaria. The sequence goes on along the minus strand of OW026367.1, from coordinate 56,625,343 downwards.
CCAATTGCTTCTAGAGAGTGTTTTCGAAGAACTGGCATTGTTGAAAAATCCATGTTTTGGTGTTTGCAACCTGTTGAGCTCCTAACACTCCTTTTAACCCTCTGTGTCGGTCTGTGGCATATTTATTTTTTATTGTTCTAGGCTTCTGGTGCGCATTGTTCGTGAGCATGTAAACTCTGATGAAATTTTTTGTGGGCCGGTTAAAGTTTTCTTGTTATTATAACAGATTTGTGAACAAAATCCTCTTAACCATTGTTTTTCTTTCACTCAGGAAAAGGATTACGATAAGGCAGTAGATTTTCTTCTTTCAATAGATTATCTCTATGAAAGTATACTTGCGTTATAACATATTTTGAAGAATACAACAAAAATAAGTGAGATTAGTAGGTATATAAAGTAGTTTAAATATAGAAATAAGACCAAGATTATCCAATGTTAAAAGGTGTTTAGCCTCAGACAATTAATTTGTATGCCCTTACTATTGAAATGTACATACTCGTACATATACAAAATACCTATTATATATGTGATTCAAAATTCTATAAAACCATATTTATTATGTTTTGTTATTTGATTATGAAAGAGAAAAATTTCTCATGTGCCAAAGGTATTGTTACCTTAATTTAACTTATCAAGAAAAAATTAAATTGTATTTAAAACTGTTTCAAAAAATTGATAAGTATTTGAAAAGCTTACCATGCCTGCTGTATATATAAATAAATAAATATGGAACATTGTCAAAGGAGAATGAGGATGTGTAAGGTTTATTTTAAAGGAAAACTCGGAGGCAAATGAATTAAGTTGCTCTAGTTTCCAAAAATAAAGAGGGTGACAAAGTTTGTAAAAATCAAAAAAAAAAAAATAGAGAAACAGGCTGTTCGTTTTTTCGACCATACTAAATGGAATAATTATTAAAAACAAATATTTTAAGATAATTTATTTTATTTATTTGTTGCGGTCAGAACATTATTTTTATTTAAAATCCAAGTCAGATATGCGCATGTTTTAAAAAGCTGACCATATGCAAAGAACTTGATGATCTGGCACAATCGCGTTAAGTGTAACTGGCCATTTACAAACATTTTCAAAATGTTGCGTCAGTACTTGTACTTATATTATTGTTTTTGAAAATCTATTGATGGATAGAATCGAATAATCAAAAGTTGTTAGTCATTTTCAAAAGTTTTTAAAATGTTGGTTCTACATTTCAAGAGATGAATTTAAGTCCAACAAATCTTTAATCGTCTACTATTTTGGATTGCGTTTGAATGCAGTTTTCGAAAAGTTAGTTAGTAAGTTAGTTACAGTCAAAAATTATTAAAATTTTGTTTGTGGAAGTTTAACCAAAATTCGCTTCGTGATATCGAAAAAAAAAGTCTGGCAGGTACATATTTGTCAATACCTGTGGTGATGAAATAAAAATACCAATAGTTTAAGAAACAAAGATGAATTTTTGTTTTCAAAAACTGTCAATTTTGCCATGGTTATGATGGCCCGTACACTAAAGGCTATTCTCTCATTAATGCAAAAATAAGCTCTCCTTTATTTAGTTCCACAAAATTCATCTTAAATAACATTCCATTACTTGAGTATAGATTGTATATTCAAGATTTATAATAAAAAAACATTTTTGTGATTTTTTAGTAAAAATATACGATGGCCAAACGGCACTTAAATATACAAACAAAATTATAGATGAAAATTTTTAAATACATTATATATATCAGCTACATATTTTCCCTTTTTGACGTGTTCTAAAAAATAATTGCTTACATTTGTTGTCAATTCTCGGCAGACGGCTAAGCCATGCTTAAATGTACAAATGTTATATGTAATTCAATTATTCAATAAAGTACTATTAACTAACTAACTAACTATACGATGGCTTCAAAAATAAGTTGCATTTTCACTTCCATTTTTACATCGAGCTAGAGCTTAAATGCTTCGACAAATTTTGCTTCAAATTAAGAACATGTATGCACAATATAATATAAATAAATTGTTTCATTATTTTTGAAAACTTTTTACAACATACAAAATACATTTATTGAAAAAAAAAATATTTTTGGAGTTTTCACAGATTTTTAATTTAAAGTATATTTATAATTATTATTAAATAAAATAAAGCATTCTATGTAATTAATTTATTATATATGCATATACATATGTATTGCAAACAAAAATACACTAAACTTGTTTTAATCATAAGCTTATCGCATAAACATAAAAGAAAATAGTAAAAACATATAAAACAAAAGAGTTGAGGTTAAAACTTTTTTTTTTGTTGGATTTGGATAGATTACTATCTAAAATCAATGCAGGAAAAAGTAAAAACATATCAAACAAAAGAGTTGAGGTTAAAATTATTTTTTTGTAGGATATATTACTAAAATTAATGCTGGTATTTACGTATCAACGGTCGTTTAAAAGTTTTCGTGTGCAATTATTTTTGAACGAAGTATTGATCTCTTGAGGGTTTCTTTGATAATAATATATTGTTGCTGGATTGGTCAATGTTACCAATTATGTTTTTTATGATATTGATATTATTTTTAAACTGTCCATTTAAAAATAGAAAAGGATCGTCATAATTGCTTGGTATTTTATCACAACTCGAACAAATTTTCATTCGCCACCAGCCAACTGAGACAAAAAATAGTTTTTTTTTAAGTTTCAAAATAAAAATTTAACTATATTGTATCCCCTGTTTTATCGAAAAATTGCTTTCAGTGATGAAGTTCATTTTTGGCTCAGTGGGTTGGGCATCAAAAAATTTCCCCAGCACAGTTTGGTGATGGTCAAATCAAACATATTGATGATGGAGGACAGTTTCAAAATAATGATTTTGATCACAACGTCCGGCGACATATCGATTTGTTTATCGAGCTAGACGTTAAGCGTCAATCTACAGCCATATCTGCTTTTAATTTGGGGCATTTGTATGTGATATTCTAGAGGAAAAATTCGAATTTTGATTTAAGCTCGTCTAGAACAGGAAGGTATATAGTTGCCATACAACGAGTTCATTTTTTTTTAGATTTTAAATTTATTGCTTAATTGTGCGGCACAATCATGCATTTTATTGATGTTGGCCAAGATGACTCTCAATTCTTTGACGATACAATATTTAATTAAAATACCTTAAACTGATTCATTCACAATTATATTTATATTTGCGGTTAGACAAATCAAGTTCAATCAAAATGCGTCACGCTTAAAACTTGTTAACATTCTTTAAGTTTATTTTCTGCACTGCCAAAATGATGAAATGATATCATTACCATGTCATGTCCCTATTCTCTCCAGGCCTACCTACCTCATGTCAATAAATTTTTCCAACGAAATTAAAGAAGATTCTAAGAGTCTAATAACGAGAACTGTTTGAAATGTTTAAGAATTAAGAAGAATTTCATTCCAAATTAGGTATGTAATGTGATATGCATTTATTTTATTTAAAATTGAAAAACCCGATTTTCTTCCATGACATTATCATTCCCGCTTTTAGATTTTTATTTAAAAATGTGGTTTAAAATTAAAATAAGTTTACTCATCTGTGTACACATGACCATGGGGGCTTGGATATATTTGGCTGGACCCAAAATCAAGAAGGGGTGGCATTCCATGAAGCCCAGCAGAAAAAAAAAAAAATAAACTCATATTGATAGAGAGATAGGTATCCTAGGATCTAAGAGTTGGAAAGTGCCCCATATCTCCTTCCTACGGACGCCTGTATATGTATGTGTTTCGTTCAAAGGCCTCCATATACAAAAATAAATATAATATTAAAACCTTAGTTAGTTGGTTTTAATTTTCATAAAACAACTTTCGGTGGTATGCCATTACCCATTACTGCCGCCGTCATATAAGCGTGCGTCAATAGACTAATATCCGTCAATAAGCGTGCGTCAATAGACTAATATGCGTCAATAAATACCGTCATTAGCGTGCGTCAAACACTTATAAGTGCATCATCAGGTACCGTTTGTGATTATGATTATGTCTTTGGTTTTTGGTTTTATTTTAATTAACTCGTTCTGATGGTTATTTCAAGCCATGATGATGACAAATTTTCAGATTTGGTTCAATAGAAATTGTTTGACTTTTTTAACCGCAATTCGTGCTCTGAAATTAAAAATGTTTTCATATATTGTGGTAAAAATTGTCGGTCGCGTCTTGTTGGGAAATCAAAGCATACAAGACGCGAGTCTATATTTATTTTGAGTGAAATTTACCGAGAGTCTCGGTGGTCTAAGTTGTATCTATAGAAACAAAAAAACATGTCAAATTGTTTTCATTTTCCAATATACTCCCGTCTTTCAGTCAGTAAATATGAGATACATTCAAGATTCACAGCTATCCTCAATAAAACAAGATTGGCACTCCCCAAACAGCTGTCTTTTATCCGTATTTACTCAAATCAAATTGTATTTCAATTTCAAGTTATAATAACTCTTGGGTTACATCACACTTTTCGGGCTTCTTTCAAAGCACCTTCAACTTTGATAACTTATAAACTGTGATACCTTATTTTGAACACTGATATATTTGATCTTCTCCTAAGTGGACTTTTAGGTCTTTTTTATTATACTTTTAAAACGTTTATACGTTCTTCTTCAGGTCTCTAAAATATAAACTTTATAGCTATTTTAAAAATTAATTAAATATCTGTGACACTTAAAATCAAAACGGACCTATCTCGACCTTTTTTTCAAAGAGAATTTGAATTTTGACTTTTGAATCCAAATGAAGCTATCTAATATTTGTTTAACAATCAAAACAGCCTTATTTTTTACTATAAATTATTTAATTTTCAAAACTTACCTATATATTCTTCAAATGACAACAGAGATACATAATTTGTTTTCAAAAGGGGTCTATTTATTTTTTCCCGCCAAAATCTGACAGAAGAAAGAATTTGTGAAGTTATGAACTCAGTTCACAGTCAGAAGTCGAATTTATGTATGTATGTTACTTTTTAATATTCCTTTAATTGAAAAAAAATCTTTCAATACTTGTTTTTCAATTTCTATGCATTTCAGAATCAAAACGGAACTATATTTTGGTTTTTAGTTTCAAAAAGGCCAATTCATATTTTTCATGATCAAAGAGGCCTGAAAAAAAAATCGTTTTGTTTTTAGAAAGTTCTGGCGATGTCCTTATATTTCTTTTATTGTTATATCTTATACAAAATTTCTAACAGATTAAAACAAAATTTACTTCACATAATTATCTCCAACAGTTTAGAAGATATAGGTTTTCGCCCTTTTTCTCTGCTTTCAGTTCTAAATTTATAGGTCAATTTTGATTCTAAGCGTCACATATATAATTCTTAAAATCTTAATACCTTCACGTTTTAACAATTAATTCGAATAAAATAGTTATGAACAAGACCTAAATCTCAATTAAGAGAAGTTCAAATTCAAAGGTCATGATTTGATAAATCTTAAATCATTTTGAGCCCCCTCCCGACCAGTTTTTATATTCCTATATTTGTTATCTTAAAGCCTCAAGCCTTAGTAGCTATAGTTTGCTGTTGTTTAAATATTATATTGTACATTTATGTAACGTTTAATAAATTGTAATAATAATAATAATATATTTGAAAAAAAAAAAAAATCCCACAAATGTGACCTTTTGAAATCTTCCTATATTACTTAATTTAATATTAACACATTGCGAAGTTTAAATTTAATGAAGACGATATGTATGTAGTTGTTTACTAGTCCCTGATGGTATAATTTTTACTATTTAAGAACAAAAACTGTTTAAGTCGTTTTTCGTTTTTCGTTGCCTTTGTCAATTCTTTTTAACTTATCATGAAAAACTGTATTTCACGTGTGTCAAGTTAGCACTACACTTTTAGAAATTAAATAAACTAAGTACACAGTTAATTGTAGCTTTTTAGTAGTAAATTAGTTGTGGAGAGAAAAAAATTCTAAAAATTTTTTTGACGAAGTTTTCAAACAAAAACTAGGTAGGTAGTGCTAACTTGACACTCTCAGTCCAGGCATTAGAAAAGGAAATTAGAAAATCTAAAGATGGTATTAATTGTAGCTTTTTCGTTGTAAATCACTTGTGGAGAGAAAAAAATTCTAAAAATTTTTTTGACGAAGTTTTCAAACAAAAACTAGGTAGGTAGTGCTTAGTTGACAATCTGAGTCCAGGCATTAGAAAAGCAAATTAGAAAATCTAAAGATGGTATTAATTGTAGCTTTTTTGTTGTAAATTAGTTGTGGAGAGAAAAAAAATCTAAAAATTTTGTTGACGAAGTTTTCAAACAAAAACTAGGTAGGTAGTGCTACAATTAATGCCATCTTTAGATTTTCTAATTTCCTTTTCTAATGCCTGGACTGAGAGTGTCAAGTTAGCACTACCTACCTAGTTTTTGTTTGAAAACTTCGTCAACAAAATTTTTAGAATTTTTTTTTCTCCACAACTAATTTACTACAAAAAAGTTACAATTAATTGTGTACTTTGTTTTTTAAATTTCCTAAAGTGTAGTGCTAACTTGATATAAAGTTAGCACTACATACCATGTTTTTTTTTTTAATACAAGGATTCTTATGGCAAAAAAATTCTTAGAATTTTTTTCTTTCCACAACAAATTTACAACAAAAAAACTACAATTAACTGTGTTATTAGTTTTTTTATTTTCTGAAAGTGTAATGCTAACTTGATATCAAGTTAGCACTACATACCATTTTTTTATTAAATAGTAGAGCTACAAATTTTTTTTCCACAACTAATTTACTACTAAAAAGCTACAATTAACTGTGTACTTAGTTTATTTAATTTCTAAAAGTGTAGTGCTAACTTGACACACGTGTGTATTTCTATATTTTTGGAAAAATTTCTTCATAATCCTTCAACATAATAAAGTTAAAAAAGATGCTACAGACTATCAGTTATTCTTAAAAATTTGGAGGCTATAATTTGAGAATCATTATGTCTGATGTTAAATCGTTTAAAGTTCTAAATCAACATGGTTGCACAAAAACACTCTCTATCGTAGTTTTTTTAATAGAGGTAACTGTATTGATTAATTTAAAAATAAAAAACAAGTAAATGTCATAAGTGCAGGACAGAATTACTTAAAGAAGGATTTAAGAATTCTAAAGCGCTGCCTGCATTCTTCTTTAAAATGGATTTAAGTTCGCATTAAGTATATAAAAGGCTTAAGTGGGCGGTCCGACAGAAGGAATTAAGAATCTAAATTGATTCTTGAAATCTTATCAATTCGTAATTACATTTGTTTTAAATACTTCCTTACTCCTTCTTAAATAGATATTAATTTTTCTTTCCCTTCAATAAGCCTTCTTAAATACTTCCTTACTCCTTCTTTAAGAGGTATAGCATTTGTTATGAAAAAAAAATAAAATCTATTTTTTTTTTTGTTTTATTATTACTTATTTGTTTTGGTCTTTCATTTTTGTAATTTTATTTTCTAATTTCAACTTTGTTTGCCTTTTCCTGTAGTGAAATAATTATTTTACACTGTATTTGAAGTCAATTTTTTTACTTCAGCGGGATCCGAACTCGAGTTCCTTTGCATGCCGTTCCTGTGCGCTACCTATTCAGCCAATCTGATGCATTTCAATGGTTTTCTAAATTAAGAGCTAGTTAAAAGAACTTTTTTGATTTTCAATTGTGGAAAAGAATTGACGTAGGATACTCGTAATAAAAAAGAAGCAATTATAATACCGACATCGTATTAAACAAACAAATATGCACAGCGAAAACTCCGCGAGTTCAAGTTGCTTCAAAGAAGGAAAAATTGCGATTCCATTTTTAAGTACTAAATACAACTCAAAAAGTTATTTCAAAAAAAGCTGTATTTGTTACTGACTTTTTCAATCAAAAAATTGATATTATTTTAAAACGAGGCTGGCAATCGAACCAAAGCCTCTGACATGACGGACCTAGTGTGTAATGCGGCTACTACTTGTATCAAGTGGTGCAATTAATAATACTATTTTTAGAAGACATAAAGAAGTATTAAAGAATCACAAAAATGCCGATTTAATTCCTTAAAAAAAAAACATTTTTTTAGAAGGATTAAAGAAGTATTAAAGAAATGAGAAAACACCGATTTTAGAAATGCCAATTTAAAAATGCTTTAAGTAGAAGTGAACATACCAATTTAAATTCTTGAAGAAAATACCTTATAAAGAAGAAATAAAGGATGAATAAAGAAGCCATAAATACTTATACCAATTTAAGATTGAATAAAGTATGAATTAAGAAATGTAATACCGAAATTATACTATTTTGCACTACTTGTGGTAGATTGTGTCTTTACAGATCTCAGTAAGGCGTTCGACAAACTCTCTCATCGTATTTTGCTATTTTTTTTTAATATGGCTTCATCCAATCTTATTTATTGGATAGATGTAAGTCGATACTTTTCCACAGTTGATAATTTTAGTGAGTTTAAGTTTAATTATGGTGGAATACCACAGGGTAACTATTTGGGACCCATCCTTCTTATTTTGTAAATTTATAAATGAATAATCATCTGTGTTGAAGTATTCAAACTGCCTCATTAATGCGGACGATGTACTCACGATTGTGAAGAGTTGCAATGTGACTGGAAAGAATTGAATTACTTTCTTCAATCGTGTCTTCTTTCACAGCAATGAAAAATCTCAAATTTAATTTTTTTTTAAATAAAAAATGACTTCTACCGTAAAGTTTAGAAAAAGCGTAGGTAGATAATATAACAGGAAAAATTTGTGAACATAAAGTATGTACATATATTACTAAAAGTAAAATTCACAACTTAAACAACTATGAACTATACGCTACAGGCGCACCTGGTATAACCAGGTTCTATATAGCCACAGCACGGCACAGCAGACAGCACACAGCAATGGCCTCATCACTCGTAAATAAGCTGCAGACGCAATTATTCAGTTTAATGCAGAGGTAATTTATTAAAGCTTCTTTACTTTTCAACACCAACCGTAGTCATCTATCTCAGCTTGCTGCAAATAGGCGCACATGCGTCCACTTAATTGTTGCCGCCCGAATCAACTTTACCTACCAACTCTCGCATTCTCATCAACATCAGAATTGAGAATAACCGGGGAAGTCAGGATGGGGAAGCGAAAAACTCATCTTGACTATGGATGGATACATTTAGAATATTGATGTCGGTTGTAGCGCGAAGAGAACTACTTTTCGTTGCGGATCGGGCTCTTGACTTGGTCTCATGCCTTGAGCCTGAAGCCATGGCTCCAGATTGGATGATGCTCGATGATGGTCCTGTGATAATTGTATGCCATCGAGCCGGTATGGTGTAAGCTTCTTTGTGGTGCGGCACTAGAAACTTTACACAACAACAACAAAAAGAGAGAAAACAGGGAGTGGATATACGAATGCAGCATTTTACCTCATCGGGATCAGTGCGGTTGTGATATAATGGTTGGTGGCACTTCGAGAGTTGCAACTCCAGAACAGTGATGGAGCTCCAGATCAATCTCACAACATAGATGGAGCACAAAAAATTCAACGGCTATATAGGTATGGTGAGAACAGCGGTGTGTGATGCGATGGATGATGATGTAGCAGAGTATATACGAAGAAGACGATGATGATGATGATGATAATGACAACGATGACGAGAACACGATCGCCTCGAGGATGTGCCATTATTTGATTTATACTTTTAAATGCCCTTAATTGAGTCTGCAAAGGGGCTGATAATTGGCCTGGAATTTTTGTTTTTTTTTTTTTTTTTTTTTTTTTTTAATTTTGAGGACATCCAGTTGGCAGCTTGTTTGGCATACTTTAGGTATCCGTATATCAGTGGCAACTGCATCCACAGTGACATCAGGGTGCATGATATAGTTCAATTGGAATGCATGTGTTTACTAAGCCGCTAAAATTCCAAACTTGTTTCCTGTCAAATGTTCAGATAATTGGGAAAAATGGCTCTAGTTAGTATACCAAAGTAATTTTTTTTTCAATTTCAAACATCCACACTTGACTTCAGAAATTTCGAACTGCCTTTTTTATGAGCTTAAGTTTGCCACGCAGTAGTTTGGTCACCCTTGGTTAGTCTTCTCAATTTGATGATTTTTTTTACGAATCCGTAGCTCGCCCTAAGCACCTACCTGCTAATACAAATTGCAAGTAAAATCAAAAGGATGTCTATTTACCAAAATTATTAGTGCAGAACTGGCAGAATCGTTCAACAAGGTGCTAATCGTAGTTTTGTTTTCGTTTTTATTATTTCTCTTTGGCTACGCAGCAAAGTAAATATTTTACTACATTGCATGGCGGTGGTCCCAAGTAACCCGTTTCCAATTCTACGACTACAATACCCTCGTGGGTTAAGTCAAGTGCATAATGTCACTTCTTATCGCTCTCAACCCGCGCCGCCGTCCGCGCTGCGCCGGCCGATGTGGTGTAATCCCATAATCATTTGTGTCCAACATCACATCGTCATCATCCAAAACACGGTCTTCAGCAAAGAGCGGCCTCTGGTACTTGTGGCGATGGATGTGAGTTGAGATCTTCCAGTGGTTCAGTCATCGTCCGGATGGTGATGTTTGTTTGTTTGTTTGCTCGCTACAATTATTCATCAGGCAGATATATGTATATGAAAAAAAAGGTATTTTCTTTCCGCTTTTGTTTGAGCTGACTATAACAGGCGTGTTGTCCAGCGCAGCATTCAACTATCTGCGGCTAAACGAGTATGTACCCATAAAACTGAAAAATCACTTAATGCTGCACACACCATCACTCTTGTTTCAGTTAATGACAAAGACCAATATTTTCTTCCTGTGACATTCTTGCTATGCTCGGTCTAATTGCGTTTGTTTCTTGGTGGTGTCTCTTTTTGTACTTGCGTGTTTTATGTTTCTGTATATCTTTACTTTGGGAAGACAGTTGGTTCGAGAAAGGGCAGCATAAACTATAAGCCGTGTTCCGTTAATGGGAATTTCCAACATTAAAACTTTAACTAAATCTTCACACGGTTTTTATAAATGTACCTATGTATATACGATCTATTTGAGATAAGACCATCATCATAATAGTCTTAAGGAAGTTATTCAAATGCAGAAGGTTTTATAGACACGCAGACAGTTAAGAACGTTTTAAAAATGTATGAGATGCAAAGTCAACTTTTTAACAAACATCCGAAAAAAAGAAGTCAAAACGAAAGAAAATTGCGGTAGCTTGAACAAAATGTATGATATACATAATACTCGTACTTTCATCGTCATTAAGTCATATATGTAATGGGTGATTTTTTAAGAGGCTTAGAACTTTTAAAAAAAAAAAAACACAAAAAATTCGAAAAAATGAATGAAATATTTATTTGAATCGATAGTTTGAACCTTGCAATTTAATGTTTAAAGATAATTTCATGCAAATGTTGACCGCGGCTGCGTCTCAGGTAGCCCATCCGCTGAGTCCAATTTTGGCATACTCTTTCACACATATCGGCCGGTATCTCACGAATGAATGCATGGATGTTGGCTTCCAGTGCGTCAATCGAAGCGGGCTTGTCCCTATAGACATTAGCCTTGACATACCCCCACAAAAAATAATCTAATGGTGTCAAATCGCACGATCTAGGCGGCCAATTGACCGGCCCGAAACGTGAAATTAACTGTTCACCAAACTCGCCTCGCAATTGCGCCATTGTTTCGCGTGCTGTGTGGCATGTGGCACCGTCTTGTTGAAACCACATATCATGCAAGTCAAGAACTTCCATTTCGGGCAAAAAAAAGTTTGTTATCATCGCTCGGTAGCGTTCACCATTGACAGTAACGCTGCGATTCGCATCATCTTTGAAGAAATAGGCCCAATAAAGCCGCCGGCCCATAAACCGCACCAAACAGTGGCTTTTTCGGGATGCATTGGTAGCTGTTGCAATGCTTCTGGCTGATCTTCACTCCAAATGCGGCAATTTTGCTTATTTACGTACTCATTCAACCAAAAATGAGCCTCATCGCTGAACAAGAGCAGCGCGCGATGAACATTTCGAACCGAGCACGAATTTTGATAGTAAAATTCAATAATTTGCAAGCGTTGTTCATTTGTAAGACGATCCATGGTTAAATTGCAAACCAAACTGAAGCTGTTTGACAGTGACACAAGGTACTAAACACACGTCAGCTGTCAAAACCAGTGTTGCCTATACCATGTTACTAATTTTTTTGATTCGAATATAATTTTGGATAATTTCAATTTGATTGCACTTTTGTTGGGCTGGCCAAGAGACGAGAAAAGTCCCGATCTCTTCTTGGGAGACGAAACATTTTGAGCTTCTGAGACGAAGGCTTATTTTTTCGACTGAAATTTACCCAGAGTCCAACGTAAAGGAATCGGTCCCAGTACATATATGTATAACGGGTGTTTTTTTTATAGGTATAGAACTTTAAGTTGGCAACACTATTTTAACTGACTGCCATTTTGTCAGTTGTTAAATGATTTATTTTTAGTTTGGTTTGGCCGCCTGAACAACGCTTTCAAATTGTGCAAAAATGGGTCCAAAACAAGATTGCCGTTGATCCCAATTTTCATAAGCGAATTTTGTTTAGCGAAGAAGCTCACTTTTCGTTGGATGGGTACGTCAATAAACAAACCTGCCGTATTTGGAGTGATGATAATCCTCAAGTGTATGTTGAGACACCGTTACATCCACAAAAACTGCGACTGTTTGGTTTGCTTTATGGTTTGGTGGAATAATTGGTCCGTACTTCTTTAAAAACGATGCTCGCCAGAACGTTACAGTCAATGTTAACCGCTATAGAACCATGATTATTGACTTTTTCGTTCACCATGATGTGCAGGAGCTGTGATTTCAACAAGACGGCGCGGCGCGGCACCACATATGTCACCCAGCTCGTGCCACAATTGTTTTATTGCAAGAAACGTTTGGTAACCGCATAGTTTCACGTTACGGACCCGTGAATTGGCTTCCAAGATCGTGCGATTTAACGCCGCTTGACTATTTTCTTTGAGGATATGTGAAGTCGCTAGTCTACACCGATAAATCCGAAACGATTGACCACTTGGAGGACAACATTCGCCGCGTTAATGCCAATATACGACCCCAAATGTTGGAGTAATCGAAAATTGGACCTCCAGATTAGACTACGCCTGAGCCAGCAGTAGCGGTCATATGCCAAAAATCATATTTAAAATATAATGCCAGAAGATTATCTTTCGAATAAAGTAAATTTGATGTCAATAAAAAAAAAATCATTTTTGTTTTCTAAAGTTCTATACCTCTTAAAAAAACACCACAAGCAAGTTCTCCAAATAGGGACATATCAAAATTAAGGCAAAGTTAATAGATAGCACAAAATAGTAGGTAAAATATTTATTTTTGTCCTGTGCAACCTTAATCAGCTTAAAAGACAAAAATTAAATTGGTCACAGAATCCAATTTACATACCTATACTATAATCTAATTAATTTCAGATAAGACTCAACTTTATTGGTCCAGAACCATGTGACTCAAATTCAATGCGAAATGGCAAGGTTACAAGATGCTAGACAAGTCTGCTTATAAAGACCCCCGTTTAATGATGAATGGAGGCAAACAAAAAAAAAGCAAGTGACATGCATATCTGATAGAAAACTATGTGCAAATACATTCGAGAAAAAAAAAGCGTACAAGCTCTGATATGGCATTACTATAGCATTGCCATCATCATGTCCTTGAATACCACCCGAACTTGTAGGTGCGCCCGCCATGCCATTACGATCATTTTGTTAGCAAGAGTCAATTCAGCCTCTGCGATGTGTGAAGATATCGTTATGGTCAGGCGGATGGATGTGAATTTTGTGCACTTTGCGCAGGTCCAACAACAACAACATCATCTCATCACCCTGTATAGTAGTTGTAGGCATCGTGGGCTACATTAAGCTACTGTGGGTATATAACGAGATACTTGAGAGATTCACAGGATTCACATAAGACATCATCTCAGCGTTGTTGGTCGTCGCGTCGTCGATGCATCCGTTCGCTGCAACAGTCAGACGAACTGAAATCACATGCGGTTTCAGTTCGTGACTTGTCTTCCATCCAGATATCATAAAAGTCTTCACAGAAAAAAAAAAAAAAACAAATAAATAAAAAAAAACTTAACAAAATCACTGAAAGGAAGTATTTTAGGTTCAAATTCACTTTTACGCGTCCACCGTGAACCGGTCCACCGTCGACCGTCCACCATGCTTATCCGTCATCCTGAGGACACTGAGGTCTGAAATTAGTTTTTGAGCTGACTGACTGGGCTGTTCTTGCACACTTCTTCTAATTTGAAACTTCTGGGGTTTCTTTTCTGCTCGCCACACACCACGTGAATGAACATCCATCAGCCATCAGCTCTCAGCTCTCACAATGTATCTGCGTCTGCCCAAAATGGCCAAACTAGTGAGCCGTTATAAAATTTGCATCGCCATCTTAATATGAAACTGGATCTTCTGAAATCGGCCACAAGAGTGTGTTGCTTGTCAAAGGCAAACTATATCTTAAAATATCTTGGACAGCGCCATCTCGACCACATCATCGGGCACCAATGGGCCCATCTCGTAATTCAATAGGGTGAAACTTTTTGGCCTTTTTTTAGGGTGGTGTGTTAGATCATATGATCAGTCAAGTGAAAATTTTAACTTTTTGGGCGGTGCGGCACAAGTAGAGACGACACAAGAAGTTTTTTGATCCTGGTGTGCTGGGGTTTTAAAGGTGAAAAACCTTTCAGACACATCGACTCGACATCAATGACACTCTTTGTTATTTGTTAGCATGCTGCGATGCAAATTTAAAATGGAGAAGTCAGGCTTATTTTGTCAGAATATGGATCCTCAGCCTCACTATATATGGAAACTGGATCTCATTTTGGTTGACCATCACTTGGTGCGGTCTAATGTCGTCTATGTGGTCCGATAATCACATTGGCAGTCATCTTTTTGTTAACATGGATATTTTTGGAAGCTCGGTCGCGCGACCATAATGGTTTTGTTCTCTTAATATTTATTCAGGTTATAGATATACGAATATAGAAATTGAAGCCTTAATATACGTTTTTTGATCAATTCATTGGTAACGGTGAATTAACCAAAGTCTCATCATCATCGTTGTCAGCTGATTTGACAAGCATTTTTGTGTGTGATAGAGATTTTTACGCTTCAGCAAACATTTTCTTCGAACTAACATTTAAGACCTTTAACACCGGGTTTAGTTAAGGAAAGTGATGCATTAGAGTATATGAATTGCGGTATTCGACATAACTATTAACTTTAACTAAAGTGGTTTTGATGCATTACAGAAATCTGATCCTGTCGGAGAATTAAATATCATCAGCTTCAATTTTGTGACATTGAGATTGTTATTTAAAAAAAAGCGGTTACATAGAGAAAGTTGATTGGTTACATTTTCTTTGGTTAGAGCTTCCATTTTTGATTTGAAGAAGCAACTGGGATGAGACAATTTGAGAATTATTTTTAGCTTAAACGCAATCTCTTGGATATGGCGTGTCTTTTGAGAGGAATATAATCTACATTATATTAAGCAACATTGATTTTATTGAAAATTATAAGAGAATGAGAATCAACAAGAGCAAATATTTTCACTACGGGAATCTTGAAACACAACAAATTTAATAGCTGATAACTTTATTTTGCAAATTTAAGAGTGCACCTTAGTATGAAAGGGGCCATTCACCACCTTGAGAGGGTCGTAGGGAGAAGGACGTTTACGCAAGGTTTGTAGAAATTCTCAATAGATTATTGTAGTTCTTTGCAGTGGCGTAACTAAGATTTTTCACTGGGGGGGGGAGGCAAATAATTAATTTGAGATGGAAAAAAATATAAAACAAAACATTACGCAGGGTGATTCACATAAGGTGTATCAAAAAGCTAGAGCGTATAGATTGGATAGAGACAAGAAAAAAATCGCATAGGAGGCAGGTCTTTCCGCGCTTAGTCAGGAGGGGCAATTTTCTAAAAAGAATTGAAAAAAAAAATATTAAAAAACAACGGTAATACTTACAATGCCATGCCTTTTTGTAAAGCTAGAAATCTCCTCTTGTATTTTCTTTTAAAATAATGTTTATTTAGTAAACAGTTTTTGAAAAAAATAATTTTCAAACTAAAAATTACAAAAAAAAAAAATTTTAAATGTTGTTCAAAATGTTGCGTTGTTAAGTAGTAGTTTTAATTAATCAATGCTCTTTTTAATTTTTAGTCAAACCCCAGCAACCAGATGCTAAAATCTCTTCTTGTTCTTTAGAAAATTGAATAACCAAAAATAAAATGTATTCCCTTTCCGTTACATAAGTTGCTCTAAAGATCATATTTCCACTACGTAGGTAGTAAAGTAGATTTAGATATTTTCAATTTTCTCAAAAAGTACAACACATTTAAGCATCCGGTTTTCTGTTTCTAACTACAAATTTATAAGGGCATTGAAAAAAAAAAAACAAAAATGTTAATTAATTACGTAAAATTTTGAAAAGAAAAATAGTGTGATATTTTATTTTTTGTTCAAAATTTTGAGTTTGGAAATTAATTTTTCAAAAACTGGAAAATTTTGCATAAAAATTAGATTAAAAATAAAATTAATTTCACAAAAAATATTCACTCAAACAAGTTAATTTAAAAAGAACGTTAATAAATGGAATTTTATTTTTAAAAATTTTTTTAAAGGAATATAGTGAGCTTCCCAACTAACAAACTCCCGGAGTTAAGCTCTTCAAATCTGAAAAAAGCTCCCATAAGATTCTTTTAAATCCTATTGCTATACTTAAGAATGAATCTCTTGTTATGAAACTCAAATTCGTCTCATAGCATTTTTATTGTAAGAGCTAAGCATTTTTTAAATTTGAAAGTACTTAAATCCTATATCTAAATCTATTTAAGTCTCATAAGTATCTCGTTATGAAATTAAAACTCTAAACGTAATTTTTAGTGTTTATAATCCCATAATAATACTTCAATGAGACTATTCATAAATAAGTTTTTTTCAAGATTCTAATAGGAGCTACGACGCCAGCTTTGAATATCAAACGAACAGATATTACAGTTGAATTGTACAATGCGTTCTTTTTGTTCACAAAACTTGCTTCTGTTCATGTTTCTATGCGATTGGTTATTTGATTGGTGGTGGCAGATGTAATTTTAGATGTCAAGGAAAAGTTTGATTCTTTTCGTTGCGAGCAAGTTTCCTTGGTTGAGTTTTTGTTCTCTTTGTTTACCTAATTTCGGGGCTGTAGAACTGGAAGTAGTGAATTTGATCATATTCATAAATATTATAACAACAATTTTTAGCACCGAAATATACTAAACAAAAAGCACACATTTCAAACTTAAGGTAGTTAATATTATTAGTATTATTAAAAAGAGGAAACAATCTGCCGAAAAATCGATCTCAAAAGCATTATTTTGATAGAATTGATCGAAACAACCTTATTAATTGTACAAATGGAAATCACCATGAGCATCCCACAATGTTTATGGTATATCTTATACTGTTGTTGCATCGGCTGTCATCAGCTTTGGAATGATTTAAATAACACCAAGCTATATCCAGTTAACTTTGATTGTTACTTTATTCGAAAAATTATTAGGTTATAATTTTGTTCCATTGTTTCAAAATGTTAATCTAACACAACTATCGATTTTTTGGTTTGACATTTAAATTTCTTAATAATAGTTGGCAATTGCAATAAAAAGGAACGCCCCACAGACAAATGTGTTGCGTTTGAAAGTTAAATGTCAAATTTAAGTCCCATAAGAGCATTTTAGCTCCCATAAGAAGTACTGTCTCTCGGAGAAAATTTATATTTACTGAGAGCGACACTTCTTACGGGAGCTCGAGCGTTGTAATGGGACTTCATCATCATCCAAAGATCTCATAGAGATCTTAACACAAGAGTTAAAGTATCAATCAACAGCAGCCATGTTGCAATATGAACAAAATGTTTTCATTATATTTTGAGGGTTACCGTAGCTCAAAAAAAAATATTCTTAATGAATTATCATATTTGATTTTCCATTCTGACCAAAACGTCATATTCATATTGTTTTCTCGTATTTGCTTATGATATTAGTTGTATAAAAAATGGATTTGTATAACTTAGTATACAGCTACTATACCAGAGAAGAATGAGCTGGGACATTCTTTTTTGTGTTATGTCATTATTTAAAATTTGTGAGAGCAGTATATTAACACGACACAAGTAAAATGGCATCTTTAAAAATCAGTTGTTTTTGTCAGTTTTTAATGACAAATATATTGGAAAATTTCAGAAAATCTTAATAATGAAAAAGCGTCATATTTTGTACACCTATCCAATTTTTGTCATAAAAGCACTATTTTAATTGCACCAAGAATTTAGCCTACATATGCCATGATTTTTACAAATATAATACGTCAATTAACTTGTGAGATAAATACTCGCATCAAAAAACACATTATTTTTTGACATGAGAGAATCACGAACACACATAAAAACTATTCGCCTACCTTCTTCAAAAAAAGAAATTAAAAATGCGAAAGATATATGTTTTAAGTTTACACACACTCGTTCTCTTTTTAACAACTTCTGTAGGAAGAGACGCACTCCCATAGGAAGAGTTCAGAAAGCTTTACTAGATTTACAAAGCGACGTCTATAATCGCATAAGAAGAATAAAACTCTTCCTATAGGATCAAGAGACTCCCATAACTAGGCCATTTAAGGCTTTTAACAATCTTATAAGAATCTATAAGAACTCCTCAAGAGTGCATTTAGCTCCCTTAAATAAGTCTCGTAGCGCTCTCGGAGCGTCTTATTAGAGGAAAAATGTGACTTGGGTTATAACTGCTCTTGTTTTTGAATCTAGTTGTTTTTCTATTTTAAGACTCTTTTTCATAAAATTGACCCCCTCCATTACCATTTTTTTTTCGAATCATCCCACATACTTAAGATTTTTGAAGCATCTTATGCAAATCGTATATTCCTATGTACATACCTACAGAAAAAAATTCTTGAGGGATCAAAGAGAAAAGCATCAGGACGGCTAGTGGGACGGCTAGTTATTTGGTATAATGAAGGAGTTTTTTTTGTAGAGTTTATGATAAAGTGGTGTCATATCTGCAGCTCTGTTCTTTTAAAATGTTTATTTGGAACTATTTCTCAAAATGAGCTTTATATTAAAAATTTTAATAGGTATATTGTATGGCTTTGCCCCCCCCCCCCCTCCCGTAAATACGCCACTGGTTCTTTGACTCAAAAACTCAATCATATTCAACTACATATATAATTTCGATTATTGATTATTATTCGAATTCTGGTAAAGTCTTTAAGTTCTTTTATGGCTTTTAAAGTCTAAAAAGTTATAAATCAGGTCTAGAAATCTATATCTCTATAAGATTTTAAAAGTTTGTAAAGATTCAAAAACGTAAACAGGAATTTCCAGTAGGTATAATAAACTTTACTTTCGAAAAAAAATTCCAAATTCTTTCGATGCCACACGCCGCCACCGCCACTCAAAAAGAACAAAGAAGATAAATAAGAAGATATTTTTTATTTGTTAAATCTGTTTAAATCTCATTAAATTAATTCACCATTCACAATGTGCCATGTATCTCAAATTTCCATGCCAACATTCTAAATATTCGAACACTAAATACGTCAATCCTTTGATTCTCAACGATTTCATTGATGCACCAAGTTTATCGCGCATACAAAACATAAGTAGGAACCGGAGATCGCAATGGAATTTTACAAAAGACAGACAACCCATCATCACAATGGGAATTTCAAGCATCACAATATAATCATTGTTGTTATTCCCACAGCTGGCTGTATGGCTTGCTGTCTGCAGAATCATACAAAAAAAGTAAATAAAGTTAGTGGATTGGTCGTAACCATTTGCTTAAATGACGCTCATAATAAAATAACATAATTTCTCTTGATTAATAACATTTTTTGATTCACGAAAATATTTTTTTTAGTTTATTCAATTCTAAAAACTTTTGTTTTTACTATACTATGTTTTATAATTTTAAAACTAAAACAAAAAATAATATCCATCCCCTTTATAATCATCCTCATTCCCAATTCCGTATTCGTCTGCAAACTGATTTGCAGAAAAACCAGTTTTTTTGATTTCCTTGGAAATGAGTATATAGGTCGTATACAGGGTTATATTTTTTAGTTGATTTCTTCCTCTTATTATTTTATTAATGTAAAGAGTGTTTTTTTTAGACGTGTGGGTTTGAAGAAGAAATAAAACGCATATAATTTATTGCTATGGCTAAGAATTTAGCTATTATAAAGATAAGGGTTTACCATTATGTTCCAAAACTGATTTAGGGCTAGTTCCAGCCGAGAGGCCCAATTGTCGACAGCTCCAATTGTTCCACAGCAGCAATAGTGTCTTCGATGCACAATGTACGGCGTCTCTGAGGATACGCATTATCCACTAGAGTAAACGTAGTGCGAAACCGATCCATGGTTGCTCGAATTTATGCGATTTTGCGATTATGTCGACCGAATATTGGACGCAGCGCGCGATGCGTCGCGCGAACCGAACCATTATTTCGGTAATAAATTTGCACAATTTGCAAACGTTGTTCAGGAGTAAGTCCATTTATTATGAAGTGGCAAACCAAATTGAGCATAAATCAAGTGACAACTGTCAAAAGACCAACTCCGAAAAAAAGTATTGCCAGATTGAAACCACACGTCTAAAAAAAACACCCTTTAGTTCATAAGATTTTTATAGTTTAATTTAATTTTAAGAGACTTTTCTAATTTTAAGTTATTTTAAGGTAATTTAAGTTAATTGTAAGAAAAGTGGAATTAGCTGCCGAAAGGGCCAATTACAAAAGTAGAATGAAATAAAAATGTCAAATACACAGACGACGGTAACCAATAACCGGTATTATTAAATTCCGGGATATTAGGTGCGTTCATCTGTGGTGCATTCACAATTACTTACTGGGGGCTGTTCGCGGAAATTGCGACCGCCCGCGCACTGGGTCGAGTCCGCGTTGCGCTGGTTCTATCCTCATGAACGGTAGTTTCTTATATCATTTTTCGAACCAGATGTTTGAATAGGACTTAAAAAAGAACGTTTCCATTCGTAAAGAAACATACATGAACATAACTCAAGAAAACGATTGAAAATAATACTGAGATGCAGAGCAATTACATGTGCGCTTTTTTTTAGAGGTATAGAACTTAGAAATAGAATAAAAAAAATATGATTTTTTTAAATTGATATGAAGTTTAATTTATTCAAAAGATAATTTTCTGGCATTATAAATATGATCTCTGCCTTATGAACGCCACGGCTGGCTCGGACGTAGTCTAATCTGGAGGTCCAATTTTCGATAACTTTTTCCAATATTTGTGGCAGTATATCAGCAATAACGCGGCGAATGTTGTCCTCCAAGTAGTGAATCGTTTCGGTTTTATCGGCGTAGACTAGCGACTTCACATATCTCCACAGAAAATAGTAAAGCGGCGTTAAATCGCACGATCTTGGAGGCCAATTCACGGGTCCCTAACGTGAAACTATTCGTTTACCAAACGTTTCCTTCTATAAATCAATTGTGGCACGAGCTGTGTGACATGTTGCGCCTTCTTGTTGAAACCACAGCTTCTGCACATCATGGTTGTTCAATTGATTAACAAAAAAGTCAGTAATCACGGCCCTATAGCGATCACCATTGACTGTAACGTTCTGGCGAGCATCGTTTTTAAAGAAGTACGGATCAATTATTCCACCAAGCCATAAAGCACACCAAACAGTCGCAGTTTTGTTGGATGTAACAGTGTCTCAACATACAATTGAGGATTATCATTACTCCAAATACGGCAGCTTTGTTTATTGACGTATCCATTGAACCAAAAGTGAGCTTCATCGCTAAAAAAATTCACTTATGCAATATTGTTTTGGGCCCATTTTGGCACAATTTGGAAGCGTTGTTCAGGCGTCAGTCTAATAATGGTGAAATGCCAAAACAAACTTAAAATAAATCACTTGACAGCTGACAAAATGGCCGCCAGTTAAAATAGTGTTGCCAACTTAAAGTTCTATACCTCTAAAAAAAAATCACCCGTAACATATAATCTGAAACGCATAGCTACATATAATTGAAATTATAATTTAATGTTGTGAACATTTTATTAAATTTATAATATAAAATACAAAATATTTACAAAAGTTTAACTTTATTTATTTTTGTTTACATATTAACCACAACATGAAGACTACCACACAAACAACATTTTTTTTGTGTAAAAAAAATATGTCCTTTAACAAAATATAATAAAAATTAATCTTCATGAAAATCAGAAATGTTTTCGAAAGGAATGGAGGGTGAAATGGTATACTATGTACCTATTCTCTTGAAATTTTGAACTTATGGCTTTTTAGTGATTTCCTAGAGGATAAATTTAAATTTTTTAGCATTAAAAAAAAAAATTCACGTTAATGACAACAGATTTTGATCTTAATTTTTTTTACAGAATTTCCTTGTATGTTTATGGATGTACATATATATAATTTGTTTTATCTTAAATACATTTTGATATAAAAACTTAAAACATGAAACTTCAATCCCATTTGTATTGTTAATAATCATTTATTTTTTACGAATGCATTATTTTTCTTTAGTGTGCCTATCCCTGTATCGTGTGGATGAAAACTAAGGATATTTGATAATATGTATGAATGTTCACTTCGTGTACACCATTCACAATAAGAAATATCATGAGTTTCCTTTAATTGACAAAATACCACCACAATTTCTATCCCACTCGATGTCGTCGATGCAAGATGGCAGGTATAGGTATGTACGTCTAAATGCGTGTGCGATCCCCTTCAATTTAAATTGTTTCTACTTACGTTCCACCCTCCTCCCACATAGATTCTCGGTGCACTGCATTATTCCATATACAAGGTATAGACCTCCCGTACTTCTTGTTTTATGGTCGTTATTGCGCCACCACTCTTACCACCACCACAGCGATCGCCACCGACCACGCCGGCCGCCGCTGGCTGCCATAGCCGCGCCGCACCGCTGTTTCGTGGTCATTTCAATCCCATTCGTCATTTGATGGTCGTGGGCTGAAAAACGTATAAAACTAAATGCATCATGGTTAATTGAGACGTCGCGTCGCATCGTCTTCTCTTTCTGTTTGGTTTTGGGGAACAGGATCAGGATCGGGAATTGGGAATCGGACTCGTATAAGGACGTAAGAGAGGAGAAAATTATTATATTTCATGAAATGCATTCATGCATTTAATTCTTTTGTGATGTTGTGTACACGGTGATCTCGATCTCAGCGCTTAATCATAATGCCTTCTGATGCCCTCTCAAGTGTCAGAGAGGAAACGATGAAATTATTTCTTGTCATCTCAAGGACGAGCCAATGTGCATTTGATTGGGCCACCTACGTTAAACCATTTACTTTTTTTTATTTTTCAAACTGATGGCAGTTGAAGATATGAATTTACCATAAAAGACCCACATCAGTGATGAAGATTGGAGATCTGTGCAAAAATATTAAGCTTGTTTGAGGTTTTAGTACCTCTATTTGTAAGTTTAAAATGTTAAAGCTGATCTAAACATGAGCGGATACATATTCGCAACTTTTATTAATTGGAAATTATTATTTATTAAATTTGTTAACCGAACTATTTCAACACGGTGGGCCTGGGCCAGCTTTACGTCAAGCAATTCATGAGATTATAGTGCACGTGTAGGAGCATGAAGAAATTCCAGAAGACTGGCGAAAAGGTATAATTTGCCCCATACATAAGAAGGGAGATGTCACATCGTGCAGCAATTATAGAGGTATCACGTTGTTGAGTACCGCCTATAAGATACTCTCCTCTATCCTACAAGACCGGATAACCCCATACGCTAAAACTATCATCGGACAATATCAGTGTGGTTTCATTCCAGGCAAATCAACAACTGATCAGATCTTTACCCTTAGGCAGGTGAGGGAAAAATGTCTAGAATTTAACATCCTAACATACCATAGACTTTAAGGCCGCCTACGATAGCATAGCCAGGGTAGAACTTTTCAAAGCCATGAGAGAATTCGGCATCCCAAATAAATTGACACGACTATGTAGGTTGACCATGACCAACGTAACAAGCCAAGTAAAAATAGCCGGATTGCTATCCAAACCAATCAACATCTTTAATGGACTCCGACAAGGGGATGGTTTAGCCTGCCTCCTCTTCAACCTGGCGTTGGAGAAAGCAATCCGTGACTCTGGCACGGCAACAAGAGGGACCATCGTCAACAGGTCCAGCCAGATACTGGCTTACGCAGACGACATCGACATCATCGGAAGAACTGAGCAAGCTGTACATGATTCCTTCATCCAGATCGAGCAGGCGGCACAAAATCTGGGGCTGCACATTAGTGAAGGTAAAACAAATTACAGGGTGGCATCGAATGCGAGAGGAACAATTGGTCAAACAATCAAGGTAGCGGAGCACGAATTTGAAGTGGTGCAATCCTTTAAATACCTTGGGTCAATAGTAACAGCCGATAACAATATAGAAGAAGAAATACGCGGGCGGCTTCTCAATTCCAACAGAGCCTATTATAGTCTGTCAAAGCTCTTCAAATCCAGAAATCTCACCATAACTTCAAAACTGCTGCTGTACAGGACCATGGTCCTGCCAGTACTCACATATGGATCCGAGACTAGTACTGTGTATACTGTTAATGTGGCCCTTCGGCGCGACAGCTCGTGAAGTATCAACACATAACTCTCACCCATTCCTGTGTGGAGGAGACGTTGGAGATCTTGGACTTGGCAGTTAGACGTACTCAACATTACGCCACGGGCTAATGAATTTAACTTTGCATTGATTAAACTTCTTTCCGGTAATTTTCATACAGGACTATGATATGATTTTTGCTGTAAGATCGTTTAGCGGAAATATGATGCTGACGAATAATTATTATCTTTATTTCCCTTTTTTTATCGTGAATGACTCGACTGATTTTGTTCTAATTTTATTTTCATATTTTTTTTCAGCAAAGATTGTGTGTTTTTCATGTTTGTTTTCAGTCTGATGGTTGCATAAACTTGCATAAACCTATCTTCATATTTAGAGCTCTCTCTCTCTCACCATCAGGGTTTCTGTAGTTTGCAATTTTGCATCATAAATCGCCGAAAATCGGGGATATCTGCGATGTGACTTCCTCTCAATCGATTTATGATTTTTTCCCAAATCTTACCTTGCCTTTTATGTCAAATAGAAATATTTATCAA
This sequence comes from Leucozona laternaria, assembly GCA_932273885.2. NCBI lineage: Eukaryota > Metazoa > Arthropoda > Insecta > Diptera > Syrphidae > Leucozona > Leucozona laternaria. The sequence continues at coordinate 56,600,084 of OW026367.1, read as the reverse complement.
CAGGATACCAAGTTTAAAGCCTAACTTGACCGGACTAATGTGAGATTAAATTGTTAATAAATGTAGTATAACCTATACAACACAGAAATTGTACAATATTCAAGTGCATTACATAAATGCTTATGAGTATGTGTGAATATGTGTACATACATACATTAAAGATACACATTTTTAACAATAAAACAAACCCAACAAAACAAACCATCTTCTTTTTGTCCATGGACTTTGCTGATAAGAATCATCTGACTGTGGTTGACTTCCAGGGCTTTATTGAGTGGCTGGCGCGTTGTGGTCGCTTCGCTTCAGTCCTAAATGCTACACAATCACTTATGCATTTAAATAACATCAGATATATGAACCATGGAAATAATTTACCTTTTGTCATCTTCGAAACTGGACAGCAGGGACTGTCTTGTCCTGTTCTGGTGTTGCCACACAGCTTCTGCCTGTGACCACGTACATCAACCATCATCATCATCATGAACGAGTTGAGCGCCTTGCTTCCAGCTCCAGCCTAGAGCCTCTAGCACACCATCTTGGACCTCGGTCTGGGAAGGATTTTGTGTGTAGGCAGAGATTGGCATCCTCACCGTCCACACAATATATCGCCATTATGATGATAACATTTATAATTCCCGCAAGCTGCGAAGTCCCAGTTTTGACCTCAAGAGGAAGAGGTGATAGCTGTTATCCCGGCAAAGGTGTCCACACTCTGTTCGAAGCGTTTTGCAAGGCGCTGAACAATGCGGTACCACATTGTCAAGCATCGATATTAGTGCGCTTTTGTCATATGGTTAATCGTAAAGGAATGCTCACCACAGGGTGCCGCATTCGAGTGTTTGAGTTCTTTTTTTTTTTTTTTTTTTTTTTCAATTTGGTTTAGTATTCTTGAAGCATTTGTTTGGGATCCCATAATCCCAGTGCGTTCGAGACTATTGTGCTGTGGTGCGACTTGGACACTAGTATAAACCAAATCTGACTTCTGCAATCTTGAAAAGAGTTCGCAAATCTTTCGGATCGTTTGGTCAGGATTCATTGCATATTTGTCGAAGACTTTATTGCTTTGACTGGTGGTTTTTATACGTTGGTATCTTTCCTTTCAAAAAAAAAAAAAAAAACAGTTGGTTAGGTTGGAAAGCAGATCATCAGGGGGGTTTAATGCGTTTTCGTTTAAACGAAAATTTGGCCTCTGGGGGAAATTATGTAATTCAAAATATGATATAACCAATAAAATAGCAGTTAACAGACTTTAGTTTATGGACAGAGATTTTCGTTTCATATACGGGTGGTCTGAAAGGTTGAAAATAATTTATTTTAATAAAATTTCAATTATATAGCTTATTCAAAAGTTTAGTATAAATGTTACTAGAAGGCCCGAACTCGTCCAAAAACCATTCTTTGATGATTAAAAAAACATAGGATTTGGGAGCAATAATGACAAAACTAGCAACATCCATATTCGTTATTCCATAGGTATTCTGAAGTACTCGAGTCTGATGCACACCCACACACGAGCTGTGCTGATTAATGAAATAATAGGTATTTGAAAATTTGCGCAAGGCGTAGTGGACAAAAAATTTCCTAAATTAAAATCAATTTAAGGTGGAAGGTAAAACTAAAATTTACGCAAATGTTCACTTTTTTCTTTTTAAAAATTATTTGCTTCTTATTTTTTTTTTTTTAAATCGCACTTTCAGAAAAATAGCAATGGCCGATAATAGGTTAGGTTTGGTTAGGTGCGGTGATGCTACGGCAAGCCGCATAATCTCACTCGGATCTCCGTGGATCCATTGCATTCCCCTCGGTGAAGGGATATTGCGAAGGTGGTAGACCGATCATGCACCAACTAACAATTATTGAATCAAGATATTGTACATCGTCAGCTCGGTGGCAACACAGAAGGACCGACATTCTTTTGAAAACAGTTTATTAAATATTTTTGCGATAAGTCGTTTAAATTATTTAAAAAAAAATCAAACACGAGTTGATTGTTTAATCCATCACAAGAGTCTATTATCCTAAGCATTGAATAAACATAATATAGAAGGTGATACTCGGGGAAAACTCCACCAAATCGGGCGGCCGGCGCTGCGATCGCCTAAAATATTATTATTGGGTGGTGTATTCAATTTGAAATATTTCCTTAATTCTTTATAGAGTCGTTTAATTGAAAAGGATTTTTTTCAGTTTTGTTTTTGTAATTTCTATCAATTACCATGGAAACGGTTGATGTTTTCCTTTCGTATGATATTCAGAAAGTGTGTGTATTACTATGAAAACGAATGTATTTGTGTTTCAATTAATGTAAAAATTATTTAAATCATAAAAGGGGTTATATGTAGTTTTTTCATGATATGAAAGCTCCATTGTTTAGATGCAATATTATAATTTTAGGTCTACTGATCTGATTGTCAAGGTAAAGATCTTAAAATGCAGGAAATAAAAGAAGTTACATTCTAGGACCACTGTATTTAAGCTATGGAAAGGAGGGGTATTATGGGATATACAGTATTTTCAAACTGTGGACTGCAAGCGAAATTAAAAAAAGTTCAAGTTCATGTAAAATACTATACAGCCACAAACAGTTAGAAAGCTAAAACAAATAATACAATTACTACTGCCAGGTTTGCAATTACATATTTACATAGTGTACCGTAAAACTTAGTAAAAATGGATTAGAATAAAATGTTTTAGTTCGTTAAATTATATTTACGCGAATAATTCCGAACGACAGCGAAACTCTTGTCAGTCTAAATTTATTTACATGGTAATTAATGAGAGTTTGGGAGAGCCTTAACGCTTATTTTGATTAGTTATAGATAAGTTTACAACCCAATGGGATAGAGTATCTACATTTTTGATTTTTGCTCATACATATTCTTAGCCAAATTTGAATGAAATAGATTCTTTTCAATTGTTGAAGATTTTTATTAAATCCTTTGCAAATAAAGAATTTATGAACATATTTTTTTGACTAAATTGATAAATGAAACATTTTAAAAATCAAGGCAGTTACAAAAATGTGTATAAATGGTCAAGATTTGATTCTAGACCTTTTTTTGTGTGTGTTAACTTTGCGTTGAATTTACATTTTACTAAAGTATGTTGATACAAACTTTGTTTGCATGTGTTCTTTTGATGTTCCAAAAATAAAGGGTTTTCCAATAAGAGGTGTTATTTTGAATAGCCCGCTATTTCGGTAGCTGTCACTTTTGAAGCTGTCATTTTTTAACATTTGACAAGTAGAAACTACGCCATTAATAAAAATGGAACGATACACGCTTCAACAACGCATTGAAATTATTAAAATTCACTATGAAAATGGTGAAAATTTGGCAGAGACGGTTCGTAAAACTAAAACATTTTTGGGTCGTCGTGAAACCTTGTCGGACCGCAATACAGAAATTGGTGGACAAATTCGAGCTGTTGGGACAAGTTAGTGATGTGAAGAATAAAACCCGTGCACGTCGCTCAAGAACAACTGAGAATATTGCTGTTGTAGCCCAAAGTGTTGAAGAAAACCCAGGTTTGTCCATTCCTCGTCGTTCTTTGGAATTAGGCATTCCACAAACGTCATTACACCGTATTTTGCATAAAGACTTGGGTCTTAAGGCTTATAAAGTTCAGTTAACACAAGAACTCAAGCCGGCTGATCATCAACAACGTCGTGTCTTTGCTGATTGGGTCCTTGAAATGCATGAAAATGATCCGGAAATTCATTGAAAAATCATCTTGACTGATGAGGCCGGTTTCCACCTCGGAGGCTACGTCAACAAGCAAAACTGTCGCATCTGGGGCTCGGAAAACCCAAGAGTTATTGTTGAAAAGCCTCTCCATCCTCAACGCGTGACTGTTTGGTGCGGTTTATGGTCCGGCGGGGTCATTGGACCTTACTTTTTCGAAAATGAGGCTGGAGCAACAGTTACGGTCAATGGATTGCGCTATCGAGAGATGATTAATGATTTTTTTTGGCCGGAATTGGATGGTATTGATCTGGACAACGTTTACTTTCAACAAGACGGCGCTACGTGCCACACAAGCAATGAAACCATCGATCTTTTACGGGAAAAGTTTCCGGACCGTGTTATCTCTCGAAGAGGTGATCACAATTGGCCACCGAGATCTTCTTCTCTTCTTAAAAAATAAGAATTTTTTAAATCGAAGAATTTGTTTAACTAAAAAATTAAATGTGCACCTACAGCGCCACCTGTTTACAATTTTTCGGCTTTTCTTTTTTCCTAAGCCTGCGAGTAGCAATTTCGAACAAACCCGCAGAAAGAAGTATCCAATTTAGTCCAGTCGTTTTCAAGTTTTAAGCATCCGCCACACCACGATCCAGATATTATGTCGATATTGATTACGTTTTCAGATGCTTTAAGATACCTACATTTAATGACCCATTTTTGTGCTAAAAAAAATAATTTCTTGTTAAAGGACATCCGGAAATTCGTTAAGAATTTTGATATCATTCTCTTAGAAATAAAGGGTTTTTCAACAGGGACGCTACAAAAGTAGAGCAACAGGGACAGCAAACGACGCCATATTTCTTGCCGTTCTTTTGACATTTCTCTTCAGTAAGGTTTGCCATTTCATGATGGAAAGATATACGAGCCAACAACGAGTCAAAATTATTAAAATTTACTACCGAAATTCGGAGTCAGTGGCCTCAACGTTAAGAGCGCTACGTCCAATTTATGGTCGTCATATTCCTCCTAGCAGATCAACAATTGAGCGTCTAGTGAAAAAATTTGAATCCACAGGCACAGTACAAAATGTTCCCGTGCCAGTGAGACAAAGAAATGCCCGTAGTGTCGAGAATATTGCTGCCGCTGAGGCTTCAGTTGCAGAAAGCCCAAATGTGTGTCTCACACGTCGTTCTCAAGCGTTGGGCATCTCTGTGACGTCGTTATGGCGAATTTTGCGAAAAGATCTTAGCCTACATCCTTACAAGATTGAATCGACGCAAGAACTGAAGCCACTTGACCACCAGAAGTGTCGTATGTTCGTGAATTGGGCTGAGCAACAACTTGAAAATGATTCGGATTTTCATCGAAAAATCATCTTCAGCGATGAGGCTCATTTCTGGCTGAATGGCTTCGTCAATAAACAAACATGCGGTATTGGTCAGGCGGCAATCCACACGTACTCCATGAGTCATCATTGCATCCCGAAAAAAATACGGTTTGGTGTGGTTTATGGGCCGGCGGCGTCATTGGGCCATACTTCTTCCGTGATGATCAAGACCGGCACGTTACTGTGAATGGGGATCGCTACCCTTCAATGATAACCGAATATTTTTGGCCCCAATTGGATGATATGGACTTGGAAGACATGTGGTTCCAACAGGACGATGCGACAAGCCACACAGCGAATGTCACAATCAATTCATTGGAAACCAAGTTTGGAGAACGTGTTATCTCACGAAATGGTCCAGTCGCTTGGCCGCCACGGTCGTGCGATTTGACGCCGTTAGACTATATCCTGTGGGGCTACGTCAAGTCTATGGTCTATGCCAACAAGCCAGCGACGATTGATGAACTTCGTACGAATATCGAAAGTGAAATTGCAGCAGTATCGGCCGATTTATGCTTGAAAACCGTCGAAAATTGGGTTCAGTCTGGACTTCTGCAAGCGTGCCCGTGGTATCCATGCAAAAGAAATCAAACGTACTTTCACAGGAATAAAGACTTTCATTGATATCCAAAACGTTTTTGGTTCATTTAAAAAAACTTTGGTAGCGCTCTTATTGAAGAACCCGATACTTTAAAGGTTTTACCCTGAGAATACTATTCATTTCTTGTGTCCCCCTAGGACAAAAGATTGACTTGAGGATCCAATCCATGTAAAGAATATCCACTATAAGAAACTAAAATATCTCCCTTTAATTTAAAATCCAAAAATATTATGCATTACCTATTTTTTCTGAATCGAATTGATTATTTTAAAATTTTTGATATGCTTAAATTTATTCATAACTCAATTTTTGTGCAAATACTTCCAATATTTCAAGTCAAAAAATTCGTCAAAATGTGATTTGGAAATAATATGTCACTGAACTTGATATAGAAGGGGTTTCAGTTGCTTGTATAGATAATCTTTAGATAAACGACTGGCTTCGTATTCCATAATCAGGTTCTTTTTTTTTTATAAAAAAATGTCTTTAAAATATAAATCAACAAGTTATAAAAACTATAAGATTAAAGTGAGTTAAAAGCTTTTCATTTTCAAGTCTAGTATAATACTTAAATCGTCTTGTGAAAAATTTAAAATCAAAAACTGTTCCATTATTTTATCTGATTTTCGTAAAATACAAAAATAACTACCACTTCATCATAAAAACCTAAATTCTCATACAGCCCACAGATATAAAAAAGCCATTGTATACTCATCTGTACAATATAAATATAAAGGTTAGCAATCACCGGATTGTCGCTTTCATCAATATCAGCATAAAATCAATTCTATACATCCCAAAAACAGTGGTAAAACTACACCGAAGGTGTGACAGCCCTAGGGTCCAACGCGAGGCTAAAAGAATTCCAAACATAAAACAACAAACAAAACAAATTCCTTGATGCAATTTGTTTTTTTTTTTTTTTTTGCAAAACAAATAAAATCGAGAATATTATTCTTCAGTTCTTTTTCGGAATTTCTTTTATTCGATTTGAAATAAGAAAATGAAAACCCTTCGCTAACGAGGATGGGCTTTTGCTTATCGCTAAACGCTAAGCATATGTTAACACACAGATCAAATGGTGACCACAAAAACCACAGAACAACAGAGTTCATTCATGTTTTGCCTTGTTTTCGTTTGATTTTATTTATTTTTGCAACGAAAAAAACTTATTTTTTTTATGCAAAAAACAAAAATTTCAAATCAATGCCCGACATCAAGCGCGAGACTGACGCGATACCAGCACAAACCTCTAGAAAAAGGATGACACCAACTTAGACCGATCAGGCCTATACAGAGTGTCGTGTCGTGGGGGATCAAAAACTAAAAAAAAAAAAATAAAACAAAAACAAAAACAAAAAAGACAAACGAAAATTTTTAAAAAAGACCGAAGCATCATCACCATGATGGGTCTTCGAAGTTCCAATCTAGTTAGCGTGCTTATACACATTACGTTGGCATCTTGCGCATTCCATACTCCTCCGATATATGTGTTTATAGGGAGTCTCTCATTATAGACCTTCGTCAGGCCGGAAACGGGCCAAATACCAATCCCATCCCAGCGAAACATTAATCCGGCTTGTGACCGCACGTTTGGCTTAAATTAGATCAAATGAGATAGCGCCACAAGCAGCGCCTCGAAAATGTTGAATCCTTTTGCGATTTGCTTATGATTTTTTTTTTTTCAATTTTTTTTTTGTGGGTCCATGTCCGTCCGTTCATTCATTTTTCTCGTATTGAAGAATAAGATTTGTATGGATTCCCTAACGACGAAGACGATGAGTATTTTGAATATAAAGGCGTTGCTGTCGCGGTTCTTGAGGATTCCACATATCATTCCTATTATCTTCTTGCTAACTTCGGCCCTTCTCCTGGCCTATAAGTTCCTCGTGAGCTTGCGCATCCTTTTGAATGTAATTTTCAGGGTTGCCATGTTAAAGGATTATAGCCCTCGGAACAAAGAACAATAATTCATTTTTTGAAGTAATGCAGCTTAGCTGAACTGTTGTCCCAACACTAAAGAAAGAGTAAAGAAAGCTATGGTCGCATTCTATTCCTGTAACAGGATTTTTTGACCCAACCGAAAAATTATCAGGTGGACGTACACGGTTAGACCGATACTTACCTACGGTAATCTATAGTTTGGTATGGAATGCGACTGAGAAAACAAAAAAACCTGAAAACCTTGACAAAAGTTCAAAGATTAGCAGGCGAAGGTATTAAGGGGGCTTTGAAAACCACCCCCAGGGCGGGACTGGAAGCGATACTCAACTTGAAACTCCTAGATCTATTCGTGCAAGAATCAGCAGCAAACAGTGCCTTGCGACTTAGCCAGACTAACTGCTGGAAACAAAGTACAACGGGCCATACCTAGATTCTTCAGAGATATGTGGGAATCAATATTTTCACAGACTACACAACACAACATTAAAACTTCAACAGACAATTCACTACTTATTTTCTTAATAGAGAGGAGTGGAAAAACAATCAACATTTCAGTAATGAATCTGCAATAACCGTCTTCACTGATGATTCTAAGATGGACACTGGAGTTGGTGCAGGAATTTTCTCTGAAAATCTGGGACTAGCAAGCTCCTTCAGACTTCCGGACTTTTGCAGCGTCTTCCAAGCTGAGGTCTTGGAAGTGACCAAAGCAGATACGCATATATCAATGATGGCGATACCATATGAGCTCTTTATTGATAGCCAAGCAGCAATTTCTGCCACCGAGATACATTCGAAGCTTGTAACTTGCTGTCGCGAAGAGCTTAGGGTTTTTGGCATGCAGAATAACTGTATAACATTAGACTCTGCTGGGTTCCTGGTCACAGTAATGTATACAGGGAAACGAAAGAGCTGATGAGCTGGAGAGAACAAGATCGTCGCTTGACTCAATACAAGCCAAACGACACAATAAAATACCAACCTGTATCATCAAACAGGATATTGGTAACAAAAATTTTGAAAAAAAAAACAATGAAAGATGGAACCTGCTTGAAACATGCGGCACAACTAGAAAATTATGGCCAAATTTCAATAAGCAGAGGACAGACAAAATTATGCAAATGAACAAAAAAACATCTTCGTTCCCTTGTCAGCATAATCAACGGACACAACCTACTGGGATACCACAAACAGAAAATGAGGCTCAGTACTGACGACCTTTGCAGAGGGTGCATCGATAAAGAAGCACATGAGGATACCTTCTACTTCCTTTGTCACTACCCAGCACTCTGTCAGAAGAAAGAAATACCTAGGGAATCATTTCTTTGACAACTTTGAGGATCGTTCTAGAACTTAGGCTAGTAGTCTTCTGAACTTCGTCAACGCCTTTAAATGGCTTGACTGCTAACAGAACACATAGGTGTTTACATTACAACTTCCTAGGTTATCACAACGGGCCTACATAGATCAAAGTGTGACGGTAACAAGATCAATTGTCGTAGGAGCAAACTATATACAAAAAGAATTAGCTGCTATACAGCTACCAGCATTTTCCCTGTTTACACTTGTGGGTAAAAAACGCTCATACGCCATACATAACTTTTTAAAGTAAGATTTGAGGTGAAATTTCTTAGGTCGGTTTTCCTTTCACAGCCAAGAGTTTTGGAAGCAGGAGAAGGCGGAGGAGGAGAATATACTTACTAAAATTTATATTGCAAAGAAGTTTTCTTCGGGCACCCATCAGAGTTAACGCACGCCTACTTTTAATGGCGATAAACTGTTATAATTGTTATAAATTCGCATATCTTTAGTTTCGACCCTACTTTTAATGGCAATAAATTGGCATTTATCCATTAGTTAAATTTTCTAATCGGGCTAACGGCAATGCAATAGCTTTAAAATTCTTTTAATATTTTACCATTTCATCAAATAAGTCAATAAATAAATACTTACTCACTCAAAGTCAATTATTTAAATTTACTGAATAAATTATTTGTATTTATAAACAATGATAAAAATTTAATCGAATTTGAATAAATCTATAGGAAACAAACAAGCATCTGGAAACTCTGCTGACGCAATACGGTCACAGCTCACACAATTCTTTATTGTGCGATGTTAAATGCGAGAATTATGGCCTACATTTTTTCCGATTTGGTGTATAGGTATTGTATAGTCAGGGGAAGGTACACATAAAGTTAAATGATTTGAATCCTAATTTTGGATGGTGATGCTGCTACCTTTATAGATAGGGACTCGGTATAGAGTCTTCCTCAATAGATACAGATATTTCAGACGACAAAAGAATTTGTGCGTCTGTGCACAAAAACTATCACTTCAACATGGTTAAAAGGACACTTGTTATACATAATCGTATAGGTACAATAGGTACCTGTGCTCCTGATGGGATGTTGTGACGAACAAAAGGATTCTTATCGGATTATCACTTTAAATTCTTTGATTTCTTGTGTGTGTCGTGTTCATCAGATGTGTATCTTTGTTGTCTGGGGGCAATAAATAGGACCAAATCAAATGACAAGGAGTTTATTTTTTTATCTTTCTTCGTGTGACTTTTATATCCCCCAATAAGATGTGTGGGATGAAAAAATTCATATCTATAAAATGATATGATTCTTAATGAAACACGGCCGGCCACTCTGGCTGTATACTGATACAATTTTTTTATTTGTTTCACTAATTAGGAGATTAATTAGTAAAACATAAGAATATTGAGTTGATGACACGACCGAAATAAGTTTTGTTATTTATTTTTTGCTTTATTCCTTTGTGCAAAACAAAGACGGCGCTCAAGCTCAATGAAAATACATATATTTATATAGGGATGAAGTAGTTTCATTTTATTATTATTTTTATTGAGCTAAACTGGGTTACAATTTATTATTTATTTTTTTCTGTATTGATTTTTGCTTTGGATTGTCGGAAGGTATACAATAAGTTGTTTCGTATATGACTATAGCGGCATCATCAGGTATGGAAAATACAAACATTTTTTATCGAACTTGTTTGGTGAGTAATTTATTGCGATATATTCTTGAATTTATTACCAATAAACGAACACTATTCGTGATGTTATATTAAATTGTTTATTTATTAGTTTAAAGGCGGACGTTTATAGATTAAAGAATTTGATATGGACAAATTGCTACTATTATTCTAAAAATGACGCAGGTAACGAAAAACAATAGAAAGAAGAAGTCCTGGTAATAAGGCGATAGGGAAGGAATAATTCGTAGCATTTTAAAAGCGAGAGTATAAACCAATGTATCTGAAGATGATTGATGCATGTATATATTTAATGAGAAATATTAAAAGAGTCAAAAGTACCCACAGTTTCTTTAGCAAATTGCTAAATGAAGACTAAACCGTGTCGTGTAAAGAATATTTATATGATTAAGTAAATGCATTGGGTCAATTTTTAACAAGCCAAGTAAAAATAGCCGGATTGCTATCCAAACCAATCAACATCTTTAATGGACTCCGACAAGGGGATGGTTTGGCCTGCCTCCTCTTCAACCTGGCGTTGGAGAAAGCAATCCGTGACTCTGGCACGGCAACAAGAGGGACCATCGTCAACAGGTCCAGCCAGATACTGGCTTACGCAGACGACATCGACATCATCGGAAGAACCGAGCAAGCTGTACATGATTCCTTCATCCAGATCGAGCAGGCGGCACAAAATCTGGGGCTGCACATTAGTGAAGGTAAAACAAAGTACATGGTGGCGTCGAATGCGAGAGGAACAGTTGGTCAAACAATCAAGGTAGCGGAGCACGAATTTGAAGTGGTGCAATCCTTTAAATACCTTGGGTCAATAGTAGCAGCCGATAACAATATAGAAGAAGAAATACGCGGGCGGCTTCTCAAATCCAACAGAGCCTACTATATTCTGTCAAAGCTCTTCAAATCCAGAAATCTCACCATAACTTCAAAACTGCTGCTGTACAGGACCATGCGGTCCTGCCAGTACTCACATATGGATCCGAGACTTGGGTGCTTAGCAAAAGGCACTCCAACCTCTCAGCCGCGTTCGAGAGAAAAGTCTTAAGGAGAATTGTTGGCCCCATATGTGAGGAAGGACGATTCCGGTGACGGTACAATCATGAATTGTACGCAATCTACCTTGAAGCAGATATCGTGACAAAAATTAAGCTCGGTAGACTCCGGTGGGCAGGTCACCTAGCTCGCATGAGCGAAGAGGAACCTGCTCGGAAAGTTCTTTGTGGTACATTCTATGGTAGACGACAGCGTGGTAGACCATGCTTGCGCTGGAGAGATGGCGTAGACCAGGACGCCCAAGGCCTTGGGGTGCGCAACTGGATGGCGGCGGCTCGAGACCGGGATGGGTGGAGAGACTTGTTGAAGGAGGCCAGGACCGGACCCCGGTTGTCGAGCCAACGATGATGATTAGGGCAATTTTACCACAGAGTAGTTTATGCAGAAATAGTTCATCTAGTAAAGCTCTACCTTGAAACAAGGATGACATCTTGTTTTTATTTAGTTTATATTCCAATATCCTGGACAAATTTTCACTGTAAACTTTCTATTTTATCAGATTGAATCCGAAAAACTTTATTCCAAACAGGCGAAGCATATACGAGTATACTGCCAACAAACAAATTAAAGTGGGTAATAAAAGAATCCGGCTTGCAAAAGTAGGTACTTTCCAGTTCTAATAATAAAACCTATCATTTTTGATGCTTTATTAATAATATTTTGGTAATGTCTGTCGAATAATAATTTAGAATCAAATATGACACCAAGGTTTGTTTAATGACTCGTTTCAGGTTTACTTGGTTTCAGGTTTAATTGGTTAAAATCAGTTGAATGTCTTTTTCGAGAAAAAGTCATTACGCTACATTAATTTACATTCAAAGGGAGTTCATTCACAGCACACCGCATTCCTGAAGTATATCAAGATCTTTTTGTAATTATAAACAATCGCGGACACAATTAATTTCCCGATAAATTCATCAGCGTACGACAGTGATGAAGACGATATTTTTTCCGTTATATCGTTAATGTAAATAAGAAAATATTAGAGGTCCCAAAATGGAACCTTGAGGAACTCCAGATGGAGAGTAAAAAGGTGCGGAAGCATACTGATTCAATGTAACTTCATGTGGATAAGATTTAAACCATTGGAAAAGCTCATCAATAAACACAATTTTTTTCATTTTGTTTTGTATAGTTACATGACTTATTTTATCGAATGCTTTTGAATTTTGAAATGTCTGTATAGACTACATCTACTTGCGTTTGGCCACAGAAAGTGAATAACTAAGACCATTTTCTCAAAAAATGTTGATTGTGAAACTTAAAAGGCAGTTTTAATACAATTGACTTGGGTATTACAGGTACGAAATTAAATCAAAATTTTTAGAATTGTTTTCGAGAGAATTAAAAAAAAATATTTGTATGGCAGCTACCCGTTCTAGATGAGCTAAAACGAAAATTCGAATTATTCTTCTAGGGAATCACATTAAAATACTCTGTACTAAATTTGAAGCTAATCGGTCCACCCGCATAGGTTCTAGCTCAAATTACAGTGGACGCACAGACGCAGACGCACAGACGCACAGACACACAGATGCACAGACGCACAGAGACCGACGGACGGCATGACGTAACCCAATTTTGTGGACTTGTCGATCATCGTAGAGTTAGTTTTGATTACAACCTTGAAGGATTAAAAAGATGATACTGATGTACATTGGTTTTGGGAGGGGAAATAGACCTGTAGGTAGAGAATTCCACATTCGTGTAGTGCGACTGAAGAAAGAATCTCAGAACTTGACATGAAATTAGACTCTGATGATGGTAAATGATTCTTGTGGGCGTATATTAACCTCCGTTTATGTGGTAGGGAAATGATTATGAAAAATTAAAAAATAAGTAAAGATTTTGACTTAGTTCTGTCATTAAATTAATAAAAACACCAAAGTTTTCTTTGAAAACTCTCGCTCAGATAAGTATTTTATTCAAGTTCTTAAAGACGACAGTGAAGTCTTAGACTTTGGAAATGTATACGTACAAATCGTGTTCACTCCAAAAAATCATTGATCCCTGTCAAAAATATAAAGTCAAAGTATTTTTTTAAGGTTTTCCCAGATTAATGAGAATTGTAAACATTTTGCTTTTTTCTATAACATACATGCCCTAAGAGAATTGATGAAAGATGAAGTGTTAGAAAATTTTAAGAACTTTGAAGCTATTTTTATTTACGAAGACTCATCTGACATAAATGGTTGTAGTCCATTTCAGAGGAGGTGTCAGTCTTATGTATGATTCTAGATAGAAGTTTGTCTCCTCAAGACCTTTTAAAATTTATTACAGAATCAAGATTTGGTCCAAACCACAGATTACCTACATGAAGATCAGAATCCCTGGCAGCCATTTTAATTTGACTACAAGCTTGAACTATCAGATTGCAGATAATAAATGAGAATGGTGTACAAAAACCGCACACATAGACAGTTGGGATCTTCACACACCTGGTTAAATTTTTGTTGCAATTTACCTACATCTATTCATCGACGTGGGATGAAATTACAAATACAACAATGTAAACCAAAAGGTTCTTGGAGGGTGAAACGTACGAAACATTCTCAAATTCATATGGCGTATTTATGGTCCAAATATCAGTATTGTTCTAAGAATTCATTTGACTTTACCAGTAACAGTTGCAAATGGTGAAAGAAGCTTTTCTAAATTAAGAACACAACAAAGATTATCTGGATTGGCTATGATTTCTATAGAACACGAAGTTTGACGTTTGAGAGAGTATGAATTTATTCGAAATTATTAAAAAAACTTTGCAGACCATCATAAAGTTCGAAGAAAATTATTGATTTTTTTAACATCAACATAAACTTCAAGTTGCTACCACCAATTGCTTATGAATTATTTTATAATTCGTTTATTTGGCTAGAGATTCAGCTGTTTTAAGGGGTGCCAAGCCGTCTATCATCAGTCTCCTCCTTATTAGTGGTGCTGAGCTTTAATCCAATTTTATTATGAAAAGCTTTCTACATGACCACCATAGGAATCGAACCCACGTAAATCAGATTTGCTCAGTCTTAGAAGCCGTATGCACTACGCATTCCGCCGCTTGAGACTACTGACATTATAGGTTGAAAATGGGTTGTTTTTGTTTATCAAATGCATTTGGATCATCAGCATTTTTCCAAGCACCTTTAAGTATGCCATTTTGTTCCGCCTCCATTTTTCGAGATACCTTATTTCGCTAGACTACAATTCGTAGTACGTATCAAAAGTAATCAAAACTATTTTAGTTACTAGAAGCAGAGTTAAATATTCTCAGACAAAATTTGATTTATTTATTTTGAATGGCTGAACGCACATATATAAATTATTTATCATTTAAGAGAGCAGTGAAAAATATGAATTAAATGAATTTGTTGAATAATATACAGGATGTCCCATTAAGAATATTTCAAACTAGATATAGTGATAGGAGAGAAGTCATGACGACTTCTCAGAATTTAGTAACTTGTTCATACCGAATCATAAAGGTTTTCGAGTAACGGCTGTTTTTTTTTTGAAATTTGGACAAACCTCTATTTTGAACCAGAGTTTTTTGCTCACCCCGTCCATAATTGTTTTTTTTTTTTTGTGCAATGACTTTATCTAATTATTGTATGAAAAAGGGCGTACAAAATCAAATCATTTTTAATGCGCAAAAAAATCTTATTATTGATCAATGTTTAAATATAAAAACGAAAATAATAAAAAAATCAATGTTATTTTTAGATGCCCTATCAGGCTAACATATATGAAGATGTGAATAAAATACAACTCCAACAATTTAAAAATACATACCTACATAGGGGTCGAAATGATAACCCCCAACACATGTTTACAACTTAGATATATGTTGTCACTGTAAAGGGCGGAAAATTAAATTTTTGCTCAGGCCGGTGAAAAAGCTGGATCGGGCCCTGACGGCAACACAAACAAATGGACCCTCCTTCTCAAACCATTTTTTTCCAAGAACGTGTGACAAAGAATCATATTTTAAAGATTGTTTCATTAATAAGGAAAAGAAAAGTGTGCATGGTAGTAATCGGATTTTCAAAAAAAAAAATACAACTCGTAAATACCTTAAATCAAAATGAACTTAAATACAGATTTTAAGATCCCTAAGGACGTCAAATAAGTAGAACATTTTAATCCATAAATACATAATACCTACAACTGCAGCGCCACCATTACCCGATACCATATTTTTATTTCCACCCTTTTTGCACCCAAAAACAGCCTACCCTTTTCTTATATAAAACATTTCCATCTATGCCAAAACAGAAAGAAATAGCCTAACCTTTCACACATACCATTTTACTTACTGAATACATTTGTCTGAATGTAAAGAGAAACAACCTGCATATCAGTTCAGAATCTTGTAAGAAAGTAAAAATACTTTCCCATCAAACCATACAAATTTTAAAATAAGTAAATTTTTCAGGTATCATATTAAACAAGGATAAAAAAAAAAAAACGTTTACTACCACACGAACACCCATAAAGGTTTGAAAAAAAAAAAAAAATAACTACCTACCAACGCCACCCATTCAAGTGAAAATTTTCCCACCACATAGAAATTCGATCACTGGATTACAGAGCAACATTCCCACATTTATTGAAAAAAAAATACCGCTTTCCACCCGCTAACCATTTTCTCGGTTTCGCCGCACTGCATAGACCTATGGCTCTCATAAAAATAGGTACATAGAACTCATAAACATTCTCTGTCATGTCCTTCTTATCCTCATCTCAAGTATATGCAATAATTCAATCGTCTAAACATCCTTTCGATGGTTGATTGCTAGACAAATAACTGTAATTCCATCCTATTGTTAAATTGCCTTCATTCATTTTGTTGTTGTATCTTTATTTTTTTTTTTTTATTTCAGCGCTTCAATGTCCTTTCGCTATCCGGCTCGCTCTATTTGACCTCTTGTGTGTGAAATGATCTTTTCATTGGTTTGGTGTCCGTTTAGTCACACACTGATCTGAAAAGTATTTATGTATTTTGACAAATAAAACATAAAAAA
Organism: Leucozona laternaria; assembly: GCA_932273885.2. NCBI lineage: Eukaryota > Metazoa > Arthropoda > Insecta > Diptera > Syrphidae > Leucozona > Leucozona laternaria. Next base: position 56,583,374 of record OW026367.1, on the reverse strand, counting down.
AAAATACTTAAAAAAAGGAACGAGGGCGATATATTTTGATCTCGGACGCTGCGCTGGCGCGGTGGAGGCAAATGAAAAGAATGATGTAGAGCAAACAAAAGGAAACAAATGCAATCAATCGATCGCATTCTCTCCATCAGACGACCATTTAGCGCAGCGGCGGCGCACAGTGGTTCGGTTTGTATGGGAGAGCGGAAAAAAGTCTGTTTTATCTGAACGGTTCAACAGATTTCAATGAAATTTGGCAAACATGTTTATATTAGTCTTATACATATTTGGTCAAAATTTGGTTGAAAAAAAATAATTACAAACAAAGTTATTGACATTTTTCTAAAATTTGAGGGATTTGATGTTTGTATGGGAGAGCGGAAAAGTAATCTGTAACATCTGAACTGTTTAACGGATTAAGATCAAATTTGATTCGCATTTTTAAATTAGTCTTATACACATTTTGTCAAAATTTGGCTAAGAAAAAATCATTAGTAAAAAAGTTATTGACTTTTTTTCTAAAATTTGAGTGTTTTGATGTTTGTATGGGAGAGCGGAAAAAAGTCTGTAAAATCTGAACTATTAAACGAATTTTAATGAAATTTGACAAACATGTTAAGATTAGTCTTATACATGCTTGGTCAAAATTTGGTCAAGAAAAAATTGTTAGAAAAAAAGTTATTGACATTTTTATAAAATTTGAGGGTTTTGATGTTATATTTAAATAAAAGTTTTTTTTAGTAAAACCTGAACTTTTTATTTTGAATAAAATATTATTATTAACTATGTATATTTTAATGTATTGAATTCACTATATATGTTTGTTTTTATATTTCACTTCACGTTCACTTATTGGTTGATCAAAGAGTAAAAATTTGTCTTACACACCTTGCACAAATGCTCAATAACTCAATACTGACTTTTTTTCATTAATCCTTTATATATATAGATTTAAGTAAGAGATTTTAATCTAATAAGCCATTACTAATCCTTACAGGTAATACAAAATTACGCAATACACAACAAAAACAAAGCAATAAAACTTAAAAAAAACACCTTTTTTTATTTTTACCTGCCCTACTTTTAACGAAAAATTAAAAAAAAATAAAAGATTATCCCTAATCCTTTTCTTTATTTTGTATTAAGCTCTATCATATAATTCAAAATATCATAAAACTATATTATTTTTCGTGTGTTGCTTTCAATAAAATTTAGTTGAAAGTTGAAAAATTTTCCAGGCAGAAATAAATGGTTTCGCAAAAATCGAAATTCTCAGCCCTGGGTCAATGTATTAATTTTGTTTTATTTTTAAAATAAAGTTTGACATTTTTTCTTAAAATAATAGGCTTAACCAGTTCATTCTGACAATTAATACCGAAGTAATCAAACTTTTTGGTAAACACCACCGTCAAGACGGAGTTTTTTGAAATCCGATTGAGTGAAACATTTTTGAGCATAACTTCCACATCTGCACGTATCTGCAGCTGATTTTTTCTGTGCTTTAACATGAATATATGGAGCATATGGTGGCATACTTACTTTCTTGGTATCTTTTGGAGCTGTTTTTTTTAATCAAAAAGTTTAAAAAAAATCATTTTTTCTTAGTACTAAAGCTTCAGGCTACTTATAGAAGGTATCTTTTATAAATAATCAATATTTTTTTTTATTTTTAGATAATCGAAAATAGACCAATTAAATTATTTAAGAAGCTAGAGAATTTATCTACAGGAACTTCGGAAAAAAACATCTCAAAATTTGTTGAAAATACGGTTCGCGATTTGAGTAAAATTATTTTTCAACTTTGAGGGCTTGTAAATCAGAACATAAAATATATATGTTAAAAAATACTTTTAAATCATACGCTCGGGTTATCTAAGAGTACTTAAACATAAAGTTTAAAACGATAGACATGACTTTTTCAAAAGACTTTTTTCCGCTCTCGCACCACTGTGCGGCGCCGCCTTACAATTGCCTTCGAATAGAATTAAAAGAAACAGACAAACACACGAAGCTTTCGGCTGAACCAGAATTTTGTCTTTCTTTGCCAATTTAATCAGAAATAAGAACACGAAACAATATATTTTGATTCAAACTTTGCATCTATTATGACACAGACGCAATAAAAATACAAAAAAATAATATTTCCTTACAAAAAATGCTGCAGCCTTCTGTCCTACAAACAAAGACTTTGGGGAGTGTCGCGACGCATCGGTTAGTTAGGTCTTTGGCATTTCCGTGTGAAATAAATTGTTAACAACCGATTATACATGATTTTCTTGACGATGGCGATGATGGCCTGTTTAAGCGGAAACATTTTTTAAGCCAAACATCACCTTTCCAACTTCAAGGTTTTCTTTTTTATTTAACAGATTTATGGAATCTGCTAAAAATTCAATCCCATCACAGCCAGGTACCAACATATATAGTTGGCCTATGTCATGCAAATTTAAGTAACAAATTATGTAAGTCAAGGAGGCTGTGGTAAAGGAGTAGGAGTAATCCATCTTTAAGTTATAAATGAGTTGAGATCAACGAAGAGAATTTAAAGGAATTGTGAGTGGTTTCGAAAAATTAAACCCTTTGGTGATGACAGTTAATAATGTAGATAGGTATAGTCGAAATATCAAAATGAATCATTGATGCCATTACTATTCAGAGAAAATAAAAAAAGTAACGTGATATTTTTCTTGGGGAATTTTGACAAGCTAATTGTTGCTTATAGCATAAGCTCAAAGATATTTAATAAATGAAATACATTTATATGCCTATACTTGTTTTTGCTTCCAGAGAATTGAAATCTGGAAATGAAACAAGCTTTTTTTCACGTAAGCTATTTAGCTGATGCTTATTTATGTACCTACATGAAATAAATGATGTGACGTATGATTAAAATATTTTTCAAATGCATATAAGCCTTGGCACTCATTGGGATCGTGATGGTAGAAGTGGTCTTACTCATTATACCACTTCTATAAGAATTTCAAAAAAAAGAAATTCTCTGACGCAAATACCTAAACATATTCAATTTATGGGAGTGACTCAAGACATATTAATTTACAAGAGTTCTGATTAAAGGTATACTAATTTATGTGGCGCAGAAAGACCAGTTCCCTCCGCCGTGCCCCACCTACCGCGCTGGGCATACTTCGGGTACCCACAGTTGTTTTTTGTTTTTTTTTTTTTAATTTTAATGGCTATAAAATGTTATAACTGTTACAGAAATTGATATTTCTCTAGCATTGAGTATTTTTCATGGATGTAAGTTGATTTGCTTCAAATTTGTTCCAGAGCATTTTTAATGTGGAATTTTGAATTTTGTTTTTAACTCATCTAGAACGAGTATCCGATGATAATTTATTGGTAAATAGTTTGGTTTAAAAAGCTTTTCAAAGTTGCGCAGTTTTGTTCTAGAGTAAAAACAAAATAAAATATCCAAAAACGGTTTTTTTTTCTTTGAGATTATGGCATATTCCATGAAAAATCTTATTTTTCTTCAGTGTTAGGTGATTTTTTTATTTGTAAGTAAATTTTCCAAATTAAAAAAAAAATTATATTTTTAATAAATAGAACAAATACGACGTTTTTTTTAATGAATTTTTGAGGTTTGAATAGAGCCAACAAAAAAACTCGCTATATGTCTCTCAGTGAAAAATTACCAGCATGATATTTTAGCCTAACTATTTTTTAAACCATATATTACACAAAATTGCAGTTGGGACTTTTTGAAATGCTTATTGTATTTGTGATAAAAATAGCATTTTCCCGGTGCCTGCACATATTTTGTTCTTAAAAGCGGGATCGTTAAGAAATCCCGCAGCACGAAATCCGACAGATTATACAAATACAACAAATCAAGAAAGTACGCTGCAGGATATTCAATACTTTTTTACAAAAAATACGATTTGAAGAATTTTGATGGTGATTTCGAATATAATAATACGTACATATATGTACCTACAATTGGAAGAATGTTGGTGATTTCGGATATTATATTTTTCTGGACTTCTGGACCTGGACAAAATGTGGTTCTGGACCTGGAAAGAGATGGAATTGTTTTTTTCTTGAAAAAAAAATATTTTAAAAATTAAAAAAAAAACAGCTTCTTAAACCTTCTTTTTAATTTTTTTCTTTACAAAAAAAAATGAGATTTGTTTCTTTTTTGAAAAAAAAAAAAACAAAAAAAGAGTAAGAAAATTGAGTTTTTTGAAAAAAGAGTTTAATTTTAGCTGAAAACTGGTTGTCATTGGTGACTGAACATACCTTAAGCGGAGCAACGGAGTTGCGAGAGCGGGATGACCACCCGAAAATGGTAGTTAAAATCCTTAGAACCCGCGTAGCCACCCTTGGTACTATTGCTCAAGAAAACTGTTGACTCAGACGCCTGTCCTGGTGACTGAACGGAGTTATACGTGAAGTTTTAGCTCGTGGAAACTATTTTATCAAAAATATAAATTTTCGTTCTCTTTATTAGAGAACGCAACCACTTTTAAATAAAACAAGTATTTTGAATTTAAAATTAAATATTTATTCGAAGTGTCAGATCCCTTACGGTGGGTCGAAGAAAATCTTCAGCTTATACGTAGAACTCTTAATTGCGAACTGAAACGAAACGTGAATATATCAATTAACTGGTCTAATCAGCAAATCTATATTTGACTGGAGACTATACTGGCCTTTGTTCTAATAATTTGCTGACACCAGAAATCAGTAGTGAATTTTATTTGAGTATTGCACAAGTTGCTGAGGGCGAAATGTGTTTATATGCAGTTCTACTGATTTCTTGTGATCGCATTACATTTGGTTTGATTATACAGGGTGTTATACTTTTTTATAATTGAATGTGAGGGTGTTCTAGGAATGTAACCGTGAGCGGTTTAGAGAACCAAAAAATGGAGTTAAAAAAACATTTTTTTTTAAATTTGCAAAACAAATGTTATGAAAAATGTTTTTTTTTTCCAAAACCAAATGTGTTCTCTGTCCAAGTTCCATACCCGCCTCCAGAACTTTTGTCCTAGTTCCAGATCCACCACCAGAACCTTGTTTGAAAAAAAATTGTCCATTGTCCAAGTTCCAAAATCACCTCCAGAACTTTTGTCCTAGTTCCAGATTCACTTCCAGAACCTTGGTCCCTGATCCAGAACCTCTGTCCCAGTTCCAGACCCAAGGCCAGAACCTATTTCCCAGGCCTAGGTCCAGAACCATAAATGTCCCAGTTCCCGACCCACCTCCAGAACCTCCCCCTTCAGACCCACTGCCATCGACCGAACAGATCCGGACACCAGACCATAGTCGTCGGCCCAGAAAAAATAGGAAACTTCGTTGTTTGTGATCCTCATATCCATCAGACACCAATTCCTATGAGAAAGAAAAATTGTATGCGCTGTCGCATTGTAGTAGATCCTGCGGAATATTGTGCTGGGGGATTTTGTGATACTGGATTTTGTAATGCGGGATTTCGTACCCAACGCCTTAAAAGCAAATATATTTTTTGAATGTTTGAGTTCTGTCCTTTCTCAATAGAGCTGATTATTTCAATGAGGATACGATTTATTATTATCTTGATTGTAAAAAATCCACCCACTTTCACGCCCCTTTTTGAATAAATTCCTCCTAAACTTAAAGAGTTTTTAAAACTAAAGTTGGTAAACACGAATTTACGTTGACAAGAAAGAAAATTATAAAGGGTGTTTTTTTAGACGTGTGGTTTTCAAGAAGAAATAAAACGCATATAATTTAATGTTATGACCAAACCAAACCATTATTTTGGTAATAAATTTGCAAGCTTCGCAAACGTTGTTCAGGAATAAATCTGTTATTAATGAAATGGCAAACCAAACTGAGCATAAATCAAGTGACAACTGTCAAAAATACAAACTCCGCAAAAAGTATTGCCAGATTGAAAATCACGCGTCTAAAAAAACACCCTTTAATTCTGAATTATTTTTGTTTTTTTTTTGTAACCTGCCAGAAACGAAGATTAATTTCTGTATTGAATTATCAAGACAAAAAAGGTAAAAGTAAGAGATTAATTTCTTTTTGCGTGCTCCATAAAAAGTTTTGTGGATTTATTACTTTTTGCCTACATTATTTTACATACAATTGATAACTGAAACAGTTTATAAGAGACTTCGATGAGCCACAATATGAGAAATAACATACTGTTTTAATACTTACTAAAAACATCAAAATTTATTTCGTTAACTTTATGCATCGACTTTTATGAACAATGTTATTTTTGAACACCTTGTGAACAATTAAATAGCCGCAGACCTTTTTTTTTACAAAATTTGAACTGTTTTTAAAGTTTTGCTTTAATTCCTTTCTCTGTTAATCTAAGAAAATCTCACTTCAGCCCATGGTTTTCTTTATTTTCTTAAAAATCTATTTTTATACCCTTGAAAAATTTCTTTAAGTATAAAAAAAAAATTGAAACAATATCTTCATGCGTTCAAAAGTTATGATTTTTGCAAAAAAAAAAAGAAGTAATTTTGGACCACAGTGCGGTGATATAGGGGATTCAAAATAACAATGTTTTTGCATATTTTTTTTCAGGCACATTATCACTTAAATTATTATATTTTTAATAATATGTAGGGTAAAGTCGGGAGAGATGGCATACCTTTTTTGTTTTTCCAATATCATCTAAAATAGACAATATTTCCATTTTTTTAATTTTATAAACATATTCTTTATTGAATAATGTATTTAATATTGTGTTTAAAAAGTTTTCTAAATAGTATTAATATTTTTTAATTAACGAATAAAAAAAGTATTAAAAAAAACCGTCTCCCCCTATAGGGTGGGGGAGATGGCATCCCCTGGTGGGTGAGGTGGCTCAAGTTTCACTTTGTATTTATGATTGCACAATTTGCATGAGTGCTTGAATGATGTGCCCTGCCCATCTGTGGCACAAAATACACTGCAACCACTCATTATTTTTTTGTGGAACTGTACTCCTCTCCGAAATCAACGCAGTTGTTTTGGCCGAAGTCTTCCGGTCCTTCGGAAGCATCATGGATGCATATTTAATCTTCGGATGATGACGAGTTGTTGATCTCCACTCTATAATGGGGATTTCCACTGGTAAAATAAATCAATTTGTTTTGTATTTATTAGATCTCTCAAGAAGCCGATTTTGACCATTGTTGAGTTTCATTGATGGGAAAAATAAATTAATTTATTTATGGGTGAGATGGTGTACCGCCGCGCCGCCGCAGCAGACAGAAGTGACAAAGTGTTCTATGTAATGCGCCATCTCACCCTCAAAAAACTTCGCCATCTCCAATTTTTTTTTATTTTCACTAAATCTTTAGCACAAAAAAAGCAGCTAGATTTTTATCAAAGTTTTTATAAAGAGGTCATAGTCAATACTTGTATGTATGTATTGCTGTGACATAGGCATCCAAGTACCCAACGAAATCAAAAAAAAAAATCAAGAAAAAAATTGGTGCACGAAAATTTTCCAAAAAATTCGCTACTTGTTTTTGTAGTAATATTTTTTTCGTTTTTTACATCACACACAAACCATAAAAAAACAGACTACTTCGATTTGAAGTGATTAAATGAATAGAAAAAGGGTGTAAAGGGTTTGATTGAATAATAAATGTACGAGATATTAAAGGTGCGCCATCTCCCCCGCTGCACCATCTCTCCCGCTTTTACCCTATTTATGCTCTGTCATTTTCATAAAGCCAAAAGTCTTTTATCTTGACCATCCGATGAATAGAACTTAAGACAGATGTCTTTTTCGAGACATTTTTTGGTGATATTTTGCTATGCTTAAAAAAATTATATATTGCCACAAAACCAAAATCAAAAACTATTCATACGTGGTAAGTGCGGAATCTTATTTTAACACAATGAGATTATCATAGTTTGCGAAAATGAGATAATGCTGAATTTTGATATTTGACACTTGATTGATTCGGTTTGATTTAACAGCCAAGTTACTTCTTTTATTTAGGAATTTATTTTATTTATTTAGTTGGAAAATTCATCTAATCGTTCTTTAATCATAGTCCTGAAGATAAATAATAGCATTTATATATCATTTATTCAAACATAAACAAACAAAAATTAAGAGACCTCCATCGAAGCTGAAATAAATAAATCAAAAGTGATGCTTGAATGATTGCCAAAGACTTCTCAGATGTCCTTATCAACTAACACAGCTCTACAACATCTTCTGCACACACACACACACACAAACATACACTACAGAAGCGCCATATAATATTCGATTAAATCCATTTCTGATGTCTCCTATAGCATGACGGCGGCGACCACTCAGCAATTGAAGGATCAGAATCATATCATCTCTGTTCTGTCAGAATGTTCCAAGGAGCCAAAGTGTCAAATCGAATTTCTATTAACATTTAAAATAAATTCATTTCAAAGCAACGATCCGCAAAAAAAAAATCAAGGAAACAAATAGAATTGTATTGATGAATGATTCGACATTAATCCTTACTAATCCTTACAAGAGCTCAATTTGAAGGTAAGGTATAGAGTATATAGACGAATCGGCATCATCGAATTGAATTATGTATCCTCTCTCCTCCTGATGGAGTGCTACAAACGCACATACGAGCATACCTTTATTCAATGTCCCTTAGAGATCATCTTCGAATTGTAATACCCTAAAAGATGACGACTCACAAAAATGCTGATCATCATCTGATCTGGCGGCAGTATCAAATATTGAAGTAATTTTTTTTTTTTTGTTCTTCATTCCCATCATATTTTTTTGTGATAATTTTTTTTCTTTTTGTTTTTTGTTGGATGACATCAAGTAAATTTATTGATCCGTCACTGATTGGGGTCCAGATTCGAAATCCCAATGGAAAAGAACCAACAGACCGTACAACCGTGTACAAGAACCAAATAACGATTTGGATGGCAGTGGTGTGAGGACCGAGGAGGTAGGTATGGTAGGACGGGCCAGTAGAATAAGCGACCGCACAATAAAATTGATCAAGTGACTTCATCTGTCACTTGACTGCTTGTAGATGATGGCACTTGATCATTGATTGACTCCTCCCTGACAAGTGTTGGTATTTATTATTTTTATCATTATGAGTGGGCCATCAGAGGGGAATGGCTTTTTTGTATGCTTATTTCTCTTTATCTGCTGAAAAGATGAGGACTCAGATCGGTTTGTCAAAAGAACTCTTTGCAAACCTGAAAGATCTTCTTGATCACCGGCAGAGATTTTGGGTGCTCTTTTTGTGGGCATTCGAATAAAAACGACCAAGCCCATGCCTGACTGACTGACTAACTGACTGCATGTGTGACTGTGAGAGAACAAGTGGTGCTTCATAGGTGTTCCAAACATTGGGAAACCAAACAAATGCTGAAGCAGCATGGTTTTGACATACGTGGTGGTGGAATTAACACAACACAATTTGGTGCGGCCGCCGCCGCCGCCGCCGGCATTGCGATGGCGGTCGGTGATAATAATCGTCATTTTCATCTTCCAGATTTTATTTAAGAATCTGTGTTTTTTTTTTTTTTGGAAGGTTGGTGGTATAACATTAATGCTATTTCGGGATATACTTGGAAGTTACATTCTTTTAACTGTTTTTTTTTTTTTTTTTGTCCTTTGTCGCTTATGGTTAACTTTGAACTTTGATCTCTAACTTCACGGGATCCGAGATGAGTAAGCAATATTTTATTTTAAAAAAAATCTAAAGTGGACAAAAGCTGCAGTTATTTATTATGTGTATGCACAATAGTTGTTCACTCCATTTTAATTTGTAAAATAATACAGACACAATTGTTTTTTTTGACGTATTCCACACTGCTCAACCCTTAAATGAATTTTTCTGTTCATTATACCATTAATAATAGGTATACCCTTAGCCATTTAGCCATTTAGACTAAATCTGAACACATAGATCCTGAATCTGTGAGCAGAGCGGTAATGCGAGAGGTAAGCTAAGCAGGGCAGCAAAAATTAACAAATATTTCTTATGAGAGCTTTCATACGGAGGCGTATGGCGCAGAATAATTATGTAGTGCGAGAGTGGCGCGTTAAAAAAAATGAATGTCTTCGCCCTTATCGAAGTAAAGTTTCATGAAATGCTGATCATCATCTGATGAATATGAACATGAATATACCTACATAGAAATTTAAGATATATTTAAAGGAAATTTAATTTAAATATGTACTTTTAAAAACATATTTTAAATTAATAAAAATGTTTTTGAACAGAATTACATAAATATGTTATATCAATTATTCAGACGTTTTTGAAGTTCATTATATTAATGGCGAAATTAGTGATCATGACTTTTTTTATTCAAGAGAAGGATATGAACACTGCAGATTCTTTTTTTTTTTTGTATTAAATATGAACCTATTTATTGCGCTAAGAAATACCCTTCGCAAAGATTGCCCTTGTGGCATATACTAAAAATGAATTACATATCTGGATAATGTTGTGGCAGTCAGGTTTGTTGCAGATTTCGACTTATATCCATAAGAGAGGTAGAGCTTCCATAAGCCATACTTTCACAAACCACACATTTCACACTTTGACAATCCGAAAATAGCTGCTATAAGGCCTTTAAAATTGAGTTTGACAAGTTCTATACAAGGTTTGTAGATAAAGGTCAAAAATTGCCTGTATAATCCCTTTCGAAGTTGTTTACAGAAAATTAAAGAAATGTTAGCTGCTATAAGGCTCTCCACGACAAGTCAATGCAAACAACTTGTGTAAGGCTTGCCAATAAAACCCTATGCAAACCTAATTAAAATGCTATCAAGTAGTTCCCATTTGATGATATTTTTCTCAACAACGAAGTGGCGCAGTGGTAGAGCGCTGTAGAGATACGCAGTAGGACTCGAGTTCAAACCAAGGTAAATAAAAAAATTTATAATTAAAATATAATTTCAATCATTACAGAATACATACATACATATATCCAAAAAAAAATACAATACAAATACAAAAAATGCATAAAAATACAATACTAAAAAACACAAAAATACATAATATTTTTTTTTTTAATTTATAATTCTGTTTTATTTGTGGCTTAGTATAAACATTTACAGCGAGCTATTAGAAAAAAAACTGTCATTAAAAGGCTTAGGTAAGGCCTTTATAACAGCCAAAGCAAGCTATTAGCAATTGCTGTCATCAAATGGCTTTTGTAGGGCATTTTTATAACATTCAAAGCAAGCTTTTAGCATTGGCTGTCATAAAATATCCGGCTGAGCCAAGCTACTTGCTTTTAATGAAAAGCTATTTGCTGTTATAACACCTGTCAGCAAAAGTCTTATAGCAGTTAAATAGATTGCATAATGTGCTTAAAAATTACTTGCAATAGGTTAGGTTAGGTTAGGTGGGGTGAAAATGCGGTGAGCCGCATCATCGCACTCGGATCTCAATGGATCCATTGTGGTCCCCAGGAAATAGTTCAGGTGAAGGAAGAGGAAGGGTGGGAAGGAGTTAGAGGAGTTTAGGTGTGGGCTTGGAATAGGCTTTTTACTGTTTCTACAGCAGTCTGAAAAAAACTTGTTTAGAACCTTATAGAAGTTAAATTGTTAGTTGAGCAATTTCACGATTTGAACGGGCTGCTGCTTCTTTTTAATATTTTAAGAGATATCAATACCGTCCGTGGCAAATACTTTTTTTTCAATCTAAGTTAAGTATATTTTTTTTTTAATTTTTGTTCTGTGTTTAATAAAACGACGAATTTAGCACACAGGCATCTCTTTAGCAATTACCCTAGATCTTTTCTAACCATCACATGCCCCTGTGTCACATTATTTCATTTTAGGTTTTGAAGCCATTGGCATGTGTTTTTAACTCATCAGCATATAGTTAAAATATTTGTAAACATTGAGCACTTCAAGGAATAAAAAAAAATAGTTTCAACGTCAACTCTTTTGTTTTATATCAATTTTGTGACAAAACCATGCCTTTTAAAGTAAGTTATATCTAACTGTAAAAATATCTGGGAATATTAAAATATATTTGCCTATTCATGTTCCTTAGTTGAAACTATAGTACATATATAATCACGTTCAAGCGTGTTTGTATATTTGATTTAATTCCTTCTATTTTATCAATCCCCCAAGAAGCCTTTGTGTGTGTGTTGCGCGCGCTAACCTCTCAGTATATCCTTACAAAAAATAAATCATCAAACAATGGAAACCTTAAAACAGCTAACCTTTTGCCTCAATAATAATGTTTTTGTTCTCAAAACAATAGAGGAGACACAGTGTCGCCAAATATATCCATCAATATCTTTAAATGCGTAAAGGACGCACCACCAACAAAGATTCTGAATGTACCTCAATGTATCTAACAAGCTATAACAGACCAACAATAAAAGACGAAAGAACAAAACATCAAATGGTTAAATTGAGAGAAAGGCCAACAACACCACCACTAGCAGCAGCAGCAGCAGCCCATCCAAGCAGCCCATCTAGAAGCAGAGAGGTAGTCAAAAAAAAATTACTGTACAAGAACAGCAGTTCATCGATTCAATTGTCCAGCTGAAAATGACACACACGCTTGAGGCGAGAACCGTCTGTCTATTTCAAAAAAAAAAAAAAAAAAAAAAAGAGGTCTTTAAGGGACCTACAAGAAACAAAAACATCTTTTGGTGCAGTGTCAAAAGCAAAGAATTAAATCTTAATTCGAGGCTAACAATATGAATGTGAAATTTTTTGCCACTATCAGGATGTGATCTCTTAATTTGGTCACAAGCATAAAAGGACATTTCGGTTATGAAAGAGAAGTAGGTATACGCACATAGTGAGAAAATAGAGACCAATATATGACAGGATATCAAGATAAACAGTTAAGTTATGCCTGTATATATATATACATGCATACCTACCTTACCTCTATACCTACCTAAAACGAGTACATTTATGTTATATGGAAGATAAAAGAGCAGGAAATGTCCTTAAGGAAAACATGTCACATTTAAAAAGGTCCTTTGTTGTGATCGTGGTACAATGTGATTTGTGAATGAGATCGTAAGAGGTACCGTTTGTTGGTATTTCATGTATTATATCTCCTACTCGAATGCACATCGGTTTTGATCCTTTTTTAATGAACCCATTCATGTTTTGAGGCTTTGATCGGTTCCGCTATACCATCGCATCACCAACGCCACACTCACCTGAATTTATCATCATTCATCGGCTTACCCAACCCTCTGCAGACAACAATCAACAAATATTTTTGTGCCTGGAGTGTTTGTTGTCAAGTTTTATTTATATCAGAATGTACATCAAATTGACACAGCACATAACAAACGTGTATTTTGATATCTACCTACATCTAGTTGCTCATCATCTTGTAGGCAGACATCATAGGAATTTTTGACGAATGTCTTCCTTTTTGGATTGTCAATAAAATATCATAGATGGATTCTTCACTTTTGTTGAACATCAAATAGAACACAAATATAAATATCATATGGTGGTATTGACATTTAAAAAAAAAGATATTTTTTTTATTTATTTTTGATTAGTTAGATGCTACCAAAAAATTTATAATTTTTTCTAAGCAATAGATTTGGTTTAAAAAAAACATGTTAAATGCAACAAAAACTAATCCCCTTCCAGCTTAGCTAAGCGCGGAGAATTCTCGGGGCTTAACTTAAGCACGAAGAAAAATCGGGTTACTGGTCGGCGTGACTTGCATACTTCTTATCGATAGTTTGTATGTAGACTCCATTTTGTTTCTGTATTGGCGTCCCTAATCCGCGGCGATGTTGCTTTTTTTTCAACCAAATTCCTAGGGGCTTGCAAAAAAAACACAGCTTATAATAAACAGTAAATCCTGCATTGGGATCGAGCTGATCGCGTGACTTTGATAGTGATGCGATAGGCAGTGAGTGCATCGGCTTCTAAATCCAGTCACTACTTATGGTTTCATTTTGTAGTCCTCGTAGCGTACTAAAGTCTTATGATCCGGTTGGTCCCCGTGAAATAGCTAGAGGTAACCCTAGCAGCTGAAGTTTGGTGGTAGTAGCACATAAATTGCTTCTTTTTTTCAATACAAATGTTAATTTTAAGTTAATGGTTTATGATTGGCAGTTATCATAGAAACTCCTTTCAAAAAAAATAATTGATATTTAAAAACAAGTTAATACTTTCGAAATATGTTTTATTAAAACAACCAATTTTATAGAAAGCACTAATCAATAGATAATATAGGTAGGTATACTATACCGATTATATGAAATGCGAAATTGTTATTAGGGAAGTAATAAAATGCAAAAAATATTGATATGCGAAATAAATCTAATAGTAAGGAAACATATAATGGGCAATAATGAAATTCGAGAGAGAAATTGCGATGTGAAAGAGCGAAATAAAAACTCGCCAAATAATTTAATGCGAAATGAATAAATTGCAAGACATAAGATAATTGCGAAATGATCCTTGCGAAATGAAAATTACAACTTGCCCTCAAAATTTATTTTTGTTAACTGTCAAATATGCAAGAATAGTTAAAAGCTATAAAAACAAAAAAATTGTGTTTAAAATGTAATAGTTTTAAAAGCAGTAAAATAATAATTTTTGTTTAGATTTAAGGCCCTAAAGTACAATGACATACAGGGTGATTTTTAAGCTGGTTTGGTTTTGGCAACACTGGTTTTGACAGCTGACGTGTGTTTAGTACCTTGTGTCACTGTCAAACAGCTTCAGTTTGGTTTGCAATTTAACCATGGATCGTCTTACAAATCAACAACGCTTGCAAATTATTGAATTTTACTATCAAAATTCGTGCTCGGTTCGAAATGTTCATCGCGCGCTGCTTGTGTTCAGCGATGAGGCTCATTTTTGGTTGAATGGGTACGTAAATAAGCAAAATTGCCGCATTTGGAGTGAAGATCAGCCAGAAGCATTGCAACAGCTACCAATGCATCCCGAAAAAGCCACTGTTTGGTGCGGTTTATGGGCCGGCGGCATTATTGGGCCATATTTCTTCAAAGATGATGCGAATCGCTACCGAGCGATGATAACAAACTTTTTTTTGCCCGAAATGGAAGTTCTTGACTTGCATGATATGTGGTTTCAACAAAACGGTGCCACATGCCACACAGCACGCGAAACAATGGCGCAATTGCGAGGCGAGTTTGGTGAACAGTTAATTTCACGTTTCGGGCCGGTCAATTGGCCGCCTAGATCGTGCGATTTGACACCATTAGATTATTTTTTGTGGGGGTATGTCAAGGCTAATGTCTATAGGGACAAGCCCGCTTGGATTGACGCACTGGAAGCCAACATCCATGCATTCATTCGTGAGATACCGGCCGATATGTGTGAAAGAGTATGCCGAAATTGGACTCAGCGGATGGGCTACCTGAGACGCAGCCGCGGTCAACATTTGCATGAAATTATCTTTAAACATTAAATTGCAAGGTTCAAACTATCGATTCAAATAAATATTTCATTCATTTTTTCGAATTTTTTGTGATTTTTTTTAAAAAAAAGTTCTAAACCTCTTAAAAAATCACCCATTATAAGCTCTCAAAAGTTATAGAGGAATATCCTTTGGTTATTGTAAACAGTCAAAATGCTCAGATGTTGCATGCGATGGTTGAACAAGTTGAACAATTTTATAATATGATATTTTCAATAAAGCACTGAAACAGATTTCTCAACAAGGTTTAAATAGTTTTGAGTTGATCAAATGCAATTGGATATATGCACCCGAAATTTATTTAAATTATTCTTCCCTTTTTTTTCTAATAAGTTCGGCGCAAGAACTTATTTTGTAGCCTTATGGAACTTTATTTTATTTGAACGCGTTTCCTGTCCACGAAAATATGAATGAAATTGGCGAACAAAATCTAAAAAAATTGAGATTTTCAAGTTTTTTTTTAAAACAAATTGTCCGGAAATGCTTTTTAAAAGAAAAGAAATGTAATGAAATGAAATGAAATGTAATGAAATGTAATGAAATGTAATGAAATGAAATGAAATGAAATGAAATGAAATGAAATGAAATGAATGAAACTTAAAATTTAAACAAAAAATTTTCCATAATAGCGACAAAATTAATTCTAGCTCAACTAATTAACGTTTAAAAAGCTACAAATTTGAGTTCAAATAATACTTTTAAGATTCGTATTATTTAAGATTTCGTCCACTAACTGCAGACTTATAACTGAAAAAGTATGCAAGGTACAAATGTTTGGTTTGCGCAAGAAATAAGCATTTAATTAGCTACAAATTCAGCAATCATAAGGTTAAAGCGGGGAAGATGCCATTCTTCTTTTGTTTTTGCAATATCATCGAAAAAAAAAACAATATTTGCAGTTTTTTTAATTTTATAAACATATTCGTCATTGAAGATATTATTTTAAAATTATATTAATATTATATATTATATTAATATTAATTTTAATTTTAAATTTAAATTTTAAAACTTTTTAGTAAACAAATAAAAAAGTATTAAAAAAACCATATCCCCTATAGAGTGGGGAAGATGGCATACCCTGGTGGGTGAGATGGCGCATGCTTCACTTGAATGATGGACATATGATGGGTTTTTCCAGTGGTAAAATAAAGTAATTTATTTCTTATTTAGATCTGTCAAAAAGCCGATTTTGACCATTTTGCGAGTCATTGCATTCAATTTTGCAGATCTAAATTTGTCGGCAAATTTACCACTCCCTGTATTAACACCAACATAAATTAATGTCCCTCAATTAAGAAGAAGTGAGCATCATTAGACTCTTATTAAATGCTCATTAAGTACCCAACACCAAAATTTATTGCTCCAATACTCTGCTAAAAACTAATGTTCTGCTATAACTGGAAATCAGAGCAATAACAAGAAATGGTTAAGAAGTAAGCAAAAAAAATTAGTTTGGTCTTATATTAACGAACTACTTAAATGGTCTAAGCGTCAGAAAAAAAAGGCAAAAGTATAATTTGCACAAAAAAAAAATATTATAAAAATAATTTTGAAAGAAAATTAATTTTATTTATTTATTCAAATCTATTTTATTATTTAAAAGCTCCGCTGGTACCAAATTTTCAGAAAGAAAAAGGTATCATGCAATAAACGTATTATGCGAGAAAAATATTATGTAGTAAAAGAATCATGCTAGAAAAGTACCATGCGAGAACAGTATCATGCAATAAAAGTTGCATGCAACTTTAATTGGATGCAACTTTTACTGCATGCAACTTTTACTGCAGGCAACTTTAATTCACCTGTTTTTTATAAAAGTAGTTGGCTTCGTGTTATAATAACCATAACAAAAGTCTGTCCGGCAGCTGATTTCGGTATAAAAGAAGAAGGTTTTCATTTGATACCCCATTTATCAAAATACTTTTTACATAGGTCTAATATAATTTGAAAATGGGGCCAGAATTGACTAATGCAACCGGAAAAAGTTTGCCCGCCCCAACGGTTTTGTATCATATTGTTCATATATTTCAAATCCACATTGAGATAGGTAAATCCTATTATTATAATTTTATTATTATTTATTAGGTATATACATAAATACCTATATATACCTTTCTCTAAGGTTCAATTTGAATTCCGTCACTATTTTTTGGTTAGGAACTGAATATTTTGGACAGCAAAAATCGTTTACCTAGAGGTACCTACCTACACTTTTTTTTTTTTAGTTTAATCATGGGTCTTGCTTACCAAAAGGTCCTTTTACATCACTTGAAACCTATAAACAACTATTTTGTTAATTAAAATAAAAAGAGTTTCTTACCTTTTCCTATAAGTTTCATAATTTGAAAGATATACGTACCTATGCCTAACATATCTTCCCTCTGGGTTTTTTTTATTTTTTTTTTATAAACTAATAAGCCACGCCTCTTTTATAACATTTTAGATTTGATGTTCTCTAATAATATCAAAATAAAAAAATAAAAAAAACATAAACTCTATGCCAATATAGACAATTAAAATGGAGACGCCGCGCCGCCGCGCGGCAGTTGCAAATTAGCGGTTTCATTAGGTTTAAATCAACGTTTCATTTTCATCCCATCAAAACGTATTCGAATAAGAAATTTACTGAACCCCGCACGTATACCCACATCTAGTAGGTATAGTTGCCTTGATGTGCGCGGGATATCTAGACTCCAATCAAGGCCGCTTATTATATTATTTTATGGATGCGATCGCGCCGATGTGTATTCGATTTGGTCTCGAATTTGGCTCCCACCTCGTGAACACCCCTTTGGTGATTGATTGACTTGGAAAGTTCGAAAAGATATGTAGGTATACTCGTACGTAATGCTCCCGCTTGCTTGCGCTTGCCTCTGCGCTGTGCCTCTACCACTGATGATGGCATTGCCGCCATCAATGTATCTTTTGCTAACAAATTCAGACACCGCCAAATACAACACACAAAACACGAGTTAAAACACGCCAAAAAGGTTCATACCTTGTTTGTGTATAGTCCATCCGTCCGACCGTACGTCCGTCCGCGTCCAGCCCTAATGCTGCGCCCGGGCCTGGGCCAAATGCAATGTCGATCGCTTGTTGTGTGGATTCCGAAAACCCATCCCAGCGGCAATCATTAATAGCTGTGGGAAACTGAATGGCGCGCTTGTTTAGTTATAAATAAGTTAATAACATGGCGGAAGCGCACCTTTTTGGTGAGCTGTTATTAGGCTCTCGGACTGTGTTTTGCTGCTTTGTGTGTCCAGAATTGCGGTAAGGCCCTCTGCAAAATTTTCATGTTCGCACCATCGAATTGACGACCGGTGCTTGTGCTGGTGCTGGTGCCGCGCCGCCGCCGCCACACCGCCCTCAAGCGAAGGAAGCGCACCCAATACAACAACACGTCAGACACCGATAAACAAGACCAGCACATTGTGCATACATCTCGGTGAATCTGTTCTTTTAGCAGCTCCTTGGCTATGGCAATAGCAAGGACCGGTCAGGACCAGGAACGCAAACGCAGCCATAATTTTATATCAGAATGAGCAATAACACACCGTTCAGGCGGGTTATTGCTGGCGGGGCCACTCTGTCAGTTGACTGTTATGTGGTAGTCGATGGTGCCGCTTCTGATGAGGCTTCCGTTACTGCCGCCACCACCACCGCCTCTGCCTATGCCTATGCCACGGCTTCAGCAGCACTGTATATATATCGTGTCGTAGTCGATGACTTCTACTTTCATATCGTGTCGTCATCCTAACACGTTGTTCTGCCATAACGATCCGTGATCACAATGTGATCCCCATCAAGACAAAGCTACAACAAGAACAATAAAAAAAAAAAAATGGTCCCGAAATCAAATAAAAATGAGAACAAGTTTGTGGTTTAAATATTATTCAACCTTTTTCTTCAACCTCTTTGCTTCTTAGTGTTTATTCGAGTTCGGACCCACGGGCTGTGTGAGGAACCTGCGTCTTGTTAAAGCGTATAACTCGAACCTTATTCTTGGATTAACTGGCTGTAGGTTTGGTTGTTATGTATAGGTATACCGCTGCACCTACATATATGTAGGTAAGTATAAGTATGTGTTGATAACCATACTTAGAGGTAATTTTTTCGCACGGGTTTTAGTTTTGCGGTCTAAGCCGCTTGTCATCTTGTTAGCTCGCGATATTTGTGACATTTTGACTGTCATGTTCTCAACAAAGCTACTTGTAGAATGTTTGCCTTGTACGTATAAAAAACATTGATTTGTTTAGTAGTGAAGCCCGAAGCAAACTTATTCAAGCTAAGGCGTAATAATCATATTTATAATTCTGTTTTATTGAGCTTCAGTTTGATTATGGCCAGTTGGTCTATTCTTTCCAGAAAATAAAAAAAGTATTTATTAGCACCATTATGACATAACAGTTTCAGCAGAAAAATCTATAATTTCTGTAAATCAGACTGTAAGGAAACTCAGGCTCCATTCTAACTATTTACATAGAAACCTGCTGTTTAGGTCATGAAATCTGCCCTAAACTATAGATAGGTAGGTACAACTTATATCGCAAGTAAAGCTCCAAAAATAACGGTACCTGCCATACATATTAAAAATAGCTATTAGCGGTATTAATACCTGCATATAGAACGTTTTTTTTTTTTTTTGGACGAGACCAGAGATATGCCAATTTATAGCAGTTATAACAGTTTTTCGCTATTAAAAGTGGGGGTACGTTAACGCGCTTCACGCGACTTAAAAAAAAAACTCTGGGTGCCTGAAGTATGCCCACCGGCGGAAGGCCCTGGACCTGCGCGGCCGCATAAACAGTACTTTTATAAACCGAAACTGTTATAATTGGCATTTCTAGAGTCACTTCCTTTTTTTTTATAATCGGCTTTCTCGTGAATGGTTTAACTAATTTTGATCCAAAGTTTTACAAAGCTGTTGTTAATATGTGATATTTGTGTAGTTTTGTATCCATTTTGAAACAACAGTGGCCCTAAAATAGAGCCTCGATGAACACCGCCGCACACAGGCAGATCAGACAAACATTTATTTTCGCAATAAAACATGACTTTATTCAGGTTTGCAGTTAAAACTAACAATAAAATCTTAAAAATTGTTATATGTATCCTAATAAATACTGTTTTTTATGCTTCTTATAGCAGGTATTGATATTGAACACAAATTTGCTCAATGTAGTAATTTTTCATTGATTTTCATCGACCTAACTTTTCCGATTTTTTAAGTGAAATACTGTGAAACAACGGCTATTTTGTATTAAAAATTAAACATTTAGGCGACACGTTCGTGTTAAAATTAATATAAAGAGTTTTAAATTGGAGAATATTTTTGTAAGTATTTATTCTTACCCTTTGAGCGTCTGGGTGCATACAAATTCAAATAATTTTAAAATTAGGAACACCCTAATGTTTATTCAGTATTTTCACGCAAAGCATCTAAACCAATGTAATGGGTGATTTTTTAAGAGGTTTAGAACTTTTTTTAAAAAAAAAACACAAAAAATTCGAAAAAATGAATGAAATATTTATTTGAATCGATATTTTGAACCTTGCAATTTAATGTTTAAAGATAATTTCATGCAAATGTTGACCGCGGCTGCGTCTCAGGTAGCCCATCCGCTGAGTCCAATTTTGGCATACTCTTTCACACATATCGGCCGGTATCTCACGAATGAATGCATGGATGTTGGCTTCCAGTGCGTCAATCGAAGCGGGCTTGTCCCTATAGACATTAGCCTTGACATACCCCCACAAAAAATAATCTAATGGTGTCAAATCGCACGATCTAGGCGGCCAATTGACCGGCCCGAAACGTGAAATTAACTGTTCACCAAACTCGCCTCGCAATTGCGCCATTGTTTCGCGTGCTGTGTGGCATGTGGCACCGTCTTGTTGAAACCACATATCATGCAAGTCAAGAACTTCCATTTCGGGCAAAAAAAAGTTTGTTATCATCGCTCGGTAGCGTTCACCATTGACAGTAACGCTGCGATTCGCCCAATATGGCCCAATAATGCCGCCGGCCCATAAACCGCACCAAACAGTGGCTTTTTCGGGATGCATTGGTAGCTGTTGCAATGCTTCTGGCTGATCTTCACTCCAAATGCGGCAATTTTGCTTATTTACGTACCCATTCAACCAAAAATGAGCCTCATCGCTGAACACAAGCAGCGCGCGATGAACATTTCGAACCGAGCACGAATTTTGATAGTAAAATTCAATAATTTGCAAGCGTTGTTGATTTGTAAGACGATCCATGGTTAAATTGCAAACCAAACTGAAGCTGTTTGACAGTGACACAAGGTACTAAACACACGTCAGCTGTCAAAACTAGTGTTGCCAAAACCAAACCAGCTAAAAAATCACCCTTTAGTTACCTATAGAGAATGACTTAAAAAAATGAAAATGTATTCAAATGTCAGCTACCCGTTGTAGATGATTCTCTGTAGGAAATCTGTATATATGTATGTGTATAGGTATACTTCGAAATTTTTTCACGTGAAACCAATACTTAACTCTCCGCCATCTAACGTTTTTTTTTTTCAACTAGTGCTTATTTCGTGAATGGTAACACTTAGCTCATGTCTGATTTGACAGATAATTAGTTTAATCCTTCCGCTGAACGAATATGGTTGTGTATACGCTTCGCTAAGTGGGCCTGCGATCGACTTAGAGAAGATGCCGATTTTGCCAAAAAAAAATCATCTTTTCAGATGAAGCTCATTTTGATCTTGGCGGGTAGTAAACAAGCAAAATTGTCGCATTTGGGGCACAGAAAACCCGCACGCATACATTGAAAAGCCGATACACCCAAAACGAGTCACTGTTTGGTGCGGATTTTGGTCCAGAGGCAAAATTGGTCCATTTTTCGAAAATGAGCAAGGAGTGGCCGTTACAGTCAATGGCGATCGTTATCGGGCCATGTTGAACGAATTTTTGTTCACACAAATTGAAGAGGAGGATATTGGCAACATTTGGTTTCAACAGGACGGCGGCGCTACGTGCCACACGAAGCTACACTCGATGTTTTGCGCCATTTTCAAAAAAAAAAAGTTATTTGGCGAACCCTTTATATATGTATAGTGCTTTACAGCAGTGCGACATAAGACAATTTCGAAAATTTCGATTTTCCCCAGAATGAGGCAGAATTTTTCTTTTTGGTAGGTACCTACACTCTCTGAGCCAAGCAACCATCCCTTACAACCAACACCTCCTCAGCCGCCAGACTGCTCGGCGCACCTCTGCCGTGCACCCAAAAACCCTCATCGCTGCCACAACCTCGGCCAATTTTAGCCGCTGCGTCAGGACCCTCTAATTACTACTATACTCACTATAATTTTTATTTTCTTAAAGTTTCGAAACGACCTGTAGCAACACTATAAGGGCTGGCAGGGAGGTGGGGGCAAGGGGGAGCACTTGCTTATTCAGTAGATCACCATTAAGTGTATTATCTATATGCCGTTTAAAGTATCTAATAGTTAAGCATATGATTTACTGATTGCAGAAGTAGCTGTTTGTACTTGAACATAAGTATAACTGAAGTGTTGCAGTGTTCTAAATGATGAGAGAAGATTGGAATTTGTGTAGGTATTTATAAACGTTAATTAAGATTCAGTTTGCTTGGTTTTTTTGGTGCCCCCTCTTTCGTGATTCCCTAGGCCTGGGCATGTCTCTATCTATGAGCTGTACTTTCTTCGACGAAACTGAACAGATTTCAGTTCTCAGTCTTGTGGCGCACAACAAGAATACCTTATACATATGGAATGATTACATATTTGAGGTCGCAAAAAAAACCCTGCTTTCTGGGATGATGCCAGAAATGTCTCTCCCCTTCTGCTTTCGCTGTAATCTATAAAGCATCCATCTGTTCAAAACTTGAGTACAACTCTCATATTCAGGCAGATGCTCATGCTCGTTTAACACACTTAAGTATTTTAGATATAGGATTCGAAACAGAGCTTTTAAATTGATGGGTGATCGGTGATAGAACTAAAACAGAAACGTTTGCATCTCTCAAACATCGCTGCATTGTTTCATGTCTATCATTATTCCATCGCTATTTTTATTAACAGTGTTCTATCGAAATAGCATCCCCTAAAACAAATCTGCCATAATACTCCCATTGCGAGGGATGTTCATCTGCTTACCCTTGATCCCGATTGCAAACGTGCTGTGAAGATCAGAGATTCTTTTTTTCAGTAGCACTACACGAATGTGGATGTGGAATGCTCACCTAGCTCTATTTTTCCCTCTCGTTTTAATATTCAGATTTCCATCGGTTTACTAACGCTTGCACTGTATTCGATCACATTAAGGGTAGTCACAACCCCTTAATTGTGGACACAAAAATAATAAAAACAATCCGAATATTTTATACCTCTTTTATTCTGTGATACATACTGTGATTGAGAAATTGAAACCTACTGTGCGATACACTTTAAACTTGAGCAGAGTGACATAATCGTTCTGTGAATTTATAAGTCGCTGTTTCTTGTCTTCTGTCAAGCGGCGTGGATCACCAGCATTAGGAAACTCGTTTAGCGAGGTATCTTAAATTATAGAACCTTCTGATGTCGAGTAGAGCACCTGCAAAAAAAAAAATACAAAATTTAATTTGAAGGAATTCAAGTGAGTACATAGAATAAAATAAAATTATATATTAAAAGTGCCTCAACCGACAAAAAGTGTATTTTCATATTTACATATATAGATACATAGATATAATTTAACTAGTGAACCAATAACATGTATCTTCAATGTGTGGCTATATAACAGTCGTTAATCACAAGTAATCAAACTTTTTTTTTAATTTATAGGTAGTCGATCCAAGATCACAACACAATTGCTTTTATTAATTTTTTCAACTCCACATCTAATTGGAATTTCTTTATGCGCCACTATTAGCTGTGTTTTATTATCTTCTATCGGGATCCGCATATGGATCTGGATTAACTTTTAACACGTGTTACAAAAACAATTTTGAAAATTTCCCAGTATTTTGTTTGTGTATTACGTGTTAAAAGAAAATCCAGATCCAGATCCGGATCCCGATAGAAGATAATAAAACACGGCTATTATAAACAATCAAAAAGAATCAAAAGCTCAAGATAATTAATCCGAATATCTTTTCATCATCGAAATGTATCTATAAAGCCCAGGTATAGAATTGTGATACCTTTTCTAGTGCTTAAGTTTGTAATTGTGTTAAATATTGTATCTTTCATTCTTTGTCTTCTTAAGATTTATTTTTTATTCGAGATAGATACCTAGGTATACCTAATATTTTAAGATTATGTCACAAACCAATCTAGACAATCTATATACATAATCCACTTCGCAATGTCAAATTAGACCTCACATTGAGCCAAGATCGGGATCTCAAGACAAAAGAGAGACCCCGCGGCTTATTGTCATTATTATATGACACCCCCGAAAATAAAAATACAAGAACGTTGAACCTATAATTGAAGGTATCTATCTGTTAAGTTGTGTTAATCGATTAAGACTTTTCTTTGGGAATATTGACAGCACTCTTATCTAAGACACGCGTATCACTAATTGCTGCGCCATCCATCGCAGAGATAAGACAACTCTTTGCATCACAAAAATAGAAACGATATTGGGGCCGTCATTCGGTCTAATTGGGTGATCAACTTAACGACCTTCTATATCGTCAAAACCACAGAGCCGTTTACACCGCACAGCATCGTCAAAACGAGAACACACCGCAAACAAGATAAGATAATTAATTTGCAAAAGTCGCCGGCCGGCCACAAAAAGGCCAAGTTATTACCTGAAGCCCGTCGCCTCACTGCCGATGCATGCCGTGCCGAAGCGCCCGACATAGCAAGATGAGTGTGTATAGTAGGTATGAGTAGCGAAGCGACCGGACCGCGGAATGGTAGTACCTGATTATACCTACAAAAGATTCAAGTATCGCAGAAAGCTGAGAACTTGGCAGCTTGGTCTTAAGAGTAGATAATTGCCCCATAAAGACGGTGCGGCTGGAGGCGATGGTGGCGATGGCGCATTGGTTTGACCAACTTGCCCATACGAGGTGTAAGGGAGGATGTAACCATTGTGATTCATTCAGTTAGCTGTTCCATTCATGGCCTTTAAACTCTATATAGGCGATCTCGTCGTGGACGGCAGTGGCGGCAGTGTTAACAACAGACTTACTACCTATTCCGATCGCACAATCTCTCACGCACACGCACACACACACAAACACATAAAACACAATCATATCATCCAGTCGACACAAAGGTGATTTGGAATCGGGATTCGGGACACGGGACCGCATTTAAGATTTATGAGAGTCATAATAAAAATAACTTTAACTTTTGCATGTGCTTATAATAATTTCATTTAGAGGAGGATGTCGGACTTGATCATGGTCATGGTGACGATGATCATCGGATGTGTATTTGGGACCACTCGATAGGAAAGGTAAGCAAAGTCCCTTTAAATTGGCCATTTTTTCGGTTCGGTCGCAGTGGAATCAACACCGATGGTGGTCGTTTAGAACGTTTATGAGTTGGTAGACAATTTAAGAACCATAAAATAAGATTTTCAATCACTATAGTGGAGGAGGTGAGAGGATTTATATATCTAATACTGATATGGTGATGTTTGTATCGGCAAATTTATTTTGTTGGCTTTTGTTTCAATTGCTCGGTAATGTTTCAAATTCACGATAAGCCACACCAAATAATGTCAACCGTTGGGTCATTTGTAGCAAGTGGTATAAAAATGTAATAAATGATCTTATAATAAGGACTTCCGAACTTTGACATATGATAGCGGCAATATTGTTGAAGGTACATCTGTCAAATTGGCTGTCATTTATTCAGTCTGTTTTGCCAAATCAACATGGACGGATATAGCGTTCAACAACACTTGCAAATAATAAAATAGTTATATCATAATGGGAGTCCTGTTCGGGCAACATTCCGCCCCCTTCGCCCATTTACGGTCGTCTTCAGCGATTTGGCCAACTTCTTGTCGAATTTGGGACGATACCATTCCACATGAGATCCAAGAGCGTCCAATGCATCCTGAAAAAGTCACTGTTTAGTGTGGATTATGCGGACTGGTGGCGTCATCGATCCTTATAACGGGTGATTTTTTGGCTGGTTTGGTTTTGGCAACACTGGTTTTGACAGCTGACGTGTGTTTAGTACCTTGTGTCACTGTCAAACAGCTTCAGTTTGGTTTGCAATTTAACCATGGATCGTCTTACAAATGGACAACGCTTGCAAATTATTGAATTTTACTATCAAAATTCGTGCTCGGTTCGAAATGTTCATCGCGCGCTGCTTGTGTTCAGCGATGAGGCTCATTTTTGGTTGAATGGGTACGTAAATAAGCAAAATTGCCGCATTTGGAGTGAAGATCAGCCAGAAGCATTGCAACAGCTACCAATGCATCCCGCCACTGTTTGGTGCGGTTTATGGGCCGGCGGCATTATTGGGCCTATTTCTTCAAAGATGATGCGAATCGCAGCGTTACTGTCAATGGTGAACGCTACCGAGCGATGATAACAATTTTATTTTTGCCCGAAATGGAAGTTCTTGACTTGCATGATATGTGGTTTCAACAAGACGGTGCCACATGCCACACAGCACGCGAAACAATGGCGCAATTGCGAGGCGAGTTTGGTGAACAGTTAATTTCACGTTTCGGGCCGGTCAATTGGCCGCCTAGATCGTGCGATTTGACACCATTAGATTATTTTTTGTGGGGGTATGTCAAGGCTAATGTCTATAGGGACAAACCCGCTTCGATTGACACACTGGAAGCCAACATCCATGCATTCATTCGTGAGATACCGGCCGATATGTGTGAAAGAGTATGCCAAAATTGGACTCAGCGGATGGGCTACCTCAGACGCAGCCGCGGTCAACATTTGCATGAAATTATCTTAAAACATTAAATTGCAAGGTTCAAACTATCGATTCAAATAAATATTTCATTCATTTTTTCGAATTTTTTGTGATTTTTTTTAAAAAAAGTTCTAAACCTCTTAAAAAATCACCCATTATTTCTTTGAGAACGACGTTGGCCAGGCCATCACCGTCAACGGTGAGCGTTATAGAGGTCGATGGTTAGCAACTTCATTTGGCCTGAATTGGATGATATGCATACCAACGACATGTGGTTTCAACAGGACGGCGGGCGGCGCTACGTACCACACAGCTCACGCCACATTGGAAATTCTGCACGAACGATTCGAGGGCATGATCATCTCACGTGGAAGTGATGTGAACTGGCCACCGAGATCGTGCCATTAGAAGTCACAGGTCTATTCGAATAACCAACAAACCACAGCGGAGGTCAAAGAAATGAAATCTAAAATTGTATGCAAATTTGAACTTCCCCACTTTCAGTTCACATTCACTTGTAACGAAAAATATATAGATAATGATGAAGTTAAAAAAATAGCAAAATTGTCGGTTAATCTCATTCAGTGGTAAGTAATCTATAGTAATTTTATAACTAGAAGATCCGGTTTATACAGGCCTATATTTGGCGTGCCGAATGAAATAGAGAAACGCTATGTTGTATGATGGTGTTATTGCGCTACTTAAGGAGCCACTCCAAGTACTTTTTGGCTATAGTTCTTTCCTTAGGTTGCCTTTCCAAGGTTTCTTTGGACAAGGAATTCCCTATACGAGGATTTCGACTAGGTTACTTCTTCGAAGTTTATTTTGGAGAAAGTTCTCCGAAAAGGTTCCTCCAGATTGCGTGCTGGGAAGGGAGTAAGTATATGTAATATCCTGTTATTTATATAGTAAGTCAATGAAGAATAACTGTTAAACACGAAATTTATATAAAATGCTATATCTTTAATAAAGGGTTTTCCAATAAGAGGTGTTATTTTGAATAGCCCGCTATTTCGGTAGCTGTTAATTTCGAAGCTGTCATTTTTTGACATTTGACAAGTAGAAACTACGCCATTAATAAAAATGGAACGGTACACACTTCAACAACGCATTGAAATTATTAAAATTCACTATAAAAATGGTGAAAATTTGGCAGAGACGGTTCGTAAAACTAAAACATTTTTGGGTCGTCGTGAAGCATTTTGTCGGACCGCAATACAGAAATTGGTGGACAAATTCAAGCTGTTGGGACAAGTTAGTGATGTGAAGAATAAAACCCGTGCACGTCGCTCAAGAACAACTGAGAATATTGCTGTTGTAGCCCAAAGTGTTGAAGAAAACCCAGGTTTGTCCATTCCTCGTCGTTCTTTGGAATTAGGCATTCCACAAACGTCATTACACCGTATTTTGCATAAAGACTTGGGTCTTAAGGCTTATAAAGTTCAGTTAACACAAGAACTCAAGCCGGCTGATCAACAACGTCGTGTCTTTGCTGATTGGGTCCTTGAAATGCATGAAAATGATCCGGAATTTCATCGAAAAATCATCTTGACTGATGAGGCCCATTTCCACCTCGGAGGCTACGTCAACAAGCAAAACTGTCGCATCTGGGGCTCGGAAAACTTAAGAGTTATTGTTGAAAAGCCTATCCATCCTCAACGCGTGACTGTTTGGTGCGGTTTATGGTCCGGCGGGGTCATTGGACCTTACTTTTTCGAAAATGAGGCTGGAGCAACAGTTACGGTCAATGGATTGCGCTATCGAGAGATGATTAATGATCTTTTATGGCCGGAATTGGATGGTATTGATCTGGACAACGTTTACTTTCAACAAGACGGCGCTACGTGCCACACAAGCAATGAAACCATCGATCTTTTACGGGAAAAGTTTCCGGACCGTGTTATCTCTCGAAGAGGTGATCACAATTGGCCACCGAGATCTTGTGATTTAACACCTTGCGACTTCTTCCTTTGGGGCCACGTGAAAGATAAGGTCTACGCCAACAGCCCAGCGTCGATTCAAGACCTCAAAGATGGAATTCGTGAGGCTATCGAGGACATAGGGCAGCCACTTCGCGATTTGGTTATGGAAAAATTCATGAAAAGGATATGGTCCTGTAAGCGTGGTCGTGGTGGCCATTTGGCTGATGTTGTGTTTCATTATTAACGGCGTACCTTCCTCTTTATAATGAAATAAACATCCGATCATTTATCTCAAAAAATGCCATTTTTCTTTGAATATCAAAATAACACCTCTTATTGCAAAACCCTTTATATAAAACAAAGTCGTTTTAGTTACAACACTTATAAGCTGGACCGATTTGAATTATTTTTGATTTGTTGGATTTGTCTCTGCCCCGAATAGCAGAATAACTTTAAACATGTTGGGAAAATTCACTTTGTAGGGTGAAATGGGGTAAAATGAAAAACAAGTATCCGATTAAAAAAGCTCTACCTGAGTTTGAAAGGCTGTTCTTAGAAATGGGTTCAAGGATATTTTTTTTTAAATTGCAATTTGTAGGGTGAGATGGGGTACAAATAAAAAAATTGTCCGATTTAAGAAATTATTTTTTTTTTATTTGAAAGGTTTTTTTAGGAAATGGGTTTGGGGATATGCTTTTTTCAAATTTTGTTATTTGTTGGGTGAAATGGGTTGAAACGAAAAGTGGTATTCGATTTCAAAAATTCTGTTTGTGTTGGTAAAGTTATTTTTTTTTAAAAATTATATTTATTGAGTGAAATGTGATAAACACAAAAGAGTGGTTTTTGATTACAAAATGTTTGTCTGTGTTGGGAAAGTAATAAAGGTAGCACTTAGATGACAATATTTTTACGAATTTCACCATTCATAACGTGAAGAGGGTCAAAAATTAGTATGTAGTATTCAATTACAAAAAGGAGCTTAAATATTTATCTATATTTTCTTTTATAATTTTAATTCGAAGCTTAGGTTTGTCTACCCGTCCAAGGCAGGGCGGGTCAGCTAGTATGTATATAAAACTAAAGTTTAATAAAGATTTTGTTATTTCGGAGCTATACCCTACGCATAAAGCCCATGTTTATTTGTGTTTTTGGCAAAAACCGTAGACACCGGCGAGCTTACATCAGCTACGAAGAAAAAGCATCACAATATTTCTGTTCGTTTACTGTCCAAAACTGCGAATTTCTGCGAATTTATTTTTTTTCTATTTAACTTTAAGGAATTTTGGACAAAAACTAGTAGTTTTGGACATCAGACTCGAACAAACAAAATAATTGTTTATATGAGAAAATGAAAAAGAGGAGTGAAACTCTTCTTCTAAATTGCTAAGAGATTTTCTAAAATCTAAAAAATGTATTTATCGAAATTATCCAAAGTTACAAAAATCGTTGCAGCGGGTTTTTTAAAAAATAATTTTGTAATATGTATAAAATTTCTTGAACATTAAAAAACAAATTGGGATGCCAATTTGAAAATAAGTACCTATAGTTACACAAAATATGTATTGATTTTTCAAAAATAATTTTTTAATTTTTTTTTGGTTTTAATTCCTGTATACTTAGGTATTGAAATCTTGATCGAAATCAATCGAGCCGTTAACAAGCAATTCAAACATTTTAAAAACCATTATATGACAGCAGGTACCTACCGTTAAGAAATGTTTTTACCTACCAAAGTACATAGAGACATTTTTATCTAAATTGTTGAAGCCGTTTCCGAGATCAATTATTTATATTTTTACAAAGATTCTTTGTCAGATACCGTTATTTTTAGAGCTAAAACTAAATTTGTATCTTCCCTCTAAAGCCAAGTACCTACTCACCTCTTTGTGAAATGAAAAATAAAACCGCTTAAAAATACACGTGAAAGATGATTATGAATACATAATAAATTTTCCACGTGTATTTTCGATACCTACTAAGTTTGTAATTTTTAATACTCACATTGAATGAAAAAAGAAAATGATTGATTAATGATTAATTATTTTTACAGAACATTGAAAAAATCGCAATGAAGATTTTTTTAATCCCGCGGTTTGTAGTTTTTAGGATGTTTGAGGCCATCCCAGAATACTTTTTGAGGCAGGATATCTTTTTATTTTCAAAACTATTTTCAAATTAATTTACAAATGTCACACTTTTCCACATCTCTTTAGATTTTCGTAGTGATTGTACGTTACGAAATGAAAATTATGGTGTGAAATTTACTACGAACCGGTTTCACATTTGGGTGCTCACTTCTCGTTGGGAATTTCGTAGCTGTGAAGTAATCTTCCTTTTTATATGGAAAGTTCATTTCCACTCCAAGGAATCACTAGAAAATATTAAGTTCAAAATTTCAATAAAATCACTAATGGCCGATTTCATAAAGCCCTTTTAACTGCTTAACAGGCTTTAAATATTTAAAATACTCAATTAACACCGCCATTTTCGATTTTTCAAAAAATAATAAAAATTGTCATGTGCTCAACTTGGTGTTGTTTTGTGCTCAGTTTGTGCGCCATGTTGGTACTGAAAAGATAAATTAAAAATTTCAATACTTGCAATTTTCACGGAAAAAAATTAATTTTGAGAACAAGACAAGAGTCATTTAAATGAAATAATATTTTGATATGTTTTATGAGTAAGGCCGTGTTTTAATTTGATTAAAATTTTGATAAAATTTTATCTTAGATTATATTTTGACGTTACCATGGCGGGCAGAGGTGGCGGCGGTGGCGGCGACGGCGGCGGTGGCGGCGACGGCGGCGGCGGTGGAGTACAGATTTTCACTTCTAACTTTTTGTTTGTCTTAAAAGTTGCAAATATGCGATTTTTTAAAAAATATTTTCAGTAAATGAAGACACAAATTGAACACAAATTGAGCACAAATTGAGCACAATAAAGTAAAAATTAAATTTTCTAGAAAATCGAAATCGAAAGAGCAACAAATTTCATCTGTAAAATTGGCTAAGTTGAGCATCAGCACATAACAGCATATTTTTTGAAAATCGAAAATTGCGTTTCTTAATTCAGGCTATAGCACTTCGTAAAATTTAGTTTCGGTCATAAAAGTTGCAAATATTCGAATTTTTGTTTTATATCTTCAGCTCTTAGGACAAACAACTTAGCAAAAAACACCACAACTTTGATTTTTAAGAAAATCGTAATCTTACACAAAATTAAATCCGTATAAAAATTGAGAATTTTTTAAAAATATTTATGGAACATAGACAGTATACCATAGTTGGGCACATTACAGAACACATAATTTTTTTACGAAATTTAAAACGCACGCACATGACAAGCTATCACTTTGAAGTTTGGCTCCAAAAATTTGCAGTTTTTTTGCAGTTCAAAAACTTTGAAGCCCTCATTAGTATCTACCTATATACCTAATTATATATATGTTAAATTTGTTATGCCAACTTCACATGCGTGATCAATTATTTAATGCTAATTCCTAGTGGTTCTTCACGTCTTCACATACCTACCTAACTTTAAATGAAGTGTATTAACTGTCAAATTTAATCAATCGACTCCCTTACCAGTGATTGAAAAATTAACTTGTTGTTATTAATATTTGGAATACCTAGGACTTCTGTTCTATTCTTTTGAAATGTTTAAAAACCTTTCTCTAGCTATGTTAAGAGTAAATTAAGGTAGGTGTATGTATTTGTAGGTAGGGGAGAGTGGGTACGAAAGTAACATTTTTGACATTTCGTGCCGTAATTTGATAACCAATAAAGATATCAAAATGAAACATAGTGCATATTAATGAATAAACATTTAGCTACCATTAAATACTAATTTGGTTCCCAGCGTTATGTCTTTGATTTAAATGTATGACTTGAAAATGAGGACAAGGTCAAATGTTACAATCGTCCTTTTCGGTGTGTCGATTGTAACACGCTGAAAGGACGATTGTAACACCATATAAAGATATGAAGAAAAAATCTAAAATGGTGGTTAGACTTAGAATTTAATTCTAAGCCAATACTATAAATTAATTATGTATTATTATAAAATAAATGAATGCCAATAAAAAGGCAATCTTATTCAGTACTAATAATAAATGGGTTTATGTAGTAGCGGGTGATTTTTTAGCTGGTTTGGTTTTGGCAACACTGGTTTTGACAGCTGACGTGTGTTTAGTACCTTGTGTCACTGTCAAACAGCTTCAGTTTGGTTTGCAATTTAACCATGGATCGTCTTACAAATGAACAACGCTTGCAAATTATTGAATTTTACTATCAAAATTCGTGCTCGGTTCGAAATGTTCATCGCGCGCTGCTTGTGTTCAGCGATGAGGCTCATTTTTGGTTGAATGGGTACGTAAATAAGCAAAATTGCCGCATTTGGAGTGAAGATCAGCCAGAAGCATTGCAACAGCTGCCAATGCATCCCGAAAAAGCCACTGTTTGGTGCGGTTTATGGGCCGGCGGCATTATTTGGCCATATTTCTTCAAAGATGATGCGAATCGCAGCGTTACTGTCAATGGTGAACGCTACCGAGCGATGATAACAATTTTATTTTTGCCCGAAATGGAAGTTCTTGACTTGCATGATATGTGGTTTCAACAAGACGGTGCCACATGCCACACAGCACGCGAAACAATGGCGCAATTGCGAGGCGAGTTTGGTGAACAGTTAATTTCACGTTTCGGGCCGGTCAATTGGCCGCCTAGATCGTGCGATTTGACACCATTAGATTATTTTTTGTGGGGTTATGTCAAGGCTAATGTCTATAGGGACAAGTCCGCTTCGATTGACGCACTGGAAGCCAACATCCATGCATTCATTCGTGAGATACCGGCCGATATGTGTGAAAGAGTATGCCAAAATTGGACTCAGCGGATGGGCTACCTGAGACGCAGCCGCGGTCAACATTTGCATGAAATTATCTTTAAACATTAAATTGCAAGGTTCCAACTATCGATTCAAATAAATATTTCATTCATTTTTTCGAATTTTTTGTGATTTTTTTTAAAAAAAAGTTCTAAACCTCTTAAAAAATCACCCATTGTAACATTATTTGGAATTTATTTAAAAAAAAACTATTTTGATCTCTATCTCCAGCTGTTGAATAAACAAAGTCACCAAAAATTGTGTGTGGACGGTTGTAACACAAATTATTATACAGTTATTTGTGCTTGTATTATGTTACAAACGTCCACACAAAAATTGTTACAACAGTCCACCCCACGCTTTTTTATATTAAAAATCAAAGTAAGAAGAAACCGGTATGCATATCGTAAAAATATTGAATCTATTCGATTTTAGAAATATTGGATCACGGTAACGTCGCATCAATTCAATGAATTGTTTATTTTTTTCAAGAAAAATTATGAAAAAACTCAAGACCAAAAAAATTACGTTTTCACTAAAATTTCACATTTTTGGCTTTTGTTGGTACATTCGACTGTACTGAATTTTAGATTTTTGTGTGTGCATTCAAGACCTAATTGCAAAGAATTGTGCATTAAAAAATGAACGCACACAGTTCTAGTTTTTCGTAAAAATTGAATGTTACAACCGACCCACCGTTACGTTCGTACCCACTCTCCCCTATATAAGTCGGGACCTATAGGTAATAACTTAATAACAAGAGCCCTATTACAGATAGGTATAGATATAGGTACCTATATAAGTATTAATACAAAATTAGATGTAGGTAGGTATCTTGTTTACAACCATTTTGAAGGTGGTATAAAAATAGGATTGCGATGGGAAAGGTGTGCATTGCGCAGGTCCTTATTAAAGGTAGTTAGGCATGTCATGACCCCATTCACGCCGTGCGGCGCCTCCGCAGAGTGTTACTTAACACCTTTGTATACCTTAATATATGTGCACTTTTTCAGCCTCTTCCACCCACTTAAGGAATTTTCTAAGGCTTCCACCAACATTCCTATACTCACCAACAAGTGCCTGCCGCCGCCGGCCGCCGCCGCGCGATGGGTGACAAACATTATTTCTTCTTCTCATTCAGCTTCTTGCTTCCTGCCACACTGCCACCGGCACAACAGGTACAGCCATTTTCACGCAAGTTGATTCCCAAAGTAAATAACCACAAACAAAAAAAAATAAATATAAAATCCGAAGCTAAAAAACGGCTGACATGAGAGTAGGTAGAGGAGGTATCTATGTACATATCTACCTACATACTAAGATACGGATAAGGCGAAGGAAGGTGTCCACAAACACAATCAAATCAAGCCCACACCAGCTTGGTGTTCGGCTATCTGTGAGCGAACGATGAATGGAGTTTGATTGTGTTGTTATATAGGAGAGAAATAAGCCAAGCCGGCACCTATGCCACGCCTCCCTGCCCACATGGGGTGATATTTATAATGCCTCACAAGCAAATGCCCGCCTTTCTCTCTCTCTCTCTCTCTCTTTCTCGCGCCACTAATACCTTCTCAAGCCTTATAAGCCATTAGTATTTGTTTCAAAAATCAACAACTGGATTTGATGACGTAGTTGTTTCGCCATGATGATAACACCATCATGTAGATATCTACATTGTACAGCTGCTAGAGAGTAATGACTTTTATTATCGCGCACTTCTCTACCATAGTACCTATAGGTGGTGGTAGATAGGTACTCGCACTTATTGGGGTTGGTTAGGAGTGAATGTTGTTGTTTACTTTTGCTATTTATATCCCCTAAGCTTTTCAAGTTATTGCTTTCGATATGATATGGTGTGTAGGTTGTATAAGACTTATTTGTATAAAGGAAGGTATACATATACATATATACCTATTGCTAGATATTGAGTCAGGTTAACCTACGTCAGATATACCTAGCTGTTGATAGCTTATTAACTATAGAATGTAATGTAATTCACTTGCCCGGGGCCGCACGATGGCAGCTTGCAGCATGACGCTTCCATCGAAAGCGACAGGAAATCGATGTTTTTTTTGCATCGTTTTTTTTATTGATAACATTTTGATTATAAATACAATGGATAGAACGGTAGGTATTTCCTATATGTTGTGACATAAGAAACCGGTATCTTCTCCAATAGGTATAAGTACGGCGAATTGTCGGAGTTTTCTAAAGAAACTTGGCTTGTTAATCACTTGGGGAAATCGTTAGGATGATGCGTCAACAGCTATGACGCGCGCCGCCCGGCCGGTTGAGTTGGAAATTGATGTGTCGCGCGTCGATGTTCTTGGAATTTGACACAGTTTTATGAAGCGGGAAAAATGTGGATGTAGGTATGCATGTATCTAGGCAGGGCATATCGATATCAATAGCTTTAGATATTTATGTGAAGTCTTAATCAGACAAATAATAGCTAATTTAAATGGGAAATATATAGGTATGTATGTATACCTAGATAGGTATAGGTAACTGCCGTTCTTACAGAATTCAAAAGAATTAAGTATGATTTATTATGTTTTGTTTCCCATTAATGGTTGTCAGAAATTATAGATAACTTAGTAGGTATATACATATGTAGTTAGTTGTATTAAAGAGTGCAGTTTTTCAGAGCTGAGCTAACTCTGAGTTAAACGAGGGTTAAATTAAACCTGGTCTAACTCAGAAACAGTTTTTGTATACAAGATTAACCTTAACTTTGTATTATGTATACCTTAAGTTGTCAAAAATCAATCGAAATCGAAGAACAATGCTCATCATAAGTCGATATCGATACGATAGTGTCATACTTCGATTCCCATAGATTTTTGATATTTATCTGTCAGTATCTACCTTATATCGGGTTTTTCGATAAATTAAATAAAACAAAAACACTTTTGGATATCAATGAAATTCTTTATTCCTGTGAAAGTACGTTCGGTTATGTATGGAACTCGATTTCTTTTGCATGGCCACCACGGGCACGCTTGCAGAAGTCCAGACGCTGAACCCAATTTTCGACGGTTTTCAAGCATAAATCGGCCGATACTGCTGCAATTTCACGTTCGATATTCGTACGAAGTTCATCAATCGTCGCTGGATTGTCCGCATAGACCATAGACTTGCCGTAGCCCCACAAGAAATAGTCTAACGGCGTCAAATCGCACGACCGAGACGGCCAAGCGACTGGACCATTTCGTGAGATAACACATTCTCCAAACTTGGTTCCCAATAAATTGATTGTGACATTCGCTGTGTGGCTTGTGGCGCCGTCCTGTTGGAACCACATGTCCTCCAAGTCCATATATCATCCAATTTGGGCCAAAAATATTCGGTTATCATTGAACGGTAGCGATCCCCATTCACAGTAACGTGCCGGTCTTGATCATCACTGAAGAAGTACGGCCCAATGACGCCGCCGGCCCATAAACCACACCAAACCATATTTTTTTCGGGATGCAATGATGACTCATGGAGTACGTGTGGATTGCTGCCTGACAAATACCGCATATTTTGTTTATTGACGAAGCCATTCAGCCAGAAATGAGCCTCATCGCTGAAGATGATTTTTCGATGAAAATCCGAATCATTTTCAAGTTGTTGCTCAGCCCGATTCACGAACATACGACGCTGCTGGTGGTCAAGCGGCTTCAGTTCTTGCGTCAATTTAATCTTGTAAGGATGTAGGCCAAGACCTTTTCGCAAAATTCGCCACAACGACGTCACAGAGATGCCCAACGCTTGAGAACGACGTGTGAGAGATACATTTGGGCTTTCTGCAACTGAAGCCTCAGCGGCAGCAATATTCTCGACACTACGGGCACTTCTTTGTCTCACTGGCACGGCAACATTTTGTACTGTGCCTGTGGATTCAAATTTTTCCACTAGACGCTCAATTGTAGATCTGCTAGGACAATTATGACGACCATAAATTGGACGTAGCGCTCTTAACGTTGAGGCCACTGACTCCGAATTTCGGTAGTAAATTTTAATAATTTCGAATCGTTGTTGGCTCGTATTTCTTTCCATCATAAAATGGCAAAATTTATTGAAGAGAAATGAGTTAACTCGGGATTAAATTGACTGAAAAACATGTTGCACAGGTTTAACGAGTTACCTATAGTAACGGGATGATCTATAGCACGGTAAACCTATGCCTAGGTATATAAGTAATTTAAGGTTTGCGATTATGGTTATCGGTATATCATTTGCAATATTAGATCTGTGGACAGCATATGTCTATTGAATGGCCACTTCGTCATCTTTGTTTGCCAATTCCTTTTAAAAAGGTAGGCATATCGCCTAGAATAGGTCTTTTTTTCGTGTTGTTTGAACGCTTTTTGTCAAAACCATATACATAAGTCCATATCAGTGTAGCTTAATTAGTACAGCAAATTCCACCATCGTCTTAACTAAATACAGACAAAAAAAAAGACCAGTTCTTAGATCAAAAGATGAATAATGCTAGATTTACACGATTGACAAATTGGCAGTTTTCTGTAGGTACCTAAGTAAAAACTAATATGCGAAAGGTATGAATCTATCCATTTGTCCGCCATTTTTTTTTTTTATAAAAAAAAAGGTACCTACCTACTGCCAATTTGTCAGTCGTGTAAATACAGCATAATTCTTGCCAATAAATGCTTCTTTGGGCTAAGCAGATCTATGAATTAATTTCCCATGTAGGTACCACCAAGAGACGGTGTAGTAGGGGGAAGTCAAGAATCCAGGTGGGGCACCTAAAAGTCTTCTCATTTTCGTCACCTGAGTTATCTCCTTTTACTTTCGAGTTCTGTTTTTTTTTTTTTTTAATTTGGAGGGGAAAAATGGTTTTAGAATTTTAAAATTGATTTCTTCGATTTTTGCTAACAATTATATCTGAAAATGTAGTCATATTATTGCGTTTAGAAATCTTCACTTTGATTTTTCTTAAGGTTTGGACTTTTTTTTTAAATATATTTCCTTCCATTTTGCCAGCTCTGTCTAGCAAGATTGTTCTAGACAAGTTGGCTGAGTTCCCCTTCCACTGGCATGCGTCTCCTGTTGAATTGAAAAAATTGTTTCTGTTTAATATGAAGGTTTTTATAATAGGTACAAATTCTATATACCTACTACTAAAATACAACAGCTATTAGGAGGCACTACATTTAATTGGACTTTTGCTGAATTTCGTATTCAAAATAAATTAATGCTTATAGGTATAGATACACTTTTAGGCCCAAAAAGTTTCAATTTTTTCCTGCAAATGATATTAAAGTCGCAGTATTGTAGGGTCTGTTGACCAGATTATTAAATTCGGATGCAGTTGCTCCAAACATAGGATTTTTTACCAAGTGGAAGAACAAATATTGTACTTACCCAAAAATACTATTCTCTGGCTTAAGCTCTAATAAAGGGTCCGCCAAATAACTTTTCTTTTTTTTTGAAAATGGCGCAAAACGTCGAGTGCAGCTTCGGCTGTGTGGCACGTAGCGCCGCCGTCCTATTGAAACCAAATGTTGCCAATATCCTCCTCTTCAATTTGTGTGAACAAAAATTCGTTCAACATGGCCCGATAACGATCGCCATTGACTGTAACGGCCATTCCTTGCTCATTTTCGGAAAATGGCCCAATTATGCCACTGGACCAAAATCCGCGCCAAAGAGTGACTCGTTTTGGGTGTATCGGCTTTTCAATGTATGCGTGCCGGTTTTCTGTGCCCCAAATGCGACAATTTTGCTTGTTTACTACCCGCCAAGATCAAAATGAGCTTCATCTGAGAAGATGATTTTTTTGGCAAAATCGATATCTTCTCTAAGTCGATCGCAGGCCCACTTAGCGAAGCATAAACACAACCATATTTGTTCAGCGGAAGGATAAAACTAATTATCTGTCAAATCAGACATGAGCTAAGTGTTACCATTCACGAAATAAGCACTAGTTGAAAAAAAAAACGTTAGATGGCGGACCCTTTACAACCTTCTACTTGCACCGTCTGTCAAAACAGTAATTAAGAAAGGAAAAGGAATTAAAATCCAAAAGACTATCGAAGGAGTCCATTTGGATCTTATATCAAAAATTTTAAGACCTTTATGTGTAGTTTATATGTAATATATGTACCTATATATGTTTATGTATCGAAAAAGATAAGAAAATAAGATTGACCCAAGACGAAAACTTTTTAAGCCTCGGTTGGAAAAATTTTACATTCTATATATGGGATATAGAACTTTGCACCCATATACGATAGTGCCTATGATGCCGATTGCTCATGGATTCAATAATTTATTACATTGCAGAATAATGTAAGTTTTCCTACCTACGTTTTATGAAGAGCACGCGCTGAACAAATGGACAAGTAAAGGTAAGCTCAGAGCATCAGGTATAATGGTGTAATAGCTATTTTATTCAACTTCTAATAAGCTTATTGATTATTTCATGGAAATAATCATGAATCAAATAAAATTTGAAGAAAAATTATACTTTGAATGTTTAATGATATTTCATAGAAACAAAAATCATGCGAGATGATCGTGGTTCGTGGTTATTCAAGTAAGTTGAGGAAAAACCTTAAGTAGGTACCTTTATAAACTTTAAGCCATTCTCTGATAGATAGATCGCACCAACATGAGACTAACTCCAAACAGGGCCCGATCCAGATTTTTCTCCGCCCTGGGCAAAAATTTAATTTGCCGCCCTTTGCAATGACAACATTTAAGTTATAAACATGTAGAGATAATGTGATTTTTAACCGTCTTTTGAAAATGGAGGTTATCATTTCGACCAGATTATATTCACATCCATATGTTAGTCTGAAATGGCTTCTAAACCGAGAGTAGATCAAATTACATGAGTTTATGTGTCATGTTTGTGTACATTTTTGTTTAGAAATTTCTCAGAAATTACTGATAGGATTTAAATAACTTTTTATCGGTTCAGTAGTTTAGAAAACATATATACCAACATGTTTTAGTAAGTTTATTTTTATGTATATTTTGTTACATCGACTTGCTTGACCTATTTTTGGTCTTTAGTTTAAATAATTGAAAAAAGACACAAGAAATAATATTTTCTACTTATTTTATGCAAATAAAAATACATAGTATTTAGTTAAAATTATGTAAAACCACAAGTTAATCATTAAAAAAAAAATAAATAAATTAGGATCCTTAAAATTTTTCATTTTTCCCTGCTCTCTTAAATGAAAAATAATTTATATTAATGTTTGGCCTTTCAAAATAAATAAATACAAAAAATAAATAAATAAAATACATTTTTTTTTGAGAACATTTAACTGTGTCTAGTAATTAAAATGATTTTTTTGGAAATTTCTGTTCTGCAATTTTTAAGTAATTTCCAATAAAATTGTCGCAAAACCTTGTGTTCTATAAAAAACATAGCCAAGCCAGATAATCTTTGCTGTGTCATGGTAGACTGAAAATATTTTGTCATTATTTTTAATTTAGAAAAGCTTCTTTCATCTGTAACTGATGGTAAAGTCAAAAGAATTCTAAGAACAATGTTGATCTTTGGACCAAATCTTAATTCTGTAATAAATTTTAAAATGTCTTGACGAGACAGTTCTAGTCTATTTAGGTCAGATGAGTCCTCGTTGGTTAAAATAGTCTCGAGGTTCTCACAATTTTCTTACAATTCATCTTTCGTCAATTATTCTCTTTGCGCATGATATACATAATGTTACACAAAAAAGAGAATTTTTTGTTAGCTCAATAATGTGGGAAAACCTAAGGTCCAAGGAGTTTATAGCTGTATCTATTATGTGGAAAAATACTTCGACTTTATATATCTGACGGGGATCAATGATTGCTTCATCATCACACTCGTAACCAAACTGAGTCCTTTTGGAGCGAACGCGATGCTTAGGTAATGGCTTCTTTAAGAACTTGAATATCGGGCACAAGTGTGCACAAAAGTATCGTGTATATTGATTAGAATATTATTTCCAGAAGGTATTTTAAGTAGAAGGAAACAAATAAAAATATCTTGGAAATATTTACGCATAGTTATATTTTTGGTAGGCACCAACTGCACTCAATTTTCAAATTTTGCCGCCCGGGCAATTGCCCGGCGGCCCCCCCCCCTGGATCGGCCCTGACTCCAAAGCATATACGAGACGAGATTTTATTTAATTGGTTAACATTAATCGAGAGTCAAGTGTCGGTCGGCCAAGGTGATTTAAATTAGCAGAATAGACTAAAAATAAAATCAATCCAGTTTTTAAATCGAAAATTGTTTTTTTTTTTTTAATGCAAATATTTAGCAGTTTGTAAATTCAAACTCTATAGTTCGATATTTCTTCCACAAAAACACAAGAAAGGGCACAAGACCAAGACAATACACTGATACGAGACCAAGACAAGTTTTAGTTTTACGAAACCGAGACGACAGTGAAATCTTAAAGTCACCTGATTGAAATGTTTGTGACATGATAAACAGAACTCCAGACAATAGAAGGGTCAATGTGGGTAATTGTAAACAATTTCATATTTTTTTATAATTAAAAAAAAAAGAGTTAGGACTTTTTAATTTTTGCAATTGAAAACGGAATAAAAAACTATGAATATTTCTTATAATAAAAATTACTTTAAAAATTTTAAAACAACGGTTAATAATATCATGTTTACATTTACCGAGTTCTGTTTTTATTTTTATTCTAATTGATGGGGTAAATGTAAACAGCAATGTAAATCATCTGGAAGTTTTGGAACAGAGGCTTTAAGTTTAAATATGGATTTCAAATCTTGTAAAACACTTTTAAATTGAATTGAAAATTTTATAAAAAAAAACAACTGCCAACTGAAAACTAATTATAAGCACACGAATGAGTGGCATATAAATAGGTCTATTCAGTGGGTGCGTTCAAGACTGCATTATTTGCATG
Organism: Leucozona laternaria; assembly: GCA_932273885.2. Lineage (NCBI taxonomy): Eukaryota > Metazoa > Arthropoda > Insecta > Diptera > Syrphidae > Leucozona > Leucozona laternaria. The sequence goes on along the minus strand of OW026367.1, from coordinate 56,540,400 downwards.
GGATTTTAGGTCTGTTTACATTTGCTCCTGTTTACATTTACTCACCTTGACTCTATAGAACTAGAGTTCCCGCATGGGGCCCAGTTAATTAATTGCAAGTTATGACATTTTCACGTTTCACTACAAATTACATTGAGCATTGTCACGGTCCCGGTGATTATGGTATGTTCAAAAGAGATGTCCAGCAGTGTGATCCTTCATCTCTGGTAAATTGTTTTCTTTACTAAAATATATTATATAAGAGATTCTTAAATATGAACATTAATGTCCAGTTATTAAGTGGTGAGTTAAACTAACTCTAGAAGCAAATTAACCCACAATAGTTAACTGAGGAAGTAGTTTTACGGTGGAGAATGCATGCGGAAAGATTAAACAAACTCGGTGGATTAAACATCACAAGCTTCTCTTATTTAGTTAATCCTTTCGCTAAATTTGAAAAGTTAAATCGGGTTTTACTTTCATCTCGCATATACAGTCCGTAACATTAGAATAGCCTCACACATACTTTATCTTAAAATTACATTTTTTTGAACTTTTTTCACGTGAACGTATAAAAATGGGCATTGAGTTGTAAGCTAGAACTCAATTTCTGAGACTATGAGAAGTTACAACTTAATTACAATATCTAACGGTATATTGTGAGCTTATTTTGTATGGAGTCACTAAAATTTGAATTTTTATTTGTAACATTAGAATAGCCTCACCGTATTTAATATAGCAAAAATAAAACACAGTTATTTTATTTAATTTTTTTTTAATTTTATATTTATTTTATGGACTTAAGCAAATTATTTTAATACTTTGTGCAGCCTCCTTTATTTTGAATCCTCAAAAATGCGATCCTTTAGGGAATCGTACAACGATTTTAATAGATCTAATGAAATAGTAGCCCAGGCCATTTTGATACCTTCAATTAGCTCCTCTTTACTTCTGTACTGCTTTCCACCTTCATAAACCTTGCGTGTCAGCCAACCCCATACATTTTCAATGATATTCAAATCGGGAGAGTATGGTGGCCACTTTAACTGCTGTATATTTTGGCCTTGCAGCCACGTTTTAACTATACCAGCTGTATGAATCGGTGCATTGTCCTGCTGAAAAATAATCGGTAGTGGTCCAAAAATATCCTGGAATTGAGGTAAAGCTGTCTCCAAAATAGTTTTGTAGTAGGCTGCTGTCATTTTACAGTTCACAAAAACTAAATCAATTGTGCCATAAAATGATACTGCACCCCACACCATAACTCCTCCCTCTCGGCTATGATGGCGATCTAAGAACAACTTTTCTTCTCTTAAATCATGGGAGTAATAATTATATCCGTCGGGTCCATCCAGGTTGAACTTCTTTTCATCTGAAAAGATCACTTTTCTCCAATCATTGGATATGATGCTACCATCAGTATTCCACGCCATGTGGTACCTTGCAAAATTGAGCCGCTGTAGCTTACGCTCATTGTTTAGCGGAGGTTTTTTTTTGCAGCTTCAGGCGCTTCAGCTGTCCGGCATTTTTTATGACTCGACTTATAGTCATTCGGCTCACTTCTAATCCAGCTTCGTGTCTGATCTTATTCAGAGAGTGTGTGGAATTGGAGGCTTTTCTAATAATTTTCCGTTTATCTTGACTTGAAAGAATGGTGGAAGTACGCCCTTTGTAATTTTTTCCATATGATAACGGGTTTTTTAAATAGTTATTAACTACATTTGGGCTTCTATTAAGTTTCCGAGCTACAAATCGATTAGAAAGTCCTTGCTCATGATAAGCCTCTATTTTAGCAATTTCCGTTTTACTTAAAGATTTTTTTCGACCCATTTAAACGATAAAAAAAGTAAAAAACAAGAAAAAAAACCTTTTATCACTTCCCGATAGCTTTTCGATGCTTAAACTTACAAGTTTCGCTTTGTCGGCGTAGCAAAGTAAAGTGAGGCTATTCTAATGTTACAAACAAAAATGCTCTTTTTTTTGTGAATATAAACAAAATTGGCTTTACAAAGTCCGTTAACTTTGAGAAATTCTTTAAAGTTCTCTTAATCTCAGAGAGCGTTCTCTTACCTTGTCTTTACATATATATTTCCTTATGTACAAATCAAAGAAGTATCAAACATATTTAACTGTAAGAAAGTTTAAGTGTGAGGCTATTCAAATGTTACGGACTGTATATTTACTTTAGAGGAAATTTAAGCTTATTAAAAAAAAAAATCGAAACACAAATAGGGTTTTGCAAAAGAAAATAAAAAAAAAGTAGGGATGACCTAACAAAAAAGCTATACAAATTCCCCACTTCAGTTTTTATTTATGCGGAAATGCGTGTATCGGAATTTTAATTTAAGAAATCTGAAAAAGGAAGATATTAGTGTCATTTAGAAAAGCCACAATTTTGGACACTAAACAACTTTCTATTTTATGCACTTTAGATAGTGTAAATTCTCAATATTAAAAACACTCCTTGGTCCAGTGGCGTACCTACGGGGGGAAAGGGGGGTAATTCGTACAAAAAACTCGAACTAAAGATTTTGATCAAACTTGACATTACGACCATAGTGAGGACAAAAAAAGTGGGTCTCGCGAAAACGTCCGTCTGCCTGTCTGTCTGTTTGTTCGACTACAGCCTAAACCGATGGCTCGATTTTCTTTAAACTTGGTACCCAGCGTTTTTTTGGACATTCCCCCCACCAGTTTTGTTCTCTTTTTTTTAGGATCAAAACTAACAGTAGCTGTCATACAAAATTTCTTGGACAAAAAGGAAAAACTTATTTTTCTCATAATCGACGCTACAGAATTTTTTTTAAGAACTCAATAAATTTAAATAGTTAAAAGTTGCCGTTTAATAAAAAAAATGGTTCCGAAAAATGGTTATTAATGTTACCTCCCAAAGAACCATTTTTTTGATTTTCGCTTTTCTCGAATTATTGACACATTCTTAATAATATTGTGTACCAAAATTTTCAAAAAAATATTTTTTGAATTTTTAAAAAAAGTTTGAATTTTTTTTTTTGAAAACTCAGTATTTAAAAAACAACTCTGTTGATTTTTATTAAACTTGGTAAGTAGCAGTTTTTTAACTTTACCTAGAAGATTTTTGACAAAAATTATTCTAATACTGGTGCCTCCCATGCAAATGTTTAAAAACCGTTAAGAAAAATATTTTTTTCTCAAAAACGACTCCTACGATTTTGATAACATTTTGTTCGTGTGTTTAAATTAGTACGATCTACCATTAAAAAATTTTATATTTTACGTTTATTAATAGTAACTCTCATAGACTGTTTTCTTTGATTTTCGACTATCTCAATATCTGATCAACCAAATAAAATTAGATTTTTTTATACAGAAGCTTTTAACAAATTTAAATAAAAGTGCGTATCAAAATTAATTATTTTTGAAAATTCGATATTTCTAAAACGGGTAGCAGATTTTTTTGTGTAGTTCAATTTTTAACTTAACATTAACAAATACTTAAAATTGGTGTACTAATTTTTTTTTCTCAAAAATTATTTATTTTTAAAACCGCTCCTATGATTTTCAATATTTGTTTCTCATAAATTAAGATTTATATAAGAAATCATATGGTGTACATAGCATTGGGTTAAAACATATTCAAAGTATTTTAATCATTTTCTTTCTAATTTTGTTGATTTACCAAAAAATTTACCAGTTTTTTGTGCAACACTAGGCTATATCTATTGTCAATTTTTTTATACTCACATAATACCACTTTTTAATTTTTTAAGAGGTTTAGAACTTTTTAAAAAAAAAAAACACAAAAAATTCGAAAAAATGAATGAAATATTTATTTGAATCGATATTTTGAACTTTGCAATTTAATGTTTAAAGATAATTTCATGCAAATGTTGACCGCGGCTGCGTCTCAGGTAGCCCATCCGCTGAGTCCAATTTTGGCATACTCTTTCACACATATCGGCCGGTATCTCACGAATGAATGCATGGATGTTGGCTTCCAGTGCGTCAATCGAAGCAGGCTTGTCCCTATAGACATTGGCCTTGACATACCCCCACAAAAAATAATCTAATGGTGTCAAATCGCACGATCTAGGCGGCCAATTGACCGGCCCGAAACGTGAAATTAACTGTTCACCAAACTCGCCTCGCAATTGCGCCATTGTTTCGCGTGCTGTGTGGCATGTGGCACCGTCTTGTTGAAACCACATATCATGCAAGTCAAGAACTTCCATTTCGGGCAAAAAAAAGTTTGTTATCATCGCTCGGTAGCGTTCACCATTGACAGTAACGCTGCGATTCGCATCATCTTTGAAGAAATAGGCCCAATAATGCCGCCGGCCCATAAACCGCACCAAACAGTGGCTTTTTCGGGATGCATTGGTAGCTGTTGCAATGCTTCTGGCTGATCTTCACTCCAAATGCGGCAATTTTGCTTATTTACGTACCCATTCAACCAAAAATGAGCCTCATCGCTGAACACAAGCAGCGCGCGATGAACATTTCGAACGGAGCACGAATTTTGATAGTAAAATTCAATAATTTGCAAGCGTTGTTCATTTGTAAGACGATCCATGGTTAAATTGCAAACCAAACTGAAGCTGTTTGACAGTGACACAAGGTACTAAACACACGTCAGCTGTCAAAACCAGTGTTGCCAAAACCAAACCAGCTTAAAAATCACCCGTTAAAATATAGACTCCCGTAGCTTATTTATTTCAGAATATAGAATCACAATGTGATCACACATAAGAGCAAGTTCGTGCGACGCAGTCGTGCATATTTTTTTTCTTGTCTCTACCCAACTTACACGCTCTAGCTTTTTGTTACACCTTATGCAAATCACCCTGTATAATCAGCCCTATCACGTATTTTATCGTAATCGAAATCATTCCGATTCCCGAATATAAAAACTATCACCGAATCCGTTCGTAATGGTAATTTGTTTCCGATCACGATGGAATTCGTGATAGGACTGAATGTTTTGTTTTATATTTTGTTCCATCTATAAAAATTTCAGGAAATAATTTTTCTGCAGAAATAAATTTTTGACGTTTCACGAACAGCTGATTCAATTACGCAACATTTATCCAAATGAATAAAAATAACGTTCGCGTAAACTTTTGCGTAAACTTATCTTTTTACACAATTGGTAAACTTATCTCGTTGCATGAATACCCTTATTATATAGTTATAATGTGCTTGTATCAAATAAAGTACCAAGAAAGGAAAATCTATTACGTTTTACTGCCACAGTTGATTGACAAAACTATGCTCTGAAAGTGAAAAAATCAATAAAGAATTCTGCTGCACCGATTGGATTAGTTTAAATTTCTTTTAATATAAAATTTATGTTCCTATTCTTTATTACATGTTTCGTTTGTGCAGTGTTAGCAAATATATAGTTTAATATTTTAGAATAGAAAAATTCAAAGTTTTTATTGAAATAATTGTTCCATTCACTGACAGTGCGATCAAATTGAGAATAATATAAGAACATCTATTAGGGTGGCACTTATTTTGGCAATTTTTTTTTTTTATTTATTCCACTAAAAAAAGTCAATAAACTTTAATTTTGGAATACATCTAAGCACATGTAAATATATTATAAATAAAGAGTTTCCATCAACTTTTACACTTTCACCGACGTTTTAAGTGAAAGACGGAAAAATGCGTGTATTTTTAATGAAAAGTTGTAACTTTTCGGTGGGGCACGTCGCGTCGTGCTAAGTCGATTTTAAACAAATTTAACAACATTTTTTTATACAAAGTACTCTCATAATACATATAGCTTGATCACTTTTAGGAGGGGACAAAAAAGATATTTAAGTATTCTCAAAATAAGCCCCACCCTTATAACATTGTATTTTATTGTCGTCTGTGTGTGAGTCAAAGCGACATTTCGGTACTTAAACATCCTTATGTAGACAATATTCAACCTCCAAACGCGTTTAGCTTTTATGAATAACGTTTTTGCTTTTAGTGGAATTATAAGGAGTGAATAGTTCTATAAGTACACTCGCTATTATGCGTTTATAAATTCGGCTGTTAAAGTTTCGGTTTGGACAAGATTATATTCTTCTTTGTTTTTAAAATTTAATATGGCCGAATGGATCAGATCTTTACCCTTAGGCAGGCAATGGAAAAATGTCTAGAATTTAACATCCCAACATACCATCTGTTTATAGACTTTAAGGCCGCCTACGATATAGCATAGCCAGGGTAGAACTTTACAAAGCCATGAGAGAATTCGGCATCGCAAATAAATTGACACGACTATGTAGGTTGACCATGACCAACGTAACAAGCCAAGTAAAAATAGTCGGATTGCTATCCAAACCAATCAACATCTTTAATGGACTCCGACAAGGGGATGGTTTGGCCTGCCTCCTCTTCAACCTATAGCGTTGGAGAAAGCAATCCGTGACTCTAGCACGGCAACAAGAGGGACCATCGTCAACAGGTCCAGCCAGATACTGGCTTACGCAGACGACATCGACATCATCGGAAGAACTGAGCAAGCTGTACATGATTCCTTCATCCAGATCGAGCAGGCGGCACAATATCTGGGGCTGCACATTAGTGAAGGTAAAACAAAGTACATGGTGGCGTCGAATGCGAGAGGAACAGTTGGTCAAACAATCAAGGTAGCGGAGCACGAATTTGAAGTGGTGCAATCCTTTAAATACCTTGGGTCAATAGTAGCAGCCGATAACAATATAGAAGAAGAAATACGCGGGCGGCTTCTCAAATCCAACAGAGCCTATTATAGTCTGTCAAAGCTCTTCAAATCCAGAAATCTCACCATAACTTCAAAACTGCTGCTGTACAGGACCATCGTCCTGCCAGTACTCACATATGGATCCGAGACTTGGGTGCTTAGCAAAAGGCACTCCGACCTCTAAGCCGCGTTCGAGAGAAAAGTCTTAAGGAGAATTGTTGGCCCCATATGTGAGGAAGGACGATTCCGGAGACGGTACAATCATGAATTGTACGCAATCTACCTTGAAGCAGACATCGTGACAAAAATTAAGCTCGGTAGACTCCGGTGGGCAGGGCACCTAGCTCGCATGAGCGAAGAGGAACCTGCTCGGAAAGTTCTTTGTGGTACATTCTATGGTAGACGACAGCGTGGTAGACCATGCTTGCGCTGGAGAGATGGCGTAGACCAGGACGCCCAGAGCCTTGGGGTGCGCAACTGGATGGCGGCGGCTCGAGACCGGGATGGGTGGAGAGACTTGTTGAAGGAGGCCAGGACCAGACCCCGGTTGTCGAGCCGATGATGATGATAATGATGAATGGGCGGGAATTTCAAATACTATACTAATTTCAAATAGTTCACAATGGTAATTTTAACTGTTTTAATTTAATTATTTTTATAAGTTTTTAAAATGTTTGCATCATCAAAACAGGATTAATTAATCTATTTGAAGCATTTGCAAAAATTGCAAAGAAGAAAAAATAGTGACAAAATTTTGCAAAAATCAAATCCCTCAGCAGAGTAGAATTTTATTTTCAAAATTTTGTAAACATGTAGTTTGTCAAAAGCCTTTGATTGAAAATAAAATCCTATGCAAATGTTAATGTTGTTGTTATCTTTTTTTTTATTTGAGGCAGCAAAATAACAATTTTAGACTAGGGCGGAATGTTTTGGCACCGACTGTCCATATACCCACCAAGGAGTTTATTTATTGATTTCTGATAAAATATTTTCACGCAAAATGTTAGAAATTTTGTGAATAATCTCATTTTGATTTTTGTTTTGAGTTTTATTATATAAAGGCATTGTCTCTTGAAATTTCCATCAAATGTTCAATTTTCTCTAAGCTTATAGTTGAATATAGGTATACTGTATACGATATATAGGTACATTTTGAAAAAGTTGATAAAAATTTTCTTTGCTATCTCCAAAACACAATCAAGACATCTTGAGCAATAAATTGTCAAACATGACAAAAAAAATTTACACTTTTGTGAAATTATTTTAAATACATATATTATGATGGAAATTTTCAGTCTAAGTTTTTTCAACTTCGATAAAAAAAAAAAAAAAAACATGAAAAATAATTTCCCCAAATACTTTTTTTCATGAAGGGCCTCCTTTAAACCTGAAGACTTTAAGAAAAATTGGGGCCCTCAGCGCCCCTTCACAACCACACCTGGCTATGGCTTTGCCATCAGAACAGGTTTCAAATTACGAAATACAGTTTAATACTCCTATGGCTCACCAACCTTCCATAATCAATAATTTGTAAAATATATTTTAAGATACAAACGCACATCCATGCCATCTTAGATTTAAACTGAATTTGTCCGATAGAAAATGCCAACACTTTTTTATTACCATCTGACAATCGTGCACATATTTTCGATATTAAATCAACAGTAGATATAAAATACAAATATTTCCTAAGATGCCCATTTCTTCTTGGTTCATGATAATTACTGTTTAAATTTCAAAAGATAAAACCCCATTAGGCTGACAAAGTCCCCTCGATTGCCAGTAGGTAAATCATGATGCCGAATGCAATCGAATTACCTGTGTCATGTAATTCACTTTCTAAATGAGTCAAACCAAAACAGCGCACAAACAAAAATTCCCCGATGACAACGCATCAACTACTGTCGTCATTCGACACACAATATGAGCAATAATTTTTGTAATCATACACCATGATCTTTGCAGCTTTGACGAAATGACATCGACATAAACGGAGCGTGATTTTTTCACCCAACATTTTTACCTTTACACAAGTTTTGTCCAAAAACAATAATTATATACCGGCTCTTACTCATTTAAACATCTTAATTTGCAAGAGAATAAAAACACATCACAAACACAAAAATTGTTCTCAAAGGTGGTAGCTGGCAATTTCAATACCCAAGGATAAGGGACCACCCAAATAATGCATGCATCCTTATTCTCACCTCGTTTCCTGTTGGGCACTGACGTTCGCTGCATGCATCCGATATACCTACCTTCTGATGCCATTCGGTCTTGTGATAGCATCATTAACGTCCTGTGTTCCCCCGTCTGTGAGCGAACATAGGATCCTGATGTGGTAGGTACCTACCTATATTCAATACAGTTCGAGGCCATCAAAAACAATAAGCCTAACCATAAAACCCTAGATCACATAAACCTTACCTTGCCAAGACCTTGAGCATTTCCCTTTTAGCCGCAATGTCATGCAAACGAAAAGAGATGTCTTAATAAAGCCCCCCATTGCTCTCATCGACACCATATCGCATCGCCTCTCCAGACCGAGTTTGGGCAACCATACAAAAATGTCAAAAAAAAAAAAACAAAACAAAAAAAATACCTGCCACAGCAGCAGAGATCAGAAAATACCTTTAAACAAAAATAAAAGAGTATCTTCGACCTTATATTGACTAATGAGACTTTGTATAGGTAATATGTATCTACATATAGGTATGTTGGTTGCAGTAGGTATTGCAGAGAAACAGCAGCAAGCAGCAATAAGTATAACTCCGATAACTTGGTTCGTTGTTTACACCTCCTCCTGATGGCGCAGGATGAGTTTGCATAGTTTTATTGGCCTTATTAAGACGATGGACCCTTTGTATAGGTATTTCAAAAGGTGCAGAGCAGAGGGCGTTCTGCGTTAGGTCGTAAATGAATATTGAATTCGTTTGTTTGGGAACACAGCAACACATCAGGTGAAACGTAAATGTGTGCTAGGTAAATTAAGCCATCGCAGTTATAACAATGACTTACATTTATGTGCATGAACTTAGCCTAAGAGAGTTCCCAACACCTTTATTTGTTTGGCACTTCAAATTTGTGCTGACAGTCATGTGCTGCTAGAAGTGAAGTAGACAGCGATCAAATTTGAAATTCATTCGGTTAGGTATATTTATCAGTTTTAAATATTACTTTGACGGAAAATTTTTGGCGGAATCGAAAAATTTTGATATCTGCGAGCTAAAAATTTTTGGTTTGCGCAACAAATTAGCATTTAATTAGCTATAAATTCAGTTACCAAAATTTTTCGATTCCGCTAAAAAGTTCATGCCGAAGTACGTGACCTTACTACAATAGGATTTCAATGTGGGTGTTTTAGATTTTAAGTATCGTTGAGATAAAAATGGGAAAAACGAAGAAAGAGATCCAAAAATTAGAGTTTATATTAATCGCCTAATGGGAAAAGCTGTTTATCTAAGTGTTTTTGAGTGACTTAATTCCAAAGCCATAAGGAACCACAATATCGTTTCGTGTGATGTGTTGCGGTTTGTTGCGTAAAAAAATCCATCATTTATTTGTGCTTGTGGGAAAGAGAAAACAGTGCTAGCATTAAAGGGAATAATTCAAAAGCAAAGCGAAAGCAACAAATGACACAGTACCAGGCACGTGGCCAGGGGGGGGACTGAAGGACTGAGGCCCGTCCCGAAATGATTTGCATCTAAGAAAAATTTAGTAAAAACTAAGGACTTTTAATATCAACTCAAATTTATAAAAATAAAAACACTATTTAGGTATAGTTTATTTGATTTGGGATCAGGTAAGAACTTCAATTATTATCTTCGTTTTTTTTTGGGTTTTCCAATAAGAGGTGTTATTTTGATATTCAAAAAAAAAATGGCATTTTTTGAGATAAATGATCGGATGTTTATTTCATTATAAAGAAAAAGTTAATAATGGATCACAACATCAGCCAAATGGCCGCCACGACCACGCTTACAGGACCATATCCTTTTCATGAAATTTTCCATAACCAAATCGCAAAGTAGCTGCCCTATGTCCTCGATAGCCTCACGAATTCCATCTTTGAGGTCTTGAATCGACGCTGGGCTGTTGGCGTAGACCTTATCTTTCACGTGGCCCCAAAGGAAGAAGTCGCAAGGTGTTAAATCACAAGATCTCGGTGGCCAATTGTGATCACCTCTTCGAGAGATAACACGGTCCGGAAACTTTTCCCATAAAAGATCGATGGTTTCATTGCTTGTGTGGCACGTAGCGCCGTCTTGTTGAAAGTAAACGTTGTCCAGATCAATACCATCCAATTCCGGCCATAAAAAATCATTAATCATCTCTCGATAGCGCAATCCATTGACCGTAACTGATGTTGCTCCAGCCTTATTTTCGAAAAAGTAAGTCCAATGACCCCGCCGGACCATAAACCGCACCAAACAGTCACGCGTTGAGGATGGAGAGGCTTTTCAACAAAAACTCTTGGGTTTTCCGAGCCCCAGATGCGACAGTTTTGCTTGTTGACGTAGCCTCCGAGGTGGAAATGGGCCTCATCAGTCAAGATGATTTTTCGATGAAATTCCGGATCATTTTCATGCATTTCAAGGACCCAATCAGCAAAGACACGACGTTGTTGATGATCAGCCGGCTTGAGTTCTTGTGTTAACTGAACTTTATAAGCCTTAAGACCCAAGTCTTTATGCAAAATACGGTGTAATGACGTTTGTGGAATGCCTAATTCCAAAGAACGACGAGGAATGGACAAACCTGGGTTTTCTTCAACACTTTGGGCTACAACAGCAATATTCTCAGTTGTTCTTGAGCGACGTGCACGGGTTTTATTCTTCACATCACTAACTTGTCCCAACAGCTCGAATTTGTCCACCAATTTCTGTATTGCGGTCCGACAAGGTGCTTCACGACGACCCAAAAATGTTTTAGTTTTACGAACCGTCTCTGCCAAATTTTCACCATTTTTATAGTGAATTTTAATAATTTCAATGCATTGTTGAAGCGTGTATCGTTCCATTTTTATTAATGGCGTAGTTTCTACATGTCAAATGTCAAAAAATGACAGCTTCAAAAGTGATAGCTACCGAAGTAGCGGGCTATTCAAAATAACACCTCATATTAAGAAGAAAAAGCCAAAATATTGCAAATTAAAAATAACAAAAATTATATGAATTCACATTAAAAAACAACAAATGAATAGAAATAATGATATGAGTGACGAAAAAGATGTTGCTACCCAATGTAGAAGCAGTGTAGCTGAAAATATAGCTGTAATAAAACCTATTATTCCGACTATTTTATTTGTGCAAAACAGGAGGTGACCATGATAGTGGAGCTATATTTCTTACTCGGCCCACAAAAAAAAATATGGAAAACTAAGGGCTCTCCTGCAGCTCAGAATTGAATCTGGGGACAACAATTTGAAGAACCACGTCATTATGAGCTCTAAAAACACAGGCTATTCGAGCTCAGATATAAAAAAAGGAATCCTGGAGACATGTTCTGATATTGTAACAACCGAAATATACAATAAACGGGCTATACATACATTCAAGTAGTTTCAACGACCTCGCTGACGAAACAATGGGTGTTTCTGGCACTGAACAACTTTCCATATATCAACTGTTTATTGAATAAAAGGAAGCTACCCGACTTCAATATTCCACCGATTGATGGTATTCAAGTTAGGATTTCAGATAGTGCAAGGTATCTAGGAGTTATCCTAGACAAAAAGCTAAACTGGAGTCTTAATATAAAAGAAAGAGCTCAGAAGGCAATGTTTCCCCTCTACTCCTGCAACCGCATCTTCGGAGAAATATTTGGACCAAGTCCAAAAATCATCCTATGGATGTACACGGCAATAGTGAGACCGATACTTACATATGGGTGTATAGTTTGGTGGAATGCGGCCGAAAAAGCTACAAATCTTTAAACTTTAACCAAAGTACAAAGAATGGTATGCATAGGGACTACAGGAGCAATGAGTACCACCCCGACAGTGGGGTTGGAAGCCATACTTAATAAAAAGCCTCTTGACTTATTTATACAAGAATCGGTAGCAAAGATTGCATTACGACTAATCCAAACAAATGTCTGGAAACACAGTCAAGTAGGACATGCTCAGATTCTAAATAGGTAGTAATATTTGCACAGACTATATTACTCCCCAACTAGACTTCTATAGACCTTTCACTTCTTACTTTCTTAGTAGACAAAAATGGGAAGTTAACGAACCACACATCAGCTCAACGGTAAAAGTTTTTACAGATGGGTCAAAAATGGAATGTGGAGTTGGAGCCAGATTTTATTCGAGAACCCTCGACTCAGCGAGCTACTATAGACTCCCTGACAATAGCAGCGTGTTCCAAGCGGAAGATCTGGCAGTAACAAAGGCTGCTAAACGCTTGTCAATGTTGTCTATACCTCCATCTGATATCACCTTCTTCATCGACAGCCAAGCAGCCATAAAAGCAATTTCTGCCATCGAAATAAAGTCGAAGCTTGTTTCGTGCTGCCGCGAGGAACTCAAGATTTTTGGTTCGCAAATCGACTCTTGTGCCAATACCAAAAAACTTTGGCCGTATTTTGACAAGGGGAAAACAGATAGGATCTTAACACTAAGTAAGAAATCACTGTACGCCCTTGTGGGTACTGTCACCGGACACAACCACAAAAAGAAGCTGAGGCTCAGCACGGATGACCTATGCTGAGGTTGTGGCGATGAGGAGGCACAGGAAGACTCTTCTGACTTTTTATGTCACTGCCCAGCCCTCTCGCAACTAAGAAACAAACACCTAGGAAGCTATTTCTTTAATAACTTAGACGAGCTATCCAATATATCTGGTGTGAAACTATCGCAATTCATTAATGCCTTTAGATGGCTTGATAATCCATGAAAATGTATCTATAGGTTAACTTACTAGGAGTGTCCAATCCTCCAGGGTATATTGATCTAAGTGTGATAGGCATAAGATCTTCTATCAGCCCAACAACCTAACCTAAACTATTGTTTAACAGACCTAAAAAGTTGTATGCTCCGGAGAGTTTTGTAGGTTATGTTCTCGTTGATGACCAAACTTCTATAAACTTCTATCGGTTAGAATTGGAAGCAAGCCACCTCCGAAATAAAATTCTGTCTACGGCCCTGCACAACACGCTTGATTAGTATGCACGCATAGTATAGTGGGTGACACGCCACTCCAGATCACACCACACACAGCAATTTGTGTGGTTCCGGCTGAGCAGCTTAATATTCATTGTATAAATAGAAAAAAATATGTAATCTGTCAAGATTTATGTCAAAAGATTGCTAGAATGTAAATAAATTAATAAATCTTTGCAAAATTCACATTTGTTGAAGTTTTATTTATTTTTATTATAAAAGCGATCTGAAGTGCTTTCGATTGGACTTTTCCAACTTAATGTATTCTTTTCACGTCAAAATAATATTCTTCGTCTTTATCGGCTCTTCTTGGATCTATTAAAAGTTTGATCTTACAAAATTGGAAGAATATCTAATTTAAAGCTTTGAATGGTTTCTATGTTTTCATATCTTGTCACAATGCCTGGCGCAATAGAGATTCTACCGCAATCTTCTAAACTTGTTGTTGGTGAATGTGGAAACCTGTATAGTTAAACTACTTAGAAACCGAAGAAATAAAGAACTCTGTTAAAAAGAAAAACAAACTTCAACATTTAGGTGGACCACAATTACAAGAAGTAATCTTTAATATACCTGGTGCTCTCGATTGCACCACTGGAGGAAATGTGTTTAGCGTTTTGGTTTCGAAGCTTGATAAATATTTTTCTCCAAAACGAAATTCAACTTTTGAGAGACATTTGTTTAGAACACTTAAACTGGAAGAGGGAGGAAGTCTCAATAAATTTTAAATCCGTATTAAGAATCAGGCCAGTAAATGCTCATTTCGTACTACACAACCTGAGATTTTAGATAATAATCTTAAGGATAAACTTATTGATGTTTGGGCTCCTAGTGAACTAAAAAAGTGTCTACTAGAAAAAGAGTAAGACTCATTGCCACTTTCTATTTCAGGCTGTAGGCCTTGAATATCTCTTGGGATTTTCTTCACGTGATTAATGTTTCGTCTATACATATTTCCATCATAAACTCGCACCACCACCTCGTTTGGTTGTCGCTCAACTACCTCGTATTCGGTTAAGTCAAATTTTGAAGACAGTTTATTTTGCGGAACTTCATTTCGAAGTAGCACCTTATCCCCAATTTCAATGTCGCTGATTTTCGCACCACGTCTTCTATCTACTATCTGTTTTCCTTTCTCCTTGTTTGCTGTGTCCAAGTCCCGTGCTTCTGAATCGAGAATAATACTGTCGCTTATATCTTGAACTGAAGGTATCTTATCTCGAATCATTCTATTAAATAATAGTTCAGATGGCGCTTTCCCCGTCGTGCCATGAGGAGTTACGTTGTACATCAGTGTGAATTTTTGAATTGCTTGCTTGTAATTGTTGTTGCTTGCATGTGCTATTTGAAGACGCTTCAAAATCGAACGATTCATATTTTCGACTTCACCGTTTCATCATCATCGTCGGCTCGACAACCGGGGTCCGGTCCTGGCCTCCTTCAACAAGTCTCTCCACCCATCCCGGTCTCGAGCCGCCGCCATCCGGAATCGTCCTTCCTCACATATGGGGCCAACAATTCTCCTTAAGACTTTTCTCTCGAACGCGGCTAAGAGGTCGGAGTGCCTTTTGCTAAGCACCCAAGTCTCGGATCCATATGTGAGTACTGGCAGGACCATGGTCCTGTACAGCAGCAGTTTTGAAGTTATGGTGAGATTTCTGGATTTGAAGAGCTTTGACAGACTATAGTAGGCTCTGTTGGATTTGAGAAGCCGCCCGCGTATTTCTTCTTCTATATTGTTATCGGCTGCTACTATTGACCCAAGGTATTTAAAGGGTTGCACCACTTCAAATTCGTGCTCCGCTACCTTGATTGTTTGCCTGTGGCCAATATGGTGGTGATGTTATGAGTTTAATTTCTTTATCTTCACAGTATTCTTTGAATTCTACTCTAACAAATTGGCGGCCATTGTCAACCTTAATTGATTTGGGATAACCAAGCCTACAAAAGATTTCTTCCAAAATCGTTATAATTTCCGTTGAGGTTATTTTTCTAATGAACTTAGTTTCCTGATATCGTGAGTAATAGTCGATTATGACAAAAACAAAATCATGGTTCGGCAATGGACCTAGAAAATCCATAGCTACACATTGCCAAGGACCATCTGGAAACCTATGTCGTTTCATTGGTAGGTACAGGACGATCAGGTTGGGAAACCAATAGACATTCCCTACATTTCTTTACGAAATTCTCAATTTCTCTGTCCATTGCTGGTCACCAAACCTTTACACGAAGTCTTCTTTTCATAACCGTCTCACCTGGGTGACCCTCATGCGCCAAAGATAATACTTTGGATCGTAAAGCAATAGGAATTATTATTCTGGTACCCCCAAGTAATATGCTACCTAACGTATAAAGTTCTATCCGATATGGAAAGTATCTATTTTTACTTGTTGGAGGCCAGTCACTGTTTTTTGTATTTTTCACCGCCTCCATTCATTCTCATCGTGGTTACTGTTTTGAGCAATTTCACTTATCGTGAGCACACGAGGTACCATTTGCTCAATTATTGCACCAACAGTTTGTTCACAGTGGGTATCGACAGCGTTGTCATCCTCAATTTTACATATTCGAGACACCGCTCAATTCTTGCTGGTGGTTTTGATGTCGGTTTGAATGTTGCTTCCAGTGGCTTATGATTAGTTACTAATTCAAATTCAATTCCTGCTAAGTAGTAGTAAAAACGTTCTGTTGCCCAAACCAACTCTAGACTTTTTTTTTCTGTTTGTGAGTACCTTCTTTCGACTGCAGAAAGACTCTTGCTTGCGAAGGAAATCACTTGTGGGTTACCGTGTTCGAACTGAAGAAGAACTGCTCCTAAGGCAACTGGGCTTGCATCAGCTACAAGGTGAGTACGCTTTTTATGGTTAAAGTATGATAACGTTGGAATTTTTACTAGTGCGTTTTTCAACCTCTGAAATGCTTCTTCTTGTTTCCTTTCCCATATAAATTTCACATCTTTTTTTATTAAACTCCACAGGTGGTTCAGTCACGTCTGACAGATCAGGTATAAATTTTCCAAGGTAAGTAACTAACCTCAAGAAACTTCTTATTTCCTCCAACAGCTGATCTAGGAAATTCAAAGTTGCGGCTGAAGCTTAAAAACATCGAAGGGGTGTGGAGACCAGGTATAGTTAAACTACTTAGAATCTATTTTAAATAATCTAGCAATGTTTGAAAACAATATCTAGAATTTATTATTAATTAAATGTTCAGTTTTTATTGAGAGATCATTTGATAAAGACTTAAAAACTAATAAAATATTATTTAACGAAATCACAATTATTTGGATATTTAGAGGTTATTACAGTGAACATGTGCAGTAAATATTTTAAAAAAAGTTCAAGATCTTTTTAAATATATTATTATTATATTAAATATATCTCTTCTATGTATACTTATATGAAAATTAAAAAAGGCGGTGCTAACGTCACGCACATCAGAATTTCGTATTTCCAATTTTCAAATCGTGGCAAAAATAATCAAAATATGTCTAAATAAATCTGATAAATTTTAAAACTGTCTAAAAACCTACTTGACTTACATATGTAGGTATTTAGTTATAATTGTCATTTATTTTTCCAAATTCGTTGACTTTCAACTTCTTTGGTCTTTCTTTGCTTTATTTTATTTTATTAAAACAAATAAAAATATTTCTTTGCTTTGCTTGCAAAACGGAATTTTTCACACCAATTTCTTAGTGTGGCATATTGTTCAAGAATCCGCAACGAACATAGGAAAATTAACCCAAACTGATGGCCCAGAGTCATGAACAAGTCGGCTTTTTGCTTTAAGCTAAGTTTATAATTATTTCCATGCAAAAAAAGAGGCCAAAAGAGACCAAAACTTTTTGCCTTGACATTATAATTGCTTAGTTAACCCTGATCAAATATATAGTGAAGGACTAGAAAAAGAAAATTTTTTTTGCATGCAAAAATATTTGTATTCACCACACCATGTAGATGCAAACCAATAAACGATCATTTATTTAAAGAATGGCAATGGCGCAGCGCAGTGCATGTAGTGCTTGACTGCTAACTTAGAGGTGTGGGTTCGAGCCCCCAGTTATAACTGGACGCCACCCGCGGGATTCCATGAGATAATCAATACCTTATTTCTCAGTCCACTGTGCCAGCAAAAATTCTCTCCCATCCTTCTATTCCTTCTAACCAGTGCCGTGCAATTCAGGTTGCATTTAAAATATATTAGGTCTTACATATAGTTATTATATTTATTTTTATTATTAATTCATTAAAATATTGGTGCTTTGTACGTGCAAACGAATGTGCGAGTAGCTGCAGGCAACAATTTCGGCTTCATCTCGATTATTTAAGGAATTTTCGCATAACAAATTATTTTTCACGTGAGTTATGTACATAACGGGTGATTTTTTAGCTGGTTTGGTTTTGGCAACACTGGTTTTGACAGCTGACGTGTGTTAAGTACCTTGTGTCACTGTCAAACAGCTTCAGTTTGGTTTGCAATTTAACCATGGATCGTCTTACAAATGAACAACGCTTGCAAATTATTGACTTTTACTATCAAAATTCGTGCTCGGTTCGAAATGTTCATCGCGCGCTGCTTGTGTTCAGCGATGAGGCTCATTTTTGGTTGAATGGGTACGTAAATAAGCAAAATTGCCGCATTTGGAGTGAAGATCAGCCAGAAGCATTGCAACAGCTACCAATGCATCCCGAAAAAGCCACTGTTTGGTGCGGTTTATGGGTCGGCGGCATTATTGGGCCTATTTCTTCAAAGATGATGCGAATCGCAGCGTTACTGTCAATGGTGAACGCTACCGAGCGATGATAACAAACTTTTTTTTGCCCGAAATGGAAGTTCTTGACTTGCATGATATGTGGTTTCAACAAGACGGTGCCACATGCCACACAGCACGCGAAACAATGGCGCAATTGCGAGGCGAGTTTGGTGAACAGTTAATTTCACGTTTCGGGCCGGTCAATTGGCCGCCTAGATCGTGCGATTTGACACCATTAGATTATTTTTTGTGGGGGTATGTCAAGGCTAATGTCTATAGGGACAAGCCCGCTTCGATTGACGCACTGAAAGCCAACATCCATGCATTCATTCGTGAGATACCGGCCGATATGTGTGAAAGAGTATGCCAAAATTGGACTCAGCGGATGGGCTACCTGAGACGCAGCCGCGGTCAACATTTGCATCGAATTATCTTTAAAAATTAAATTGCAAGGTTCAAACTATCGATTCAAATAAATATTTTATTCAATTTTTTGAATTTTTTGTGTTTTTTTTTAAAAAAAAGTTCTAAACCTCTTAAAAAATCACCCATTACATACATTGAAACCATCCCAGAAAATGAATAGTCTCATAAAAATATATTTAATAAATTCAAGCAACTTTCGTGGTAAAGGAAATAAACATGACATTTAAATATACTTCCGTAGTTCTGCTGACCTATCGGTTATTATAAATTACAGGGTCATTCATTTGGTGATTTCAAATTGGTAGAGCGCTGGCATTTGACACCTGTCAAACTCAGCTGTCATTTGAAGTGTCATAATATTAGTTAAAAGTTTGTCATTTACGATAATGGATCGCTTAAAAATCGAATAAGGCGTGAATATTATTAAAATTTACTATACAAAAGTGGTGATTCAAACGATGATTATGGTTGTCATAATCTACTGACTAAGCTATCGGTAAAATTGTGAAGAAATTTGAAGAGAGTGGAAGCGTTACAATTGCTGCTGCGAGTGCAAGTGCAATTGTTGCTGGATGATCCGAATTTATCGATTTCCTGACGTTCGCAGCAATTGGTCGAATGATAACCGATTTTTTTATAGCCGGCGATTGAAGATCATGACTTGAACGATATGTGGTTCCAACAAGACGGGGCAACAAGCCACGCAACACCACCAACTATGGTTTTATTGCGTGAGAAGTTTCCTGGTCGCGGATTTTAACTTTTTGGCCACCAAGATCATGCGATTTGACACCGTTAGATTTTTTTCTGTGTGGCTACGCAAAAAACCGTGCTTACGCGAATAATCTCCAAACTCTAGACGCATTTAAAACCTACATTGCTCAAGTTATGGCCGAGATACCGACCGAAATGTGCGAAAAAGTGGTTAAAAATAACCTCAAAAGAATCGCATACTACGAATCTTCCCGAGGCGACCATTTGAATGATATTGTTTTTCACACTTAATGGCAAAGTCCAAACTTTATAATAAAATAAAATGTTCATCAAAAAAGTATCGTTGTGTATGTTTTATTTAGCTTGACTTTCGAAACCGAAAAATGAATGACCCTATATTTCCTGTTTGGTGACATTTTTATTTAGCAATATTTGAACTTTTCCTTAGTGGGCTTTAGGACTTGTTTGTCACTAATATTTTTTTAGGAATAATAAAATTGAGTTGCTTTCTGAACCTCAAACGAAAGGGTCTTTAAATTTGGAGATATAATAAATAAGAACTTAACTTGAACTTTAAACTATAGGCTTTAATCGCTAGCACACTCATTTAAAATAATTTTCCCAAATATATACCTACATAATATCTATTGAGAAAAATTTGTCTGTAAGATTTCTCTTTCTTCGGAGACCCCTCGCTGTTTAACTCTATTTTTACTTCTGCGACTTGCCATTGTCTTGAACTGTACATAAATGAAAGCCTAAATTATTTCCATTTTTTTACTGAAAATACACATCTCTTCAACCAAACCTACAAACGCCCCTTGATGTGTTTGATTCAACATACCTAGCTTGATTATAATAGGTAAGTTTGCCACTTACTCGAGTCTTTCGACACTTCCATGGATCATTTACATTCCAGTCCCTAAATTAATGACAATGTTTTTATAGGCTTGTAACGAGCGAATAACAAGCATGAAACTAACACTTCTCGTTCTCGCATCCAACAGATCAAGGTTTTCCCAAAGGACCTACATTTTTATATTAATCTCTGTTTATTTGTTGTTTATATTTATATGCTGCTGGTTTGTTTTCCCCTGGATGATAGGGCCCGATTTTGCACGCTCAATATCAGAGGATGTCCGTGAAATCATCGAATTCGACACGGCCACATCCAGGACGGCAGGACCCAAATGGTCGAGGGCAAATCAAAGTGTGATGGGTTTGTGTGTTTTCAAAGTGAAAACACCAATTATACCATAACATAGCGGTGTTGTGGAAATTTCGGCCCAAGTATTTCCTTTTGGTTTGAATAATGTTTGCAATGTGAGGATACCCAGGAGAAATCGATTGTGTTCGATGGCAAAAAAAAAAAAAAACAAATGTTCACTTTCTTGGGTGATTATGTTGTTAGCAGGTATGTAATATGGAAGCACATACACGTGGGCTATAGCATCAAGTCGAGTCGAGTCGAGTCGGGTAGAAGAGAATCGATGCATTACTATTGACGACTTCGGTGGCGGCTGCGGCGGCATTCTGATAGAGATGTTCCCAGTTAGGGTTTTTGACATTTTACTACAGCACCTATAGAGAGTTAAGAATCGTTCTTCCTTCTTTATTATAGGATATATGTGAAGAGGTCTCACCTCAAATGCCAAACAATGGTTTTCGGTATCTGGGGAACACCCGCCGTTACGAATTACCTACCATCATCAGCGCAGAGCAATTGCCATAGGGCTAGGCACATAGTAACGTGTCCCTATATAGGTTTATGTATATATCTAACTGAATGTCCTTTATTGTGTGATTCCCTTTTGTCAGGCTTTGCTTTTGTGTATACAAAATTATTTGTAGATAATTTTTTTTCTCTCACTTTTGAGACCCTTTTTGCGGGCCCCGAGGGTTTGTTTTGTTAGTTAAAAATCAAATGCTTCACACAGTGGTCGGAGAGCAGTCCACGTCCACTCTGCCCTCTGCCACTATCGGGCAATATCTCGAAGCCTTTGAAAATTGTCCGCCCTCAATAAATTTTCTCATTGACAGTGCGGCAATTTCTCTAGGCCCATCTCCTTCCATATACAGTTAGATTCTGACAGGATAAAAACGATGTGAAAGAAAGTTCATCAGATGTTGATGCTGCGCTGCGAAGTGTGGGTAAAAATCAAGGCGGCACAAACAGAGGGTTTGTTTGTAAAATATTGATTGTTGGCAACATTATATTTATGTATAGTGAGACGTATCTTTAGTATTTCCAAAGTTGTGAGGTCTTGATTATAATGTGAGATTTTTGGCATGAATTATAATATAATGACTTGAAAGCCGTTAGGACACCTTGCTGTGACAATATAATAGATATACCTGTAGGTGCATTTGGGAAATGCACTATATACGTAGGTACCTACGACAAACATTAATTGGGATGATTTTTGTGAGACTTTTTTTATGGAATGCAATGGAATTTTGATTTACAAAGACCATCCGGAAGTTTGAATGCCTGCAGGTAAAGTCACATTTTCTGTACCTTGTGGTAATGTTCATCCACTGGAAGTTATTTTTAGTGATCCCTGTTATAACGCACTTCTTCAGTGTGACAGAAATTTCATTTCGCATGACAAAAATTCACAGTATTAATTTAGCTTGAGAATTTCGCAATGTGATTGCTCGCATTTAATTATTTCGGCTTCTCTTTTTTTTGTTGAATTATTTTGAACTTTCGCATGTATCTACCTACCTGTTTCGCAATTTAATTTAAGCCATTTTGATTATTTAGCATGAGCATTTCATTAACGATTGACTGCAGACTAAATAAGTCTTTAGTAACGAAATGTCACATTTTTTTTTAAATTTAATTGCGAATAATAAAATCTCGCATTATCAAAACCTTCGCATTATTGCCAACACGCATTTGCGAAATCTCGCACTTTGAAAGACAAAAATCTTGCAAATGTAATCAACTCTCTATACTTATTACATTTTCCTGTTGAATCGCTTTTCTATTTAAAATTGGGCAAGGTAGAGTTTAGGAACGACAAACTTACCTAGACTGTCATATGTAATGCGATATTTTGAAAATGCGAGTTTTGGATAATGCGAGATTTTCAACGGAAGATTTTTAAATGCGATCAATGGTGCCCATAACTCTTCATTTATTGGTTATTTTTTCTAGCAACTGCTTATTTTTCTACACATCATAATGGTTTTTCAAAAAATGTATTTCGCAATTATCTCGCATCTTTTATTAAGCATTTAATATACTTATAAATGAAAAGATTCTGACGAGAAGTCCGGCATGATTTTAGGATGTGGTGCAGAACTGACCAGACCACCTTTTTTTTATTTTGGTTTATTTTGGGAAGGTATTTTTATTAGAAGAATATTTTTTTTCAAAATTTTAAATTTTTTTTACCTACAAATTTTGAATTTGACATTTTTTTAAGATCAAAATCATTCGTGATGAAGCCAACCCTGTTTATAGATATATCTATTTTTAATTAAAGGAAATAATAAATCAATTATATGAATTGTTACAATGAACTTAATAATTTCTCCTCCGGCGCGTTTCACTGTGTGATGGAATGGGATATGGGGGTTTACGACCCTTTGGTCTCTCTCGATAAAGATCATCATTTCACCAAATTTTTAAATGTCCGTTCTCATAAAATTCCAACGCGCACACAAAATATATCACATTCAAAATTTATGAACTCTTCTCATACCTGGGCCCCTTAACCGCCTTCAACTTTTAATTTAGTACGACCGGGGTGAAATGCACGTCCGCATCGTTATCGCTTTATCACACAACTCTAACTGGGTGAGAGATCAACGCGCATCACAGAGTCCAGTGATGCAGTGGTAAAAAACCACACACATCACTTCATCATCCCAAAATGCATGACCGGAGCCGGTGTGATTAAATAAATGAAGCCACTTCACTGAATTAGAACACCAGGACGACGACAAACCATCTACACCAACCAACCAACCAACAACACTTATACTCAATGAAAGGCATCATCACAACTATTCATTCTGGCATCAGAGACATCTTAGCAGAGACTATATAAGATGTTCCTTCCCCCCGTCCAGGTCCAGGTCCATCAGTCCATCTACCAGGCTAAGATGATTTTGAATTTAATTTTTCTTTTATATCCAGCTCGAAGACCCATCAGATAGACATCTAGCCAGGGCCTATATGGCGGTTGCATTACTTGCATATTAAGTAACTACTACTCTTCGGATGGAGCATCATGCACTTTCCTGCTGCTTCTGCTGCCTTTTCATTCGTGATATTGATGAGGATGCTGAGATGGTAGTCACTCTTGAAGGTGGATGGATAATAAAACGTTGACCCAACCGCTCTGGGTCCAAGGCTTTTGTTTGATAATAAATAACAAAAATTAAATAAAAAAATGTAACAAAAGATGATGACTTTTACTATCCCCAAAAAAGGTACATGTATTGGAGCGATAAAAAAATTTGATTCCGGAACATCAAATATTTTTTAAATGTTTAATTTTAAGACATTTTAGAAATCAAAATTCGTTATTTATTTCCGACAAAATTAAAGTTTTTTATTTTAAAAAATATTGTTTGTACTAATTCAAACTTCCTTGAAAAATCTGTGTAATATTTTTTTTTAATTTGCTTACATATTTTTTTCAGGGGTAATGCCTCTTTCGAGTAAGTGACTAGTACCAACAAAGAGTATGGTTAAGTGCCCCTCATCTTTGCCATTCTGATTTAACACACAGTTTAAGCTCCATTCCTGCCCACTAACTAGCGTCACCCAACATACACTTGAGGATTATCATATCTCCAAATACAGCAGTTTGTTTATTATTGGCGTATCCATTGAACAAAAAGTGAGCATCGTCGCTAAACAAAATTCGTTTATGAAAATTGGGATCAAAGGCAACCTTGTTTTGGCCCCATTTAGGCACGATTTGGAAGCGTTGTTCAGGCGTCAGTCTGTTCATGTTGAAATGCCAAACCAAACATAAAATAAATCATTTGACAGCTCACAAAATGGCCGCCAGTTAAAATAGTGTTGCCAGCTTAAAGTTCTATTCCTCTAAAAAAATACTCTTTATTTTTGTTTTGCCAGAAATTTTATTTTTTTTTAATCTTAATTTGTTGCCTCAGCCCAAAATTTGTATCTCGGACAGTTTTTTTTGATATTCAAGAAGTGCAAAAATTTAACGGAAATAAGTTTTCAAAAATTTGAAAAATTTTGCGGAGGAATCCTGTTCATGCTTAACTGAGATTGCTGAAGTCTTCGAGATCTCATTTTCCTGATCATGCCTAATGTGTCGAACAATTATTTCGTGCGCTAAATTTTGACAGATAAGTGATGTGCATATGGTAAAGTAAGAAACAGACATCTAAATTTTTAAGTAGAGATGCGTGCTTCGTAGTTAAAATACTTGGCTAAATTTTTTAGAGAATTTCGTATGGGAGCTAAAATTTCACTTGATTTGCGTACAATGATTTAAGATTGCAAAAATTGGGCTCATACACTCGTTTCATTGACACACAAACAAAAAATAAAAATAGCTACAATTTAGCTTCTTTGAAGACTTGTAGCGACTATATAATTCGCAGTTGCTCTTTGTAGCTCGGATTATATGGAATCTCGATTTATTCGGGAAAATATGCGTCAAGACAAGGTGTAATGGTCATCTTTTGATGAGCCCAGCCATTACATCGGGGCGAAACGCATATATGAAGACTTTTATGCTGGTTTATATTTGTTTTCGTGATATTTATTAAAACAAAAAAAAACTTTTAATCGTGAAAAGCGTAAGCCACTTGACACGACACAGTCATGGCGTTTTTTTTTTTTTTGTTTTAAGGAGCTCAAGGAGGCGCTCAGTGAAGGCTATTCAATTAAAGATGTCAACATAAATCGTAATTTTTATTCAGGCGCTCTCGGTGTCCTTCTCACGCGCCACCATCCACCAGCCGTCTTCACAGACCAACAACAACAAAAAAAAAGTTGTACCGAAACAAATAAAACCTATTTTTTTTTTTTGTTTTTTGGTGAAATGTTCAACCACCGCAACCGTAATTTTCTTCCGTGATTTTTGTTTCGAAATTTTCACAATTTCTCTTTTTATGCTTTTTTTTTGGTTGCTGGTTGGTATATAGACTGGACACACCTTGTATCACTCGGGTATCTGAATTTTATGACGTTATTTGTTGCATGCCGCAAAGGATATACAAAATTAAAAAAAAAAAAAAAAAAAAACCGCTGCGATCTTGTGCGAGTCCATTCACATATATCTCATTACTCTGGACGAGAGGTAAGTAATTTATACCAAAGCCAAGAGTCACGTATTGGGATGGGATCCCTGCGTTCCTGACAATGGCAGCATTACTCAAAAAGAAAGAAGCCAAATAAAAAAAAAAAAAAAAAAAAAAAAAAAAAACACCAACAACGAACGGGAGAGTAAAAATAAAAGAATAAAATTATTTTGATACTTATTCTTGGTCTGGTTATGTTTTTTTTTTTTTTTTTTTTTTTTTAATTTGTGACATGGAGATGAGAGGAAACGAGATAATCTTCTTGGGTTATTTTTGTAGGTTTTAATGTTCTTGTCCAGGTCATAACTTGCGGGTGAGATTATTATTACAGTCTCATTATGAAGTCTTTTAATTAGGCTGGAATAATAAAAAAATTAAATTCTTCAAGACCATAAGTTGAATAATCTTTAAATAAATCTCGACTCTATAGAGCTAAAGTCTATATTCTCTATAGGTAAAGTCTCATTGCACACTTGCACGTAAAAAGAGAAAAAGGTATCTCAAACAGAATTTACTTCTTTTGTTCTCATCAATTAAGTCTCTTCAAAATTGTTCTTAGCCTTTGTTTATGTTTTATGAACATTCCTTATATTCTTATGTAACTTGACGATATATTCCTTTGTGTATGACTTTATTAGTTTTCTAGGGTCTCATTAAAACCATCATTTTGATCTTGCATAGTGATTTTATAAGATTTGACAGCTTCAGTATTTGATAGATTTGGCTTTATCCTTCCACAAAAAAAAACTAATTGTTTTTAATTTATTCGAGGACCTTTTATATTTGATATTTTAAGGATCTATTCCACCTGGAAGACTCGTCAAGTAATTTTAATTATAACTAACTAACTAACTTTAGCAATACTTTGTTTTGTACGATACGCAAGGGTTGATTTTTTAGTTGGTTCCTAGTTTTGAACATTCCC
The DNA here is from genome assembly GCA_932273885.2 of Leucozona laternaria. Lineage (NCBI taxonomy): Eukaryota > Metazoa > Arthropoda > Insecta > Diptera > Syrphidae > Leucozona > Leucozona laternaria. The sequence goes on along the minus strand of OW026367.1, from coordinate 56,513,435 downwards.
CGAACACGCTTTTTGTAGGAGGAAATAAAGGGTCCACCAAATAACTTCTTCTTTTTTTTTTGAAAATGGCGCAAAACATCGAGTGTAATTTCGGTTGTGTGGCACGTAGCGCCGTCCTGTTGAAAAGAAATGTTGCCAATATCCTCCTCTTCAATTTTTGTGAACAAAAATTCGTTCAACATGGCCCGATAACGATCGCCATTGACTGTAACGGCCATTCCTTGCTCATTTTCGGAAAATGGCCCAATTATGCCTCTGGACCAAAATCAGCACCAAACAGTGACTCTTTGGGTGTATCGGCTTTTCAATGTATGCGTGCGGGTTTTCTCTGCCCGAAATGCAACAATTTTGCTTGTTTACTACCCGCCAAGATCGAAATTAGCTTCATCTGAAAAGATGATTTTGTTGGAAAAATCGGCATGTTCTCTAAGTCGATCGCAGGCCCACATACACAACCATATTCGTTCAGCGGAAGGATAAAAATAATTATCTGTCAAATCAGACATGAGCTAAGTGTTACCATTCACGAAATAAGCACTAGTTGAAAAAAAAACGTTAGATGACGGACCCTTCATAACATTATTTGCCATACAATTATGCTTAGTTGTACTCAAAAAATTGTTTTACACAGAAAAAAAGTCCTCTTGAGAGACTTAAAAATTTCCCCTATTTGTGATTTTCTGTTGAAGCAATTTCTGAGGATACAAATTAACAGTTCAGCAAAATGTCATTCTGAGAGTAAAAGAAGAAGGCAAATTTAGTGGCGAGCTTATCATTTAGATTAGCTAGTACGGAGCACTGTGAAAGACCGGATCTATGCACAACTCACAGGCTGAAATTTCAAGGAAGAATTCTTGTAATGTGGTTTTCCATTGGTATATTCAGATTTCAATTTAAAAATTGATTTTTTTGCGTGGCAAATGGAATACGATTCTGTGTCATTGTCATCCCTTGATGCATTTTAGAAGAGAATAATGAGAGGGCTGAAGTTATTATGAACGATTATTTCTCACAAAGGATTTTCACAACCGAAATAAATTAACCAAATCAAAAAACGCCTTGGAAACTGACTGCTGTAAATTATTTTGGTGTTAGTATATGAGAAGGTAAAAACTGCCAAAATCGGATTTTCAACAGATATAGATCAAAATAAATTGATTTATTTTACCAATGAAAAACTCCATAAGAATCCATCATTTACAATTTTTTTACTAAATAAACTAAAACATTTTTGGGTCGTCGTGAAGCACCTTGTCGGACTGCAATACAGAAATTGGTGGACAAATTCGAGCTGTTGGGACAAGTTAGTGATGTGAAGAATAAAACCCGTGCACGTCGCTCAAGAACAACTGAGAATATTGCTGTTGTAGCTCAAAGTGTTGAAGAAACCCCAGGTTTGTCCTTTCCTCGTCGTTCTTTGGAATTAGGCATTCCACAAACGCCATTACACCGTATTTTGCATAAAGACTTGGGTCTTAAGGCTTATTAAGTTCAGTTAACACAAGAACTCAAGCCGGCTGATCATCAACAACGTCGTGTCTTTGCTGATTGGGTCCTTGAAATGCATGAAAATGATCCAGAATTTCATCGAAAAATCATCTTGACTGATGAGGCCCATTTCCACCTCGGAGGCTACGTCAACAAGCAAAACTGTCGCATCTGGGGCTCGGAAAACCCAAGAGTTATTGTTGAAAAGCCTCTCCATCCTCAACGCGTGACTGTTTGGTGCGGTTTATGGTCCGGCGGTGTCATTGGACCTTACTTTTTCGAAAATGAGGCTGGAGCAACAGTTACGGTCAATGGATTTCGCTATCGAGAGATGATTAATGATTTTTTATGGCCGGAATTGGATGGTATTGATCTGGACAACGTTTCCGAACCGTGTTATCTCTCGAAGAGGTGATCACAATTGGCCACCGAGATCTTGTGATTTAACACCTTGCGACTTCTTCCTTGGGGCCACGTGAAAGATAAGGTCTACGCCAACAGCCCAGCGTCGATTCAAGACCTCAAAGATGGAATTCGTGGGGCTATCGAGGACATAGGGCAGCCACTTTGCGATTTGGTTATGGAAAATTTCATGAAAAGGATATGGTCCTGTAAGCGTGGTCGTGGCGGCCATTTGGCTGATGTTGTGTTCCATTATTAACGGCATACCTTCCTCTTTATAATGAAATAAACATCCGATCATTTATCTCAAAAAATGCCATTTACAATAACACTCATAGAAATAACTCCCAAATCAATTTGGAAATATTGCCCAATAAAATTATTGTTATTTTTTTTCTTGATTTGGGCGTCATTTCCATTTTTTTTAATTTTTTTTAAAGGAAAAAACGCCTTAAGTAAAAATTTTCAAAGTTAAACGGAAAATAACGCCCAAAATTTAAACGGAAAATAACGCCCAAAATTGGAAATATCGCCCAAAAAAATTCAGAAAAAGGAAATAACGCCCAAATGCTAGGAAAAAACGCCCAAATCAAAATTTTGCCGATAATTGTAGGTACTGAAACAACTCCGTTTTAAATCAAATCAATTTTAGTGTGCCCCCTGGTTGCACTATAGGATTTGGTGTAGGCGGTAGGCTGGGTGTATGCAAAGTTTCTTTAAATCCAGATTCTTTAAATGCAAAAGAGACTTTGCATACACCCCGCCTTGCACCTACCTCAAATTCTATAGTGTGCCTAAGCAGTTGGATACATATACCTCACTGTTTATGCACCGCAAGTTTCATTGAAATTTCACTTTGGAAATACCGCCCAATAGGAATGAACGCCCAAATTAAAGAAAATGTTTTTGAAAATATCGCCCAAAATTGAGGAAATAACAACCAAATTTTACAACAAAAATTTACTTTGAAATCATTTGGGCGATATTTCCAATTTTTTTTTGTTTTTTTGGGTGATATAAAAAAATTGGGCGATATTTCCAAATCGATCTGGGCGATATTTCTTTGGGCGTTATTGCCTAACGCCAGAATAAAATGCTTGTCAAACATGCTCTCAGGATGTAATGATTGTTTTCATCATACTATGATTTAACAGAGAGCGAACATGGAACCACGCCCCAGTGTTTCATGTCTCTCTTTAATTTATCGCAATTTCTTTTCAAATAGTGATTTATGGAATCAGCCAGTTTCAATTCTCAGGTGTATCAAGTTAGCAGGACACTTTTCATAATTCTGAAATACAGTATATTGTAGTAGTTAGCTGCTATTTAGTTGCTAATTAGTTACGCAAAAAAAAAAAATTAATCACACTTTCGGATTCCGAAAAATTGCATGTCCTGCTAACTTGATGGCTAGTTGCTAGATATAGTATAGTAAATCTTTTATTTTGGGGGAAAAGATTTTACAAATGGGGGCTCAACCGGGATCCCTCTAAAAATAAAATCAAAAATAATTAATATTCAATTATGTAATACTTTTATACAAAAAGAGACTTCATCCTCGTTACTATGTCCACGTCCATTGTTCGATGGTCTCTTTCATCTATACTACATACATATATACATATTACATATACCTACACACCCTTCTATACATTAATAAAGGTAGTAGGACAAACCTTCCACAACTTTCTGCATCACACTCATAATAATAAAAATAATCAATGACAAGGTCAATGTCGTTTGACAATACATTATTTACACATTGTAAGATCCGCATTGTGATTCCACAGTCCACCATCACATCACATATTGGTCGTGTGGGATTTTCTTTGGCGTGCCATCATGCGGTATAGCCCACCATCCGCCTGATGAAATACGACAAAAATGTAAGAAACTTACCGGCTGGTTGTGCCACATGAGACATTACCATTACCAAGTCCTGCCCAAAGGTTCACAATTAAAATTAGTTTCGCTTTGTTCCGCATAAATGAACCGTGCGTTTGCATATCAATTATTGTTCAGAAACCATTTCACACTCATACCTATACTTCACACATTTAAGGCTGAAGTGCTCTCAAAGAGTAAAAACATCGTCATAATTCGAAATTAAACAACAAAAAATACAAACAAGTGAATAAGTCAAATAATTGACACCTTGTCAGACTTGAAGAGGAGGTTCAATTGTGTTGATGTTGATGGAGCAAACGGTGTTATTTGTATTGGTTAATACACATACATCTACTCAAGCCATCATAAACTCCGACGATAGCACAAGTCATAATAAATAAATAACTACTTTAATAATACTAATAATTAATTTGTTATGGTTGTTATGGGACAACAAGTGCAAATTAAAGTAGGCAAGGAGGCTCGTATTACCCTCGTTATGCGTTATAAATCGACAATACGTGCCTCTCTGATGCTACGGCATGGTTAATCGAGTGGGCGCTTAGCTTCGTATAGTTTTTTTTTTTTTTTTACACTTAAACGTGGAGGGTTCAAACTGTTTGCAGCTCGAGTTACTGGGAGTGCTGCTCTAATTATTTTCTTTCTTTTTTTTTTCTTTTTAATTGCACTTATGATTTCAAATCAATTCTATGCTTTTCTTAGTATAATGGGTGAATAAATATGACCGCGGCATTGCAATTTTGTTTGTTTCATTATTTTCGCTAAATTGGCTCTTATCCAATTTGATTCTTTTAGCTATGCGTAAGACTTAGGCTTCCGTATACGAGTCCCATAGCGTTTCGATAGTTAGTCAAGAAGTAAAGGTGGTTTAAAAAACATTAAAAAAAAACATTTTTTTTTACTAAACGAAGCAGTGAAATTTATGCCCGGGAACTAATAAGGCAACTAAGGACTAACTATATTCTACATAGTAAGAAATAACCAAATTAACTGAAGTGATGGACTTAGCTCTCATACAGGGTTTTTGTAAGATAAGAGAAGGAAAGCGACCCTAACTGCCCCCTTGCACAATGCACATGCCCTTTATATGTACTTATTTCTACGTCTTTTCGCAATGTATGAACATTTTCAATTTTTTCATTAAACGCAAACAAAATGGATGGATGAAAAAAAAAAAACAAAAGATCATACACAAAACTCTTACCAAGGAGCGTTTGCATTTGTTTGAGTTTGTTTAGAAGCTTCCTTAACTATTTTTAATGATATATTTATTGAATAGTGCATTTTCCTCCCAGCGCTTTGTACCAGTTGCCACCAGCAATTCGATATGTTTTCTTATTATGCAGAGGAGGGGCATTTTTATACAAAAATAAAATATTAAAAAAATGGCACCACTTACAAAATTATTAAAACTAGAATTCTGCTCTCTCATTTTTTGTTTGATAAATCAATTCTAATTTCTTTAATAAATCAGAAATTACGAAAAAAATTTTTTTTTAAATCGTAGGAGCGGTCTTAAAAATAATAAATTTCTTATATACAAAATCTTGTAAACATGTTTAAGAAAAAAAATTTGGTACACTAATTTAAGTATTTTTTGATGCAAAGTTAAAAATTTAAAAAAAAAAACATCCATTGGTTTTTGAAATATCGACTTTTGAGAAACTATTTTTTTTTTTTAAATCTGACTGATAATTTAAACTTATTACAAACTTCTACATAAAATCTTAATTTTGATTATTTTGAGATAGTTGAAAATCAAAAAAGTCGATCTATGAGAGGTGAACTGTTTATAATTATTGTAAAATGTAAAATTTATAAATTGTAAAAGGTAGATCGTACTTATTTTGACAGACGAAAAAATTTTATCAAAATTGTATGAGTCGTTTGTGAGGCAAATAATATATTCATCAACAGATTTTACACATTTGTAACTCCCCTTCCGTATTTTACCGTTATTTTTGGTTAAAAGAAAAAAAACTTTAAAAAACTTCTGGATAATGTTAAGAAACCACTTTGTGCCAAGTTTGATAAAAATCGATGGTGTCGTTGTAAATTTTGGTAGGTAAACAATATTATTTAAAATGTGTCAATAATCCTTTCTAATCGGTCAAAATCAGTTCAAGCCTTTTTCAGAAAAGCGAAAAATCAAAAAATCCTTGATTGGGAAGTGTCATTAATAACCATTTTACGAACCATTTTTGGTTTACTAAAAGGCAACCTACACTTTTTAAATTTAACTTTTTTTTTAAATATGTCGAACTGATTTTTTTTTGACATGTAGGTACCGCTATTTTTGGTCCTAAAAATAAAATTTAAAAACGTGTCGGGGGAATGTCCAAGAAACGCTAGGTACCAATATTAAATAATCAACCTATCCGTTTAGGCTGTAGCCCAATAGACAGACCGTTTAGGCTGAAGCCGAAAAGACCGAGACACGGACGATTTTGAGCCTTCCCTGTCATTAAAATGTCAAGTTTCATTTTTTTTTTACGAATTCATAACTTGCCATAAAGTATGCATATGTATATTCTGTATGTACATGCACATATATGTATATCGTATGTAAAAATGACAAATCGCCAATGTTAAATTGGGACTCTTTTTCTAATAACATTAAAGTATGCTTCTCGTTTTCCAAATATTGAAAACAAATTCTTATATTCTTTTTCTAATTAAAGAAAAAAAAACATTTGTTTGAAATTTTGTATTTGCTGTATGAACTTTCGGTTATTCTGTTAAGCTATGATTAGACGGTCAACGAAAATGGTCAATGCGTTGACTCTCTGACGTCACCAAAAAAGTCATCAACACACTGCCAATGGACCGTCAACGTTGACCATGTCAACGCATAACACATTGACGATCACACGAATGACGCTAGCCCGTCAATGTCACACGGAAGTAAACGCAGACTATGTTGACGTGGCAGAAAAGTATGCCACGTCAACGTTGGGATTATGGTCAACGCTTTCCGTCAATGTATCCTAACATTTGCTCATAGTCCATTGAAATGTTACAAAGTTTTGGCCAAACCTTGCATTTTGTACAGGACAATTTTTTTTTTTAATGTTAAGGGTGGGTCAGTGTGAGTATACCATTTGGTTTTCGGGGTTGAAAGCCCCCCCCCCCCCCCCCCATTTGGCCTCCATCTTGGAAAAGGTGGTGTAAAATGTTTTTTGGCTATATCTTGAGAACCATAGGTCTCACAAAAAAAATGGCAAGACCTTTTTTTATAGCAAATTAAATTCTCAATAACTTTAGTGAAGATTTTTTTGTCAAAAAATTGAAAATAAAAAAGTTATAACTAAAAATGACGAACATTTTGACGAAAAATATCATTAAGGGGTTATAAATTTTTCTCTATTAATTTTATTGAAAAACCCTCTTGTGAGACAAAGAGCTAGAGCATGAAAGTTGGGTCAAGACAAAAAAAAGTCGTATGGGAGTGTGGGGGGGGGCATCTTTTCCCCCTCCCCCCGTTCGTCCATTGAAATGTTACATTGACTTTGCATCAACAAATTGTGTCAACATTTTTTCTGTGCTACCTATGGTTTTCAAGATATAGTCAAAAAACATTTAACAACACCTTTTCCAAGATGGGGGCCAAATGGAGGGCTTTCAACCCCGGAATTTTAGTGGTATGCTCAAACTGACCCACCCTTAAAAAAAATTGGTCCTGTCCAAAATGCAAATTCAATGTAACATTTCAATGTACGAACGTGGGAGGGGAAAAGACCCCCCCCCCCACTCCCATACAATTTTTTTTGTCTCGACCCAACCTACATTCTCTAGCTTTTTATCTCACCAGCGGGTTTTTCAATAAAATTAATTGAAAAAAAAATTTTAACCCCTTAATGATATTTTTCGTCAAAATTTCACCTATTTTTAGCTATAACTTTTTTATTTTCAATTTTTGGCAACAAATTTTAACTAAAGTTGTAGAGAAAAGCATTTTTCACAACTTTTTCCAAGATGGCGGCCAAATGGAGGGGCTTTCAGTCACAAAAACCAAATGGTATACTCACATACTGACCCACCCTACACATTACGAAAAATAAAATTTTCCTGTACTAAATGCAAGGTCAATGTAACATTTCAATGGACTATCAGGGTGATAACACGTTCAACGAAAAAAGTCAATGCGTTGAAGGTAAAAACAATGTCAACGTAGGTGTCAACGCAGCCGTCAACGCATGGACAGTATTTTGCGCTGACGATCACACGGCAAGACAACTTTGTGACGGAATTTGACGTCATTTTGACGTCAGAGAGTCAACGCGTTGACCATTTTCGTTGACCGTCTAATTGTAGCTTTACTAAAAACATTGAAAATCCAGAAACCAAGAACAACATTGTTCTTAAAATACAATTCTTGTACAAATTATTCATTTCGTTTGCATTAAATTTTTTTATTACTATTATTCGCGGCATTAAAAAAAAAATCAATACAACAGCGTTTAAGTACCTACTTATACTAAACTACTAAAAAAAATACAAATAAAAATAGAGAATACAAAAAATGGCGCACAGCTCGGCAGGATATGGGATCACCCACTGATTTGGAATTTTTGTTAAGCCAACACTACCATAAGACAAAATCCAAGTGATTCCTTTCATCAGTTAAATAAAAACTTTTTCTTTCTCTCTATATCTCTCTCTCTCTTTCTCTCTTTCTTTTAGTTTCCATGGCCAAACATTCAAGAAAGGGAATCCATTCCATGTTCAAATCCCAATCCAACAACTGTTTTTGTTTTTATTTTAAAACTCAGTGAAACTCGTGGTGCAAGAAAAATAATGACAAAATCACAAATCAGCATCTGAAAGCAAAACCAAAGAGACACACAGTCAAAAGCGTGAAGAATTCTTCAGCGGGATGGAACTTCTACCTTTGTCTGATGGTGTTATGCTGTTGGACAAAAATATGTATATCTAAGAGATCCTCTCGTCTGGCCCGTAGAGTAAGATTAATTACAGTGCTGTTGAATTTTGTTGGTCAATCTTTTTTTGTTGAGTTTGAATATTTTGTGGTGTTTTTTTTTTTATATGTATTTAGTTTTTAAGCCAGCAAATACTTTATTTTCAAATCTAAAAAGTACATTACTAAAAGACGATAAATCTTTCATCATCTACTAATGCCCATGAAAGAGTCAAATTTTAGTTTAAAAGATTAATTTCGACAGTTTAAAATTGCTTTATACTTTCACTTTTGTTTAAACTGATTGAAGGCTAGCAACACTGTCAAAAAATGATTATGAAATTCGGGTAATTTCAATATGTTTTCTGAGTTGGTAGAGTGTTGAAAAATATTTAAGCTTTGTGATTCCCACAGTCATCGTCACCGCGAACACGACCATATTGAAAAAGTCCTTAAATTTTTAGACTTTTCCCAGTTTTTTTTTTTTTCATAATATCTCCTAAGGGCTGACAAAAAAATATTTTAATAGTCTTTTTATTATATAGTTCTTAAGACAAATATTAGCCCTGCCGATATCTCTTGGGAGAAATATTAAAATTCAAAGAACTCCATATCGAAAAGTATAAAAGCTAAAGGTTTTGTATTGGCCACAAAAATTAGATTAAAATAATTTATTGTCACACGGATACTTTATGAGATTTTTTTAAAAATCAGGACAGGTCCAAAAAATTAGATTAGAGACAACTTCAATTCTTGAATTCTTGAACTTCAATTTTTGAACACTGGACCAACCCAAAGCAAATAAAGGGTTTTCCAATAAGAGGTGTTATTTTGAATAGCCCGCTATTTCGGTAGCTGTCACTTTTGAAGCTGTCATTTTTTGAGATTTGACAAGTAGAAACTACGCCATTAATAAAAATGGAACGATACACGCTTCAACAACGCATTGAAATTATTAAAATTCACTATAAAAATGGTGAAAATTTGGCAGAGACGGTTCGTAAAACTAAAACATTTTTGGGTCGTCGTGAAGCACCTTGTCGGACCGCAATACAGAAATTGGTGGACAAATTCGAGCTGTTGGGACAAGTTAGTGATGTGAAGAATAAAACCCGTGCACGTCGCTCAAGAACAACTGAGAATATTGCTGTTGTAGCCCAAAGTGTTGAAGAAAACCCAGGTTTGTCCATTCCTCGTCGTTCTTTGGAATTAGGCATTCCACAAACGTCATTACACCGTATTTTGCATAAAGACTTGGGTCTTAAGGCTTATAAAGTTCAGTTAACACAAGAACTCAAGCCGGCTGATCATCAACAACGTCGTGTCTTTGCTGATTGGGTCCTTGAAATGCATGAAAATGATCCGGAATTTCATCGAAAAATCATCTTGACTGATGAGGCCCATTTCCACCTCGGAGGCTACGTCAACAAGCAAAACTGTCGCATCTGGGGCTCGGAAAACCCAAGAGTTATTGTTGAAAAGCCTCTCCATCCTCAACGCGTGACTGTTTGGTGCGGTTTATGGTCCGGCGGGGTCATTGGACCTTACTTTTTCGAAAATGAGGCTGGAGCAACAGTTACGGTCAATGGATTGCGCTATCGAGAGATGATTAATGATTTTGTATGGCCGGAATTGGATGGTATTGATCTGGACAACGTTTACTTTCAACAAGACGGCGCTACGTGCCACACAAGCAATGAAACCATCGATCTTTTACGGGAAAAGTTTCCGGACCGTGTTATCTCTCGAAGAGGTGATCACAATTGGCCACCGAGATCTTGTGATTTAACACCTTGCGACTTCTTCCTTTGGGGCCACGTGAAAGATAAGGTCTACGCCAACAGCCCAGCGTCGATTCAAGACCTCAAAGATGGAATTCGTGAGGCTATCGAGGACATAGGGCAGCCACTTTGCGATTTGGTTATGGAAAATTTCATGAAAAGGATATGGTCCTGTAAGCGTGGTCGTGGCGGCCATTTGGCTAATGTTGTGTTCCATTATTAACGGCATACCTTCCTCTTTATAATGAAATAAACATCCGATCATTTATCTCAAAAAATGCCATTTTTCTTTGAATATCAAAATAACACCTCTTATTGGAAAACCCTTTTACAAAATTATAACTGCTCTTATTTTTGGAACCATCCCAGAATATTTACGACAGTTAGACTGGACAATTTTATTCTGTTGTCTATGAAAATAGAAATTTTGATAAAAAGTAGATTCAAATTTTGTTAACTTAATATTTGTTCGTCAAGCGAATATACAAACTTTGTTTAGTTAAAGGATTGATAAGTGTGAGTAGCACCGTAAGTGCCTTTTGACGGTTGTCTGAAATGCATTTTGTTTTATCTCAGTTAGACTATTTTTAACAAAAGACACTAAAGAAGTAAAAAATGATTTGTTTCTTTAAATTTTGTCCAGCAATTTAGATAGTTTTATCAAAGACCTTGACAGAGATATTTTCAATTGAATCTTCCTTCAGTCTTTGTGGTTTTTTTTTTTTTAATTTTAATATTTTACCTACATAAGAATGTATATGCGTGAAATAAGACCTCTAGATGCAAATCTCAAAATAAATATTCCACATACGCCATAGTGATCCACATTTTTATACACATATGTTCATCAAACAAAATCGATTTAATAGTTCTTAAAAGTGCAGCGCTAATAAATGTTTGATCAAATTCTTTTATAAAAGTAACAAATTTGCAAAACTTTAAGCTACAAATCTCCGACAATATTATGTTTGTGTGCAAAAATCACAAGCATAGCGAATAATCATAATCGCATGGATGTGCCCATAGGGTGCAGGATTGACATAGAACCCAAACCTCACCACGATGATCGTTTAAATACATTTGAGATCTTAATGGTAATAAGGAACCCGGTTGAATATTAGGTTCCGGTACAAGACGTTTTAGTTACAACACTTATAACTCAAGATCGGCTGGACCGATTTTAATGATTTTTGATTTGTTGGAATCGTCTCTGCCCCGAATAGCAGAATAACTTTGAAAAAATTTACTTTGTGGGGTTAAATGAAAAAGACGAGTCCGATTAAAAACACGCAACTTGAGTTTGAAAAGTTATTCTTAGAAAATGACTTCAAGGAAATTTTTTTTTTTTAAATTTCAATTTGTAGGAAATGGGGTGAAAATGAAAAAAAATTGTCCGATTGAGGAAATTCTCTATTGTTTAAAAGGTTTTCTTAGGAAATGTCTTTAGGGATATTCTTTTTCAAATTTTATCATTTGTAGGGTGAAATGGGGTAAACATAAAAAAAGGTGTCCGATTTAAAATTTTTGCTTGTGCTTGAAAGGTTATTTTTTGAGTGGATGGCCTCAGGAATATTTTTTTTTTGCGAGAATTTGGTATTTATAGGGTGAAAGGGGGTAAAAAAGAAAAGCGGTATCCGATTTCAAAAATTTTGTTTCTGTTTGATTATTAAAAAAAAATGCTATTAATAGAGTGGAATGGGATAAAAAGTGTTGGGAAGGCAATAGAGGTTGGACTTAGAGGATTACATTTTAACAAATAAAGGCTTTCATTACGTGAAGTGGCTTAAAACTCAGAAGGTAGTATTCAATTACAAAAAGTAGCTTAAATTTTGATCTAAATTTTCATTTGTAATATTTATGCGAAGCTAAGGTTTGTCTACCCGTGCAAAGACGGGCGGGTCAGCTAGTAATTTAATAAAAACAAATAACTTATAATGGGTGTTTTTTTTTTGAGGAATAGAACTTTAAATTGGCAACACTATTTTAACTGGCAGCCATTTTGTCAGCTGTCAAGTGATTTATTTTAAGTTTGGTTTGGCAGTTCAACATGAATAGATTTACGCCCGAACAACGCTTACAAATTGTGCCCAAATGGGCCCAAAACAAGATTGCCGTTGATCATAATTTTCATAAACGAATTTTGTTTAGCGATGAAGCTCACTTATGGTTGAATGGATACGTCAATAGACAAAACTGCCGTATTTGGAGTGATGATAATCCTCAAGTGTATGTTGAGACACCGTTACATCCATAAAAACTGACTGTTTGGTGTGCTTTATGGTTTGGTGGAATAATTGGCTGGCTAGAACGTTATAGAAGCTATTTGCTAATAGATGGTTTTAGAGAGGGGTTCCTATTTAACAATATTTATTACCTTTTCCCCCTACCATTTTTGTTTTCAATATTTAATGCTCTTATAAATTTTTAATCAAAAACACAAAACTGGATGCTTGAATGTCTTGTACTTTTTGAGAAAATCAAAAATAACTTAAACTATTTTACTACCTACGTATAGTGGAATTATATATCTTTTGAGCAACCTAAGCAACGGATTGGAAATTTTAGCATCTAGTGTTTGGTGTTTGACTAAAATTAGTAAGAGCATTGAATAATAAAAAAAAAAACACTACACTTATGTTCGGTTTGACAAATATTTAACAGGCTTTTAAATTTTTAGATGACGTATTTTATATGGAACAAACGCCATTCAAATTTTTAAAACCCTGCTAAACACTTAAAAGGGCTTTATTAAATCGGCCATTAATGACGCAAAATTTTGAACAAAATTAGTTTGAACAAAAATTAAATAAATAAAACTTACACAAATCAATTTGTTCTTTAATTTTTTTAGGTTAAAAAAAAAATTATTTGTAAAATTTTTAAATGCAATATTGTGTAAACAGTCTAAAAGCACTGAATTACAAAATTATAAGAAAATCGGTGCAGTTGTTAAAATGATATAATTAATTAAGGCAATTTATTTTTGACAAAAAATTGCAATGCAGTATTACCTATACCTCCAATTTTTGCTTAAGGCAAACCAATGACGATATTAAATACAAATATTGTCTTAGTATTTTTCGAGATTCATAGTTTGAAAACAAAAAAAACCGAAGGATTCGCATGTTAGCTACTAGCTAAGATGAGCTTAAATAAAACTGCGATTTGTTCCTTCAGGGAATCACATAACATTTTTAACAAATCTGTCAATTCGTCTGCATGCACAGACCAATAGTGAATAGATGAACGGCATGCCATATCCATCTTCGTTATGTTAGTTTTGACTTCTAGTAAAAAAAAAAAAAACACTACAAAACACACTCACGAATAATTGAAGCACGTTAATTAAGTTTGGCTCTACTGCATATTTGTAAGTTGGGCGAAAAGTTGGTAGTGCATATTAGCCCGTACATAATAATTCTACTATAACTTATTTGTTTGTTTTTTTATAAAGAAAAAGCTTGTTTGAATAAGTGGTGGCGTACCGTTCAAGCTACTTAAAATAACCTGTTTGTCACATTTAAACAAAACTAATTGAGTCATTAAAAGACAAATAAACGAGCGATAAACATGGTTCTATAGATTAGTTATTGGGATGTTTATTCAGAGGAACCAATCATAACAGGTTTATAAAAGTACTTTTTATGTGGCCCCTTAGAGCCAGGACAATCCGCCAGTGTGCATACTTCAGGCACCCAGAGTTTTTTTTGATGTGTAAACATCTATTCTGGCGGTAGAGTGAAAAAAAAACGTGAACGTTCGTGTGCAACGTTACGTCGTGCACTTTACGTTGTAGCACGTTACGTTATGAAATCTGATTTGCCCCGACCAAAACAAATTGATTTTAACGCGACCGACAATTAGATTATACTTTATCGCGACCACTCATTTATATTGTTTTTGCCAACGACGAAAGCAAATTGTTTTTAGCGCGACCGACGATTTTATCATTTCAACACTTATATTTTTATATTTTTTTCTTTAATTTTTAATTATTCCCCGAACAAAATGGGCGCGACACTAGTAATTAAAAAGAAAACAAAATCAAAACAAAAATAATAATAGTCAGCTGTAGGGATTGACAATTGGCTGTAGGTATGGTAGGTCAATGGCTGTAGGTATGGTAGGATATCGGGTGCGTTCAGTGATACAAATCTGAACTTAAATTCTATGTTTACATTACACTGCTTTTAAACGAAGCAATTTCTTCTTGCAATTTTTAGGCACGTAGGCGAGGGACGTAGGTGGCTATGATGTACAAAATAGCTGAGGTTGAACAAATTGCAGAGTTATCGGCTACTTTTGTACTTGCACAAAGTTAACATCTATTAAAAATCACAGCGTCCAATTCCATAGGCGATTGATGGTGTCAATCGATTGAAACTGCGATTTTAGTGGTTTCCACGGCCAACAACTGCAACTAAATATTCTAAAAACTCAAGATATATAATTCGCCGGCTCTCTCATAGTGACATTCATTTGAGGTTCGTTCAGTATAAAATTGAGATTGAACTTTTTGTAAGTTTTACTCGATGGAAAGATGGAGTTTCGTAAGGGTTGCAAGTTCGTTGACAGTTCTAACAGCCCCTGTCAGTCAAACCATTAAGTTCCTTTCTAATTTGGGTACGGTGTCATTTAATTGAAACCAGGATTTTAGTGCTCTCCGCTGACAGTTGTTGTTTGTCGATGCTCAGAGAGTGATTACCATAAACAATAACCATGTGTAATGTGAAGTCATCTTAAAGTTGAGAGTTAACTACGAAGCAGGACCTTTCAGTACAGAACCTTCACCGTTCGTTGGACACTTCACCACCAGGGTTTTAGTGCTTGGAAATTTCGTTACAGCGGTTCCCCCACTGGGTATTTCGCTGCCGTTCTTTCAACACTAAGCTTTTTAAGCACTGCCTACAGATAGGTAATGTAGTGTTAATTATTTAATATGTTTCTTTTGATGACGTTCAAAACGTAACAAAAATTAGGCACTTGGACAAACGTTGATGTTTACACATATTTAACCGTGAGTCCCGGCACTCACATATTTTTTTCATGTTGCGTGAAGAGCGTTAAAGGTAGCCCTAAGCGACGAACATGCTCGCCGAACTTGTTCGTTTGCGTTATGCCCTACACCTCCACGGCGAACACATTCATTTCTTTCTGATTCTTCAAAGAATAAACATCGATAAAATCGCGGCTGACTGTGGCGGTGGCCATTGTATCTAATCCGTGATTTGCACTCAACGACGTTCACAGCAAAAATGAGGTTTGCTCTCGAACATGGCCCTACACTACACGGCCAACATCGAAGCCAACGAACACGACATAATCGAAATTTTTCACCAACAGTGAACCGTTCGCGAATCAGCCCCTACACGACGAAAACAAAGCGAGCGAGAACAAGTTTGGCGAGCATGTTCATCTTTTGGAACTACCTTAATGCACGCCCACTTTTATCGGCGAAAAACTTTTATACTGTTATAAATTGGCATGTCTCTAGTTTCGTCGTTATTCAGAAGTGTGGTTCCTATTTTTATTGCAACTAATCCGAAATTCGTCAAATTTGTGATGTTTTACTAAAAACGAAATTGTCACATAAAAAAAATTTTGCACGAATACTTAAATCTAATTTTATTGATATCAATTAGGTCATTTCTGCACATTCATGTGTCGGAAATGACGGGGACGGATATGACTTGCTTTCGGAGTTTTTTTTTGATTCCGACGAAATAATTTTCTTATTCATACATTAGTTTATTTTTTGTCGTTGATTTAGTTATTATTTGGCATTACATCCAAAAGCATATTTAGTTATTTTTTTCTTTCCAGCAAGTAAACATAACATTATAAGGAGCTCAATAAACATGAATTTAGTCGTTTTTCTTAGGTCTTTTTCGACAGCTACCACTAGTAAAATGTAAGTTAACACTGAATTTCTTGCACAGCTCTATAAACACGAAATTTGTTTGGATTTAGTTTTACTTTATACTTTTTTTTTTTTGTTGTTGTTATTAGGTATTCAAATCAAGATTTGAAAATTCTTATGATCTGCACACGTTAGCAACTTCGAATACCCGCAGACATTTGGCTTTGGCGACGAGATGCATCTTCAAATAAAACCACACAAATATTCGATCTTTTGGCATTTTGTGTTGTTGTTTTTTTTGGCCACATTATCATGTCAATGGGTTTCAACAAACATTTTCGGTTTCGCTTTGTGATATAACAATAACAGGATGCATTTGACATTTGTAAAATCCTTCATTATTGCATAATGTCCTTTAGATGCACATTATATGCAAATTAAAAATAAAATTATGTGCCAGTAAATGTGTTGTGTATGGTAAAATAAATAATTGGTGGAAATGGAGGGGACCTACAATTTTCTGACAAATTTAAATGGCTAAGGTGAGAGGGTCTTTTTCATGACAGCAAATACTCGTGGAGGATTTGACAATTCCTGGCATGATGAGGCAGAACCCGTGTGTGTATGTATACAAGAGGTATTAAGCCAATAGTAAAATACTTAACTCTTAAAGAACTTTGCATTAATATTCTTGTTTGTATAATTAATTAATTTTGACCAACCTGATGTGTCTGATCATACTTGTCTAAGAGCCAACTTAGCGTTATCGTTCTTTGCAATTTTATATCACTTGCCCTATAAGTCAAGCATTGATGGGCTTCGTCATACCGGTCGTCGTCGTCAGTCTGGTGCGTCTGTGTGTCCATTTGTCCACTGTAATTTTGACTAGATACTTAACGGGTGGGCTGATTTTCTTCAAATTTGGTAGCACAGATGTAATTTCTTATAAGAAAAATTTGAATTTAAATTCTGGATCATTTTTCGGGTTTTTTTTCAAATTTTCCCGAAAACGGATCTAAAGCTATGATATTAGACAGTTAATGTAAAT
Source organism: Leucozona laternaria (assembly GCA_932273885.2). Lineage (NCBI taxonomy): Eukaryota > Metazoa > Arthropoda > Insecta > Diptera > Syrphidae > Leucozona > Leucozona laternaria. Next base: position 56,496,030 of record OW026367.1, on the reverse strand, counting down.
GGTCAACGCATTGACTCTCTGACGCCACCAAAAACTCATCGACACACAGCTAATGGACGCATAACACATTGACGATCACACGAATGACGCTAGTCCGTCAATGTCACACGTAAATCAACGCAGACTACGTTGACGTGGCAGAAAAATATGCAATGTCAACATAAGGATTATGGTCAACGCTTTGCGTCAAAGTGTACTAACATTTGCTCAGGGTGATTACACGTTCAACGCAAAACGTCAATATGTTGAAGGTCAAAATAATGTCAGCGTCGATGTCAATGCAGCCGTCAACGCATGGACAGTATTCTGCGTTGATGATCACACGACAAGACAACTTTGGGACAGAATTTGACTTCATTTTGACGCCAGAGACCATTTTCATTCACCGTCTAATTGCAGCTTAACGATTTTTATTATATTTGATACATTTAAGAACAAAGTGATTCAGACTTTTGGCAAAAAATTGAGAAAACAGAATTAGGCAGCTGTTCAATAGTTGGACCGATTATATAATTTTGGAATCTGTTGCTTCCAAATAGTATACAATCGAAATTGGATTTAAAACTTTTGAACAAAAAAAAAATGAAACAAGAAATTCATTTTTGAATATTTTTAACATTTTCTCGTAAAAGATATGAAACCATTATTTAACAATTAACATGCCTTCTCAATAATTTGACTACGTTAAGTTGTTAACCAAAAGAGTAAGTCGTGCTTATTTTTTTTTTTAAGTTATATTGAACTTTGTTTTAAAATATAACCACAAAAATTTATTGAATCATCAAAAATCTTTATTCATCAGGAAAAATGGTTACACGATTTCAAGTTTACTGTTGACTTGTCAGCTTTTATATACTTAGCCTGACAGGATGGTAAATTTTGAATCATTTTTTTTAAAGCATTTGGTTCTTTATGTTTCATTAAAAAAAAAAATATACTCTAAGAGCCGTGAACAAATTTTTGGTTATGAAAGTTAACCAACGAATAAACATATGAGTCAAAAGCTGTGGCAAAGCTTATGACATAAAACAAAGTTTTTCAGTCCCTGGTCACGGTTTTTGGTGAGTAAGAGCTTATTGAAACCCATTTTAACATTTTTGGGTTTTTTTTTAATGGTCTGGCACAGCAAAAGACGACTTAAAATGTTCTTGGCCCCACCAATTGGTGATCAGAGGAGTATTATCAAGGGAAGGGTAAATAAAGCTGAATGTTATGGGTTTTCACCATACTATCACTTACCAAAAGTAGCGACTTTTTGTGACAGTCATTTAAGTACTTTAATCAACTAATAATATAAGAAGCAGGTAATTAAAGTAGGTCCCACAAAAACGTCCGTCTGTCTGTTTATTCAGCTATACAGCATAAACGGATGGGTCGATTTTTTTTTAAACTTGGTTCTTAGCGCTTTTTGGACATTCCCCCACACATTTTTTTTAGGTTTTTTTAAGATAAAAAGGAAATACCTTTCAAACAAAATTTTTCGCCGAAAAAGGTCAATCATAAAGGTATTAATCTAAATGAGCTCCGCAAATTTCTTAAAAATAATTCACTAAAATTGAATAGGTATAGGGTGCTTAAAGGGTTCCGAAATATGGTTATTAATGGTACCTCCAAAAGTATCATTTTTTTGATTTTCGATTTCCTCGAAAACGGTTCAGCTGTTGTTGATTAATTTTTTTTATAAAGAATGATTGACATGCTTTAAATAATATTGTGTACCAAATTGAAAAAAAACATATTTCTTAGATTTTTAAAAAATGTTTGAAGTTTTTTTTTTAAACTCAATATTTCAAGAACAACTGATTCGTTTTTTTTTAACATAACCAAGAAGATTTTGAACAAAAATTATTCTTATTATAAAAATAACGGTACTTCCCACACAAATGTTTAAAAACTGTTGAGAAAAATCTTATTTTTCTTAAAAACACTGCTACGATTTTGATAAAATGTTTGTGTATGCTAAAATTAATACTTTGCGATTGTTAGTAGTACCTCTCATAGAGGCTTTTTTTTTGCATTTCGACTATCTCACTATCTGATTAAAATACAATTTAGTATACATAACCTTGTTATAAGTTTAAATAATCTAACATATACAAATTAAAAAAAAAATTCTGGATTAAAAAAAAGAGCAAAACAATGGTTTAATATTTCGTTTTTAATTTCAATTTAGCATTCAAAATTCATAAATACATACTTAAAATTGGCGTGATAAAATTTTTTCTAAAATTTTTTTAAAAAATTTTTGTATACAAAAAATTATATAATTTTAAACCGCGCCTACGGTTTTTATACATTTTTTTTCACATTAATTAAGATATAAAGGGCGTTTTTTTAGACGGTTTTTTTTCAATCTGGCAATACTTTTTTCGGAGTTTGTCTTTTCGACAGCTGTCACCTTGATTTATGCTCAGATTGGTTTGCCCTTTCATAATTAATAGGTTTACTCCTGAACAACATTTGCAAATTGTGCAAATTTATTACCAAAATAATGGTTCCGTTCACGCGACGCATCGCGCGCTGCGTCTAATATTAGGTCGACATAGTCAAAAAATCACATAAATTTGAGCAACCATGGATCGGTTTCGCACCATTTTTACTCTAGTGGATAATGCGCATCCTCAGAGACGCCGTACAGTGCTCACCGACGACGCTATTGCTGCTGTGGAGCAGAGTATCGAAGAAGACCCGAATAAGTCCTTCCGCCATCGCGCGCAACAATTGGAGCTGTCAAAAATTGGGCCTCTCGGCTGGAATTTATTCAAGTCAGCCACGGCTTTCACTTGCCCGAAATTATTTTTAAAACATAATGGCAAAACCCTTATATTTACAATAAAGCTAAGTTCTTGGCCATAACATTAAATTATTATGCGTTTTATTTCTTCTTGAAAACCACACGTCTTAAAAAAAACACCCTTTACATAACTAATTTTCGTTACAGTAATAATCCACTGTCATTAAAATATAAAAATGTATCTTCCGTACCTAACCAACTTAAAATGAAAAACTTAAAACTTCAAACTCAGGGCTTGAATAGATAGGTACAAATGCCATATATAAATAGTTTGCGATTTCTTGAAATTGTGTCATTTTGGACATACATAAGTCCTCAATCAAATATTCGCACTTGTCGTTCCACAGCACTATTCAACACCGCGTGTACCCAAACTCAGGCAGTTGTGTCTTACTCAGTGATTGATGACATATTATGTTTATTAATCAGACAAAATATGACAAACGATTCTACTAATTACAAATTTTATATACGAACACAACAAACAACTCTACATTATCATAGCCAATAAATTTAATTAAAAATACAAAAATAGTTTTGAATAAATTATCTCAAACGCAATTAAACTTAAAATTAAATCACATTTAAATCGAATAGGAATTTTTCTTCTTTCATACCGATTACACATCCGCCGCCGAGAACGAGACTTAATTTCGCCAGACCTTAACAAGGTAATCTTGAAACAAAGTAGCAACTGGAAAACCATATACCGCACAAAATGAATATCTAATTTATTCCAGTCATGCTAAATATTTGTGGCGTCGGGCACATAATACATACATATGTAGGTAAATTTTATTATTTATAGGTAGTCTCGCGATTAAAATCGACGATATTTGAGATATCATCTCTTTTGTCCTATAAAATTTGTATTTGTGGTCAAACTTGAGCCGAATTCTTTTGTTCTAAGGCAATCCGGCAGACCGACAATGTGGCGGGCAGCAGGAGCAAGATGAATGCGCATATATAAACCAAAACATTCAACAAGAATCATAAATTTTAGCAAATCTAAATGACCGTGTTTCGTTTGATCGTAAAAATGTTAAGCGGTGCTACGCTATAAAGATTATGAGATCTAATTTTATGTTTTTGCTTAATTTTTGGGTTGATATTTGTAGCTCGTAAAAAATATTAAAAAAAATGGATGGCGTGGTAAGATGCGATTGGATTATTCAACCATTTGTTTGGCTTAATAAGATCTGATTAAGAAGACAAATTATTATATGATGATGCTGAAGAATGCCTTTACCCATAGAGTATATAATGGTAGCTTTTTAGTGGATTCCAGCCAAATATTTTATAGAAGCAACTGCATTACTTTTTCTGTCGCTTGCAATAAGCTTTCTTCGATAACAATTTGATACTAGGCGTGTTTTATTGAGCTAGTTACTGTACCAATTCTGAAATGGTGGTAGCTCACTCAAGGGGTTGTTGTTTCATTCAAAATCCTTAAATATTAATATGATGGGGCGAGAGCTTCTTTGCAACCTAACTGTGAGTGTGTTAGCACACAAAAAAAAACAAACATTCAATTCGGCAATGTTCCACACTAATGCCCAATTTCATAAAAAAAAACAACAAAAACTCTTTTATCTAAAGTCCTCTTAAATTTTATCAAACCTTTAAATATTTCCAGTTTCACCAATCTTATAAAAGGAAATTAAATTGAAATTTTAGTTAAAACTGGATTTGCCTCACATCCCTGGAAATAAAAATAAATTGTTTCCCTCTCACATTCAAAATGCATGTGAAAAAGCATTACATTTAGAAAAAAAATTCTACAAAAAAAAATATTCGGAGAACGGATTCCTATATGAACTCGAAATATTCTTGGACTTCTTACTATCTCTCTTCATCCTCAGATGAAGATGATTAAGCAATTATTCTAAAAAAAAAATCACAAAAGATTATCAAGCAATATTTTTGTATCGACCTATTCATAATTTGTATTAGCAAGAAATTAAATAAAAAAGTTACTGCAAAATATTATCAAATATCATCTACAACTTCCTTGCTCGTTGGCTGACATCTGACATTACACTTCACAAATGCGACTTTTAAAATTTATAGAGACCAAAATGAGCTTTAAGTTTATAAGGGCGTTTAAAAGCATTTTAAAATAAAAAGCACTTGGTGAAACCCAAAAACTCCATTCTAACACTAAATGGACTTTTAAATGTTTAAAAGTCCTTTATGAAATCGGGCATAAGCCATATAATTTTTACTGAACACCAAACTTGTTGTTAACTTGTTGATAGTTACTTGTGAAAATTCGCGTTATTGTGAAGAATTTCGTAATGTGCACATTTTTTGAACTCCTTAATGTGTACCTACATTACACGCCACGTGAAAAATATGAATTGAAATCTGAGAGAAGGAAAAGATTTAAATATGTACAAGCTAAAGTAGGTATAAATTCCCGTTAATTCAACAGAAAAAGAAGACGAATACTGCCTAAATGGTGTTAAAAAAGCATGTTACCCTCCAGTCTCGTCACTAGGTCATGGTTCCCCATGAATTGTAGCGCCACCAAATTTCAATTATTTATTAGTATGCTGAACTACTAGAACTTACCCTGTTTTACTCTATTAAAAATTAAATAGAAATGTTGGTGTATCTCGCCAAAATTGCAGGGAAGTATAAGGTCCTTGGGACGTTATATTTAGTTCACATTTTATGAAAATTAATCAATACCTGTAAGAAGTGTTTTTGGTTGATTTCTTAAACTACATTTTGGAGTAAAAGACTTGCAAAATGAGTAGCCTCGAACGTCCACTCGAAAACGACATTAGTTCCATAAATAAGGTGGGAATTTTATTTAAAAATTCCTATTAATTGTGAAATAAACTGTCTTTCTCCCCAAGGAAAGTTTTCGTTGGGTAATGAACGATAATAAAGGGTGTTTTTTTAGACGTGTGGTTTTCAAGAAGAAATAAAACGCATATAATTTAATGTAATGACCAAGAATTTAGCTTTATTGTAAAGATAAGGGTTTGCCATTATTTTTAAAAATAATTTCGGGCAAATGGCCGCCGCGGCTGGCTTGAATAAATTCCAGCCGAGAGGCCCAATTTTTGACAGCTCCAATTGTTGCATGTGATGGCGGATGGACTCATTCGGGTCTTCGTCGATACTCTGCTCCACAGCAGCAATAGCGTCGTCGGTGCGCACTGTACGGCGCGCGTCTCTAAGGATGGCCCGATCCACTAGAGTAAACCTGGTGCGAAACCGATCCATGGTTGCTCGAATTTATGCGATTTTGCAATTATGTCGACCGAATATTAGACGCAGCGCGCTATGCGTCGCGCGAACGGATTTAACCATTTGCAAACGTTGTTCAGGAGAAAGTCTATTAATTATGAAATGACAAACCAAATTGAGCATAAATCAAGTGACAGCTGTCAGAAAGACCAACTCCGAAAAATGTATTGCCAGATTGAAAACCACACGTCTAAAAAAACACCCTTTATTTTAATAAGGACACAAAATTAAAGATTCCGACATGTAATCGACATTAAAGATCTGCATGAATGTAAATATTATTTTGCCTTCTCTGAACAAGTAGACTACTTCAGTGTATTCTATTCATTGTAATCATATACTAAAATAGTGTACACCTGAAAAAATTTTAGCTGGTTTGGTTTTGGCAACCCTGGTTTTGACAGCTGACGTGTGTTTAGTACCTTGTGTCACTGTCAAACAGCTTCAGTTTGGTTTGCAATTTAACCATGGATCGTCTTACAAATGAACAACGCTTGCAAATTATTGAATTTTACTATCAAAATTCGTGCTCGGTTCGAAATGTTCATCGCGCGCTGCTTCCATTTTATGATCGGCATTCTCGACCTTCTGACCAGTCTATTCGGAAGATTGTGACCAAATTTCGCACCAAATTTAATTTGTTGGACATTAAACCACCAACACGTTTACGTACTGTGCGTAGTGAAGAAAATATTGCGGCCGTATCAGCTAGTGTGACAGAAGACCGCGAAATGTCGATTCGGCGCCGTTCCCAGCAGTTAGGCCTTTGTTACAGCACTACGTGGAAAATTTAGCGGAAGGAAGAACTAAAGCCAGCCGACCTACCACAACGCCGAATTTTTGGTGAATGGGCTCTTGGAAAGCTGGCCGAGGATCCGCTTTTTTATCGAAAAAGTGTGTTCAGCGATGAGGCTCATTTTTGGTTGAATGGGTACGTAAATAAGCAAAATTGCCGCATTTGGAGTGAAGATCAGCCAGAAGCATTGCAACAGCTATCAATGCATCCCGAAAAAGCCACTGTTTGGTGCGGTTTATGGGCCGGCGGCATTATTGGGCCATATTTCTTCAAAGATGATGCGAATCGCAGCGTTACTGTCAATTGTGAACGCTACCGAGCGGTGATAACAAATCTTTTTGCCCTAAATGGAAGTTCTTGACTTGCATGATATGTGGTTTCAACAAGACGGTGCCACATGCCACACAGCACGCGAAACAATGGCGCAATTGCGAGGCGAGTTTGGTGAACAGTTAATTTCACGTTTCGGGCCGGTCAATTGGCCGCCTAGATCGTGCGATTTGACACCATTAGATTATTTTTTGTGGGGGTATGTCAAGGCTAATGTCTATAGGGATAAACCCGCTTCGATTGACGCACTGGAAGCCAACATCCATGCATTCATTCGTGAGATACCGGCCGATATGTGTGAAAGAGTATGCCAAAATTGGACTCAGCGGATGGGCTACCTGAGACGCAGCCGCGGTCAACATTTGCATGAAATTATCTTTAAAAATTAAATTGCAAGGTTTAAACTATCGATTCAAATAAATATTTCATTCATTTTTTCGAATTTTTTGTGTTTTTTTTAAAAAAAAAGTTCTAAACCTCTTAAAAAATCACCCATTACAAGCTTAACAGTTGTAAACACTATTGTCTACACGGTAAAGTCAAAAATCTATATTTTCTTTACGTTTTCCTTAATTCTTGCATTACGCTTTGGTAAAATGTTTATCGAATACTGTTTTCGCCTACATATTCGGCTGTATTCATATACTACATTGGTCTAAATGACTAGGTATACGACAGTGAATTTGGCCGATAGTTTCAACTTCCAAAGAAGTGTGTTTTTGGGGAATTGTCGGTGGAGCGATACTAAACATGTAAAACCATAAGTGATTCCAACACATGTAGAGATGTCAGTAGTGTAGTGTTGTTTGTGTTTCTACATCCTTAAAATATATAAAATAATAAGTGATTTCAGTACAAGTGGATCTGTCGGTGCTGTAGTGGTGGGTGTGTAGCTATACTTAACATTTAAAATCATGACGTTGTCGTTGTACGTTTTTAACCTCGTTGTCGCTTCCTCCAATAGTAAATCAGTAAAATTATTACACCACTGACAGCATCGCATCACTACAATACCGACGGATCCACACTCCATAGCTCTCGAAACGAGATCTCATAACTTGTTTCCCTTACAAGTCACCCACAAAACAATTGCACTTTCCTGTTACCTTTCTGCTGACCCGCATTTGCCTTATTATTTTAAACCAAATTCTTTTCCGACTAACTTAATTTTGTTCTTCAGCATTTTAAACTTCAAAAACCTTACCTTGACTGTTTTTGATCAAAAAAAAAAAATATGCACGACTGGGATTGCACAAACCTGCTACTGTAGTTAACTAATGTAGTCAGGGCCAGCCCCAGCCAAACATGTGCCCTGTGCAAGATTTGTAAAAAGCGCCCCTTTTTTATATTTGCATACATATACATACATACACTGATACACATGCATAAGACTTTTCCACATTATCCAGGAGGTAGACTTTCAATGAGTAGGTCTATAGTGGGATCTTTAGTTTTACAACGAAAGTGAAGTTATTTAGTGTGCAAGATATAACTTATGCTGGATTTACACGACTGACAAATTGGCAATATTCTGGCATTTAACTGTCAAAAATATGACAAAACAATGGAAAAATTCATTCTTTTGGCAGTATAGTGACAGAAAAATGCCAATTTGTCAGTCGTGTAAATGCAGAATTAGTACCGTTGTGATGGATGTTATTTTGGGATTATTTGAACAAGTTTTGCGGTTAAAATGCAAATGGCAGTACATATTTGTTTGCGCAAGATCAGATTATATTTTCTTTCTCCTGGTAATGCGCCCCCAGAACTTTGCGCCCCGTGCTTTTGCACATCTTGCACATAGGGTTGGTCCGGCTCTGAATGTAGTGTTGAAGATACATTGAAGATACATACATGTTATTGATTCAATAATGTAATTAACGAGAAATTGTTAAAAAAAAAGTCAAAAGTTCTAAAAAAATATGATTTTTATGATTAAAATTTTTGTTTCAAAATTTTTTAAATGCAATATTGTTTAAAGTACCAAATTACAAAATTATAACAAAATCGGTCTAACCATTAAGATGATATAAGTACGCAAAGAATACAAAAAAAATACCACTATCTCAAAAAACCTGGAATGCCTCTTTTTATTCCGTGAATTTTTGCCAAAGACTTAAAATCACTTTGTTCATTACACGTGAGAAGTTAAATCAAAATCGTTAGATTTCTTTTTGAGAAAATTAATAAAAAAAATTAGTTGCTTTATGACAGTTACCCGTTCTAGATATGCTTAAACAAAAATTCAAATTTTGCCTCTAGGGAATCACATACAATATCTGTACCAAATTTGAAGCGAATCCGCTGTCCCGTTTTCTAGATCAAATAACACTGGACGCACAGGCGCACACACAGACGGCAGGCATAACGAAACCCACTTTTCTATCATCGAAGTGTTAGTTTTGATTAATCTCGAAACTATTTGCACTAGACCTATAGAGCAAGTAAAAATCTATAGCTGGCAAATTTCTGATCCTTTCTCAAGGTCTTATGAGGATTTAGTGACTTTTCATATAGTATATTTTTTTCGAATAACCCAGAAATGCAGTGCTAATATTGCTGATGATATTGAAAACCTTTAACCAAATTTTCTATGGCTTATACCAATTTCTGGATATAGTTGACCTTTTTCGACCAATTACTGAACTTGCATACTTTTTTTTTTGAGGGTTGGCAACCTTGGCTTGCAGTGAAAAGTTCAGTTTAAACGATCGCTCTTAGTAATTTTTATTTTTTTTTGCAATATAATTAAGCTAATAAATTGTAAAAAATTTCCTTCGTAAAAGCATTTACACCCGGAATTCAATTAAATTAAAATTTGGTGAATTCATTGTTTCTTTGATACTTTTTTGCACATCGAAAAAAGGCATTTGATTATAGCCAATAACAGTGCACCTATAGTCAAATTGTAAAAGGACATCATGCAACGATCACCTCTCCCAACACAAATTCTTCAAGTGGGCATAATCAACCACCCAAAAGGCCACATAGAGAAGTGTTTCCAGCATCGTCGCCGAAGTCCAAATCTTGCGGAATAGTAACACCCAGTTGCAGTCCCAAGTTAAGCAATTTGAAGCCCGTTGCATTTTTTTTTTTAGCGAAAAATGGAACAAATGGAAATGAAGGCCAACGAAAAAAATGTCACCGTCCATTTTCCAAAAAAACGTTGAAGAAGATGCGGGTGAGAAGGCTCAGAAGTGTTGCCTTGATCTGTTGCAAACAAATGAGCCCAGCGTTATTGCAACAAATCGAGTTTTTTTGCGAATATCTTATATATTGGGTGCTTAAATCCCAAAGCAGAGTGAAAGGGCGTATCGCTTTCACACACACCAAGTTTGGAATAAGATTATAAAAATGTCTGGCCTTGGTAAACAAACTCCCTGTGTATGATGTCCTTCCTATCAAAGAAGCAAATGAGCATGCCTTTGATCTTCGAATTGCTGCGAAGTGTGCCAAACCTGGCTCTGGCGCATCGTTTCCGGATTATACATTAAAATTCAAGATTAACAACCAATAATGAAACGTTCCAAATGTATACATTGCATAGGTATACACTTTCTCAAAATTGCAATCACTCTTTATAGGAACGAACTATATAGAAAACCGCTATAAACGCAAATATCACGTGACAATAGGCATTCGAACTCGCGCTGAATGAACATTATGTATAAAGCTAACAATCTTAAGCAACAATAAAGCTTTCAGTGTTACCTTTAACACGCTACACTATCGCAGTTTAATATTACTTTATTTACAAGCCTCGTATACTTGCACATTTTTTTTGATCTGCCCTAAATTATTGATGTGTAAACATCGGTAGAGTGAAAAAAAAAACGTAAACGTTCGTGTGCAACGTTATGTCGTGCAACGTTACGTTACGTCGTGCAACGTTAGGATGGGTTCGTTCGGTGAAAAAAATCGTAAGATCCCCTTCAGGCAAAAACAAGTCCGTTTTGGATCCACGCACGTTGATGTTTACACATATCAACTTACTCTATTCCTTTATTGAACATTATGATAAGGAGGATGTTATGATCATGGGAGACCTTAATGCGAGATAAGGAACAGATGAAGGAAGGGAGAACAGATTTGCTGGGAAAATTCGAAACTCAAAAGACATTACAACTAATGCTAGAGGAGGATGCTAGATCTCTGTAATTCTTATGGATTTCGTTTGATGAACGGTGTTTCTGAGTCCGATAAACGTGGTGAATTTACCTTCGTTGGACAGCAAGGATCTTCGGTTATCGACTATTGCTTAGTGAGAGGGAATTGGTTGTCACTTGTAGCGGATTTCGAGGTTCTTAGAGTTCCATATTCCGATCACATGCCTATAATAACCGAATTTGGAATAGAAAAAGCTGAAGATGAACAAACAATTGCCTTAAGATTCACTCCTTAGCTTCGGTGGAGAGAGAGCATAGTTGATGAATATAGAAAAAATCTTAACAGAAACCTTCTAGCAGAAAGCCCACTTACTATATGTGATGTTGAAGATACGATTAGGAAGGCTTACCCAAGTATCAATAGTGCTGTTGAAAGGTCAAAACCAAAGGAGAAATAGTTTGATATAGAGTGTGAACAAGCACGTAAAAAATCCTTTGGATGGCTTAAGGCTTTCAGAAAGTATGGCAGTAACTTTTTTAAAAATATGTATTATGAAGCAAACTCTATGTACAAACGAAGATGTGCAGAAAAAAAATCCATATTTCTTGAAAATGAAGCGCTCAAACTCACGCATTGTAAAGACTCGAAGGAATTTTGGATGACAGTAAATCTACTTAACGGGAAAAAACTTCAAATAAGCTCGAAAATCAATATCGAAACCTTATGCGATCATTTCAAGCTACTTTTGAATCCAGAGTCTTTGGCACCGTTGATTCACTACGCTAAACCAGCATATTCAAACGATATATTGGATTCTGCTATAAGTCGTGAGGAATTGTGTAGAGTGATAAAGAAACTTAAGGATGGGAAGGCTGCGGGTCCAGATGGAATATCGGTTGAGTTTATTAAATATGGAACGGATGAGCTCATTGAACATTTAATAACAATTTTAAATACCATTTTTAATACTGGAGAGATACCGGAACAATTTAAGAAATGCTTAATTTTTCCAATTCATAAGAAAGGTAACATAACAGATCCTGCCAACTATCGCGGAATCTCGTTTCTCAATGCATCATACAAAATCTTCACAACAATCTTGAACGATCGCCTAACAGAATGGATTCATAGATACAAGTTGATTGAAGAATTTCAAGCTGGATTTAGAAGTGGTTATTCAACAATTGATAATATTTTTGTCCTGCACTCTAAGTCTTTTTTGTCGACTTTAAAGCCGCCTTCGACACAGTTGACCGAGAAGCTTTATTCTTCAAGCTGTACAATCTTGGAATGATAGCAAAGTTTGGAAAGGTGCTTGAAAATATCTACAGTGGAAATATTTCAGCTGTTTGGAACGGATCAGTAATTTAAGAGTGGTTTGCGTCGAAAATGGGAGTGAAACAAGGCTGTTCCCTCAGTCCAAACCTCTTCGCCTTATTTATAAACGACCTGATTGAGTTCCTACCGGGTGGAATCGAAGTTTCACAAATTCTCATAAAAGCGGATGATGTGGTTGGTTGGTAGCGGAATCTGTTATATGCTTTACGCCGCTCAAGCATGGGGGTTTGCAAAATATGAAACAGAAGAAAAGCTCTTGAGGTTCTTTATAAAGAGATGCTTCCACTTACCCAAAACCACCCCTAACTACATGATTCCAATTGAGACAGGACTACCACTTCTTTTTGCGAAAACTCTAAGTCATCACGTTGAGTACATTTCAAAAGTGCTTGATATGCCAGATGTAAGGCTGCCTAAAATTGTTGCGCTGCAGACTACTGCAAAACAAAATTTCTGGTATAAAGAGTTAAAAGAACTTGGAAGTAGCTACAGAAGCAATTTTAAGATACTGGAAGAAGATGGAAGTTTCCGCAAAGCTGACCTATTTGAGCTTGTCTGGAAGGTTGATGATCATTTTAGACTGGACTGTATTGAAAAGGCTACATCGTCCGGACATAGAGCAATATACAGTCGTCTCAACCACAATTTGTGTGAACGATATTACTTCCGAAACGAGAACGAGTTGGAACTTGTTTCAGTAATTTTCAAAATGAGAGGTGAGCTGATAAATTTGCACTACAGACCATATCGAGAAGATTTGCCAATTTATTGCAGTCTATGCAATCTTCAAGAATGAGAGGATGTCGTGCATTTCATTGGAAAATGTCCCGTTTTGTGCGAAATAAGGAGAGGTGTCTGGAACAGCAATTTTCTTACAGAAGAAGAAGTATTTAGGTTGCTCAACTGCGAATGCAATATAAGAAAACTTTTCAAATATTATCAACTTGAAATGTCATACAGAAGACAAATTATTAATGAAGCTTTTTAAAATAATGAAAAAAAAAAATTAAAATTAAAATGAAAAAATGTATATGTATTTAATTAAAAAAATTATCAATGTTTAAAAATAAACTATTAGAATAAAATTTTTATAAGATGTCAATCAGGCAGACGGCAATGCCAAGCTTAAACGATTTGTATTAAATTAATTAGTTAATTGTATATTTATATCAAACAATAAATCGAATCTATCTATCTATCATATTAACCGTGAGTCCCGGCACTCACACAATTTTTTTTTTTGTCATCTTATCTAAGATTGTTTTTATTTACCTGCCCAAACATACAAATACCATCAGCTAGCTGTTGATGCACTTGAATATCTGTTACACGTTTCTGATCAATTAATTTTAGTCACCTTCATCCACTTATCATTTTACAACTTTTATGCCATGCTAGTCTGAAGTTTCGTCTTGAGGCGTGTTGCAAACCTATCCTTATTCAAATCTAAAATAAAAATAAAAACACTCTTGAACATAAAAGACTATATAAGCAGCACCACCGTGAAATAGCTATAACTCCATCCTAAAGCTGGATTTACATCTTCGTTCTTCATTCAGTGAACGTTGTTCGCTGTTCGTTCTTCCTAAAAACAACGAACAACGAAGAAGCATCTAGATTATTCCGTTTTTATATTCAGTTCGTTCTTTACAGCAAAATGGATAACAACACATTGTTGGCAGTGGCGGCGCTTTTATCATTGAACAAAAAAGAAAAGACCCTGCTGGACGAAGAGTTGGCTACTTAAATGTACACTAGAATGAATCTTTCGTAACTTAGCTACGGAGAGTAATATTTCTTAAATTGTTTCACAATTTTCTATCTGTAAAATTATAAAGTAATAATAAGATAAACGTGGAGAGTGTCCCAATTCATTGCACGGCACTGAAAAAGAATGTTCGATTAAATAATTTTCGCATTTACACTCACGTTGTTCGTTGTTCGGGTAACATCGAACACCGAAAATTCAAAGCCACTTTGAATTTATTCGTTCTTCGTTCGGTGTTCATTCGTTGTTCGGTGTTAGCATTTAGACCTTCGTTGTTCCGCGTACGACCAACAACGAACAACGTACACGGACGATAAAACCGAAGGTCTAAATCCAGCTTAAGATAACTTGGTGGTAGCTCACTCAAGTGTCATTCAAAAACCTTAAAAAAAAAAAAAAAACACTTTTATAAAATAAAATCCTAAATTCGGTTCGTTAGTGAAGAAATTGTTCTCAATATTTACAAACACCGAAAGTAAACAAATAAAAAATTCTAATTTATTTTAACTAATTATCTCTAAGCTGAAAAATAAAGCATAAACGAAATAACCATAACCATACTCAAAACGCAATAGTCCAAGAATAATAAATAGCGCGCCTCTCTAATCATGACTTTCAAAATTGCCAACGATATAATTTATTACATACACAATTGTGACACATCCCATTTTGGCACCTCCAGTAAAATGTTTACACTATAACTGTGCTGGCTTGTGGACAATAATAATTATTAATAAATTATTATCATAATATGTGAAATCGATTCCGAACGAGTGATGTGCCGGGTTATAAATAGACGTTCGTTCGTGAAACAAAAATTCTTCAATCAGCCCCCGCGCCCAAAGCCAATTTACCAAACTATCTCTACTTCGTCTAAGTGATGGGTAGTTGAAAAAAACCATTCAACTTTTATTATATTATTCCAGGAATAAATCCAGCTGTCAACGCCTGCGCGCGCTGAAAACCCATTTCGCCAGCTGACCAGTTTAATGATTAAGCTTACATGAGAGTATAGATTATGGCCCCCACAGTGACGTTTGTTCGGCGACTTCTGCGAAGTATGTCGTGTGCCGCACGAAGCTTGCTTTCAAGCCGCTGTCAAACTGCTTACAATGTTACAATATAATTAATGTACTTTTTTTGTTGTAATTTTATGTTTGTATGTGAGCTGTTTGGGGGTGATTTTTGACTTTTTGACAGCTCACTCAAGTTGGATGGACATGCGTTTGTGTATTTCCCATGTGAGCAAGCCTCTGGTTTGCAGAGGAAGTTTGCCCTCAAGTTTGCGGAATATTGAATGAGTTGTTCAATTATGTTTGCCCCTCCTCAGTATTCTATTTCGAGGAATTAGAAATGTATTTTCGAAGTTTGTTTGCATTTAGTTCGACGTCATGTGTAACATGCAAGCACTTATTTAACTCCATATTGAATCACTGTGTTTTGGGGGAAATGTCGCCAAATGATGTGACGTGATTAGTTTTTTTTATGAGTCAAATTTGACATTAAGACGTCAGAGCACGTTTGAAAATAAATTGGTGTTGCTTGTACATTATGAGTTATGCGGACGCGGAGTATACGTGATTTTATCGCAAAATGTACACTTCACACTAAACACTCGAACAAAAATAACCCAAATATCAAAAAAAAATTCTATTTTGGGAAAAAAAACTAAGTCAAAGTTGCTTAATTGGCGAGATATTACAGCAGGAGCAGCACATGACCTCTCTGTGTATGGGAATTGCTGCTGATAAGTAGGGCTGGCGTAATTGTTGATTCATATCATAAATGAAATGCAAACGAGATCGTGTTTCACCGGCCGGCGATCGTCACGCTTATCGTTTAATTAGCGAGTCTAATAAGTTTATTGTTAACATTAAATTATATTGAGATATCTTGAAGTACGCGGCATTGAGGTATTGGAGCGGTGTGCGGCAGCAGGCGGTGGTGATGGTGTGATTCCCGGCGCTGGCGGCCAGCATGTTTATCGGGGAATGTTGATATAGTAAAGCTATAAAAAAAAAAAACAAAGTTATTCTTGTGCTGAATTTAAATTTGAACTGTGGTTATTTTTATTTATCAGGTACTTTTAGCAGCGTACGCTTTGCCGGTGATTTATCAAGAACATGGTGGGAAAATTTAATTATTATCAGTTTATTTTTATTGTTTTTGTTTTTATTTTGTTTATTTTTTTATTGTACAGCGACAGGTAGGTAGGTGTATACGCTGAAGAAGTTTTTCTTTTGAATTAAATTTATTTCATACCCGCTTGTCAAGTAATAGCTTTATTAACTGCTGAATGGGGTTTTGCTGTTGTATAGATATTAGATAAAACAAATGTGATTGATACTTCCTCAAGCTTTTTTGATGATCTGGGGAAATCCGGAATGAAGGTTCAAATTGTGTGTTTTATAAACACGTATTCTTCAGAACTAACTTAAAACCCGTTGAATGGTGGATTCACTGAAATATTGGTCATTATATACAATTGTAGGACTGAAATAAGTTGAAATTCTGGGGTGTGCACGATGATTGCGTCATTTATAGAACGTTAACATTACATTTGAACTACTCATCATCATGTCATGGTTTATGGAATTTGCAACTTAATCCCGAACTTTTTATATTGCATTGCGTGTGTCACTGTTTAAAAATCGTTTATGTGAATCTGAATAGTACTTTTCTGAATGTGATATTAGAAATCTTAAACATGAAAAATAGTTCATAGTAAAATATATGATTTTGGGTTTTTATTTCTTTTATTTTCGAAAATGACTTAAGCTATACCTATGCGCAAGCCCACAAGCGATGATGGACAATATCTGTCATAAAAATCACAAAACGGAAATAGGGTTTTGACGTTTTTTTTTATGGAAATTACCTTGTTTTTGCATTTAGTGTAGTATTACGAGATAATGATGAATCTGTTACAATTGGAGGTAAAACGAGACTCTTGTATACATATACCATATGTCTCCTTTCAGTCTTGTTTAAATCGCAAAATGTCATAGTAAAGGGTGATTTGACATTGAATACCAGGGATTGTGACATTGTTTTTGTTCAAAATGACGACAGATATCTTATTACCAAAGCAGCATCGACAAGAAGGAAGAGGGGCTAGGAGGGTCCGCAAATTTTAAACCAATAACTCTTTGACTAAAATTGTAATTTTCGCTCAAAAGAAGTTAAATTACTTTTTTTACCATCATATGGAGGCCCAGAACTCAAAAAACTGTATACTTATGTATGATTAAGCTTTCACAAGAATTTATTTATCATGAAAGAAATATGAAATGACAAAAATATCATAAGAGGGAGGGTCTTTTCCTCCCGTTTAGCCGGGGGGGGGGGCAAATTTTCTAAAAAATATTATAAAAACAACGGTAATAGGTACTTACAATGGTATGCTAAACTTTTTTACTTATTTTCTTTTTAAATAATATTGTTTTAGTGAACAGAGGTAATTTTTCGAAAACTGTTACCTAAAACAACTTAATTTAAATAAAGAAAATAAAATAAAAGAAAGAAAGAGTTTTCAGTGCTTGACCTTGAATTGATAGGAGCATTGAATAATAAAAACGGAGGTAGTATTTAATAAAGTGAAATTGTGAAAAGAAATGAGATTAAAAATTTAATTAATTTCACAAGAAGTATTCAGTCAAACAAGTTGATTCAAATCTAACGTTGATAAATGGAATTTAAGCTTTAAGAAGAGTTATAAAAGAATATAGTGAGGGTCGCTGTCGTTTTGAATAATTGTTTTTCTATTTTAAGACTCTTTTTCATAAAATTGCCCTTCCACCTTACGATTAATTTTTTTTTGTTTTCAACCAACCTACATACTTAAGGTTTTTGGAAGTATCGTATGCACCCACCCTGTATACAAATTTTCTGAAGTTAGTGGGTACGTACAGGTACAGGATTTTCTTACAGTTTATGATAAAGTATGGTGTCATATCTATTCTTTTAAAATGGGGGGCAATTGCCCCCCTTCTCAAAATACAGAGCACACGTATAATATAATTATATATAATAAAGGGTCCGCCATCTAACGTTTTTTTTTAACTAGTGCTTATTTCGTAAATGATAACACCTAACTTATGTCTGATTTAACAGATAATTAGTTTTATACTTCCGCTGAACGAATATGGTTGTGCATACTCTTCGATAAGTGGGCCTGCGATCGACTTAGAGAAGATGCCGATTTTGCCAAAAAAAAAAAATCATCTTTTCAGATGAAGCTCATTTTGATCTTGGCGGGTAGTAAACAAGCAAAATTGTCGCATTTGGGGCACAGAAAACCCGCACGCATACATTGAACAGCCGATAAACCCAAAACGAGTCACTGTTTGGTGCGGATTTTGGTCCAGAGGCATAATTGGGCCATTTTTCGAAAATGAGCAAGGAGTGGCCGTTACAGTCAATGGCGATCGTTATCGGGCCATGTTGAACGAATTTTTGTTCACAAAAATTGAAGAGGAGGATATTGGCAACATTTGGTTTCAACAGGACGGCGCGCACTACGTGCCACACAGCCGAAGCTACACTCGATGTTTTGCGCCATTCTCAAAAAAAAGAAGAAGTTATTTGGCGGACCCTTTACATCTCAAAGCACATCTAGATAACCAATAACCAATTTCGAAGAAGCCTTATTTGAACCACTGAAATAAGCTGAATGCAATTTATTCCCAGAACATGGAAACAATTTTTCTAACTCTGCATCGCTCTGAGATTATTTTAGCTAGTGCTGAAAGTTTCTCATGAGTCTTTACCAACATTTTTTATTAATCGTTCTAGTCAGAAGATTGTGTTTTAGAATTTACATTAGGTACCTATCTACTGTAATTATGAAGCACCACTTTCCTTTTTTTTGATGAAATCTCAAACAACAAAATTTATTTAACTACTTATTTAGAGGAAAAATGAACTTTAGAGGAACTTAAACAACAAAGTAAAGTCAAATTGAGGGAAACTTAATTCTGTAATTTTAAATTTTCTCAAAACTAGAAAAGGTTTAAGCATTATAAATTCACCGTCGCTGTCCCGCCTAAGTTAAAAAAAAGTTAGAAGCGTCCTTAACACGATTAATGTGAAGCTTTTTAATATTTGTTCTCATAAAATTCCTTCGTGCTATTAGTAGCAAAAATTGCATTGTGCAAAAATACCCATCCGTAAACAATCATATATTTAACCTAAAAGACTATCTTTACAAGGTGCTATACTCTTGGCTTTTGAATCACCCACAACCATCATCGTCATCATCATCATTGTCATCATCATCTTTGTGCTCGAAATACAATTCGAAAATCCCAACTTGCTGAAGTTCCACTTTCATTCCATTCATCAAAGTACACCGAAATCTCAACGCAGCCCTCAGCATATTTATCCGACTTAATAGCCTTCACATCAGCAGAAACATTCTCTCACAGCAAAAACTCAAGACACATATAATAATAAGAATAATATTTAAAAAAAAAAAAAAAAAATCTCTTCCCATTCCGTCACATGACCATCCACTCCAATGAGAACTAGTCTCAAATTAAAGACTCAAAACATGAAATCCAAGTCGAAGTGCAAAAAAATGATGCAAACAAACAACAGAACACCTCGCAAAAGCAAACCAAACCAAACAGAGATTGCAAGAGTGCAACACCACCACCTTCTTTTCCCATCCCACTGGGAGGTAAGAATTACATTTCATATAAACACCATGAACCCGCAACCTGAAGCCTCCTTGCCACCATTCTGGCCCCTTCTCCAATTGCCCTCAGAGTCAGAGCAATTGGACTACAACGACATAACACAGCAACGACACAGAAGCGGCAGCGGCAGCAGCAGCAACAGCACAAGTGCAGGTGTTTATGGTGGCAATTATTAAATTATTGCCACATATGGCAGCAAGATCATGCATATGGACAAAGTGTCAATCATGCAGAAATTGCCATCGTCTCGTCCTGGATGTTGGGCGCTCTGAGATTGCAAGTGCAGCAGCAGTAGTGCGGCCGGCGGCCGGCGGCCTGCGCGGCGTAGTTCCCTTGCTAAACATAAGATTTCGTTGCTTTGTGCTTGTTTGCTATTTGCTAATGACACGAGGAGACTAATTATTGTTATTGCTGCCTGGGTAGTAGATCTGATGCCACACTCGGATCCAAGACCGACAGACCGGTCCAGAGTTGAGGAATGGGAAACCTACAGGGTTGCTTGCAAGTCGCTGTGCTTCGGTCGTTGCTTCGCTTCGCCTAGAATCCGATGGAATTAATACAATAAATTCGCTGACCATTGCAGAATTGCAGCAGTGATGGTGGCAGCAATCTTATATAGTTGTGAAATAGTTCAATTTGCAAATTGTCATCATCAGTAGCTTCTCAATATGTGCTAGTGCTCATTCCTCATACATCATAGTACATATGAGCTCACCCACCCAGGAGCCCGGCATCGGCAGTGTAGGTAGTTGGCAACATGTAAAATCCTCTACAAGTCGAAGGAAAACTTACAGATTGTCCAAACAGAGGAGGTACTTTTAAGTTTCATCTTCTTTCCCAGAGCCGGATCAGTTTGGGGCAGTTAAGTAAGGCCATGTTCAATGCTAAGTATTTGATGAACGTTATATTTTTGTTATTAAATTTATAACTGCCCCCCAAGAGGCATTGCCGCGTAATGGTTAGTGCGTAGGACTGTCATGTCAGAGGTGTCCAGGGTTCGATTCCTAGCCTCATCCATCTAAATAAAAAATAAAATTGGCTACTCCTTCATGCGAGGCAGTGACCATTTGATCCGTTAACGAGAAAATGCCTTGATAGTAGAAAATGACGAGACTAGAAGAGTAAATGACAGTAGACATGCTAATTTATAACAGTTTTGTTTATAAAAGCACTGTTTATGCGGCCCCACAAGGCTACATATGGCATATTTTGGGCACCCAGAGATTTTTTTGTTGTAAATTTCGTACTTTTACTATGAAAAACTGTTATAACTGTTTAATTCGCATTTCTCTAGTCTTGTCCCTGGAAAAGTTCCAATTTATAACAGTTTTTCGATACTAAAAGTTAGTGTGCATAAACTGCCCAGCCCAAAGTATGCCCATCGGAGGTGGACTCTAGCCATGTAGGCCACGTTATCAGTACCATTATAAAAAAAAACTGTTATAAATTGGAATTTCTTTATTAACTTACATAAAATAACCCACTTCTATAGGGGGCGCCCTGCTAATAAAATGTTTTTATTCTAAAATTTATTTGTAATTATTTTCGTTTTATTTGTAAATCCAGCCCTGGTCGCTATATACTCGGAGACGCTGTGGGATTTATTTCAGGGTTCAGTGGCAGCACTGACCGCTGACGACGGACGATGCATGTTAGCTGGAGATTTAAGCTGCTGCTTTGAAAGCATCTTAATTCATTTAAGAAAAAAGAAAAAAAAAAAGAAGGAAGCATTCGCACGATGCACGATTGGATATTTGGTGTCAACGACTTGCATCTGCATGATTTATGTTCCGCTCAGGCATTAGCGGATTTTTTAACAAACAGCAACAGAAACAACAACAACAACAACACCAACAACGTTATTCCATATCCGCGGTGGGAATGGGAACCGTTTTATATTTAACTGCTCTCGACATTCTTTGTCTTTGGGTCAAATTACTCATTTTATGTGTCAATCAGAGCTTTTTTGCCACCAACGACGCCCACCTTCACATTTCTTGATTCCTATATTAACTTCGTTTTCTTCTTAAGGTGAGTGTATCTAAAAATAAAATATATCTCAGGGGAGTTTTTGTGTGGGACGAATTCAATTTATAATGAGCTACCTACAAAAATACACCTGTTATTATCTACTTCAATTGTACGGGTTTAATAAACAACAACAACAAAAAATTATCAAATACAAATTAATTATTGAATTAAATTGCGAAATAATAAAAATACAAAAAAACAAGATTAGTTCGATTAATGTCTGTCTTATATGCATTGCCTGTACTCATTTTTTTTCTGGTTGCGATAGGTAAGTTTTACTTTCATCATAAAATAAATTTTGGATTTTAAGATTTATCAAACTTGTTGATAAGAAGAAAGCAAAAAAAGAATGACATCACGTTCACATTTTTGATAAAAGTTTTTGTATGGTTTTTATATATTTCTTGGTCAAATTTACGTATACGTTACCAGTATCATCCATTGTAAAACTTTATGGCTTATTTACTTACATGGAATATCCTGGACCTCAACCAACTGTCCTCTCTGACTCGAACTAACCCGCCGCTCATTTGCTTTTTATTTTATACTCCAAGTTAGCTGAATTAAGAACCGAAGACTACGAGTTGGAGCATTGATGGCCGCATTTGCTCGAAACATGTCCTATAGCCATTTCAGACCATGAAATCGTATTCGCTTGAGTAATAGTGCACCGTCACTGTACAATTTAGAAGCTCTATCCATCGATAAGAGGCGTTTTTCTTTTTTAATTCAGAGCAGTTCAGAGCTCAGCACAAACTGTCAAACAAAAAAAATGGCGCAAAATTTTAAACATTTAAAACCTACTCTAAATCATTTTTAAATTCGACGCCGACTCTAAAAATGAGTTTTAGAATGAGAGTCGACGCTTTGATAATTTTAAACGATTTAAAGTATACTTTAACACTAAAGCACTCGTCTAACTTTAAAAGCAGCAAAATGCTTCTCTTTCTTTTTTAAAGTATACTTTATCGTGTTTAATTTTTTAGTTCAGAACGCTCAGAGCTCGGAATTTTTGTTTCTTTTTTCTTTCAGAGCTAGCTCGGAGCGTGCTCCATGAGCTCAAAATAAAATAACCGAGAAAACAGAGTAAAAAGCTGAGCGCTATTTTGCTATTTCTTGCTAAAGAGAGCGCTCAAATGAGAGTTAAGCGTTTCCCCTCCTTACCAGTTTTTGTCCGCGAAATTTCTTTTGGCTATTTCTTACCAGGTTGACGTATGTCAGATGACAGCATTTTGTCGGTTGAGTTCAAATAACAAGGTTGCCCAAATGTTATTTTTATTTTAGTTTTAGTTTTGGAAGATGGGCATGTTTTATAATATTTTATTAATCTTTTAACTGACCAAATAATTTTTTATAAAATATAAATCATTTAGCAAAACTTTTTCTGAGGAATAAAATATTAAATTAAATTTTAAATATTTCTTGTATATTTAAATGTTTTTGAAGAAAAAAACACACTCAGTTTCATAATTTAATGTATAATTAAAGAATTTTTGTTTTGTACAAAACTTGGGATGAGTACGTTTAATTTTTTTAAAATATTTACTTTCTTGAGTTGTGATTCTTGAAAATGTTTATCAAGATTTATCATTGATCTACGGCAACCCTTGTCGAGTATAATTGTGACGTTTGCCCTCAAATAGTGCAAAGTAGTGAGCAAACCGTTCCACATTTTGACAGTTTTACTTCTCTCTGAGAGCATTTCATCCCCACACTCCTCAAAATTTCACATTAAGCCAGATTTTGTGCGAAAAATCTCGGGAACAACGGACCTACAGTTTCATGAAATTTGACAGATATGACAATTCAAGATCAAGATTTATCATTGATATACGGCAACCCTTGTCGAGTATAATTGTGACGTTTGGCTTGAATTAGTGCAAAGTAGTGCGCAAACCGTTCCACATTTTGACAGTTTTACTTCTCTCTGAGAGCATTTCATCCCCACACTCCTCAAAATTTCACATTTAGCCAGATTTAGTGCGAAAAATCTCGGGAACAACGGACCTACAGTTTCATGAAATTTGACAGATATGACAATTCAGTGCTTAGGTGTGTTTCATTTCATAATTTAATCGGAGTGCTCTGAACAGATTCTGCTCAGAGTTTACTCCGCTCGCTCAGGCTCTCCGCAGTGCTCTGTTCTGAACCAACTCTGAACTTTAAAAATCGCTCATCAGGATTTATGTGGCGACCTCCATACGAATTCATGTATTTTAATTTTTTTGCGTCGCTCAATCGCTCAGTCGCTCAATCGCTCATTGCGTGGCCGAAGCCTAAGGTGGTATTTATTCGATTCAGCTTTTCTCCGTACCAAAATTAACACCCAAGATAAAATGGAAAATCTAGTTTTGGTAATTTACAATTTTCTCAATTTTTTCATAAATTATAAAATTGCGTCTTGCACCGTTTTTGTCATGTCAGTGTCAGGCACCTCCAAAACGTGTTAGTTCATATTATAAAAAGTTTGTTGAACTCCGAACCAGCCAGATCAAAATATGAAAGGACAGTTTAAATTCCCAGGACAATTAAAATTCATTTTTTGTATGTAGAATATTTTTTTTAGCGACATTGTAACATAATAAAGGGTGTTTTTTTTACAATCAAATTTTTTTCAAAGAGCGTTGCCCGGCCCGAAGGCGGCCACTATGTTTTTGTTCTTGCTGTGGAAAACGTCTAATTTCTACGAATTTTCATTTTATATCAACTTTGAAAGATTTTGGATTTTTTTTTTTAATTTGAGATTGGTTTTTCGTGCATCCATGGGCCCAGTTCCGCAAACATTCGAAATCGGGCCCCTATGTGTACGTTTTTTGTCAAGAAAAACTCTCGCTTGCGGATTTGTACCCCTGAATAATATTGACATATTTTTTTGGAAAAATATCTATGGAAAATCGACCAATTCCGGCGATCAAAAAGAAAATGATAAAAAATCGCTACGCTTTTTTTGCGAGCATAAACAATTTTCTAATTTGAAGTAGATTTTGTAATTTTGTATCTGTCTTATACACGAAAAAAAGGGGCCCAGAAATTCGAAAAAGACCAAACATTTTTTTTTTCGTTTTTTTTTTTTTTTTTTAAATCGAATTTTTCGTCATATCTATTGGATTGCTGTTTTCCTACATTTATGGCTCATGGTGGAAACTTTTCTTACAGTTATAAATTGGCATGTCTCTAGTGTAGTGCCTTTTTAAGACTATAGAGAAAGGATGAGACTATAGGGACATGCCTATTTATAACAGTTATAAAAGTTTTTCGCCATTAAAAATGGGCGTTTGTTAACGCGACTTGACAAAAAAAAACTCTGATTGCTTGAAGTATCCACACCGGTGGAGGGCACTGGCCCTGCGGGGCCGCATAAACAGTACTTTTATAATTGGTATGTCTAGAGTCACTTCCATAGAGAAATGCCAATTTATAACAGTCGTTCGCCATGAGCGTGATCGAATGCGCTTTCCTTGGCTTGAAATTAAAACTCTGCGTGCCCGAAGTTTGCCTGCAGGCGGAGGGCCCCTGCTCTGCGGGACCTTATAAACAGTACTTTTATACAAAAAAGAAAGGCTATTATGGAAATTGGTAGGTGTAGATCGAGTCACTTATTCCATAGGCAAAATAGGTTTGTCTTCTCGTCACACAGATAAGCTTTGAGATGTCGGTATGTAGGTACTTCTAGTGTACCTATTTAAAAATCTCAAATCAAATCAGTAAAAATTAAATAATTACCAACATTTATATACACACTTCAGGCGGAGAGGTTATTCCACTTCACAAAAAAAAAAAAAAAAACAAAAATGTAATGTAATTGAGTCTAGCTCAGGGTGCCACACAGGTAATTATTGCCACCGTAATGTAGGTACAAATATGTCTGCTCCAGCCGCACTGCATGCCGCCGCACCACATATTATACATAAACAAGATACAATTCAAATAATAAATACTACAGTTCCACAATTGAAAATACTATTCAAATACTCAACTCTATCTTATCGCAACGTATATACCTATATACACCACAAACATAATATATGTATATAAATACATTATATTGAAGCTCTTAATCAACCAATTTTCTGGGACGTTGTGCGCCTGTAATTATAGCTTCATACAACGCGGCTGGAATTTTCATTTCCATTTCCATTTCAATCGCTCAAAAACCCAACGAACTGGTTGCGCTAAGTGAGCGGTTCTATTGCAAAGTTGTATACTACAACACTGATGGTTTACATGCGCCCCAATTGAGTCTCGAAAATTACCATCAGAGTGCCAAGTATGAAATAATTGATGCAATCCGAAGCAATATCGCCAACCATATACAGAAATGAACAAAAAAGGAGTATATTATTCCCGATATTAAAATACACATGGCACGCATGCGCGCCAACTCTGTAATTGCCGGGAAAATAAGTCTAGAGACGCGTTGTTAAATCACAAAAAAAAAACAGCAAATCCACCGATCTTGGACTTTTTTGCTTCAATTTGTATTTGTTGACAATTAAATATGATATACAATTAATAAAGTCCATATATTTGTGGTGTCTCATTAAAAACTTTCTCCTTCTTTACAATTATTGTCCTGCAACTTATAAGCTTCCATATATAGACGAATGGGGTTGGTCGTCAATGCATGGAAATAAATCAAATTCGCTACTTTCATAAATATAATAGTAATTCAGGTAGACCTTATTGATTGTTTTTGAAGTTTAATGCTGCTAGAGGCTCATAGGGTTAGAGATCAGCCAAGGATTATATTTAATCAACGTTTTGTTAAAATCAAAAATTAATATTATTGGCATAGGTACCTTATTGCTTGTAAAAGCTTCGAAGTTTCCTTATTGTAAATGAATTATGAATTAAAAAATGGTTATCAGTAAACACTGGAAAGTCTTGCAAACGGCTATAGCAGGAAATTAGACCTTTGAGAACAAAAAAATACGCACGACCTGGTCGCACGAACTTGCTATTGAGGTTAAATAATGTGTGTAACCCCACATTGAAGATGCATGATGTACTTGTACTTGTAAATGTTTAACGAGAAAATATTAAAAGAGTCAAAAGCATTAAAAAATTGATTTTTTGTATGATTTTTGTTTTGTTTATAAAAACATATTTTTCAAAATTGTTAAATGCATTATTGTTTAGACTATTGAGAACCATCATATTATAATATTATAACAAAATCGGTATAACCATGGCAAAGATATACGAGTATAACAAAAATATAAGACCATTTTTTTTTTTTTTTAAATGTGGAATACTTAATTCCGTTATGTGAAAAAACTGAAAAGCAGATTTTTTATAATTTAAATATAAATAAATATTTAAGATAATTTTTGTTATCGAATACAATACGTTATGGCTTCTAACCTACTTCACGTAATGAATGGCTAAATATGTACAAACCTGATCCTCTTAGTCCAACCTTTATTACTTTTTCAACACAGAAAGAATTTTTGTAATTAAAAACCACTTATTTGTTGTTATCCCATTTTACTCTTTCAATAGCAATTTTTTTTTTTTATATAACTTTGCAAACAGAAAAAGAATTTTTATCCCATTTTACCCTACAAATGCCAATTTAAAAAAAAAAAATCCCTGAAGCCATTCCCTAAAAAATAACCTTTCAAACACATTTTTATATTTTTACCCCATTTAATAATAATAATAACCCCATTTCACCCTACATATTACAAAATCTGTTTCCCTTTGAATCAAAAAAGGATTTCTTAAATCGAGTATTTTCTTTATTGCTACCCCATTTCACCCTACAAATATAAAACATTTCCTAAGAAAAACAAAATTGCCCCAAATCTTAAAAATGTCAAATAATCAAGAAAAATTGAGCATTTTTGTAAGAATTTGTAAAGCACCGTTTATCTGATCGTCCAAAAGCCGAAACCGAGAATGTCCAAAATGGAAAAACTTAAAAATTTGACATAACACCTACAATTTGGGTGTGTTTATAAATTTTATAATTTTTGGATGATTTGGCATTATAAACAACAGGATGGCTTGACGGAATAGCCGAAACCACTCTGCAACCTCAACCGCCATAGTGATGCCGTCCCAGAGCACCTGCGGGTCAACTGCAAAAAGGTTTGTCCTTTTTTTTAATTTTGTGTGCACTTTGACATTGACATATCGCACATGTATTTCAAAAGTGTCACAACTCAAAAATCTTCGTTTTTCAATTGAGTCGAAAAACCATTTTACAACAATAGAAACAGTTAATTTATGAAATAATCAATGTTTAAAAAAGGAAATATACTATTAACCAACTATACATAACAACCAGCATCAATTCTACATCTTAAACCATGAAAATTCACGTTTTAGAGTTATGACACTTTTCGTGTTTTTTTTCATAAAAAAAAAAAAAAATGTATTTTTTTGAGTTCAGCCACTTTAGTCAAACAATTTTTAGTTTTTTTATAGAAAAAATATTTGTCCCAAGGAAAATTTTTTATTGGGAAAAAATTATTTCAAGTGATTCCTAATAGATTCGTATCATTTTTATTTTTCAAATTGTAAGCTTACACATTCAATTATCCAAAAGAAAATTTTTCCTGATGCGTTTTCCTGATCGCTATAACCGACCTCTAAGTCTACTTTTTTCTTCACATGGTGGGCCCATTTTTTTTTACAGGAAATCTTTTCTTTGTTTTTGATGATGAGACATAAATTTTTCCCGAATTTCTTAAAAGTTTCACTTTTTTGCCGGCCCAATTTTTGGGATTTCGGTTCCGTTTCCGTCTTTTTAATTCTTGTTCTTCTTCAGGCTCAGAGGAACTATCTCCACTGTTGGAAGAACTAGTTGAAATGGTATAAGGATTGTGAAAATGAGGATCTGCGTCAGAATCGTCAAAATCACTTTCATTACTGTGTATTGGGAAAACTGAGTAATATTTTTGTTTGGCCTTGGTTAGACGAATTTTGGTTGTGACTTCTGGGTTTTGCGAAATTTTATAAAAATTATTCAAAGTATTATTTGATGTGGTTGGCATTTCATCAAAATCTCTAGTTGTTTCGTGCACCTGGTCATCGGTATGAATATCGAAAGTTTTACTTTAAGAAATTTGTATTGGCGTTTCGCCTGTGAAGCTCGCTGTATTATTTAGGATTAAATCGTTAAAATTGCTTATTTCAGGAGTGATTAAGGGTGTTGAGAAGCTGAAAACATCTTCAGGGGTCGTCAAAGTTATGAAATTCAGTTGGCTCGTTCTGAATCGAATCAGAAAAAGTTGAAATTTTTCCAACTGGAAGATGTTTTTTGGTAGCTAATTGCACCAATAATCTTCATCGACTCCTCGAATTCATTATAAAATACCTACCGAAAATAGCACTGGTTAACAAAAGTAAAACCGAAGAACAAAACTACGTTTTCTAAAGGTTTTTGGTACGATGAGTCCCAATCTGGATTCGAGGTCAGCGTACCAAAATTATAGTTTTTCTTATAGCAAGTGTGATTTATTCATCTAAAATGTCATAACTCGGAAAATCATGAAAAAATGTATGAGAAAAGGCTTATTTTCGAATTAAAGTGATTGTAAAATATCTGCCATGACAAGATTAAGGTTTTATATAAAATTGGAAGCATTTGGTATTTATTTGAGCTTTAAAAACTTAAATCTTTATTGAAACAACAAAACTGTATTAACTCTAAATTTCAACTTTTCATGTTTCTAAAGTATCACTGAGCCAAAAAACATCTTAAAATCAAAGAAAACGGCTTTGAATCAAAGTAGAATCGCAACAATTTGGGACTTAATACGTTTTTATTAGAATCAAAGCCGTGCCTCCTTAATTGTGGATTAAATTAAGTCACTTCAAAATGAATATGATTCGACTTTGAATTGAAACCAGCACACCCCTTCTTTTAACTATCTTCAGCTTTATTTTAAGTTAGGATTTTATTTATTTCAAATTGTTTGCGACTATGAATGAAGGATGTCATCGTTTAAAACAAACTTGATGCAGCTTTGAATCTAGTAGGAAATGCATTAAAATCAAAACAGAGAATACTTATTTTAAATACGTTTATTCTTTGAATACAAACAATTAGTGATTTAAAAATAATGCATAACTACTTTAATTTTAATGCAAGCATTTTAAAATCAAAGATGCGGTGACTTTGATTTAAGTTCTCAAACAGTTTGGTTCAAATCAGATTCCTCATTGATATGGAAAAATCATTCATTTGAAATATTCAACGTATTTCATATAAATGAGATTCATATTTGTATTGTATAAAAGGAGTCTATAATGTCCTACAGGACTAACGTCGCGTCGTAACAGTTTATCGTGGTTGGGAATGGTTGTGCATTACCACTTGAAAACATAAACTCTGGGAACCTGAAATATGCCCATCGGTGGAGAGCCCTGATCCTGCGGGCCGCCTAAACAGTACTTTTACTATAACAAAATACAAAACTGCTATAAATTGGAATTTTAAAGTAGGCTAAATGTACATACTTACGCCCTTATTATAGGGTATCTTTAATATAATTAAAAGAATGTGGTCCTCAAATATGAACCTAGAAAATTCCAGATATAAGAGTTTTAATTAATACAAAAACGATTTGTTGTCATGAAAAAATTTCATATAAATGAATGTATACTTTTAACCTTACCGTAGTGCAATCTCAATACCGACTGATTCTAAAACGCAACTTGGTAGGTAGGTACCTAGACAATGAAAAAATTAAAATTGAATACATTTCCCTATATTGAGTTTGGTTCTTATTTGTTTTAAGTACGTTTACCTTAATTTTAAAAACTCAAAAACTGCGAAACAGTTGACTTCAAAACAAGGAATTACTTTTAAGTACGCTTTTACTTTAAAGTTAATAGAAATACTACACTTTTGAAACGTAAATTGTGTTTGATTTAAATAAGATTTTACCTACTTCACAAAAATTTAAATTTTCGATTTAAATATGTTTTACCTTTGATTTTAAGGCTTAACATTTTTAAGAAGAAAGTTTAATAACAATCACCAATACAATTAAATACGTTTCGGCTTTGCTTTAACATATATAAATTGTTTGAGTTTTATGTATTTGAAAGAAAGCGGTTTCATATTTGAATTAAAAACATTTCGTTTTAAATATTTTCAACGCTATGATCATATTCAAAATAAATAAGTCCTTACTTAAATTTAATAAACATTGTTTTTCCTTATTTCGCGAACGCTTTCCGTATTTGAAACAAATAGTTTTTACTTAAATCTAAATACGTTTTGTTATAATGCAAGCAACTAACATTTTAATACGCTGTTATTAAAATCCAAGTAGCAGTTTTTCCCTGAGTGTAGTAACTAAAAATAATACAAAGGATTTATAATTACCTCAATCAACCTTAACGTCACAACTCAAAATGAAAGAAATATTTGTCCACAGAAAAGACAGCAAAAATGTTTCAACTCAAAATACAACACTTAATTTTTTCACAAAAGTAACCACTAAGGCCAGGCGCGCACATGCAACTAAACAGTTTGGTTTCGATTCTGAGCACTCGGAATTATATGAGACTCCGCCGGTTTATGTGCGCGGACTCTCATATAATCCCATAGTGCTCAAAATCGCAACCAAACTGTTAAGTTGCATGTGCGCGCCTGGCCTTATACGACACAATTCAAATTAAACCACTTTTGATATTTATTGCACAACTGTTTACAACAAGCATCGCGTCACAACTGAAAATATGTCATTTTTGTCAAAGCACCTTTGATTTCATTTGTAACATCTAAAACGACATTTTCATCATCATCATCATCGTCGGCTCGACAACCGGGGTCCGGTCCTGGCCTCCTTCAACAAGTCTCTCCACCCATCCCGGTCTCGAGCTGCCGCCATCCAGTTGCGCACCCCCAAGGCTCCGGGCGTCCTGGTCTACGCCATCTCTCCAGCGCAAGCATGGTCTACCACGCTGTCGTCTACCATAGAATGTACCACAAAGAATTTTCCGAGTTAGGTGCCCTGCCCACCGGAGTCTACCGAGCTTAATTTTTGTAACGATATCTGCTTCAAGGTAGATTGCGTACAATTCATGATTGTACCGTCTCCGGAATCGTCCTTCCTCACATATGGGGCCAACGACATTTTACCTTTTGAAAGAAAAACTATTCAACTTATGTCAATGGCAACTAGATAGAAAGGTCCCGGAAAATTTCAAATATTTTTTTGCGTCCAAAACTCAAAAAATGTGTTTTTTGAGTTGTGACACTTTTGAAATACATGTGCGATATGTAATATCAAATCACCAAAACAAATAATTGAAAATGTGGAATTATTCGAAAGCTTTTTTGGGCGTTATGACATTATTTTGTCTATTATTTTTATATATTTAGGTACATTAAATTTTAAAAATATTAAGCAACTATAGACCTACTCTACAAAAGCAAGTGCATACGTGTGACTCAGTAGTGCATTTTATTTTCTTAGATCTATGTAAGTCATAAAACGAACACTTCTATTGATTGCTAATTTCTATACATAAATAGAACTATTTTTCATGCTGTTAAAAAGGATAATAGTTATCGAAATAGATTATCCTACACGTTCCTAAACACTCTTATACTTAATTAACGTTGTAAGTGTAACTAAGGAAATATGTAATTTAATCTGCTTTCGGCATTCTTCCGGAACAAATATATTTATCAAGCATCAGCATTAACATAACATATACATAATATATTTGGTACAAATAAAAATGATGTTTCATTGAAACTATTTTTGCTTTGGTTGAACTTTTGTATTGTTCGGTTAGGAAATCGATAATTCATGACGTGATTTTCAGTTCAAGATACATATTTTATCAATGAGTTGGAGTAAAATATTTAAGTTCTAGTATATTATCTTTATCTACAGGACAACAATAGTCTGGGATGTAGCGTTGCATTGTAGACAGGGATATTTAAATCATTATGAATGGCATTTCTAAAGCGGACTCAAAGAGGGCTGGGCTATGATCCAAGTGCGAATGCAGGAAAACTCAGATTTAATTTTGTTTCAAGCAATATATCGGTCGTTCTGAAAGTCCTAAAACTTATCAAGATGGATGGTGCATTTAATATATAAGTGAAAATCATGTGACATGTCAAAATTTCATGCCAATCCAACAATAAGTCAAAATGAATTTATTTTATTAAACGATAAGTCCACTGAAACTCCACTCAGGCCCACTTTTTCAGTGGTGAGTTAAACCAGAGTTAATTTGATTATTTAACTCGGATTTAACCTCAATCTCGCACTGAAAAACTGGACCTAAGTTCAAACTCAGCTATTTGATCTTTGATTAATATATTCAAGGTTTTTTCAACTCTTCAGCAAACACTACAAACTTGATTTACGAAATTTAGGGTTTTCCATCGGAGATATATGCACATGCAGTAACTCCTGCTCTAAACTATACAACATCATCAATGCTGTCTTTCAAAAGTTAGCTTAAACTGCATCCTCCTCCAATTGTCTTTAAAATGAACTGCACTCAGCACGATAAATCATTTTTGAATAAAAAGCAGAAGTCGCAAAAGTTGTCATAAAGGGTTTTCCAATAAGAGGTGTTGTTTTGAATAGCCCTCTATTTCGGTAGCTGTCACTTTTGAAGCTGTCATTTTTTAACATTTGACTAGTAGAAACTACGCCATTAATAAAAATGGAACGATACACGCTTCAACAACGCATTGAAATTATTAAAATTCACTAGAAAAATGGTGAAAATTTGGCAGAGACGGTTCGTAAAACTAAAACATTTTGGGGTCGTCGTGAAGCACCTTGTCAGACCGCAATACAGAAATTGGTGGACAAATTCGAGCTGTTGAGACAAGTTAGTGAGGTGAAGAATAAAACCCGTGCACGTCGCTCAAGAACAACTGAGAATATTGCTGTTGTAGCCCAAAGTGTTGAAGAAAACCCAGGTTTGTCCATTCCTCGTCGTTCTTTGGAATTAGGCATTCCACAAACGTCATTACACCGTATTTTGCATAAAGACTTGGGTCTTAAGGCTTATAAAGTTCAGTTAACACAAGAACTCAAGCCGGCTGATCATCAACAACGTCGTGTCTTTGCTGATTGGGTCCTTGAAATGCATGAAAATGATCCGGAATTTCATCGAAAAATCATCTTGACTGATGAGGCCCATTTCCATCTCGGAGGCTACGTCAACAAGCCAAACTGTCGCATCTGGGGCTCGGAAAACCCAAGAGTTATTGTTGAAAAGCCTCTCCATCCTCAACGCGTGACTGTTTGGTGCGGTTTATGGTCCGGCGGGGTCATTGGACCTTACTTTTTCGAAAATGAGGCTGGAGCAACAGTTACGGTCAATGGATTGCGCTATCGAGAGATGATTAATGATTTCTTATGGTCGGAATTGGATGGTATTGATCTGGACAACGTTTACTTTCAACAAGACGGCGCTACGTGCCACACAAGCAATGAAACCATCGATCTTTTACGGGAAAAGTTTCCGGACCGTGTTATCTCTCGAAGAGGTGATCACAATTGGCCACCGAGATCTTGTGATTTAACACCTTGCGACTTCTTTCTTTGGGGCCACGTGGAAGATAAGGTCTACGCCAACAGCCCAGCGTCGATTCAAGACCCCAAAGATGGAATTCGTGAGGCTATCGAGGACATAGGGCAGCCACTTTGCGATTTGGTTATGGAAAATTTCATGAAAAGGATATGGTCCTGTAAGCGTGGTCGTGGCGGCCATTTGGCTGATGTTGTGTTCCATTATTAACAGCATACCTTCCTCTTTATAATGAAATAAATATCCGATCATTTATCTCAAAAAATGCCATTTTTCTTTGAATATCAAAATAACAGCTCTTATTGGAAAACCCTTTACTACGTTTCCAAAATAAGTTCGTCCAAATTTCTTTGAAATACCTTTGTTGAAGTGCTTAAACTTGTGAGCTTTTTTGTCTTTGAAAAACTGCAAAGAATGCTTATATAACTTTTAAAATTTGTCAAATATTTTCTGCAAAAAAAGAAAAAAATATTCGCGCAACTTTACCTCCTCCACTAAAATGATTTGTTATTGAAATGAGATTAAGAATAAAACTATAAGTAAACCAATTAAAAATAATTACACAATATCAATGTATACAGCTACAAAAAAAACATGCAAATGTGTAATATGAAGTCTGATTCATTCATTCAAGGAGGTTAAAAGACAAACTTGTGATTTTTTGTGAATGAAAGAAAAGATACTCTAGAAAATAAGTTTTAAAGATAGAACAAAAAATAAGTTACTTTCAACTAATTCCTATTCATTCATATAAGTCTAAGCAATTGAGTATTTTTTGTTAAAGTCCTATAGGAACAATAAATTTACCTTTGGTAATACAAATTAAATTTAAAAGCCATTTTCAAAATACCAATAAAATCATTTGGGCTTCGGAAATTTTGTAATTTTTGATTTGTACTTATTACTCAAAATTTCCCCAAAAAAAGAGACGGCAAGTCGCTAAATTACAAAATTAAATTCACAACAAGCAGAGTCAGATCCAGAATTCAGTTATGGGGAGTGGGGTCCAACTGAACTAAACTTTTACCGACCGAATTGCACTAACTTGCCATGTGGCAATCTCTTGGTATTTCAAGTGTCTTAAAATTTTAAAGATCTTATAGTTTAACAATTTAAGTCATATACAGGGTGCCCTCTTAAAAATGGATAACCTTGCAACTGAGTAAAGCTAGGCATAAGACCTTTCAGGTAAAAATATAAAAATTATTGCCCATGCGGCCTTTATGTTATGGGGTTTTATCAAAAAAAAATTAAAGAATTACCTACGACTTTGCCCAAATATCTGAACAGTGCAGTGCGTCCACGAGTGAATGATTGTATAATATTCTAGAATATGTGTACTTATAGATAGGCAGTCAAATTTAACATTTTAATTTTTTGCATTTTTTTAAATTTAAATTTTTTAAATTAATATTTTGATACAAAAATGATAAACCAAAGTTTGACCATCTCTATAAAAATAACAATAAATTAGACCATAGGTAAGTGTCCAGTTATTTAGAAAAATTTTCTTTTTAATGTTCTTTCTAAAATGGTACAACACATGTTTGTGTTCTCAATAATAACCAATAAAATTATTTTTTAACCTACCGAAGCAGCTTTTCAACTTTTTTTCAAATAGAAATTAAGTAACAGTAAATAGTCAATTATAAGACCTATAAAAGTACCATTTTCAAATATTAAGTACTAAAGTATGTCACTTAATTTTAGTTAAACTAAATTTTACTACAGCGCAAACTATGGTCCGGTTATTCATGAGAGACGACATAACATCAGGAATATATTTATTTCTGAAA
Organism: Leucozona laternaria; assembly: GCA_932273885.2. NCBI lineage: Eukaryota > Metazoa > Arthropoda > Insecta > Diptera > Syrphidae > Leucozona > Leucozona laternaria. The sequence continues at coordinate 56,459,582 of OW026367.1, read as the reverse complement.
GGTTTTAAATCCAGCTTTACCCCATTGCAAGGTTATCCTTTATTTACGAGACACCCTGTATAATAAATAAGAAAAAAATGATAACCAAGAAACATGAAACTAGTTTTTAAATTTCTAAAATACCTAACATTTTGAGCCTAAACTAAATAAAGCCACCGTCTGAGTTCTAGAAAAATATGAACTTATTCATTAAAAAAAAATAAATTGATATGCCAACTACAAGTATTAAATAATACTCTCTAAAATAATCTGCTACAATCATCAATTTCGCTCATTGAACAGCGTACTGCATAACAAAAAGAGGACGAAATTCTTCGTTTATGATTTCGTTGTCATTTTTGTATGGGATTTTTCGTTTCGCATCAGCAGCGTACTAGGCTTAACAGAGAAATACTTTTTTTTAGAGAGTTTGTCAGTCCTAAAGAAGGCTTAAAGAAGCGTTTCAAATGATTCACTCTGATCGGAATGTGTGATATGGACAACAAAAGCCGGATTAAGATTAAGATAGAGACAGACAGTTGAGTTTTACATAACAGTAAAGTTCCGACTTCACCCCCCTCCTCCCATGCATCCGCTACTGTTATAATTTATAACAAATATCATTTTTTGTGTACCTAAACAAACTCATAGGTACTTATATTAACTATTATTATGTCTTATCATTCACACCCCAAAATTATTATGTCTTATCATTCACACCCCAAAAAATTCTGTGAACCGTTAGGGTCTAAATTATTGTTTCGTTTGAATTTCATCAATATCGGCAAAGAAATTCTCCAGATAGCACCGTATAAACAGGTAAACAAACTAATGCCATAATATCACAACTTTAACAATTTCTACATTAATTTAGCTCGCTATCTTATTTAAAACAACAAAAACAATGAATTTCACAAGCCCACAAAACTATAGTCCGATCCAAAGCTCAAGTATCAGCACACTTAGTTAAATGTCAAACATGCTATCAATACTATAAAAATGGTGAAAATTTGGCAGAGACGGTTCTTAAAACAAAAACATTTTTGGGTCGTCGTGAAGCACCTTGTCGGACCGCAATACAGAAATTGGTGGACAAATTCGAGCTGTTGGGACAAGTTAGTGATGTGAAGAATAAAACCCGTGCACGTCGCTCAAGAACAACTGAGAATATTGCTGTTGTAGCCCAAAGTGTTGAAGAAAACCCAGGTTTGTCCATTCCTCGTCGTTCTTTGGAATTAGGCATTCCACAAACGTCATTACACCGTATTTTGCATAAAGACTTGGGTCTTAAGGCTTATAAAGTTCAGTTAACACAAGAACTCAAGCCAGCTAATCATCAACAACGTCGTGTCTTTGCTGATTGGGTCCTTGAAATGCATGAAAATGATCCGGAATTTCATCGAAAAATCATCTTGACTGATGAGGCCCATTTCCACCTCGGAGGCTACGTCAACAAGCAAAACTGTCGCATCTGAGGCTCGGAAAACCCAAGAGTTATTGTTGAAAAGCCTCTCCATCCTCAACGCGTGACTGTTTGGTGCGGTTTATGGTCCGGCGGGGTCATTGGACCTTACTTTTTCGAAAATGAGGCTGGAGCAACAGTTACGGTCAATTGATTGCGCTATCGAGAGATGATTAATGATTTTTTATGGCCGCAATTGGATTGTATTGATCTGGACAACGTTTGCTTTCAACAAGACGGCGCTACGTGCCACACAAGCAATGAAACCATCGATCTTTTACGGGAAAAGTTTGCGGACCGTGTCATCTCTCGAAGAGGTGATCACAATTGGCCACCGAGATCTTGTGATTTAACACCTGGCGACTTCTTCCTTTGGGGCCACGTAAAAGATAAGGTCTACGCCAACAGCCCAGCGTCGATTCAAGACTTCAAAGATGGAATTTGTGAGGCTATCGAGGACATAGGGCAGCCACTTTGCGATTTGGTTATGGAAAATTTCATGAAAAGGATATGGTCCTGTAAGCGTGGTCGTGGCGGCCATTTGGCTCACGTTGTGTTCCATTATTAACGGCATACTTTCCTCTTTATAATGAAATAAACATCCGATCATTTATCTCAAAAAATGCCATTTTTCTTTGAATATCAAAATAACAGCTCTTATTGGAAAACCCTTTACTACGTTTCCAAAATAAGTTCGTCCAAATTTCTTTGAAATACCTTTGTTGAAGTGCTTAAACTTGTGAGCTTTTTTGTCTTTGAAAAACTGCAAAGAATGCTTATATAACTTTTAAAATTTGTCAAATATTTTCTGCAAAAAAAGAAAAAAATATTCGCGCAACTTTACCTCCTCCACTAAAATGATTTGTTATTGAAATGAGATTAAGAATAAAACTATAAGTGAACCAATTAAAAATAATTACACATTATCAATGTATACAGCTACAAAAAAAACACGCAAATGTGTAATATGAAGTCTGATTCATTCATTCAAGGAGGTTAAAAGACAAACTTGTGATTTTTTGTGAATGAAAGAAAAGATACTCTAGAAAATAAGTTTTAAAGATAGAACAAAAAATAAGTTACTTTCAACTAATTCCTATTCATTCATATAAGTCTAAGCAATTGAGTATTTTTAGTTAAAGTCCTATAGGAACAATAAATTTACCTTTGGTAATACAAATTAAATTTAAAAGCCATTTTCAAAATACCAATAAAATCATTTGGGCTTCGGAAATTTTGTAATTTTTGATTTGTACTTATTACTCAAAATTTCCCCAAAAAAAGAGACGGCAAGTCGCTAAATTACAAAATTAAATTCACAACAAGCAGAGTCAGATCCAGAATTCAGTTATGGGGAGTGGGGTCCAACTGAACTAAACTTTTACCGACCGAATTGCACTAACTTGCCATGTGGCAATCTCTTGGTATTTCAAGTGTCTTAAAATTTTAAAGATCTTATAGTTTAACAATTTAAGTCATATACAGGGTGCCCTCTTAAAAATGGATAACCTTGCAACTGAGTAAAGCTAGGCATAAGACCTTTCAGGTAAAAATATAAAAATTATTGCCCATGCGGCCTTTATGTTATGGGGTTTTATCAAAAAAAAATTAAAGAATTACCTACGACTTTGCCCAAATATCTGAACAGTGCAGTGCGTCCACGAGTGAATGATTGTATAATATTCTAGAATATGTGTACTTATAGATAGGCAGTCAAATTTAACATTTTAATTTTTTGCATTTTTTTAAATTTAAATTTTTTAAATTAATATTTTGATACAAAAATGATAAACCAAAGTTTGACCATCTCTATAAAAATAACAATAAATTAGACCATAGGTAAGTGTCCAGTTATTTAGAAAAATTTTCTTTTTAATGTTCTTTCTAAAATGGTACAACACATGTTTGTGTTCTCAATAATAACCAATAAAATTATTTTTTAACCTACCGAAGCAGCTTTTCAACTTTTTTTCAAATAGAAATTAAGTAACAGTAAATAGTCAATTATAAGACCTATAAAAGTACCATTTTCAAATATTAAGTACTAAAGTATGTCACTTAATTTTAGTTAAACTAAATTTTACTACAGCGCAAACTATGGTCCGGTTATTCATGAGAGACGACATAACATCAGGAATATATTTATTTCTGAAAGGTTTTAAATCCAGCTTTACCCCATTGCAAGGTTATCCTTTATTTACGAGACACCCTGTATAATAAATAAGAAAAAAATGATAACCAAGAAACATGAAACTAGTTTTTAAATTTCTAAAATACCTAACATTTTGAGCCTAAACTAAATAAAGCCACCGTCTGAGTTCTAGAAAAATATGAACTTATTCATTAAAAAAAAATAAATTGATATGCCAACTACAAGTATTAAATAATACTCTCTAAAATAATCTGCTACAATCATCAATTTCGCTCATTGAACAGCGTACTGCATAACAAAAAGAGGACGAAATTCTTCGTTTATGATTTCGTTGTCATTTTTGTATGGGATTTTTCGTTTCGCATCAGCAGCGTACTAGGCTTAACAGAGAAATACTTTTTTTTAGAGAGTTTGTCAGTCCTAAAGAAGGCTTAAAGAAGCGTTTCAAATGATTCACTCTGATCGGAATGTGTGATATGGACAACAAAAGCCGGATTAAGATTAAGATAGAGACAGACAGTTGAGTTTTACATAACAGTAAAGTTCCGACTTCACCCCCCTCCTCCCATGCATCCGCTACTGTTATAATTTATAACAAATATCATTTTTTGTGTACCTAAACAAACTCATAGGTACTTATATTAACTATTATTATGTCTTATCATTCACACCCCAAAATTATTATGTCTTATCATTCACACCCCAAAAAATTCTGTGAACCGTTAGGGTCTAAATTATTGTTTCGTTTGAATTTCATCAATATCGGCAAAGAAATTCTCCAGATAGCACCGTATAAACAGGTAAACAAACTAATGCCATAATATCACAACTTTAACAATTTCTACATTAATTTAGCTCGCTATCTTATTTAAAACAACAAAAACAATGAATTTCACAAGCCCACAAAACTATAGTCCGATCCAAAGCTCAAGTATCAGCACACTTAGTTAAATGTCAAACATGCTATCAATACACCCTTTGAGTGGCTGTGTGGCACACTTGTTCTATTCTACCTCATTGTCAACATATAATGGTCAACAAACAATGATTAAGGGTTACACCTTGTATTTGCTAACTAAATTGTTTGAGAGAAATTGAAAACGGAAGTGCTTGAACCGCAATTTATATGTATGTATATAGATGTGCTTGTATGTAGGTTGTAGGTGTCTGTTGTGCGCAGGCCTTCAGACTGAATCACCAAATCGAATGCGGATGGCATCAGCTACAGCCAGCGTGCCATCAGGTTGTGTCACCTCTGGATGCATCATGATTCCGACTTTTATAAACAATAATTGAGTTTGCAGACCAAAGTACTATGTGAATTTAATTCGCCTAACGGCCGGCCGGAGTGCTGCGCGTCGAGCGGAGATAATGTTTGACTAGACAAATGTTGCGTTCGCCAAATTGAACTCGACCAAATTCGGACAACAAGGTCAATATGTGAAGACGACGATTAGTATGTATTTGTATATATACGATCTTCAGATGGAAAGTGTGATTACTCAACATCAGCGAAGAAACATCTGACGTCAGTCATCAATTCCAATTTCCGGCCTCGAAATTCGGATCATTTTTTTTTTTAAATATTGTCTGTGGTTTGGGTGATTATGATTCATACTAAGGTTTTGTGTGTTAACAGCAGTGTATTGATTTTGGGATAAAATTTGGAAAGAAATACAAGATCTTACTTGATGATGGGTTTTAATATAATCTAGAATTTGTGCCAGCAACTACTGATTCACCGTTAAATCAGATCTTTATAAGTCATGACCTTGATGCATAAGAGTATAATTATACCTACTGTAATGTTAAGCAAAACCTTAATTTATGGATCTCGGTTGGGCTTTGCGGAACTGGCACACTCATTCTAATATGTATGATGCAAAGTAGTTGTAAAGTGAATATTTAATAAACTTCTTAACACCTCTAAAAATTGCGACTTTTCTAGATAATGGCCAAGATCATTATTTTTTTATAGAACAGTGCCCTATACAACTCACGGATTTGAAATTCAGACAAATGCGTCAGTTGATAGAAAAAAAAAATGTGAGAGGTGCCATCAGTACAAACATTAGAATTACACAAGATTTAACACATTTTAATAATTATGGAGATTTTCTTTGCGGTTATGGGGTCTAAAGTACAGTCTGACGGAGGAAAAAATGTGGACTAGAACACATCATATGAATTGAGTAACATGGATGATTTTGCATTTTATTATTTCTCAAAGGGTATATCACACGACCTAGGCGAAAGAGGAAATGAGATTGCTGGGTAGTGTAGAGTGTTTGGAAACCAGTGCTATAGCGTTATTTTTGTTTATATGTATGTGGGATATTCGCAAAAAAGGTATGCCATCTGAAAGATCACTAAAAGCTCAATTAGTTTCAGAAACTAAATGTTGTCAAGGTCATGAGCAGTGTTCAGAACCACATTGGTGGGATATTCGAAAAAAAAATTCTGATAATTCACTAAATCATCATAAAAGGTCAACTTGTTTGAGTTATTGGTCAGACATAGATATGGTTTTATGACTTTTTTAATTTTTTTTTTTTTCAAGGTCGTAGAGATTTGTAGAACCTTATTTGTGGGGTTATTCGCAAAAAGTATACGTTCTGAAAGGTCTTTGTGACCGGCACATAAAAGGTCAACTAGTTTCAGTAGTTGGTCGGTCATTTGTTTTTTTAATGAATTTGTAAAGATTTTATCAAGGCCATAGACATTTTTAGCACATCATTGGTGAGATATTAGAAAAAAAAAAAAGCATCTGAATAGTCACTAAATCTTAATTAAAGGTTGGTTAACAAGTTTCAGTAAAAGTCATAGAGATTTTTAACAACCCATTTGTGGGATATTCGCAAAAATAGAATACCGTCTGAAAGGTATTAGTGACCTCATAAGCGTTCCACTAGTTTGACTTATTCGTCAGTCATATTTGTTTTTATATTGCATTTTTAAAGTTTTTTTATAAGGTTATAGAGACTATATTACTAGGACCTCATTGGTGGGATATTCGAAAAAAAAAACTTCTGAAACGTCACTAAATCATCATAAAAGTTCAACTTGTTTGAGTGATTGGTCAGCCATAGATATCCTTCTATGATTTTTTTTAATTTCAATTTTTTTCGAGGTCGTAGAAATTTTTAGAACCTCATTTGTGGGTTATTCGTAAAAAGTATACGTTCTAAAAGGTCCACTAGCTTCAGTAATTGGTCAACCATATATTTTTTAAAATGATTTTTTAAAGATTTTATCAAGGCCATAGAAATATTTAGCACATCATTGGTGAGATATTAGAAAAAAAGACATCTGAATAGTCACTAAATCCTAATAAAAGGATAACAAGTTTAAGTAATTAGTCAACCACAGATTTTGATGTTTTTTAAAGTTTTTTTTTTCAAAGTCATAGAGATTTTTAACAACCCATTTGTGGGATATTCGCAAAAATAGAATACCGTCTGAAAGGTCTTAGTGACCTCATAAGAGTTCCACTAGTTTGACTTTTTCGTCAGTCAGATTTGTTTTTATATTGCATTTTTTAAGTTTTTTTTAAGGTTATAGAGACTATATTATTAGGACCTCATTGGTGGGATATTCGAAGTAAAAACATCTGAAACTTCACTTAATCCTCATAAAAGGTTAACTAGTTTGATTTTATGATAAAAAAAGATTTTTGACCATCACTTTTAATTATAGAATATATTTGAATGAAATTGTTTATTTTTATTATTTATCTGATTATAATATTAGTCACGTTCAGGAAATCTCATTTTCCGTCAAAAAGAGAGGAGGCGAATCCAAAATGTTGTTCCTCTGCAGGATTTAGACAACAATACTAAATAATTTCGCGGAGGAATCCTGCTCATGAAACTGAGATTACAGAGGTCTTTGAGATCTCATTTTATTGAACATGTCTCATATAATTAGTAAATTTAGCTCAGTACTTAACGTTTTCAAAAAAATATTTTAAAAGACTTGTCACTTATAGAAGTTCCCTGAGAACTTCATTTTCATATTTCATATGTCCAGATTGAAATAGTTTGGCAAAGTCTATTTTAATTTACTTTGATTGCTTTCTACAATCTTTGCCTTCTTTTTAAATAAATTCACTGTTATGCTAAAACTTAAGCAATATACATACCTACCTTACCTACATACATACATTATATATACAAGCATATCATATTGATAAAAAATAGTTATAATTCATAATCTTCTTTTATGCCTATAGTTATCTTTATTGATTAAATAGGGGTAAGTACCTTCCATATTCTTATATAAAAATTTAAAAAAAGGTGTAATCATGACGTAATAACGTGTATGGATTGTCATGACTGTTTTTAATTTCCCTCTAAGGTAATACAATGGCCGAGTTCAACGCACATCTGAATATTCAGAATTCTGAATTTTTGAAGCTCTTGATTGGCCAGCTGTCAGAAAAAGTTCTGAAAATTCAGATGACTTCTGACAGCTGGCCAATCAAGAGCTTCAAAAATTCAGAATTCTGAATATTCAGATGTGCGTTGAACTCGGCCAATAAACACTATGTTTAGTTAAGCCGAAATTATAGGTACACGGTTGATATACATACATTCGTATTATTAAATCTTTTATACTTCTTATTGATGTGCTGAACTAGAAATGGTAAATAAAATACTCGATTGAGGCACACGATTATACTTGCTTTAAAAGCTCAATTGTTGAGAATTACATGAATTTATTACTCGTACTATACAAATAATGACAAGTATTTTAAAACTAATGAGAAATTGAAATATGTGAGTGCCGGGACTCACGGTTAAGATGTGTAAACATTGATTTGGTCTGAGTGTCGGACAGAATATGTATAATTAATAAGTATTATAACTGTTATACATGGCGTATTTTTGTGCACTTTTATTTAAAGCAAACACACCTAATAGATTGCAAAATTAAAGTGAAATCGGTCTTACCATTGGAAAGATATAATCTAATCACCCAAAAATAAGACCATTTTCTCAAAAAATCTATAATGCATATAATTGAATATTTCGCCAAAAATCTGAAACGCAGTATTTTTACTAGTGAATCAGATAAAAATGCTCTGTACCAAATTTGAAGCAAATCGGTCTATCCGTTTAGGCTCTAGCTCAAATTACAGTGGAGGCACCGGTGCGACGCACAGACACACGGACGCACAGACCGACGGACGGCATGACGAAACCACCTTTTTCGAACTTCTCGATCATCGTAGTTTTGGCTTTGATTAAAACCTCAAATTTTGTTTACATGAAACCAATACTTACCCTTAGAACAAGTAAAAAGCGTTAACTTGATTTTGTGGAGTGAGATGGATAAAATTAAACTTTTTTAGGAGATTGCTCGAAAATAAATGTCAAGGTAATTGTTGAAGCTTATCTTCATCACTTAAATTCAGTTTTTTTTTTTTTAAATTGTTTTGAAGATTGATCTTTTTTGTATAAGAGACGTCAGATAATATATTTTTACTTGCGATATATGTAGGAACTATATGGGAAGTTATGGATTCGTACAAAAAATCGAAGTCGAGATTTTGATCAAACTTTACATTACGATGATAGAGAAGTCAAAAAAAGTAGGTCTCGCAAAAACGTCCGTCTGTCTGTCTGTCTGTCTGTCGCTTCGACTACAGCCTAAACGGATGGGTCGATTTTCTGTAAACTTGGTACCTAGCGTTTTTTGGACATTCCCCCACCCGTTTTTTTCTCTTTTTTTTTAGGACCAAAATTAACAGTAGCTGTCATACAAAATTTCTTGGCCAAAAAGGAAAAACTTGTTTTCTCAAATCCAGCGCTACCGAATTTGTTTTTAAGAACTCAATAAATTTAAATAGTTATAAGTTGCGGTTTAATAAAAAACATGGTTCCGAAAAATGGTTATTAATGGTGCCTCCCAAAGAACCATTTTTTTGATTTTCGCTTTTCTCGAAAACGGTTAAACTGATTCTGATCAATTTTGTTTATTAAGAATTATTGACACATTCTAAATAATATTGTGTACCAAAATTTTCAAAAAAAATATTTTTTAGATTTTTAAAAAAAGTTTTAATATTTTTTTTGAAAACTCAATATTTCAAAAACGACTTGGTCGATTTTTATTAAACTTGGTAAATAGCAGTTTTTTAAATTTATCTAGAAAATTTTTGACAAAAATTATTCTAATACCCAAAAATAACGGTGCCTCCCATACAAATGTTAAAAAACCGTTCAGAAAAATATTTTTGTTCTCAAAAACGACTCCTACGATTTTCATAAAAGTTTTTTTGTGTGTTAAAATTAGTACGATCTACCATTTAAAATTTTTAAAGTTTATGTTTTACGTTTATTAACAGTACCTCTCATAGAACGGTTTCTTTGATTTTCGACTATCTCGACATCTGATCAACCGAATAAAATTAGATTTTTTATACAGAAGCTTGTAACAAATATAAATAAAAGTGCGTATCAAAATTTTCTAAAAAATGATTTTTGGATTTAAAAAAAAAAATCAAAATTATTTCTTGAAAATTCGATATTTCGAAAACTGGTAGCAGATTTTTTTGTGAAGTTCAATTTTTAAGGCAACATTAATAAATGCTTTAAATTGACGTCCCAATTATTTTTCTCAAAAATGTTAACGAAATTTTATATATAAAAAATTAATTATTTTTAAAACCGCTCCTACGATTTTCAAAATTTTTTTCTCATAAATAAAGATTTATATAAGAAATCAGATGGTGTACATCGCGTTGGGTTAAAACGGATTTAAAGTATTTTAATCAATTTCTTTCTAATTTTGTTGATTTAAAACAATTTTCCAGTTTAAAATAATATAATTTCTTTGATGCATATTGCATATGTGCAACACTGGGCTATATTGTTAATTTTTGTATACTCACACAGTTCCAACTGCAACTAAACTAAGTTTTGGCAAATGGATAAAATATAGACTCCCATAGATAATTTGTTTCAGCTATAGAACCACAGTATTATCGCACATATGAGCAAGTTCGTGTGACCCAGTCGTGCATATTTTTTTTTAAGTCTTAAAGTTTAAGTTTTACAAGGTCATTAGCGATTTTGAGCCTGCATTTGTAGGACATTTTAAAATACCCTAAATCCTTAAAAAAAGGTCAAGTAATTTCTGAAATTGGTCGGTCATAGATTTTTTTACGAATTTTTAAGGTTTTTCAAGGTGGTAAAAAGATTGTTACTTTGAAAAATCATTCAAAAAACCTATGGCTGACCTATTACTACGTTGCCGGTTTAAAGAAAGAAGAATTGCCTCTCTTCAAAATAATCGCAGATAGTGAAGAGATGATAGGAACTATTGAACAGGGTAACCCTGACCAGGAAGCTGCACGTGTAAATTTCACAAATTTAATACAGCCCCACATCAGATCAGTACCAACACCAGTTTTTGATAAGATCCTGAAAAAAACGTATGTAGTAATGAGAAAATTCCTCAGACAACACAAAGACATTTATATTCTCCCGAAGGATAAGGACAATGTGACAGTCGCCATATTATAGATAGTAGGCTGGTTACATAAACAAAATGGAGGAACTAATGCCTGATGGAGGTGTATCCGTGTTTTAAGAGTTGATTCCACGTCTAAATTACAAACGAAGAACAATGATTTTGTTAAACAACTTTTTCAGAATGACATCATTACGGAGTTTGAGAAGAAACGCATGACTACCTATGCAACAAATAGTTCCATTCACCGAAAAACCACAAATATGCTATGGCACTGAGACCGATTTGTGCTTCTTCGAGTTTTCCATGCTATGAATTATCTAGATTAATGGGCAAGCTGCTGCAGAAGATTACCGAAAATACAGCTTGTAATGAAAGAAGTTCCAGTAATGTTATAAAAGCTTTGGATAAATATGACATTCTTGTGGTGTCATTTAATGTCATTTCATTGTTCTCCAGTATTCCTATATATATGGATGTAGGTACTATGGTTTTGACAAGAATTGAGAAAAAGGAAAAATACAGAAGTTAAAAATTCCGTGTTCATAGAGATGCTTCTTTTCTGTATCATTGATAATAATTACGTTCAATTCAACAAGTCAGTTACATAACATCATTTAATTGGCCTACAGCCCGCTTAAATTATGCTGGATTCACACGACTGACAAATTGGCAGTTTTCTGTCAGTATACTGCCAAAAGAATGAATTTTACATTGTTCTGCCAGTTTTTTGACAGTTAACTGCCAGAATACTGCCAATTTGTCAGTTGTGTAATTCCAGCACTAGACACAATTTAATTACTGAAACTTATTGGCCTTTTATAAGGTCTATAACACCATTCATATATATAATACCTACTTAATATCCCACATATGGGGTGCTAAGATCTCTCGGAGCATCAGGTAACTTGAACTTTTAAGTAAAACAGCAAATTATCTGTTAATTCGTGTGAGCTTTTTAATTACTTTTTGTTGTTTTAATTCATAAGTTATGTATTGTTAATAGAACACTAAACAAATAAAGAGGCTTGTCAAATTTGTTTTGTCTAATAAGACTTCACGATCAATTTATTATGATACTAAAGCTTATTCTTATAAACAATTATAAGTTATCACGCGATCACAATATATCTACAAACGATAAGTAGGTACATAAATTGTTATTTTCTAATCTATTTTATACTGAAGAGTTCACTGATAGAAAAATATAAAATAAAATATACTTAGATACATATACTTCCTCAAGGTTCTACATATTTATATAAATACTTTTCAAAAATAATCTTATCCATATTGACTAGAGGAATACCAAACGAATACATTTATCAGATTTTAAGATAATTTTAAGGACTGTCATGTCAAAGTTCTGGCTTCAATTCCCAGCCCCATCGACCTAAAAAAATCAGCTACTGCCTCTTGCGAGGAAGTGACAAATCCTTTAATAGTATTTTTCGTCATGAATAAGTGCCTCTCTCCGAAGCCGTTCGAATTCGGTAGAAAATTGTAGGTCCTTTCGATTCCTTCAAGCAAACAAAACTCACACAGCAATGGTTGACAGTTGTAAATGACGAGGTCTAGGCTCTGCACGAGCTTTCACGCCACCAAATGTATTTATAATTTTGTTTAATTTAATTTTTTAATGATTTAATGTGGAATGATGCATGTAAGGAGTGTTTTTTTTATAGAGGTATCGAACTTTGAAATGCAATAAAACAAAGATAATTTTTTTAAATTGACATTAAATTTACTTTTTAAGAAAAATAATCTTTTGGCATTATAATTTAAATATGGTTGTTGGCATATGACCACCACGGCTGACTCGGACGTAGTCTAATCTGATCATCAAGTCATCTAATATTTTTGATGACTTTTTCCAACATTTGTGGCCGTAAATCGGTAATAACGCGGCGAATGTTGTCTGTCCTCCAAGTGGTCAATCGTTTCGGTATTATCGGCGTAGACCAGCGAACTCACATATCCCCACAGAAAATAGTCAAGCGGCCTTAAATCCCACGATCCTGGAGGCAAATTCACAGGTCCGTAACGTGAAACTATGCGGTTACCAAATGTTTCCTTCAATAAATCCATTCTGGCATGAGCTGTGTGACATGTTGCGCCGCCGTCTTGTTGAAACCACAACTCCTGCACATCATGGTTGTTCAATTGATGAACGCAAAAGTCAGTAACCATGGCTCTATAGAGGTCACCACTGACTGTAACGTTCTGGCCAGCATGGTTTTTAAGGAAGTATTGACCAATTATTCCCACAAATCATAAAGCACACCAAACTGTCAGTGTTTTTGTGGATGTAACGGTGTCTCAACATACACTTGAGGATTATCATCACTCCAAATACGGCAGTTTTGTTTATTGACGTATCCAATCAACCAAAAGTGAGCTTCATCGCTAAACAAAATTCGCTTATGAAAATTGGTATTAACGGCAATCTTGTTTTAAGTCCATTTGAGCACAATTTGGAAGCGTTGTTCAAGGGTCAGTCTATTCTTGTTGAAATGCCAAACCATTCGAGATCTTGGGATTGTTTGTGACAGTGAGCTTAACTTTCGCTCTCATTTCGATTCAAATAATTAACAAGACCAATTCTTCTCTCGGCTTCATAAAACGTTGGTCTAAAGAATTCTCGATTTCTTACGTCACGAAGTCCCTGTACATTACTTTCGTTAGGCCCCTCCTTGAATACGCTAGCCAAGTTTGGTCACCATATCAGATCTCTCACTCCCGAAGAATTGAAGCTGTGCAACGCAGATTTCTTCGGTTTGCCCTCCACGGCCTTCCGTGGTCCGACAATATCATCTTGCCCCCCTACTAAAATCGATTAAAATTGATAAGCTTACAAACTCTAAAAAAACGTAGGGAAGTCGCTGATATAATCTTCGTGCACCAACTCTTAATGGGGACAATCGATTCACCTATTCTGCTGGAAATGATACCGATCCATACTAATCCACGAAACTTCAGATCCGCTCCACTATTCCGCCAACCTCACCACCGTACAAACTACGGCTTCTTTGAACCGATTTCAAGAATGTTACGTTTGGCAAATACTTCACAGTACACCCTTGACTTTCACATCAATATATCCTCTCTCAGAAACTCTCTCTACAACTGCGAAAAAAATCACTTCTATATCCATGCTTCCTCACGAAGAAGCTCTCTCTACAAAACAAAAAACAACAAAAAAAAAAACAACGAAAAACCCACCATAGAATTAAGTTTAGTTATAAGAACAATAATTTCGCCTAAAATAAATAAATAAATAAACAAACTAAAAATAAATCACTTGACAGCTGACAAAATGGCCGCCAGTTAAAAAAAAAAAAAACCTTTTATAATCATTAAGGTTCCTTATTTTATTTTTATTTTTTTTTTTTGATATATTTTACTGAACATCTTTAAATTATTTTCAATTTAGTCTTCAATTTTGATCAAATTATGTGTATTATAAGCTTTTATTGATATATTGTTACAGTAATTTCCTTAAACAAACTAATCTTAAATCAAATAAATACTTTTTTTGTCAACTACGCATCTAAAGTTACAAATTTAAAGACGCTTTCTAAGTCAAGTTACAATAATTTGAAATATTCTAATGAAATTGATTTATTTTATTAACATAAGAGATTGATCCATCGAAAAATTTTATTCAAAAATGTTAATTTGATTGAATTAAAAACCATTATAAATTAAACTATTGTGTTCAAAGGAAATGTGTGCTAATAGTTGTACTTTATTTTGGTGCCAATTATTGTATTTGTATGCCAATAACAGTAGTTTTTAGTAAAGCTATTAAAATTTATAAAAACTTATAATAAAATATTGTTTTAATATTACCTACTAAGATACGCAAAACTGATTTATTAGTATAGGTACTTTGAGTAAGTACATAAATGTATGTGTATACGTTCCACGCTGAAATGTCCAAAATTCAATTGATTTTTCTTCTTTATTGATCGAAAAATAATTGTAATCGAAAATCTCTTTGTGCATATAAAAGGTCCGCCATCTAACGTTTTTTTTCAACTAGTGTTTATTTCGTGAATGGTAACACTTAGCTCATATCTGATTTGACAGATAATTAGTTTTATCCTTCCGCTGAATGAATATGGTTCTGTATACGCTTCGCTAAGTGGGCGTGCGATCGACTTAGAGAAGATGCCAATTTGCCAAAAAATTTTCAGATGAAGCTCATTTTGATCTTGGAGGGTAGTAAGCAAGCAAAATTGTCGCATTTGGGGCACAGAAAACCCGCACGCATACATTGAAGAGCCGATGCACCCAAAACGAGTCACTGTTTGGGGCGGATTTTGGTCCAGAGGCATAATTTTGCCATTTTTCGAAAATGAGCAAGAAATGGCCGTTACAGTCAATGGCGATCGTTATCGGGCCATGTTGAACGAATTTTTGTTCACAAAAATTGAAGAGGAGGATATTGGCAACATTTGGTTTCAAAAGGACGGCGCTACGTGCCACACAGCCACACTCGATGTTTTGCGCCATTTAAAAAAAAAAGAAGTTATTTGGCGGACCCTTTATATAGCTGTAAGCTGATTGCCTAATTAAGTACCGCGTATCTGAAATACTCGTTTTTTTTTTTAATAAAAACAAATTGTAGTAATTGAAAAGCACTGATTGTATAATTGGAACTGACAGCATCTACATAACAATCAAGAAAGGCAGCTATCTATTTTATTTGCCATTGGTTATTGGTCATTCAAATGCGTTAAAATATACATATGTACCTACTTGAGCATATTTTTGTTTGTTGCTAATATGCTGCTATGTTGATTCTGAAACTTAAATGTTTTATAGTGGATGATAGATGTATTTATTATCTCTAAATTGACTGACTGGTTCAGCCTTCAGCTAAGCGAAAATCATTTAATTTTACGAAATGGTTTTTTGGTAGGAAAAATCTGCAATTAATATGCGAATATTAAGTAGTTATTTATGGAATAATAATTAAAAAACCAATCCTTAAAAAAAGGTACCATCATCTATTGTTTTTGAAACATAAAAGTAAATTAGGTACAATCTTTTTCTTCAAAAATTAATACAAGTTTTTTCTTAATTATATTTACTGATAGATAGTCGACTTTAGGTTCTGTTTGATATTTATTTATTCCTCAGGTCTCTAAAATGTTACTATTAAACAAATTTGAGAATTATTTAACTCGTAAGAGAGAAAGTCGAAATTAAAAAAAAATATTCTATAATAGGTTTTAAATATATGTACATTTAAATTTTACTTAGGAAAATCTTAACAATGAAAAGTAAATACCCATACACACACAGACATACAAATTTTCATCAAAATTGTTTAAGAAGTTTGCAGAAAAAAAAATTCCATTTTACTTACCACCCACCGCACAGTGGGGCAGCTATATAGTATGCGATGATAAAAAGGTTTAAGGTCAGCTTGGTCTCTTACACTTAATGGTAAATTTAATTAATTTAAATTTTTAAAGTTAGTGTTGGGGCAAAAGTCAAACAGGTCTGAGTTGAAGGAAAGTTTAAGAAATATTTTCTTCATACAATTGCAAAAAAAATATGTTTTTAACCCAAATATTTTGTTTCTTCAATTTTTATTTGAATTACGTTAGAAAATTAAATTAAAAAAAATTAACTAGCTCCTTTCCACATTTGTAAAAAATAAAAATCGGTCAATATTCTTCAAGTTTTTTAGCTAACTATTTATAATAATAAAATAGTTTTTGAATTTTCTTCATAATTTTTTTTTTGAAAAACTCAAATTAAGTCAAAAGCCCATATCCTTACAACATAATTTAAGGGTTCATTCCCAACTAACAAACTCCCGGAGTTAAGATTTTCAAATCTGAAATTGCTATACTTTAGAATGAATCTCTTGTTATGAAACTCAAATTCGTCTCATAGCATTTTTATTGTAAGAGCTAAGCATTTTTTTAAACTTGAAAGAACTTAAATCCTATATCTAAATCCATTTAAGTCTTATAAGTATCTCGTTATGAAATTCAAACTCTCAATGTCACTTTTAGTCTTTATAATCCCATAATAATACATCAACGAGACTATTCATAAATAAGTTTTTTCAAAGATTCTTATAGGAGCTACGACCGACGCCAGCATTAAATGTCAAACGAACATCGGTTTTAGTTTAATTGAACAGTGCGTTCTTTTTGTTCACAAATCTTGCTTCTGTTCATGTTTCTATCGGATTAGCTGTTTGATTGGTGGTGACTTTGGTAATTTTAGATTTGTATCAAAAGTTTAATTATTTTCGTGTGGAGCAAATTTCTTCGGTCAATTTTTGTTCTCTTTGTTTCGGTGTGCCTAATTTCGGGACTGTGGAACTGGTAAAAGTGAATTTCATCATAAATTTTATAGCAACCATTTACAAGATCGAAATATACTAAGCACCAAGATATATCCAATTGACTTTGATTGTGCCTTTATTCCAGAAATTATGAGGCTATAAAGTTTTTCCATTGTTTCCAAATGTAAAAAATCTAACACAACTACCGATTTTTTGCTTTCACATTTAAATTTTTTGTAATACATCGATAATAGTTGGCAATTGCAATGAAAAGGAACGCCCCACAGATAAATGCGTTTCGTTTGAAAGTTAAATGTCAAATTTAGGTCGCATAAGAGTGTTTTAGCTGCCATAAGAAGAGTCTCTCTGAGTAAATTTACATTTACTTTTTGAAGTCCCATAAGAGCATTTTAGTTCCCATAAGAAGTACTGTCTCTAAGGGAAAATTTATATTTACTGAGAGCGACACTTCTTACGCCAGCTCAAACGTTCTTATGGGACTGCAATTTGACGTTAAAATTTCAAACGAAACGCATTTATCTGTGTGGCTTTCCTTTTCATCATCATCCAAAGATCTCATAGAGATGTTAATACAAGAGTTAAATTATCAATCAACAGCAGCCATGTTTGCAATATGAACAAAATGTTTTCATTATATTTTAAGGGTTACCGTAGCTTAAAAAATATATTGTAAATAAATTATATTATTTGGTTTTCCATTTTGACCAAAACTTGTAAAAAGTTTTATACGTCGTATTCATTTTGTTTTCCCATTTTTGCTGTCGACATTAGTTGTATAAAAAATGGATTTGTATAACATAAGTAAACAGCTACTATGCCAGAGAAGAATTAGCGGGAACATTCTTTTTTGTGTTATGTCATTATTTGAAAAATTGTGGCAGCAGAATATTAACACGACACAAGAAAAATGGCAAAATAAATATCAATTATTTTTGTCAGTTTTTAATTGCAAAAATATTGGAAGATTTCAGAAAATCTTAATAATGAAAAAGCGACTGACAACGCGTCATATTTTCTGCCTTTTTAGATCCAATTTTTGTCATAAAAGCATGATAATGACAATAATTGGAAACAAAAATGGTATGAATGATCGCATTTTGTGAATTGTATAAAACACATACTTTAGTGATTTTTTTCATATAACAAAATATTCATGGTAACCCTTTTTCTAATTATAATTTAAAACAAAATATTTTAAATATGCATAATTTAAGAAGCGCGTTGTTATTTTTCGAAGCAAAATGTGGAAATCAGTTGATGCAATTTTAATTGCACCTAGAATTTAGCGTACATATGCCATGATTTTCACAAATATAATACGTCAATTAACTTGTGAGATAAATACTCGCACCAAAAAACGCATTATTTTTTGACATGAGAGAATCACAAACACTCATAAAAACTATTCGCCTACCTTCTTCTAAAAGAAATAAAAAATGTGAAAGATATATTTTTATTTAAGTTTACACACTCGTTCTCTTTTTAACAACTTCTGTGGGAAGAGACGCACTCCCATAGGAAGAGTTCAGAGAGCTTTACTAGATTTACAAAGCAGCGTCTATGTTCGCATAAGAAGAATAAAAATCTTGCTATAGGATCAAGAGGCTCCCATAACTAGGCCATTTAAGGCTTTTAACAATCTTATAAGAATCTAGAAGAACTCCTCAGGAGTGCATTTATCTCCCTAAAATAAGGGAGATGCTTTCGGAGCATCTTATGAGAGGAAAAATGTTACTTGGGATTTTTGACTTTTTGTGACTATATTTTATAAATTGTCTGTTGGATTCAATAAATTATTTAGTGGCCCTATAAAGACCAATGAAAAATGTTTTTAACATTTATTCCGTCAATATTTGTACTAGCTTTGGTATTTTCCTATGTAATTCAAGCAAAAATTGGGAACAATTTTACTACGAAAATAAAGCGATAAGTATAGTAAATTAAAGTACTTGAAAGAAACTGGCATTTGATTTTAAAAACTTTTTCTCATTTTGAATTGTGCAAATTGTTTTTTTTTTTTTAAATGTCCAATGTCCAAGAATAAAACTGGTCAAAATTTATCTCTCAGGCAGGCATTTATCTCTCGTTTAGGTTGAAATCGAGATATTTGGCCTTGAAGTTGGCGAATGCAAAATAATGTTTTTAGTTTTTGTTCCAAATAATTGTCCATAACTGGCGAAATAATGTAGGTACATAGAAAAATGATATTGATATCAAATAAAAAGTATTTGTTTTGTCTTTAAAATATTTTGAGATATTGAGTTTTAACTTCTAGAAAAGCCACTTTTCTTGTGCGGTCTTTGCCACACCGATATTTCAAAAAAAAATTCCATGATGACATATGCTTTTTTTAGCTCTAGTGAAAAGCTTATTTTATTATACCTTTAATTACAAATCAAATAAAGTTCACTTAATCAAATAAGTACCTAATTATAAACAGAAATCATATCCAAGGTACAACCTGTGGACATAGTCGTTTTCCTGGCGACTAAACAAACAATTAGCGGAGCATCGGCTAAGCACCGGGAAAAAAAGGAAATTACAATTTTAGGAACCGGCGCGCGCAGCATGCCACCCAAGGTAGGTAGGTAGACATAATGTAAGAATAAATAAAAAAATCGCGAAAAATAAGTGAAGTTAATTCTCACACTAAGTGGGAAACAACTCTACTTTTAAAAGTGAATAAACTCCCCTGTGGAGCAGATTCCCGTGGAAAAACTTCCCTCGACTGCAAATTTGACGTCCTGCATTTGACTTTGCCAATAGCAGTAAGCAGAAAAAACGAAAGCGCACTGCAAAATTTTCAAGTACTGAGTCAACAAACTAGCTTGTTTTTGATGCTGATATTAGCTACTGTTAAAAAAATGTCTTGCGCTGTAATAACGTCAATATATACACATAGCACCAACAAAAAAAACTCTTTCCCATTTCTAAACGTGAATGTCTCAAAAACCTAACCTTATAAAACAAATTCTGAAAATGGATTTCAATTTAGAATACCGAACAGAATTGGAAAAGTATACACATAGTCTGGTTTCAGTCACAAAAAATTTATAATTATTGTCATAAAATGACCAGAGTTGCCCTACTGTGTGCCGGCCAACGCATCAGCCGGTTATTTGGTATATATATATCTACCATCATTTTATTTAGCCCTTACCAAATATCAATAATTATTCTGATGAAGAATTCATTAGAAAGGATACAAAAACACCCTAATATAATAATTCTGAAGAATTAAAAAAAAAAAAAAAAAACGTTGCAGAGTAAAAGTGGGTGAGATGGCTTTTGATGCTTATTCCTTATTGATTTGATTTGTGAATTCAATAAAAAAAAATTCTGACTAGCTAATCACCAATAAATAAAATCGGCAGCTGTTTATGGATTCGAAATTTTTGAAGTCAGGTTTCTTAACGCATACTCTGGTGTAGTAAGTTTCAAAGGAAAAACCCACCGAGACTTAAACTATGATGAATTTATTGTGCTTGATTGTTTTACAAAAATAAGCTTTGGACATTCCGTTATTTATGCTGAATTTAAACAAACAAAATATCGATATTATGGTTATGCCTTTACTTTAACTGGAGTTTAAAGTTTAAACTATTTGATCTTTACAGAATATTTCTTTAAAAAAATGTTTGGTATTAAAAATTGAACAAAAAAATCATAATTTTGAAAAGCAATATAAAACAGAGTTATACCTCCAAGCATATTTAAAATTTATCAGTGGTTTTATTTTGATTAATAGAACAGTTGCCTAAGTTTAAAAAGGTATATCGAAGTTCGCAAAGCCACTGGGCTGAGCTACGGCGGCGAACACAAGGTGGGGCAAGGAGGGGCGCTGGCTTCTCTATTCAATATCACTTCCCTATATATTATATTACTTTCGATAAACATTTTGGGGCATATTCATAGTCACTTTTAAACTTCAGTTTATCTTAGACCTGGGTTTATCCTATCTAAATAAAATTGAATAAACCCCAGTCTAAGATAAACTGGAGTTTAAAAGTGACTATGAATATGCCCCTATGTAAATAAGAATAATAGTGTGGCTCCACAGGGCCAGGGTCCTCCGTCGGTGGGCATACTTCGGGCAGCCAGAGTGGTTAAAAATCGCGCAAAGTGAGTTAACGGACACACGCACTTTTAATGGCGGTAAACTGCTACAACAATATTATAAACTGGCATTACTGTTGTCTTGTCGTTATTAGAAAGAAGAGCAATACTTAATTTTTAAGTAGGTATTAGCGATATGTTTAAATTTTTTTTTCCATTTTAAGTGTTTTTTTTTTTTAAATTGCCCTACGCGCCCAAATGGGGGGAGATAGGGGGAGGTATTTCTTTTTATAAAAAATGCTTGTAAAGGGTGTTTTTTTAGACGTGTGGTTTTCAATCTGGCAATACTTTTTTCGGAGTTTTTCTTTTTTACAGCTGTCACTTGATTTATAATCAGTTTAGCTTGCCATTTTACTTATTTGACAGACTTACTCCTGAACAACGTTTGTAAATCGTGCAAATTTATTACCAAAACAATGGTTCGGTTCGCGCGACGCGTCCAATATTCGGTCGACATAATCGCAAAATCGCATAAATTCGAGCAACCATAGATCGGTTTCGCACCATGTTTACTATAGTGGATAATGCGCATCCTCAGAGAGTATCTAGGTATGCACACCGAAGACGCTATTGCTGCTGTGGAGCAGATGTATAGAAGAAGACCCGAATGAGTCCAACCGCCATCGCGCGAAACAAATGGAGGTGTCGAAAATTAGGCCTCTCGGCTGGAATTTATTCCGTGGCGGCCACTTGCCCGAAATCATTTTTATAACATATCATGGCAAACCCTTATCTTTATAATAAAGCTAAATTTTTGGCAATAACATTAATTAATATGCGTTTTATTTCTTCTTGAAAACCACACGTCAAAAAAAAAAAAAACAGCCTTTAACTTACTGTTCTAATCCGTTATTATTTCTTATCGACTGAGTTATCTTATAGTCTTGCCAAAAACTTTGCATACTAACAAAAAACGTTTGAAGTGTCACTTCCGTCATACTTCCACTTGCTGACTCACACACAATTTCGTATTGTACCGCACTTATCGTGTGAAATACATGACAACTTCAATTTGAAAATGAAGAGTAGAGATATAGTGATTAATGATTAAATGTACATATGAAATACGAGATATTAAAGATGCGCCATCTCACCCGCTTTGGTCCTATATATGCCAAAAATGTTGTATTAAATTGACTCTGTCTTTAAAGCTCCAGTAGCTGTTTATTCAAATCACTACTTATCTAGACCGACAATTTTTTATAATCACTTTTTTGTGGTCTCATCTCATCATCGAATTATAATTATTTGAAAGCTTTCCAAGGTATAGCCACAAGCTATATTGTCACAGTAAAACTACGAAATATGAAAATTTTAGAATTTATATAATGTAAAACTTTGAATTTTTCTTAAACACTATAGTAAAAGTCCGAATTGTTTTGTTTTCATAATTCATTCCGGACTACTTTTGTCAACAGTTTTCTTGGACAATAACAACCGCATATCTTGGGTGGAGCGCTTTGTGGGTTTCAAAGATTTTAACTATACCCGTTTGGTTCATCAGTCCCAATCATGCAACTCCATTGTTCCACACGCAAGCACCAATGACAGTTGGCCCGCTCAACAAATTGGGCCTTATATCAGTAATATTTATTGATGTAAGCAAAGGACATGTATACCTATGTATAAATATATGTAAATACCAGAAGAAAAAGTTAAGTATGGGAAGTTAGTAGTTTTCCATTGATAATAACTATACCGGCGCTTACGTGTATTCAGGTGTGTAGGTATATTTTGTATCTTATTTACCAATGCTCAACCTATTTCAAAAAAAGTAATAAACCATACCAAAAACTGTCCTCATTCATTTGCCTTATACTTACCCACCCATGTTTTAATTAAACAAAATACCACGTGAAAGATGATTATGTTCATCATACTCCCACTCTCTCCTGCTCCTGGATGTGCCAATAACAGAAATTGTTTTTCAAACAGATTCCCACGCATTAAGTGAGTTAACAACATGACAAATTCCTCATTATGATCTGCCTACTCCCATCAGTCTCAACCAAAACTATCTCAAGGAGAAATTTTATGTAGGTTTCTATATCTACCTGGGTTTTCTTCCTTAGCCCCTACCTTTGCCTCGTCATCAGGATTCTTCTACCTACTCCTACAATATTTTTTTTTTTTTTTTTTTTTACAAAATGATCTCCTTTCCTATATACAATGTTAATTGGAAAAGACTCTGTCAGCAATTCCCATATATGGCAACAGGAATAGAATAGATATTACCTTCCCTAATGCCCCGCATAACATTTACACACCCGCCCTTTTCTGCAGCCATCACACCACCACCACCACCACCATCACTATCGCCTTGATCAGCCTACGCAATTATTTAAATATCTCCAATACATAATCGAAGAGAGAAAATAAACTGTATCTGTATCTTATGACACAATGACACAAAACCCAATAATTTTTCCCCTTTAAACCCATATAAATGAGTAAATACTATTGCTTCTGTGAGTTCTCTATAATCATCCGTCATCGACATTCAATTGGATACGTCACTATAATTGGGAAAAAGTAAACATTCTTATCTGTATTTCGATAAAAAAAAAAAAAAAAAATAAAGATACACAGAAAGTGTGAAAAAATTAACCAAGAAAAAACATATAAAATTCTGCAATTTTTAAGCAGCGCATACAGTCTGAATCGATTCGCGAACACATCACAATCTGTCTGAGTAATTTTAGATGTAACTACATAGAATATTAATAATTATTAATAACCGCACTGAATTAAACAAAATTTTAAATAAATATTCTCGGAAATAGTCGCAATCCGTAGACTTCTAATTATTAAAGTGAAAAGTGAAAAAAGAATTGTTTGGTTATTTAGGAAAAAAAAAACCGAAGCTCAACAAAATGTCTTTAAGATTTACAAAAAGTGAAAAATGTAAGTGTGCCTACCTGCGAGATTGAATCATATCGATGAATTGCGAAATACTTTTTTATTCTATATTTTATTTTATTTTTTAACTCGACCATCCTTAACCTACCACAATCATAAACTCGATAAGACTCGACGCTAACAAAAAAAAATTAGTATGATAAACAAATAAAATCGTTTAATGACCCATTGAGAGTCATAATAGCCAACGTGTTTATAGTGTTTTTGTATTGCGAAATACTAATATACCTGTTCCTTCTAAAAATAGGTATCTAAAATGAAGTGATACTCGCACGTATGTTAATCAATTCAAATTTATTTAATGCCTGTTTTAAGTGGAAAAAAAAGTGCCACCAAAAGTGTAAATTGATGAGACCTCATCGTGCTTGAAGTGTGTGGCTGGGGTAGCTATACCTGTTAAATTCAATAGCTATTATTTTCGTTATCTTGCGAGAAAGCTTCTTAGTGTCAAGCTTAAGGTTTTTGTTGTTGGTGTTGCTGTTGTAACAAATTATTAAGTCTTAATAACTTTGATATACATACTTCTATATAAGTAAGTTTTTCTTATCAGAATCAAAAATGAAAAATAGTTGTGGGCTTCTTCCGAGAAATCTTAAATTGGTTTTCTTTGTTTAGGCCAATTGATTCAATGATATAATAAATAATTCTTTTAATATGAATTCAATTTTCAAACTCAACGACAAGATTTGATTACTTTTGAATAAATTAAACGCAAAATCAATTCCACAGAGATTATTCGGCAAAAACCTCAAAAAAAGTCTTAAATTTAAATACACGTTTTTTACTATAAGATTCTATTAATGAAGGCTTCAATTTAAATATTAGTGTTAGAAGAAATCAAGATTTTATAAATTTATTAAAGTCATCATGAGGCTGTTATTATTTAATTTGAAATAAAGTTCGGATAATAGTTTTAGTCTTTCTGGATAAAGCGGATAAAACATAATTCAGCTAATTCTGTAGAAATTTGTCATAAGTATATAATTTCGCCTTTTAAAACTATAAAGTATTCGAGCATGAATTGCAATTTTAACGGCAAATGCGACAAAGTGCGAGTTGAACAGAAAATATACCTACATTTTTAGTTTATAAATCGATCAATCGAGGCTAATTAAAAAAAAAACAGAATTTAATGTTGAATTTAAAGCTTTGGGAAAAACTTACGAGTGTTGCTTTGAATCAGATGCTTAATGAAGCCAAGATTATTGTTCCAATTTTCAAAAAAAAACTTTTTTTTTAACATATTTTTGAGGTATGAGCCTAGTTAGTAACTAAAATTCAGCAAAAATTGCATATCATTAAAAATATAGGACTTCCACGAATTTAAACAAAAAAATCTAAAATAGATTGAAGGCGCGACAGTGCGGGTGGTGAACCATAGTATGTTGTGTTTCACACACTTAACCATAGGTATAAGTCGACAAGAATGGAGGAGACATGCAATTTTCTGCAGAAGTCAAACGAAGCAGTTAGCAAAAATTGCATATCATTAAAAATATAGGACTTCCACGAATTTAAACAAAAAAATCTAAAATAGATTGAAGGCGCGACAGTGCGGGTGGTGAACCATAGTATGTTGTGTTTCACACACTTAACCATAGGTATAAGTCGACAAGAATGGAGGAGACATGCAATTTTCTGCAGAAGTCAAACGAAGCAGTTAGGTACTTAATGATGACAATAGATAGTTACTTTTAAAGCATTTATCACTTCTTCGAAAGAAGCTGAAAATAGATAAAATATTTAACATGGAAAAGAACCCAGAGTTTTAGCGTTAAAGTTGAATCTAATTAACTAACTATTATGTCATAAGGATACCTACTACTTCTACTATTTTATCTTATCAGTTTTACAAGGAACTTAAAAGACTCTCGCACTATTTTATTAGCTAAGATTAAGGGCCCTATTGCGAGTGTCATTTGTTATCACCGAAGCGACGGAAATTCGATCAAGGGAAGATCAAAATATCTTAAGCTATTCTTTTATCAAATTTTCACTAGGTACCAAACAACAACATAGAGGAATTCAGATAACAGTCTGCACGTGTCCAACTTTTTGAATGGCGTTCGACATTTTTGTCACATAGAACGTTGAACGACACTCGCAATATAAGTTCAATTCAAACTGTTTCACTATTGTTATTGTGGTTTAGACGAAGGTAACGTTTTGTTTATCAAAGTTTATACACAAAGGCAAAGTTTTTCAGTGCGAGATTAAAGCTAAACCCGAGTTAACTTCCCAAAATTGGTGAGTTAACTCTGGGTTTACTTAACAGATGTTAATAATTATTTATCCTATAAGTTTGCTAAGTCGTGTCGCATGCATTCTCTCTTAAGTTTACTGTGAATTAATTTATGTCCATAGTAAAGCTTACTCAGGTTTAACTCATCAATGAAAAACTAGGCCTAAATTATATATTCTGATCTGCTCTGCAAAAAAATTGCTTAGATATGTAAAGTTCACTTTAGATTTGTGTTTTTATAAGGCTAAAATATGATGGATAATCATCTAAGTTCATCTGGATAAGCCGGATAGAAAATTATATGGATGTTGGAAAAATTAGATTTGTATCAATTGATATATTTTCTCATCCATCTATTTTTAAATTTGAATTATTTAATTCGATAAGATCGATGTTCGCGTATATATTATTTTTGTTTATAAAAAGCCAATACTCAAGTGATAAGAAATTCCAATATACTCGTAGGAAATGTTTTCTTGTGTAACCCCTGATTCGTATAGCTGAATTAAAAAGGTTAAAAACATTCTACGAAAAGATTTGTAAGTGTTTTTTTTTTAAATGCAGTAACGATTCTTTGGAGATCCAAAATATTTCATAGTGTAACATAACCTCAAACATATATCGAAAAACGGTTCCTTCGCACTCTTAGATAAGAATTCGGATTCGAAACAGAAGTGTATACATGTTGATTGATGATGATGGTTTCTAAAACAGAAAAATGGTTAAATTTAGTTCACCTGTTCTAGGATAACAAGATTTTCTCAAACAATATATTTCCACTATCTACGCTTGGATAATTTAAAAAAATAGAATTAAAAACCTTTTTATCTCTGCTCTACCTACAATTACAAACCTATTTGTTTAAAAACTGCAACAAAATAAATGAAAATGCTTGTCAAATTTTAAACAAATCTACCTAACCTCAATTTCTAAAGATGCTCAACCTAATTTTTATTTTCGGTTAAATACCTACCTTAATATCTTTTTACTTTCAATAATGTTTCAAGCTTAGATAGTTCTAGTTAAGTCTAATTAAGCCTCATTTGTTAAGTTCAGTAAGAGATAAACAAGCATTTTCTATTGGACAATGTGCTCAACCACATATACACACATTGAAACTAAAATGACAATTTAAAACATCAGTTATATTTAGGTACCTACCTAACCTACCACAAATTCAAGTCACAAATTCCAAATTATTCATATAGGTACCTATCATTCCCTTATATGGATCTAATCGACACAGATCTACAAACAAATTTAATTTTTCACATTAATTCATAAATTCATAAATTTTATTCATCCGAATTGGAAATAAATACACATCAGACATGTGTTGTGCGATATGCGATGACAATAATGCGTCATCTTATCAAAATTGTATAATACATAATTATACTTCCTCACACTCTCTAAGTATACCTACTTATACTCTTTACTATAATTTACGTCATAAAAAACGAAGACGAAACTAAAGGCTTTACCCTCATTCAGACAAATTCAATGAATGAATCGCAAACCGCGATACGATTACTCATATCTCTTTTTTCTTAGAAATTCATGCGAAAAATCGTTCCACAACACAGACTTTGACTAATATAATTCTGTTCGATATATGTATGTGAACTACCAACAGCACACCACACACAACGACGAAAAGACGAAAAACGTGCGTCGGCATAATCGAAAAAAGATAAACAAAAAATCAAGCTTTTCACAAAGTCCATTCATCGAAAAAGACCGACCAGACCATCCATAAGTCCCGTGCCAGACATACCATGTAACCAAACCACCTCTCTTGAACGCGATTATAGGGTACCTAACCTATACCTACTCGCACCAGCTATCTACAACAAACTTCAGACAGAATACCTATACCTACCTCTAAAAAAAAAAAAAAAAAAAAAGATATTCAACAATTTCTCAATGAACTTGACATTCTTCTATCCACTCACACTATAAATTTCTCTCTATATGTGCGATTTGGTGTACCTATGGGTATATAGTAGGTAGGTATATATATACGCGTGACCCTAAAATTTCATTAAACTATCTAAGCCTATGTAGACCAAAAAATCCATCCAATCCCATGAAGGATTCCTCATGAAAATTTCAAATGAGTCAATCTTCCCAAAAGGCATGTAGATAGTGTAGGTATGGGGGTTCTATTTGACTTCTTCGTCGTCTCGTCTCCTCGCAATGAATTAAAAGCCCATAAAGAAGGGCTGGGCTATCAATGAAGTATAAAAATAAACAACGTATAGCTACCTATACAGTCTACTATAGGAAGCCGGCATTTATAATCCACCGAAAACCGAATAGATAGCTTGAGGTATAACGTATACACTATACACAGAAACAAAAATAAAAAAATCTGTTTCGAAATTCCCATGCCGCATTGCCACCATCATCATTCCATGTCTGAGTCTGTTGAAAAAGTCTAAGCTGAAAATATTAGTCATGGAGTTCGCATGGATTCAGACTCTGAGAGAAATAAGGTTGTTCCTCTTCGATTGCCTTCCTTGTAGTGGTATATTCGATTTTTATTGGACAGACTTACAACTACTGTTGTAGAATTAATACGTCATAACCTATGAACAATCACACCGATACAACATTATTTAATCTCACAGATACACAATGGATTTGCTCATTTATACCTACTCACAATTCCAGTTTTAATCATCTACAAAACATAAAGATAAAACCATGAGCGTATTAAATGGTTAGTTCAGTTCAGAACGTCGAATTGTTAACACGTCTTCCAAGCGTAAAATAAAAGATACTTTTAAAAGTCTTAAGATCGAATTGAGTTTTTTTTTTTTCTATTGCATTCAATAAAAAATCAAGTGAAAAAATTCAAAACAAATCCTTAAAGCTTTTGAGTGAATAGTTTAAGAAAAAAAGTATACCTTTTTTTTAAATATATAAATCCGTTGGTTTAACGCGTATAAAGTGATATTTAAATATAAATTTTCATGATCACCGATCGTGTATTTAACGAAAATTTCATCAACAAACAGCGACGGCAATCTGTGATCGATTGCGGAAGTTTTTATGACCTGCCTGCAGATTTGTTAAGAATTTTCTTAACCTTATTATGTGGTGTGTGTACCTATTTGATTTTAAATTTATGGTTGTTTTTATTTTTTGTTTATAAGAATATTAAATATGATAAACTAAGTGTTAAACAGAAGTGAAAAAAAAAATAAAAATTTCAATTTAAAACTTCGGATAAAAGTTCAGCTTATCCGGGCCAGTCGGATAAAGAATATTTAATTGAAAAATGTTTCAAGGAATATATATTTTTATTAAATGAAAACATTTCTATTGTAACTAGTTCTACTTCTACCATACAAGTCACTTTTGTCATTCATCGGCTTATTTCAGTTAGGTGTGAGAACCGACGACTACCTAAACCTAGAATAGATAAAGGATTTAACTAAATCTGTATCACTTTGTCACTGAGTGATCATAAACACCTGGCCATCAACAGTTTTATCCTCAAGTGATTTTAGTCCTTTTCTGCATTTTGCCTTTTTAAGCCCATCTTCAAACCCGTACGGGCTTTTATTACATTTTCTTCTCTTTTTTTTCTGCTGTAATCCTGGTTAAACATTTTAGTCACTTTTATTGTTTTATGACTAGTCCTGGTGTATACGCAAAATATATATAAATGCCTACAATCATATGTATAACACAACCTGCCTAAAAGGTTTATTACTCAAAAACGAGCTTCATAAAAATCAAAAAAAAAAAAAAAAAATCCAACACTAACAAGGTGTAAAAGTTATAAAATATCCCATCGAGGATTACAACAATGATGGGTATCATTAAAATAAAATTTAAATTACTTTACCTGTCCTTACGTTTATAGTGTGATTTATGAGCATTTTAAATACATTTATTTGTCCGTGCCTTTTGCTAAATTAGGTAAACACAGAAAGTATGTAGGTACCTACTCACACTGATTTTTAAACATAGTTTTTTCTGACTTTTTTAAGCTAAAATTTTTCGTTAGAATGGCATTTCCGCAGTAAAAGAAACGGATTAATTTTATAAGAATCTTATCATTATTTTGAATTTGATTAGAAAATTATTTAAACAAACAAACTAAACAACATTATCAAATTTGATAGGTATTCCCGCACTGATTTTACTAGCTTAGCAATTTTAATTTTTTTTTTTTTTTATGAATTTTTGAACCTACTTAGGATTGTTTTTAATGTGGAATTTTTGTTTTTTGTAATTTCAGGTGGTTGCAATAACACAGCAACCAAACCAATTAGCAAAACGGCATCCACAATCAGAATAACCAAATTCCAAAGACCCACTCCGTTTAACGTGTGGTCCAAAATAAGCCTAATAGCCATAGTATTAATAATGACACAATTATTAATATTGTCAATTGGCCAAGCCGATGCTATGAGCATGCGTCCTAGACATTTAAGAAAACGACATAGTAATATGAATGCAAAATTAGACTGGGAAAATCCATGCGGAGGAGAGCATACCGGAACACATTCAGGAGAACAACACAAACAACGACATGCGGTAAGTTAAATATTTAACTAGATACCTACATCTAGTATTTTTGAGTTAAAATAATATACATAAAATGAAAAAAAATTAACTAAAAATAAAAACATAAATCTTATTTGAATAATTTTTTTTTTTTGTTTTATTTGCAGTCGCTCGAATTGCTTAGGAAGCTTACTGAAGATATTTACAATACAATACAAGCAAATCCGAAGACTGAAATTAAAACTGACGATATAGGCCAGTGGTCAGCGTATAATAAAACCTTCAAGTTCTTACCAAAATTACGGCGAAACTCAAGTGTAAGTACATTTTAAATATTTTATTTTCTTGAATTATTATTATTTATTATTATTGATTGGTCTCAAAAGATGCTTCAAATGTTCCTACGAAAAATACTAGTTGATGTTAATGTCTTTAAAAAAAAAATAGCTTGAATTTAAGTTTAAAAACTTACCACGATTTTCCATATAATGTCATTTGATCAATATTCCGCCCAAATCAACATCATTTTCACCCTCGGATAGATTAAATATCATTTCTTAGCCAGTAGATTAAGGAATTTTAATATTCAAAAAGAAATTTGTATGTTTAAAATTTATATTAAAATAGTTTAGTTCACTTGGATAACTGTTATTAAAACCTGGATAATGAGATAGAAATAATTTATTTTGTTTGCTGATTGATTTAGTACGGCCACACTATGCGTTTCCATTAGAATTATTGCAGCCATAAATTAGTTTCTTAATCCACAAGAGAAATAAATGAATATCAAATTCTCTATTCGATTCAAGTCTCCGGATAAAGTGGTTTACTTTCTTTGCGTGTCTTAAATACATTTTGAAACACAATCTTATGTCTCAGGCTAAGGATTTTTATTTTCTTTTATTTTATTATAATCAATAAATTTTAATATTTCTTTGATTAAAAATAATAATAACGACATAATTTGCAACCGCGGATAAATTTTACTATTTTACAGTAGATTTTATTTTTTACAATGGTTTATATAGTTCGAAGAGAAAGTGTCATGGTTAAAGTGTATTTTAAATAGTTTAAGTTCACTCGGATAATGCTGGATAAACGAATAAATATAAAAATTTATGTTTTTTTTTTTTAATTTTCTGATTGATGCTATATAATATGTAAAGAAAATAGCAAAAATAATTTTCTTTTGTCACGAAAAGTCTCCGGATAAAGTATTATTACCTTTATTTTTTTGAATATCTTCTTTATGTTCTTCCCTTAAATTGTTTTAATTTTTTTTTTGGAAGCAAAATTTCATCCGAATCATTAAAGTACAATTTCCGGATAACGTGTTCCTATTCAATCTAACTGAATATGTCCGAAAGCTGATGTAATTAATCTTCGTTATATTCGTTTTCTTATATTTTTTAAGATTCCCTAAAACTAATCACCCTTTAAAAAAAAAAAACAAAAACCTTAAAGATTTCACATTATGGATATATTACATATTTTGTCTTTTCTAAAATTACCATTGTCCAAAGGCTGTGTTAGAAACCCAAAAGCTAAAGTTTTGGTGCAGTTGTAAAACTGGTTAATGTCAATATTCAAATTGTACCAGAAGGTACTAAACGTACATCATTCTTGATGGCTCCTTTCAGGTCTTTCTTGAACAATTCCGGTCACATTAAAGATGAGATGTTAATTTCTTTGTGAAGCTATAAACGCATTATGGCACAAATTATCGCATCGTTAAAACAAGTGGACAAAAAGGTAAACCTTCTCTGCGGGGAGGAGTTGCGACTCTTTTATGAATCACACAAAACTGCGAGACTTTTTAATGGCTCATTGAATATGTGAATGTCAAAATATTATGACTCGAAAATGTCTCCTCGAGTTTTGTCGACTCTTTTCAGTTTGGCCTTACAAAAAAAATAATCAAAGTGCGATGCGAATCTTTGTGCTGGTTCTAAAGTAACGAAAAAAAAAGATTATAACGCAAGACGAGAAGAAGGAGAAAACATGAAGAAAAAAAAAATTCTAACGCTTGTTTTAACACTATAAACACCATCAGCAGGCAAGTGAATGGTGTGTGCGTATCATAATCGTAATCGTGCAATCTCTTTTGCGAAACAACAAAAAAAAAAAAAAAATCGGAGCTTTCCCTTAGGTGCAGACAGACATCCTACCACCTCTATAATATTCCTGATGTGGTGCTCCCGTGTGTCTTCTCTCGCTGGCCCACAGAGTTGGTAGGTAAGGTATTCGATGATGATGATCATTAAAAATGCACATTCGCCTTGTGTCTGATGCTTGCACCATCACACGCTGCATCCATGAAAGAGTGGGCTGCTAAGTTGTATCGCCCATAAAATCATCATCCGATTGGCGGCGTTAAGAGGCTGTGAAAAAAATAAAAAAAAAGTAACAAAAAAAAAATATAAAATCGCGCTCCTGGGGCTCTTCTTTACTTTGGCCCTGGTTGCATGTTGTGCTGTGCATACATAAAACAATGGCCATGATAATCGTTGATGATCCATCAGCGGCAAAGGAGCCCCCATATATACACACATTGTATAGATAGGTATATATACCTACCTACCTTCCTACATTCAAGCATTCGAGGAGTGATGGCGAAGAGAAATTCTCATTGTGGCGGGCAAGCAGTCATAATGACAGGAATCTCTCAACTCAGACGCCCGAGGGCGGTGATTGAGAAGTCAGGTTAACAAAAAAAATACATCCAACAAACAATTCTTGTTTTCTTTTGGCATTTTCTCTCCCCTGCCACATTCGTAAAAATAGTGCAAGAAAAAAAAAACCTAAAAGTGTCTTCCTACGTCACTGATCTCTATTTTATCTGCTTTGTCATCGATCAGTCACCACAATGAGAAACTATGACCTAACTTTCCAACCAAACCAACAAACGGTATATGAATCACCGCCCTCATAGCCAAATGCCAACACTCTGATCACCATCACTTCACCGGTGAATTCCCCCAACGAAGCGCCTTGATCTATCGGTATTTATTTACTAACCATTACATTCTTTCTCGCACGGCCGGCGTGGCGCGCCGCGCCGTCAGTCACAAACACTTCGATCTTGTCACGTTCCACCTAATTATACGATCAACTTAATAATATCTACTAAAAAAAAAAGCTCATCCAAAAAAGCTTTCGCTTTCAAGATAAATAAATAGATAGACACCCTCTTATGGCACTTTCGTTCAAGTTTTACCGACCGACGACGACGACGACGCGACGCGACGCGAGTCACAAGTTGTTAACGATTGTTATGAAATTCATTGAGAGGAATGTAGGTCATTGACATTATTACGGTTCATAGGTATATCTACCTGGTATAGCTCTCAGCTGGTGAAGCAGCTTTCTGAGAGCTTTCAATTGATAAACAATAACAAACAAAATGATATCATTATAATTAATTGATAGTGAACTAATTTTGATTTTCTTTCGATTACAGGTGGCTCTCAAACGCTGGCACAGAAATATGCAAACTTTTGTTGCGTCATTCTCATATCTGCACAACAAGAGTCGAAAGTTCGACAAGGCTAACCTCAACAACCAAGAGAGTTCCTACTCAAAGGAACTCAAAGAGCTGCTCCTCGATGCTCGCCATGTGCTCTGCGAAATCGAATCATCCATTAATCGTACAGCTCCATATAATCTCACAAAGAATCTAGTTTCACACATTTCTCCAGACGAGATGAACAAACGCTTGAAGTTCTTCACAAATACAAATGCTAACGAGAAGCGCTTCGAAGTCGAGAAGATCGACTTGCAGTTTGTTAAGTTATATTTCACCCAATTCCTCAAGAAAATGAAGTACATACTGAGGCACAATAGGAATAAACTAAATAATAGCGGCAGTAAGAGCATCAGCCGTAGTGAATCTGGCAGTCTAAGTGGAATTAGTGCACTGGAAAATAGCAACGAAATCAATGCTTCCATATCTGGTGGAAGGCACTCTCGCAAACTGAATGGACATGGCAGGAAGCGCAACCAGCTAAAAAAGCGCAGGCAAGTCGAATTCCAAAGGAGCAGTTCAACTCCCTCGATAGCTTTAGCGTAAATAGACCGCAAATCATTTCTGAAGCAGTTCTTAAAAAAAAAAACAGTATTACCTCTAAGTTCATCCTCAGAGTATGTCTTTAAATTATACCAGTCTAAGGTTTAAGCACACACACATACCCATACACATTCATTCTATACAATGACTGATGCATTCCATTTTGTACTTATTTAAATAATATTTTTTTTTACCGCATCCTCGTATTTATTTAATTTATATAAAAAAAAAAACCTAATGTGCATCTTGTTCCTATTAGTATTATTAAGTTAAAAAAGAAATCAACTGTATATTGTGTATATATGCTGTCCGTCGCGTAGTTAATAGAATTTCTAGACGGGATTTTTGATCGAAAAAAAATCTCGATCATTAGAAAGCGGCACAGATCAACCAAACGCATACACACACACAATTATACTGTTGAATTCATTAATATTTTATTTATTATAAATCTCAAACAATAGGATAGAATATGGAAAATGTTTGAAAATTTAAAAACAAAAAAAAACAAAAACTTAATATATATGTATTTAAAATATTTAAATTAGGTATTAATATTTTTCTGTGATGTAATTTAAGAATAAACAAATAAATTACTATGTGTAATTAATTATATTTGTATATATAAAACTGATGCCTGCTATCTCTCTTAATTTGATTATAAATTAAAATTAAAATTAAAATAAAAACCCAATCAAAATAATGAAAAAAAAAAAAATGGGATAATGTAAAATAAAACTGATATACCTACGAATAAATTAGAATTGTTATAAATTAAAATAAGAATTAAATTATTTGTTTAGAATGTAAGAACAACAACAACAGCTATACCAAGTGTGTATATTATATACATTCCAAGACAAAACAAATTTGTTTTTGATGGTAATAAACTTTTAAGAAAAACCCGATAAATTTTGTGATTTTTATTTTTATTCTTATTATTATGCAATGAGCTTACATCAATTATTTTGTCATTTATTGAGACATGACGAAGAAAGATCATGTGAGAAACACCAAGTGATGTTTTACATGAATTTCAAGTTAGCGAAGCAACATTCTTGGATTGAAAAGCGGTTAAGTGGATAATTTGCCATTAATAAGTTGGTGTAATATTTTGAATTTGTCGTTCAATGGTTTCTATCTTTTTGTGTTGATATCAAAAGGGGTTAAGAACTAGTTATATTGAATGATTTATTGCCTTAAAATTTGGCATTCATTAGATCTTACGCACTATTTCAGATTATGTATAATACAAATAACGGTACCTGTCATAGAACAAATATGTTTTTTTTTTCGACTTTCTCGTTAACGGCTTGATCGATTTCGATCAAATTTTAAATACCATAGAAGTCATTGTGTTGGACCTCGAGACAGAGCTTAAATCTTTGGAGGAAGCTATGAGCACTGATTTTAAGGTCTCATGTCCAGTTAAGTAAAGCCGTAAAGTACTTCCCTTATGGTGGCATGAAGTCTTGTCTAACCTAAGAAAAGTGTCAAGGAAAATCTTTAATATCTGCCACAAGCATAAGTTTTACCAACCGTATAAAGATATCCTTAAAATTTATAAGCGGGCTATCGCATCAGCCAAGCAACAGGGCTGGAGAGAGTTTTGTCAGTCAATCGAAAGCATAAAGGATTCCGCTAGGCTTAGCAAGGTTCTCTCGAAGGAACACTGTAATCCCTCTTTCCTGAAGAAGCCCGTTGGATCTGGTACTGGCACTCCAGCTGAGTGCTTGGAATAACTGATGACGACGCATTTTCCGGGTTGCGAGAACAACCACCCTGAACAGCTTATAAACAACATTTCGAGTAAATTAATTTTGGTTAAAAAAAACAAAAAAGAGTTAATGAATTTATTTGAAATTATGTTTTAAGGTGTATTTTATTAAATACTTTTTTTTGTTGCATCCAATTTTTTTTTGTATTTAAGACTTCTTGAACATTAAAAAAAAAAATTATATTAAATAATAAAACAATATTTTTTTTTGAAATTTTGGTTTTCATAAATAATTTTTTTGTTTTCAATAATTCAGACGTCATTCTTCATTTTGAGATTAAATATTTGTATAAGTCGTTTTAGGCATTAAAAAAAAAGAAGACTTTCATGCTTCTTTTAAATTTTCTCATGTAAATATTTAAATAATAATTCTTATTATTAATTATACATGTCTAAATGTTTAATATTTATATATTATTCCAAGCAACGTAATGTGGGATGACTAAAATAAAGATATATGGAAGATTCATGTAACTGGTTAATTATCTCATGAAATCTTGAACGAGAAGATTTAATCAAGTTTAACAATTTTGTGGTCCAAATTTTTTAAACTTATAATAATTGTTTGAACTAATTATGAGTACCAAATTACAAAAATTATATCAAAATTGGTATAATCATTAAAAAGATATATACGAGAATAAAACTTGGACTGACTTAATCCGTTACGTGAATTTTTTGCAAAAAAACCTTAAACGCTGTTTTCTTACAATTACTTTGGTCATTTAAGGTTTTTGAGAATATTTGAAAAAAAAGAACAAAATTTTTGTATGGCAGCTACCCTCTAGCTTCAGCTATACACCTCTAGGAAATCACATAAGTAAAAATGCTCTAGGTATACCCAATTTCACCCAGACACACCGACGCACAGTGGTGCGAGCGCGGAAAAAAGTCTTTTGAAAAAGTCATATCTATCGCTTTAAATTTTATGTTTAAGTACTCTTAGATAACCCGAGCGTATGATTTAAAAGTATTTTTTAACATATATATTGTATGTTCTGATTTACAAGCCCTCAAAGTTGAAAAATAATTTTACTCAAATCGCGAACTGTATTTTCAACAAATTTTGAGATGTTTTTTTCCGAAGTTCTTTTAAATAAATTCTGTAGCTTCTTAAATAATTTAATTGGTCTATTTTCGATTATCTAAAAATAAAAAATAAATATTGATTATTTATAAAAGATACCTTCTATAAGTAGCCTGAAGCTTTAGTACTAAGAAAAAATGTTTTTTTTTTTAAACTTTTTGATTTAAAAAAAGCGCCAAAAGATACCAAGAAAGTAAGTATGCCAGCATATGGTCCATAAATTCATGTTAAAGCACATAAAAAATCAGCTGCAGATGCGTGCAGATGTGAAAGTTATGCTCAAAAATGTTTCACTGAATCGGATTTCAAAAAACTCCGTCAGAATGAACTGGTTAAGCCCATTATTTTAAGAAAAAATGTCAAACTTTATTTTAAAAATAAAACAAAATTAATACATTGACCCAGGGCGGAGAATTTCGATTTTTGCGAAACCATTTATTTCTGCCTGGAAAATTTTTCAACTTTCAACTCAATTTTCTTGAAAACAACACACGAAAAATAATATAGTTTTATGATATTTTGAATTATATGATAGAGCTTAATACAAAATAAAGAAAAGGATTAGGGATAACTACAACTTCTGGAATAAATAACCTGACAAATATAAAAACCAAAGCTGTAAACAGGGAAGCTTTGATAAAATTTATGGAGTGTATCCTCCATGTTCCCTACAATTTGCCATTTCAAGCATGGAGAACCAACAATGAGACCCGCCATATTAGAGATGCTCAGAAGAAGAAAATTCAGCAGGAGTTTCGTGAAAAACTGGGCATCATTGTCGATCTTGTAAAACAAGGTACGGGGACAAGTAATGACGGCAACATCTCCAGAAGATTTTTTGCAAATCCAACCATGACTTCAGAAATCACTGGAGTTAGTGAATCCCTAATTCGGCGGTTTGCTGTTATCCTTGAAGTAATAACGTCGAATGAAAAATTAGATTTAAAAAAAATATGCAGATTACACGTGGGAAACTACTGAACTGTTTGTTGAGAAATATAAATGGTACAATATGCCAGCAACCGTACATAAGGTTTTGATCAATGGAGAAGAAATAATTAAAAGCTGCACATTTCCTGTTGGATCGCTCTCCGAGGAAGCCCAAGAATGCCGAAATAAGGATCAGGTTTCATTCGAGAAAATGCAGCCGAATTGCGACGAATGAAGGTGTGATGCATAATATACCCATATCCTCAGATCCAATAATAATAGGTTTAAGGCCACAGGCAAAAAAGAAAATACTTCCAATCAGAGCAGACGCTAAAAACCTCATTTTAGCATTATAAAATTACTACTTCATAATTGTTTTTTATTTATTTTTTGTATGTTTTTATCTATTTATTTATTTAATTTTTTAATATACATAGTTAATAATAATATTTTTTTCAAAATAAAAAGTTAAGATTTTACTAAAAAAACTTTATGTTATATTTAATAACATCAAAACCCTCAAATTTTATAAAAATGTCAATAACTTTTTTTTAAATATTTTTTTCGTGACCAAATTTTGACCAAGCATGTATAAGACTAATTTGAACCTATGTGTCAAATTTCATTAAAATTCGTTTAATAGTTCAGATTTTACAGACTTTTTTCCGCTCTCCCATACAAACATCAAAACACTCAAATTTTAAAAAAAAAAAGTCAATAACTTTTTTATTATTGATTTTTTCTTAGCCAAATTTTAACATAATGTGTATAAGATTAATTTTAAAATGCGAATCAAATTTCTACTTAATCCGTTAAACAGTTCAGATGTTACAGATTTTTTTCCGCTCTCCCATGCAAACACCAAAACCCTCAAATTTTAGAAAAATGTCAATAACATTGTTTCTAACTTAATAACTTTGATTCTAGCGCGCCAAAAGTCGGGTATATAGGAATTTGTGTAGGTTATCGCAAGACAAAAAATAAAATCGTTCAGGAGGGGGAGTCTATTTTCCCCCGTTTAGGCGGGAGGGGCAATTTAAAAAAAAAAAATACTAAAAGTAGAAAAAAAAAAAATATTAAAAACAATTTTTGTTTTGAAGCCAGAATGCCATTCTTCAATTTGCTTTTCAAAATTGTTTTAGCAAAAAGTTTAAGAAAATTTAATTTTCAAACTAAAAATTTTGAAAAACAAAATTAATTTAATTTTTTCAAAATTTTAAAAACCGGATACGTTTTGATTCCTGTTGGTCGGAGATCATAAGTGTTTGATCTTCAGATGTTATTGGGAACATAATACTGTTGCAATTCTCCCCCAATGTATCAAATAATGCAGATATTTTTTTAATTTGCCGCCATATTCTGTTATACTGTACCTATGGTTACATTCTTCTTAATATACCTCACAGATGGCAGCACTTTACTGTTGTTTTATTAAATACTTGTAATAATAGGCGTGTTTTTTTGCAAGTCCATATGGATTTGTCGAAAAAAACGACATCGGGACTTAGGAACTTCTTACTTACAGTACGTAAGTCCCGATAATTATCTGGACTTAGCTAAGTCCATATGGATTTAAGTTGTTGTTGTATTTACGTGTAAAACTATTAGTCCCGATGTCGTTTTTTTCGACAAATCCATATGGACTTGCAAAAAAAAACACGGCTAATGATGGTAGACTTTACCTGTCCAGTGTCCACATGTGACCTTGAAAACTATTTTTCACTTATCAATAGATACTTTTATTTTTCGAATTGTTAACAAAGCGAATTTCGCTTTATGTGTTTACGAAACTTCTGCTTTTTTATAGAAAAAAAATATAAATCACTTATAACAAAATAAAATAAAAAAAATTCAAAAATTAGGAAATGAACAAGCACTTCCTGTTACAAAGCATACCCGCGTCTAGTGATTGTTTAGGCACACAATAACATAGTTGAATATCGTTCAAGTCAGCGCGTATCTAAGAATCAATTTTTTTATAAATCGTATT
Source organism: Leucozona laternaria (assembly GCA_932273885.2). Lineage (NCBI taxonomy): Eukaryota > Metazoa > Arthropoda > Insecta > Diptera > Syrphidae > Leucozona > Leucozona laternaria. Next base: position 56,418,528 of record OW026367.1, on the reverse strand, counting down.
ATAAAGATAAACAAACTTAATAGAGGTAAAAGTTTGAGGTTGCAAGAGGTTGCAAGAGGTTGCGTGTTTTTGGCAGGCTCTTAAAAAAATTATTGTGGAAAATTGGTTTCCATAATATTATGTTAATTATTAATTATTGATGATTAATATATTGTTTATTTTGATCAATTTTAATAAAAACAATACTAGTAGATATGAAAAAGTGTTCTTACTGATTTTCTTCCATTGTTTGGAATAATAACGATAGGTTGAAAAATAGGAAAATAACACTTAAAATTCAATTTATTCATACTCTTCTAAAAAACGACGAATAACAAAAATATGCATGAAGTTTTACAAAAACCGTTATTGAAATTATTCCGAGTCAAGTATTGAGAGTCATTTCTGAAAATTTCATGCATATCAGAGACCATTTTCAAAAAGACTTTTGGCGCGCTAAAATCTCATTTCGTCCCACAGTACGACGCACGCACAGCCGCACCGACGCACAGCCGCACCGATGCAGAGATACACAGACTGACGGACTGCATAATGAAACCCACTTTTCGAACTTCTCGATCATCGTATTCTTAGTTTTGATTGCAACCTCGAACTTTTTTTCACGAAAAAAGCAGTACAGAGTATTTGAATGTCCCTAGAGATAAATTCGAATTTTTTTTTTAGCTCATCTAGAACGGGTAGCTGCTTTACAAACATTTTTTTTTTTTTAATCATCGCAAAATTCGGTCATATTTTTGGGTTATTCAAGATATCTTTTTGATAGTTCTACCGATTTTGTTATAATTTTGCAATCTGGTGCTTCTCAATACTTTAAACAAGTTTGAAAAACAATGATTTATTAACAAACAAAAATCGAACAAAAAATACAAATTGGAAGTATTCTGGCAGTTAACTGTCAAAAAACTGCCAAAACAATGGAAAAATTCATTCTTTTGGCAGTATACTGACAGAAAACTGCCAATTTGTCAGTCGTGTTCAATGGTGATCTTAAATAATTTTTAAAAAGTTTATAATAATTAAAATTTCAGAATTCGAATATTTGAATTTGAAATTGAATTGAGCTACAAAAAAAGCTTTTCGAAAATAAGCAGAATATCCGAAAGGTTTGTGCATCTGCTAGCCAAATTTCAATTATTGATCTTGTATTCAACTAATGCAAAAATGGTTTGTGTATAAGCTAACTTTAATTAAAAGCTGTTATTAGTCTTTAATTGGTTCTAAAATAAAATGTTTCACTATTTGTATCACAGTCATGACGTATAACACTTATGGGACTTTTTTTCGTTGGGCGAGACTAGAGAAATGGCAATTTATAATAGTTTTTTGCCATTTCAAGTACGAAATATGAAAATATTGAAGAAAAAAAACTCTGGGTGCCCGAAGTTATGACCAGCCGCGGAGGGGCCTGGCCCAGCAGGGGTGCAAAATTGTTGTAATTGGCATGGATAGAGTCACTTCCAATTTAATTGTATGTAGTTTTGAAGTCTGTATTATTTGTTAAGTTATTTGGGGTCTAATTACATAACATCGCTTTGGACTTTATTCCAAACTTAATAAATATATATTATGAATGTAAATCTATTCACTATATCTGTCCCTTTTTTTTTTGCTTGAACGTATATCTTAACAAAGTTTCTGATGTGAATGAGTGAGTTGTACTAAAAACTTGTAGATACTTAGATTAAAACCTTCTTATATAAGGCTTTAGGCTTTAACTTATATATTTTATGAATTACAAATTTATTTTTACATTTAGGAATTGTGTCAAAAAAATAATAAATACAATTTCAATGTATAACAATAGAATAACTGACAAATTGTTGACAAAAATTAAAGTAGACATAAATAAGGAACGAATTCTTTTGGAAATTGTGTAATAAGTGTAAGTCAAATATTTGTCTACCAGTTCGTGGAATATGTAGTTGTACAAACACAAACAAATCCAAAAAAAAAAGAGTAAACAAGATGGTTTTACTGTTGGGGCATAATTTTGAAATTTTATTGCGAAGAACTACCGTCAAAGTATACGAAATAAGTCACTGACACGAGACCGTATTTTACTTGATCTAAAGGGCAAGTATTCGTTTCTCGTAAAAAAAAAAATATATGTGTGTTCTGACGTACGCGCGCTAGAAGTAAAACTTCTTTTCTCTCAAACGAAGCCTCTCGCCTCTGTAATATTCTTACTTATAAACGTACAAACATTTTGTATAAACCAACATTACAATTAATTGTTGATTTAAGATTATAATGAATTCTTTACAAATTGGTTAGATAATCAAACTTAAGTTGACGATTTTCGCTTAGCCATTACACCCCGACTCCACAGGGCATTCAGATGCCCAACATCACAACCACAATCCAATCAGCGAATTTTTACCGCTGGGCAAATTATGTCATGTCGTTAAACATACAAGGGAAACATACAGAAATTCCTTTCCCCACTACTTCTACCTTTTTCCTTCAACATTTACCACCACATTCAGCGAGAACCAGAAAAAAACTCACACACATGAAACGTCACATCTCATGCCCAAGCTTTGAACAGCGGTCGCATGTCGTGTTGAAAAAGTAGTTTTCGTCGACATGTTGCTGCACGGACATGGATTTTTATGCCTCCATTGGATTTTTTCTAGACATGTTCATAATCCGAGCATCGTTCATGACCAGTGGAGGTGGCATGTAAGGGTCAGTTGTACAAACGTCGATGTCCGTCAAACTTTTATCCGGAGGTTCTCATTTGATTCAAATTTTTATCCGTGGTTTAGCAATTTCAATTCACCGATTCACCTCAGTAAAATCTCCGAAATTGGAACGAGATTTAAGAAAGGAAACGAGACGCAAGAAAAAGAGACGAGAGCGTGACATTATTCACTGAAAGCATTTTGGAATTATAAAACCATTTCCCAATTCAATGGCAAGAGACTTTTGACGAGATTTAACAAAATAATAATATTAGCCGTGTTTTATTATCTACGGATCTGGATCAGGATCATTTCTTAACACGTAATACAACAACAACTTGGGATCCTGCTCTCTATCTGGATCTGTTTTGAAGATCCGAAAACTAGTTCCCACTCTTGTGGGTAGATGGCTTATCTAGGTAAGGCAGTGTGAAATGTGGTGTAGAAAAAAAAGACAACAAATGCATGTAAAATATACCAACATAAGGAAAATAGAGATAGGTATACAACACAGTTGTCACTAAGATCCGTATCGTTTTATTTTCATGGGATGATCCTGATCTAGATCCATAGATAAAAAAACACGGCTATTAGCTGCATTTTATTATCCTTCAAATCTGATCCGGATAAGATCATGATAATAAAACAAACAGGATCACGGTGAAAAAAATTTTATATACCCATCTCTTTTTGTCTTTTTGTGTATTTATTTGTAGGTGTTCGTTGTCTTCGTTTTTACTCAAAAAGCCATCTACCCGTCAGCGTTAAAACTAATTTTTGCAAGGAAGTACTAAAGGTGTGTGTTCAAAAATGGATTTGTAAATCCAAAAGCAAAGCTGGACCTTGAATTGTTTTTGTAATAAATGTATTTTCGTGTGCAAATCCAATCTGGATCAGATCTGGGAGAAATTAAAATACCTACGGCTATTAAAGCTTATCTACTGATTTACAATTTCTTAATCAATTAATTTTACGTAACGTGATGACGTGAAATGCTTTATTATGCATATCCTCGTCATAGTTTGAAACTAATTTAACAAGAACGACGAGATCTCGTCACACTCACATCTCGTTTTCTTATCGCATCCATTGTGTTCGAGGACTAATTCCAAATGCATATGGCAATGCTGTTTTAGTAATTCCAAATGCATATGGCAATGCTGTTTTAGATTTGTCAGCGGGTTAAGGATTCCTCGTATATGGCAATGCTCGTCTACGTTTGTCAACATTCAACGAAATAGTTTTGTTTACTTTGTGTTTTTCTTATTTAAGGTAAATTTATTTGTTCATTTTAAGTAAGTTAAGTTGGAAAAAACTGATTTGTGTTATCTAGCATTAAGTTTTTAATAATTTAAATTAAAAATATGGTCGAAAAATATATTTGTTTGTGTTTTTTTTTAATAATGAAAATCGTTTTCTGTTCTGGTGGCTGTTCTTCGCTGTGTTTAATTAAAAAAAAAAAAACAATTTTCATGTGGTTTTTTAATGAAATTATGTGTTTAAATGTTGTGCCGATTAGCTTTTGTGGCTCTTTTGCCAAAAAAACATTCTTTTTCGGTATAAAAAGATGTTTTTTTTAAATAATTATTGGTGGGTAAAAGTTTTATATAGAGCTATGGCAAAATCTGTCGCGAAAAATTCTGTCGGTTTTTGACAGATAAAAAGTGTCGGTCACTGACAGCTCCATATGAAAATTTTCAACCCCAACGCCGGAAAAGAAGTTTTACTTCAAAAATTCGAGGTTGTAATCAAAACTAATACTACAGTCGCGCCGGTGCGTCCCCTGTAATTTCAGCTAGAGCACGTCACTGTAGATTAGGGAATATTTTTTTTGTATGAATTTTTAAAATTTTAATTATCTACGGGCTTTGCCTACCTACTCTTGGTTTAGTCCTAAGTCATTGGTCCTTATGTCAGGCCCCCTAATATGTATATAGGAATAAACCTTGTTACAATTTAAAATGTGCAAAGTCTATACAAATATAACTTCATTATTTAATAGACCCCTTGCGTGTATCCTCATTACCGCACATATTTTCTTCTTAAAAGTGCACATCGATAAAAAGGCGACTTATCATCCAAACATTTTGAATATCTCGAAGCACTTTAAAAAATAAACCTTCCATCAAGTTGCTCATTGAACTCAATTTTGAGAAATTAACTTAAAAACTATAAAACGAACTCGCAATCGCCTCCAATAAAATAAACCCGGTTAGAGTTGTTTGCTTGCAGTTAACACTTCCTGCATCCCATTCATCAAGTTGGTTTGGTGCGTTTCGCATCACGAAAAACAACGCCCGGCCCGACTTAAGGCACATTTATACGCACTGGACTCCGGACAATTGTAATTGCAATTGCAATGATTCAAACCGCAATGCTTGCTTACGGCAATTAGTTTGAATAACATTTCTACCGGCGCCGCGCGCAGCGCTGGTCGTCGGTTTTCTTGCAGCGTTTCCATGCTCCAAAGCAACACACTACCATCTCAGCCGCCCTCTTCAAGTCATTTCCAAATGAGCGATGGACGCAAGCACAGTCTTCCTGTATAACAAGTGCGGATTTGTTCCGTGAGATAGAGGAAGTGATGCGAAACGCAGAGCCAGACAACTTTTGCGGTGTTAGTTTTTTTTGAGCTGACAGCTGACATGTTATGTATGTGTACTGATGCCAGGTGCTAAGTAGACCGCCCCCCCCCCCCCCGTCGCGCCCCTGTATATTTGCTCGCCATTCCGTCAGTAATACACAACAAAAATTGAAGAGCCTTGTCAGTTTATGGCGTCCGCGTGTCAGTCTTGTGCCGCAAAGTATTGATATTGCCCTCCGTAATCGGATAATGTCTTCTTTAAGACGCACGCCGCCGCTGTACAAACTAGATACTTTCATATGATAAGCATCGAGAGTGTGGCTGTGGGCTATATAACACAGACGAGACGGCATATCAAACTTTGGCCACACATGGAACCCGTTCAGTCAGTGGATCAGCATTAAGTTGCGTAGATTTTTAAGATATCTGTCATAGATTGGTCTGAATTCATTAGATTAAGTGACTGAATGCACGCATGCCTGCACCTAATCGAATCGTTGCTAATTAAGTTGTTTTGAGCATATTAATGGTGGGATAATAAGCGTCATAGTTAGTAATTGCCATCTTCCCGATGTGTCTATTAGTCAGGCTTAGTGGCTTTTGAATGAAGACATTTAGTATCGATGAATTAATTTTAGATGACTGATCAAAGACACTCTACCGCATTCAGGTAGCGCAGAGCGATTAAAATGGACAAAAATTTACGTTAAATATTATGTGTGTGACTGTGTGTGTGTTTTTTTTTTATTTTCTCCGAAAATCATGATTAATTGGTTGAGAGACACAGTTTATAACAAAAATGTAAAATTTATTATTTGCTGGCATATACAAATTAACTCCATATCCATATTTGTTAATATAAAATAATTAAGATGAATTATTTAATTAATTCAAGCATAAAACATTTTGTACATACTAATTTATTATTATTATATATCAGGGTATCTGAGAAATAAACCAAATATTTCGTGATCTGTAATTACATGTTAAGTTGCAACCATGCCATTCCAAAAGGGAGCAACGCTCGTTTTGCGGGTTCATATACGTACAAAATTTTGAAATTAATCGGTGAACAACACACAAGTTAAGAACTGAAAGATTTGGGTGTTATATTCGATACAAAGTTAAAATTCAATAATCATTATGATTACACCATCAAGATAATAAAATTTTGTCAGAAGAAACTGTATTGACTTTCGTGATCCAAATAGGATTAAATCTTTATACATATCAATAATTAGATCAGTTTAAGAGTATGATTGTGTTATTTGGTGTCCAATTTATCAAACATGTTCAAAGAAAATTTACGGGATATGCTCTTCGAAAATTCAACTGGAATGATAATATTTTACCTCCGTACCTTCATAGATGTGGTCTAATTGACTTAAGTACTCTTCAGTCACACAGGAAATAATAACTTATAATGTTTGCTAGAGATATTATGGAAAATAATATAGATTGTCCTTCTTTGCTTACACTATATCCTGTATATGCTCCCTTGGGACACTTAAGAGAACGTCAATTATTTAATATTCCGCGTTATTTTACGAATTACGGGAAAAATGATCCAATAACGAACTCTTGTCAATCTTTTAATTCCGTTTGCAATGTAATCGACCTTTATGTGAGCAGAGATAGGTATTGTTTAACAATTAATTATTTTATTTAATTTTTAAATTTGTTGTAATTCTTTATTCATGTATATATATTTAAATAACATTGTCAATTAGAGCAACAGGGACAGCAAACGACGGCATATATCTTGCCGTTCTTTTGACATTTCTCTTCAGTAAGGTTTGCCATTTCATGATGGAAAGATATACGAGCCAAACAACTAGTCAAAATTATTAAAATTTACTACCGAAATTCGGAGTCAGTGGCCTCAACGTTAAGAGCCCTACGTCCAATTTATGGTCGTCATAATTGTCCTAGCAGATCAACAATTGAGCGTCTAGTGGAAAAATTTGAATCCACAGGCACAGTACAAAATGTTCCCGTGCCAGTGAGATAAAGAAGTGCCCGTAGTGTCGAGAATATTGCTGCCGCTGAGGCTTCAGTTGCAGAAAGCCCAAATGTGTCTCTCACACGTCGTTGGGCATCTCTGTGACGTCGTTGTGGCGAATTTTGCGAAAAGATCTTGGCCTACATCCTTACAAGATTAAATTGACGCAAGAACTGAAGCCGCTTGACCACCAGAAGCGTCGTATGTTCGTGAATCGGGCTGAGCAACAACTTGAAAATGATTCGGATTTTCATCGAAAAATCATCTTCAGCGATGAGGCTCATTTCTGGCTGAATGGCTTCGTCAATAAACAAAAAATGTGGTAGTGGTCAGGCAGCAATCCACACGTACTCCATGAGTCATCATTGCAACCCGAAAAAAATACGGTTTGGTGTGGTTTATGGGCCGGCGGCGTCATTGGGCCGTACTTCTTCCGTGATGATCAAGACCGGCACGTTACTGTGAATGGGGATCGCTACCGTTCAATGATAACCGAATATTTTTGGCCCTAATTGGATGATATGGACTTGGAAGACATGTGGTTTCAACAGGACGGTGCGCCACAAGCCACACAGCGAATGTCACAATCAATTTATTGGAAACCAATTTATTTATGCTTGAAAACCGTCGAAAATTGGGTTCAGCGTCTGGACTTCTGCAAGCGTGCCCGTGGTGGCCTTGCAAAAGAAATCGAGTTCCATACATAATCGAACGTACTTTCACAAGAATAAAGAATTTAATTGATATCCAAAACCGTTTTTGTTTTATTTAAAAAAAACTTTTGTAGCGCTCTTATTGAAAAACCCTTTAGATAATGTATGTAATTATTATAGTCTAAGAGAATTCAGTTTCGATAGATGAAATAAATAAATAATTCAAAATGCAAGGTAGGTAAGAACTTTGGCCACGAGTAACCTAGTTTGGTGACCTAATTACTACTGGAGTGATCCGCGGTATCATACCATAACATACTTGATATATGGATGAAAAAGGAATTGTGGACCTTCTTCCTAGTGGATCATCGGCAATAATTTGAGTTAGATATAGAAAATTATCCAGTTGCTGCACATGAAATAAGGTGTGAAATGGAGGCTTCCAAGTGTGCATGAATCCTTCATTGGATTAAATACAATGCTTATGTTGTGTCGTTGTAGTATAATGTTTTTTTGTCAATCTTCAATTCTGCATATTAAAATAAAAACTTGACACTGCTTCTTGCGAGGAAGTGATAAATCCTCCAAGAGTACCTATCTCTTGTCATGAATAATTGCCTCGCACTTTAGCCATTCGGATTCAGCAGAAAATTGTAGATCCTCCCCATTACTGCAAACATACAACACGCACAAACGAAAAGTTGCGAGATGTAAAGTCACTAGGCTTATTTTTTTGGAAAATTTTTATTAGAAATCTGGTAACTTTTAATTAATACATCCCTACAGTGTGGTTATTATTTTTATTTTTTCTTCAAATTGATTTCATGCATATTTTGAGCGTACGAAAAAATTCACGCTGAACATTTTAGTTCAGTTTTTTGTTCCTTCCTGCACCGTCAGTCAAACGCCAATTCAACCTGCAGAAATAGAAAAAATAATAACCACACTGTAGGGATATAGTAATAAAAACTAACCAAATTTCCAAAAAAAAATGTATTTCCAAGTTTGTACATACCTACCTATCTCAAATTCTAGTATTTTCTCTTTACTTGCTCTTGGGATTCACTTGGTAACGGAAATATCGTTATCCAAAGCCCTTTTTAGGGTTGCATCGAAATACAGTAATTTGACTTTGGATGCGATTATTTCGAGAACCAAACCTCTAAGAGTATTTTGGTTTTGAGTTTTGAAAATCTTTTAAAAATTTTAGTTTAGAAAACCGCAACCGATTTCGAGGTTCGATTACGGAAATATCGCTACCCAAACACAAACGAGTTTGAATGTTTTGCACGGAAATGCAGTAAAATCAAACAATCACTTTGGATGAAAATATTTCGAGAACCAGACCTTCCACACGCTTTTGGTTTATTTATGCGGATAGAGTTTGAAAAGACCTTTCTTTTGATGTATACCTCGATGGGTTTTGGAAACATTTTTGAAAAGCCGAAAAAAAGATCCATCATTTTTTTCAAAAATCAATAAAATTTTGCTATCAAAATTTGTAGAAATTTTTACGTCGCTCAAAAGGTCTTTTAATTTGCTATTCACCACTGCAAACCGCAACCCCTTACGAGGCTTTGTTGCGGAAAAATCACCATCGACACCCTTTTTAAGGTTGGATTGAAGTACACAAAGTAATATCATTTGGGATCTCAATATCTCGAGAACCAAAGCTTGCACACATTTTTTTTTATGTTTTCGGAAAGGCTTCTTAGTTTTCTATACGAAACTGAAAATTGCAACCTCCTTCAAGGCTGTAGCTAAGGATTTGAAAGATTTTATATTTAGAACAAATATACATTAATACATTAGAGCAAATGGGATAAAAACATATAAAACACGTTCTTCAAATTCCCAAAAAAAAAATTTAATCTCAAAATAAAGAACCCCGCGCCTTCTGAATTCCTGAAAAAATATGAATTTATGCAAAACAAATTTCAAAAATGGTTGGACCGGTTCTCTTTAAAAATATTTTTTTTATTTTTAAACATTTTGAAAATTCACTAGTTTCTATGCCATTTGTTAGATTTTCATGATATGAACCTTAAGCCGTACAAATATTTGTTTTCCGAAAACAAACAAGAAACTTAAATTTTTTTAAATGTAAAATTGATTTTTTGGAAAATTTTCATTTAGTATACTCTACAATATTCTTCAGACTTAAAATGACCTTCCTTGTCAAAATATTGATAAAAATTGATCTAGTCGTTAAGGAAATAATCTAAAACATAAAAAAGTTCTGCGGCAGGGTTCGAGATTTTGATCAAACTTGACATGATAAAGAAGACGAAAAATGTAGGTTTTGCGAAAACGCCCGTCTGTCTGTTCAGCTACAGCCTAAACGGATGGGTCGGTTTTCTTTTACCCTGGTACCTACCGTTTTTGGACCCCGACAATTTTTTTGATTTTCGCTTTTCTCGAAAACGGTTCATCTGATGTTTATAAATTTTGTTTATGAAGAATGATTGACACATTTTAAATAATATTGTGTAGCTACCAAAATTTAAAAAAAATATTGCTTTGGATTTTTAAAATAAGGTTGAAATTTTTCTTTTCTAAAAACATAATATATCAAAAACGGCTACGTCAATCTTTTAAACTTGGCAAAAAGCGGTTTCTTAAAAATATCTAGTAGATTTTAAATACAAATTATTCTTATAACCAAAAATAATGGTACTTCGCATACAAATGTTTAAAAACCATTAAGGACAATATTTTTTTGCTCAAAATCGATTTTTCATAAAAAAATGTTTTGTATATCGAAATTGGTACGATATTAGCTTATTTTACTAAAACTAACAGAACTAGAGTTTTTTTTTTTTGATTTTCGAATATCTCATTATCTGTTAAGCCAAAATTTAAAAAAAAAAAAATGGTTTGTAAAACAAAAAATACGGATTTTTTTTTTTTGAAAAATCGATATTTTTTGGAAAACGAATTGAAGATTTTTTTGTAAATATCAATTTTAAACTCCACATTAATAAATACTTAAAATAGGCGTACCAATTTATTACTATTCGTACATTCACAATTATCCACACAACTATTATGAAAGCTGTAAACAATAGAGTCTACTATTGTTTACAGCTCTCATTTAGGGCATTATATAATCTTGTTGTTAATGTTTGACCTTTGTGTTCCATGCCAAAGTATTTACCTTTTGAATAATTGTCTTTTTACAGCCTTTGGATCTTACTGATTGCATATCAAATGTAAGGTAATCCAGCAAAACAAAACTCTACATAACCTCTCTTTAATTCTGATTAATGAGCTCGTTGATTTATTTTGGCCAAATAGCAATCAGCGAAACAAATAATCTTTGAATAATTTTGTGTAAATAATTAAGGAATAGATTATATACCTAAAAGTATGTACACCACAATAAAGTGCCAAGGAAAAAATAAACCATCAGATACTTGTTTTAATTGCCATTCGATGGGGATTTCACAATAGATGTGTTTATTTGTATGCAAAAGGTATACCGTTTGAAATCATAAAATTACCATATAATAAATGGTAGGATAAATAATCGAGGTCAATGTAAGACACCGATATAAACCGAAAAGCCGCAAAAAAATAGTAATTTTTGGGCATCAACATCGATTATACCTCTACTAGCCAGTGAGCGCATAGTGTTGTTTGCATTGCTCGTACATAAAAAAAAAAACAAAAAAAAAACAAATCGATTAATTGCTCTATTGTTGTTCACTTATGCTGCATAAGCTGATTGCAAAAATTTCACGATCTTAACTCAAAATCCGATTTTAGAGGATTAACTCACATTACGCTGCAATGTGTCTGCTAAAGCGATTGCCCAGGCTCAGACTGTAATATCTGCAACGATTAATCCATTCTCATTTGTCAAGATTTTATCGACCAACTGACGCTCGAAATAATGATTAATGATCTGCTCAATAGATGTAACTGCTGTTGCATGCAGTCTTTTGTGTGTTTTTTTTTTGGAATTTTATTTTTCTAAATGAAAACGTATCACTCTCTTACAACTAATTAATCGACGTAAGATAACCTGGAAAAGAAAGTTACAACATAACATAGTATCAAATTACATTTATTTCAAATTTGAGTTTAGAAATTTTAAGATTTTTTTTTACTTTTCGATAATAGAGTACATGCCTAGTTTTTAGTATAAAACTGTTCATTTACATAAGGTATACATTATAGGGCTTGAATAGAATGAAAATATTATATCCACACATTTTGGCAATACTGATTTATAATTTTGTGATAAAAGAATTAGCCACATTGCGTAAGACAAAAATACCAACAAAAAAGTAAGTATACGCCACAGTGTTTTTTTTTTCGAAAATTGGCTTTGATTAGAAATTTTATATTTTTCTCACTAAATTATTCACTTAAGTTATATTTGTTTTCTTTTTTCCTCTTAAACAAACCCAAAGGACGCAGCAGTTGTGAAGGTTGTAATTTGAAGTAAGTAAAATATAGTACTCATAAGACACAGAGCTTACTTAAAAATTTGTTTTTTAAACAAAACCATTTGTTAAATAATTTTACGTACATACATATGTGCTATATACAAAAAATTTAAAATATCAAGATATCATTTATTCATAAACTAGCTGGCCCGCTTCCTTTGGTTTTTGGGTTCTAAACAGCTTGTTTACAAAACGTCAGTTTTCTAGAGTAGTTGAATAAAGAGTAAACTCAATAATAAGAAATTCGAACCGATTTTCAAACAATAAATTTATGATGCCTAAGGCTTGAGAGAGCTCAATTTCAATTTTTGAGATATTAATTTTATTGAAATAGCTTTAAGCATGCTAGAGTAAGTCAAATATCAAAAAAAAAAAATATTTAGTTCTACGAGAGGTACCGTCACTGGGTATTTTTAAGGAAAAAATTATTAACAAAAAGGAATGAGAGAAAGCCCAAAAATATTTGCATTTTATAAGACACAACAACATCCAAAATGGATGACATAACGCTACAACAACAACAACAAGAATTTCGTAGTAAACGTTATATCATTTTGCGGTTTAGTCGTTTTAGACAATGTATCTTGAGGCGAATATCAAAATTATAGAAATGGTTATAAAGAAAAATTCAACATACCTTTAGTGTTTAAAACTTTTCTTCTAACGCGTAGCCATATTTTGTATGCTAAACAAATTTAAAAATCGTTTAAATCATCGTTATGTGAAGTTTGATCAGAATATCAAGTTGGATACTTTTCATGGGAGCGCGTGAGGAGGGGTGGGTTGCATCGCGATCACCGTGGCAGTGAGCGTTTTGACGTGGACACATGTATTGTCACGGCACCGATTGCGCCTCCAGGGGGGCATTACGGTAGCCGCGCCAGCCGTGTCGGTGAGTGCGTGGTGCAGGAGATGAGTACTCAATCTCCTCCTTAAGGTTAATGTTCCCTTTTTAAGTTTTTTTGAATTAAAGGCACAAAATGTTCGGGTTATTTTTCCAAAATAATGTTTTGAAATAAGTCCAGAATATTTAATTTTTTTTTGCTTAGTTCCCATTTTACTTTCTGACTCTTTTTCCATACCACTATCTCGCGGGGGGTATGGTAAGTTTTGCCAAAATTGTTTGGCAAATTGACGTTTCGCTGGGGTTCATTTCGCCGGTTTTCGTTTCGCATTTTTCTTATTTAGCATTTTGTTATTTCGCAATTCACGTTTTGCAAATTATGTTTTGTTTTTTTTTTTTTTTTATTGATATAACAAATCTTCATTTGGCATTTTTCATTTCCCAATTTTCATTTAATCATTATTTGTCATTAATTGCACAACAATTGAATGACAAATAAAAAAAAAAAGAAGCCAAATAGAAAATATCTACTATCCAGTAAAATATAATATGAAAACCCTCCACACTTACCGAAATACCATTAAACACAAACAAAATGAATGTAAAAAAGATTTTGCATAATTTTATTTCTAAAGAAAATATACATACATAACATATCTTTGCGTATGTTATGTACACTTTATAAGAAAATACATAATTATTAATGAAATAAAAAATGGCTCAGAAACAAATCGTAAATCTAAAAAAAGGATGATAGAAAATGGTCAAACCATCAAAGCAACTAAACGGCGAAATGATCTATCAGCGAAATAATGCAACGGCTTGACAATATTTCGCAAAATAATGAAACAGCGAAACGTTATTTTGCGAAAAAAAACCCTTTTTGTCAATCAATTAACATCTTAACAAAAAAAAAAAGCTGAACAACAAATTGCCAAATGAATTTTGCAAAGTGATTTTAAATATTTTTAACAAAAGCGAAACATAAAAACGCAAAATTTTAAATTGTTAAAAATTATAATGAATAAAAAAGAAAACGTAATTTGCCAATTAAGGATTGCGAATTAAAGGAAATATTTTACGACTAAAGCGAAACAAAGAATTGCCAAATGAATTTTTCCAAACAATGGTGACCCCTGTCTGGCATTCTGGTGTCTCCAACGTTTCAGGCTTATTTTCCCAATTAATTTTAGTTTTTTTTTTAAAAAAGGAAATATTCTGGAGTTTTTTTCTTAAAGGTTTAATCTGGCGTAAGGGAGCTCTTTTTATCTGCATATAGTTTGCCATATCGCAAGTAAAAAGCAAAAAAGTACGTATACGCCTCAGTGTGTTTAGCGAATGCGTAAATTAAATATTATTCTCAATGCGAAACGAATAACTCCGAAACAACCTTTATCTTATCTCTCTCAAATTTTCTCAAAAACTCATTTTTATTTGCAATATCTATTTCAATAAAATTCAACAAATATTGAAAAATGTCCTAATTTTTGTACACTAAGCAAAGAAATAAGGGAACAAAAAATGTTTCAATTCATTTTGTTGTTTTTTGAAGAGCTGTATTTCTGTTAAATATGGTCGTATTGGGATGGTAAAATACTATTTTAAAGCTTCATTAGTCTTGGGTTTAGATCTTTAAGCAGATTACTTTTTAAGGCACCCTTATTGCTTGTGCACCATGAGAAGAAAACTCACGAGATAAAAATTGTATTTTTTTTTTCATTCAATCGAATGAATCGATGAGAAGAAAAAGGACAACATTCCACAAATTTGCGAAATTTATTTATTTATTAATTCATCAATCAGACAAACATATCTTATAGACTAATAGAAATAAAATTTTAACCAAAAGAGTGGTAGCTATGTATATAGTATATGTTAATGTTAAAAATTAGTTAAAAAATGACGTTGTAGATTACATTTAAGAATAGAACGACTTATATGAAAATTAAAATCAAAAACACAAGAAATACAATTAACTTCATGGACACAGCGAGTTATTGGCTCATTTTTGGCATAGTTTGTCCTATGATTGTTTTCAAAAAATAAAAATCTATTCCTCAGAGGACGACTTGGAGCATACAATTCTATTAAAGACAGAAGAACAGAACAATTAATACGACAGGACAAAATATCACTTACAAACAATACTGAGTACATTTTTCGACGGTTTTCAAGTGATTGAAAAGCAATAAGTTGACATCTAGTTGAATAAGAGGGCATTTCAATGTTCCAGCCAAGCTTCCATATGACGAACCTAGTGAACTTTTTCTGAACGTTTTCAATTCTTGTAGAATGAATGTTGTAATGAGGGTTCCATATAACACATCCATATTCCAAAATAGATCTTACATAAGCAATATACATATAGACATTTTCGAGTATAGGGATCGGTAAAATCTGATGAATTACGTTTTATGAAACCAAGCATAGAGTTGGATTTTGCAATGATGTATTCGATACGCTTTGTGAAGTTTAATTTGCAATCAAATATTATTCCTAAGTCTTTTTTTTCAAAAACTCTTACTAAAATATTGATGTCTATTTTGTAGTCAAAATTGATTGGATTCGCAATGCGAGAGAAAGTAAAACACTGACATTTGGAGATATTCAAAAACAAGTCATTGATCGTGCACCATTTAGTCAAACGATCAAGATCGTCTTGGAGAAGTTGGCAGTCGCGAAGAGATTTAATGCTTCTAAAGAATTTAAGATCGTCCGCAAAAAGAAGGCGGTATGAGTTTTTAAAGACATTTGGCCACGGTTCAAGATGACTACCTTGCGGTATGCCAGAGGTTACTAAAATAGGAGAAGAATGAATATTATCTATAGAAACAATTTGGTAAAGTTTCGTTAAGTAGGAAGAAAGCCACGACAGCATACCAGAATGAAAGCTTACGCTTTTTAGTGTAGATATAAGTATTGAATGATTTACTCTATCAAACGCCTTGGCAAAATCTGTATAAATGACATCAATCTGATTACCTTCCTCGAGCTGATTGAGGACATAATTTGAAAATAGCGCAAGATTAGTAGAGGTGGACCTTCCCCCAACAAACCCATGTTGGTAAGGCGATATTATTTCTCTGAACAAAAAAGTTAATTTATCGTAAACAATCTTTTCGAAAAGTTTAGGTATCGCTGAGAGTTTGCAGATCGGGCGATAGTTCGATATTTCCTGTTTAGAACCTGATTTGTGAATTGGAGTAATGAAGGAGTTCTTCCACTCTGGAAGAAATTCCCCTTTACAAAGAGAACTATTGAAAATAATTGTTAAAGGCTGAGAAAGAGCAGATGCGCATTTTTTTAAAATAATTGGAGGAATTAAAAATGGAGATATTTACATAGCGCACCTAATGAGTCTAAAAACGAAAACATTCCAACAAAACCTATGCAAAATTAAAATTACGTTGAGCAGAAAAAGGAAAAATTTTAAATTTTCGGTTTAAATGATGAAAATGTTGACGGTTATTATTTTTTGTGAATTTATTCAATATCTCGGTAGAATAGGCTTTTTATGAAAAATTTCTCAATGAAATGGCTGATTCTACGTTTTTGCTCACGCGAGTCTTAGTAAATGAATACAAATTTTAGTTGAAAATCTGTTGTTTTCAGTTTTCTTCAGAATGATTGGAAAATGGAAAATATTCCACCTACTTTATCAGTAAATTCTGAGCTTGTCTTCGAAAATTTTTGTCCAATTAATTGATACTTTACCCCTCAATGCTAGCTTTCCATTTGTTTTTTTTTAGTTAGTTTTCGAAAGTAAGTTGTATTTTCGACAGTAAACAGTTTTTCTTGATTTGTCAAAAACTGTAATTTGTGGAATGTTTTCCTTTTCTCTTCTCACCATTTCAATGTATTGGGCAAATGTATTGGTCAGATAACTTGTTTTTTTTTTCAAACGAATGCTAAAAAGTTCGACTAAAAAATTCAGGTGATGGTATTCAATACATTTTTTGCATCTTTAAGTAACAGTTAAATCATTTCTAAATAGCCCATATATTAAAATAAAACCATTTAATAGTAAAAAAATGCATCGCCTTTTATAAAGGGTGATTTTTTAAGAGGTTTAGAACTTTTAAAAAAAAAAAAACACAAAAAATTCGAAAAAATGAATGAAATATTTATTCGAGTCGATAGTTTTAACCTTGCAATTTAATGTTTAAAGATAATTTCATGCAAATGTTGACCGCGGCTGCGTCTCAGGTAGCCCATCCGCTGAGTCCAATTTTGGCATACTCTTTCACACATATCGGCCGGTATCTCACGAATGAATGCATGGATGTTGGCTTCCAGTGCGTCAATCGAAGCGGGCTTGTCCCTATAGACATTAGCCTTGACATACCCCCACAAAAAATAATCTAATGGTGTCAAATCGCACGATCTAGGCGGCCAATTGACCGGCCCGAAACGTGAAATTAACTGTTCACCAAACTCGCCTCGCAATTGCGCCATTGTTTCGCGTGCTGTGTGGCATGTGGCACCGTCTTGTTGAAACCACATATCATGCAAGTCAAGAACTTTCATTTCGGGCAAAAAAAAGTTTGTTATCATCGCTCGGTAGCGTTCACTATTGACAGTAACGCTGCGATTCGCATCATCTTTGAAGAAATAGGCCCAATAATTCCGCCGGCCCATAAACCGCACCAAACAGTGGCTTTTTCGGGATGCATTGGTAGCTGTTGCAATGCTTCTGGCTGATCTTCACTCCAAATGCGGCAATTTTGCTTATTTACGTACCCATTCAACCAAAAATGAGCCTCATCGCTGAACACAAGCAGCGCGCGATGAACATTTCGAACCGAGCACGAATTTTGATAGTAAAATTCAATAATTTGCAAGCGTTGTTCATTTGTAAGACGATCCATGGTTAAATTGCAAACCAAACTGAAGCTGTTTGACAGTGACACAAGGTACTAAACACACGTCAGCTGTCAAAACCAGTGTTGCCAAAACCAAACCAGCTAAAAAATCACCCGTTAATAGAAAAAAAAACGCTTGTTAAATAATATTGACCACAGTGTAATGAAAAATGCAATATAGGCAACTGTAAGCTTTGAACCAGGGGATAAAGTGACATTCTACCTTTCCTATGTGGATGTTGTTAGTCGGAAGAAATGGAGGAGGACTAAAATTTTAAGCTGAATCCGAACTTTATCATCACAAAAGATACTCTTGGAGGATTGATGTCACTTCCTCGAAATAATCACTCAGGTCCAAATCGCGTGACAGTCTAACGCGCTAGTCCACCATTACACCAAACTATTACTTTTTGATTTTACTTTAAAGAACATTTACTTTTGGTCAAATTTTTAGCACAAAAGGAAACATACTTTTTTAGGTGACACTTGATGTCTTTGTCTTTGATGATGATAACCAAACTAATTAATTGTATCCCAAAAATAGGAATTCAATAAACATAAAATTCATAATATTGTGGAAGATTGTGGAAGATTGGGTCCTTCAAATGGGCATCCCCAAAAATATAAGTTTGTTGGCATTTCTAGACTTAAAATATGGGTTTGTTGCCCAATTGAAATGTTCTGTAACATATAATATGTTGAAACTGCATTTATGTGCATAATATGATTATTTCACAGTACTGATTCCTTGACTATTTTACTGAGTCATTGTGAGCATTACAAGCAGCTCTCACTATCGAACGAAAATATGAATGAATACTTAGATTACAAATTATTGTGGATTAGACGTACATATACTAATGAATGAATTTGTATTTTAAAATCACTAATTAAACTTAAGATCTGTAGTCTTGACAGATTTCAGTAGAAAAAACTTAAAAAAAAAATTGTAATTTATAATTAACTTAATTTTTGTATTAAATAAAGGATTATGTAACTCTTAAACTAAAAACACTGTTTGAGTTCACAAATCGTCTAGCTATTTGGATTTTTTTTGCCATCATATACCTACTTTCTCCTCAACTATGTAAAATAACTTTGTTTCTCTCCTTTGAATCAATCAAAGGTTATCAAACTCTTTATTTAGAACTCGATCTCAAAATCACTCTTTATGTCAGATTCCTGATATATACAGTAGTCCCTCGATAATGTGAACTTATTAAAATAAAGGTATTTTCGGATTTTAGAGGGATTCACATTACTGGAACATTTTTCAGTTCTTATAAACTGATTGAAACAACTTTCGTATTCATTTATAAAAGTACACAAAAGAATTTCCTAAAGCACAGTTTCAAAATGAAAAATATATTAGTAGGGGTATTTATCGAACGAGATAATTTTTCCACTTTGCAGAAAAATATATATCTATCCGCAGGACGTTTGTATGAACACCCCTTAGAAATATTTGTGAAATATCAAACCAAACAAAATACCAATGTCATTTCTAAATTTATCCGGGTTATCTTGCCGCTTTCTTCATCAAATTGATGAGATAAATTTATCAGATTTGCAGAAAAATATTCCCATACAAATTTTGACAGCTGGTTTCTGCGGAGATAAAATTATCTGGTTTCTAAATTTTATCCGAGTTTTCCGCCGTTGAATGAATACCCTTAAAGATGATTAAACATCCTACCAAAAAGTATGACAGTGTAAAATATTTCTACACAAACTCGAAGGACACGCTGTGTAGCGTGCTGCTGCATTAAAGACCTTGTAATATTTCATACTATAGTCTGTCAAAGCTCTTCAAATCCAGAAATCTCACCATAACTTCAAAACTGACTTGAGTGCTTAGCAAAAGGCACTCCGACCTCTTAGCCGCGTTCGAGAGAAAAGTCTTAAGGAGAATTGTTGGCCCCATATGTGAGGAAGGACGATTTCGGAAACGGTACAATCATGAATTGTACACAATCTACATTGAAGCAGATATCGCGACAAAAATTAAGCTCGGTTGACTTCGGTGGTCAGGTCACCTAGCTCGCATGAGCGAAGAGGAACCTGCTTGGAAAGTTCTTTGTGGTACATTCTATGGTAGACGACAGCGTGGTAGACCATGCTTGCGCTGGAGAGATGGCGTAGACCAGGACGCCCGGAGCCTTGGTGCGCGCAACTGGATGGCGGCGGCTCGAGACCGGGATGGGTGGAGAGACTTGTTGAAGGAGACCAGGACTGGACCCCGGTTGTCGAGCCGACGATGATGATGAATATTTCAAGACAAAGAACAGTTAATTAGTCCCTAATATCGCACGCACAACTAACAAGAAAAAGAAGAGAAATATAAAATCTTTTACAAGAGAAATTCACATTTTAGAGTTTGAAAATTTGTGTAATTTTTTGGCAGTTCACATTTTAGAGAAATTCACATTATCGGTAATTCACTTTATCGAGGGTCTACTGTATATAGATACAAATGAAAAAAAGGATTTTTTTTTCTCTATTTTGGAGGTTATTAAATAACCTTTTAGTTTTAGTCTTCTTCTTCTTCTTCTTTTTTGTGTTTTCTTTAAATTTGTTATTTTAATTTATGCATTATTTTTTTTCATTTTTTAAACAAGAAAATATTTCAGCAGTAAGGTAATGTGTCACATCTCTGATTTGTAAAATTTGCGGAAACAGACTTTTTTAGAAATATTAATACGAAATAAATATACCTATCTATCTATAGTCTTATCTTTCTTCAAAATTGATTTTTAAAAATTCGTCTTTGAGTTATTCTGAGAATTGAGAATATTAGCTGGTTCCAAAATGTCTGTACAAATTGCGCAAACAAGTCAACGAATGACGTACATATTGGATTCCTAACCACCTTATAGCCTTGAACTTTGTATATATAAGCGCGAGTGAATATAATGCTTTCTTTCATTCAAGTAATTATTTTGGCAACTAATTTGTATATTTTATATTGTATCCATATCGAGTGCTTCATTAAATAATATTAAAAAAAAAACTACATAAATATTACTTTTTTGTATAATATTAAATAATCGTTAAAACCAAACGCATTCAGTGCATATTCCATAGACATAATTTTTAAGTAGGTACATAAAAGTAGAAGAACTTCATCTAACCCACTCTTAAAAAAAAAAACCAGGTCTATAATAACTAACAAATGAGTTTGTGTGAAAATCAATGCAATACTTATTTTACACCAACACAAAACATAATCAAATAACATACGAGAATTTGCACTCGATTACACAGCATTGAAACGTGTATCAAAACATTGTTTATATACACGTCACACGTCATTTGAACCATGGAAAAAGCAAATTGACCGCACTTTTTTTGTATCTTTTTCAGCTGACGCCAAAACAAACGAAGTTAATTCAATGCCTATCTTATGGTCTCTTATAGAGTTTACACTGAGATACTGACCGACCACGTGCAATATAGTCATTCCCATCCATAATAAAACAAATACAAAATATAGATAAATAGATACAAAATACAAAGAGTACAGTTATAGCAGCCCCCTTACTATATGAACACCGATACCGAAACCGAATACCGGTTGGAGGACCAGCTGATTTGTTATTCATTTTCATTCATATAAACACTTAAAAATTAACACACAGGTTTGCACAAAACCGGCTCTCTCACTTGGCGAGAACTAACCCTCTCTTTGTAATTGTAAAAAAAAAAAATAATTCATCCTCTCTCAGATGGAGGAAAAATTCATTTTTCAAACTGGCATTGGCATCTCGTGAAATCAAAACTACTGTAGAAAGTTCCCTGGCCAGTTAGACGACTAAGACATTCGAACGGTACGGACGTGTCTCTAAAAAGGTGCTAAGGGAACTTTTCCGCTTACGTCGTCGTTTTGGCTGTCGTGAATTCACATGGACTCTAAATAATATTATATATCTCATGGATCTAAGTTAAAGTAAAAATTGCTGTTTCCTCAAATCAAAAAATCAAAATAAAGGAAATACGCGTCCGATCTTCTTAGTGAGGGCTTCAGCTTAAACTTTGAACGACTTTTGACTTGGTATAGTTGCAGTTTACTCCGCTTGGTGTTAAGTTTCTGTGGTGCATACGATTTCCCATTGAATTTCACGCACTAATAGTTTTGACCGTTGGGTAATTCGTTCGAGTGCTTTATTAATCTGCTTTTTCGAAAAAAAGCAAATTTAAACCAAAAAAAAATACAAATTTATACAAACAACAACAAAACAACAGAAGCAACAATAAGAATAGCAAATTACGAATGTGCATCGAATAGATACAAATAATAATTATCTATTGTTACGTTTTTGATTGCCATAAGAAAGTGAAATTTGTTTTCCCCATATTTTGTTTTTGTTTTTGTTCATTTATGTGTTATGTTAGATGATTGGTTTTAAGGAAAATATAAATATTTAATAAAGTTGAATAATAAAGCGAATCAATAGATTAACGTTCGAGAGTCAAGATTTGCATAAATTCCAAGTACACATATATAAGTCGATCGATATTGATTTTTTTTCCGGATGTTTATACTCGCATCGATTTTGTGAAAGTTTTTTTTTTGTTTTTATCTATAAAAGGGATTATTGTGGTTTGTTGGTTTTTCTTTTATTTTTTTTTTTTTTTAACAAAACCATAATCATTGTTAGATACGAGTTCAATAAAATGATATCCAAACTTGGATTAGCTGGTTGCTTGTTAGTTGCTGTTTTCAGCATATATGGGTGTGATGGCAAACCTGCAGCAACAGAGTCTAGTAAAATGACTGACGCGAAAAATGGTAAGTCACAAAGTTGTTTTATTTTTAATGTTTTTTTTTTTTTTTGAGAACTCTTGTCTAAAAAATTCTACTATTTTTCACGTTTTTGGTTGGTTTTTATATATTTATGTTTCAGTTTTGTTCTCATTTGAGTCTTCATAATACAATAATTATTATTAATTAATGAAAAGTACTAAAAAAAAAAACTGAGAAAAAATATGTCAATCATTAAACTTGCGCAATAATAGGATTGGAAATCTAAAGAGCCATCAACATTTTATCGAAATAAGGATTTGGTTTTTTTTTTTTAGGGAAGATAGGGACCTCCCCGTCCATAGAGATCTTTGTAAATCGTTAAATTGACTGAGATAATTATGACAAGCGGTTCATCAGTTACCCTCAATATTAAGTCCAAGTCAAATCACTCAAAACAAATCAAATTTGCGTTATATTTAATATTTTTTTAGGCGAAATGACATTATTTCAAAACACCCGAAATTTTTGATTTAGGCGGTTTTTGATTTTTAAACAATTTATGTAGTCACCAAATCATCCAAATATTAAAAACGATATATTACCCAAAAGAACTAGAAATGTTGGAAGTTCATTTCAAACAAACAGAACATAATAGGCGTTTGGGACTCACATACAGGAGGTGGAAGTTCTTATACCAAAAAAATTTTATTTAAATGAAATATTTGATTAATGATAAAGTATATTGTAGTAATTTTAAATCATTTTCTGGTCCTTCAAAAGTATAGTAAAGTTCACATGCACGTAAGTTCTTTGGGGTTTTTTAAGCTTAAAAAATTAAAATATCAATTACCTATTTTATTGGGTAATGGATCACAGTCTATATTCCACCTAGAAATATAAGTCGGTTTTAAGTACTATCTCTTGACAAATTTTCCAAGAGTATCTCTTGTCATGAAGAAGTCCCTCTTGGTTTAGTCATTAAAATTTGGCTGAAAACTGTAAGGCCCCTCCCGTCCTACCGATTTCAAGTCACTGGCTTTGGTTCTCCAAGAGCTATCGCCATGAATTTTCTTAAATTTTAACTGTTCAAAAAAAATTAAAATACAACAAATACAAAATTTAAATAAAATCAATTTTCGAATTAAATGTTTTTTTTTTAAATTCATATTTTTTCTTTTATTTTTTGATACCAAACTTACATATAGTTCTACCTAAAAATGGGTTTATTTTTCTTTTGCATAAACCATCACACAAGCACTTATATTGAACTTAGATAGTAAAGTTTCTTTTCAACAAATGGTTCGTTAATGAATTTTCGAAAAAAAATAATTTTTATCTCAAAACATCGAAATAATATGTATATCGTACATTTTTGATACTATTTAATTGAAATATATGTATGTATATTTTTTTTATCAATTGAAAAATAAATTAAATAAAATATTTAGCTTAAAATATTTCTTTTCAAAAACTTAAATTACTTGAAAAATAACAAAGATTCATTTTTATAATCTAAAAAAATCTAAAAAAAAAAGTTAAAATAATATTTTTTAGTGTTGCCATAGTTTTCAAAAATTAATTTTAGATAATTTTTTTCGAAAAATGGATTTTAAAAAAAATATATATTTGGTTGTGTCCAATTTATATCGTTTCATTAAGAGCTTTTAAAACATTTCAAAATCAGTTAATTTAAGGCCATTTTTGATTTATATATATGTTTCAAGATTAACACTAAACAAATATTGAACATGAAATATTATAAACACAAGGATAATATTCATTTTGATGCATCAAATGTTGTAATATCTGTAATGTTTTTATAAAAAAGAACAAAATCGTTTGGGATAGGGTCCATTTCTAAAATTTAACTTAAAATATTAAAAAACAACGGCAACACTAATATTTTTTTTTTCTTTATTTTTTTGTTTTTCAGAGATCCATTCTTTTTATTTAAATTTTTTAATGAATTTTTTTAATAAACGATTTTTGAAAAATTAATATTCAAATTCCAAATTTTTAAAGAAAAAAAGTATTTTTTGAAACCAATATTTTTTACTAAAATATTTTAAGTCGGATACACAAATCATTTTAAATTTTTTTGTAAAAATTGTTAATAACAAAAACTTTGCTTTTCTTAGTTAAGGGCTTTGAGGTCAATGAATGAATGTTTAGTTAATGTCTTTATTATTATTTTTAAATATCAGAGTCGTATAAGCATACAAAAAATTGAAAAATAACAGGGGACCTAAATGGATCTCCAGCAGGGAGTTATTCGCAAGAATAACTTCTTTCCTTCTTTCCTATCCTTCTATTTTTACTTGCGATATAGGTACTATATGGGAAGTTATGGATTCGTACAAAAAATCGAACTCGAGATTTTGATCAAACTTTACATTACGATGATAGAGAAGTCAAAAAAAGCGGGTCTCGCAAAAACGTCCGTCTGTTTGTCTGTCTGTCTGTCTGTCGGTTCGACTACAGCCTAAACGGATGGGTCGATTTTCTTTAAACTTGGTACCTAGCGTTTTTTGGACATTCCCCCCACCCGTTTTTTTCTCTTTTTTTTTAGGACCAAAATTAACAGTAGCTGTCATACAAAATTTCTTGGCCAAAAAGGAAAAACTTATTTTTCTCAAATCCAGCGCTACCGAATTTGTTTTTAAGAACTCAATAAATTTAAATAGTTATAAGTTGCCGTTTAATAAAAAACATGGATCCGAAAAATGGTTATTAATGGTACCTCCCAAAGAACCATTTTTTTGATTTTCGCTTTTCTCGAAAACGGTTAAACTGATTCTGATAAATTTTTTTATGAAGAAGTATTAACACATTCTAAATAATATTGTGTACCAAAATTTTCAAAAAAATATTTTTTAGATTTTTAAAAAAAGTTTTAATATTTTTTTTTGAAAACTCAATATTACAAAAACGACTTGGTCAATTTTTATTTAACTTGGCAAATAGAAGTTTTTTAACTTTATCTAGAAGATTTTTGACAAAAATATCTGATCAACCGAATAAAATTAGATTTTTATACAGAAGCTTGTAACAAATATAAATAAAAGTGCGTATCAAAATTTTCTAAAAAATGATTTTTGGATTTTTAAAAAAAAAATCAAAATTATTTTTTGAAAATTCGATATTTCGAAAACTATTAGCAGATATTTTTATGAAGTTCAATTTTTAACGCAACATTAATAAATGCTTTAAATTGGCGTACCAATTATTTTTCTCAAAAATGTTAACGAAATTTTATATATAAAAAATTAATTACTTTTAAAACCGCTCCTACGATTTTCAAATTTTTTTTCTCATAAATAAAGATTTATATAAGAAATCAGATGGTGTACATCGCGTTGTGTTAAAACAGATTTAAGGTATTTTAATCAATTTTTTTCTAATTTTGTTGATTTAAAACAATTTACCAGTTTAAATAATATAATTTCCTTTCATGCATATTGCATATGTGCAACACTAGGCTATATTGTTAATATAGCCTGCAACTCAACTAAGTTTTGGCAAATGGATAAAATATAGACTCCCATAGCTAATTTATTTCAGACTATAGAACCACAATGTGATCGCGCATAAGAGCAAGTTCGTGCGACCCAGTCGTGCATATTTTTTTTACTAGTACCTTTGAATTATGTCATAAGGTTGCATTCAACCAGACCCTAACTTTGGGTTTAGCGGGCAGTTATATACTGTTCACTTGTTACTATAAATATTATTATTAAAAAAAAACCACCCTTATTATGGTATTGGTCTTTGTTTTCATCAACTCCATTCTTTCAACTTCCATTTAGGTCCATAGTGCCACTTTAAGTAAGTAAGTTCTTGCAAATGAATCCCTTCACACACTTACAGAAGCTGTGATTCAACTTTACATTGTTTAGTAACTTTGTGAATTCGCAGTAAGAAAAGTTTAGAGTGAATTTACAAGGCTGAGTGGGGAGCCGCATTTTTATGCTGACAAAACCCTGAGTTGTCTTGTGATCTTTTTGTAATTTTTTTTGTGCAAACTTTTCAAAACAACCACGCTTTACTGTACACCTTGAGGTCTAAATTCCAAATGCACCCCAAAGCCCAACTCAACACAAATGCATTCAAAATTAAGGTGATCATTACATTGGAGGAGGATTGAATCCATCTAATATCGTACCCGTAAGCCCTACTCTCGTCCTCGTGAACATTTTCCTTTATTTCATCAAAAATTTCACGCTGCATCAACCCTCTTGCAAATCACTCAAAAATCAATAAAAACTATTTCTAAAAAGTAGCTATGTATATGTTACGCGCAAGGCAAGGAAAGATTATAATTTCCTATGACTTATGTCATAAAAATCTGCAGTTTTTACAGAGAGTACAGGTACACTCAAATCCAAAACGAAGCTAAAAATTCAGACTTTCTTATATCAGCCTCATGAGCCATAATAATAATATACAAAAGATTCACAAGCTTCGATGCCATAAGCATCGCCAGAATATTTCCAGGAAGCTTTATTTTTATAAACTTAATTAAAACAAAACCCTTTATTCACCAGTAGCAACATAATTATATATTTTAGTGAAAGGTTTCAAAGACAAAGAACACACTTTCGCCCCCATGCGGTGTAACAATTTCAAAACCGCAATTGTATTTAAATTAAGCGCACATTTCATCAACGAATTTCTCGTGCTCGCAGAAATAATAATCTTCTGTAATCAAAACCTTAGGTAAAAATCACAATAAAAAATTGCAGAGTAAGCTACAATACAAAGTTTTGGAATAAATCTGTATCCCATAGCTTTTGTTTTGTTTTATGTTGTTTTTTTTTTTTTTTTTTTAGAAAGTTATTGTTGTCTTCACTTGCAAGTCGCAAGTCGTATATATATGCGTGTGCAATTGGCCAAGTAACTTAATGACTGAGTGAACGAATTTACACGTGATGACATCATAATAACACCCGCGTCGTCGTAATGCATTGTTGGTTGCGCATACGCATGCCCAAGCGACTGGATAAAGGTGGAAATCCCATTAATTCTTCACACAAGATGCTGTCAATTAAAAGCCTAGGCAGAGCCCAACCCTATCTACATGTTTTCCCAGACCCATTGTCTTCAACAAAGCAAGTCAAGCGTAAAGAGCTATATTGTGTGTACACCCTAAGATATACAGGCAAGCTCACACCTTTGCATATGGCAAAGAACAGTCAGTCTCAGTTGTCTGATTCTTGACTTGTAATTAAAGCTCACGCAGCGGCAGCCGTGTTGCAGGTATATACCTACTACAGAGACAGACGTAATTATTATTCTTTCACAGATATTTCACACTAAATGATTTCCGTGCTTGGCAACACAATGCGACAGCCAGTGTGGTAATCTCATTGTTGGTGGGTTCTTAATTACATTGGCGATAAACTAAATGGGCTTTTATAAACGGTTTAATATACCATTATTTTGGTAGAAAAAGATTGAATGATTTCTTGAGGTTTGAGAGGCCACCCGCCCAATCAGATAGGTAGATATTCAAAGAAGTTTATGATATTTTACCTTCACCTTGCGTCAACGTGACGTGCGAATTGTCTTGGTTTTGTGGCATTTGGAAGAATGATAACACGTGCGTCTCAACGTGACCAAACAAAACGTGCAGATTTAATATAAGTATCACAATGCGACCATTGCGGCTTGAAAATGCATATTGGTTTTGATTACCATTTATGTCTGACGTTAAGGTTTAAAGTATACTGGCAGATAGGTATAGCACTTTAGGCTAAAATGAGTCATGTTGTTATGGGTTGGGCTCTTTGAATTAATATAATTCACTCAGATAGATATACTTGTTTTGCAAATAGGTATAATAATTATAAGTTAATCATAACGGTGCTGATGTTTGATTTTATTAAGATATTAAATTCGAATCTAGACTTTTAATGACTAATGGAAATTAAAACTATCTTAATACTTTCTTTTGAAGTTTTTATTGTGATAGGTACCTACTAGGTACTGCTCGAAAAAGTGTCTGTAATGAAAGTTTAACTAAATTTCATTAAGAAATATTTTTGGCTTCTGTTGTACAGTTAAATAACAACAGATTGTCTTTAAATTTTAATTAAAAATAGGTAGAAAAATGGTTTTTAAAATTCAAGGGTTCGAAGTTGCCTCCTAATTATAATACCCCAGTATCAACATGTATAAATGGTCGTTAATTGTGATACAAAGATACTATTTGTACAACGATATGCATCCATAAAACGTTAATTAAATCTCAAGATTTCTACCAAAAATGATGAAATGATGGTAGAGGAATCGACAAAAAAAAATTAATCAGTCATTTTCTATGTATTTCTGTATTTATTTTAAAAGTTCTAGCTCAATTTTTAAAAATGGGTCAGTTATTTTTATTAAAATTGTGTCTTTCAGTCAGTAGCGTACGCAGGATTTTCTTTTTTTTTGGGGGGGGTCCTCAGTCTCAATTTTGGAAGAAATTTTTTTTAAGGTATCACTACCAAAAAAACTACCACAAAAATGAAAGCCTTTCTTACTATTAACTCATATGAATAAGAAATAAAATTTCAATAAGAAAACGACAAAATAAAACAAAAATAAAAAAAACTCAAGTTTTAAAAGAGATCTTTTTTAAAAACTTGTTGATATTTTTAGATTGGACTAACATGTTTAGGTAGTAGAATTTTGTGAAAAATAAAATCCATCCAAAATCTCCAAAAATTACATCGATTTCTTTGTGAATATTCAACAAAGCTAATCCGTTAAGCCTGGTGGTATCCGTTGGTGTAATTTAAAAAAAAAAAAAAACTTTTTGAAAACAGTTCGTGTTCTCAACATTAATTTTCAATTATTCCAATCCAATTTCAAATATTCCTAATTGACAAAAAAATCGTCTTTTATCGACTCGATTTAAACAACGCTATAGTATATGACAGTGTTATTCATAGTTAAATATATTCATGGAATTTGTTTTTTTCTTTAAGTGATCTTATTGTTATGTTTTTTATTATAATTTAGAGTAGCGCAAGTTTGCTAATATCAGGTTTTTCAATAAGAGCGCTACAAACGTTTTTTTAAATAAAACAAAAACGGTTTTGGATATCAATGAAATTCTTTATTCCTGTGAAAGTACGTTCGATGTATGAAACTCCATTTCTTTTGCATGGCCACCACGGGCATGCTTGCAGAAGTCCAGACGCTGAACCCAATTTTGGATGGTTTTCAAACATAAATCGACCGATACTGCTGCAATTTCACGTTCGATATTCGTACGAAGTTTATCAATCGGCGCTAGCTTGTTGGCATAGACCATAGACTTGACGTAGCCCCACAGGATATAGTCTAACGGCGTCAAATCGCACGACCGAGGCGGCCAAGCGACTGGACCATTTCGTGAGATAACACGTTCTCCAAACTTGGTTTCCAATAAATTGATTGTGACATTCGCTGTGTGGCTTGTGGCGCCGTCCTGTTGGAGCCACATGTCCTCCAAGTCTATATCATCCAATTGGGGCCAAAAATATTTGGTTATCATTGAACAGTAGCGATCCCCATTCACAGTAACGTGCCGGTCTTGATCAACACGGAAGAAGTACGGCCCAATGACGCCGCCGGCCCATAAACTACACCAAACCGTATTTTTTTAATTTTTTTCGGGATGCAATGATGACTCACGGAGTACGAGTGGATTGCTGCCTGACCAATACCGCATATTTTGTAAGCCATTCAGCCAGAAATGAGCCTCATCGCTGAAGATGATTTTTTTATTTTCATGAGATGATCTATATGGATCATCGGTAATAGTAAAATACGGCTTATGAATACGGCCGGCCGCCCCATTACCTTTATAAAAAGTATGAGAAGATTGTCAGTGTTTTGTGCGGATTTTGGTCCAGAGGCATAATTGGCCCATTTTTCGAAAATGAGCAAGAAGTGGCCCTTACAGTCAATGGCGATCGTTATCGGGCCATGTTGAACGAATTTTTGTGCACAAAAATTGAAGAAGAGGATATTGGCAACATTTGGTTTCAACAGGACGGCGCTACGTGCCACACAGCCGAAGCTACACTCGATGTTTTGCGCCATTTTCAAAAAAAAAAAAAATTATTCGGCGGACCCTTTACATCTCATATTTAGAACCATTTACTACAACAATCATGGAATTTCATGAATTCAGTGCATGTGTTTGACACACGTTACACGTATTGGAATGTTTCTAGCTATATTATGATGAAGTGTTGCCGTGCTTTTTATTAAAATAGCCAGTTTTATTACTTTCCTGAAATATTTCCACAGTAATTCTGGAGCTTCCTTGAATGCCAACCAGTTTATGCTTGGGACTATTTTAAAACGTAGCTCGTACTACTCGAATGTTGAATACCGCTCTTGTTTACAACCCAACCCCCCCCCCCCCTCCCAATTCTATTGCAATGTTCAGACATTCAGAAATTATAACCAGTGTGAATAAAATAAATCCTCCTCAATTTTCCTAACCACTTGCACTGTTTATGAATATTTTAGAGGTAGTCATAACCTTTTTAATAAAAAACAAAATAAATACCCCTCACTTTTCATTAGTTTAAAAAAAAAAAGTGGTAACATCATCTTGATTGATAAAAAAAAACTAATTATTGAGGTCATACTATTTTCTTCTGTTTAATTTTCTCACGTTAGACTTGAATTTATTTCAGAACACAGACTAATTTTAACAAAATCAAGATTAATCATCTACCTTTGACTTAATTATTTAAATATCTCCATAAATACGTATTTAATGATCCCAAATAATATCTTTATTCTTCGATCAATCATTGTCGTTGTTATTCACACAATGTTTTTTTTTATTTTTTTAATAAAACCCTGTTGTTAAATATTTAAGTGAAATGCTCTTGATGTTGACTTTTTTAACCCCAGTTTTGCAAACAAACCAAATTAACCAAATTTCTATAAGTTTCTATAAGTGAAAGTTTGAATAACTAATTAGATCCATAAATGATTTAATTAACCTTTGACATTTTGCAATCACATAAATAGACATTGTATATATATGTATGTATGTAGGTACTTCTTCTACCTAATCGAATGTTATATCTCTCTTCGTCGTCTTATTTCAGGTTGAATTTGAGATATTTATCTGACCGCCTTCGCAAAATATATCAACTCGAAGCAGTTTTTTATATGACAAAACAATTTTAGTTTGCCAACAATTAATTGTCAGCGGTTAGTTGTTAACAAACGGAATGCTATCATTTCGTTTGGCGGTATCATCTGTTTGAAGTCTAATGACTTACGTAAAGGTATATTTAGCAACTTCACACGTTATGGTATATTTACGATTTATAAATGGTAAATATAACGTCGATCGTTTGTTTAAAAATAATCTTAATTCGGACTAAGCATTAATGATAACTAAAATTCTAATTTTCAGTCAAATAAAAATAAAAATGGAAGTTAATATTCATGATTAATTTATTATAAAATTAAAAAGCTAAATTTAAAAATGCAAATTGATGCAATATCTGACTTTCAAACAAAACGAAAATAAAATATTTCACCAAAGTATACTATAGTAAATAAATACTATAGTAAAAAAAGAGTAGTGACGTAGTAGCAGCTTTTTTTAATTGCGATACAATATGAAGGTATACACCAGGGCCTATTTTAAGTGGTAATTGTTATGTTTTCTGGTCATAACTATTTGAAATTGTTAGTTCTAAATCATGTTTCTGGTAATTACTATTTTGCCCTCCACCCTGCATAATATCGAGTTGAATAAAGAAATACGGAAAGAGATGAACTCGGGAAACTGATGGCTGTAACCGATGAGTTCCGTGAAAATTTTAGCGATAAACTAGTCGTGTCTCACCAACAACGATTTCAATGTGAAAGTGAACAACTTTTGCCTGCTATTGCTATTCCCTCAGTTGTTGAAAAATTGCATAAATTAATTGCAGCAGATATAGGCTTGGCAGCGCTTTATCTCCAGTATAATGATTTTTGCCAGAAGAAAGTCGTGGTCGATTTGACTATCAAAAAAAATTATTCAATATCTGGCTGAACCCAAAAAAGAGTTGACAACAATATTATTATTAGCACGTCTGCTTGCTTGAACGCCGCCGCCTCATTCTGCGGATGTTGATAGATGCAGAAAATTCTAATAATCTCTTGAAATCAAACATCATAGGGAAATTGGGCATCGAGACTGACTATTTCAATTTACAGATGCTGGAAAATTGGAATCCGAGAAACGGCTGTCAATGTTGCGTCAAAATTGTTCAATCGATACAGAGATAAGCACCACAAGAAAACAATCGCTATTCAATTAAATATTCAGTAATTGTGAGGACGATGAAGATGAATATACGAGTGCGACATCGAACTAAAATTCGATCTATTCCGATGAATTTGAAAAATGAATTTTTTAATTTATTGGTAATTCAGATTTTTCCTTAAAACAGTCTCTGGTATACACAGTACATAATACAGGATGTCCCAAAACCCAACGTCAATCGGGTACCGGGTCATAGGGTAGGTTATACCCGTACTGGGAAAAATAAAATCTCGCTTGGTTAAGGAATAATAGCAATATTTATTTAGAAAAATAACTAATATCGATACCCTATGCCAGTTGCTGAACCTGGAAATTTTGCCGACCTAGTCAAAAATTGATATTTTGCCGCCTCAAATAAAAAAAAAAGAATATAACGACAACATTAATATTTACATGGAATTTCATTTAATAACAATCAAAGGCTTTCGACAAAATGCATATTTAAAAAATTTTGAAACACATCTTGTAGCGGTTAATCGCTTTTGAGTAATTGTTGAGCGATGATAGGTTTTTATAATTTTAAGTTTCGATAAGCTAGCTTCACCTGATGCAACACTTACAAGAAACTTTAATAGTATCTTAAATGCCGTTAATAAATTTGGATACAATTCAAGTAAGAATTGTGATGCTAAATAGTTTAAAATTGACGAAAGTTTAATAAAATATTTATTTTGCATAATAACTCATTTCAAGTTGTTTTTGACAGTACAAACTTGAATTTGTGTACGTGTTTACCAAGTTGAGTTGCATTAAAACTTGAATTTTCTTCGAATTCCAAACTTTCTGGAATTCCAATTAAAGCATCTGTAGTAATCCGAAATAGACTGCTTTTACACGAGAGCGATTTTTAATTTTGGGTTCTCTTTTAGTTTCCTTCTAATTGGAAATACATTTTAAACGCTGCTATTTTTTATAAAATTTTAACTTTGTGGAAGTGAAGAGAGTTTATCATCTCACTGCACTCTTAACACTAATTGATTAAGCGAAGTCATATCTGAGTGGAGGATGAATGAAAATAAAACACACTCGAACAATAAGGAAACGCATAAGGAAGATATTGCGATATTTCTGCAATTTGCAGGGGAAGTAGTTATTGAAGTAGACGGATGTGTTACTCTTTTTCGCTTTGAAATTATTGACTGTTTTGCCTACAGGCAGGTTCAACACCGGCTATGCCATATTTTTAGGTAGTAAATTTCCAAATTTTGCGGTGTTTTTTTTTACGTTATCCTAAATAACCATGCTTTTGATCGCAATTAAAAATCAAAAATAATAAAGTTTCTTAAGAAAAATAAAGTTCGACTGAGTCATGGTCAAAAATATTTTGTAAGCTTACTTTGACACTTCATATTTGAGACCGTGAGTACAAAAGTGGTGTAACCCAGAAAATTCACAAAGTAGCTACGGATGATTTTAAAAAGAGAATTTTGATTTATATAAGAACGGTGAAGTCATATTCTGTTGTGAATAACTTTTTTGTTCGATTCGGGAAAATAAAGTGGATTACACCACTTTTGCATTCATGGTTTTTTTTAACAAAATATGATCAACTGTAAAATACATTCTTCACACTGAGAAATCTGATTAACTCCTCGTCTGAGAAGACATCAAAAATATCGTTGAGAGCACTTTATAATGTTTTTAAACTATTCTATAGAAAAGGTGGTGAATGGGTGGTATTCTTTCTTCTTTTTTATCATTTATTGTAGGCTTTTCAAGTTAGTTTAGCTTTTGAATAACAATTGATTTCCTCTTTTGGATGTTGACCTCTTCAAATTATGACCATCAGTTTCATTTGAGTACTTTTACAAAATTGAAAATGGCTTATTTTTTGTCAAAATGTAGCTACTGAATTCTTAGTCATTCGACCTTACAGTTGGAAATAGAACTTCATTTGAGATGAAATGAGCTGACGTCATTTGAAAAACTTCAAACGGATTCCTTTTTCTGACTGACATAATGACCTCTACCCAATCTTCGTGCACAAACATATCCTTGACATTTTGTTTTTTTCTATGATACCGAAATTTTGGCCACATGGTAGGTATGATTACGCCCACTAACTAAAAATTTGTGGTCAATTTCTGCAACTTCAAAATCGGGATGATATACTAAAAATTGACAAAGTAAGCTTTATATTTCTGAAATAGTGAAAATAAAACAATGTTATTAAATAAAATAAAATAGATTGAAAATGTTTTAATATTTTATTTTTTTGTTTTATTTAATTTTAAACTTTTGTTTTTTAATCACAACTAATTTTAATTTTTTTAATTTTTCGCAACGCGTTTCGGACTATCATCGGGCTGTTTGCAACTTAAAATTGTTTGTACTTGTTGTTGGGTCGAGCTTAGTGCATTTTATTGTGTCATCATCCTTTCCTTTTTTTTCTGCTTTTTCTTCCTTAAGTCGGTGTTGTTTACTTTCTATTGTGTTTCTTTTATTTTAATTTGTGTTTAAATTTTGTTGTTGTTATATAAGTTATTGTTGTGGTTTTTACTATGATGTTTGCTCTTTCTCTTTTATATATTTTATTGCAGTGTCATATAGTTGATTCGTTTTAAATAGTAGTTTGTCGTTTAGTATACTGTCTTCCTCTAGTTTGTGTGATTTGTAAATCTCATATTCTTCGTGGGCGTCAAGAAGTTTTCCTTTTTGGCAGCGGTGTAGGGGGACGAAGTTTGTGTTAAAATCGGTGTAGGTATGGTTTGTCTCTATTAGGTGTATTGCGAAGCTAGACTTAGAGTTTACCTTTGGTTTATGTTCATTAAACCTGTCTAGGAATGATCTCCCTGTTTGTCCTACATAATATTTGTTGCAATCATTGCATTTTAATTTATAAACACCTGTGCTTGTTTTTGTGTCGTTTTTATTTTTTGGTTGTAGAAGTTTTGATAAGTGGTTATTTGTTTTGAATGAAATGTTTACATTGTTTTTTTTTTAACAGAATTACTTATTATTTGTGGTAACATGTTTGTGTATTCAATGGATATATATTTTGTTGGTTCTATTGGAGTTGTATTGTTTTTATTACTGTCAGTTTTGTTTAGTTTTTCTTTCTTTTTTATAATAAGTTTGTCTATCATATCGATATTGTAGCCATTCGATTTTGCAATGTGTTTAATTGTGTTAACTTCGTCTGTATAATCTGTTTCTTTCATTGGAATTGTTAACAATCTGTTTACAAATGCATTATATGCTGCCATTTTTTGTGTTTGCGGGTGATGTGAACTTTTGTGGATTGTGCTGTCTGTGGTGGTGGGTTTTCTGTATACTTTAAATTCTAATTTGATGTTGTTCTTTTTTATGTTTAAATCTAAGAAATTGATCTCATCGTTCTTTTCGATTTCGGTTGTGAATTTAATTTTATCATTTATGTTATTTAAGTATTTACTAAGCATATCTATCTGTCTAAATGTACCATCAAAAATTATGAATGTGCCATCTTCTTCTACATATCGGGAGTATGTGAGGATTTTTGAGGGAAAAATGTTGGGTGGTGATAATATGAATTGGTTTTCAAATTGATTTAAATAAAATTCAGCTATTAAACCACTTAAGGGGGAGCCCATTGCTAGGCCTTCGTCCTGTATATAATATTTGTTGTTAAATGTAAAGTAATTTTGTTTTAATATTATTTTGAGTAGTGTTATCAATTCTTCTATTTGGTTTATGTTAATAGTGGCAGTGGATATAAGATTATTTCTTATTATTGTTATTGTTTGTATATGTTTGTTCTGTCTAACGAAATCATTTTGTAGCTGGGTAGTATATTTATGTTTGTAAGTTTTTCTATAAGCTGGCTGTAATTATTTAAACTGTGGTTATTTTGTATTATGGAATTGTTTTTGATGAGTTTTTATAAAGTTTTTGCGACTTTGTAACTTGGTGCTGTTTTATAGTTGATGAGTGGTCTAATTGGTGTTCCCTCTTTGTGGATTTTGGGTAACCCTGTGAATCGTGGTGCAGCAGCTTCTGTTTGTTTTATCTTTAGTTTAGCAGGGTGTGTGAAAAGGTGATTGGATTTGTTTATTGCACTATTTATATCATTTTTTTTTTTCTTTTTTTTTTTCTTATATTATCTTATAAAGGGTTTTCCAATAAGAGGTGTTATTTTGAATAGCCCGCTATTTCGGTAGCTGTCACTTTTGAAGCTGTCTTTTTTTGACTTTTGACAAGCAGAAACTACACCATTAATAAAAATGGAACGATACACGCTTCAACAACGCATTGAAATTATTAAAATTCACTATAAAAATTGTGAAAATTTGGCAGAGACGGTTCGTAAAACTACAACATTTTTGGGTCGTCGTGAAGCATCTTGTCGGACCGCAATACAGAAATTGGTGGACAATTGGTGGATGTGAAGAATAAAACCCGTGCACGTCGCTCAAGAAAAACTGAGAATATTGCTGTTGCAGCCCAAAGTGTTGAAGAAAACCCAGGTTTGTCCATTCCTCGTCGTTCTTTGGAATTAGGCATTCCACAAACGTCATTACACCGTATTTTGCATAAAGACTTGGGTCTTAAGGCTTATAAAGTTAAGTTAACACAAGAACTCAAGCCGGCTGATCATCAACAACGTCGTGTCTTTGCTGATTGGGTCCTTGAAATGCATGAAAATGATCCGGAATTTCATCGAAAAAACAAGCAAAACTGTCGCATCTGGGGCTCGGAAAACCCAAGAGTTATTGTTGAAAAGCCTCTCCATCCTCAACGCGTGACTGTTTGGTGCGGTTTATGGTCCGGCGGGGTCATTGGACCTTACTTTTTCGAAAATGAGGCTGGAGCAACAGTTACGGTCAATGGATTGCGCTATCGAGAGATGATTAATGATTTTTTATGGCCGGAATTGGATGGTATTGATCTGGACAACGTTTACTTTCAACAAGGCGCCGTCTTGTGCCATACAAGCAATAAAACCATCGATCTTTTACGGGAAAAGTTTCCGGACCGTGTTATCTCTCGAAGAGGTGATCACAATTGGCCACCGAGATATTGTGATTTAACACCTTGCGACTTCTTCCTTTGGGGCCACGTGAAAGATAAGGCCTACGCCAACAGCCCAGCGTCGATTCAAGACCTCAAAGATGGAGTTCGTGAGGCTATCGAGGACATAGGGCAGCCACTTTGCGATTTGGTTATGGAAAATTTCATGAAAAGGATATTGTCCTGTAAGCGTGGTCGTGGCGGCCATTTGGCTGATGTTATGTTCCGTTATTAACGGCATACATTCCTCTTTATAATAAAATAAACATCCGATCATTTATCTCAAAAAATGCCATTTTTCTTTGAATATCAAAATAACACCTCTTATTGGAAAACCCTTTATTTCTGTTTTAGCCTCCACACTGGTCAGAGTGCATAGCAATTTTTTGCATCATCGGTGGTATTTGTAGTTCAAACAGTTATTTTACCTTCATCGCTAACACAAGCTTCAAAATCTAGAGAATACTAGGATTCTTCTAGTATAAGATCCAAATCATATCATTCAAAATCGCTGCCATCCATTTATTCGTCAATTTTTAAATCCATGTGTAAGTGGGACAGGTTAATACTAAATTATTTTAAAAGCACAAACACCATAAAAAAGTTTTTTTTTTAAGTCATAATTAACATCCGTTATGTTATTTAACTAGCTCTGTGATTATAGTCAATTGAGTTTAAAAGTGTTGTAGGTATGTAGGTTTCGTCACTTTTGCAATCAAATA
The DNA here is from genome assembly GCA_932273885.2 of Leucozona laternaria. Classification (NCBI taxonomy): domain Eukaryota; kingdom Metazoa; phylum Arthropoda; class Insecta; order Diptera; family Syrphidae; genus Leucozona; species Leucozona laternaria. Next base: position 56,379,672 of record OW026367.1, on the reverse strand, counting down.
TAAGCTCAAAATTGAAAAAGCAAAACATAGTTTCGAGTACCACCTATAGTTTTGAGTGTAGGAAGCTACATTCAAATATTTTTAATTTGTTTTCATACATCGGTTTTACCAAGTGAGATGGATTTTTTTCCTTATTTTTCTCAGTATGAGTATAAATCGCCCGATTCCCACTTGACATTGAGTTTCGGGACACCCTGTATAATTAATTTACATCGTTATATAGGACAAGCTTTGAATTCATACACAAATTGAAATTAAGATTTTTATCTGTAGGTTTCATAATGTTGTAAGTTTGTCTGTAGACCTGTAAGTTTGCAAATGATTCTTTTACCTTGACCTACAGCCTAAACTATTGAATTCATTTCCTTCTTATAAGATTCACTTTTGTTTCTGATTTTGGTTATGGAAATACGAATTTTAATCTAACTCTCAAAATAAATACCAGATACACAAACAGTCGTTAAAAAAAAGCTCATTCAACTCGAAAACAAAACTAATAATTTTGAAGACATTTTTTTCTTTGTAAAAATGTCTAAATTTTTTAAACGGCTTCTACACTGGGGCACTTTGAAAGTAAAAAAAAATTATGCATTTCAAAATGTTCGATAAAAAAAAAATCTTCCCAGTTTTTGCAATAGTTTTGATTCCAAAATAAAGACAATCACGTTGTGAAATTCTACCTTCGAAATGTCTCACCATGCCAGTTTGTCTTTCTTGTATTGAAAATATAAGAGATCTTTTAGTTGTCTAATAAGAATAAGAGCTCAAATAGCTATCTTTTATAAATGGTCTACTATCTCAGGTACTTAAATACGATGCTTTGACAAAAAATTAAACAATCGAGTTTAAAATAACTCTTGCAATCAGGTAGCGAAACCTTATACAAAGTTCCTTGACAAATGACAAGTTAATTAATTGAATGCATTAATGGCATCTGGAGAGTAAGACCACACAGCTAGCTTTTTTTTTCTTTGATGTTAATATTTTTTTTTTGATTTATTTGTCGTTTAATGTTTTTATAGCCCAGGACATTATTTTGCAAATTATTTATTAATTTTAATTTTCATTTTGCAACGTGACTTATTACGTTGTTTGGTTGTAAGACCTTTTAATTATTTATGAATTTTTGCGAATTGAAAATAAACAATTTTAATAAAAAAAAAACACAGAAAAACTTTTTTTCTCTTTAACACACTTTTTTATTATTTGGAAATCAATGGTGGCGTTCAGTATAGTTGTTGTCAACGTTTACGTCAACAAACGTTAATTATTACAAATTTAATATTTTGGAATATAATACAGTTTATACAAAATTTGAGAATTACATTAAGTTATTCTTTTTATTGATATTTTCTTCGTTATTTAAATGAAAGTTACAAAAAAATCTAAGACTTGAGATTGATGATTGTATTTATTGTCCATATTTTTATTCTCCTATTCTTAATAAAATTTACTAAATTAAAATTTTGTGTTCAGTTTTCGATGTAGAAAAAAAAACATTGTATCTATGTGTGAAAAAAATTTGTAGATTTTTATTTTTTTTTTTTATACGAAGAAGACCATTATTGGTCGTTAGTCTAAATGCGTTTCGCCTAGGCACGACAATTGGGCTCATAAGCAAGATCATATCACACCCTTCTTATTTGCATTAATTTAGCAGAATTGATGCTGTAACTTATTATTTTTATGGGAGTTTAGTAAAATTCACAGGTACACCTAGAAATTATTAATTTTTACTTTAACTATACAGAATCCATAGATTATGAACATGTTACAATAAATAAATACAAAATGAGATCCACTTGAATAATTACATAAATTATTCATAATTTTGTATAAACTATAGGAACCCAGTGATGGACTTAAATTAAATTGAATAAAAACAAAATGCAACTCTACCTCCAGAACTACTACCATGTAACTTCCCTTATATGGTTGATGTTAATTTTAGCTTTCTCAGACACTTGCTAATAATGAGATTGTGTAGCACCTGTTTTTTTTAGGGAGAGTAGATGCATATTGATTTTGTGTACAAAAAAAAAAAAAATCAATACTGGATCACACGAATTTGTTCTTGAGGTTAAGAAAGAATAAAGTATAGCTACACACTCAAGATGTAATTTTGATGATTTTTTAGCTGGTTTGGTTTTGGCAACACTGGTTTTGACAGCTGACGTGTGTTTAGTACCTTGTGTCACTGTCAAACAGCTTCAGTTTGGTTTGCAATTTAACCATGGATCGTCTTACAAATGAACAACGCTTGCAAATTATTGAATTTTACTATCAAAATTCGTGCTCGGTTCGAAATGTTCATCGCGCGCTGCTTCCATTTTATGATCGGCATTCTCGACCTTCTGACCAGTCTATTCGGAAGATTGTGACCAAATTTCGCACCAAATTTAATTTGTTGGACATTAAACCACCAACACGTTTACGTACTGTGCGTAGTGAAGAAAATATTGCGGCCGTATCAGCTAGTGTGACAGAAGACCGCGAAATGTCGATTCGGCGCCGTTCCCAGCAGTTAGGCCTTTGTTACAGCACTACGTGGAAGGATTTGGGCGTAAAGCCTTTTAAGATACAGCTGGTGCAAAAACTAAAGCCAGCCGACCTACCACAACGCCGAATTTTTGGTGAATGGGCTCTTGGAAAGCTGGCCGAGGATCCGCTTTTTTATCGAAAAATTGTGTTCAGCGATGAGGCTCATTTTTGGTTGAATGGGTACGTAAATAAGCAAAATTGCCGCATTTGGAGTGAAGATCAGCCAGAAGCATTGCAACAGCTACCAATGCATCCCGAAAAAGCCACTGTTTGGTGCGGTTTATGGGCCGGCGGCATTATTGGGCCATATTTCTTCAAAGATGATGCGAATCGCAGCGTTACTGTCAATGGTGAACGCTACCGAGCGATGATAACAAACTTTTTTTTGCCCGAAATGGAAGTTCTTGACTTGCATGATATGTGGTTTCAACAAGACGGTGCCACATGCCACACAGCACGCGAAACAATGGCGCAATTGCGAGGCGAGTTTGGTGAACAGTTAATTTCTCGTTTCGGGCCGGTCAATTGGCCGCCTTGATCGTGCGATTTGACACCATTAGATTATTTTTTGTGGGGGTATGTCAAGGCTAATGTCTATAGGGACAAGCCCGCTTCGATTGACGCACTGGAAGCCAACATCCATGCATTCATTCGTGAGATACCGGCCGATATGTGTGAAAGAGTATGCCAAAATTGGACTCAGCGGATGGGCTACCTGAGACGCAGCCGCGGTCAACATTTGCATGAAATTATCTTTAAACATTAAATTGCAAGGTTCAAACTATCGATTCAAATAAATATTTCATTCATTTTTTCGAATTTTTTGTGTTTTTTTTTTAAAAAAAGTTCTAAACCTCTTAAAAAATCACCCATTATTTAATTAATTATACTCCAGCAATTTTTTACTATTAATTTATACTCCAGCTCCAGATCATTAGGATTTGTATTTTGATTTACAAGGATTAACTGGAAAAATGAGAATATGTGAAAAAAGCCACAATACTGTTTACAAAATTTTTAAATTCAATATTTTTCAAATTATTGAGAATCAACGGATTGCATTATAAAAACAAAATAGCTGCAGCTAGTAAAAAGATGTTCGTGAATAATCCAACATTAAAGCAATACAAAAATGCATGACTATATCGCATGAACTAGCTCTTGTGGTTAACAATTATAATTCAGTTTTTTAGTGCATGTATTGTGATATTTCAAGTAAAATTGATTTAAGTTTTATAATTATAATACTCTCAACACATTTAAATTTAAGTTAGGGTTATAATAATATAAATTTTGAACAGATTTCTCTCAAATAGATTTAAAGAAAAAACTATAGATAATTTTCAAGTACGTAATTATGGAATTACATGAAGTTGTCTCTTAATTTTAGCGATTATTTTATATGTTCTTGTTTTCTGTTCGAGATCTATTCTGTATGTCTTCATTCTGTCCATCTATCTGTTAATCTTTCGGTGTTGCCATAGGCAAGGTTTTCTGCCTGCCTATATCTCTTCGTATGTAAGTGTTGCCATAGGCAAAGTTGGAAGATACTACAGTACACTCGCTTAAGAAATAACTTCCATGTAAAATACAACAACAATTTTATTTAACTAATGCCAATAAACCTCTTCGCTTATGAACTAAGAGCATATAGAAACAGAATAATAAATATTATAACTATTTTACATGGCATGTTTTATGCACTTTTATTTAAAGCGAACAAGTGAGTACAAAATAACACACCTTATGTTATCAAACCCATTTTTAACGAGTACATTTTTAAATGCAATAGTGTTTGAATTATTGAGAAGCACCAGGTGGCAAAATAATAACAAATTCGGTCCAAGCATGGAAAAGATATAAGTGAATAACCCAAAAATATGACCATTTTCTCAAAAAATGTGGAGTGCCTATTTCCGTTATATACATTTTTCGCTAAAAACCTGAAACGCCATTTTTTTTGCAATTATACTTTAGTCATTTCAGGTTCGAAGTTTAATCAAAATAGTTAAAGCAGTTTTGAGAAAATCAAAAAAAAAAATGTTTTTATAGTAGTAGCTACCTGTTGTTGGTGAGCTAAGACAAGAATTAAAACTTCTCTTTCAGGGAATCAAATAAAAGTGTTCTGTATCGAATTTCAAGCAAAGCAATCCTTCCGTCAAGGCTCTAGCTCGATTCTCTATCAATCTGAACGCACAGACGAAAAAAACCGACGCGACGCACACTGGGAACTGGAATTTTTTCATTTTCTTTTTAAAATAAATAAAAGGGGCAAAATTCCGTTTTTTCTTAATATCTCGAAAACAATGACTTTTTTCGAAAAATCAAAAGGCAAATATTGTATCTTATAGAATCCTTCACAATAAAAATATAATACTTTTTTACGTAAGAACTTATCTTATGAAGACTGTCAAAAACGCCGGAAAACATACCTAGTACTTTACACTGTGCTGTAGTATGGAAAATAGTAGGGTACCTTCACTAACACTCACAGGCAAAAACTATGATAAATTGTAACATTTCTCGAAATTACTCTGAATAAAAAAAAAGTTGAAGCTTATAGACTCTTTTTTCAGTTGAATTTTGTCCTTAAAACGCTGATATAATACTTTTAGGAGATATTTACAAAAAAAAAAGAGAATTTTGCCTTTTTGACTTCACACAATCAAAAGCAGTGATTTAAACTTTTGGATTAAGATATTTTTAATTTTAAGAATATCCTTAAGAAGTCGAAAGAGAGCTTCTCCACCAAAATTGAGCTTCGCGGAATTTTTTTTGAAGTTTGGGCCTATTTGTCTTTTTTTCCTGGGAGAGAAAATGAGAATTAATGAGAAGTTTTCACCTACAACATCAAAATTTCATTAAATAACATTAAAATTGCAATCCTATAATTTATAAAAATATAAATCAACATAACTATATCCAAGAAGAATTTAATTGTGTAATAACGAGCGTCCTTTTTCTGATAGAAGTGTATTCGATTTGACAAAATCATAACGTAGATTGTGTCTATTTGCAAAACTCGCCCTCAGAGAGCAGATGTTATTAATTCTATGTCAAGGTGGTCAGTTAAGGCAGCATCTAATTGAAACGTATATTTCGAAATTTTAATTTCATATTTTCAGAAATTCTTTTAAACGTTCATATCTCGATTCCTTGATTTTTTAAAAATGTTGCTTACGCATCCACAATTTTTGTATATACAGTCGACTCCGCCTAAATGCACTCTGTTTAAATGAAACTTTCGATTACATGCAACAATAAATTTATCACCGGTTTTTTTGCAGGGCTTTTTCACACAAATTAGTAAGGATAACTGCACTTCGCTTATTTGAAAACTCCCTTTAATTGAAACATTTTTCTTTCCCCCAAATAATTATTTTGTCTCGAAACAACTCCGTTTAAGTGAAACACTGAACGTATTCATAAATTCTTGAAGTTTTAACACACCTAAAACATGACATTTTAAGTTTCATTCCATTCTCATCGTTCCAATCCTCTCAACTGTCACAATTATTAAAAGTTGTTTTGTTTGTTATTCGAGATTATTTATGTTTTCTTTTTCTATCTGTGGAAATATTTCACATCACACCGTTTTAAGGGGAAATAAAGTTGCAGTTATACGAAGTTTGGTTAAATGCAACAAAGTTACATATATCCGAAGTTCGTTTATATGAAAAATCCGCTTAATTGCAACAAATTTTCTTCATTTTTTTGTTGCAAATAAGCGGAGTCGACTGTACATATTTAGAAAGTCTATTGATTTACAAAAGCAAAATATATGTCTAACTTTCGCCCGTTTCGAAAGTAGCGAAAACCGACTTCAATCTTAGTTTCAAGATGGGGGAATCCCTACAAGGGTTAATAATTGAAAACTTGGATTCAAGCTTCCTATAAGTATTTTTTTCTTTCGATGACATTCAAAAAATGTCTTCCCCGTTTTCATATTCAACTTCAATACGAGTCATGACTAAATCTTTCATGATGACATTTTTTTTTTACAATATTTACTCGAGTCATATAAGCTTTATTTTCAATTTCATCAACATAATGGCAGAGTTTTCATCTCAAAAATTAGAAATATTCAATTGTGCGTTTCAATGATAGCTTTAATAGGCCCCTTTGACTCTTATATTAGTCCAATTGAAACTTTTGATAAACTGTTTAGGCTATTGCAGCTCTTATTGCTTCAGCTTTTAATGTTGATAAGTTTGTGATGATGAAAGCCATATCTATAATAAATTACTTAAGGCCTTAAGGATATTTCTCTGCAATTTCAAACAGTATACAAATTATTGTTCCAGTGCTTCAAAATAATTTTCTATGGAAATGTATAAAGGCGATTAAGTTTATTTTGCAACAAGATTTATCTTGAAGCACTTGTTTTTGTTTTCATCAAAACAATCACAAAAAAATGCATAATAGTTTACTTATTCGTACAGTGAGTCCATACATTCTCTATGCATATAAAATAAGTAAGTACTGAATTAAATGTCAAGAAAATAAGTACACTGTTAAAAATATTGGACTATTTTTCAGTAAAATCTGTATTGTATTTTGGACCACACTAAAATTTTATTAGAATTCAATACATGCAACGGTTTAAAAACCTGGTTAATCCTTTTTTAATATTAAAATGTAATCAATACTATGAATACAAAAAAATTCCCAATAGCTGGGGAAATTGTTCCCTCAAAATAATACATTTGGTTTAAAATTTATCAATTTTATTTTTGTTATTGAATACAAATTATACTGAAATTCTATACAATTTTTTGAGTTCTAATTCTCGTTTATATTATTATTTAATCTAATTTTAATAGAATTTAAGTCAAATTCAATTCGAATAGTTTAGTAGGTATTGAATATAATACAAAAGGATATAACTTGTAATTTCATTGAATTAATTCTAAGCACATGAATATTTAAATGCAATTCTTCATTTCTGAGTTAAAATGCACAATATATCAATTTATAATGTCCCTTTATTGAATTTAAATAAAATTTTATAAGATTAATAATACAAATTTATTTTTATGCAATAAATTTAAACCAGATTACTTAAAATAAATCCAAAAATGTATTAATTTACAAAAACATAATAATAAATGATAATTTTTGTCAGAGAACTTATTTTATAAGTCAATCACTAAGTTATTATCTGAATTATAATGGTGACATTGATTTCTTTATTGTTTTTTCGCATAAGTGAACTAAAATATTATTGCGATTGAAATTTTATCTACTGATGTTCGAATTTTACCTCGAGAAAATGCAAAGCGCCTTCAAAATAATGCATATTTAAAATTTTTAATTTCGATTTTAATTAGAAATGGGGTTACCATGCTTTATGTTTTTGGATCATTTATTTTTTCTTTTGTTGGAAAAAAATATATGGTATGTATTTGTATGCAAACCTAGGTGTTTCGTTTAAAATGTTTTTTTTTTTTTTTCATTAAACTAATAAATGCAAACTGCCGTTATAGTGCGGAGTTAATGTTATGCGAACATTGCCATAAAATTAATATTATATTTCACGATGTATCGTCCTGGAGTATCTACTGTTTTTCAAGTTAAAGTCTACTATGCTGCTGATGCAAAGCGAATAATTTTATACAAAAATGACACATAGGCGAAAAATATCGTTCTACTTTATGTTTTGCAGTTCGACGTGCGAAATTGATATTTGTAACATATTATTTGGAGAAGAAATAGTTATAGTACAATCAAAAGTTTGGAATGGTAAGGTAGAAAAAATTGAAGTGCTAAATGAATTTTGTATAGTTAAACAACTCTGAATTGTGCATGTCTAATACCAACACGTGGTTAACAGTGCATACAACTGAAGAGAAAAATTCTTATAAAATAGTTGATTGAATCACCTATATATGTACATATGCACATAACAATCGGTACCCACATTTTTATGTATAGAAAAATTAGAAGCAAAATATATGAATTAAATATTAAACGTACAGATTTTTTAAGTCGTGGTCTCAATAGAAAAGGCATGTTAGTTATTAAGTCAAAATCATATTTTTTTAAGTTATGGTAACCCTAAAATATACAAAAAGCATTTTGTTCATATTTAAATATGGCTGATTTTTCTTCCTTACTCTTTTGATACAATTTTAATTGTATTTTAAAATTCTTGGAGTAAAAAAGGACGCTTCCTTTTTTAAACAAATACAAAAAATTTTAAATTTAATACTTTTATGAATTGAAAAAAATCCGGATTATTAAAATAAAAGTTTGCAAAGTTAGATTCTAATTTTCTAGTAAATGGTTCTAATATTCCAGGATTATATTTGAATATTGGATTACATTCTAGTTACAAATAATAATTTTAATAAAAAAACTATTAGAATGTAATATAAAATTATTACAAAAAAACCTTTTATGGTTATAGAATAATAAAAAATAATACTTTATGTGTTACAAACTTCTGTAAAACGAAGAAGGTGAACAAAAAATATCCCAAAATGTTAAACCTTTAGCATATTACATTTCTTTAACTGGGAGTGTAACACAATTTTTACTAATTTTGTTGTAGTATAACCCAAAATATGTATTATTAAATATCATTTTAAATTTAGTTTAATTTGTTGACATGGAATAAATCGTTCTGTATTTAAATTTAAACCAGTAGTTAATACTACTTTGTATTGAATTGAAAATATTTTCCTTTTTAAATACGGACTTTATTAAAATTTAAAATTTGTTGTATTACTTTTAGGGAATTATTTTTTTAATGATGCTTTTTTATGAGTCATTGTCATGAATTTACTTCATCAAACTACAACAATTTAGACTTGGTTTCATTTCTGATTTAAAATAAGCCGTCCCGTAAACCAATACTTGTATTGTTTTGAAAATATTTCTTCTTTTGAATACGAGTTGGAATAGAATTTAAAAGCAATAGCATTACTTTTGGGAAATTTATTTTCAAGTAATCCTGTCACTAATGCTTTTTATGAGACTTTATCTTCAAATATAATATCGAGGTGTTGTATTTTATTCTTTTTTGTCATAAATCAGGGAAATGTTACGCATTTAATTCAAAATATATTACTTCTTTGAATATACAATACAAAATGTATTAAAAAAAATGTGTAATATTTTGGGAATTATTAAATCTAATACTGCTTGCATTGAAAATATGCTGTAATACTTTAGTACGACTGAAAAGTAGTCCAAGATTTTTAACCGTGTGTCATTTGAATTAATTAATTTAACATATTTCATTTCATCATTAATATTATTGCAGAACTTGCCTAATCAGATCTTGACTCACAATTGAGAAGAAGGTCTTGGTACGATTTCCAGCCTCCTCCACCTAAATGTGACAAATCCCCAAATAGCATTTCTTCTTATGAATAAGTGGCACTCACCTTTAGCGGTATGGACTTGGCAGAAAATTGTAAGTCCCCTCCATTCCTGCAAACCAGCAACATGCACACAGGAATGGTTGTAAGTCACTAGGCTCTAGATTTTCACGAGCTGTCGCGGTCGTTGCGGTCGTCGCGCCACTACATTTATTTTTTTTATTTAATTTATTGTATATTTATATGCTCTAGCTTAACTAACGTCAAGTAATTGATAGGGAAAGTGTTAAGGTTCCTCATTAAAGTATTACAAAACTCACCAAAATAAACCCTACAATTAACCGGAGGTATAAATATGACCCTTAATAGGTTTTTTTTTTACACACATAGTATTTACATATGTATTTCACTTACCCGACAATTTATTATCCAATTCAGATAGAGACCTATACAAAAACCACATCATCCATTCCGATACCCTATAAGTTACCACATTTTGTTTTGTTACACCGAGTGGAACATAGCATTTAGCTTTGAGCCAAAGTCGAAGTCGAAGTTGATACACAATCCGCAAAGTGAACTCCGCACAAAATCATACTCGGCTAAGGTTTGAAATTGAGATACAATAATATTTTCTCTGTGCACACCCCTGTCCCTACTATAGCGACGCAGGCTGGCGGCCGGCGGCGCGACGACGATAAGACACGACTTAGCTAAAACTTAGGGGTAACCTTATTTACACGCTCATGGATCGTTGCAGAATCAGGACAATTATGGTTAAGTTTCGAAATGGTGGTGGTGAGGGTAACCCTTGGCACATGAACCGTATTGCAAGTCAATTGATATGCGTGTTGGATGGAGTGTGACATGATTAAAGTATCTGCATGCGCTGCGCTCACATGCATCTGATGGGAAATTGATAGAAATTATTCAAACGTGCTATGCATGTGGCTCTAAGTTGAAGCTAAATAATTAAAGCTAATTACAGTCATGAAAGCCTTAATAATCAAACTTCTTTTTTTTTTTGTTCTCTAAACCTGGGGCATAAAGATGTTACCTATGAGAATGATGCTGCAATTGAATTGCATTTGAGCAACTCCTAAATGGGTCAGATGCCAAGGAACATCACGATTCTAAGAACCATTCACATCAAGAATAAAACCAAATAAACAATGAGTCGCGCGATCCACAGTCCCCCCAATATATCAACCCATGTGATCATGATGGCAGATTAAAATTGTATACGTCTCATCACACCTTAAGCCAATCGGAAAAAAAAAGGTTTTGCAAACAACTTGCAACAATAACTCTTTCAAGAGCCGTTCCCACACCATCATCGACTTATGCCTTGCCTCGGTTTTTAAGCATGAAAAAGAACACAAAGAATCTGCTGATATTTCTTATACAAAATAAATGAGCATGTGCAACACGATATCATCTCCAATTACAGACTCCATAAGTCGGACCGACGACGAAGCAACGGTGACGACTCGGCATTGACATTATAGCCAAGTAGCATATTTATAGGAACATCGGAACATGTTCCGATCATTTGCTCGGAGATGAGACATTCAAATCTGGCACATGTTTCAGGCAAGTCCGACATCCATATAGGCTTGACATTATCTCGTGGTCAAACACTATCGTTGCCACGGACTCTTCACGCAAGTTCAAGAAGGTTAGGCATTTTGAAGTTGAAATGATTATGTACATAAAGTAGTTATAGTGGTTATTTTATGATACGGCAAGTTATTTAGTGTATTTGGAAGAATTTCACAAGCCATGATGAAAATCATGTAATTAGAGGCGAGTATGCATATATTTTGAAATGATGATATAAAAATAGAAATAAAAAATAAGTAAATAGGTAAAAAAATCACAGTTTTGTTTAATCCACATTAAACGGTTATAAACTACACATATATTTTTTGTTGTGAACTTATGCCCCCGTGCCAACGTTTATGTGTTGCGTAGCTAATCAGACATTACTTAGACATTGTGAAACAGTCTTTCAGAATTTGAAAAATAACAATTCCCAAAATTCAATTGTTTTAACAAAAATGACGGTTATAAAGGGTCCGCCAAATAACTTCTTTTTTTTTGAAAATGGCTCAAAAAATCGAGTGTAGCTTCGGCTGTGTGGCACATAGCGCCGTCCTGTTGAAACCAAATGTTGCCAATATCCTCCTCTTCAATTTTTGTGAACAAGAATTCGTTCAACATGGCCCGATAACGATCGCCATTGACTGTAACGGCCACTCCTTGCTCATTTTCGAAAAATGGCCTAATTATGCCTCTGGACCAAAATCCGCACCAAACAGTGACTCGTTTTGGGTGTATCGGCTTTTCAATGTATGCGTGCGGGTTTTCTGTGCCCCAAATGAGACAATTTTGCTTGTTTTCTACCCGCCAAGATCAAAATGAGCTTCATCTGAAAAGATGATTTTTTTGGAAAAATCGCCATCTTCTCTAAGTCGATCGCAGGCCCACTTAGCGAAGCGTATACACAACCATATTCATTCAGCGGAAGGATAAAACTAATTATCTGTCAAATTAGACATGAGCTAAGTGTTACCATTCACGAAATAAGCACTGGTTGAAAAAAAAAACGTTAGATGGCGGACCCTTTAGAATGAACCTTCTTAAGGATGATGCAGAGCAGGATGTCTATGGTGGAGGGAGGGTAGGTTTAAAGTTACTCGTGAAATACATATACCTACCTTTACTTTGAGATCTACAACTTCACATTTTAAATTTGTTGCTAAAATTGATGTTTTTTAGGTCAAAATATGAATAAGCCGATTTTATGGATATTTACCACCCACTACATTTTTGTCCACTAACTACAGATAGTCGGACATAAGAAATGAAATCACAATCTAAAACTGATAATTTTATAGCTTCTCTCCTCAACCAATAAAATAATAAAACACTGGATCTTGTTACCTATATTTATGACAACAGGTAAGGGTAATTAGAAGAATCTTATGTACATCCAGGATTGTAAGAAATTATGAACATTTCTCACAATACTCTTTACCTAGCCGGGAACCAAACCCGAACCTACATAGTCTCAAATCGGACATTTATTTTCGTTTGAAATTTGGGGCCCATTAAAAGAAAATGAAAAAAAATAGTAATTTCCCATATTAAAAAAAAATCAATAAAAACATATTTTAAAGACAAAATGAAAAAAAAAAAATTAAAAATTTATCAAAATCAGTTAAACGGTTTTCGAGAAAGTTGCAAATCAGAGAAATGTTCGATAGGGATTACCATATGAATAGGTAGCAATTTTTAGGATTTTTTTTTTCTTGCGAGCACGGTTGCCACTTTGGTCATTTGTGTCCGAATCCGGTCATTTAATTTTCACTTGGTCGCTTGGTCAATTTTTTCACGATCTGTTCACTTTTTCTGAAGATATGACAAAAAGAAAAAATCAATCTTTAATTTGCATGTTCTCAAAAATTACATGTATAAAGCTCAGTTTTTTTCATCGCCTAATTCCTAATGTAAACAATGCATAAATGTGTTCAATTGAACGCACTCCATTACCCATTCCCGAACACTGAATGCGGTATATTCACTCATTTTCTTGCGTTGACAATTTATTGACAAATTACTAGAAAACTTTATATATTTTTGTAATCAATCGTATTGTGGAAGAGTGGGGTGCACTCTTCCATTATTATTTCATTATTTCATTTCTTGTTACTTGGAAATCAACGGGATAAAATCATGATTTCGGAAACGTAATGAGAAATCCTTAAACGAAAGTTCATTTTCTATTTTTATCTTAGCTTTTAAAAATAATAAATATTTTCAATAAGGAGATATTTCAGTCCGAAAAGGTGCGTTTAACATACATTATGTACTTACATATGTACATGGCAGCAGATATAGACCACAGTAAAACATTTTTAGCAATTTTTTTTTAATAATAACTAAACCTTAATCAAAAACATATCCTCTTGGTTCTTGGACAGAATCTAATTTAGAGAACAAAGACAATTATTTACCTATTGCAGATGATGTTTTTACTAAAAATAAAGATGAGGAATTTTTCAAAAAATCAAATTTCACAAATTTTAATAAAAATTTAAAATAAAAAACAAACACTTTAAATTTCTATTTAGAAAATTTGATCTCAGTAACAATATGATTTAAGAAATTTGTCAATAATAACTGCCAAAAGTATGAACATATGGCTTGTCGGACTCACAACCAGTGCTGCCACCCTACTCCTTTAGCAGTAGATCTACTGCGCTTAGTCCCAAACGAAAATCTACTGCGCGATTCAAAACGAATCTACTTCCAACACTACCCAAAGTTGGATCTAAGAACGTCCATCCAAAATTTGAAATGCGGAACCATTCTGAATTCATCCACCGACTCCATATTTCAAATTACATTGACTTGCGGCCATCGGCTCAGAAACATCAAACTGACACATTACGCATGTCATTTTTTTTTTTTTTGTCTTTTGGTTCTATTGTTTCTTGGTTGTGTTTCTACTTTCTTGGATTTATTTATTTTGAAAATGGACAAATTTATTAATATAGATATGAGAAACCAAGGTATTGTTGCAATCTTAATGTGTAATGATTAGTTAATTATTATAAAGGTGCCGATAAATAGGATAACAGAAACAAATAAAAATGGAAATCCCCGGGTAACAGAAGCTGGGCCAAGCAAGAGATTGTTGTTAGCAGCGTTGCCAACCACTTTAGGCAAAATAATGCCTCACTTGCGAAAAATTATGTCTTTTTCAATAATAAAAAGCCTCACATAATATTTTTAAAAGACATATATGATTTCAGAAACAATTGGATAAATCACAATAGCCGTGTTTTTTTGCAAGCCCTGAGGAAATCGATCGTTTACATGTTAAATGCAACAACAACTAATCCCCTTAGGGCTTAGCTAGGCGCGGAGAATTCTCGGGGCTTAACTTAAGCACGGAGAAAAACTATGTTACCGGCGTGAATTGCATACTTGTTATCGATAGTTTGTATGGAAACTCCATTTTGTTTCTATAATGGTGTCCCTAATCCTCGATGTCGTTTTGTTTCAACCAAATCTCCCGGGCTTGCAAAAAAACATGGCTATTAAACGTCAATGAAATTGACGGAATAAAGAATGGTCAAGTCTAATAAACTGACATTCTAGTATGAATAGTACAATAAATAATAATATTAAACATCTTGTTAAGTAACATTAATTTAATTTCAGATCATAGCATTTTTTTTTTTTTGAAAAGCGTATGCGTAAAGAATTCCACTTAAATTTTCTGGCTTAAGTCTATTATTTCTCAGCTTTGTTTTATTTAAATATATATGCCTTTCAACCATCATCGAGGACTTTTTTTAAGAAAAGGAAACATATTAGAACCATCTCCTTTTTCCAATTGAAATGCCTTCCTTCAAAAATAAGTTCTCGTAAAGTCGGTAGCAAGATTAAAATTTCTCAAAGAAAGCCACAAATAAATTTAAAAAAATGTAGTTTTATGAAATGAAAAAAAAAAGTTTTTGTATATTTTAAGATCTACTGGGGTATATTGAAATCTACTGCGTTTTTTTCTGATAAATACCGCGCTCAATCATCTATAGGGTGGCAGCGCTGCTCACAAGCTTCAATTTCAACTTTGATTGATAGTTTTTCAAACTTGGTTGAGCGCGATCCCGAAAAGGTTGTAAAGGAATAGAAAACGGTTAGTTGGCACATTCCCCGATTTTTCAAAAGCCGATTTTTGTGTTGTTGTTTTAATCGTGTGAGAGAAAATAGAAAAATCGTGTGCAACATGTCGGCCTTACCTCGAAATCTGAGATGATTACAACAACAAAGAAAAATTCGCATTGCAAATACAGGGTGTCCGCCGGGAAGGTATACCTACTATACTTTGTTTGATGAAATGAAAGAGAATGGATCTTATATTCACCCTTATTACGGTTGTCGTTTTTCCAAAACGACAGTAAAACGACTCGGCCCTAAAAGCCCCAATTGGTGTTGTAAAATAAAAATATTGTAAAAATAGCGAGAAGGGTGAAGAGCGGTGAGAACACTGAAGTTTTAGTTTTATTTTAGCGTCAATTGTAATTTCTAGAGTCATGTCGTTTAACTGTCGTTTTAGTAAAACGACAACCGTAATACGGTTGATTGATAAATGTTTTATTTAATGTCGGCAATTATGTATGGAATACAATATCAGGTAAATAACCGCCTCTGTTATTCTCACAAATGCGAGCCCTTTTGAGCACATTTTTCATTACATTCTCACACATTTCAAGCTGTATTTCATTAATTTCATCACGAATATTTAAACCTTGCCTTTCAGATATCTCCACAAAAAGAAGTCCGGAGCAGTCAAATCAGGCGACCGTGGAAGCCAATCGACATCACCATTTCTTGAAATAACTTGTTGTGGAAAGAGGTCTCGCAGTAATTCCATTGTAATCCTGGCTGTATGCTATGTGGCGACGTCTTGTTGAAACCACATGTTAATCAGTTGTGGCGTTAAAAAGTTTTCAATCATATCAAGATATAGCGCTCCCCATTCACAGTTACCGTTACGCCGTTTTCATTTTCAAAGAAGTAAGGTCCAATGATTCCTCCTGACCAAATTGCACACCAGACTGTAAATTTTAATGGATGCAAAGGTCAAAGGTGACTGATGAATAATTTGAGGGTGTTTCCATTGCCCAGAATCGACTATTCTGTTTATTCACATATCCATTCAAATGAAAATGAAAATGTGCCTCGTCGTCACTCATTATGATTTTTTCATGAAAATCGGGGTTGTCATGGGTTAGCTGTAACATCCTATTGGCATATGTACGGCAGCGTAAATGGTCTTGGGGAAGAAGCTTTTGTGTCAACTGAATCTTAAATGGAAACAAATGCAAATCCTTGTGCAAAATTGTGGCCAAAGTTATTCTTTGAAGACCAAGCTCCTGAGCACGGTGTCGAATTGAAGTTGATGTATTGTTTTGAACACTTTCTTGAACAGTAGTAATTTTTTCAGCCGATCTTGCAGTACTTTGTGGTCCATGCTTGGACCTATCACCTTCGAAATCATTCACTACACCATAAATAGTGCGTTTTGTTGGCACGTTGTTTCTGACTTGGATTTTCAAAAAAAATAATCTTAACGATAAAATCGACGTGCTGTCACTCTTTCCCTGAAAGATGCTGAAAGAGAACATTTTTCTTCCACCAATACACTCAAATGAATTTACATGAGTTATGGATTTGCTTCTGCGGGAGACCTTCCCTTAAGACCAAGAAAGTGGTATTCGATTACAAAAAGTCAAAAAATAATAATTTTCTTTTGTAATTTTTATGCAAAGCTTAGGTTTGTCTACCCATGCGAAGCCCGGCGGGCAAACTAAATAGTATGAAATAAAATGTCAGCAACATTTAAACCAAAAACCAAAATTGCAAAACTTCAATCTTCGCAAAAATATAAAACAAAAATATTTAGACTTCATCAACTTCTCAGCTGCACAAATTTTCCTTTGGTTATGTTTTACTTACGGTGTGATGATTTTTGGTGCATTCTTATGTTTGAACCTTGAAAGGGTGTGAAAGAACTCAACTACCTTGTCGTTACATAAAGCACATTTTATACTCAATGAATGTTTTGTTTTATTTAAAAAAAAAAAGCCTCTGTTTTGTTTTTGTTGTGCTTGATGGGTACTTTGTTTGAGAATAAATGAGCTCTTCGACATTCAATTTGTCAAAGCATCAATTAGCGGTATTTGCTGAGGAGCTCAATGTCGCGCAGTGTCTTGGGTAATTGCTATAGATATATAGAATTATCTTCCCGCCTTTGTTCTTCCAAATGACATGTGATTAGAGGCGGTTATAGAACATAAGCAATCATGAGCGTTGTTGTTATGCTGAAGAGATATTCTTTAAATGATTATCATTACAGTATCCACGCATTTGACCCTAAGGCCAAGATACACAGATTTAAGATGATTATTCTTCGCCTAAATAGTTGCTAGTAGTCATACATACATGGATGCTTGAGGCTTATTCTAAGTTTATAAACAAGGCTGCCGCAACATTGATGTGGAGGAGGTGCAGCACATGTTTTGTTCATATTTTTGTTGTTCTTTTTTCAATTTCGTTGGTAATGACACGACTCACCTATTGTGGAAAGAATCTCATGTTTAAGTCGTGAACGCTATTATTTGAGGCATATTATGGGAAAAATCATTTAGATGACATTGACAATATGTTTATGGTACACAGTAAAAATGTTAGTAAGCGGATCTGTATCTATACATACATTTATAAACGAAACAACGGCCTTTTATACTTTAAAGTTCAATCCATTGTTGATCTTTGGCCATATGAAAAGAAGCACAAGATAGACGTGACTTAGAGCTAAGTTATTATATTGGAAATGGAAGATTAATAGTCGGTAAAGACTTGGAGAACGAAAAGAAAAAAATAATCTTTGATCATAGACAATGTTTGATGAGTGACTTATGACTGAGTGTATCTTGGCATAATGAAGCTCTATTTGTTTAGTTTTTTTGTTTTGTATTTATTTTGTTTTTGTTTAAAGTGTTTGATGTGTGATGAGACGTGATTTTGGTTAAATACACATACATGTATGTCACATATTAAGGAATACAAAACTAAATTTAGTGAAAACTAAGGAAAGAAGGCTGACAACAACAAACAATGAATTTATTTGTGTTTAAAAAAAAAAAAACGAAAATATGTAGTAAAATTTTACGCAATGGCGAACTTTAATCTGCAAATAAATATTTAAAAATTCAACAATAGCTTTCATAGTAATGTGAGACGGTCACGGTATTTTAAAATATAAACAAAAAAATGTTTGTTATTGAAATAACATTAACGTGAATATATTGTTGAAATTAATTTTAAGATTAATATACAGGGGGGTCATTCGGTAATTTGTAAAACGATAATCGTCTAAGCGATAATCGTGCACGATATCGTCTTCAATTTGCTTCACGTAACACAATCACTATCGTTTATTATAAATCACAGTTTGAGAAGGATTGACTTTTCAATCACTGTCATAAATGACAATTCTGTAATTTATTTTTGTCAGTAACGCCCAAAAAATATCAATTTTATTTAGAAGAAGTGAAGAAAAGTGCGGGCAAAACGTGAAGTCGCCTAAACATATCGGTTATCCACCTATCATTCAAACTTGATATAATTATAATCATAGGGTTTTCAAATGCTAACGATTTAATGATCACGTTTTGACGATTTTTGAGTTAAGGAGAGCAAATTTTCGATCGTCAAGACGATAGTGATTATTGCTTTAACGTAATTCAAAGGTGTCGTCAAAACGATATCGTGTGGCGATAATCGAATTACGGAATGACCCTCCAGGGTTCTCAAATGAACAAGAACACACTTTTTCTTGTTTATTTATTAAAACTTTGTTAAGAATTGGTTCATCTTATCTTTAACGACACGCCCGTAAACTGTCTTTAAGTGGATTAGAATTTTGAAGATTTAATATTATAAAGGGTTTTCCAATAAGAGGTGTTGTTTTGATATTCAAAGAAAAATGGTATTTTTTGAAATAAATGATCGGATGTTTATTTCATTATAAAGAGGAAGGTATGCCGTTAATAATGGAATACAACATGAGCCAAATGGCCGCCACGACCACGCTTACAGGACCATATCCTTTTCATGAAATTTTCCATAACCACATCGCAAAGTGGCTGCCCTATGTCCTCGATAGCCTCACGAATTCCATCTTTGAGGTCTTGAACCGACGCTGGGCTGTTGGCGTAGACCTTATCTTTCACGTGGCCCCAAAGGAAGAAGTCGCAAGGTGTTAAATCACAAGATCTCGGTGGCCAATTGTGATCACCTCTTCGAGAGATTACACGGTCCGGAAACTATTCCCGTAAAAGATCGATGGTTTCATTGCTTGTGTGGCACGTAGCGCCGTCTTGTTGAAAGTAAACGTTGTCCAGATCAATACCATCCAATTCCGGCCATAAAAAATCATTAATCATCTCTCGATAGCGCAATCCATTGACCGTAACTGTTGCTCCAGCCTCATTTTCGAAAAAGTAAGGTCCAATGACCCCGCCGGACCATAAACCGCACCAAACAGTCACGCGTTGAGGATGGAGAGGCTTTTCAACAATAACTCTTGGGTTTTCCGAGCGCCAGATGCGACAGTTTTGCTTGTTGACGTAGCCTCCGAGGTGGAAATGGGCCTCATCAGTCAAGATGATTTTTCGATGAAATTCCGGATCATTTTCATGCATTTCAAGGACCCAATCAGCAAAGACACGACGTTGTTGATGGTCAGCCGGCTTGAGTTCTTGTGTAAACTGAACTTTATAAGCCTTAAGACCCAAGTCTTTATGCAAAATACGGTGTAATGACGTTTGTGGAATGCCTTATTCCAAAGAACGACGAGGAACGGACAAACCTGGGTTCTCTTCAACACTTTGGGCTACAACAGCAATATTCTCAGTTGTTCTTGAGCGACGTGCACGGGTTTTATTCTTCACATCACTAACTTGTCCCAACAGCTCGAATTTGTCCACCAATTTCTGTATTGCGGTCCGACAAGGTGCTTCACGACGACCCAAAAATGTTTTAGTTTTACGAACCATCTCTGCCAAATTTTCACCATTTTTATAGTGAATTTTAATAATTTCAATGCGTTGTTGAAGCGTGTATCGTTCCATTTTTTATTAATGGCGTAGTTTTTACTTGTCAAATGTCAAAAAATGACAGTTTCAAAAGTGACAGCTACCGAAATAGCGGGCTATTTAAAATAACACCTCTGTTTGGAAAACCCTTTAATATACTCATATTATAAATAGAAGAAAATGGCTAACAAGCATGAAATTTGTCCTCGTGCTTTTTTTTAGAGGTATAGTACTTTAAAATGGAATAAAACAAAGATGATTTTTTTAAATTGACATCAGATTACTGATAGAAAAGCGTGACCAAGCTTACCACCGTTGGAAGCGTTTTCGAATCGTGGAACTATACGAAGTTTATAAGCCATTACGTAATAATGTTGTTCGTGAGATAAAAGCAGCTAAAATTCAATATTTTTGAAATCGACTTAGAACCAATTTAAACGGACGTGTACTATGGAAAAATCTTCGTTCTTTGGGTATAGGTAAATCAAAGTCTATAGAATGCTGTGATCTTGATGGAAATGACCTAAATAGTAAATTTATAAATGCTCCTTCTATAACACCCTCAAGCAGTTATCTCATGATCAGAATAACGCTGATGATCTTTTCAATATTTCAATACACGAAGATGAAGGCATGTTTAATTTTTCTGGAATAAATGATCTCGACGTGGTTGGGGCTGTGAATTCTGTAAAATCCAATGCTGTCGGGGTGGATGGCATTCATCCAGTGTTTATAAAAGCAATTTTGCCCACAATATTGCCTTATATAACGCATATTTTTAATTCGATACTGCAGGGCTATATCCGTGCCAATGAAAATTGGGTAAGATTATCCCTATACCTAAAAACCCTGATTACACTGAGTTTAGGCCAATATCTATACTGCCTTTCCTATCGAAAGTGTACGAATGAATTTTACAAAAACAAAAATCAATGAATACTTAAATCATAATGAGTTGCTAACCCAACTACAATCTGGGTTTCGTGCAAAGCACAGCTATACTACAGCTCTAATTAAAGTAATTGATGATATACGTATTGGTTTTGATAATGATAATGTAAGTTTTTTGGTACTACTCGACTTCTCAAAAGCTTTTGATATGGTCGATCATACCCTTCTATGTAACAACCTGTGTAGCTTTTTTAATTTTTTTCCGAATTGTCAACTAAGTTAATTTTTCATTACTTAAATGGAAGAAAACAGGCGGTGTACGTAAGAAACACGTTGTCAAATTTTCTACCCGTTCATAAAGGTGTTCCGCAAGGATCAATTTTAGGCCCACTTTTGTTCTTGATATATATAAATGAGATTCCTAATGTTGTTCAAAACTCAATGATGCACATTTATGCTGATGATGACCAGATTTACCAGAATTGTCCTTTAGGTTTGATTGAGAACTGTGTTGAAAATATAAACCAGGATCTTAAGAACATCTCAGATTGGTCCCTACAGAATAATCTTACATTAAATCCTAAAAAAATGCAAATGTTTGGTCATATTCCGAAAAAAACTAGATCATTCGTACTTCCCGCCTATCACTTTAAATGATTCAAATATTCAGTACGTTGACTCTGTTAAAAATTTGGGTATTTTGTTTAACCGGTCCCTCGCACTTGGAACGATCATATACAAAATGTGGTTGGTAAGACATATGGGGTTCTGCGATCACTATGGGTTGCTCAAGTATACACGCCTCTGCCAACAAGAATGATGTTAGCCAAATCTCTAGCAATTCGAACACTTTTAAATGGCTGTGAATTTTTTTCTAATTGCTACGCTGAAAGGAAAAGAAAGTTTAAAGTAGCATTTAATAGTATAATACGGTATATTTATGTTCTTCGCCGATATGACCACATATCACACTTATCTAAAAACCTACTTAATATTGAATATCAATTGAAAATTTCATTAAATATCGTACAATTAAACTATGTATTTATATATCAAGCTACAATTTCCGGTATATCAGAGATCTATGGGCATAATTATACCTCGTTTTTCATTTTTGATATCAGAAAGACAATTTTTAATAGCTGTAACGCGTCTATGGAATTCACTTCCCTTGTGCTTAAGAGAGCTAGACGACATGCAAACTTTTTCAAAGAATTTACACTCATATTTTTCAAATCGTGGCGACTAATTTTTTCTCTATTTAAGGCAGCATCTAAAATTTTCAACTTTCTTTAATTTATAAAGTTTTTCTTAGTTTCTTAACTCTTTTCTCTTTTTCCTTTTATTAATATTTCATTATCAATTTTGTTTTTTATTCTCTACCTTGTATTATAAATGTATGATTTAAGAGCCGATTTTTCAATCATCAGTTAAAGAGTCAGTTTAATATTAGAGGAATAAAGTTATTAGACTCTTAAACAGTCATATAAAAACATTGAATTTTTCAATCAAAAATAAACACGCAGTTAATTATTCTATAGAATAATAAGAGAAGATGTCAAATTCAAAAAATATTTATATTAAAACGTCACTTTTAGTCGTATTTCGTGTTTGATTTAATTTATACGATTACTTAGCATTGGTATCTGAATAAATTTAAAAAAACTGCATTTTTCTCCTTCTGAAAAATTTCTATTTCGAATTGCCTTTTTTTTCTTGAAAATGGTTCCAATAGACCATTATCCATTTCTTCTTCAAGAATAAAATCGAAAACTTCAAAGAAGTCCATTTTCATATAAAATTTCAAACAAAATGAATAGAAAAACAATTGTTTTGACATTTAATTTATTTATTCCTAAGAATAACTTCTTATCCCGCTCTAAAATGAGCAGATAACTTTATTCCGCTAGAAAAAGATTTATTCCTAAGAATTTTCTGTATCTGATTGTTGAAAAACTGATTTTTGGTCTATTTGAAGAATAAGTACTAACTGATGGTTTATTTGACTATTGAAAAATTGGCCCTTAATGAATAAAATAAATACTAAATACTATAATGTATACTAAATTGACATCAAATTTACTTTATTCGAAAGATATATAATCTTCTGGCATTATAATTTAAATATGATTTCTGGCATATGACCGCCACGACTGGCTCGGACGTAGTCTAATCTGATCATCAAGTCATCTAATATTTTTGATGACTTTTTCCAACATTTGTAGTCGTATATCGGCAATAACGTGGCGAATGTTGTCTGTCCTCCAAGTGGTCAATCGTTTCGGGCTTATCGGCGTAGACTAGCGACTTCACATATCCCTACAGAAAATAGTCAAGCGCTACCAAACGTTTTCTTCAATAAATCAATTGCGGCACGAGCTGTGTGACATGTTGCTCCGCGCCGTCTTGTTGAAACCACAGCTCCTCCACATCATGGTTGTTCAATTTATGAACGAAAAAATTAGTAATCATGGCTCTATAGCGGTCACCATTGACTATAACGTTTTTTCTGAGCAGCATCGTTTTTAAAGAAGTACGGATCAATTATTCCCCGAAACCATAAAGCACACCAAACAGTCAGTTTTTGTGGATGTAATGGTGTCTCAACATACACTTGAGGGTTATCATTACTAAAAATACGGCAGTTTTGTTTTATTGACGTATCCATTCAACCAAAAGTGAGCTTCATCGCTAAACAAAGTTCGCTTATGAAAATTGAGATCAACGGCCATCTTGTTTTGGGCCCATTTTGTCACAATTTGGAAGCGTTGTTCAGACGTCAGTGTATTCATGTTGAAATGCCAAACCAAACTAAAAATATATCATTTGACAGCTGACAAAATGGCCGCCAGTTTAAATAGTGTTGCCAACTTAAAGTTCTATACGTCTAAAAAAAATAAACCTTTATATACACTTATTTGTTTAAGTGTACTTTTGTGTACCATATAATTTCTTAGTGTTCTTTTTGGGCCAACAAATCTTATAAAATAAATCTGGTGATACGACAGCTCGTGGAGACCCAGGGCGAGGGCCTAGTGACTTAAAATTCTCAACCACTCCTATGAGTGTGTCTGCAGGAATGGATGGGACCCAATCAGAAGGCCCTCAAGTTGACAATTTAGTCACAAAAGCCAGAACCCATGAAAAAATCATGACCTTTGGCATAACAATCCTACGCATACTAACCATAACACCATGGGCTCCTAATACAGAGATTTTATTAAGGTTTTATTATAAAAAAATCTTTAATTCTTTTTGTTTTCAAAAACTAAACAAACATTATATTTACGCCCACTACTACCAAAATTAGCTTTTTAATTGCAAATACCAACGGTAAAACAAAGCTTCCTTCCAAAATTAGATTATTGTTAATATGTCAGACTTATTTCAAGAACAAGCCTGTTTTATAATAAAGCTAAAATCTAGACATGGAAGTTGACACCCGTTAGACATGTTTATTAATATTTTTTTTTTCAAATATTGCAAGCTAATAAGGAGCCTAAATCTAAAAGTTATAGACACACACCTCCTACAGCTTTGGATATCATATCACTAAAATCTTACAAATAACGACAATTATATAAAATCCACCTTCAAGAATCAAACGGTTTACTATCTATACCTACACCAGGAGCCAAAGTTCTATACATTTAACGGCCATGCCAAATTGTGGAAGTGGAAGTAGAGATATGGCGTTAAAGTAGGGGAAACAGGGGAAAAATAACGGTGCTTGGATATTTTCGTATTTAAATTTTTAACGATTCGATCGAATTGAATCTTTCATTCACGGTGATTTTGAAACAACTTTTCCTATATGCATTGACACACTTGCATCCACTTTATTCTGCAGAGGAAAAAAAAACAAGCCACCATCCAACACAATCACCTATACCTATGTATGTACATATAGCAAGACACAAACTGTTATGTTATTAATTTATTTATTTGTATTCAATTTAAAATCTATGACAATGTCATTGACAGTAGTCAAACTGGTATTTTACCTCAATCACTTTAATAACAGAACAATTTTCGCGGATAAGGTCAACGACTTTTTGCTTGTTGTTAAAAGCTAAGAGTGAGATGGGATCAAAGCTTGACTGAGTCCAAAGATTTTCTGCAACCAAAAGCAATGTTAAGAAGTGATATTGATATTGTTTGTAGTTGTTATTAATATACAAAAATTAATACATGAATGTAAATTATTTGTAGTAGTAGTGTAGTAGCCCGTAGCGTAATGGTTATTGCGTAGGAATGTGATGTTGGGTTTCTGCGGAATGAATGCCAGCTTCTCCACTAAAAAACTAAAATGTTTGTTTTTTTTTAACGGCTACTGCTTTTTGCGAGAAATTGACAATATAAAGGGTTTTTCAACAGGGACGCTACAAAAGTAGAGCAACAGGGACAGCAAACGACGCCATATTTCTTGCCGCTCTTTTGACATTTCTCTTCAGTAAGGTTTGAAATTTCATGATGGAAAGATATAAGAGCCAAGAAATAGTCAAAATTATTAAAATTTACTACCGAAATTCGGAGTCAGTGGCCTCAACGTTAAGAGCGCTACGTCCAATTTATGGTCGTCATAATCGTCCTAGCAGATCAATAATTGAGCGTCTAGTGGAAAAATTTGAATCCACAGGCACAGTACAAAATGTTCCCGTGCCAGTGAGACAAAGAAGCGCCCGTAGTGTCGAGAATATTGCTGCCGCTGAGGCTTCAGTTGCAGAAAGCCCAAATGTGTCTCTCACACGTCGTTCTCAAGCGTTGGGCATCTCTGTGACTTCTTTGTGTCGAATTTTGCGAAAAGATCTTGGCCTACATCCTTACAAGATTAAATTGACGCAAGAACTGAAGCCGCTTGACCACCAGAAGCGTCGTATGTTCGGGAATTGTGCTGAGCAACAACTTGAAAATGTTTCGGATTTTCATCGAAAAATCATCTTCAGCGATGAGGCTCATTTCTGGCTGAATGGCTTCGTCAATAAACAAAATATGCGGTATTGGTCAGGCAGCAATCCACACGTACTCCATGAGTCATCATTGCATCCCGAAAAATTGACGGTTTGGTGTGGTTTATGGGCCGGCGGCGTCATTGGGCCGTACTTCTTCCGTGATGATCAAGACCGGCACGTTACTGTGAATGGGGATCGCTACCGTTCAATGATAACCGAATATTTTTGGCCCCAATTGGATGATATGGACTTGGAGGACATGTGGTTCCAACAGGACGGCGCCACAAGCCACACAGCGAATGTCATAATCAATTTATTGGAAACCAAGTTTGTCGCTTGGCCGCCTGGGTCGTGCGATTTGACGCCATTAGACTATTTCCTGTGGGGCTACGTCAAGTCTATGGTCTATGCCAACAAGCCAGCGCCGATTGACCAACTTCGTACGAATATCGAACGTGAAATCGCAGCAGTATCGGCCGATTTATGCTTGAAAACCGTCAAAAATTGGGTTCAGCGTCTTGACTTCTGCAAGCGTGCCTGTAGTGGCCATGCAAAAGAAATCGAGTTCCATACATAATGGCATCAAACGTACTTTTACAAGAATAAAGAATTTCATTGATATCCAAAACCGTTTTTGTTTTATTTAAAAAAAACTTTTGTAGCGCTCTTATTGAAAAAGCCTTTATAACCGAAGAGTATCTCTTATAACGGGTGTTTTTTTAGAGGTATAGAACTTCCGATAGGGATGACTGTCAAACTAGCTATCATACTAATAAAGTGTAATTGACTTATTTTTTCAGTATACTTTGGCAAATCACCATGCAAAAATTACACCAGAAAAACGTTTACAAATCATTTCCAAAAAATTCATTTCCAAAATTCGTTGAATGGGTTGAGAATCAACAGGAAGTTGAACCAGATTTTTTTTCGTCAAATAATCTTCAGCCATGAGGCTTATTTATGGCTTAACGGCTATTTCAACAAGCAGAATTGTCGTTTTTGGAGTGAGCATAATCCTCATGAGGCTCTTAAGACTCCATTACTTCCTCAAAAAAATACTGTTTGATGCGGTTTACATGCCGAAGGCGCCATCGACCCATTTGTCTTTAAATTCGAAATTAATGAAAATATTACCGTGAATTGCGAACTATAGGTAAATGATTCGTGATTTTCGTATTCGCAACATGCCATACAGTGAGTGCAACTTGAGCCAAACGTTTGATGACCGAATCATCTCATGTAATGGACCGGTGAATTGGCCTCCACGTTTGTGTGATTTGACTCCTTTTTCAAAGGGTACGTCAAATCTCTGGTCTATGCTGATTAACCAGCAACGATTGATCAATTAGAAGCCAACATTCGATGCACTATTGACGAAATAAGACCGGGTATGCTCGAAAAAGTTGAGCAAAATTGGACCGACAGAATAGCGTTCATAAGGCGCAGTCGCAGAGGCCATATGGAAGAAATTATTTTAAACATTAAATGCCATGAAATTTGTGATCTAATAAAGCCAAAGTTTTGGTCATTCCATTGAATTTGTTGTGTTTTATTTAAAAAAAAAGTTCTATTCCTCTAAAAAAAAACACCCTATACTTTTACATTTTATTATATTTTTGTTACGATTACATTATTGCCAAACAGTAACACAAAACCTCTTAAAAACTAATAACAAAAACCCAAAACTACAATATATTATTTTAAACTGATGTCAACGATTCTGCCGGACAGAAAAGTTGCTTTGCATCTGGGTTGCTTCTCATAAGAACATGTGTAGTTAATTCAGCTGTCATAGTTGGTATACGTCGACGCAACGCATGCGACGGAATTTATGGGTCGGCCGCTTTTGACTCCATTATATCCTCAAATTTTGAGTTGCGCAGTCATAAATCAATATAAATCAATAGCCTTTCTAAGCGGTCAAAAAGTCACCAACAAAGCTATTCTTGCGTTTGAAAATTCAATTTCTCCAAAAAGGCAGCAAAAACCTAAAATAGCAAAATCCTTTTTTTTAATATTAAAAATCTTTTTCATTTTTGTTTGTGTTTTTAAAAGATTGTTTTACTCTGAAAAAAGGACAGTTTTGAAAACTTAAATACATTGGCGCAAAATTTTAATCATTTAAAACCTACTCTAAATAATTTTTAAATTGGACGCCGACTCTAAAAATGAGTTTTAGAATGAGAGTCGACTCTTTGATAATTTTAAACGATATAAAGTATGCTTCAACGCTAAAGCACTCGTCTAACTTTAAAAGCAGCAAAATGCTTCTCTATCTTTTTTAAAGTATACTTTATCCATTCAACGTTTGTAATTTCATAAGAAAAATTTAAAGAAAAATGTTTGATGAAGATTTTGAGCATGTAAAAAAATCACGAAAACTGTCTTAGCTCTAATTTGTGGTGCATGCACCCAGTAACCATTACCACGACAAAACAACACCATCTTCACCCCCCGATTCAATAGACTACGACACCAAACAATATACAATACAAACTTGTATTCGGTCGACCACCCCAACAAAAACAAACAAAAATGTGGTACATAGTGTTGGACTACCATATCGCTGCAAATTATTTTCTGCTCACAAAATCGCCCGTTATCTTAGCTGGAAAGGTGAAATAGCTATAGGGGAGTTAAAAAAAGAAAAAAAAATTACAAACAAATTTAATTTTCAAAGGGGACACCCGGATTTGAACCGGGGACCTCTCGATCTGCAGTCGAATGCTCTACCAAAAATCATAACAAAACCCTACAAATGCGCTTAAAACCCTACAAATGCGCTAAGAAGACTTCCTTAGTTAGAAGAGTTGTTTAAAGTGTTTTAAATTAAGAAAAGGTTAGACAAGGACTCGCAACTAAACGACTGCGTTAACTAGAGTTGGTTTCATTCCTTAAACGAGGACTGTTTAAAAATTTGCGCCATTTTCTACAAGACCATTCTAAAACTTTATAATAATGGTATTCATGCAACTTCGGAAACTTTCCGACGTCGTAAAATCGTTAAGCTTTAAACATTTGGCGTAAATGATGTAGTAAACCAACCATAACTGATTCAGAAAATTTCATTTATCTCCATTGAAAGAAGTTTTCTTCATTTACCATCTTTTTGTTGGAAAAGATTTCCCATAGAAATTTTGACAGTTCGCTTAAGACATCGTAAGATTTCCGACGTTTATGATGTTTACGATGGTTTTCCGACGTTGCATGAATACCCTTAATGATTATAAAGGGTCCACTATCTAACGTTTTTTTTTCAACTAGTGCTTATTTCGTGAATGGTAACACTTAGCTCATGTCTGATTTGACAGATAATTAGTTTTATCCTTCCGCTGAACGAATATGGTTGTCTCTATACGCTTCGCTAAGTGGGCCTGCGATCGACTTAGAGAAGATGGCGATTTTTCCAAAAAAATCATCTTTTCAGATGAAGCTCATTTTGATCTTGGCGGGTAGTAAAGAAGCAAGAAGAAAACCCGCACGCATACATTGAAAAGCCGATACACCCAAAACGAGTCACTGTTTGGTGCGGATTTTGGTCCTGAGGCATAATTGGGCCATTTTTCGAAAATGAGCAAGGAGTAGCCGTTACAGTCAATGACATGACATGACGTTATCGGGCCATGTTGAACGAATTTTTGTTCACAAAAATTGAGGAGGAGGATATTGGCAACATTTGGTTTCAACATTTGGTGCCACACAGCCGAAGCTACACTCGATATTTTGCGCCATTTTCAAAAAAAAAAAAAAGTTATTTGGCGGACCCTTTATTTCTTCTTCTATTCACCGTTAAAAAGAAAAAAGCAAAACAACGTCTTTCCGAAGACTTTTAATAAAAAATTTATTCAATTTTTTAAAATTGCTCTTAAATTTTCTGTGGCATCATTTATTGTTACTGAAGTTTTGGTGGCCAACATTTTCTTTTTTTTTAATTGAAGATTTATTAATTTCATATTTTTGTTAACAATCATACAATCCATTAGCAATGACCAAAAGCTGTCTGCCTGAGCGAACAAAATTTTAATATAAGTTAAATAAAAGTTTGAGTAAATTTAATTTAAATTATTATAATAAAATTGAAAATTAAGTTTTTTTAAAAAAAAGTTCATTTACTATTTTATTGCGATAGCTTAGAAGTTCCTTACAATATTCGAAGAATTTCAACCAGTCTTTTCCGTTTAATAAATCTAATACTTCGGCCCTGGTGAGATAGTTGGCTCTCAAATATGCCCTTTGTTTATTTCGGGACTTGGCTGAACTCTTTGTCTGGTTCCTTTATTAATTTTGTTTAAGAAAACACTTGAATAATTAGTTTAATTTTCGTTTTGTTTTATTTTAATTTCTCAAACTTTTCTTTTTGTTCATTTATTAAATTTACACGGTGGCGGTGGTGGTGATGGCTATTGGACTTGACGGCGCGGCGGCGTGGTTGACTTTAGAATGAAAAAGAAAATGTGGAATATTTTTGAAGTGGATGAAATATATTTGGGCCGGGAGGAATCGAAACGAATGGGTCGTGTTCGTGAAGATAAAACATTGTGTTGAGAACACAATTGAGTGGCGCTACTTTCGATTCTTCCCGGACGCAAGTAAAGCAATTATTTTGATTGATATTTGAATTGAACAACCTTATTATTTCCCGTAAAACTGTACATTCACCTAGGACATGCATGGTTATTTCTCTCGCTCCTGCGTTGCATAGGTCACATATTAGTGGTAGGTCCTCCCTGTGTGGAACAAAATTCAGTTATAGCAGTTCACCACTTGCTCGAAAAATAGTTGAAATAACTTCTGTGTTAAAATTGTTCTTAAAGTAAGAGTCTTCTCCTAGTAAGTCGTTCAGCACTGAATACGTTTCTCTATGCACAGATTGTTTAGCCACTTCTATACATATCTGCATCATATCAACATCATAGTGCCACAATAATATCATAAGACCGCTCTCTGCATTCTTCGACGTTTCCAATATTTAATTCAAAAGTCTTTCTGCACTGAATCGCTATCTCTTTCTATTTCTTGTACCAAAGTTTTTCTTTGGATATTGCAATTTGTGTAATTTGTGTTGGTAGTTGCTCTTCTTCCATCCTTGCTGTTCTACAGATATAGTCTGCGTATGGAGCTTCAATGTTTATATGCACATCGGTGAAAGCCCAGTTTCGAGATGCAGCATATATGAAAGTGTCGTCATCGGGAGTATAAAAGTTCTTTTGAGGTAGTACTTAAACAGATTTTCAACAGGTTTCATTTTCTTATTGTAGCCCCAGTATTGCGCACCGTAGAATAGGACAGATTTTGAAGTCGCCTCGAAAACTCTGTATTTCACTGCATTTGGTACTGCGTTGTTGTTAAAGCAGTTTTTCCACGACATGTTTATGGCTGCCTTGGCTTTCACAAGTTTATTCTCGAGATGTTTCTTCAAATTAAGAGTAGGAGTGATGGTACAGCGAAGGTAGATGTACTCTTTTTACCACCTACATGTTTTCTCCACCAAAGTGGCAGCACTCATTTCTTGCACGACTTCAACTTCCTTTTTTAAATATCATGACTTTTGATTTAGATTAATAGACTGCCAGGTTCATAGTCCTGAAGACGATTTATCATTAGTTGCAATGGTTCTGGACACTCTTCTAATAACACTAAATCATCAGCATACATCAAGACTTTAAGTGTACATTCGTCTTTCACTCGTACAAGTGAATACCGCCAGGTAAAACATTTGGTAAGTCATCAATGTAGAGTGAAAACAACATGGGGCTTAATGCGCACCCTTGTTTTGAGCCAAGCTCCATTTTGAAGAACTCTGACATCACTTTTCCGTCCCACATGGCTGCACTTCTATTCTTATACATGGATTCGATAAATTTGAGCACCTTGAGAGAAAGTCCTTTGTTGTCTAACTTGAGAAGCAATGAGCTGAGTTCAATTTAATGAAACGCTGCCTTTTGGTCTACAAAACATGCATAAACTCTTTTATTTTTATTCATATACAGCTCAACAGCATTTGCTAAAACGTAAATTTGTAAAACTCCATAGCTATTTCTTCTCCTCGTTCAATATCACGGTCTATGCTACAGATGTAATTGTTTGGTAGCGCATAGCTATATCTTATTAGATTTATTTCTGGTGGTTCTACTCCGTTTGATCGTGAACAACCGTTAATCATGAGGACTTTGTCTCCAAAAATCCTTACTATTTTGTATTTCTCCTAAGATTTGAGCTTGTCAACATCAAAATTCTTTATTTTCATTCAGAATCAAATAAATCAGCCGAATAAAATCGTAAAACGACGAAAAAATCAAATTAAATCTGAATACCTTAACAAGTTATTCAATCGAAAAAAAGTTCCAAGAAAATGACATTTTTGATCTCGTGCTATCTTAATGGATGCACGAATTATCTGTTAAAAGATATCAATACAAAAAACAACATTTTAGAATTTTTTGTTTGTTTCATCTCAATGCAATCACTCTAAAAATGAAATGAAAACATTTGTATTCCTTTATTTTTTTTTTGGTTTATGTATTTTTGTATGCCTTGATTTTTATACAAATGGAAATAAAAAATAACCAACAGACAGATCAATAATTCAACTAGCTCAATTGAAAAGGGATAATTAATATATTTGGCGGATTTATTTCAGTGGTAGGTACCTAGATATATAGAATTTGTATTATAACAAAAAAAAAAGAATAATTTATTGCTTAAATACCAAATAACGTCAACCTTAACGAAAATATATCGGGTTTTTCAATAAGAGCGCTACAAAGTTTTTTTTTTTTAAATAAAACAAAAACGGTTTTGGATATCAATGAAATTCTTTATTAATGTCGAAGTTCGTTTGATGCCATTATGTATGGAACTCGATTTCTTTTGCATTGTCACCACGGGCACGCTTGCAGAAGTCAAGATGCTGAACCCAATTTTTGACGGTTTTCAAAAATAAATCGCCCGATACTGCTGCAATTTCACGTTCGATATTCGTACGAAGTTCATCAATCGTCGCTGGCTTGTTGGCATAG